>CM057341.1:402074067-403426724 GCA_030015575.1 Agapanthus africanus | reverse complement strand
TGAAATACTTGGTTTGGTCATGAATAGCAGTCGCAATTTACTTTGCCCTTTTTCTAATCCCTTTATTTGTCTTAACTTATTACCTTCTGAACACCATCGTTAGGCTAATTGGTTTTCTTCATTCCCCACCGTTCGGCACCTGCCTATGGTTTGGATGAAGACTATCCAATTAGCGTAATAGGTGTACCGTTCTAATCCAAGGAGCACTCGCAACGCGAGAGAAGGTAAAAGGAAAAGACAACCGAATAGTCCTATTCATTTTCTCCAGAACCGGAAACCATCCTCGAATCTGGAACAAGTTCCTTCGAGTTCGTATATAACCATACGATGGTTTTATCTTATGGAAGTGGACGTTCACAGTGATACGAAATGTTCCGGAGCAAAAGGGTAAAAGTAGGAGTGGCAATGAGGTATGCAACTCAGACAATCCAAAAGCCAGTGTTTTAAGAAAGTTCGGTTAATCTTGGTCACGGAGTTATAGTCTAGGGTCGGACCATGGTTGCTTCCAAAGAGAGAGAGAAAAGAAACACTCTGCGTGCACTCTAACCTAGATCAGAATGGTTATCACTTTATCTAATCAGTAAACCTCCCACCGTAACCTCAAATTCTCCTCCAAACCTGAAAGAAGAATTAGTCGGGAACACCCGAGGAGTAAACCAACTCATCAATGGGAATTGGGATCCAACTATCATTGCATGATAACGTGATGGAATCAACTCACGTTATCACACTCCAGAAGGTATGTGCATGACTGGCAAGTTTCAGTTTCTTTAGAAACTCCCGATGTGATTTTTACCCCAAGCGGTTTATGACCTTGACTTTGGCCAACAAATCATAACCCGCAAGTCAAGTTCTACTCGTCATTGTCCTGATTGATTCAGACCCACCCGTACACACCCTTGACTTTGGCCAACAAAGTGGTACGACTGTTCTAAACCAATGCATATCCATGCAACGGATAAGCAACACACAGCTACCGCACACGATGCCTTTACTTTGGCCAACAAACACCGCACGAATACTATGCGCTACTTATCCGAAATAACGAAGGGCTACGGCTGGTTTTTGGCGAAAAACCTTTAACGTAATGAACTCGATATCGTTGAAGGAATCCAAGTGGTTTAAAAAAATATATAGTGGCGAAAACTTTTGCTAAAGAGGTCACTCCCGGTGAAGGGATCTCGGTTCTTTCCTCGTAGAATGAGGTGCAGGATATTCCAACTGAATACCGCGATGCAAACTAAAAAGTAATCGACTATAGTGAAGTTATTACCCTGACGCAAACCTCTGTCCAAGGGGTCACTCCCGGTGATGGGATCTCGGCCCTTGCCTCGTCGACTGAGGTGCTGGATATTCATAACCGAATACCACTGTGCAAAACAAAAGAGAACGTCCTTTTAATAACAGCTTTTTGAAAAATTGTTCCAATAACATCAAACAGGTTTGTTTAGCTTGCATTGATCCGAAACAATGCAGTCCCATCAATTGATCACACCATAAATGAACGAAAATATGATGTACGTATATGCCATCCGCATTCGCCACTGGGTCCCGTCATCACCCGTTTGGTTACTTAACTAACGACAGAGCGGGGACTGGACTAGCGCGGGTGTGAAACATATACAATATCTACTAGTATATATATAGCAATATATAATAATCGCTCCAGGCGTGATAAATGCAACATCACAGAAAAGTAATAAGCATCACAGAACAATACAGATAATCTAGGATCCCCGGGTTTCCTTCGAGCCGCAAGTGAAACCTGACGTTCCCCTGGTCGTGTGGATAGCCTGTGCATTGAAATCTTAGACCCCTACGGGCGCGGCAAGTTACCCGCCAAAACCAGAAGAGAGGCAGCCCTCTTCAATAAAGTGAATAGGCCACCCAGCACTTCACGGAGTCCAGTAACTTGAGCACCCCTCCTTGGGTCAACCTATACCCCTACGAGTGCGGCGAATAGCCCGCCAATTCTAGAGTGAAGCCCCTTCCGTCTCAAAGCCATGAGATGCGGGCCCGTTGCCCTCTAGAACCCGGCTATCCGTGCACTCCACCATGGGGTAATCCTAGTACAGAAAAGAAAATATGTACAACGGTGACATCGACCTCAACCCGGTCGTGCCCCAAAAGAATACTATACAAACAGGCAGTGACGGCAGTCCACATGTCGGACGCTCGCCCCGCAATATCTAAAGTACAAATAAAACTAAACTGTACTAACATTGCATCCAGGCTATCCACCACGACAAATCCACAACAACACAGCATAACACAGAACATCAACGTGAATGTCACGTTCACAAATCCGTCTAAAAGAGCTATAGCAATTAGACAAGATTTACCGCTCGAATGACATTCACGGTCACAGATAGTAATGAAAGTACTGCGGACTACCTTATTTAAAATTTCGATCGACAAAATTTCCCGAAGTGGGACCCAAGTACAATTCAAGCACTCAAAATAATCTGGGACAAAACTAAAAATTCCAGATACCACATTTTCACACAAAAGACCAGCATAAGAAAAATGGTGCACTGAAGCCACATAACAGCGGCGGAACCGCGGCCAAAACGTGGTTATTGCCGCGGTTCCGCAGCGTTACTGTGGATTCACGCTACCAAATTTCTACAGAGCTGTTATAAAAGCCTGCCTGATTTTCTGACATACCCAAAATAATTTTTCGACCACAAAAAAATTTCGACAAAAACTCAGAAAAATGAAATGCAGTTTCGGAAATTTTGATCGATTGATGTTTTAAATATGTTAGAACAAGCTAGTAAAGGTTAAAGGCGTGGCTTTGATGCCATGTAAGTCTATGGTAGCGCCCAGGCCATCAATCCGAGGCCAAATGCGGAAACAAAAACTTTTTAGGAAACCGGCGCTATCGTAGCCTTTCACCGGGATCGAACCATTAACGCTAAACTAGCAAACTACTAAGAACTGAGAGTGGCTATACCGATCGATCCATGTCCTTCGGTCTTTGGCGACCATCGCAAGCTTCTCGCGGTATCTCCGATCTCCGGTCTTCTCGTCGGAAGGGCACCACATCAATGAGTCTTTTTATGGGCTCCCGCTTCATCCGAAGCAAGTCGGACATGAAGTTTGCTAGCCGACGTGTCCAAGGTGAAGTAGAGAATGTGTGTGATAACTTTGTCTCTTGACACTCTAGAATTCTCAACACATGAGATGGTTAGAGTGGAGGTAGAAGATGATGCCAAATGGTGGAGCTTGTGAGCAAGAAGAAGAAAGAAAAGAGAGGAGCCTTTTGTGTTATTGTGTTAAATTATTGTTGTGAGCACAAGAACGAAAACCCAAGAGCCAACCCCAAGCCTATGGCTGCCCTCTCTCTCCATCCATCAATTCAACACAATAAACAAATCCTAATGTGACATTAGCACAAATAAACAGACCATAAGTCACTAAACATGTCCATGTCACATTAAATGCACCTCATCATGAAATCCACTCACAATTTCCACATGTAAACATTAATCCGAATGTTTACAACAATAAAAAGATATGGCAACATCTAAAGTAAACTCGTGACGGATCACAAGGATACCCCTCACCAGCATATACATACCTGCATCCGCATTCCGACTGAATGCGAATGTGATGAGACTAAAGTAATCTAACAAATCTAATACTAGGATCCGGTTTAAACTAAAGCCCACTAGTATGACCCGTCCGATCATGATCCGTGCACGACTGCACGTATATGATCAAACCCTGCCATAATACTATACGGCCTCTACAACGTTTCGCCCGAAACTTGAGAAACTGTCTGTGGGGGACTCTAAAGACTCGTCAATACTTTAGCTGTGGATTTAACCACTCGCACGTCAGTGGTACTAGCCGTATGTAACGGGCTACCAGGTGTTGACCAAAATGGAGGTCGATGAGCGAACTCATCCTGACACCCTACTGAGCCTGTCAGTGACAATATCCGTACAGTCCGGTCCGTTCGTTTATGAGTATCGCATGTCGAGCTTAGGGTGTTGGTAAAAGTCAGATCCCTAAAAGCGGTACAAGTCGTGTCGAAGTATAGCCAGAACACCCTGAGATACTACTAGAATACCTACCAGTAAATCTCCTACCTTGGCCAAGGACTTCGTGTAATGGCTCTCCTAGACACAGCGCGATCTCACCTCCAATAACGGGAGAGACGAAACCCCTGCCGATCCACTCACTGCCTCCATATGGCTCGAGACTGTACCCAACTAAAACCTGTTTCCACGACTCCTTTGAGCCATGGTAGGGTAGTAATCAAAGCACAGTAGGAACTCACATGAGACAAATGACGATCTCAGGTCGATGAACTAACCTGTACACATGTCACCAGGGAACTTCTATCTGACGTCAGGTATAATACCAACTAGCATGTTCCAGGCGAGTGCTATTCGGTGTACTCATAACCCAATGTGCACCTGTATACATCTTATGTGAACCAACTGACACCAATGGCTTGTGAGACCAGCCACCGCCCCTCGTCGGGGTCTCGACCCGTATACACTAGTCTACTCTGGAGTATCGATGCCCTGTCTCCAAACTCCCTCGAGTAGGGACCTTTTAAGGATGCGCTTATAGACCCCAGCTCCCACGTATATGATCGCCATCATACTGCTGGCCGTAATGCAAGAATCCTAAGGGCTCTATCAACGTGCAATAGTGTTAGTTGTATGTATGCCCTAGAGGCCAGTATTGCACAGATGATGTTTATTATATTGGATGCTTGGACATATATAGAGATGACTTTCTTGCTCGATATGATAGTATGCTATCTGGTTACTCTTTATCTTAACATGTACACTAGTCTCTTTATACTGTCTTATAGTTACATGTTGGTAAAGCCCTTAGGATGTGTACTTGACTACCTGGACTTGTAGGGTTCCTAGGCACCCTAATGAGGTCTCACAAGGCATCGATCATGCCAAATTAAAATTTTAACGGTGCCGAGAAACCCGACTACGGATCGTTTGCTAGAAAACTAGGCGAAAAAGCTAACTAGTTAACACTTAACTATGAGAATCGGAAATACAACCTTTGTAGATCCGGTGCTCCACCTCCATAGCTCCGCAACGAAGTCCTCTCCGCTGTCCAAAAAGAATCCGGGCTCTAGCGTCGACTTCATCGGAGAATAAGCGAGCTAGGTCGTCGATGTCCATGCCGAAGATGATCTACGTCGAAGCATCGGAAGATCAAGCTCTCACTTCACCAAGTCAAGAAACTTGTGAAGGAAACACACTCTACTACTTGGCAAGAGGTAGAGGATGAAGAAATAGGAAGTGGGTTCAATTTAGAATTGGATTTCTCACTCTTTATCATCAATCACCATTGATGAAGAAAGCTTTTTCTTCCTTGCTCATGAAGAAGAAGAAGAAAGAAATATATGATAAGTTAATTAAAAATAATAGAAAAACAAATACTTATCATATCATTAACTATAGTCAAGTGTAGAGAAGGAATCATGGTTAGTGGGAATGGTTAGGGTTAAGGATGAGATAAGAATGGTTGACTTGATCAAAGCTTCATGAAGCTTCAACTAAACTCCAAAACTAGCAACCATTCTTTTCTCTTCTTTTCCAAAATGAATAAACAAATAAATAAATGAATAAATAAAGGAAATGAAACCCTAGCCATTCTTTTAACCATGGTTTAATTCTTTGCACTTAACCAAGTAAACATGTATCATCAAACATGATACAATCAAGTGCACAAAATCATATCGCATATGTAATGCGCACATCCGAGTGAGAAAATCCATTTAAAGTGAACCAATACTAGTTAATGCAAAGTAATATATCAAATATATAATTATACATTAAATCATTAAATCAACACTTGATTCAACGATCCGGTCATATCGCATATAACCGACCAGTATCCTGTGTATCGGCTTATCGAATCAACCTTTGATTCGATAACTAGGGTATATCGCATATAACCTAATCGATACATTCATCGCGAGAATGTAATACGGTATCACATACACGTATTATTCTCGGTCCCGCACATATCTCATATGCGCTCCTATTTCGTTTCGCTTGAGCCAGGAAACCTCTGTGTAGGACTCTAAAGACTCGTCAATACGCCGGCAGCAGGTGATGATCATATCAAACACCCACAAGCCGCAAGCGGTCTGCCAAACGTAACGGCCACCCGGGTATTGAGCGATCTGAAGATCGACGAGCAAGCCCGCTCACACTCCAGTGAATCCAACCAGTAACACTACCGTACAGTCCGGTCTGATCGTCTGATATGTCGCATATCTTGCCTAGGGGTGGTAAACGTCAGACCCCAATAGCTCGATAAGTCGTGTCGATATGAGGTCAATAACAATTCGAGAAACTACTGGTAACACTTACCAGTAAATCTCAGCAACCCTGGCCAGGGATTTCCTGTTATAGCCAATCAAACACAGCGCAACATCAACTCCCTATACCGGGAGAGACGAATCCCCTCCTATCGCTCATTGCCTCCATGTGACTCGGGACTGTACCCAAAAAACCACCGTTTTGCATGCCCTCTTGGACGTGGTAAGATAGAAATCAAAGCACAGTGGGAACCACACAAGACTCTATGACGATCTCGGGTCAACAGACTACTCTGTACCAGTGTCACCAGAGAACTGCCATCTGACGTGAGGTATAATACCATCTGGGAGTTCTCGGCGAGTCCGTCCAGTGTACCCAGTCTCTACTGAGCACCCGTATATCATCTCTGATGTCAAACACCAATGGATATGGGATCATCCATCGCCCATCTGTATGGGTCGAGAAGGTATGTGCTAGTCTACTATGGTATATCGTTGCCCCGTCTCGATACACCCACGACTAGGGACTTTGAAGGATGTACTTATGGACTTCCATGTCCCCACTAGTATGATCCGCATCATAGTCCAGGTAGTCAAGTACACATCCTAAGGGCTTTACCGACATGTAACAGAGAGACAAACAGTATACACGTTAAGGTAAAGTTCAACCAGATAGCATACTATCATGTCGAGCAAGAAAGTCCCCCCTATATATGTCCCAGCATCCACTACAATATACATCCTATGTACAGTAATGGCCTCTAGGGCATACATATAACTAACAGGACTATGATGCAGATCATACTAGTGGGGACATGGTAGTCCATAAGTACATCCTTCATGGTCCCTAGTCGTGGGTGTATCGAGACGGGGCATCGATATACCAGTGTAGACTAGCGTATACGCTTCTCGTCCCATGAGATGGGCGATGGATGATCCCATATCCATTGGTGTTTAACATCAGAGATGGTATACGGGTGCTCAGTGGAGACTGGGTACACTAGACGGACTCGCCGAGAACTCCCAGATGGTATTATACCTCACGTCAGATGGCAGTTCTCAGGTGACACTTGTACAGGTTAGTCTGTAGACCCGAGATCGTTATAGAGTCTTGTGTGATTCCCACTGTGCTTTGATCTCCACCTTACCACGTCCATGAGGGCGTGCAAAACGGTGGTCTTTGGGTACAGTCCTGAGTCACATGGAGGCAATGAGCGATAGGAGGTGTTTCGTCTCTCCCGGTATTGGGGGTTGATGTTGCGCTGTGCTCGATTGGCCGTAACAGGCAAGTCCCTGGCCAGGGCTGGTAAGAGATTTGCTGGTAAGTGTTACTAGTAGTTTCTCGACCCGTTACGAGCCTCACATCGGCACGACTTATCGGGTTATTGGGGTCTGACGTTTACCACCCCTAGACTTGATATGCGACATATCAGACGAAGAGACCAGACTGTACGTTAGGTGTTACTGGTCGGATTCGCAGGAGTGTGAGCGGGCTAGCTCGTCGATCTTCTGATCGCTCAATACCCGGGTGGCCGTTACGTTTAGCAGACCGCTTGCGGCTTGTGGGTGCTTGATATGATCATCATCTGCTACCGGCGTATTGACGAGTCTTTAGAGTCCTACACAGAGGTTTCCTGGTTCAAGCGAAACGAAATAGGAGCGCATATGAGATATGTGCGGGACCGAGAATGATGCGTGTATGTGATACCGTATTTAATTCTCGCGATTAATGTTTCGAATGGTTGTATGCGATATAACCTAGTTATCGAATCGAAGATCGATTCGATAAGCCGATATATTGAATACTAGTCGGTCGTGTGTGACATGACCGGATCATTGAATCAAGTGTTGATTTAATGATTTAATGTATAATTATATATTTGATATATTATTTTGCATTGACTAGTATTGGTTCACTTTAAACGGATTTTTCTCACTTGGATTGCACATTGTATATGTGATATACTTTTGTGCACATTTTCGTATCATGTTTGATGATACTTGATCATATGGTTAAGTGAATAGAATTAAACCATGGTTATTATGATAATTAGGGTTTTGCATATTTATTTGTTCATTTATTTGTTTATTCATTTATTTGGATAAGTTTAAATGAGAATGGTGGCATTTTTGTTTCTTATAAGATGCTTCATGAACCCTTGACTTTTGCTACCATTCTAGTCATCATGCTTAACACTAACCCACCCAACTAACCATGGTATATTCTCTACACTTAACCAAGGTTAAGTTATCATAAGTATTGATTTTCTATTTCATTTTAATTAGAACTTATCATAACAAGCTTCATCTTCTTCTTCTTCTTGAAATAGAAAAGCTTGCTACTTTAATGGCATCTTGAGATCCAAAGTGAGAAATCCAATTCTAAAGTGAACCCACCTCCTATTTCTTCACCCTATACCTCTTGCCAAGTTGTTTTGGGTGTTTACTTCACAAGTTTCACAACTTTGTGAAGTCGGAGCTTGAACTTGTGATGCCTCGACGTAGATCGTCTTTGACACGAAGCCGACGACCTATTCCGCTCGCTTTCCCGATGAAACCGATGAACGAGTCTAAGATTGGAAAAGGACAGCGAGAGGAGCACTACGTGGAGCTAAGGAAGTGGATATCCGGATCTACAAAGGTTGTAGAATCTAACTTTTAGTTAAGTAGTTAACTAGATTATCTTTTCGCCTAAACATCTAGTCTAAGATCCGTAGTCTAGGGTTTCTCGGCACCATTTTTTTTTAAATTGGCATGTTCGATGCCTTGTGAGACCTCACTAGAGTGCCTAGGAACCTTTCACTGGTATCAGAGCCTAGCTAGAGCCTTAGGCGAAGTCCCGACGCAATTTGAAGCCCGAACGAACCCGAAACCCTAAACCTAACATGCTCTCTGTACATTTTCTAAATTCTGGGATTTTTCAATATTAAAAATGCTTCAAAAATTCAGCAGGGAATTCTAAGAATTACGATGCAAATTATTTTCAATGAACAGTGATAAGCGCGGCGGAACCGCGGCCTAAGCCAGCTTAGGCGGCGGTTCCGCGGCGGCTTGATGACGTCATCCCTCCTCCTCTGTACAGTAATTCATAGTTTCTGCAGCTGAGTTTTATGGGTATTTTTAATAATTATTCCAGAGTTTAATTTTCTGGGCTGTTTTAGAGCTTCGGTGTTTCGACCGGATTATCAAATTTCGTCTTTTGTGTTTTTCCGGATAAATTTTAGAATATGTTAAAAAGTTCGACCGGATATAAATACCCAATTTTTCCCCTGTCGGGAAATTTCCAAGTGTTGGATTTTTCCGTAGTTTAACGACGTTCTAAGTAGTGCAAGTAACGTGATGGACCCTCTAGAAGACAACAAACCTTAACTCGATTATGTGACCGTCTTGAACTGCCCTTTGAACCTTCGGGTTTGGGGCAGTACGGCGTGCCACATGTGAGGCGTTGTCTTGACCCTTCTACGGCTGGACCGTCGGTACTGAGGCACGAACTGAATGTTGTTAGACTTATTTCATGTGTTGAGCTGTATCGGGAAAACTTGGGTATTCGACTGTTCGATCGGAAAGTTTAAGATTTTCTGTTTATCTGGAATGTGATACAATAATTGGAATTCACAAAAAGTTATGTGATAACTGAATAAATGTTATAAATCTAGCGGTTTAGTTTCACTTTATATTGAAAAGTGTTTTCGATAATGAGACTAAAATGCGGGATTTATAACTGTTAGGCATATGATGTCTAAGTATTTATATCTGTTAGGCATGTGATGTCTAAAGAAGTTGCGGATTCCAATTGTTGTAGTTTTACACTTTCTTTTCTGTGACCGTAAGTGTAGTATGTTCATATCGCCGGTTTCGTTGCTATACGTCAACGACAATTGGGGTATGCATACTTACTTACGTTGATGACATGTGATGTTATGTGTTGCTGGATATGTTATATTGGATCGTCGTGTTTGAATAGCCGGGGGTTTTTATGTGAGATGAGTGTTTTTCATTTTCATTCATGTAAAAAATTGTATGTAATATTCTTTTATTTGGGGCACTTCCAGGTAGCGGAAGTTGTCACCCTTTGTATATTATTTACTTTTCCGCATTAGGATAGACCCAAGGAGGGGAGCACAAGTAACCGGGTTCTGGGGTCCAGTGGGAGACCAACTCGAGGAGTCGAGTCCGGGTCTCCTAACCCTAGAATTGGCAGTGTTGCTTGCCGCTCTCGTAGGGGTCTAGGGGTGTGGGATTGGCTATTCATCACGACCGTGGAATCCGTGTTTTATACTGGCTCGTATTAAAAACACGGACGTCCTAGTATATCCAATATTTCATATGTTTATTCTGCTGCGATATCTGTGATGTGTTTCTGTGATGGATATAGTATATAGTATATATGATATATTATATAGACGTTACTTATGTTTTACACCCGCGCTAGCCCTGCCCTGCTCTGTCGTTAGTTACCTAACCTAACGGTGCACGAGGGGACATCGAGGCGAATGCGGATGGCATAAGTGTACGTCATATCTATCTGTGATGTTTAGGTATTTAAATGATGGGACTTCATTAATGTGATTAATGAAAGATAAGAAAACTAAGATGTTGTGGAATCGAATTTTAAAATAAAACAGGTAGCTACAGTTCTTGCTTTGCACAGCGGTATATATGATATACCCTGCACCTTATTCGATGAGGAAAGGACCGAGATCCCTTCACCGGGAGTGACTCCTTTAGCAATAACTGGCAGATGCTACACACTCGGTTTGCTTTTGACTGCTTTTGGGTTTTTGCTTTGCACAGCGATATATATGATATATCCCGCACCTCATTCGACGAGGAAAGGGCCGACGATCCCTTCATCGGGAGTGACCCCTTTAGCAAAACTAGAAAAGCCTCAAAATCACTCCATTTGAAAACTTCATTTGATTCTACAACGATATCAAGTTCATTACGCTCATGGTTTTTATGAAAAACCTGCGTAGCCCTCCGTCATTTCAGATGAGTATTAGTTAGTATTCGTGCTGCGGTAGTTTGGCCTCCGTCAAGGCGCAGTGTACGGTAGCTAACTAGTGCTTATCTGCTAGCATATGATGCGATTGGATTAGGGTATTCGTACGGCGTTGTTTGGCCTCCGTCAAGGGTCGTGCGGGTGGGTTTAATTCAATCAGGAAATGACGGGTTGAACTTGACTAGCGGACTATGGGTTGTTTGGCCTCCGTCAAGGTCATAGGACGCTAGGGGCAAAACATTATCGAGAATTTCAAGTGTTGAAATTTGCAATGAGATTGCATACCTTCTATGAGATAGTTGGATCCCGATACCCGCTGCGAGTAAGAGTTACTCCTGGGAGAGTTTTACACATTGCAATTAGCTGATCAAGTAGGTGTCTAGAAAGGTGTCAACGGGGTTACGCCTCTGGGAAAACGAGGTTTACATTAATTAGGTTCGTGCGAAAGCACGGGGGACCTCCCTCAAAGTACCGACACTGGCCTGGCTGAAAGATTAGCGAACTTGTAGTGTGTAATTAATCCCGGCTAGTCTTTCCTTTTAGGGTTTGAAGGAAGATTTGATAAAAAGCAGTGGGAGCCATCCTGATTAGATAAGATAATAACCAATCTGATCTTGCACGAGCATACGCTAAAGTGTTTTCTTCTCTCTCTCTCCAGGTAGCGACCATTTCATGCCCTAATGAAGATAATAATATGGATGTATTGACCGAACCCGCATGTTATACTGTGCTGGGGAACGTTGGTTCCGTTCTTTCTTATAAGAGTTATAGGAATGAATAGGATATAGGGGAACACCAGGATTCCCATGCCACCCGATTGAAGAAAGTACATGTTGATGCATTTTCTTCGGGTGTGTTCGTTACTGAGAACTGTTTCTCCATTTGCTCTACGACCTGGGTATTGGATACCGGGTCAGGATCCCATATATGTAATCAGTTACATGGGCTTAAGAAAGGTAGAGAACTTGGAGAAGGTGATAAAGACATAAGAGTAGGAAATGGTGCAATTGTTGCAGCCAAGACTGTCGGGGAATATCACCTTGTATTACCAACTGGTAATACATTGGTTCTGAACGAATGCTATTACATGCCGAACCTGATATGCAACATTATATCGGTTTCTTTATTAAGTAAAGAGGGATATAATTTTGTATTACAGGACAATGTTATGAACATTTTCCGTAACCAAAACTTGGTTGGATCAGGCACGTTATGCAATGGCATTTATGTTCTAAATCAATCAACAGTTCTGAGCATAACAAACGGACACAAGAGGAAGAGTTCTGAACTCAACGAATCCTTCTTGTGGCATTATAGACTGGGCCACATCAATGCGACACGACTAGCTAAGTTGCATAAAGATGGATATTTAAATCCGTTTGAATTTTCATCTTATGACATTTGCCAGTCATGTCTCAAAGGCAAGATGACCAAAACTCCGTTTACGGGACACGGAGAAAGAGTTACCGAACTCTTGGGACTGATACATAGTGATGTATGCGGTCCCATGTCTACACATGCCAGGGATGGTTCTTCGTACTTCATTACATTCACTGACGACCTCTCTAGATTCGGATATGTGTTCCTGATGAAACACAAATCAGAAGCTTTTGAGAAATTTAGGGAATATAAACAAGAAGTTGAGAACCAAACCGGAAAAAGTATTAAAATCCTACGATCTGATCGAGGAGGTGAATACTTGAGCAATGAATTCCGGGACTTCCTAAAAGAGAATGGGATTCTCTCTCAGCTGACTCCTCCATATACACCACAGCACAACGGTGTATCGGAGCGGAGAAATCGCACCCTATTAGATATGGTGCGCTCTATGATGAGTACAGCTGAGTTACCTATCTCCTTCTGGGGATATGCACTGGAGACTGCTGCATACCTACTGAATAGAGTTCCGACCAAATCAGTGCCTACCACTCCATATGAGATATGGAATAGTAAGAGACCATGTCTTAATTTTATTCAGATATGGGGTTGTCCGGCCTATGTTAAAACACAAAATCCGGACAAGCTCGAGGCAAGGTCTGTTCTATGTAAGTTTGTTGGATATCCCAAACATTCGCGAGGGTATATCTTCTACAACTCCGAGGAACAAAAAGTGTTTGTTTCTCGGCATGCCACTTTCTTAGAAAAGGGTTTTCTTATGAAACAGATAGGTGGCATTGAGGTAGAACTGGAAGAGGTTCCAGCAATACAGACTACAACAGAAGATTTGGTTGAACCAGAGGATTCCGTAGTTCCCGATGAACCCCAGCCTCTCCGCCGATCTAGTAGGGTTCCTCGCCAACCTGAGAGATACTACGGTTTTCTCATGGACGGTGGAAGCGAGGATTGCATCATGGCGGATGATGACCCAACTAGCTTCGAGCAGGCCATCACGAGTGGGGACTCTTTGAAATGGCTGGATGCTATGCGGTCCGAGATGGAATCCATGTACACCAACAAAGTATGGACTTTGGACGTTGCTCCTGAAGGGCTAAAACCCATTGGGAGCAAGTGGATCTTCAAGAAGAAACTTGGTGTAGATGGGAAAGTGGAGACTTTCAAAGCTAGACTTGTAGCAAAGGGTTTTCGTCAAAGACCAGGTATGGACTATGACGAGACCTTTTCTCCAGTGGCTATGCTTAAATCCATCCGGAACATGCTTGCCATCGCTGCTTATCATGATTACGAAATCTGGCAAATGGATGTTAAGGCCGCCTTTCTAAATGGTGATTTAGAAGAGTGCGTGTACATGACTCAGCCAGAGGGCTTCGTAGACAGTGGGAGCAGCGGGAAGGTGTGCAAGCTGCTTAAATCCATCTATGGATTAAAGCAAGCATCGCGGAGCTGGAACATCTGCTTTGACGTCGTTATCAAAGAGTTTGATTTCATCAAAAATCCAGATGAACCTTGTATCTACAAGAAGGTGGCAGAGAGTAAGGTTGTCTTCCTCGTATTGTACGTGGACGACATACTCTTGATAGGAAATGATATTCCTATGCTGTAATCGGTCAAGCTCTTCTTATCACAAAGATTCTCAATGAAAGATCTTGGTGATGCCTCCTGCATATTGGGAATAAGGATCTATAAAGATAGATCCAAACGGATTTTGGGATTGTCCCAATCCAGGTACATTGACACCATACTAAAGAGGTTTAGTATGGAAGATTCCAAGCGTGGGAACATGCCCACGATCTCTGGAGTCACTCTCTCCAAAGAGATGTCTCCCAAGACTGATTTGGAGAGAGCTCGCATGCAAGGGATACCCTATGCTTCGGCAGTAGGCTCTATCATGTAGCATACTCACTAAGTGTAGTGAGCAGGTATCAAGCTGATCCTGGAGAGAGTCACTGGACAGCTGTGAAGAGCATTCTCAAGTAGTTGCGAGGGACTAGAGATATGTTCTTGGTGTATGGTAACGGAGAGCTCCAAGTGGAGTCCTTTACCGATTCGAGCTTCCAGAGTGATAAGGACGACTCTAAGTCGCAGTCGGGTTTTGTTTTTACCCTTTACGGAGGGGCGGTTAGCTGGAAGAGTTCCAAGCAGGAAACCGTGGCAGACTCGACGATGGAGGCTGAATACATCGCTGCCAACGATGCTGCCAAAGAGGCTGTCTGGATCAAGAAGTTCATTACTGAACTTGGAGTGGTTCCATCCATTGAGCGTCCAATACCTTTGTATTGCGATAACAATGGAGCGGTGGCTTTGGCCAAGGTGTAGCGTCTTGAAGAGTCGTTTTGGTGTTTTCTTGAAATTCGGTGAAAATTCGGTATTTTTCCGAAAACCGTCTTTCTCGATATTTTGCAGTTTAGGGCTAATTATACCTAAAAAGGATAGGTAATTTCTTGTTTTTAGTAGCTAATGAGTTATTTATGAAATTTTGGTCATTTAAAAATTTTTCCCTATTTTTCATTTTTTAATATTATTTTAAGCCGGTAAGAAAATACATTAAATAAGCGATAAATACAAATTTTTCCGGGCTAATTTTAATCTCTAAAATTATGATAATTATAATCTAGTGATAACATGAATTTTTAGTAATTTATTTTGATTTTTAACAAATTTTTGTGTTATGAAACGAATTTATTGAATTTTGGGCTAAAACTTGCAATTTTTGAGTTGTAGGGGGCCTTTTTGCATAAAATTTCTTTTGTAAAATCCCTCTCTCTTTTTCCTCAGCCCTAGGACAGCCCCACCTTGTGTGAGACCAGAAATTTCTGGCCTCATTTTCTTTGGTTGCTTTCTTGAGTTGTTTTGATGGTTTATGGTTTTATTTTAATTAAAATGGATAAAGTATGATACTTTGACTTTGTGGACTTGATCCATGACCTTCCCCACTTGCCCACACCCTCCCCCATCCCTCTTCTGGTCGAAAATTCCAGCAGCCCTCCCCCTTCACCTTCCTCTTTTCATTTCCTCCAAAATTTCATCAAAATTGCTACAAAAATCCATATAAATCCACAAATTTGTTTACAAAACCAAAACAAATCCTTGTGCTACCTCTTCTCAAGCCTAATATAGTTGAAAACATGTGGAAAGGAGGCATTTTTGGAGCAAACTTTCTTGCTTGATCCATTGATCAAGAGGTATAATTCCTATCATGTTAAATTCTTTGTTTAAGTGCTTATGTTTTATGGTTTAGTGTTAAATTAGTGTAGTTTAATCTAGTTTTCTTAGATTTTGTTTGAAAATTCTAACTAGGGTTTGAAAGCCATAATAGTTAATTAAGTTATTTTATAGTTAATCTAGTTGTTAATGACTAATCTATATAGTTACCTTGTTGATATAGCTTTCAATTTTGCTAAATTAGTTAATTTTAGAAGGGTGGAATTGTTGTTTTGAAATTTCAAGAGAAGATTTTGTTATGTAAATTAGGTTTTTAGGCTTAGTTAATGGTTTAGAAATTGTGTATTGGCTAGCTATTTGGTTAGTTTGGATGTTGGTGTTGGGTGGTGTTGACTTTGTCGCTAAATTGTCGATGTTTGCATCAAATTGCAATTTCTGCTTACTAGATTTTTATAAAAGCTATGTGATGAATTAATTGTGGCATCTTGATGATTGTAATGGCTTGTCCTACGACTTTTAGGATGCGTGAGTGCGGTTTTTGGGTAGTCGGGTTTTAGTTTTGCCGGGTGACCCAAATCGGCGTTTTTGGCAGTTTTTGCGATTTTCGCGTGTGTTCCGCGCACATTGTGCACGTTGTACCTAGCTAGCGAACTTTAGTAGTTTCGTTGGGGTTTGCGTCGTTCTTGATATGTAACCTTATAATTGGTAATGATGTAAATTCCAGGTTCGGTCGCGGAAACGTCAGACGCGGCGCGAAAGGGAAAGACGGTGATTGGACACAGCTAGCCAGGGATCCCGGTGAGTAGATTTAACATCTACGGGGGACGATCGTTTGGATGGCGCAAGTCGCCCGATAGATTTAGTAAACTGGAAAATAGTAAATTGGATAACCACTTGTGACATTAGAATAATATTACTGGCATGATAATTGCTGCAATTAGATCAATATGTTATACCCATATACGCAAACTCAATTGTAGGACACATGCACCATTACCAGGTTTTTATATGCAGCACGAGCACTATTCATGTTTACACACACACCCTGGTAATTGCCATGCCACCACACTAGATAACTTTTAAATTGAAACCTTTTACTAATTGATACTTAAACTGGTGCTATTGCCTTTAATTCCTTAAAATGAAACCGTAGAATTGCTATTCATGTGCATGTACTTCATCATATTAATTGTTCATGCTTAATCCATTAGTCACACATCGCAACTTGATTATTGATATCATATGCATTCATTATCACTGATATATGCACTTATGAGGATTTCTTGAGATTTTATGATATTGCTGGATTTCGGGGGAAAGCCGCAAAATTTCCAAACTTATGATATTTTTAAAACATGTAAATTGCGGTTTTCTAGTGATGTAAGTGTCGTCCACCATGAGTTTGCTGTGGCTTTGGAAATCCGTGTCGAGGAGTGGAGGAACCGGCACGGGTACATGGTGGGCCGGGTAAGGTACCCCGGGGCAAGAGGAATGTGGTGATGACGTTGAGCCTGGCAGGGGACGGATTACCTACCGGTGACTGTTTGGGACGGCGGATATCCAGAGGATACCGACCGTGGCCGCTAGATGATGAGATATTGATATTTGAGATGGGTCAGCCGGACGGCTGAGGCCAGCGATACATTTATGAGATTTGAGACAGCTTTTGGGGTGTCGTTGCTGGACACCGGTTTTCGTCGATTCATTGACATTTGCTGGCATTCTAAAAGAGTTTCAAAAACAACATCTGATAAAATATTTTTATATATAAACCTATTGAGACCTCAGATATTCATGTTGCATACATATTCGTACACTGATGTTGTATACACACCTGCTAGTATATCCATATTGCATACATACTTGCCATTATGTCCTGCCTTACCAGTATTATAGATGCTAGGATGCTTGTGTGCATGCATATGATAGCCTTTGTAGATGTTCTTTATTACTCACGAGTTGGCAACTCACCTCCGTTGTGCCATAGCCTGTTGCAGGTCCGCTCCGTCAGTTCAGTAGCGGCGGGTGCGCTTGCTTCTTTTGCCTCTTTTGCCTGGACTCGAGATTTGCTCATAGGTGGGTTATGTTAATATTTTTGTACCACCTTGTATATTATTTGCATCTAGTGTACTCCATCTACTGTTCTACCAGATTATTGTATATTGACCTAGAGATGAGACTGTGAGGTTTGTGGATTTTATACTGTATTTGGGGTCGAGCTCACTTGAGCCGACATGCTACTTTTTCATGCTTCCTTATGCTTTATTATGCTTGTTGTCTTTTACATTGCGTGGGATTTGTGACCACCGTATGGCGAAGAGCTAGCTCCCGCTTGGGGATGCCCTATTTTGTGGATTCATGTATATATTTTGTTGTACCCATTTTTGGGGGCCAGTATTTACAAAGGAGACTCTGCCGAAATTTTCGGAAAAATTAGTATTGTTTTTAAAAGGGGTTTTATATGACTTATTTGATAAGCTTGCTTTCAAATGTTTGGGTTTTCTTCACTCTTTTGCTTAATTGGTTTTGTTTTCTGGGCTTTGGCTTACTTATTTTACGGACGCCTTTAGACGTTTCGTAAACTTAAGTGCCAGTCACGTTCCGTACCCTGCGGGTCGTGACAAAGTTGGTATCAGAGCGATAGGTTTTACCTTTGCGAGTGTAGGATGACCCTTGGTAGATGGAGTAAGTGACTTAAGCAGGGTGACGTAGCGTGCGTATGTCCGCGGCATACTTACGATACGGTACTCCGCCTAAGTGACTTTAGGATATACTTGCTTGAAAAATTCCTTCTTCAACTCCGTGTATCCTATGATCCTATTGCACTGTCCTTATTATCCTTTTCCTGTACCAGCCACTATGCCGCCGAAGGCTACGAGGGCACAGAGGGCTGCCGTCAGAGACGAGATTCGAGCTGGCTCGTCCGAGACTAGGACTGAGCAGGGTGGTATGCCTACGCCGCAGAGACAGACTGATCCGCATTCCCCAGGTCGCATAGATAGGCTTGAGTCCGGTATGGAGGAGCTGCGACAGATGATGGGAGGCATGCAGGAGTTACGACAGATGGTGGAATCGTTAGTAGAGGTCAATCGAGCACAGAGATCGGATATTACTCCCCCTGCAGTCGTTTCAAGACCGAGTCGGATTCGCACTGATATGTTAGCACCTAGGAGGGTTCGCAGAGGCTGTGGTGGATTCTTTAGGGGCCAGTTATATCGCCTTCACCCATATGGTCAGCAGCCATGGTTAGGATGTTTTTGGTGTGGTAGCCTGCATCATCGTATCAGAGACTGTCCGGTGAGACGACAGGGAGCAGCGATAGTTCCGCATGTGACCCTACCACCATCACCACCCCCTCCTCAGAGAGCCCTACTTTCTACCCCAGGCGATGCTCCACGCCAGTTAGGTGCACCGAGGACGTGGCGGTCCTGTCCAGAGAGGACGAGGAGGCAGAGGCCGAGGTCGAGGTCAGCCCGCTATCGGTGGAGGACAGGCCCGAGTTTTTGCTTTGACACCGCAGGATGCGCAGGCATCCAATGCCGTTGTGACAGGTACTTTGCCAGTTTGTTCTTTCGACGCACGGGTATTATTCGACCCAGGTTCCACACATTCGTACGTCTCTACACACTTTGCACCGATGTTGGGCCGTGAGTCGTCGTCGTTAGATCAGCCGCTTGTTGTTGTTACTCCGGTAGGCGAGTCGTTTGTCGCTCGGTTTGTATTTCGTTTGTGTTCCGTTCGTATCGGGGAGAGGGATTCATCAGTTGATTTGATACTCCTCGATATGTTGGACTTTGATGTGCTTCTGGGCATGGATTGGCTAGCCACTTGTTATGCTTCGGTGGACTGCCGTGAGAAGGCAGTCAGATTTAGCTTTCCGGGAGAGCCAGTCCTTGTTATTCGGGGAGACCGCAGTGTCACCCTTCCCAGCTTAATTTCTTCTCTTCGCGCTGGTCAGCTCTTGCGGAAGGGATGTCAGGGATTCTTAGCGTGTATTTGTGATACTCGAGCTGCAGAGGTTCCATTGGACCGGGTCCCGGTAGTTTGTGAGTTCCCTGATGTTTTCCCTGATGAGCTACCTGGGCTACCGCCTGAGCGCGATGTTGAGTTCTGCATTGATTTGATTCCCGGTTCGGGGCCTATTTCTATACCACTGTATCGGATGGCCCCGGCAGAGCTTCGAGAGCTGAAGGATCAGTTGCAGGATTTGTTGGATAAGGGGCTTATTCGACCGAGTGTTTCTCCGTGGGGTGCTCCGGTCCTGTTTGTCAAGAAGAAGGATGGAAGTTTGCGCTTATGTATCGACTACCGCCAGCTGAACAAGGTTACCGTTCGGAACAGATATCCGTTGCCGCGCATTGATGATTTGTTCGACCAGCTTCACGGTGCGGGGTATTTTTCGAGGATCGACTTGCGATCAGGATACCATCAGCTGCGAGTTCGACAGGAGGATATACCGAGGACAGCTTTCCGTACACGCAATGGCCACTACGAGTTTTTGGTGATGTCGTTCGGACTCACCAATGCCCCAGCAGCATTTATGGATTTGATGAACCGTACATTCAGGCCGTATCTTGACTTGTTCATCATCGTGTTTATCGACGATATCTTGGTGTACTCCCGGAGCAGAGAGGAGCACGAGCAGCACTTGCGGATTACGTTACAGACTCTGAGGGAGCACCAGCTGTTCGCGAAGTTCTCCAAGTGTGCTTTCTGGCTGGACAGCGTCGGATTCTTGGGTCACGTGGTTACGAGAGACGGCATTTGTGTGGACCCGAAGAAGATTGAGGCTGTTCAGCAGTGGCCCCGACCTACATCGGTTACTGAGATCCGTAGTTTTCTAGGCCTGGCGGGCTACTACAGGCGTTTTGTTCAGGACTTCTCCCGTATAGCTGCACCGTTGACCAGTTTGACCCGGAAGGGAGTTCCTTTCGTCTGGACAGAGGAGTGCGAGCGCAGTTTTCAGCAGCTACGGACTCGTTTGACTACGGCGCCGGTATTATCTTTGCCTTCGGGATCAGGCGGATTTGTTGTCTACTGTGATGCTTCGCGAGTGGGATTAGGATGCGTTTTGATGCAGCATGGCCGGGTGATCGCTTATGCTTCTCGGCAGTTGAAGAAGCATGAACAGAACTACCCCACTCATGATTTGGAGATGGCTGCAGTGGTCTTTGCACTGAAGATTTGGCGACATTACCTATACGGCGAGTCGTGTCAGATATTCACCGATCACAAGAGCTTAAAGTACATATTTCAGCAGCGAGACCTGAACCTCAGACAGCGTCGTTGGATGGAGTTGGTGAAAGACTACGACTGCGAGATCTTATATCACCCAGGCAAGGCGAATGTGGTGGCAGATGCGTTGAGTAGGAGGCCCGGGGGTAGTTTATCCTTTTGCGCGCAGTGCAGAGGCAGTCGTCAGCAGATTGGCAGATGTTATGCGACAGCCGAGTTGAGTTCGAGTTCACTCAGACAGGGGGACAGCTTGCGCATGTTCGTGCACGCCCACAGTTGCTTGACCGTATATATGAGGCACAGCGTAGTGACGACCGTTGCTCAGAGATCATGGCACAGATGGGACAGGGAAGATTTTCCGAGTTCATGGTTGACGATCAGGGGATTTTATGATATGGATCTAGACTGTGCGTACCAGATACTGATGGATTACGGCGCGACATTCTCGAGGAGGCACACTGATCAGTGTATAGTGTCCACCCCGGTTCCACCAAGATGTACCATGATATGAGAGAGACCTACTGGTGGGACGGGATGAAGAGGGACATTGCGGAGCTCGTTTCGAGATGCCTGACTTGTCAGCAAGTCAAGGCCGAGCACCAGAGGCCCGCAGGAGAGCTACAGCCGTTACCCATTCCAGAGTGGAAATGGGAACAGATTTCGATGGATTTCGTTGTGGGTCTACCCAGGACCAGTCGAGGGTACGACTCCATCTGGGTGATCGTGGATAGATTGACGAAAGCGGCTCACTTCCTTGCAGTGAAGACGACTTTCAGCTTCGCTCAGTATGCTCAGCTCTATATTGACGAGATCGTGCGACTACACGGCGTACCGACTTGTATCGTGTCAGATCGAGGCACTCAGTTCACCAGCCGACTTTGGCAGAGACTTCAGGAGGCTTTGGGCACTCGTTTGAGCTTCAGCACAGCGTTTCATCCGCAGACCGACGGACAGTCAGAGCGGACCATTCAGACTCTCGAGGACATGCTCAGAGCGTGCGTTTTAGACTTTGGTGGTAGCTGGGATCGTCATTTACCTCTAGTGGAGTTCTCCTACAACAACAGTTTCCAGGATACTATTCAGATGGCACCTTTCGAGGCATTGTATGGGAGGAGATGCAGATCGCCCGTTTGTTGGACAGAGCTCAGCGAGAGCAGCATTTTGGGGCCGCAGCTTGTTGAGGAGACGACAGCGAAGATACAGTTGATCCGAGACCGGATGAGAAAGGCTCAGAGAAGGCAGAAATCCTATGCAGACAGACGCCATCGCAGATTAGAGTTCGCAGTTGGCGACCATGTTTTTCTGAGAGTCTCTCCGATGAAGGGCGTGATGCGTTTTGGGCGAAAGGGGAAGCTTAGCCCTAGATTCGTAGGTCCCTTCGAGATCCTCGAGCGTGTTGGCGCTGTTGCATATCGTTTGGCTCTTCCTCCCAGCTTTCCCGATGTTCACCCTGTCTTCCATGTTTCGATGCTCCGCAAGTACCTTCACGACCCTTCGCATGCGATTCAGCACCCGACAGTCCAGCTAGAGCGCGACCTTTCTTTTGCAGAGCAGCCGGTGGCCATCTTGGATCGGCAGGTGAAGAAGTTGAGGTCGAAGGTTATACCAACCGTCAAGGTCCTTTGGCGTAGCCCAAGCAGCGAGGAGGTTACCTGGGAGACCGAGGGCGAGATGAGGAAGAAGTATCCCCATCTCTTTGAAGGTACGCGTAGCTATATTTTTAAATTCGGGGACCGAATTTCTTTAAGGGGGGGAAGATTGTAGCGTCTTGAAGAGTCGTTTTGGTGTTTTCTTGAAATTCGGTGAAAATTCGGTATTTTTCCGAAAACCGTCTTTCTCGATATTTTGCAGTTTAGGGCTAATTATACCTAAAAAGGATAGGTAATTTCTTGTTTTTAGTAGCTAATGAGTTATTTATGAAATTTTGGTCATTTAAAATTTTTTCCCTATTTTTCATTTTTTAATATTATTTTAAGCCGGTAAGAAAATACATTAAATAAGCGATAAATACAAATTTTTCCGGGCTAATTTTAATCTCTAAAATTATGATAATTATAATCTAGTGATAACATGAATTTTTAGTAATTTATTTTGATTTTTAACAAATTTTTGTGTTATGAAACGAATTTATTGAATTTTGGGCTAAAACTTGCAATTTTTGAGTTGTAGGGGGCCTTTTTGCATAAAATTTCTTTTGTAAAATCCCTCTCTCTTTTTCCTCAGCCCTAGGACAGCCCCACCTTGTGTGAGACCAGAAATTTCTGGCCTCATTTTCTTTGGTTGCTTTCTTGAGTTGTTTTGATGGTTTATGGTTTTATTTTAATTAAAATGGATAAAGTATGATACTTTGACTTTGTGGACTTGACCCATGACCTTCCCCACTTGCCCACACCCTCCCCCATCCCTCTTCTGGTCGAAAATTCCAGCAGCCCTCCCCCTTCACCTTCCTCTTTTCATTTCCTCCAAAATTTCATCAAAATTGCTACAAAAATCCATATAAATCCACAAATTTGTTTACAAAACCAAAACAAATCCTTGTGCTACCTCTTCTCAAGCCTAATATAGTTGAAAACATGTGGAAAGGAGGCATTTTTGGAGCAAACTTTCTTGCTTGATCCATTGATCAAGAGGTATAATTCCTATCATGTTAAATTCTTTGTTTAAGTGCTTATGTTTTATGGTTTAGTGTTAAATTAGTGTAGTTTAATCTAGTTTTCTTAGATTTTGTTTGAAAATTCTAACTAGGGTTTGAAAGCCATAATAGTTAATTAAGTTATTTTATAGTTAATCTAGTTGTTAATGACTAATCTATATAGTTACCTTGTTGATATAGCTTTCAATTTTGCTAAATTAGTTAATTTTAGAAGGGTGGAATTGTTGTTTTGAAATTTCAAGAGAAGGTTTTGTTATGTAAATTAGGTTTTTAAGCTTAGTTAATGGTTTAGAAATTGTGTATTGGCTAGCTATTTGGTTAGTTTGGATGTTGGTGTTGGGTGGTGTTGACTTTGTCGCTAAATTGTCGATGTTTGCATCAAATTGCAATTTCTGCTTACTAGATTTTTATAAAAGCTATGTGATGAATTAATTGTGGCATCTTGATGATTGTAATGGCTTGTCCTACGACTTTTAGGATGCGTGAGTGCGGTTTTTGGGTAGTCGGGTTTTAGTTTTGCCGGGTGACCCAAATCGGCGTTTTTGGCAGTTTTTGCGATTTTCGCGTGTGTTCCGCGCACTTTGTGCACGTTGTACCTAGCTAGCGAACTTTAGTAGTTTCGTTGGGGTTTGCGTCGTTCTTGATATGTAACCTTATAATTGGTAATGATGTAAATTCCAGGTTCGGTCGCGGAAACGTCAGACGCGGCGCGAAAGGGAAAGACGGTGATTGGACACAGCTAGCCAGGGATCCCGGTGAGTAGATTTAACATCTACGGGGGACGATCGTTTGGATGGCGCAAGTCGCCCGATAGATTTAGTAAACTGGAAAATAGTAAATTGGATAACCACTTGTGACATTAGAATAATATTACTGGCATGATAATTGCTGCAATTAGATCAATATGTTATACCCATATACGCAAACTCAATTGTAGGACACATGCACCATTACCAGGTTTTTATATGCAGCACGAGCACTATTCATGTTTACACACACACCCTGGAAATTGCCATGCCACCACACTAGATAACTTTTAAATTGAAACCTTTTACTAATTGATACTTAAACTGGTGCTATTGCCTTTAATTCCTTAAAATGAAACCGTAGAATTGCTATTCATGTGCATGTACTTCATCATATTAATTGTTCATGCTTAATCCATTAGTCACACATCGCAACTTGATTATTGATATCATATGCATTCATTATCACTGATATATGCACTTATGAGGATTTCTTGAGATTTTATGATATTGCTGGATTTCGGGGGAAAGCCGCAAAATTTCCAAACTTATGATATTTTTAAAACATGTAAATTGCGGTTTTCTAGTGATGTAAGTGTCGTCCACCATGAGTTTGCTGTGGCTTTGGAAATCCGTGTCGAGGAGTGGAGGAACCGGCACGGGTACATGGTGGGCCCGGTAAGGTACCCCGGGGCAAGAGGAATGTGGTGATGACGTTGAGCCTGGCAGGGGACGGATTACCTACCGGTGACTGTTTGGGACGGCGGATATCCAGAGGATACCGACCGTGGCCGCTAGATGATGAGATATTGATATTTGAGATGGGTCAGCCGGACGGCTGAGGCCAGCGATACATTTATGAGATTTGAGACAGCTTTTGGGGTGTCGTTGCTGGACACCGGTTTTCGTCGATTCATTGACATTTGCTGGCATTCTAAAAGAGTTTCAAAAACAACATCTGATAAAATATTTTTATATATAAACCTATTGAGACCTCAGATATTCATGTTGCATACATATTCGTACACTGATGTTGTATACACACCTGCTAGTATATCCATATTGCATACATACTTGCCATTATGTCCTGCCTTACCAGTATTATAGATGCTAGGATGCTTGTGTGCATGCATATGATAGCCTTTGTAGATGTTCTTTATTACTCACGAGTTGGCAACTCACCCCCGTTGTGCCATAGCCTGTTGCAGGTCCGCTCCGTCAGTTCAGTAGCGGCGGGTGCGCTTGCTTCTTTTGCCTCTTTTGCCTGGACTCGAGATTTGCTCATAGGTGGGTTATGTTAATATTTTTGTACCACCTTGTATATTATTTGCATCTAGTGTACTCCATCTACTGTTCTACCAGATTATTGTATATTGACCTAGAGATGAGACTGTGAGGTTTGTGGATTTTATACTGTATTTGGGGTCGAGCTCACTTGAGCCGACATGCTACTTTTTCATGCTTCCTTATGCTTTATTATGCTTGTTGTCTTTTACATTGCGTGGGATTTGTGACCGCCGTATGGCGAAGAGCTAGCTCCCGCTTGGGGATGCCCTATTTTGTGGATTCATGTATATATTTTGTTGTACCCATTTTTGGGGGCTAGTATTTACAAAGGAGACTCTGCCGAAATTTTCGGAAAAATTAGTATTGTTTTTAAAAGTGGTTTTATATGACTTATTTGATAAGCTTGCTTTCAAATGTTTGGGTTTTCTTCACTCTTTTGCTTAATTGGTTTTGTTTTCTGGGCTTTGGCTTACTTATTTTACGGACGCCTTTAGACGTTTCGTAAACTTAAGTGCCAGTCACGTTCCGTACCCTGCGGGTCGTGACACAAGGAACCCAGGTCCCATCAGCGATCCAGGCATATTCTGAGGCGGTATCCCCTGATCCGGGAGATAGTTGATCGCCGGGAGATCGAGGTCAGGAGGGTTGACACGAAGAATAACACGGCGGATCCACTCACGAAGTCCATTCCCCAGATACAGTTTGAGAGACTCTTCGGGATGCTCGGTATGCGATACTACAGCAGCTGGCCCTAGTGCAAGTGGGAGATTGTTAGTTGTATGTATGCCCTAGAGGCCAGTATTGTACAGATGATGTATATTATATTGGATGCTTGGACATATATAGAGATGACTTTCTTGCTCGATATGATAGTATGCTATCTGGTTACTCTTTATCTTAACATGTACACTAGTCTCTTTATACTGTCTTATAGTTACATGTTGGTAAAGCCCTTAGGATGTGTACTTGACTACCTGGACTATGATGCAGATCATACTAGTGGGGACATGGTAGTGCATAAGTACATCCTTCATGGTCCCTAGTCGTAGGTGTATCGAGACGGGGCATCGATATACCAGTGTAGACTAGCGTATACGCTTCTCGTCCCATGAGATGGGCGATGGATGATCCCATATCCATTGGTGTTTGACATCAGAGATGGTATACGGGTGCTCAGTGGAGACTGGGTACACTGGACGGACTCGCCGAGAACTCCCAGATGGTATTATACCTCACGTCAGATGGCAGTTCTCAGGTGACACTTGTACAGGTTAGTCTGCAGACCCGAGATCGTTATAGAGTCTTGTGTGATTCCCACTGTGCTTTGATCTCCACCTTACCACGTCCATGAGGGCATGCAAAACGGTGGTCTTTGGGTACAGTCCTGAGTCACATGGAGGCAATGAGCGATATGAGGGGTTTCGTCTCTCCCGGTATTGGGGGTTGATGTTGCGCTGTGCTCGATTGGCCGTAACAGGAAAGTCCCTGGCCAGGGCTGATCAGTGATTTGCTGGTAAGTGTTACCAGTAGTTTCTCGACCCGTTACGAGCCTCACATCGGCACGACTTATCGGGTTATTGGGGTCTGACGTTTACCACCCCTAGACTTGATATGCGACATATCAGACGAAGAGACCGGACTGTACGTTAGGTGTTACTGGTCGGATTCGCAGGAGTGTGAGCGGGCTAGCTCGTCGATCTTCTGATCGCTCAATACCCGGGTGGCCGTTACGTTTAGCAGACCGCTTGCGGCTTATGGGTGCTTGATATGATCATCATCTGCTACCGGCTTATTGACGAGTCTTTAGAGTCCTACACAGAGGTTTCCTGGTTCAAGCGAAACGAAATAGGAGCGCATATGAGATATGTGCGGGACCGAGAATGATGCGTGTATGTGATACCGTATTTAATTCTTGCGATTAATGTTTCGAATGGTTGTATGCGATATAACCTAGTTATCGAATCGAAGATCGATTCGATAAGCCGATACATTGAATACTAGTCGGTCATGTGTGACATGACCGGATCATTGAATCATGTGTTGATTTAATGATTTAATGTATAATTATATATTTGATATATTACTTTGCATTGACTAGTATTGGTTCACTTTAAACGGATTTTTCTCACTTGGATTGCACATTGTATATGTGATATACTTTTGTGCACATTTTTGTATCATGTTTGATGATACTTGATCATATGGTTAAGTGAATAGAATTAAACCATGGTTATTATGATAATTAGGGTTTTGCATATGTTGGAGATAGTGCCCTCATAGTCAATTATTGGATCGCAGGTACGTGATTGCAATGATTGCGGAGGACCTATCCCGGTAGGACAGTCTTACTCGAAATGATAGTATGCTATCTGGTTTGCCTTTATCAGTTGTGTACATGTTCAGGTGACTGATTGCATGTTACACTTTGATAGAGCCCTTAGGATCTTGCTTTACTACCAACTGTATGAGGGCGATCATATACGTGAGAGTTGGGTAGTTTATATGCATATCCTTAATTGTGGTCCCTAGTCGTGGGAGTTTCGAGACAGGGCATCGATACTCCGGAGTAGACTAGTGTATACAGTCGAGACCCCGACGAGGGGCGGTGGCCGGTCTCACAAGCCACTGGTGTCAGTTGGATCACCTAAGATGTATACAGGTGCTCATTGGGTTATGAGTACACCGGACAGGACTCGCCGGGAATCTGCTAGTTAGTATTATATCTACCGTTAGATAGCAGTTCCCTGGTGACATGTGTACAGGTTAGTTCATCGACCTGAGGTCGTCATTTGTCTCGTGTGAGTTCCCACTGTGCTTTGATTTCTACCCTACCACGGCTCAAAGGAGTCGTGCAAACAGGTAGCTTTTGGGTACAGTCCCGAGCCATATGGAGGCACGTGAGCGGATCGGCAGGGGATTCGTCTCTCCCGGTATTGGGGGCGAGATCGTGCTGTGTCTAGGAGAGCCATTACACATAGCCCACGGCCGTGGCAGGAGATTTACTGGTAGGTACTCCAGTAGTATCTCAGGGTGTTATTGGGCTTCACTCCGACACGACTTATACTGCTTCTGGGGGTCTGACGTTACTAGCCCCCTAGGCGGATATGCGATACTCATTGACGAACGGACCGGACTGTATATACATTGTCACTGTTAGACTCAGTAGGGTTTCTGGATGTGTTAGCTCATCGGCCACCCTTGAGTGCGCTCATCAGCCTCCCTTAAGTTCAGTCCATGGGCAGCCGTTATGCATAGCTAGTGCCGCTGACGGTTTGTGGTTAAACCCACTGCCAGGGTACTGAAGAGTCATTAGAGTCCCCCACAGACAGTTTCCCAAGTTTCGGGCGAAACGTTGTAGAGGCCGTATGGTTTTATGGCAGGGTTCGGAAAATGCACGTGCGTTTACGCACGTGTCGATTTTCTGACAGATGATACTGGTCGGCTTTGGTTTAAGCCGGATCCGAGTGTTATATTGAGTAGGTATAATATCTTTGTCTCAGTTGCATTTGTATTCGGTCGCAATACAAATGCGGGTATATTTATACAGTTTCGGGGTTATCCTGAAAGTCGTTTCAGGATCACTTTTGGAAGTTGCCAGTTTCCAGTTTTCTATCAGCCGTCTTTTAACATTCTGTTAAAGACGGATTTATCTTTTCTTCAGATGGAGTGATTCATCATTCTAGAAGGTTCTAGAAGTGATGAAGTGGCTTAGTGAGTCATCTTGGCTTTAATGGTGCATTTATTGAATGGTGACTATGCTTAATGATTCATGCTTTGTAATTAAAGCTTTTTGTTTTCCTTTTGATATTTTCTTCATGATAAGCTTCATGATGTGGTCACCTCCCTCCTCCTACCATCACCTCCCTCCTCTATAATTGTGGCCGGCCCCTCTCTCCTCCCACTATTCACTCATTTGTGAAATTAGGTTGCTAAAAAGAAAAGAGTATAGTTTAAAGTGTATGGAAATTTCATAGTTCATTCATTGTTCCATTTCATTTCCATCGGCAACTTCATTAACCGATCGTCCAAGGACTTGGACGAAGTGAGACAAAGTCATCTACTCATTCTCTACATCAAATCTTGGTCGTCTCTTTTAGCAAACTTGACGATCGAGTTGCCTCGAGTCAGAGGCGGGAGCCCGTTTAAAGAACCGATCATGTGGTGCCACCTCGACGAGGAGATCGGAGATCGACGAGATCGGAGCAGCCGCAACGGAGCGTGGGATGATGGTTGAAGAACGAAGGACTCGGATCGTTCGGTATAACCATTCTACACTCTTTACAGTTTGTTAGTTTAGCAATAATGGCAGATCCGGGTTAAAGTATACGATAGCGCCAGTTTAAAAGTTTTTATTCCGCATTTGGCGTCTGTAGACGGCCGGGGCGCTAGCGTAGACTTACAGTGGTATCAGAGCCTAACCATTTTGCTATACTAACTTGTGCTAACGCGTTTAAAACATCGATCCGACCGAAAATCAAAAACCGCAAAAAGCCTACCTGACAGTTTCTGTTAATTTTAAACGGTGTCAAAATTGATTTCTGAATGTCTTAAAAATCTGTGCAGGGAATTCTAAGAGCCACGACAAAATTTGGGCTCGTAACTCCTCCAAGTTGCCGCGGAAGGGCGGCCAAACCCATGGTTTGGCCGCGCTTCCGCGGCCATGTGGGGAGCACGTGATCCCAAATTTGGTCAGTGGGTTCTGTGTTGGGTTTTGGGGTTTTTGGTATATTTAGTTTTGGCCCAGATTTTGTTACTGTTCACCAGTAAGCTGTGGGGCCCACTTTTTAATATTTCGTCTTTGGTCGATCGAAATTTAAACACGTTAGTTTACAGTGCTTACATTATATCTCCGACCGGGAATGTCATTTGATCGGTAAACCGCGTCTGATTGCTATAGTTCTTTTAGACGGGTTTGCGAACGTGACATTCGCGTTGATGTTCTGTGTTGTGCTGTGATGTTGCGGATTTGTCGTGGTGGATAGCAGTGTGCAATGGTAGTACAGTTTATGTTTATTTGTACATTTGATATTGCGGGGCGAGCGTCCAACTTGTGGACAGCCGTCACTGCCTGTTGTATAATATTCTTTTGGGGCACGACCAGGTTGCGGTCGATGTACCTATTGTACTATTTTTCATTACTGTACTAGGTCTTACCCCGCGACGGAGTGCACGGATAGCCGGGTTCTGGAGGGCAACGGGTCCGCATCTCATGGCTTTGGGAGGCAGAGGGGCCCCACTCTAAAATTGGCAGACTGTTCGCCGCACTCGTAGGGGGTACAGGTTGACCCAAGGAGGGGTGCTCAATTTACCGGATTCCGTGAAGTGCCGGGTATTCCATTCACTATGCTGTGGGGACTGCCTCGCTTCAGGTTTTGGCGGGTAACATGCCGCACCTGTAGGGGTCTAGGTTTCATTGCACAGGCTATCCACATGACAGGGGAACGTCGGGTTTCAGCAGCGGCTCTGTGAAACCCGGGGATCCCAGATATCTGTATTGTTCTGTGATGCTTATTACTTTTCTGTAATGTTGCATATTATCACGCCTGGAGCGATTATGTATATTGGTTTATATACTATTAGATGTTGTATATGTTTTACACCCGCGCTAGTCCAGTCCCCGCTCTGTCGTTAGTTAAGTAACCTAACGGGTGATGACGGGACCCAGTGACGAATGCGGATGGCATATACGTACATTTTATTTTCGTTCTTTTCTGGTGTGATTTATTGATGGGACTGCGTTGATTCTGATCAATGCAAAGTAAAACAAACCTGTTTTCAGTTGTTGGAACAAATTTAAAAAGTGTTATTGCAAGGACATTTTCTTTTGTTTTGCATAGCGGTATTCAGTGGAATATCCTGCACCTCATTCGACGGGGCAAGGGCCGATATCCCTTCACCGGGACTGACCCCTTGGGCAGAAGTTTGCGTCAGGGTAATAACTTCACTATAGTCGATTACATGTTGCTTTGCATAGCGGTATTCAGTGGAATATCCTGCACCTCATTCCACGAGGAAAGAGCCGAGATCCCTTCACCGGGAGTGACCTCTTTAGCAAAGGTTTTCGTCACTATATTTTAAAAAGCTATCAGGTTCCTTCAGCGATATCAAGTTCACTACACTAAAGGTTTTTCGCCAAAAACCAGCCGTAGCCCTCCGTCACTTCTTTTGGGTATTCAGTAGTATTCAAGCTATGTATTTTGACCTAACGCCAAGGCATAGTGTTTGGTAGCTGCTGGGTATTCAATTGTTGCATAGATAGATGAGTTGGTTTGGGACAACCGTTCTGCCATTTTGACCTAACGCCAAGGGCATGTGCGGGTGGGTTCAAATTAACAAGATAGTGATGGGTAGAACTTGGCATGTGACTTATGACATTTTGACCTAACGCCAAGGTTATAAGAGCATGGGGCAAAAATCAGATCGGGAGTTTCTAAAGAAACTGAAACTTGCCAAGTGTGCGCATACCTTCTGGAGTATGAGTAACGTGGATGCATTCCATCACGTTATCATGCGATGAGAGTTGGATCCCGATTCCCACTGATGAGTTGGTTTACTCTTCGGGTGATCCCGATTGATTCTTCTTTAGGTTTGGAGGAGAATTTGACAGGACAGTGGGAGGTTTCCGGATTAGATAAAGTTATGACCATTCTGATCTAGGTTAGAGTGCACGCAGAGTGTTTCTTTTCTCTCTCTCTCTTTGGCAGCGACCTTTGACCGACCCTAGACTATGACTCAGTGACCAGGTTGACCGAACCGTCTTAAAATACTGGCTTTTGGATTGTCTGAGTTGCATAAGTCATTGCCACTCCTTCTTTTACCCTTTGCATTTCTCAGAACACCCGTATTACTACGGATATCCACTTCCATTGGATAGATCCATCGTATGGTTATATACGAACTCGAAGGGACTTCTTCGAGGATGGATCCAGGTTCAGGAGGAAAAGAATTGGTTTATTCAGTTGTCTTTTATTATCACCTTCTCTCAGGTTGCGAGAGCTCCTTGGTTTAGGACAGTACACCTATTACGCTTATTGGATAGTCTTATTCCAAACCGTAGGCTGGTGCCGAAAGGTAGGGAATGAAGAAAACCAATTAGCCTAAGTAGGGTGTGCAGAAGGTAATATGTAAAAACAAAATAAAGGGATTAGAAAGAGGGCAAAGTAAATTGCGACTGATATCATTCACGACCAAAACCGCGTACTTCATCGCCGCTCCTATTTCACCTTTAAAAGAATAAGGTATTATTCAGTTGTCTTTTATCATCACCTTCTCTCAGTTACGAGTACTCCTTGGTTTAGGAGGGTACACCTATTATGCTTACTGGATAGTCTTCTTCCAAACCATAGGCTGGTGCCGAACGGTAGGGAAGGAAGAAAACCATTTAGCCTAACGATGGTGTACATAAGGTAACGACTAAAGACAAATAAATTGATTTGGAGAGATGGCAATAAAATATACGGTTGAAGTCATGAATTGGATTATGGAAGAGGCATTGCTATGAATACCAGGATACCCCTACGAAACATTTTCATGTTTCAGTGCATTGTTAAAGAAAAACTATTTTCCCGATTAGACACTTACTCCAAGGGTATGTATTTACCAGGTTTCATTTTCATATCTGTATGGTTTTACAGATGATGAGTGGGAGTAAGATATTGGGAATTAGGTGATCATCCTCATTATATCGGAATTCGTTGTAATTGGTGATATTTGAGGAAATCGCCAGGGTACAGTTTTCAACCTACGACGCACAGGTTTTGAGTTGTTTAACTCAGCGGACTTATACAGAGTATTGTATGTTGTCCAAGTGTCCATTAGGACAAAGGGGTAGGTCCTCGTACTATGTTCTGTTTACTTATAACTTCTCTAGTATTTAGACGAGTGTTTCGTGGAAATACAAGGTCTAAGTTTTGAGAAGTTGTGGGTATAAGAATAAAGTAGAGAACCAGGTATCACAAATATCGGGATTCTTCAAAGAGATCGAAGATGTAGATTCTTGTGATTGGTATTCAGATGATAGTGATGGTTTTGAGAAACGTGTTTCTCTTTCAGGCTGCTCATAATTGGATGGATTCCTAAGTTGAGTAATGCTAATTAGCCTCTTTCCATTATGTTGATATGCACTGGAGACAGCTGCATGGTTTGAATATGGTTCCAATTAAATAAGTGCCAAAGTTTCTGTATTGGATATAGAATGGACGTACCTTAAAAGAAATTAAGGTATGGGGAGTTGTCCAGCTTATGCTTAAAACCAGACTCTGGATAACTCAGGGCACGTTTCTGTAATGGCTGTTTGTGGGTTGACCCTGGCTATGACGAGGGTTGATATTCTACCATTTGGAAGATCAATAGTGATATTGTTCTTGACTCGCCACAGTTTTAGTAAAAATGGACTTTTTCAGAAAACAGTAGTGGGAGTATGGTAGAACTGGAAGTGATTCCAGAACCGCGAACGATTACGGAAAATTTAATAGGACCTATACATTCAATCAGGTTTGACATTCCAATAGCCACTCCGCAGATTTGGTAGGTAACCTCAGACACCCGAGAGGTACTTCGGTAGGCTCAAGGACGGTGACAGGGAGGTTCTTATCTACCCAGACTTGACACTACTGTTGTTCCAGGTAATGAGACCCGGTAGGAGGGTTGTCGTAGTCAGTGGGAGCATCGGAAGCATAGTGGGCAAGTAGCTTATATCTATTTATAGACTTGAGCAGTTATAGCGGAGATAGATCATCTAATTTTGATGTGACAGTCATGGTTTTGACTTCAATCAGAATAGGGGATGGATCAGTTAAGAAGGTAGTAGGGTGTGATGTCATGGTATCTGGATGACATACACAGAGTGGGAAGTAAAATTCCTATACTACGATCGGTTGTACTGTGGTCGTCACACAGTTGTTTCTCCAGACAGGATATGGATATAATATAAGACATTCTGGTTTCTGGATCTATGGTTTTAGATCTAGATTTGGGTGGTTTCCCAATGTGGGTACTTTGACAGATATTCTAATGGTTTTTAGAATAGTTGACTCCTAGCATGGTAGTGTACCTGCAGGTGATGGAGTCACCCTCTCTAAAGGTGTCGTATGGACTAAAGGGGAGAGGGATATGCATGATTGACAGATCACTTGCTTAGGCAATTGAGTCAATCGTGAGATGTCAAGTACCACACCAGATGTTGTTTTTGCACTAGATGCAATAAGTTTGTATTAATCCAATCCTGGAGAAACATAAGGAAGCAGTTTTAGAACATTGGTACATGTTCTACGGATTTGATAACGGCAGCCTCTTTCGGGAGACGGTTATCATTCCAGGCTTCAAAGGTGACATGGATGACAGAGTGATTGTCAGAGTTTTAGTTTTCCCTCTGACGAGGGACAATATTATGGACAGGTGGTTCCAGAGGATACTGTGGGTGGCATGGTGCCGGATACTGATTAGGTTCAGTGATCCATACAGTCTAAGAAGTTTGGATATGGAGTTCATTTATGAACTAAGGTCCCATCAGATATCCAGACATATTCTAAGACATGTACTACTCAATTCGGGAGATGGCTTTCTCCGCGAATTTGAGATTATGAGAGATACAGAAAGATACTTCTAGGCGGATCCACTCACTGAGGCTATTTCTCGAACACAATAGTTTTACAAACGGGCTTTGTGAAACTGATTAGTAGAGGAGTTGGATGTTCGGTTTCACACGGGCTGTGAGTAGTCGACATCGCAATAATTAGCCTTGAGTGCAAGTGGGAGATTGTTGGAGATAGTGCCCTCATAGTCAATTATTGGATCGCAGGTATGTGATTGCAATGATTGCGGAGGACCTATCCCGGTAGGACAGTCTTACTCGAAATGATAGTATGCTATCTGGTTTGCCTTTATCAGTTGTGTACATGTTCAGGTGACTGATTGCATGTTACACTTTGATAGAGCCCTTAGGATCTTGCTTTACTACCAACTGTATGAGGGCGATCATATACGTGAGAGTTGGGTAGTTTATATGCATATCCTTAATTGTGGTCCCTAGTCGTGGGAGTTTCGAGACAGGGCATCGATACTCCGGAGTAGACTAGTGTATACAGTCGAGACCCCGACGAGGGGCGGTGGCCGGTCTCACAAGCCACTGGTGTCAGTTGGATCACCTAAGATGTATACAGGTGCTCATTGGGTTATGAGTACACCGGACAGGACTCGCCAGGAATCTGCTAGTTAGTATTATATCTACCGTTAGATAGCAGTTCCCTGGTGACATGTGTACAGGTTAGTTCATCGACCTGAGGTCGTCATTTGTCTCGTGTGAGTTCCCACTGTGCTTTGATTTCTACCCTACCACGGCTCAAAGGAGTCGTGCAAACAGGTAGCTTTTGGGCACAGTCCCGAGCCATATGGAGGCACGTGAGCGGATCGGCAGGGGATTCGTCTCTCCCGGTATTGGGGGCGAGATCGTGCTGTGTCTAGGAGAGCCATTACACATAGCCCACGGCCGTGGCAGGAGATTTACTGGTAGGTACTCCAGTAGTATCTCAGGGTGTTATTGGGCTTCACTCCGACACGACTTATACTGCTTCTGGGGGTCTGACGTTACTAGCCCCCTAGGCGGATATGCGATACTCATTGACGAACGGACCGGACTGTATATACATTGTCACTGTTAGACTCAGTAGGGTTTCTGGATGTGTTAGCTCATCGGCCACCCTTGAGTGCGCTCATCAGCCTCCCTTAAGTTCAGTCCATGGGCAGCCGTTATGCATAGCTAGTGCCGCTGACGGTTTGTGGTTAAACCCACTGCCAGGGTACTGAAGAGTCATTAGAGTCCTCCACAGACAGTTTCCCAAGTTTCGGGCGAAACGTTGTAGAGGCCGTATGGTTTTATGGCAGGGTTCGGAAAATGCACGTGCGTTTACGCACGTGTCGATTTTCTGACAGATGATACTGGTCGGCTTTGGTTTAAGCCGGATCCGAGTGTTATATTGAGTAGGTATAATATCTTTGTCTCAGTTGCATTTGTATTCGGTCGCAATACAAATGCGGGTATATTTATACAGTTTCGGGGTTATCCTGAAAGTCGTTTCAGGATCACTTTTGGAAGTTGCCAGTTTCCAGTTTTCTATCAGCCGTCTTTTAACATTCTGTTAAAGACGGATTTATCTTTTCTTCAGATGGAGTGAGTCATCATTCTAGAAGGTTCTAGAAGTGATGAAGTGGCTTAGTGAGTCATCTTGGCTTTAATGGTGCATTTATTGAATGGTGACTATGCTTAATGATTCATGCTTTGTAATTAAAGCTTTTTGTTTTCCTTTTGATATTTTCTTCATGATAAGCTTCATGATGTGGTCACCTCCCTCCTCCTACCATCACCTCCCTCCTCTATAATTGTGGCCGGCCCCTCTCTCCTCCCACTATTCACTCATTTGTGAAATTATGGTTGCTAAAAAGAAAAGAGTATAGTTTAAAGTGTATGGAAATTTCATAGTTCATTCATTGTTCCATTTCATTTCCATCGGCAACTTCATTAACCGATCGTCCACGGACTTGGACGAAGTGAGACAAAGTCATCTACTCATTCTCTACATCAAATCTTGGTCGTCTCTTTTAGCAAACTTGACGATCGAGTTGCCTCGAGTCAGAGGCGGGAGCCCGTTTAAAGAACCGATCATGTGGTGCCACCTCGACGAGGAGATCGGAGATCGACGAGATCGGAGCAGCCGCAACGGAGCGTGGGATGATGGTTGAAGAACGAAGGACTCGGATCGTTCGGTATAACCATTCTACACTCTTTACAGTTTGTTAGTTTAGCAATAATGGCAGATCCGGGTTAAAGTATACGATAGCGCCAGTTTAAAAGTTTTTATTCCGCATTTGGCGTCTGTAGACGGCCGGGGCGCTAGCGTAGACTTACAGCATATTTATTTGTTCATTTATTTGTTTATTCATTTATTTGGATAAGTTTAAATGAGAATGGTGGCATTTTTGTTTCTTATAAGATGCTTCATGAACCCTTGACTTTTGCTACCATTCTTGTCATCATGCTTAACCCTAACCCACCCAACTAACCATGGTATATTCTCTACACTTAACCAAGGTTAAGTTATGATAAGTATTGATTTTCTATTTCATTTTAATTAGAACTTATCATAACAAGCTTCATCTTCTTCTTCTTCTTGAAATAGAAAAGGTTGCTACTTTAATGGCATCTTGAGATCCAAAGTGAGAAATCCAATTCTAAAGTGAACCCACCTCCTATTTCTTCACCCTCTACCTCTTGCCAAGTTGTTTTGGGTGTTTACTTCACAAGTTTCACAACTTGTGAAGTCGGAGCTTGAACTTGTGATGCCTCGACGTAGATCGTCTTTGACACGAAGCCGACGACCTATTCCGCTCGCTTTCCCGATGAAACCGATGAACGAGTCTAAGATTGGAAAAGGACAGCGAGAGGAGCACTACGTGGAGCTAAGGAAGTGGATATCCGGATCTACAAAGGTTGTAGAATCTAACTTTTAGTTAAGTAGTTAACTAGATTATCTTTTCGCCTAAACATCTAGTCTAAGATCCGTAGTCTAGGGTTTCTCGGCTCCATTTTTTTTAAATTGGCATGTTCGATGCCTTGTGAGACCTCACTAGAGTGCCTAGGAACCTTTCAAATAGTGACCTGTAATGTCACCTAAAGCATGTACATGATGATAAAGATAAACCAGATAGCATACTATCATCTTGAGTAAGACTGTCCTACCGTCATAGGTCCTCCCTCAATCATTGAAATCACGTACCTGCGATCCAATAATTGACTTTGAGGACACTATATCCAACAATCGGGGGGTGCGGCCGTCTACTAAAGTTTCTGACGAGCATTCGATCTGGTTATCGGGAATCTTGTTGAATTACCCGACAGGTTATTGGAAAGTGTTTCAATATCGAGACTAAAATGCGGGGTTTATAATTGTTAGGCATGTGATGTCTAAGGAATTCATTTGGTTCGACATGAAATCCAAAGTATGTGATACGTTGGGTTTATGATGTCTAAGGTGGTTGCGGATTTCAAGTGTTGTAGTTTTTCAATTTGTTTTCTGCGACCGTAAGTGTAATATGTGGTATATCGCCGTTTTCGTCGCTATAGATCGACGACAATTGTGATAGGCATATTTACTTACGTTGATGACATGTGTTGTTATGTGTTGCTGTGATATGTTATATTGGATCGTCATGTTTTGAATAGCCGGGGGTTTTATGTGAGACGAGAGTTTTCTTTTTCATTCATATAAAATTCATTTGTATATAATATTCTTTTATTGTGTTACTTCCGGGTTGAGGATGATGTCACCATTGTATATTATTTACTTTTCCACATTTGGATAGACCTAAGCTGGAGAGCACAAGTAACCGGGTTCTTGGGTCTAGTGGGAGACCATCTCGAGGAGTCAAGACCGGGTCTCCTAACCCTAGAATTGGGAGGGTTACTTGCCGCTCTCGTAGGGATCTAAGGATGTGGGTTTGGCTATTCATCGCGACCGTGGAATCCGTGTTTTATTCAGGCTCAAAATAAAACACCGACCTCCTAGTATATCCAATATTTCATATGTTATCTTCTGCTGCGGATATACTGTGATGTGATCATTTTATATGCGTGAGACGAATGCTTATATATATATATATGATATATAAATATTACTGCTTTCGTTTCTTCTGTGATGCTTAGGAAGCTTAAATGATGGGATTTCGTTAATGAGATTAATGGAAAGAAAAGAAACCTAAAACATATTGTAGAATCAAATTTTCAAAAAGGGTAGCTCTAGTTTTTGCTTTGCATAGCAGTATTCCTTGTAGAATATCCAGCACCTTATTCGATAAGGAAAGAGCCGAGATCCCTTCAACGGGAGTGACCTCTTTAGCGAAACTAGCACATGTTGCAACTCACTCGGTTTTTTTGATTGGTTCTATAGTTCTTTCTTTGCATAGGGGTATTTCTAATAGAATATTCAGCACCTTATTCGATGAGGAAAGAGCTGAGATCCCTTCACCGGGAGTGACCTCTTTAGCGAAACTAGTAAAAGCCTAAAAAACACTCTTTTTCAAATTCACTCGATTCTACAACGATATCAAGTTCATTACGCAAAAAGGTTTTCTTAAAAACCTGTCGTAGCCCTCCGTCATTTCAGATAAATCCTACTTAGTATTCGTGCTGCGTTTGTTGACCTCCGTCAAGGCGTTGTGTGCGGTAGCTGACTAGTATTTATCTGCTGCATATGATGCGGTTGTTTTAGGGTAGTCGTGCGGTCTTGTTGACCTCCGTCAAGGATCGTGCGGGTGGGTTTAATTCAATCAGGAAATGACGGGTAGAACTTGATTAGCAGCCTATGGTTTGTTGACCTCCATCAAGGTCATAGGACGCTAGGGGTAAAACATTATTGGGAATTTCAAGTGTTGAAATTTGCAATGCGATTGCATACCTTCTATGAGATAGTTGGATCCCGATACCCGCTGCGAGTAAGAGTTACTCCTGGGAGAGTTTTATACATTTCAATTAGCTGATCAAGTAGGTGTCTAGAAAGATGTTAACGGGGTTTTTCCCATGAGAAAATGAGGTTTATTTTAATTAGGTCCGTGCGAAAGCACGGGGAACCTCCCTCAAAGTACAGACACTGGCCTGGCCGAAAGATTGGCGAACTTGTATGGTGTAATAAATCCCGGCTAGTCTTACCTTTTAGGGTTTGAAGAAAGATTTGACTAAAACAGTGGGAGCCATCCTGATTAGATAAAATAATAACCAATCTAATCCTACAAGAGCGCGCACAGAGTGTTTTCTTCTCTCTCTCTCCTGGTAGCGACCATGACACGCCTTAATCAAGATAATAATATGGATGCATTGATCAAACCTGCTTATTATACTGAGCTAGGGAATGTTGGTTCCGCTCAATCTTATAACTGTTATAAATCCGAGAAGGAAATAGGGGAATATCTGGATTCCCATGGTACCCAATCGAAGAAAATACATGATGATGCATATTCTTCGGGTGTCCTTATTACAGAGAACTGATAATTGGTGATATGTCTCTAAGTGTTAGAGAATGGTGCAATTGTTGCAGCCAAATCAGTTGGCATATATCACCTTGTATTAATACATTGATTCTGAACAAATGTTATTACATACCGAACCTGATATACAACATTACATCATGTTCTTTACTGAGTTAAAGAAGGATATAATTCTGTATTGGAGGATAATGTTGTGAACATTTTCCTGGATATAGAACACAGACAAGAGGAGTAGTTCAGGAATGAATGAATCCTTCTTGAGGTATTGTAGACTAGGTCATATCAACGCGACACGACCAGCTAAGTTACATAAGGATATATATGAGAATCTATTCGAATTTTCATCTTATGCTACTTGCTAGTCTTGTCTCAAAGATAAAATGACCAATACTCCATTTACTAGAAACAGAGAAAGAGTTAGCGAACTCTTGGGACAGATATATGATGATGTATATGGACCCATGTCTACAAATGCCAAGGTTAGTTCTTTTAAGAACCAAACGGGTAAAAGTATTAAAGTCCTACGATGTGATCGAGGAGGCGAATACTTGTGTATGGATTTCCTGGAATTTCTAAAGAGAATGTGATTCTCTCTCAGCTTACTCCTTCGTATACACCACAACACAATGGAATATCGGGGCGAAGGTATCACACCCTATAAGATATGGCGCGCTCTATGATGAGTATTGCTGAGTTACCTGTTTCCTTTTTGGTGTTATGCACTTGAGAAGCTGCATACATATTGAATGGGGTTCCATCCAAATCAGGGTCTACCACTATATATGAAATATGGTATGGGAAGAGACCATGTCTTAAACGAGTTAAGATATGGGGTTGTCCAGCCTATGTTGAAAAGCAAAATCCGGACAAGCTCGAGGCAAGGTCAGTTGTGTAAGTTTGTTAGGATATCCCAAACATTAGTGAGGGAATATCTTCTACCTAACTGAGGAGCAAAGGGTGTTTTGTTTCTCAGCATGCCACATTTTTAGAAAAGGAAATTCTTGTGAAGAAATTAGTGGTCATGAGGTAGAACTGGAAGGAGTTCCAGCTATACAAACTAACAGCTGATGATTTGGTGAAACCAAAGGATTCAATAGTCTCCAACGAACCTCAGCCTCTCCGCGAATCTGGTAGGGTTCCTCATCCACTTGAGAAGTACTACGGTCTTCTCGGTGACAGTGGGAGCGAGGACTACATTATGAGATGATGGCCCAACCGGGTTCAGGCAGTTGGAACGTCTGTTTTGATGTAATAGTCAAAGAGTTTGACTTCATCAAAATGTTAGATGAACCTTGTATATACAAGAAGGTTGTAGAGAGTAAGGTTGTCTTCCACGTATTGTATGTAGATGACATACTCTTGATAGGAAATGGTTTCCTTTGCTACACTAGGTCAAGCTCCTCTTATCATGAGGATTCTCAATAGAAGATCTGGATGATTCCTGCTACAACTTGTGGATAATGATCTATAATGATAGATATATGTGGATGGTGCGAGTGTCCCAAATCCATGTACATAAACACCATACTAAAGGGGTTTAGTATGGAAGATTCTAAGCGTGGTGTTTCGTCCACTTACTCATGGATCACTCTCTCTAATACTGATTTGGAGAGAGTTCGCGTGCAAGGGATACCCTATGCTTCGGAAGTAGGCTCTATCAGAGTGTACAATGTTATATACCAGACCAGATGTAGATGACTCACAAGGTGTAGTGATCAGGAATCAATCGGATCTTGGAAGAATCACTGGACGGCTGAGGAGGACATTCTTAAGTACTTGAGAAGCACTAAAAGAAAGTTCTTGGTTCCGGCTTCCAGAGTGATAAGTTCGACTGAAAGTCAGTCACAGACATTGTCTTTATCCTCAGTGGAGGGACGGTATGTTGGAAGAGTTCCAAGCTAGATACCGTGACATACTAGACGATAAAGGCTGAATACATTGCTACCAATGATACTGCCAAAGTTGCTGTCTGGACATTTCTTGTTCATGAGATTAACATGGTTCATACCATTGAGCATCCAATAACTATTATTGTGACAACAATGGAGTTGTGTCTTAGGCTTAGGAACGCAGATCCCATCAGCATTCCAGACATATTCTGAGGCAAGTATCACCTGATCAGTGAGATGGTTGATCTCCAAGGGATCGAGGTTAGGAGAGTAGACCAGAAGGTTGACACAGCGGATCCGCTCACAAAGGCCTTACCCCTAGAGAGACTTCTATAGGATGGTTGAGTATGTGATAATACAACCATTGCTATATTGTTGGGTATTGGATACTACAACAGATGGCCCTAGTGCAAGTGGGAGATTGTTAGTTATATGTATGCCCTAGAGGCTATTACTGTACATGCGATGTATATTGTAGTGGATGCTTGGACATATATAGGGAAGACTTTCTTGCTCGACATGATAGTATGCTATCTGGTTGCTCTTTATCTTAACATGTACACTTATTATCTCTCTATTACATGTTGATAAAGCCCTTAGGTTAAGTACATCCTTCAAATGTTCCTAGTCGAGAGAGTATCGAGACAGGGTATCGATACTCCAGAGTAGACTAGCGTATGCGCTTCTCGACCCATGAGATGAGCGATGGATGATCCCATATCCATTGGTGTTTGACATCAGAGAAGGTATATGGGTACTCAGTGGAGACTGGGTACACTGGACGGACTCGCCGAGAACTCTTAGATGGTACTATACCTATCGTCGGATAGCAGTTCTCTGGTGACACTGGTACATGTTAGTCTGTAGAACCGAGATCGTCATAGATTCGCATGTGATTCCCACTGTGCTTTGATTTCCACCTTACTACGGTCAAGAGATCGTGCAAAACGGTGGCTTCTGGGTACAGTCCCGAGTCATATGGAGGCAATGAGCGATAGGAGGGGTTTCGTCTCTCCCGGTATTGGGAGTTGATGTTGCGCTATGCTTGATTGGCCATAACAGGAAATCCCTGGCCAGGGTTGCTGAGATTTACTGGTAAGTGTTAATAGTAGTTTCTCGAACCGTTATGAACCTTGCATCGGCATGACTTATCAGGCTATTGGGGTCTGCCGTTATACTACCCCCAGGCTCTGATATGCGACATATCAGACGAAGAGACCGAACTGTACGGTAGTGTTACTGATTGGATTCGTAGGAGTATGAGCATGCTTGCTTGTTGATCTTCTGATCGCTCAATACCCGGGTGGCCGTTACGTTTGGCAGACCGCTTGCGGCTTGTTGGTGTTCGATATGATCATCACCTACTGCCGGTGTATTGAAGAGTCTTTAGAGTCCTACAGAGAGCTTTCCTGGTTCATGCGAAATGTAGTAGGAGCACATATGTGATATGTGCGGGACCGAGATTAATACGAGTATGGGATACCGTATTCTATTCTCGCGATATGTGATATCGATCGGGTATATGTGATATAGCCGGGTTATCGGATCAAATGTTGATTCGATAAGTTGATTCATTTGATATCAGTCGGTTATATGTATTATAGCCGGATTATTAAATCGTGAGTTGATTTAATAATTTAATGTATAATTATATATTTGATATATTAAATTACATTGACTAATATTAGCTCACTTAAGATTTCTTTTCTCACTTTATGATACATTGATATATATGCGATATATGTTAAATTTATTGTTTTCTTTTTGCACAAAATATATATGTGATATATATTGTTGTGTCATGCTAGGTTACACATGCAACATTTATGTATGAGACTTACACCATGTTAGGGTTAAGTTAGGGTTTTATTTGTTTTAAGTAATTCAAATGTTTGGATAATGAGTCATGGTTGAAGCTTGTAAAAGCTTGTGGAAAATATTGACCAAGTCCACTCTTTTGTCATTGCTTAAGATATTTTTTAACCCAACCCTTAACTCATAGCTATAGTTAAGTCTCTACAATGGTTAGTGGATGACATACAGAAATCATGGTTGTATTTCCAACCTCCTGAGTTCATTCATATTCTTCTTCTTCATCAAGTGAGAAAAGATTGCTAGCTTTTTCGAAAGTGATGGAAACTTGTGAGAAAAATATATCTAAAGTGAGCCCACTTCCTACTTCATCATCCTCTACTATTAGCCAATTAGTTTAGGGTTTTTGCTTCACTAATCTACACAATTAGTGAAGAGATAGCAAGAGCTAATGTCTCCTCGACGTAGATCATCTTTGGCCTCGAAAATTTCAAAGCAAGCTTGTTCCGTACATCTTGTGGAGCCTCTTTAGAGTCCGGGAGTTCATGATCGCAGCGAAGGGACTACTACACGGAGCTATTGAAGAGAAGGACCGGTCTACAAAGTTTGTAGTTCACATAGATGTAAGGAGTTTACTTTTCATGTTTAACCCTAAGTCTCTAGTTAAGATCTTGGTTAGGGTTGGTTTAGCACACCAAAAATTATAAAGTAGCATGATTGATGCTTGCCAGAATCTTGCTAAGGTGCTAAGCTAACCCTACAGTCACGCTATGCTTGATCGGCCTTAACAGCAAATCCCTATCCAGTGTTCTTGAGATTTATTGATAAGAGTTATCAGTAGTTTCTCGAACCTTTATGGGCCGTAAATCTATGGGGTTTCCTCTGCACCTAATCTAGGGTTTTGAGGCATCACACATGCCACTTTAAAAATTTAGAGAGATGCAAAGAAAACTAACTATGAATCATTAACTAGATGTTTAGGGTAACAACAATAGTATCACATACTATGAACTTTTTATTACTAAGTGAAAAGAATACGACCTTTGTAGTCCTCTTGTGTTGACTCCTTGGATCGTTGAGAGGTTGAAATGGCTTGCTAGTAGCCTTCCTTGTCAAGGATGATCCACCCGAAGTCCTTTTACCCAAAGCTCCTTGCTTTACTTGGTCTTTAGAAGAAGTGTAGCAAACACCCTACACAAATGGGCTAGAGAAATATAGAATGATGAAGTTGTTTGTATTCTTTAATCAAAACCCTTTCTTTTTATCAACCTCACTCTCTAGAAATCTCAAGAGAGCTTGGAGGAAGAAGAAGATGATAATGGCAAAGCTAGAACTCTTTTGTTGTGATAATCAACAAGATAAATGAGAATAGAAAAAATATATATATATATTTTCACTCTCTCATCTCAAACCATGGTAAAATAATATCTAGATATTTTGTATGAGAGTTAAAACAACAAAGGAAAATAAATCAAGAGTTAAACCCATGGTTAAGTGAAGGAAGTGTGTGGAAACTTTAACTATGGGATAATTCCATTTTATTTTCCTTTTCTTTAACTCAAAAATAAATATAAATAGATATTTATTCACCATGTGAGTCTTGCATTACCATATCAAGTGTATCAACAACCATGATACAATGTATGTATGTATGTGTCCATGCACATCAACATGTACATACATGCATGCATACATCTATTTAGAAAAATGGTTTAAATAAAGAATTGTACTAAAAGTCAAATGTTAAATCAACACTTGATTTAACAAACCGGTTATATCACATATGACCCGACCAATAGAAAAACACCTGATTAATATACGGTATCACATATATGCATTTAATCGGGTCCCCGCGCATATCTATGCACACCACATCGTTTCTCCTGAGCTAGGAAACTCCTGTGTGGGACACTAAGACTCGTCAATACACCGGCAATAGGTGATGATCATATCAAACACCCACAAGCCTAAAGCGGTCAGCTAAACATAACGGCCACCCGGGTATTGAGCGATCAGAAGAAAACCAGTGAAACTGTCAAAAACTCCCGTCGAGCCAACTGGCAACACTTACCTTATAGTCCGGTCTTTTAATCAGATATGTTGCATATCGAGTCTAGGGATGGAATCGTCGACCCCAATAACTCAATAAGTCATGCCGATGTATGGCTCATAACAGATCGAGAAACTACTGATAACACTTATCCGTAAATCTCAGCAGCCCTGGCTAGGGACTTGCAGTTATAGCCAATCGGGTATAGCACAACATCAACCCCCAATACTGGGAGAGACGAAACCCCTCCTATCGCTCATTGCCTCCATGTGCCTCGGGACTGTACCCAAAATCCACCTGTTTGCACGACTCAGTAGAGCCGTGGTAGGGTGGAGATCAAAGTACAGTGGGAGAACACACAAGACTCTATGACGATCTTGGGTCTACAGACTAACCTGTACCAGTGTTATTTGAGAACTGCTATCCGACGATAGATATAATACTATATAGGAGTTCTCGGCGATTCTGTTCAGTGTACCCAGTCTCCACTGAGCACCCGCATACAATCTTTGGTGTCAGCACACCAGATGGATATGGGATCATCCATCGCCCATCATATGGGACAAGAATGGTATACGCTAGTCTACTTTGGAATATCGATGCCCCGTCTCGATACACCCATGCATAGGAACAGTTCAAGGATATGCTCATAAACTACACGTGTTCCACTAGTATGATCCATATCATAGTCGCAGTAGTCAAGCAAATATCCTGAGGGCTTTATCAACATGTACCAAATGAGTAAAAATTGCATGATCAAATGAACATGTCCAGATAAAGTAAACCAAATAGCATAATATCATATCGAGCAAGAAAGTCATATATATATATATATATATACTTGTCCAAGCATCCACTATACATATAATGGCCTCTAGGGCATACATATATCCAACAATCTCCCACTTGCACTAAGGCTAGTTATTGGCGTATCTCATACCCAACATCTCAAAAAGTCGCTCATGCTGCGGCTGTGGAAGGGCCTTGGTGAGTGGATCCGCGGTGTTATTCTTTGTATCTACTCTCCGAATCTCGATCTTGTGGCGATCTACTATCTCCCGGATCAAATGATATTGCTTTAGGATGTGTCTGGACCTCTGATGGGACCTAGGTTCTTTGGCTAACGCCATAGCCCCATTATTATCACAATACAATGGTATTGGATCAACGATGCTTGGAACTACTCCTAGTTCCGTGACGAACTTCTTCATCCAGACGGCTTCCTTGGTAGCATCATTTGCAGCAATATACTCAGCTTCCATCGTTGAGTCTGCAACGGTATCCTGTTTGGAACTCTTTCAACTAACCGCCCCTCCATTGAGGGTAAATACAAACCCTGAGATAGATTTTCTATCATCCTTATTACTTTAGAAGCTGGAATTGGTAAAGGTCTCCATTTGGAGCTCTCCATTACCATACAATAAGATCAATTCTTTAGTCCTTCGCAAGTACTTAAGAATGTTCTTCCCTGCTATCTAATGTTTCTTCCCTTGGTTGGATTGATACCTACTTACTACAGCTAGTGCATAAGCTACATCAGGGCGAGTATATAACATCACATACATTATAGATCTTACGGCTGAAGCATAGGGTATAATGCTCATGCGAGCTCTCTCTTCATCTGTCTTCGGACAGAAGTCCTTAGAGAGAATGATTCCATGACAAGCGGGCAAGGCACCATGCTTAGAATCTTCCATACTAAATCTTTTTATGATGGTGTCAATGTACTTTGATTGGGACAATCCCAATAATCTCTTGGATCTATCTCTATAGATCCTTATGCCCAAAATGTACGAGGCATCACCCAGGTCCTTCATAGAAAACCTTTGCGATAAGAATAATTTGACCGATTGTAGCATAGGAATATCATTTCCTATCAAGAGAATGTCATCCACGTGCAATACGAGCAATGTGACAGTACTCCCTACAATCTTCTTATAAATGCATGGTTCATCTATATTTTTGACAAAATCAAACTCTTTGATTGTGTCATCAAAGCAGATATTCAAGCTCCGTGAGGCCTGCTTTAATCCATAAATGGATTTAAGCAACCTACATGCTTTCCCGCTGCTCCCACTGTCAATGAAACCTTCTGGCTGATCCATAAAAACGCATTCTTCTAAATCACCATTTAGAAATGCAGTTTTTATGTCCATCTACCAGATTTCATAATCGTAGTGAGCAGTAATAGCAAGTAGGATCCGAATGGATTTAAGCATTGCTACTGGAGAGAAAGTTTCATCATAGTCCAATCCCGGTCTTTGACGAAAACTTTTCGCTACAAGCCTTGCTTTAAAGGTCTCTACCTGTCCATCTACACCAATCTTTCTCTTAAAGATCCATTTGCACCCAACGGGTTTTATCCCAGGAGGTGCAACGTCCAAAGTCTATATTTTGTAGGTGTACATGGACTCTATTTTGGATCTCATGGCTTCCAGCCACTTCACTGAGTCACCACTCGTGATAGCTTGCTGAAAACTAGTAGGGTCATCATCATCCATGATGCAATCTTCTCTATCACCATCAATAAGAAACCCATAGTATCTCTCCGGTGGGCGAGAAGTTCTACTAGATCTCCGGAGCGGCTGAGGTTCTTGAAGTTCTACTGCAACATCAGTTTCAACCAATTCGTCATGAGTAATTTGTGTCTCTAGAACCTCTTCTAGTTCTACCGCATTGCCATCAGTACTATTTATAAAAATTTCATTTTCCAAAAATGTGGCATGTTGAGAAAAAAATACCTTTTGTTCCTCCTTGTGGTAGAATAGATATCTATATGAATATTTTGGATATCCCATAAATTTACACATGACCGATCGTGTCTCGAGTTTGTATGGATTCTACTTTTTGACAAAAGCCGGACAATCCCATATCCTAACTCTTTTAAGAGATGGTCTCTTTCCACACCATATCTCATATGGAGTGGTAGACACGGTCTTGGTTGGAACCCTGTTTAATAGATATATCACTGTCTCGAAAGCGTGTCCCCAAAAGGAAAGCGGTAACTCGGCATCATTCATCATGGACCGTACTATATCTAATAGCGTACGATTCCTCCACTCTGACACACCATTGTGCTATGGTGTGTAAGGAGGAGTGAGCTGAGAGAGAATCCTATTCTCTTTTAAGAATTCTGAAAACTCTGTACTCAAATACTCTCCACTTCGATCCGATTGAAGTTTCTTGATGCTCAAGCCTGTTTGTTTTTCTACTTCAAGTTTATACTCCTTGAATTTCTCGAAAGCTTCGGATTTGTGCTTTAACAAAAACACGTGTCCGAATCTTGAGAAATCATCAATAAAAGTAAAGAAGTATGAAAAACCGTCTCTAGCATGTGTAGACATTGGTCCGCATACATCACTATGTATAAGGCTTAAGAGTTCCTCAGCTCTTTCTCCGTGTCCAGTAAACGGAGTTTTGGTCATTTTACCTTTGAGACAGGACTGACATGTCGCATAAAATTTATATTCAAAGGGATTTAAATATCCATCTTTATGTAGCTTGCTTAGTCTTGTTTCATTAATATGACCAAGTGTACAATGCCAAAGAAAAGCTTCATTTATATCTTAAAACTTTCTTTTATTAGTATGTTGTATATTGAAAACTGTGTGTTCATTCAGGACGTAAATACCGTTATTTAATGCACCATACCCAATCAGTTAACTGATGATTCAAGTTAATGTTCATAACATCATTTTGCAACACAAAATGATATCCTTCATTGTCCAACAAAGAAACGGATATTATATTACATAGCATACTACGTACAAAATAACAAGGGTTTAAAACCAAAATACAACCCGAAGGAAACCCCAGATGATACTCTCCTACGGATACAGCATGTACAATAGAACCATTTCCAACCCGCAGAGTATGGTCACCAGTCTTCAAAACTCTACTGTTTCTCAATCCCTGCATACAATTGCAAATGTGAGAACCAGAACTGGTATCTAATACCCAAGATGTAGAGTTTACTGAAAAACGGTTTTCAGTTACAACCACACCTGAAATGGAAGCATCAGCATGCTTCTTCTTCTTGAGATCAGCAAGATACACAACACAGTTGCGTTTCCAATGTCCTGACTTGTTGCAGTAAAAACATTCTCCTTTTTCACTTCCTGTGGTCCCAGATTTGTCTTTCCCCTTCGCCTTTTGAACTCCACCTTCTGGTTTGATGGGTTTCTTCTTCTTCTTTCCCTTGGCTTTGGCTTTTAGGATGGAAGAGGAAGATGGCCCAGTAAGCAGAGAGCGAGTTTTCGCTGTTTTTAGCGCGCTCTCTGCACTTCTCAACATATTGAGAAGTTAAGGCAATGATTTCTTCAAATCGTTCATATTGAAATTCACTATGAACGGAGCAAAGTCGGGGGGGGGGAGGGGAGGGGGGAGACTGCAGAACAATATCTGTATATTGCTTATTATCCATGGTCCATCCCAGTTCCTTGAGTTCTTCTGTAAGACCAATCATCTTCAGAACATGTTCTCCTACTGATGTACCAGGGGCCATTCGCATCTGAAATAACTTTCGAGATGCCTCGTATAGTAAAGTCCGAGATTGCTCTTCATACAAATCCTTTGTATGAAGAAAGATGGATTGAACATCCATCTTCTCGTGCTGTTTCTGATGGATACTGTCTATAGAAGTAAGCGCGAGGCACTTGGCCGTGTTGCAATCAATATCCCATGTTTTTTGGATCTCTATATCCGAAACAGATGATTCAGGACTTGGGACGGGTGGGGCTTTGGTAGTGAGTACATATGATACTTTATCATATGTGAGTGCAATGTTCAAGTTCCTTAACCATTCTTTATAATTCGGTCCTGTCAGTTTGTTTTTCTCTAAAAGAAGCTTAAGTCCAGTCATCGGTATCTGCCATTAGGAGAGAGAAAAGAATACACAGCGAAATGCTCTTGCAAAGAATTAGATTGGTTATTATCTTATCTAATCGATATCTCCCACTTCTTTTATCAAATTTTCTTTCAAAACCTAAAAAGAAAACTAGCCAAGATTAATTACATTCTACAGTTTCGCTAACCGGTTAGCCAGGCCAGTGTCGGTATTTTGAGGGAGGTTCCCCGTGCCTTCGCACGAACTTAATTAAAATAAACCTCGTTTTCCCAGAGGTTATACCCCGTTGACATCTTTCTAGACAACTACTGGATTAGCTAATTGTAAAGTGTAAAACTCTCCTAGGAGTAACTCTTACTCACAGTGGGATCAGGATCCATCTATTATATAGATGGTATGCAATCTCGTTGCAAATTTCAACTCTTGAAACTCCCGATATTGTTTTTACCTATAGCTGCTTATGACCTTGGCTATGGTCAACATATCATAAGCACTATTCAAGTTCTACCCGTCATTTCGAGATTAACTAGACTCACCCATATGACCCTTGACTATGATCAACATAATCACATGAATGTCCTAACTGATCGCATTATATGCTTTGTAGGAAGACATCACTTAGCTACTGTACACTACGTCTTGACTATAATCATATATATAGCACGAATACTAAGTACTCTGCTTCCTGAAATGACGGAGGGTTGCAGATGGTTTTTATGAAAACCTTTAACGCTTTGAACTTGATCTCGTTGTAGAATCAAAACAGTTTTTAGAAAAGGAGTGGCTTAAGCTCTGCATATTTTGAAACTTGCATTTTTCGTAAAAAGGCCAAGTGTGTTTCAAATCCGATTCTACAACATCTTTAGGTTTCTTTTTCTTTACATTAATCTTATTAATGTAGTCCCATCATTTAAGTTCCTAATCCATCACAGAAAAGAAACGAAAATAGAACGTATATTTATGACATCCGCATTCGCCACAGTGTCCCGTTATGCACCGTTAGGTTACTTAACTAATGGCATAGCGGGGCGGGACTAGGGCGGGTGTAAAACATAAACAACGTTTATTATATATCATATATATAATAATAATCCATTCGTATAAGATACTAAGTAATCTCATCGCGGAATATCAATCAGCAGAAGCACATATGAAAATAAAAGGATATCTAGGAAGTCCGTATTTTGTATTCAGCCAGCAATAGAAAATACGGATTCCATGGTCGCGATGAATAGCCAAGCCCACACCTCTAGACCCCTACGAGAGCGGCAAGTGACCCTGCCAATTCTAGAGTTTAGGAGACCAGGTCTCGACTCCTCGAGATGGCCTCCAACTGAATCCTAGAACCCGGTCACTTGTGCTCCCCTCCTTGGATCGATCCTAATACGGAAAAGTAAATAATATACAATAATGGTGACATCATCCTCAACCCGGAAGTGCCCCAAATAAAAGAATATTACATACATTAAATCTTTACATGAATGAAAATAAAGACTCTCATCTCACAAAAAGCCCCCGGCTATTCAATCGCGACAATCCTGCACATCATATCTCAGCAACACATAATATCTCATATCATCAACGTAATAAAATATGCATATCCCGATTGTCGTTGATGTATAGCAACGAAACTGGCGATACACTACATACTACACCTACGGTCTCAGAAAATAAAGTGAAAAACAACAATTGCAATTATCACATTCACATATATCAAGACGATGTTTAACGTTTCAATCGAATCAACATACACCCACAAATTACCCCGAAAGCTCAACACTTGAGCAAAGTAAAAATACTCAAAAACCGTGCCACAGTGTCTATGGACCAGCCGTAGAAGGAGTTAACCAATGCCTCACCTATGGCACCACGGAACTACGGCAAACCCTAGGGTTCGATCGTGGTTCCGTGGGCATAAAATCGAATTAAGGTTATTGTATTCTTCTAGAGGGTCCATAGGGATACTTGCACGACTATTGAATATAAAATTAACTTAGGAAAATCACAACACTTGAAAATTTCAGCGGGGGTCAAGATGTGGAGTTCGAAGTTCGTTCGAACTGTTAAATATTGTCAAGGTTACCCATACAGTGTTAAAATATACGACTATGAAACACTACGAATTAGCCCCTAATCAAAATAATCATCACATGAAAATTGGGCTAAGAAAACAATACCTGAAACCCTAATTCCTACAGTACACAGCACAAGTGAAATACGAAGTGGGAAGAAGCAAAAGGGGCCGGCGACGCCGGATTTGGGGAGGAGGTGCTCCGCCAAATTCCGAGATAAGGGCCTCGTATTTTACGTGTGTTCATAGTGTATCACATATAGACTTCTGCAGTTGTTTAAATAATTTTTCAACGACTTTTTAAAAAATTTCCAGAGAGAAAAATTAGGATTTCATGATATCGTATTTTCGGAGTCGATTTCGTTTTCGTAATAGTTTTAACAACGTGTCTAAAATTCTAGCATGTCTCTGATACCACTGTTGGGTTTCCTTTGCACCTAATCTAGGGTTTGGAAGCATCACACATGCCACTTTAAAAATTTAGAGAGATGCAAAGCAAACTAACTATGAATAATTAACTAGAAGTTTAGGGTAACAACAATAGTATCACATACTATGAATTTTTTTATCACTAAGTGAAAAGAATACAACCTTTGTAGTCCTCTTGTGTTGACTCCTTGGATCGTTGAGAGGTTGAAACGGCTTGCTAGTAGCCTTCCTTGTCCACGATGATCCACCCGAAGTCCCTTTGCCCAAAGCTCCTTGTACAAATGGGCTAGAGAAATGTAGAATGATGAAGTGGTTTGCTAGTAGCCTTCCTTGTCCACGATGATCAACCTTTAAAAGAAGTTTAGCAAACACCCTACACAAATGGGCTAGAGAAATGTAGAACAATGAAGTGGTTTGTATTCTTTAATCAAAACCCTTTCTTTTTATCAACCTCACTCACTAGAAATCTCAAGAGAGCTTGGACGAAGAAGAAGATGATAATGGCAAAGCTAGAACTCTTTTGTTATGATAATCACCAAGATAAATGAGAATAGAAAAAATATATATATATTTTCACTCTCTCATCTCAAACCAAGGTAAAATAATATCTAGATATTTTGTATGAGAGTTAAAACAACAGAGGAAAATAAATCAAGAGTTAAACCCATGGTTAAGTGAAGGAAGTGTGTGGAAACTTTGATCATGAGATAATTCCATTTTATTTTCCTTTTCTTTAACTCAAAAACAAATATAAATAGATATTTATTCACCATGTTAGTCTTGCATTGCCATATCACGTGTATAAATAACCATGATACAATATATGTATGTATGTGTCCATGCACATCAACATGTGCATACATGCATGCATACATCTATTTAGAAAAACGGTTTAAATAAAGAATTTTTCTAAAAGTCATATGTTAAATCAACTCTTGACGTAACAAATCGGTCATATCACATACGACCCGACCAATAGAAAAACGCCCTATTAATATACGGTATCACATACACGCATTTAATCGGGTCCCCGCGCATATCTCATATGCACACCACATCGTTTCGCCTGAGCTAGGAAACTCATGTGTGGGACTCTAAGACTCGTCAATATGCCGGCAGTAGGTGATGATCATATCAAACACCCACAAGCCGCAAGCGGTCAGCTAAACGTAATGGCCACCCAGGTATTGAGCGATCAGAAGAAAACCCGCGAAGCTGTCAAGAACACCCGTAGAGCCAACTGGAAACACTTACCGTACAGTCCAGTCTCTTCGTCAGATATGTTGCATATTGAGTCTAGGGATGGAATCGTCGACCCTAATAACTCAATAAGTCATGCCGGTGTATGGCTCATAAAAGATCGAGAAACTACTGATAAGACTTATTAGTAAATCTCAGCAGCCGTTGCCAGGGACTTTCTGTTATAGCCAATTGGGCATAACACAACATCAACCCCCAATACCGGGAGAGACGAAACCCCTCCTATCGCTCATTTCCTCCATGTGCCTCGGGACTGTACCCAAAATCCACCTGTTTGCATGACTCAGTAGAGCCGTGGTAGGGTGGAGATCAAAGTACAGTGGGAGGACACACAAGACTCTTTGACGATCTTAGGTCTACAGACTAACATGTACCTGTGTTACCTGAGAATTGCTATCTGATGATAGATATAATACCACATAGGAGTTCTCGGCGAGTCCGTTCAGTGTACCCAGTCTCCACTGAGCACCCGCATACAATCTTTGGTGTCAGCACACCAGATGGATATGGGATCATCCATCTCCCATCATATGGGACAAGAATGGTATACGCTAGTCTACTCTGGAATATTGATGCCCCGTCTCGATACACCCACGAATAGGAACAGTTCAAGAATATGCTCATAAACTACACATGTCCTACTAGTATGATCTGCATCATAGTCGCAGTAGTCAAGCAAATATCTTGAGGGCTTTATCAACATGTACCAAATGAGTAAAAATTGCATGATCAAATGAACATGTGGTAAACCAGATAGCATAATATCATGTCGAGCAAGAAAGTCATCTATATATATATATACATGTCCAAGCATCCACTATACATATAATGGCCTCTAGGGCATACATATATCCAACAAAATCAGCATGACTTATAAGGTTACTGGGGTCTGACATTTACCACCCTTAGATTTCATCTGCGACGTATCAGACGAAGAGACCGGACTGTACGGTATGTGTTGCTTACAGGCTCATTAGGGTTGGGATGAGTTCGCTCGTCGGCCACCTCTTTTTTGTCATGTACCGGGGTAGCCGTTATGCACAGCTAGTGCCACTGATGCGCTTGTGGTTAAACCCACTATCATCGTACTATCGAGTCTTTAGAGTCCCACACATTGAGATTCCTGGTTCAGGCAAAAGTGGTAGAGGCCGTAAGTTATTACGGTAGGGTTTCGATCATGTTCGTGTTATTGTTACAGGAATAATGATCCGAAGGATAATACTGGTGGGCTTTGGTCTAAGCCGGATACCGGTATTATATTATTGGATTGATTATATTCGTATTTTTCGGAATTAGAATACGGGTATACTTATACGGTATACGATGGAGGGGTATTCTTGTAATTATTACATGAATACATTCTAGAAGGAGACACCTCATTATTAGATATTTATTTTGTGAAAATAAATAAATGAGGTGGAATTTTGGAAAGTCTATGCATGGATGAAGGAATGGCTATCTTCATATTTTATTTATTTGGAGTTACTATTGAAGCATGGTGCAATTTTTTATTACATGCTTCAATTATTTCATTTTGAGCCATATGATATTTTTCCATGCTTGAACTTTTCATTCATCACATACATCTTCTCTCTCCTAATTCTCTCCTTCCTCTACCACTTGACCTAAACCGGAGTCACATTCAAGTGAATACCCAAAGGACCGGTTCCATTAGGTATAAAAACTATCATAGTAGATTAGATCTCTTGATGGTTTTTGCTAGTTAGGGTTTAAGCACTAATCTTGGGTTATGTGGGTGTTGCATGCAAGAAAAATTATTGTTTACCACTTTCGCCTCCTCACAAGTGTTGTGAGGGTATGTAACATCCACTAACACTTGTGCATCGCAACCGATTTGACAAGTCGTGTTCATGCCGGGATCAACGTGAGGACGGACAACTCATGATCAAAGGATCATCGAGAGAATCGTAGCGATTCGACCTTCCGAGCCAAAGCCACGACCATTCTTTCATAACTTGTTTTCCTTGTTTCTTTGTTTTCGTATTCTTTCATTTTTTTGTGACAAACCAAACCATTCATTATTTGTTGAACCTTAAAATAAAAAATCCTAATACACAATTCCCTATGGATCGACCCGTACTTGCCGGCTTGCTACAACGCGCCGTGCACTTGTGGTTTATAAATATTTAAAACGAGAACGAGCTCGCGTGCGCATTCCGTTTCCTTAAAAGTCATATCCGTTTCAAAACATACGCGTTTGCGAGCGCGGGTGAATTCCCAACAAGTTTTTGGCGCCGTTGCCGGGGAGTTGGTATTATTAGGTATTGTTATTTCTAGTTCTTACTAACTCATTAACTATTAACTCAATTTTTTTCAAAAACTTACACAAACTAACAAATTCTTTCATTTTGTTCTCTGTCCTTGCAACCTGCTAGCACTCTGTGATTCAATTAGAAAATCAAGTTACACCATTGGAATACTAATATAACATAGAGAACTTACACAAAATTCGAGCACAAACCAACTTCATTTGGCCGGCGACATCATTGTAAAATCTGGCGAGCTCGGCCCAATGAGGGTGGTTTTGATTTTTTCTTTTTGTGTGATCTCCAGTGTGTTGTCAATACTCTATTAGTATTGCTTGATTTTTATAATTTTGAGTGTGCAGGAATTGGTGCATAAATATCGCTTTTGACACTAAATATCGTATTTTCCGACATTTCAGGTTTTTCATGGAATTACGACCAGCGATCATGCGGAGCAAGGCTCAAAATCAATTTCAAGACGTTAGTGAAGTATAGTGACAAAGATCCGGGTAGTTTGACCCGCGCAAGTGAACAATCAAAGACTCGGATCACTTTCAAAGGGGTTTTCTTAAACCAAATCACATCGGTACGTATTTCCTAACACATTCCTCTTGAATCCGACACATTCCACTATTCTATCTTCTACAGGATTATTCGCACAAGCTTGCCACCAATTGCATAGAGAACTAATCCTATTTTTTACAGCTCTTAAATATAAACTGAAAAATAATTGATTTATTGATTGATGTCTTGAATTCTTTTAATTGATTGCGCATTTGCATCTTAATACGGATTTAAGGGCAAAAAGACCAAAACAAGATACGGTAAAGGATTTCATCAACTTTTCTCCGTAGCCCACAAATCACAAAACTGCATTCTTGCATACCCACAGTAATTTAAAATCAATTAGAACTTTGACTCTAAGGACATCACGCTCATTAGGAGAAGTTGACCGTGTTTAGAACACCGCTTAATGGTATATCGTTCATGGGATGTCTATGCAAGTGTTCAAGAGAAAGGGTTATCTAATTAAGAAACTACGCGAAAGCGTTGGAAAATCTCCCCTTCTCTCTTGCACTTAATGTTGGATATAGTGCCCTCAAAGTCAATTATTTGATCGCAGGCACGTGATTGCAATGATTGAGGGATGACCTATACCGGTAGGACAGTCTTACTCGAAATGATAGTATGCTATCTGGTTTGTCATTATCATTGTGTACATGTTTTAGGTGACATTACAGATCACTATTACACGTTGATAGAGCCCTTAGGATTCTTGCTTGACTACCAGCAGTATGATGGCGATCATATACGCGAGAGTTGGGTAGTCTATAAGCACATTCTTAAAGTGTCCTTAGTCATGGGAGTTTCGAGACTGAGCATCGATACTCCATTAGTAGACTAATGTATACAGTCGAGACCTCGACGAGGGACGGTGGCCGGTCTCACAAGCCATTGGTGTCAGTTGGTTCTCCTAAGATGTATACAGGTTCTCATTGGGTTATGAGTACACCGGACAGACTCGCCGGGAACATGCTAGTTGGTATTATACCTATCGTCAGATAGCAGTTCCTTGGTGACATCTGTACAGGTTAGTTCATCGACCTGAGATCGTCATTTATCTCGTGTGAGTTCCTACTGTACTTTGATTACTACCCTACTATGGCTCAAAGGAGTCATGCAAACAGGTTTTAGTTAGGTACAGTCCCGAGCCACATGGAGGAAGTGAGCAGATCGGCAGGGGATTCGTCTCTCCCAGTATTGGGGGTAAGATCGCGCTGTGTTTAGGAGAGCTATTAGACAAAGTCCTTGGCCAAGGGAAGTGAGATTTACTGGTAGATATTCCAGTAGTTTCTCAGGGTGTTCTGGGCTATACTCCGACACGAATTATACCGCTATTGGGGGTCTGACATTTACGAGCCCCATAAGCCAGATATGTGATACTAAAAAAAGAACAAACCGGACTGTACGGATATTGTCACTGACAGGCTCAGTTGGGTTTCAAGATGAGTTCGCTCATCGGCCCCCCTTTTGGTCAATACATGGGTAGCCGTTACGTACAGCTAGTGCCACTAATGTTCTTGTGGTTAAAGCCACTGCTAGCGTATTGATGAGTCTTTAGAGTCCCCCACAGAATGTTTCCCTAGATTGGGCGAAACGTTGTAGAGGCCGTATGGTTTTATGGAAGGGTTCGATCATATACGTGCACTTGTGCACGGATCATGATCAGACGGATCATACTAGTGGGCTTTGGTTTAAGCCGGATCCTAGTTTTAGATTTTTTGGTTTACTTTCGTCTCGTTGCATTCGTATTCATTCGGAATGCAGATGCTGGTATGTATATACAGATGAGGGGTATTCTTATGATCCGTCACGAGTTTACTTTAGAAGATGCCATTATATTTATTGTTCTAAACATTTGGATTAATGTTTATTAGGTGGAAATTGTGAGTGCTAGTCATGATGAAGAGCATTAAAAGTGGCATGTGCATGTTTGGTGACTCATGGTGTTATTTTTTGTGCCATGTCAATTTTCTTGATTGATTATTGTGTGGAATTGATATGTGGAGAGAGAGAGGGGGTAGCCATTAGAGGTGGGGCTTGGCTCTTGATTTCTAGATAGAGCTCTCACAATTTATCCCATACATTAAGCAAGCTCTTCTTCTTCTTCACTAGTTTTCTTCTTATGCTCACAACTTCCATTAATGGCTTCTTCTTCCACCTCCATCCATACCATCTCATGTGTTGAGAATCAATGGATGTCATGAGACAAAGTAATCATACACACTCTCTACTTCACCTTGGATATGTCGGCTAGCAAACTTCATGTCCGAGTTGCTTCAGTTTTGATGCGGAAGCCCGTAAAAAGATTCCTTGATGTGGTGCCACTTCGACGAGGAGACCGGAGATCGAGCTTGATCGGAGAAGCCGCAAGGAGCTTGAGATTGGGGCTAAAGACCGAAAGACACGGATCGATCGGTATAGCCATTTTAACTGTAACACCTTAGAATGTGTTTTGTGGATAATTATATTTTAATATATAGTTTTTAATAAAAAGTTTACCAAATTGATTTCCAATTATTTTATCCTAATTAATGAATATTTTATTAGATTTTTCCTAGCCTTGCACACACTTGTGCATGTTAACTAGGGTGTTAATTTGGGGTTTAATCATGATTAGCAATATGGTGAGCTAACCATTTTCCCTAATCTAGTTTTAATAATTGTATTAGGTGCTTTTGGGTTTTAATTGTGTATGGTTGTAATTAAAAATAAAATGAAAAAGGATTTTAAAATTTGTTTGTATAGTTGACCTTGAGAGAGAGAGAGGGCATGGGGCAACATGACATGAGCCATGCCTCATTTAATGAAGAAAGAGAAAGAGAATGGGAGAGGTTTTTGATTTTTCTCTCATTTCTCACTTCTCACTCTCTTTTCACTCATTCTCTCACTCTCATATGCACACACACACAAGGCAGCAACTGCAAGCAGCTCCAGCAGAAGCACCAGTAGCAAGCAGCAGCACCAGAAGCAACCTCAGCATCAGCAGCAGTTTTTGCAGCAGCAACAGCAAGGGCAGCAGCAGCCCCAGCAACTCGCAGCAGCTCTTCTTCCTCCATACACTTCTTCTCCTACTTCCTAGGAACCTTTAGGGTATATTTTCTGAACTCATTTCGTAGTTTGCTTAGCTTGAGTGTTAACTAGCTTCGGTTTGTGTTTATTAGTTAGTTTTGTGCTAAATATGGTGAATTGGGTGGAATATTTGTTAGGTCATGATTGTTTTGGTAAACCCTAACTATTTACGTGTTGTTAGGGTCACTTTAACTGAGTTTAACCCAGATTTCACTAAAATACCATAGGGTTTACGTTTTGTGCAAAATATCCTATTTTGGTGTCGATTTGCGACATCTGGAACTTGCTGTGACCCGGGAAGTTTACTGAAAAATTAAGCAAAATTGTAGTGATGTACTAGGGATACTGGAGCACCACTTGAGACATGACACCCAGGCCACCGGCCATGGCCGGTGACGGCAAGGAGGAGGTCCAGCGACGCCGGCTAGGGTTAGGAGTTAGGGTTTGGTTTTTCCAGGGTTGGTGTCTGCAGTGGTTTGGGTTCTGTTGGTCTTGTTTGTTTGTTTAGTTTTCACAGTATGCAAAATCTAGGATCACTTAGGCAGTTTCTAGTGTTTTGTGTCCGCGCGATACAAAATACGACACGGATCGTGCAGTTTGCGTGGTTTTACTCTTGGGTTAGTTTCGTCGTGTCGCTACGCACGTTAGCCACAATACGAACACTTGAGAGTATGTTTTGTGTTGTTGCGTCGGTTTAGTATAGTGTGTACGTGATTTGGGTCTGTTATTAATATATATTTGCTTTATTGTTTTAATGTTGCAGGTTTGCAAGCGGGGACTACGGACACTGCTACCGGGGGGAAACTGGTGGTAGGATATACCTAGCGTGGCGCGCTGGTGAGTAGATTTAACATCTACAGGGGAATCACCTGCATGGCGTTAAGCGTCTGGGCTAGGATTCTAATACTTGTCGCATATTTTACGTTATTGTTAGAATTGCGCCTTTTACCCATTACTTAGATGTTGTATTTGGACTAGTAGCCGTAGGACACTGCATAAATTATTGACGATTCATATTGCACGAGCACTGATTGTATGCTACACACACCGTCAATAATTGCCATGTCACACACAAACCACTTATAGATAATATATTGCTTGGTTAGGGACCTTGTGACATTGATTCGTACTGCTTATCACATATGACATTTACCATACCTATATACCTATAGAGTATCGTACCATTAGTGATAGGTACATATACCCTTTACGATACAGCTACAGGTATATCTTGCTCATATTTTACTTATACCCAGGGTGTATACTACATCATTTACTTATAGGTAGACACCTATACTTAGCTGTACCTTATTGATTTCGCATACATCTGGTTTCAGCTACATATTTTCCTTTATATGCTCGCATTTCAGATATATCACACATATTTATTCCTGGATTTGCGCATTGTGATTTGGATTTTACATGATGTTTTCTGGATTTGGGAACCGCGAGAGTTCATAAAATTATGCATTATTTGAAAAACCCAGTTTCCTTGATATGATATTTGCGCATCCGCCATGAGATTTATCAGTTCTGATTATATACTCCATACGATGAGTGGGTGCCGTATGAGGGTACATGGTGGGGCCCGGTATGGTTCCCCTCGGCAAGATGATCGATGGACTTTGCCGATTGTGCCTGGAGGTGGGCGAGTACCTACCGGTGACAGTACCAATGGCTCGGCGGGGATCATGGGGATACCGTTGGGAGTCATGTACGTATGGATACGTCGAAAGGAGATGGTCCGAGCTTGGCACTCGTTCTTTCAGGATAGCGTATGATGCGTACCTATCAGGATGCTAGTCTTGGAGACGGCATCTGATAGATCAGTATTTCTGTGTCGATGCTTGGCACATTGGTTTTCATGATATTTCCAATTACTTTGTATATATAACAGTGGATTTAGCTGTTGTTATATATACCCTTACACCAATATTAGTGGAGTGGGACAGTAATATATGTGTATTGACCCCATCATATTTATTTCTGCAAATATATATATATATATATATATTTAGGATGTTAGAATTTTACTTGAGCTTGATTTGGGATATTAGGTGATTCATTGAGATTGGATACCGGATACATATGAGATTACTGATTTGTACATTCGGGATATAGGAGATTACTCGATATTGTACATTGGGGAGATGTGAGACTTATATGATATGAGAGCCCAACTTGGGGGCTGATTTGAGAAATTATGAATTTGAGTGTCTTGATGGATTGTGATCCTACCACGATGTCAGGATTCCGTGGAAATGACATATTTCACTCTATACCTCATACCTATTTATTTATGCACTGTTCATGTATTAGTAGTACTTATTAGTGTACCCTTCATGATTGCTGCATATCTACATTCTCATATCCCTATCGCATGATTATTGCATACTATTGTCATATCACTATTGCTTCATATATTGGTTGTACCTGTTAGTGTACTTTCCATTATTCTACATTCATATGACTTATTATTACTGCAAATTGCATATCTTTGATTCATGCTATACGTACATACCTGCGATTACCTGCATATGTTATCTACTATTCACGAGCTGGCAACTCACCCCCGTTGTCCCACAGTTGTTTTGCAGGGTGTTTCCCCAGAGTTGTCAAGGTAGGCTATTCATCTATCATCTTTTGCTACAGATACCGCACCGGCTCACAGTGTGCTATTTTGCTTAGGTGGTTTTTGGTGGTTATCTGTATTTTGTATTGTATATTCGTTATATCTTGTACTCTCCATCTACTATTATATTGTTGACTTAGAGACTTGGTGAGGACGATATTGTATATTATTTGTGGATTTGTTGTCTTTTACACAGCTTTATCTCTATTGTCTTTATTTCTTCGCTACGGCGTCGTATTATTTGTGGTGGTGATTGTTTTCCGCCTTTGGCGTGTATTTGCTCCCATTTAGGGATGCTTTATTTATCTTTTTCTGTTGTACCCATTTTGGGGTTAGTTTTTACAAAGGGGGTGCTGCCAAAATTTTAAAGAATTTGGGTTGCGATTTCAAATATTTCAAAAAATTTTATTATCTTTTCCGTATTTTCATGGCTTAGATTTCTGGGTTTTGGCTTTCTTTTACTGCGTTACGTCTTTAGGCGTTGCGTAGTATTAGGGCCGCCACGTGCCAATTTCGGGTCGTGACAAAGTTGGTATCAGAGCGCTAGGTTTTACCTTTCGGAGTGTAGGATGTCCTTGGTATGATGGAGTAGGTAGCTTAAGCAGAGTATCGTAGTGTGTGTATGTCTGCAGCATACTCACGATGCGGTACTTCGCCTAAAGTGACCTAAGTACAAATTGCTTGAAATTCCTTCCTTGATGATTCATATCCTTGTGATTCGATTTCCTTATTCTTATCGAATCTTATCCCTATTTATAGCCTTGCCGCCGATGACTATGGGGACTCAGAGTGTTGCAGCGAGGGCCGAGGTCAGAGTTGGCTCGGGTGAGACGAGCACTGACCAGGATGGCACTCTAGTTGCACAGGTGCAGACGGATCAGCCTTCGACATATAGTATCGATAGGCTTATGGCAGAGATGCAGGACTTCCGCCAGACTATGAGTTCATTGGTTGATGTCGTTCGAGCGATGCGACAGGAGCTTGTCACCCCTGTTACTCAGTTGTCCTTTGCGATCAGCATGCAGCAGTCCGTCACCTACATAGCACGAGTGGTTGCAGCTCCAGTTGACGAGGCACATATTCCAGAGACTCTGAGACTTCCAGGACAGTGGAGGACTCGTACCAGTGTACCAGCCCAAAGACAGAGGTTTGGTCGTCGAGACAGATTTCGTGGCCGTCGTAGGAGTAGCAGAGGCTTAAGACGAGGACAGTCATTCAGCTCTCATTCCTAGGAGGGTCAGCAGTCACCAAGTGGATGTTTTCGATGTGGAAGCCTTCAGCACTTCATCAGGGATTGTTCCTTAGCACCTCGTCAGGGACATGTGCAGAGAGGTCGTGACGTGGAAGGTTCGCTCAGAGGGATCAGTCTACCAGAGGAGTTCAGCCAGTTGTGGGTAGAGGGCTGACACAGGAGTTTGCTTCTACTCATCGGGACGCGCAAGCATCCAATGCAGAGTTTTCAGGTATCCTTAATTCGCATGTTCTTTTGATGTATTTGTTTGTTTTTCACACTTGTGCCATAGTTGGGGCGAGAGTTATGTTAGGCAGATTAGCCATTTGTTGAGTTAACTTCTGTCAGCGATTTTTTTGTTGCGCGACACGTATTTCAGTTATGTCCCAATCGGATAGGAGATAGAGATTTGTCCGTCGTTTTGATCCTTCTAGAGATGTTGGATTTGACGTTCTCCTAGACATGGACTGGTTAGCTACGTGCTAGGCGTCTATGGACTACCGTAAGGGAAACGGTTAGGTTTTGTTTTCCCCGGCGAGTCAGTTCTTGTTGTGCAGGTGGATAGTTGTGCCGCTTCTCACAGCTTGAATTCAGCCTTTTTCGCTAGTCGGCTTTTGAGGAGATGTCGTGGATTCTTGGCGTTCATTCGTGATACCGTAGCCATAGTGGGTTTGTTGGACCGGTTTTCCTTTCGTGCGAGAGTTTTTCCGACGTTTTTCCAGATGAGCTGGCGAAGCTTTAGGGAGCTTAAGGATCAGCCGCAGAGTTGTTGTTTGGGGAGTTTTGTGCGTCTGAGTGTTTCGCTTTTGGGAAGCTCCTATTTCTGTTCGTCAAAGAGAAAGACGGTAGTTTGAGGTTGTGTATCAATGGATCGTTAATTGAACCGGCTTACGGTGCTGATAGGTATCCTTGACCTCGTATTGACGATTTCTTAGATTAGCTCCACAGTGCGAGACATTTTCTAAGTTTGTTTAGGATCAGGTCATCATTATTGCGGGTTCGGAGTGATGGCATTCCGAAGACTGCCTTATCCGTGCTACGGGCTTGGTGTGTTTTATTGAGTCATTGGATTCACTGATGTAAGTGCACGGCGGCGCCCCGGCCGGAATTGCGGAAACGAAAAACTTTACTAAAACTGTAAACCGGCACCACCGCGCACTAAAAACCCTGGATCGGGCCATTAACCTAGCTACTAGCAAACTAAAAGACGGGTAGAGAAGCTATACCAAGCGATCCGTGTCCTTCGGTCTTCTCCTCCACTCCGATCTCCTCGCGGAATCTCCGGTCGTCGCCTCCTCGTCGAAACGGGCACCACATCGCGGGTTCTTTTACGGGCTCCCACCTCTGGACCGAGGCAACTCGGGCATGAAGCTGGCGAGTCGACATGCCTAAGAAGTGCTGTAGGCTAGTGTAGAAACCATTGTCTCATTTGGGGTTTATGTAGTTGCCATGGTGATGGAGGTGGAGGATGAAAGAAGTTTTGGAAGAAAAATGGTGCTTTCATTTTTCTAGCAAAGGGATAAGAAATGAGATGATCAAATTTCCCACACAAAAATGAATCCCCCCCTTAGCAATGTGGTCGGCCCCCCCTTTATCAAATCCCCTTCTCCCCTCAATGTGTGGCCGGCCAAAAAATGTCAAGGACAAAAATGAGGAGAGATTAACAAGGGAAGGGAGTGTAGGAGAGGAAAAATGGTAACCCTAAGCCAAATCAAATCCAATCACCCACCATCACAATAAATGCAAGTGATAAGAAGGAAAAAGAATCTCATGATGAATAACTATTATGAAGCTCTCATATGCAAGAAACCCCCTCCACAATAAGTTATTTGCAAACTTACAAATAATCCCCTCCACCAGAAAGTCCGGCCGTGAAGGAACAAAGGAAAACTGGCCGGAACGGAATGCAAACCGGCAACCTCAGAAAACTGATCTCGTAATGAATTACAGGAAAACCCCGCGACTGCAAATACATGCCCGCATTTGTATTCCCACTGAACACAAATGCAAAGAGACAAAATCTAATTGTCTAATACTAGGATCTGGCATAAACCAAAGCCCGCTAGTAAAATCCGTCCGATCACGATCCGTGCAATACCGCACGTATCTGATCGAACCCTGCCATATCTCCATACGGCCTCTACAGCGTTTCGCCCGAAACTTGAGAAACTGGTCTGTGGGGGACTCTAAATACTCGTCAATACTTTGGCTGTGGATTTAACCACTAGCACGTCAGAGGTATTAGCCAATACGTGACGGGCTACCAGGTATTGACCAAAAGGGACGTCGATGAGCGAACTCATCCTGACACCCTACTGAGCCAGTCAGTGACAATATCCGTACAGTCCGGTCCGTTCGTCGATGAGTATCGTATGTAGGGCCTATGGGGTTGGTAAAAGTCAGACCCCCAAAAGCGGTACAAGCCGTGTCGGAGTGTAGCCCAGAACACCTTGAGATACTACTGGAATGCCTACCAGTAAATCTCCTGCCTTGGCCAAGGACTTTCATGTACTGGCTCTCCTAGACACAGCGCGACCTCACCCCCAATACCGGGAGAGACGAACCCCTGCAGATCCGCTCACTGCCTCGATGTGGCTCGGGACTGTACCCAACTAAAACCTGTTTGCACGTCTCCTTTGAGCGTGGTAGGGTAGTAATCAAAGTACAGTGGGAACTCACACGAGACAAATGACGATCTCAGGTTGATGAACTAACCTGTACACATGTCACCTGGGAACTGCTATCTGACGTCTGGTATAATCCCAACTAGCAGGTTCCCAGTGGGTCCTGTCCGGTGTACTCATAACCCAATGAGCACCTGTATACATCTTAGGTGAACCAACTGACACCAGTGGCTTGTGAGACCGGCCACCACCCCTCGTCGGGGTCTTGACTGTATACACTTGTCTACTCTGGAGAATCGATGCCCTGTTTCGAAACTCCCACGACTAGGGACCTTTTAAGGATGTGCTTATAGACCCCAGCTCCCACTTATATGATCGCCCTCATACTGCTCGTAGTCAAGCAAGAATCCTAGGGGCTCTATCAACGTGCAATAGTGACATGTAAGGTCACCTAAAGCAGTACACGATGATAAAGATAAACCAGATAGCATACTATCATCTCGAGTAAGACTGTCCTACCGGTATAGGTCCTCCCTCAATCATTGCAATCACGTGCCTGTGATCCAATAATTGACTCTGAGGGCACTAACTCCAACAACTGATGCCCTAGCAGTATTCATAGATGTGATGAACCGAATTTCTTCAGGCCGTTCCTCGACCAGTTATTGTTGTGTTATTTACGACATTCTGGTCTATTTAATGCGTCTTGAGGGACAGGAGTGGCACTTGAGGATTTGTTATGCAAATACCGGGAGAGCACCAGCGGTTTTCTAGATTCTCGGAGTGTTCCTTCAGGCTTGTTTGTGTAGACTCCTAGGTCTTGTAGTTACGGGAGACGGTTTCGTATGGTTCCGAGGGAGATCGTGGTCGTACAGCTTAGGCCCAGACTTGTGTGCAGGACGAAGGTCCGCGGATTTTTGGGCTTAGCAGGTTTTTACCGCCGTTTCGTGCAGGATTGCTAGTGTAGTGCTGCACCGTTGACAGAATTGACCGGGATGGAAGTTTCTTTTTCTTGAGACTGAGGCATGTGTGCGGAGTTTTCGGCCGTTGAAGATTCGGTTAACGACTGCATCAGTTCTTTCTTTGCTTTTGGTTCGGGCGACCTTGTTGTTTAACTGTAATATTTCTTGAGTGGGGCTCGAGTGTGTACTGAGGTGACACTATAGAGTTATCGCTTTTGCTTCCCTACATTTGGAGGAAATACGAGAAGGATTTTCCACTCATGATCTGGAGATGGCCGCGGTGGTTTTACGTTGGAGATTTGGAGACACTATTTGTTCGAGAGCCGTGTCAGATTTTCACGGACCACCAGAGCTTAATGTACATCTTCCTGCAGCGGATTTTGATTGTTGTGATAGTCCTCTACAGATTTACATTTATTGTGCGATCGTTGAGTACAGCTTAAGTTCATCTCTACTGAGGGGACAGCTTGCTCATGTCCGTGCCCGACCACTTTTCTTTAATTGCTTTCGCGAGACACTGCCCGCCGATGCTTATTCGTCAGAGATACTTGAGCATACTCGGCTGGGTAATGATTTGGAATACTTGAGTTGTGACACGGTGTGCTAAGTTAGGGACGCGTTTGTGTACCTGATGTTATCGGCTAGAGACGTGAAATCCTAGAACAGGCACATCAGTCAACTCTATGTTTTCATTCGAGTTCCACCAACATTGACGTGACTTGTGTGATAGTTACGGGTGGGAAAGGATGTAAATAGAAGCTTTGGGTTTTGTTTCAACGTGTCTGTCTTGTTGTGTGCTTGGGTTGAGCATCTAAGGCCGGCTGGAGAGTTGCAACCTTTAACCGTTCCGAAGTAGTTGTGGGAGCAGATCTCCATGAATTTCGTTATGGTGTCTACCCAGGGTTAGTCAGGGTGTGACTCCATTCGGATTCTTGTCGTCCGGTTATGCTCAGTGTGCTCAGTTGTTCTTTATTAAGTTGTGCGTTTGTGTTAATTGTTGTCAGCGGTTGGGGATCGTCACTCGCCATTGCTAGGGTTCTCCTTCGATAGCTGTTATCAGGAGACACTTCAATTGGAAACCTTTAGGTTTAGGGGTTAGGTCGTGTCGATCACCAGTCTGTTATTTTTCTGACTCTGCGTAGTAAGATTTTGGACCCCAGCTAGTCTAGAGACTTCGGAGATTATCCAGTTGTTTCAGGTCACGATGAGAGTAGCCCAGTGCAAATAGAGGTCTTATGCCGACTGTGTTGGTCGTAGACTTAAGTGCGCAGTGGTAAATCATGTATTTCTGCGGATTTTTCCGATAAATGACGTGTTGAGTTTTAGGAAGCTTACCCCAGGATTGTAGGTCCTTCGAGATCCTATAAGCGAGTTAGTTTCGTTGCCTTTAGGTTGGCACTTCCGCCCAGATTATTGAGTTTTCACCCCGTATTCCTTGTGATGATACCTTACGATTACCTTCATGACCTTTCTCACATGATTTGGCACCAGACCATTTGGCTTGGACGCGATCGTTTCGCTCACCGGCAGCCATTGTGTTAAGGGCTTGACGGGTGGAGAAACGTCGGTCAAGGGTCTTGCCATCTGTGAAGGGTTTTCTTGGACGTAGCTGTATAGTGAGGTAATCACTTAGGAGGCTGCGACCGAGAGTTGAGAGTTGTAATCTTCTCTTTGAAGGTACGCGTAGCAGTATATTTTTAAATTCGGGGACGAATTTCTTTTAAGGGGGGAAGATTGTAACACCTTAGAATGTGTTTTGTGGATAATCGTATTTTAATATATAGTTTTTAATAAAAAGTTTACCAAATTGATTTCCAACTATTTTATCCTAGTTAATGAATATTTTATTAGATTTTTCCTAGCCTTGCACACACTTGTGCATGTTAACTAGGGTGTTAATTTGGGGTTTAATCATGATTAGCAACATGGTGAGCTAACCCTTTTCCCTAATCTAGTTTTAATAATTTTATTAGGTGCTTTTGGGTTTTAATTGTGTATGGTTGTTTTTAAAAATAAAATGAAAAAGGATTTTAAAATTTGTTTGTAGTGTTGACCTTGAGAGAGAGAGAGGGCATGGGGCAACATGGCATGAGCCATGCCTCATTTAATGAAGAAAGAGAAAGAGAATGGGAGGGGTTTTTTATTTTTCTCTCATTTCTCACTTCTCAGTCTCTTTTCACTCATTCTCTCACTCTCATATGCATACACACACAAGGCAGCAACAGCAAGCAGCTCCAGCAGCAGCACCAGAAGCAAGCAGCAACACCAGAAGCAACATCAGCATCAGCAGCAGTTTCTGCAGCAGCAACAGCAAGGGCAGCAGCAGCCCCAGCAACTTGCAGCAGCTCTTCTTCCTCCATACACTTCTTCTCCTGCTTCCTAGGACCCTTTATGGTATAATTTCTGAACTCATTTCCTAGTTTGCTTAGCTTGTGTGTTAATTAGCTTCGGTTTGTGTTTATTAGTTAGTTTTGTGCTAAATATGGTGAATTAGGTGGAATTTTGGTTAGGTCATGATTGTGTTGGTAAACCCTACCTATTTAAGTGTTGTTAGGGTCACTTTAACTGAGTTTAACCCATATTTCACTAAAATACCATAGGGTTTACGTTTTGTGCAAAATAACGTATTTTGGTGTCGGTTTGCGACATCTGGAACCTGCTGTGACCCGGGAAGTTTAGTGAAAAATTAAGCAAAATTGTAGTGACGTACTAGGGACACTGGAGCACCACTTGAGACATGACACCCAGGCCACTGGCCATGGCCGGCGACGGCAAGGAGGAGGTCCGGCGACGCCGGCTAGGGTTAGGAGTTAGGGTTTGGTTTTTCCTGGGTTGGTGTCTGCAGTGGTTTGGGTTCTATTAGTCTTGTTTGTTTGTTTAGTTTTCACAGTATGCAAAATATGGGATCACTTAGGCAGTTTCTAGTGTTTTGTGTCCGCGCGATACGAAATACGACACGGATCATGCAGTTTGCGCGGTTTTGCTCTTGGGTTAGTTTCGTCGTATCGCTACGCACGTTAGCCACAATACGAACACTTGAGAGTATTTTTGTGTTGTTGCGTCGGTCTAGTGTAGTGTGTACGTGATTTGGGTCTGTTATTAATATATATTTGCTTTATTGTTTTAATGTTGCAGGTTCGCAGGCAGGGACTACGGACACTGCTACACGGGGGAAACTGGTGGTAGGATTCACCTAGCGTGGAGCGCTGGTGAGTAGATTTAACATCTACAGGGGAATCGCCCGCATGGCGTTATGCGTCTGGGCTAGGATTCTAATACTTGTCGTATATTCTACGTTATTGTTAGAATTGCGTCTTTACCCCATTACTTAGCTGTTGTATTTAGACTAGTAGCCGTAGGACACTGCACAAATTATTGACGATTCATGTTGCACGAGCACTGATTGTATGCTACACACACCGTCAATAATTGCCATGTCACACACAAACCACTTATAAATAATATATTGCTTGGTTAGGAACCTTGTGACATTGATTCGTACTGTTTATCACATATGACATTTACCATACCTGTATACCTATAGAGTATCGTACCATTAGTGATAGGTACATATACCCTTTACGATACAGCTATAGGTATACCTTGTTCATATTTTACTTATACTCAGGGGGGTATACTACATCATTTACTTATAGGTAGACACCTGTACTTAGCTGTACTATATTGATTTCGCATACATCTGGTTTCAGCTACATATTTTCCTTTATATGCTCGCATTTCAGATATATCGCACATATTTATTCCTGGATTTGCGCATTTTTATTTGGATTTTACATGATATTTTCTGGATTTGGGAACCACGGGTGTTCATGAAATTATGCATTATTTGAAAAACCCGGTTTCCTTGATATGATATTTGCGCATCCACCATGACTTTTATCGGTTTTGATTATATACTCCATACGAGGAGTGGGTGCCGTATGAGGGTACATGGTGTGGCCCGGTATGGTTCCCCTCGGCAAGATGATCGATGGACTTTGTCGATTGAGCCTGGAGGTGGGCGAGTACCTACCGGTGACAGTACCAATGACTCGGCGGGGATCATGGGGATACCGTTGGGCGTCATGTACGTATGGATACGTCGAAAGGAGATGGTCCGAGCTAGGCACTCGTTCTTTCAGGATAGCGTATGATGTGTACCTATCAGGATGCTAGTCTTGGAGACGGCATCTGATAGATCAGTATTTCTTTGTCGATGCTTGGCATATTGGTTTTCATGATATTTCCAATTACTTTGTATATATAACAGGGGATTTAGCCATTATTATATATACCCTTACACCAATATTAGTGGAGAGGGACGCTAATATATGTGTATTGACCCCATCATATTTATTTCTGCAAATATATATATATTTAGTATGTTAGAATTTTACTTGAGATTGATTTAGGATATTAGATGATTCATTGAGATTGGATACCGGATACATATGAGATTACTGATTTGTATATTAGGGATATAGGAGATTACTCGATATTGTACATTGGGGAGATGTGAGACTTATATGATATGAGAGCCCAACTTGGGGGCTGATTTGAGGAATTGCGAATTTGAGTATCTTGATGGATTGTGATCCTACCACGATGTCAGGATTCTGTGGAAATGACATATTTCACTCCATACCTCATACCTATTTATTTATGCACTGTTCATGTATTAGTAGTACCTGTTAGTGTACCCTTCATGATTGCTGCATATCTACATTCTAATATCACTATCGAATGATTATTGCATACTATTGTCATATCTGTTGGAGATAGTGCCTTCAGAGTCAATTATTAGATCACAGGTACGTGATTGCAATGATTGATGGAGGACCTATCCCGGTAGGACAGTCTTACTCGAGATGATAGTATGCTATCTGGTTTACCTTTATCATCGAGTACTGTTTTAAGTGACCTGACACGTCGCTATTACACGTTGATAGAGCCCCTAGGATTCTTGCTTGACCACCAGCAGTATGAGGGCGATCATATAAGTGGGAGCTGGGGGTCTATAAGCATATCCTTAAAAGGTCCCTAGTCGTGAGAGTTTCGAGACAGGGCATCGATTCTCCATAGTAGACTAGTGTATACAGTCGAGACCCCGACGAGGGGCGGTGGCCGGTCTCATAAGCCACTGGTGTCAGTTGGATCACCTAAGATGTGTACAGGTGCTCATTGGGTTATGAGTACACCGGACAGGACTCGCCGGGAACATGCTAGTTGGTCATATACCAGACGTCAGATGGCAGTTCCCTGGTGACATGTGTGCAGGTTAGTTCATCGACCTGGGGATCGTCATTTGTCTCGTGTGAGTTCCCACTGTACTTTGATTACTACCCTACCACGGCTCAAAGGAGTCGTGCAAACAGGTTTTAGTTGGGTACAGTCCCGAACCACATGGAGGCAGTGAGCGTATCTTCAGGGGTTCGTCTCTCCCGGTATTGGGGGTGAGGTCGTGCTATGTCTAGGAGAGCCATTACACAAAGTCCTTGGCCAAGGGAAGGAGATTTACTGGTAGGTATTCCAGTAGTATCTCAGGGTGTTCTGGGCTACACTCCGACACGACTTGTACCGCTTTTGGGGGTCTGACTTTTTACCAACCCCCTAGGCCTGCCATGCGATACTCATAGACGAACGGACCGGACTGCGCGGATATTGTCACTGACAGACTCAGTAGGGTTGTCAGGCTGAGTTCACTCACAGACGTCCCTTTTAGTCAATACTTGGTAGCCCGTTACGTATTGGCTTATACCTCTGACGTGCTAGTGGTTAAATCCACAACCAAGGTGTTGATGAGTCTTTAGAGTCCCCTACATTCAGTTACTCAGCTTTCGGGCGAAAGGTTGTAGAGGCCGTATGGAGATATGGCAGGGTCCGATCAGATACGTGCGGTATTGCACGGATCAGGATCGGACAGTCTGTACTATAGGCCGTATGGTTATATGGCAGGGTTCGATCAGATACGTGCGGTATTGCACAGATCAGGATCGAACGGATAATACTAGCCGGCTTTGGTATAAGCCGGATCCTAGTATAGTACAGTGTAGATTTTGTCTCATTGCATTTGTATTTCGGTCGGAATACAAATGCGGGTGTGTATGCACAGTATCGGGGTTTTCCTGTAATTTATTACGGGACCAGTTTTCTAGAGTTGCCAGTTTGCTTTCCGTTTCGGCCGATTTCCATTGTTCCGTTCATTGGCCGAAGATTGGTGGAGGAGGGTTTATTTGCATTGTTGCAAATAGGCTTTTGTGGAGGGGGTCTTTGCTTATTGTAGCATCATGATGGTTTTCATGATGTGCACCATCATTGACTTTTCTTTTCTCATCATGGTTGGACTTTGGGAGGTGATGATGGTGGTGTTGAGTGTGGGTTTGTTTTTGTGATGATTCTTTTTGCATGATGGCATTCTTTTCTCTCTCCATTGTATTATTGGATGGCTTTCTCATTCTATCACACCTCTCCCTCATTCTCACTCACCCTCTCACATGCATGGCCGGCCAAGTCCTATGAGGGGCTGTCCCATTTTTTACATGAGGGGATTACACTCATTTGGCTTTGGAAAATTCATACAAGTTCCATCTCCAAACTCCATTGTTCATCCCTCCACCAAAAGGCAATTCCTACAACCCCAAAAGTGAGACTTGAGGACTACATATTCTACAGCGAACCTTGGGCACGTCGAGTAGCCGGCTTCGTGCCCGAGTTGCCTCGGCATTGAGGTGGGAGCCCGTAAACAAAGTAGGCGATGTGGTGCACTTCCGGCGACGAGAAGACCGGAGGACTTGGATCGTCGGTATATCTCTATTCCCTTTCTTGTAGTTAGCTAGGACTAGTTAATGGTTCGATCCGGGTTGTAGTGCGCGGCGGTTTGCCAGTTTAAGAAAATTTAAAGTTTATCACCGCTTCCGCTTTTGGCCGTAGGATTGACGGCCGGGGCGCAGCCGTGCACTTACAGTGGTATCAGAGCCTCGCCATTAACTTAGTCTAGCTTTGTGTAATGTGTTTTTCAGTTCCGATCGATCGAAATGTCCAAAAACCCGTATTTGCCCACATCAGTTTTCTGTTGGAAATTTTTGGTGTCGAAAAATTTTTCAGGTTGTAAAATATTGATGTACTGGAAAATCTAAGAGCTCTGTAAAAATTCGACGAAGTAACTCCACAGTGGGAGCGCGGAACCGCCGCGAAAACCACCTTCCCGCCGCCCTTCCGCCGCGCACTGTGGAGATCACTTCACCAATTTTTTACAGAGGCCTTCTGGGCTTAAAATATGGGTTTTGGAATATTAAAATTGGGCCCAGGATTTCTGTGACTGCTACAGTTTTGTTTTGGGGCCCACTTGTTAATATTCGATCGGTCGGATACTTTAAACACATTTTTCACAGTATTTACATTATATCTGCGACCGTGAATGTCACTTGATCGGTAAATCCGGTCTAACTGCTATAGCCCGGTTAGACGGATTTGCGAACGTGACTTTCACGTTGATGTTTTGTTTTTGCTGTGATGTTGCGGATCGGTCGTGGGGGATAGCCTAGATGCAATGCTAGTACAGGTTTGTTGTATTATGTACATTTGATATTGCGGGGCGAGCGTCCGACATGTGGACTGCCGTCACTGCCTGTTTGTATTATTCTTTTGGGGCACGACCTGGTCGCGGTCGATGTACCCGGTGTATGTATATTTTATTTTCTGTACTAGGATTGCCCCGCGGAGGGGTGCACGGATAGCCGGGTTCTGGAGGGCAACAAGCCCGCATCTCATGGCATTGAGACGGAGGGGGCTTCACTCTAGGATTGGCGGGCTATTCGCCGCACTCGTAGGGGGTACAGGTTGACCCAGGAAGGGTGCCCAAGTTACCGGATTCCGTGAAGTGCTGGGTGGTCCATTCATGTTGCTGAAGGGGGCTGCCTCGCTTCAGGTTTTGGCGGGTAACTTGCCGCGCCCGTAGGGGTCTAGGATTTCATTGCACAGGCTATCCACACGACCAGGGGAACGTCGGGTTTCAGCGGCTCTGTGAAACCCGGGGATCCCAGATATCTGTATTGTTTCTGTGATGCTGTACATTTCTGTGATGTTGCATTTTATTCACGCCTTGAGCGAATATAATATATTGGTATATATATTAGTAGATGTTGTATATGTTTTGCATCCGCGCTAGTCCAGTCCCCGCTCTGTCGTTAGTAAGCTAACCTAACGGGTAATGACGGGACCCAGTGGCGAATGCGGATGGCATATACGTACATCAGTATATTTTCGTTCTTTTTGGTGTGATCAATTGATGGGACTGCATTGATTCGGATCAATGCAAGTTAAAACAAACCTAATCTGATGTTGTTGGAACACTTTTCAAAAAGCTGTTATTGCAAGGACGTTTACTTTTGTTTTGCATCGTGGTATTCATTGGAATATCCTGCTCCTCAGTCGACGAGGCAAGGGCCGAGATCCCTTCACCAGGAGTGACCCCTTGGACAGAAGTTTGCGTCAGGGCATTAACTTCACTATAGCCGATTACTTTTGCTTTGCATCGCGGTATTCATTTGGAATATCCTGCACCCCATTCTACGGGGAAAGAGCCGAGATCCCTTCACCGGGAGTGACCTCTTTAGCAAAGGTTTTCGTCACTATATTTTTAAAAAGCTATCCGTTCCTTCAACGATATCAAGTTCATTACGTTAAAGGTTTTCGCCAGAAACCATTCGTAGCCCTCCGTCATTTCAGTTAAATATTCGGTAGTATTCAAGCTATGTATTTTGACCTCACGCCAAGGCATAGTGATTGGTAGCTGCCGGGTATTTATCTGTTGCATAGATAGATGCGTTGGTTTGGGACAGTCGTACTACCATTTTGGCCTACGTCAAGGGTATGTACGGGTGGGTTCAGATTAACCTGGATAATGACGGGCAGAACTTGACATGTGACATATGATATTTTGACCTCACGCCAAGGTCATAAGAGCATGGGGCAGAAATCACATCGGGAGTTTCAAAAGAACTGAAACATGCCAGATATGCGCATACCTTCTGGAGTGTGATGACGTGAGCGGATTCCGTCACGTTATCATGCGATGAGAGTTGGATCCCGATTCCCACTGATGAGTTAGTTTACTCCTCGGGTGTTCCCGACTGATTCTTCTTTTAGGTTTGGAGGAGAATTTGAGATACAGTGGGAGGATTCCAGATTAGATAAATTGGTGACCATTCTGATCTAGGTTAGAGTGCACGCTGAGTGTTTCTTTTCTCTCTCTCTTTGGCAGCGACCATTGACCCGACCCTAAGACTTTGACTCAGTGACCAAGTTGACCGAACCTTCTTAAACACCGGCTTTTGGATTGTCAGAGTTGCAAACCTCATTGCCACTCCTACTTTTACCCTTTTCTCCAGGACACCCCGTTTTACTACGAACGTCCACTTCCATTGGACAAAACCATCGTATGGTTAGATACGAACTCGAAAGAATTTATTCGAGGATGGTTTCCGGTTCTGGAGAAAACGGATAGGATTATTCAGTTGTCTTTTCCTTTTACCCTCTCTCAGGTTACGAGTACTCCTTGGTTTAGGGGTAGTACACCTATTACGCAAATTGGATTGTCTTCTTCCAAACCATAGGCAGGTGCCGACCGGTAGGGAATGAAGGAAACCAATTAGCATAACGGTGGTGTGCAGAAGGTATTAAGTTAAGACAAAGCAAGGGATTAGTAAGAGGGCAAAGTAAATTGCGACAGATATTCACGACCAAACCAAATATTTCGTTACCACTCCCACATCACCTTTGTATTTCTCCAGGACACTCCGTATCACTACGAAGATCCACAGTTTATTTGGATACTCCATCGTATGGTTATATACGAACTCGAAAGGAATTTATTCCAGTTCGGGGATGGATTCTGGTTCAGGAGAAATAGGAATAAGATTTATTCAGGTGTCTTTTATCTTCACCTTCTCTCGCATTGCGAGTGTTCCTAGGATTGGGACATTACACCCATTATGCTTATTGGATAGTCTTCTTCCAAACCATAGGCTGGTGCCGAACGGTAAGGAATGAAGAAAACCATTTGGCCTAAAGGGGTGTACAGAAGGTAAAGACTAAAGACATATGAAGGGATTTGGAGAGGTGGCAAAGAATTATACGGTTACAGTCGTGAATCTGGAAGAGGCATTACTAGGAATACCGGGATACCCCATCGGAACATTTCAATGTTTCAGTTTCACTGTGTAATGTTAAAGGAAAACTGATTTCCCGATTAGATACTTACTCCAGGGTATGTATTTACCAGGTACGATTCTCACATCTGTATGGTTTTACAGATGATGAGTGGGAGTAAGTTATTGGGAATTGGGTGATTATCCTCATTATATCAGGATTCGTTGTAATCGGTGATATTTGAGGAAATCACCTGGGCTGTTTGCCGGTCGGCAAATATTTGGGTTTGAATATCCGCTGTTATGCACCAATTTCAAATTGATATATCTGTACGTCTATTTCATAGAGTGAGATATACCTTTCTGAAATTATGTCTACGACATTTACCTATATCAGTGGATGGTTAGGTAAGGAGCATTAAACAGCGGTGTAATTCTTCTTAACCATAAGTACAGTTTTCAACCTACGACACACAGTGAATGAGTTATCAGACTCAAGGGACTTATACAAAGGATTGTATGTTGTCCAGGGTCCATCAGGACAGAGGGGTTGGTCCTCGTACTATATTCGGTTTACTTATGACTTCTCTAGTTTTTAGACAGGAGTTTCGCGGAAACACAGGGTCCAAATTTTGAGAAGTTATAGGTATTTGAATAGAGTAGAGAACCAGGTATAGCAAGTATCGGGATTCTTCAAAGAGATCGAAGATGTAGATACTTGTGTATGGTATTCAGTTGATAGTAATGACAAAGAGATCTTGCTTCTCTTTCAGGTTACTCATAATTGGAAGTATTCCTAAGTTGAGTAACGCTGATCGGCCTCCTTCCATTTAGTTGACATGCGCTGGGGACAGCTGCATGATTTGAATCTGGTTCAATTAAATCAGTGCCTCTGTTTCTATATTGGATATAGAACAGTTCATATCTTAACGATGTTAAGGTACGGGGAGTTGTCCGGTTTATGATTAAAACCAGACACTGGACAACTCAAGGCACGTTTCTGTAATGGCTGTTTGTGGGTTGACCCAGGCTATGACGAGGGTTGACTTTCTACCATCTGGATGAACAATAGCGATATTGTTCTAGACTCGCCACAGTTTTATTAAAGATGGATTTTTTCAGAAAACAGTAGTGGGAGTATGGTAGAACTGGAAGTGATTCCAGAACCACAAACGATTACTGAAGATTTGATAAGGAACCTAAAGATTCAATCTGGATTGACATTCCATTGGCCACTCCGCAGATAAGGTGGGTAACTTCAGGCACCCGAGAGGCACTACGGTAGCCTCAAGGACGGTGACAGGGAAGTTCTTGTTTACCCAAAATTGCCATTGCTGTTGTTCCAGGGTACGAGACCCGGCGGGAGGATGAGTATAGCGTCGTTCTAAACCAGTTTTAGAAGTGTACGTCTATATGACTCTGTCAGAGGGTTGTCGTAGTCAGTGGGAGCAGCGGAAGCATTGGTGGACAGGTTGCTTATGTCTATTTATAGACTAGAGCAGATGTAGCGGAGAAAGATCATCTATTTCTGACGTGACAGTCATGGGTTTGACTTCATCAGAATAGGGGATGGATCTGTTGAGAAGGTAGTAGGGTGTGATATCCTGGTATTTGGATGATATACACATAGTAGGAAAAGAAACTCCTACACTACGATCGGTTATACTTTGGTCGTCACACAGTTGTTTCTCCACAAAGGAAATGGATTTTATATCAGACATACTGGTTACTGGATCTATGGTATTAGATCTAGATTTGGGTGGTTTCCCAATCAGGATACTTGACAGCATTCTAAGAGTATTTAGGATGGACGACTCCTGGCACGGTAGTGTACCTGCAGGTGATGGAGTCACCCTCTCTGAAGCTGTCCTACAGACTAAAGGGGAGAGGGATGTGCATGATTGGCAGATCACTTGCTCAGGCAATTGAGTCAATCATGAGATGTCAAGTACCACACCAGATGTTGTTCTTGCACTAGATGCAATAAGTTGACATTAATCCAATCCTGGAGAAACCGTAGGAAGCAGTTTTAGAACATAAATGGATGTTCTAGGGATATGATAACGACAGCCTTATTCGGGAGACAGTTATCATTCCAGGCTTCCAAGGTGACATGGACGACAAGGAGGTTGTCAGAGTTATAGTTTTTCCTTCTGATGAGGGGCAGTATTTTGGACAGGTGGTCCAAGGCAATACTGAGGGTGGCATGGCGCAGGATACTGATTAAGTTCAGTTAACGATACAGTCTAAGAAGTTTGGATTTGGAGTTCATTTATGAGCTATGTCCCATCAGACATCCAGACACATTCTAAGACAGGTATTTCTCATTTCGGGAGATGGGTTTCTCCGCGAACTTGAGATATAGAGAGACATAGAAAGAAACAACTAAGCGGATCCACTCACTGAGGCTATTCCTCGAACGCAATAGTTCCGCAAACGAGCTTTGTGAGACTGACTAGTAGAGGAGTTGGATGTTCGGTATCACACGGGCTGTGAGTATGCGACATCGCAATAATTAGCCTTGAGTGCAAGTGGGAGATTGTTGGAGATAGTGCCCTCAGAGTCAATTATTAGATCACAGGTACGTGATTGCAATGATTGATGGAGGACCTATCCCGGTAGGACAGTCTTACTCGAGATGATAGTATGCTATCTGGTTTACCTTTATCATCGAGTACTGTTTTAAGTGACCTGACACGTCGCTATTACACGTTGATAGAGCCCCTAGGATTCTTGCTTGACCACCAGCAGTATGAGGGGGATCATATAAGTGGGAGCTGGGGGTCTATAAGCATATCCTTAAAAGGTCCCTAGTCGTGAGAGTTTCGAGACAGGGCATCGATTCTCCATAGTAGACTAGTGTATACAGTCGAGACCCCGACGAGGGGCGGTGGCCGGTCTCATAAGCCACTGGTGTCAGTTGGATCACCTAAGATGTGTACAGGTGCTCATTGGGTTATGAGTACACCGGACAGGACTCGCCGGGAACATGCTAGTTGGTCATATACCAGACGTCAGATGGCAGTTCCCTGGTGACATGTGTGCAGGTTAGTTCATCGACCTGGGGATCGTCATTTGTCTCGTGTGAGTTCCCACTGTACTTTGATTACTACCCTACCACGGCTCAAAGGAGTCGTGCAAACAGGTTTTAGTTGGGTACAGTCCCGAGCCACATGGAGGCAGTGAGCGTATCTTCAGGGGTTCGTCTCTCCCGGTATTGGGGGTGAGGTCGTACTGTGTCTAGGAGAGCCATTACACAAAGTCCTTGGCCAAGGCAAGGAGATTTACTGGTAGGTATTCCAGTAGTATCTCAGGGTGTTCTGGGCTACACTCCGACACGACTTGTACCGCTTTTGGGGGTCTGACTTTTTACCAACCCCCTAGGCCCGCCATGCGATACTCATAGACGAACGGACCGGACTGCGCGGATATTGTCACTGACAGGCTCAGTAGGGTTGTCAGGCTGAGTTCACTCACAGACGTCCCTTTTAGTCAATACTTGGTAGCCCGTTACGTATTGGCTTATACCTCTGACGTGCTAGTGGTTAAATCCACAACCAAGGTGTTGATGAGTCTTTAGAGTCCCCCACATTCAGTTACTCAGGTTTCGGGCGAAAGGTTGTAGAGGCCGTATGGAGATATGGCAGGGTCCGATCAGATACGTGCGGTATTGCACGGATCAGGATCGGACAGTCTGTACTATAGGCCGTATGGTTATATGGCAGGGTTCGATCAGATACGTGCGGTATTGCACAGATCAGGATCGAACGGATAATACTAGCCGGCTTTGGTATAAGCCGGATCCTAGTATAGTACAGTGTAGATTTTGTCTCATTGCATTTGTATTTCGGTCGGAATACAAATGCGGGTGTGTATGCACAGTATCGGGGTTTTCCTGTAATTTATTACGGGACCAGTTTTCTGGAGTTGCCAGTTTGCTTTCCGTTTCGGCCGATTTCCATTGTTCCGTTCATTGGCCGAAGATTGGTGGAGGAGGGTTTATTTGCATTGTTGCAAATAGTCTTTTGTGGAGGGGGTCTTTGCTTATTGTAGCATCATGATGGTTTTCATGATGTGCACCATCATTGACTTTTCTTTTCTCATCATGGTTGGACTTTAGGAGGTGATGATGGTGGTGTTGAGTGTGGGTTTGTTTTTGTGATGATTCTTTTTGCATGATGGCATTCTTTTCTCTCTCCATTGTATTATTGGATGGCTTTCTCATTCTATCACACCTCTCCCTCATTCTCACTCACCCTCTCACATGCATGGCCGGCCAAGTCCTATGAGGGGCTATCCCATTTTTTACATGAGGGGATTACACTCATTTGGCTTTGGAAAATTCATACAAGTTCCATCTCCAAACTCCATTGTTCATCCCTCCACCAAAAGGCAATTCCTACAACCCTAAAAGTGAGACTTGAGGACTACATATTCTACAGCGAACCTTGGGCACGTCGAGTAGCCGGCTTCGTGCCCGAGTTGCCTCGGCATTGAGGTGGGAGCCCGTAAACAAAGTAGGCGATGTGGTGCACTTCCGGCGACGAGAAGACCGGAGGACTTGGATCGTCGGTATATCTCTATTCCCTTTCTTGTAGTTAGCTAGGACTAGTTAATGGTTCGATCCGGGTTGTAGTGCGCGGCGGTTTGCCAGTTTAAGAAAATTTAAAGTTTATCACCGCTTCCGCTTTTGGCCGTAGGATTGACGGCCGGGGCGCCGCCGTGCACTTACAATATCAGTATTGCTTCATATAATGGTTGTACTTGTTAGTGTACTTTCTATTATTCTGCACTTATATGACTTATTATTACTGCAAATTACATATCTTAGATTCTTGCTGTACGTACATACCTGCGATAACCTGCATATGTTATCTACTATTAACGAGTTGGCAACTCACCCCCGTTGTGCCACAGTTGTTTTGCAGGGTGTTTCCCCAGAGTAGTCGAGGCAGGCTATTCATCTATCATCTTTTGCTACAGATACCGCATCGGCTCACAGTGTGCTATTTTGCTTAGGTGGGTTTTGGTGGTTTTCTGTATTTTGTATTGTACATTCGTTGTATATTTTACTCTCTATCTACTATTATATTGTTGACTTAGAGACTTGGTGAGGACGATATTGTATATTATTTGTGGATTTGTTGTCTTTTACACAGCTTTATCTCTATTCTCTTTATTTCTTCGCTACGGCGTCGTATATTTGTGGTGGTGATTGTTTTCCGCCTTTGGGCGTGTATTTGCTCCCGTTTGGGGATGCTTTATTTATCTTTTTCTGTTGTACCCATTTTGGGGTTAGTTTTCACAAAGGGGGTGCTGCCAAAATTTTGAAGAATTTGGGTCGTGATTTCAAATGTTTCAAAAACTTTTATTATCTTTTCCGTATTTTCATGGTTTAGATTTTTGGATTTTGGCTTTCTTTTACTGCGTTACGTATTTAGGCATTGCGTAGTATTAGGGCCGTCACGTTCCAATTTCGGGTCGTGACACTAACTTCTTTGTAGTTTGCTAGTATAGGGTTAATGGAACGATCCGGGTGAAAGCTTATGTTAGCTCCGGTTTTATAAAAGTTTTTGTTCCGCGTTTGGCCTCGGATTAACAGCCGGGGCGCTACCGTAGACTTACATGGTATCAGAGCCATATTATTAACCCATACTAGCTTGTTCTAACATGTTTAAAACATCGATCGATCGTATTTTCCAAAACCGCAATTCTATTGTTGAAGTTTCTGTCAAAATTTTTTTGTGGTCTAAAAATTATTTTGGGTATATCAGAAAATCATGCAGGCTTTTTTAAGACCCTCGAAGAAATTTGAGAGCAAGTTATCACCATAGGACCATGGAACCGCGATGAAACCATCATGTTTGGCATGGTTGCGCGGCAGTTTGATGGCAACTGTGCACCATATTTCTTCTGGGTGTCTTTGATATGGAATTGTGGTTTCTGGAATGTTTAGTTTAGGCCCAGATTTGTTTGAGTGCCGGGTTTTTGCACTTGGGGCCATTTTGGGAAGTTTTATCGATCGAAATTTTAAATACGTTAGTTCATAGTACTTACATTACTACTGCGACCGTGAATATCATTCGAGCGGTAAAACTTGTCTAATTGCTGTATGTTTCTTTAGACAAGTTTGCGAACGTGACATTCACGTTGATGTTCTGTGTTGTGCTGTGATGTTGGGAATTTGTCGTGGTGGATAGCTTGGATGCAATATTAGTACAATTTAGTTTTATTTGTACATTTGATATCGCCGGGCGAGCGTCCGACATGTGGACTGTCGTCACTGCCTGTTTGTATATTATTCTTTTGGGGCACGACCGGGTTGAGGTCGATGTCACCGTTGTACATATTTTTCTTTTCTGTACTAGGATTACCCCGCGATGGAGTGCATGGATAGCCGGGTTCTAGAAAGCAATGGGCCTGCATCTCATGGCTTTCTGACGGAGGGGGCTTCACTCTAGAATTGGCCGGCTATTCGCCGCACTCGTAGGGGGTATAGGTTGACCCAAGGTGGGGTGCTCAAGTTACCGGATTCCGTGAAGTGCTGGGTGGCCTATTCAGTTTGCTGAAGGGGGCTGCCTCGCTTCTGGTTTTGGCGGGTAACTTGCCGCACTCGTACGGGTCTAGGTTTTCATTGCATAGGCTATCAATACGACAGGGGAACGTCGGGTTTCATTTGCGGCTCAAAAGAAACCCGGGGCTCCCAGATTATTTGTATTGTTCTGTGATGCTTATTACTTTTCTGTGATGTTGCATTTATCACGCCTGGAGCGATTATTATATACTATTATATATATACTAGTAGATATTATATATGTTTTTCATCCGCGCTAGTCCAGTCCCCGCTCTATCGTTAGTTAAGTAACCTAATGGGTGATAACAGGACCCAGTGGCGAATGCGGATGGCATATACGTACATCATATTTTTGTTCTTTATTAGTGTGATTAATTGATGGGACTGCGTTGATTTGGATCAATGCTTGGAAAACAAACCTGTTTGATGTTGTTGGAACATTTTTCAAAAAGCTGTTATTACAAGGACCTTTTCATTTGTTTTGCACAGAGGTATTAGGTTATGAATATCCAGCAGCTCATTCGATGAGGCAAGGGCCGATATCCCTTCATCGGGGTGACCCCTTGGGCAGAGGTTTGCGTCAGGGTAATAACTTCACTATAGTCGATTACTTTTTGCTTTGCATCGCGGTATTCAGTTGGAATATCCTGCACCTCATTCAACGGGGAAATAGCCGAGATCCCTTCACCGGGAGTGATCTCTTTAGCAAAGGTTTTTGCCAATATATTTATTTAAAAACCTATCCGGTTCGTTCAATGATATCAAGTTCATTACGTTTTTCGCTAAAAACCATTCGTAGCCCTCTGTCATTTCAGACAGGTAGCACTTAGTATTCATGCTATGTAAGTTGGCATTCGTCAAGGCATAGTGTATGGTAGCTGCTTGTTACTTTTCTGTTGCATAGATAGATGCGTTGGTTTGGGATAGTCGTACTACTATTTTGGCCTTCGTTAAGGATATGTACGGGTGGGTTCAAATTAATCTGGATAATGACGGGTAGAACTTGACATGTGACTTATGATATGTTGGCCTTCGTCAAGGTCATAAGAGCATGGGGTAAAAATCACATCGGGAGTTTCTAAAGAAACTGAAACTTGCCAGGCATGCGCATACCTTCTGGAGTGTGATAACGCGAGTGGATTCCTTCATGTTATCATGCGATGATAGTTGGATTCCGATTCCCACTGATGAGTTGGTTTACTCATCAGGTGATCCCGATTAATTCTTCTTTCAGGTTTGGAGGAGAATTTGAGGATACAGTAGGAGACATCCTGATTAGATAAAGTAATAACTATTCTGATCTAGGTTAGAGTGCATGCAGAGTGTTTCTTTTATCTCTCTCTCTTTGGCCGCGACCATGGCCCGACCCTAGACTATAACTTAGTAACCAAGTTAACCGAACTTTCTTAAAACACTGGATTTTGGATTGTCTGAGTTGCATACTTCATTGCCACTCCTACTTTTACCCTTTTCTTTTCTCCGGAAAACCCCGTATCACTACAAAGATTCACAGTTATTTGGATATGACCATCGTATGGTTATATACGAACTCGAAGGAACTTGTTCCTCATTTGAGGATGGTTTCCGGTTCTGGAGAAAATGAATAGGACTATTCAGTTGTCTTTTTCTTTTACCTTTTCTCAAGTTGTGAGGGCTGCTAGGATTAGGAGAAGGTACACCTATTGCGTTTATTGGATAGTCTTCTTCCAAACCATAGGCAGGTGCCGAAAGATAGGGAAGGACGAAAACTAATTAACCTAAGTGTGGTGTACAGAAGGTAATACGTAAAGAAAAATAAAGGGATTAGAAAGAAGGCAAAGTAAATTGCGACTGCTATCATTCATGACCAAACCACATATTTCATCGCCACTCCTATTTCACCTTTGTATTTCTCCAAAACACCCCGTATCACTACAAAGATCCACAGTTTATTGGATACACCATCGTATGGTTATATACGAACTCGAAGGAACTTGTTCCAGTTCGGGGATGGATCCTGGTTCAGGAGAAATAGAATAATGATTATTCAGTTGTCTTTATTCTTTACATTCTCTCAGGTTGCGAGTACTCCTAGGATAAGAAGAGTATACCTATTACGCTTATTGGATAGTCTTCTTCCAAACCATAGGCTGGTGCCGAACGGTAGGGAAGGAAGAAAACCATTTAGCCTAAGGGGGTGTACAGAAGGTAATGACTAAAGACATATGAAAGGATTTGGAGAGATGGAAATGAAATATACGTTTACTGTCATGAATCTGATAATGGAAGAGGCATTACTAGGAATACTCGGATACCCCTTCGAAACATTTTCATGTTTCAGTTTCACTGTGCATTGTTAATTGAAAACTGATTTCCTAATTAGATCCTTACTCCAGGGTATATATTTACCAGGTATGATTCTCACATCTGTATGGTTTTACAGATGATGAGTGAGAGTAAGTTATTAGAAATTAAGTGATCATCCTCATTATATCGGGATTCGTTATAATTGGTGATATTTGAAGAAATCGCCTGGGTTTTTGCCGGACGACAAATGTTTGGTTTTGAATATCTGTTGTTATGCACCAATTTCAAATTGATTTATCTCTACGTTTATTTCATAAAATGAGATATAACTTTTTGAAATTATGTCCATGACATTTACCTATATCAGTTGATGGTAAGATAAGGAGGATTAACCAGCGGTGTAATTCTTCTTAACCATAAGTACAATTTTCAACCTACGACGGACATGGTTTGAGTTGTACAACCCAGGGGACTTATACAAAGTATTGTATGTTGTCCAGTGTCCATTAGGACAGAGGGTTTAGTCCTCATACTATATTCTATTTACTTGTGACTTCTCTAGTTTTTAGACAAGTGTTTCGTAGAAAAACAAGGTCTAAGTTTTGAGAAGTTATAGGTATATATGAATAAAGTAGAGAACTAGGTGTTGCAAGTATCAGGATTCTTCAAGGTGATCGAAGATGTAGATACTTGTATTTGGTATTCAGTTTATAGTAATGGTTTTGAGAACTTGCTTCGCTTTCAGGTTACCTATATCTGGATTCACTCCTAAGTTGAGTAATGCTGATCGGCCTCCTTCCATTTAGTTGACATGCACTGGAGACAGCTGCATGATTTGAATCTGGTTCCAATTAAATCTGTGCCTCTGTTTCTATATTGGATATAGAATGGCTCATATCTTAACGTTGTTAAGGTATATGGAGTTGTCCGGCTTATGCTTAAAACCAGACTCTGGATAACTCAAGGCACGTTTCTGTAAAGGCAGTTTGTGGGTTATCCCTGTTGGATATATTTATGCCCTAGAGGCCATTATATGATAGTGTATGAACTTGTTTGTATATATAAATATATATAAATATAAATATATATATATATATATATATATATATATATATATATGTTCAGAGGACAGTCTTGCTCGACATGATAGTATGCTATCTGGTTACCCTTTATCTTGACATGTTCACTTGATAATGTTTTTATTCATTTGATACATGTTGATAAAGCCCTTAGGATATTTGCTTGACCACTGAGATTAAGATAGAGATCATACTAGTGGGACATCTGTAGTTTATAAGCATATCCTTGAAATATTCCTAGTCGTGGGTGTATCAAGACGGGGCATCGATATTCCAGTGTAGACTAGCGTATACCATTCTTGTCCCATATGATGGGCAATGGTTGATCCCATATCCATCTGGTGTGGTGACACCAAAGATTGTATACGGGTGCTCAGTGTGACTGGGTACATTGAACGGACTCTCCGATAACTCCTATGTGGTATTATATCATACGTCGGATAACAATTCTCAGGTGACACTGGTACAGGTTAGTCTGTAGACCCATGATCGCCATAGAGTCTTGTGTGTCCTCCCACTGAACTTTGATCTCCACCCTAACATGGCTCTACTGAGTCGTGCAAACAGGTGGATTTTAGGTACAGTCCCGAGGCACATGGAGGTAATGAGCGATAGGAGGGGTTTCGTCTCTCCCAGTATTGGGGGTAGTTATTGTGCTATGTTCGATTGGTTATAACAGGAAGTCCCTGGCCAGGGCTGCTGAGATTTACTGATAAGTGTTATCAGTAGTTTCTCGATCTGTTTTGAGCCATATACCGACATGACTTATTGATTTATTAGGGTCGACGTTACCGTCCCTAGACTCGCTATGCAGCATATCTGACGAAGAGACCGGACTGTATGGTAAATGTTAACAGTTGGCTCGACGGGAGTTTTAACAGGTTTGCTTGTACTTCTTCTGATCATTCAATACCCGGGTGGCCGTTATGTTTAGTTGACCGCTTGCGGCTTGTGGGTGTTTGATATGATCATCACCTACTGCCGGCGTATTGACGAGTCTTAGAGTCCCATACAGAACTTTCCTACCTCAGGCGAAACGATGTGGTGTGCATATGAGATATGCACGGGTGCTCGATTAAATACGAGTATGTGATACTGTATTTTAATCGGGCGTTTTCTATTGGTCGGGTCTTATGAGATATGACCAGTTTATTAAATCAAGTGTTGATTTAATATTGACCTTTATCTCATTTATATAAACCTTTTCTTTATGATGTATGCATGGATGTATATGTACATATTGATGTGCATGCACACATACATACATACATTTGTATCATGGTTGTTGATACATAGAAGATGGAAATGCAAGACTCACATAGTGTATAAATATCTTCATATTTATTTGATTTTGAGAAAAAGGAAAATGATTTAAATCATGGTTGACTATTCAAAGCTTACCCTTAGTTACAACCATGGTTTGATTTCATTTGTTCCTTAACTCAAACACAAAATATCTAGATATTTATTAACCCTAGTTTGGCATGAGAGATATATCTTGGATATTATTCATTTTCTATTCTAATTATCATTATCATTTTATCTCTCTTGAGCTCAAGGTTGCCATCTTCTTCTTCCTCATATCTCATGCTCTCTTGATTATTCTAGTGAGTGTGTGAGCTAAAAAGAAAGGGTTTTTGAGTGAGAAAAAAACCACTTAATCATTCTATACTAGTTTAGCCTATTAGTTTAGAGTGTTAGCTTCACTTCCTCATTCATCAAGTGAAGCAAGGAGTTTGGGCAAAGGAGCTTCGGGTGGATCGTCGTGGACTTGGAGGAAGCTTGAGCAAGCCTGTTCCAACTCGAGGAGATCCAAGGAGTCAAGGAGGGAAGTCTACAAAGGTTGTATTACTTAACCCTTAGTGTAGATTTCTTCTAGTATGTGATGCTAGTTAATTGTTACCCTAAATTTCTAGTTCGATTCATGATTAGTTTGGTTAGCACCCCATTTAATTTTTGTTATGGCATGTGTGATGCTTCCAAACCCTAGGTAAGATGCTATAGAAACCCTACAGTGGTATCAGAGCCAGGCTAGAGTTTTAGAGTAACCTAGACGACGTTAAAAATCTCGAACGAATGAAACACGACGCCCAAAACATGCTCACTGGAAATTTTTCAAAAAGTTGGATTTTTTCACATTAAAAATACTCAGAAAATCATGCAGGGTATTTTATGGGCCCACGAGAAGAATGAAGCCCTAACTTGACTAAAAGACCGCGGAACCGCGGCAGAAAGGTCTTTCTGTGGCGCCGTTAGTGAGGCTTGGACTGTGCCTTTTTGTGCTGGTCCGTATGTACTTGTAGCAGTTTCTGGTATATTTTAAAACTTCTCATGTGTTGAGCTTTCTGAGAATTCTTTGGGTGATTGATCGTTCGATTGAACGTTTTAACTGCGCCTAGTATATGTTAATGTGATACAATAATTGGAATCTACAAATTTGTTTGTTGCGTGTAAATCTAGCATTTCGGTCTTGGATGTAATCGGAAATCTTGTTGAATTATCCGAGTTATTTTGAAAAGGTGTTTTCATGGATTAGACCTAAATGCAAGTTTTACATTGTTGGGCATCAAATCTTGAATATGTGATATCCCGGGTTTGTGTTGTCTAAGGGTTGTTACGATTCCAATTGTTGTAGTTTTTCATTTTCTTTTCTGCGATCGTAACTGTAGTATGTGGTGTATCACCGGTTTCATTGCTATACATCAACGACAATTAGGGTACGCATACTTACTTACGTTGATGATATGTGATATTATGTGTTGCTGAGATATGATGTGCAGGATTGTCGTGATTGAATAGCCGGGGGGTTTTATGTGAGATGAGAGATTTCTTTTCATTCATGTAAAATTCAATTGTATGTAATATTCTTTTATTTGGGGCACTTCCGGGTTGAGAATGATGTAAGTCCACGTTGCCCACCCCGGTGCTTGCGGGGAGGCGGAAACGTTATTAAAAATCGGATTTTTACAACACTAGGTAACATGAACTAACCAAAACGAGGGATCTTTGCTAAACATAAACTAACAACAAGGCTAAAAAGTTTAGCTACTCGGTTGAATTGGTTATACCTAGGTCTTCAAGTCCTTCTCTTCTTGCTCCTTGGAGTGGAAAGAACTGGTTCTCCTTGTCTCCTTCTCTTGCCGAAGAAAGATCCACCCGAGGGCCTCTACCATTGGCTCCAACCTCAAACTAGAAGTAACTAAGGTGCTTGGTGTTCTAAACCTAGGACCTTAGAAAGAGTAGAGAGTAATTTTGAAGGTTTTATCTCAAGCTCAAATGGTTCTTAACTCATGAGAGGGGAGAGCTAGAGAGAGAGGAAGAGGATGAGAGAGAATGAGAATGATAAAGCGAGTAGAATAATGCCAACCTTCTCACATATATGTGAATTATGATAAATAAATAATTAGCTAAAGATAATTGTGATGGTTAATCAAGAAATGACCATTATCATTTCACATTAAATGCTTTTGCAAGGATCAAAGAGCATCTTTCTTATGAAATGAAGATGGTCAACTTGTCAACCTAGGTCAACAAGTCAAGCATAGTCAAATGGTCAATAACCTTAACCATACACAATTATAATTAACTAATATTAATAAATCATATTTCATACATAAACATTAGGGTTAAGAAAATGACAATGGTCATCAACCCTAATGAAAGTCCTCCGCATCTGCCTCAGTCAACTGTGCATACACACCCGTATCCACGTTCCGAGGAATACGAATACAAAGAGATAAAACCAATCCCAAATCATATACTAGGATCCCGCTTAAACCAAAGCCCGCTAGTATAAGCTGTCCAGACACCAAACGTGCACAAGTGCGCGGATGTGAACGAACCCCGTCGCAAAACCATGCGACCTCTACTCATTTTGCCTAAAGGCGAATAACCCTCTGTGTGGGACTCTAAAGACTCGACACTACGCTGGCAGTGGGTTTAACCACAGAGCGCAAGCGGCACTAGCTGTATGTAACGGTCCCTAGGTAGATGTCGATAAGAAGACTGACGAGGTAAACCCATCTGAACTCCTACTGAGCCTGAATGTGACAGTCTCCGTACAGCCCGGTCTGTTCGTCTAAGAATATCGCATGGCGGGCCTAGGGGGGCGGTAAACGTCAGTCCCTTAATAGCGGTACAAGTCGTGTCGGAGTGTAGCCCAGAACACCCTGAGATAACACTGGAAACCTACCAGTCTATCTCGCTTGCCCTGGCCAGGGACTTTGTGTAATGGCTCTCCTAGACACACCGCGATATCAACCCCCAATACCGGGAGAGACGAATCCTATCTAACCGTCACTGCCTCCAAGTGCTTCGGGACTGCACCCAAAAACTACCTGTTTGCACGACTCCTTTGAGCCGTGGTAGGGTAGTAGTCAAAGAACAGTGGGAACACACTCGAGGCGAAGTGACAGTGTCAAGTCAACGGACTAAGATGTACTCATGTCACCTGGGAACTGATAACTGACGATAGGTATAATACCAACCAACAGTTCCCGACGAGTCCTGTCTAGTGTACTCATAACCTAACGAGCACCCGCATTCTATCCCAAGTACGACATAATGACGGCTGTAGGACAGACCGTCTCCCAAGCTGGGATGAGAAGCGCATACGCTAGTCTACTCCGGAGTATCGATGCCCTGTCTCTATAGTCCTACGACTAGGGACTTGCATAAGGATATGATTGTGGATTACCCAGCCCCCACGAGTGTGACTGCCATCACAACGCTGGTAATCAAGCAAAGATCCTAAGGGCTCCACTAATGTGTAAAGGCGATATGCTAAAAGAAACACATGCACACATTAAAGCAGAAACAAACCAAGTAGCATACTACTATTTTGAGCAAGAATGTCAATACAAGGTGAATATCCCAAGGATCCATTAAGTAATATACATACTAGTATGATACAGTAATGGCCTCTAGGGCATATACACTAACAATCTCCTACTTGCATTAAGGCCATGTACTGGCGTATCGAAGACCTATCATATCGATCTGCCGCTCGAACGGAGTCTTGGGTAAGGCCTTCATGAATGGATCAGCAGTGTTATCTTCCATAGCAACTCTCCAAACCTCGATCTCCTGGCGACCCACGATCTCCCTGATCAGGTGATACCGCCTCAAGATGTGTCTGGACTTCTGATGGGACCTGGGTTCCTTCGCTAAAGCTATAGCCCCGTTGTTGTCGCAATACAGAGGTACTGGATCAACAATGGACGGAACCACCTGAAATTCTGTTAGAAACTTCCTTATCAAGACGGGTTCTTTTGCGGCATCTGCAGCAGCGATATATTCCGCTTCCATCGTCGAGTCGGCTAAGATTTCCTGTTTGAAACTCTTCCAACACACCGTCCCTCCATAGAGGGTAAAGACATAACCCGGCATGGAGTTGTAATCATCCTTGTCACTCTGGAAGCTGGAGTCAGCAAAGGCCTCGATCTGGAGGTCCTTTCCGCCATACACCAAGAACATCTCCTTAGTCCTTCTCAGGTACTTGAGAATGTTCTTTACCGCTATCCAGTGTTTCTCCCGAGGGTTTGACTGATACCGGCTTACTACACTCAGTGCATAAGCTACATCCGGTCTGGTACACAACATCGCATACATTATGGAGCTTATCGCAGATGCGTAGGGTATAATAGACATGCGATCCCTTTCCAAATCAGTCTTGGGAGACATCTCCTTAGAGAGGGTGATCCCGTGACAAGCCGGTAAATTACCGCGCTTGGAATCTTCCATACTGAATCTTTTCAGTATGGTGTCGATGTACCTGGACTGTGAAAGTCCTAATATCCTCTTGGATCTGTCACGATAGATCCGGATCCCTAGAATGTAAGAGCCATCACCCAGGTCTTTCATGGAGAACCTTTGTGATAAGAACCCTTTGACAGATTATAGCATAGGAATGTCATTTCCTATCAAGAGAATGTCATCTACGTATAAAACGAGGAATACTACAGTTCTTGCTACAAATCTACTATAGATGCATGGTTCATCTGGATTTTTGATAAAGCCAAATTCTTTGACCGTCTCATCAAAACAGATGTTCCAACTCCGCGATAAATGCTTTAGTCCATAGATGGATTTAAGCAACTTGCACACCTTTCCGCTGCTCCCACTCTGAATGAAACCCTCTGGCTGGTCCATATAGACACACTCTTCTAAATTTCCATTTAGAAAAGCGGTCTTTACGTCCATCTGCCAGATCTCATAATCGTGGAAGGCAGCAATGGCAAGAAGGATCCGAATGGATTTCAGCATAGCTACTGGAGAAAAGGTTTCGTCATAGTCCAAGCCAGGTCTTTGACGGAAACCCTTTGCAACAAGTCTAGCCTTATAGGTCTCAACCTGTTCATCTACACCAATCTTCCTTTTGAAGATCCACTTGCATCCTATGGGTTTTACCCCATCTGGAGCAACGTCCAACGTCCATATTTTGTTGGTGTACATGGACTCCATTTCGGTCCGCATTGCATCCAGCCATTTTACCGAGTCAACGCTCTGAATGGCCTGCTGGAAGCCAGTCGGCTCATCACTATCAATGATGCAATCCTCTCTATCCCCGTCTATGAGAAAACCGTAGTATCTCTCGGACGGATGAGACTGCCTACTACTTCTGCGGAGCGGCGCAGGAATGTCTTGATCCTTCGAACCCTCTGGTTCTACTAAGCTTTCAGTAATAGCTCATGGTTCTGGAATTTCTTCCGGTTCTATTGAGCTCCCACTTATCTGATTTTCCAAAAACTCAGTTTCCAAGAAGTGGGCATGACGAGAAACAAAAACCTTTTGTTCCTCTTCGCAATAGAAGAAATATCCCTTGGAGTTCTTTGAATATCCCACAAACTTGCACTGTACTGAGCGTGCCTCGAGTTTGTCTACATGCTGCTTTTTAACGAAAGCTGGACATCCCCATGTCTTAATATGATTAAGATAGGGTCTCTTCCCACACCGCATCTGATATGGTGTAGTAGGCACAATCTTAGTTGGAACTCGGTTCAAAAGGTATGCAGTTGATTCTAGTGCATATCCCCAGAATGATCGCGGTAACTCAGCGTTACTCATCATGGAACGTACCATATCTAATAGGGTGCGGTTCCGTCTCTCCGATACACCGTTATGTTGCGGTGTGTATGGAGGAGTAAGCTGAGAGAGAATTCCATTCTCTTTTAGGTAATCCAGGAACTCGGCACTCAAGTATTCACCACCTCGATCAGATCTCAGTGTCTTGATACTTTTGCCTGTTTGTTTTTCTACTTCATTTTTATATTCCTGGAATTTTCCAAAGGCTTCGGATTTATGTTTCATTAAGAAGACATATCCGTACCTTAAAAAGTCATCTGTAAAAGTAATGAAGTAAGAATAACCGCTTCGTGCATGCGTAGACAATGGACCACACACATCGCTGTGTATGAGTCCCAAGAGCTCGCTCGCTCTTACTCCGTGTCCAGTGAACGGAGTCTTTGTCTTCTTTCCTTTGAGACAGGATTGACAAGTTGCATATGATTGATATTCGAACGGATCCAAATATTCTTCTGTATGTAACTTCGTCAACCTTCTCTCATTGATGTAACCCAGTCTACAATGCCATAAGAAACTCTGATTTGTTTCCTGAGACTTTCTTTTGTGTTTATTCTGGACATTGAAAATCTGTGGTTGGTTTAATACGTATATACCATTGCTTAATGTACCTGACCCAATCAGAACTTAATTAAGATGAATGTTTACAACATTACTTACAAACGCAAATTCATAACCTTCTTTAGATATTAAAGATACAGAAATGATATTACAAGTTGCATTGGGTACAAAAAAGCAATTACGTAAAACCAAAATATGTCCATCTGACATTCCCAGGTGATAGTCTCCCACGGCCTCAGCATCCATGCTAGCTCCGTTTGCAAATTTGAGGGTCATGTCACCTGCCTTCAAAAACCTATGCTTTCTCAACGCCTGCAAAGAATTTCAAATATGGGATCCTGATCCGGTATCCAATACCCAGGAAGTAGAGTTTATTGATAGACAGTTTTCAATAACATACACACCTGAAGCTGAAGCTGCAACTTGCTTCAGATCCTGTGTTCTGGCCTTCCAAGCCCTGCAATTTTTCTTCCAATGTCCACTCTTGTGACAGTAAAAGTACTCTTCCTTCCCCACAAGCTTCCCCGCTTCCTTTGTTGCTTTTGCCTTTCCCTTCGTATCCACTTTACTAACACCGCCCCTTGGTTTGGAGGGGGTTTTCTTCTTCTTTCCCTTGGCTTTCGCCTTGGTCCCAGAAGAGGAAGGTCCTCCTACAAACAAAGTGGATGTTTCCCTACCTTTCTGTAGGGTGCCCTCTGCACTCCTCAGCATGTTGAGGAGTTCTGAAAGTTCAACTTCCTTTTCTTGCAAGTTGAAGTTCAGGATAAACTGGGCGTAAGTGGAAGTAAGGGACTGGAGAATTAAGTCCGTATAGAGCTCATTCTATAACGTGGTCCCAAGGTCCGCGAGCTCCTCTATGTAGCCAATCATCTTAAGCACGTGTTCCGCTACCGATGATCCGACGGCCAATCTCTCCGAAAACAGCTTTTTCGACACTTCGTATCTGGCGATACCGGATTGCTCTCCATACAGTTCTTTTGTATGGAGAAATAAGGATTCGAGGTCCATATTCTCGTGCCTCCTCTGATGTTCATTGTCCATAGAGGCAAGCACGAGGCACTTAGCCTTCGCGCAGTCGATTTCTCAGGTCTTACGGATTTCCCTATCCGCGACGCTGGTTTTGGGACTTGGGACAGGGGGAGCTTTGGTGGTAAGAAGATACCCCAACTTGTCATAAGTGATTGCCATTTTGACATTCCTGAGCCAATCTTTGTAGTTTGGCCCTGTCAGTATATTTTTATCTAGAAGTAACTTAAGTCCAGTCATGATATTTGGTCGCTGCAATTAGGAGAGAGTGAAGAAACACTTTAGCATGATGCTCATGCAAGTTTAGAGTGGTTTTTAATTTGTCTAAACAGGATGGCTCCCACTGTCTCTCCAATCCCTCCTCAAACCATAAAGGAAGAATTAGTCGGGATCAATTTCACCGTACAATTCTTGCTTAACCGTTCAGCCAGGCCAGTGTCGGTACTTCGAAGGAGGTTTTCCAACGATTTCGCGAAGTTCCTTAATTAAATAACCTCTTTTCCCTGTGGGCGTAGCCCCGTGAACACATTTCTAGACACCTACTTGGTTTATAGCATTGATCGTTTAGTGAGAAATTTCCCGAGGAGTAGCATATATTCACAGTAGGATCGGGATCCAAATATCATCGCGTGACAAAACTGAAGGAATCCTACCAGAATCATCACACTCCAAATGGTATGCAGCGCTAGCAAGTTTCAGTTCTTTTGAAACTCCCGATGTGGATTTTTGCCCTATGCTCTTATGACCTTGACTTTGGCCAACAAATCATAAGTTACATGTCAAGTTCTACCCGTCGTTCTCCGGGTTAATTTGAACCCACCCGTACATACCCTTGACTTTGGCCAACAAGGTAGAACGACTGTCCTAAACCAACACATCTATCTATGCTGCACATGAATACCCAATAGCTACCAATCACTATGCCTTGACTTTGGCCAACAAATATAGCTTGAATACTTATTGACTATCCATGTGAAACGACGGAGGGCTACGGATGGTTTTGGCGAAACCGTGAACGTAGTGAACTTGATATAATCGAAGGAACGAGATAGCTTTCAAAAGGAGCGGTTCAAGCTCCGCATTTTAAATTTGGTTTTGAAAAGAACCGAGTGGTTTTGAAAGTGTTCCAACGACTTTTACTTGGTTTATTTTTCTTGCATTAATTTTTATGCGTCCCATCAATTAATCCTACCATTGCAGAAAACAACGAAAATATGACGTACGTTTATGCCATCCGCATTCGCCATGGGGTCCCGTCATCACCCGTTAGGTTACTTAACTAACGACAGAGCGGGGGCTGGACTAACGCGGATGCAAAACATAAGCAACGCCTAAATAGATATCATATATAGATATATACATTCGTCACATGCAATGATAGCCATTCCAGATCACAGATGAATACATTGGATATACTAGGAATCTGCACTCCGTACGAGCCTGTAATGAAGCATGGATTACACGGTCGCGATGAATAGCCAAACCCCACCCTAGACCCCTACGGGTGTGGCAAACTACCCGCCAAGTACCCGAAGCGAAGCAACCTCCCTCAACACCGTGAGTAGGCCACTCGGCACTTCGAGATACCCGGTAGTTTGTGCACCCCACCTTGGGTCTATCCTAGGAGCAAAAACAGTAAAAGAAATTATACGATGACGGCTACAACCCCAACCCGGTTGTCCGGCCATACAAATAATATTACATCAATTTACATATTACAAGAATTGAAAGAATAAGAAAAACTCTCATTTCATAACCCCCCGGCTATTCATCTGCGACAATCCAATGAATTCATATACACAAACCATCAACATTACAGATCACAGATATGTATAACCCCCACTAATCGACGTATAGCGATTAGCAGACGTTCAATGCATATATCACATCACAGATATAACCCATTAGCCAAAGTCTAAAGAAGTTCGATCAAAATACGGATTTGTGACCACCCCAAAATCTAACTTGATCTCTGGAAAATCTGGGCAGAAACAAACCATCTCAAAAATCACAAAACACCCCCAGAAGTAAACTGCAGGAGAAACGATCCACGGCCGAGTCAACTCGGCCGCGGATCCGCGGCAAGAGAGCAAGCTCTTGCCGCGGAACCGCGGTGAGTTGGTCGGTTCGGTGGGTCTTTTTTCTTGCCTGTACATAAAAAAGCCTGAGCCGATTTTTAAGACATGATTTATTATTTTTAAAGCAGGTTTAAAAATCGGCAGAAAGTTAGGGTTTTAGAAAAGTGTTTTGCGATTTTTTCCGATCGAAGTTCTATATACTTTGCTAACTTGCTAGTTTGTGTTTAGCTAGGCTCTGATACAACTGTAAGTCCACGTTGCCCAACCCGGTGCTTGCGGGGAGGCGGAAACGTTATGAAAAATCGGATTTTTACAACACTAGGCAACATGGACTAACCAAAAGGAGGGATCTTTGCTAAACATAATCTAACAACAAAGCTAAAAAGTTTAGCTACTCGGTTGAAGGGGTTATACCTAGGACTTCAAGTCCTTCTCTTCTTGCTCCTTGGAGTGGAAAGAACGGGTTCTCCTTGTCGCCTTCTCTTGCTGAAGAAAGATCCACCCGAGGGCCTCTACCTTTGGCTCCAACCTCAAACTAGAAGTAACTAAGGTGCTTGGTGTGCTAAACATAGGACCTTAGAAAGAGTAGAGAGTAATTTTGAAGGTTTTATCTCAAGCTCAAATGGTTCTCAACTCATGAGAGGGGAGAGCTAGAGAGAGAGAATGAGGATGAGAGAGAATGAGAATGATAAAGTGAGTAGAATAATGCCAACCTTCTCACATATATGTGAATTATGATAAATAAATAATTAGCTAAAGATAATTGTGATGGTTAATCAAGAAATGACCATTAACATTTCACATTAAATGCTTTTGCAAGGATCAAAAAGCATCTTTCATATGAAATGATGATGGTCAACTTGTCAACCTAGGTCAACAAGTCAAGCATAGTCAAATGGTCAACAACCTTAACCATACACAATTATAATTAACTAATATTAATAAATCATATTTCACACATAAACATTAGGGTTAAGAAAATGACAATGGTCATCAACCCTAATGAAAGTCCTCCGCCTCTGCCTCAGTCAACTGTGCATACACACCCATATCCGCGTTCCGAGGAACATGAATACAAAGATATAAAACCAATCCCAAATCATATACTAGGATCCGGCATAAACCAAAGCCCGCTAGTATAAGCTGTCCGGACACCAAACGTGCACAAGTGCGCGGATGTGAACGAACCCCGTCGCGAAACCATGCGACCTCTACTCATTTTGCCTAAAGGCGAATAACTCTCTGTGTGGTACTCTAAAGACTCGACACTACGCTGGCAGTGGGTTTAACCACAGACCGCAAGCGGCACTAGCTATACGTAACGATCCCCAAGTAGATGCCGATAAGAAGACTGACGAGGTAAACCCATCAGAACTCCTACTGAGCCTGAATGTGACAGTCTCCGTACAGTCCGGTCTGTTCGTCTAAGAATATCGCATGGCGGGCCTAGGAGGGCTGTCACGACCCGAAAGTACGGAACGTGACCGGCACTTAGATTACGCAGTGTCTAGAGGCGCAACGTAACCTAAGTAAGCCGAAGCCCAGAAATCTAAACCATAAAAGAAGAAGAAGAAGGAAAACATATAGAAAACAAGTTTAAAAGCATCATCCAATTTTCTCAAAAATTTCGGCAGAGTCTCCTTTGTAAAGACTGGCCCCAAACGGGTACAACAAGTATAATATACACAAACAATAAAATGCATCCCCAAACGGGAGCTAGCTCAACGCCAACAGGAGGAAACAACTACAACAAGCACAAGAATATACAACGCCAAAGGGCGAGGCTCAAAACTCAAAAGAAAACAAATCCACCAAACCAGAATAATACATGCGCGACTCTAAGGTCGAAATAAATAAATGGTCCAGTAAACTATCAAGTAATACAAGTTTGGTTGATGGAGCTTTCTAGATACAAATGGAATAATAAAAGTACAATGGCGGTCCAGAAACAAGTGAACCAACCTACAGTGCAAATCACCCTGAGTGAACAGATGTGCCAGCAAGCTGCCAGGAAAACCTGTACATCGAACCTGTAATAAAATTTGGCACAACGGGGGTGAGTTGCCAACTCGTGAGTAGAAGATATCTACGAAAAGAAATCGAATGCACGACGCTATTCTATGTCATAATAATACACTACTATATCCCAATCATCTAGTAATAGCAGGGTAATACTACGTGTAAATGCAAATACTCCGTGCTCATGTCAGTGCCTCAAGTAATAATATGTCGTGTGAATGAATAAGCATGCACTATGAATGTAAAACAATCAATCATGAAATCTAGATATATCTGTATAAAGAAAATCTTTAACTTTTATCATGGTAAATTTGTATAGAAATCTGAAATATCATTGATGAAATCCATGGAAATCCGTGTCAAGTATCGACACAAAACATGTAAATCTCAAGTCTCAATACCTCATATTCTCAATATCTCGGGCTCCATCAGTCCGGATCGGCCCATATCATCAAATCTCACGACAATGGTCGGTATCCTCCGGATATCCGCCGCGCCACACATCACCGGTAGGTAGTCCTCCCCTGCCAGGCTCATCGTCTACAACTCGATCTTCTTGCCCCGGGTACCATACCGGGTGTAACATTGTGAAAATCGTTTTGGTGAAATTTCGGAAAATCGGCAAAATAAGGGGGTTTTCTGTAAAAAGTCAAAATACAAATATCTTTATTTTAAAATTAAAAATAAATATTCTAATTATGTAATTGCTAGTATTTGGTGTTTATTGAGCCACTGGTGAGATTTCAAAATTTCTGAAAATTTTTCCGAAATTAATTATTTTAATATTATTTTAAGCCGTCACTAATACATTTAATTCAGGAAAATTACAAACTGGAATGAGTTTAAACAAATTTTGTGCATCATTATACATTAAACAAAATTTTATCATGTGGTTTTTGAATTGAAATAGGGTTGTTATCCGGTGATAGAAAATATCGAAGAAAAAGGCTTTTTTTCGGTGAAATTAGTGCAAACGGAGTGCGGTATAACTTTTATCTTTTCCCAAACAAAACCACACTATATTTTACTCCCTCACACTATTTTTGGCTGATCTTGGCAGCCCCTCTCACTTCATTCTTCAAGTGCCTTCTAGAAATTGTCTTTTTGAAAAGAAAAGAAAAGGAAAATGCATAAAGGTTGAAAAGACATAAAGATGATGATATTTGGAGGAAGTTTCTACATGATTCATGACTCATTTTTCTCTTCCTCTTCCTCTTGTGGCCGGCCATGATGCCCATGGCAGCCCCCCCCAATTTCCCACCTCATTTTATTACACAAAATCATTAAAAATCCACAAAAATTCAATAAAAAGTGCACAAAATCCTATTTATTCTCTACCCTTTATTCCTTTCTCATTTTTACATGGATTTTGGAGATGGGAAGCATGCATTTTTGAGGCTCATTTTCATGTTTGGATTTCTTATGTGAAGGTATAAATCTTGTTCTTTTGAATTATTATTATTTAATGTTTCATTCTAGCATAAATTGATTTAATGAATTAATTCTATTTCTAAGTTTTAAAAATTCAAGTTAGGGTTGTAAAATAAAGTTATGATTTTTATTAATTAGTTATGGTTATTATAACTAGTTTAACATTTTTAGAAGTGGAGATTCTTGTATGGAGGATAGATTGTACATTGTTTATCCAAAATGGTTCAATTAAACCATTTTTTTTAGCAAACTAGATTTCTATATATTTTATATATTGGTGAGATAAATTCTAATGAATGTTTGTAACAATAGATTGTTGTTTAAAGAGGATATTAACATGTTAGTGGAATGCAAAACCTAATCTAGTTATTAGTTTCAATTGTTAGTTAATAAAGTGTGATAAATATGCTAATTATGCTAGTTTTTGCAAACTAGATTTTGGAAATTCTTAAGTAAATGGGATTAAAAATATAATTATGGTTTCATTATGTCATTACCATCATGAATTGTAGTTTAGTACATTACTTAATGAAAAAATCATGTTTTGTAGTGGAATGGTGAATTTTTCTTGAAAGGTGTTGAAAATTTCTAATGGTTGCAAACTTGAAATTTCAAACTAATGCAAAATTGTGCAATAAAAATATAGTAAGGGGTTATATAGTCTAGTTATGCTATTTAATGAGTTTTATGACCATTGGTTTCATTTAAATGTCAAGTTTTCATGAAAAACGGTAAATTGGCATTTTCGGGTTTTTCGGAAACGGACGATTTGATCGATTTTAGTGTTTCGATGAAATTGATCATGTTTTGCAATATAAGTAATGTGTTTTAAAACTATGAGTTATCTGTTGATACTTATCTCGATCCATCGGAGTTTGTACGCCGATATCGAGGGGTATTGGTTCTTTTGCTTGGACGGGACATAGGTTTTAACCTATGATTGTTCTTTGTATCGTTTGACTTTTGTACGTGATTCTAGTTACGATGCTCTTTATATGTTTGCGTCTAGGTACCCCCACGTGGACTGCGGGCGATGAAGAGGAGGATGGCGACACCGTCTTCGGCTGACATGGACCAGGTGAGTAGATGCATATCTACGGGGGGGAAGTCGGGTGGATGGCGTTTAGCACCCCCGCAACGTAGAATAGGTGTAGTACTTATTGACATTAGGAGACCAGACGCGACCCTAGTAGGACCCTAGTATTGACCCTAGGCTGGACTAGACAGATTTAGGAAGACCATATCGGAGAATGAATACCTTGGAAGAGGTTCGTAGGTTTCAGATAGAACACACCGACGCACACACTGCAACTCGACATGGGGTACGTGTATGGGTATATATATAGAACTAGGTATAGGTATATACACATATATATACAACACGTATAGGTGATTCATTGAGGTGATATGATATCTGAGGTATGATGAAACAGTATAACTGGGCTTGATGCCGTGATTCTTGACTATACAGTCGAAATAAAGTGTTAACGGATCATTAGAGAATGAGATAGTGAACATGAATATATAAGTTATAAGGAGTGGTGGTGATAGTGATGTACATGGGACGCTAGAACCCGGACTTTAACTCGTGACTGATTGTGATATGGGATATGTATGACTTGATTACGACATCACATAGGTGCGACCTGATGTCGATACTATGGAGGTGTGACTTGAGGACGATATGATATCCGTACGACTTAATCACAACATGATACATAGGACATGACATTCCTGAGGATGACATTATATGAATGATGAGACACCTAGGAGATACTTGACCGTACCCCGATATTGGGATGCCGTACGATGGATGTTACCCTACGAGGCTTAGATTTGATGATTGATCCGCACTCTTGATTCGAGGAAGCCGTACTACGTACGTGACGCTATTGAGGCGGGATCGCCGACTATTAGAGATATTGATTCAGACCTTAGGTAGACTTTCGTTTCTTATTGACTAGTTCTTAGGAGGTTAGATGGACACTAGGTTAGGGTTGAGTCATATAGTGGTAGTAGTATTAGTATATTAAATGAGTGGATAACGCACATTCGTCTTTACTTTCACACTGTAATCATAATGTTGCATGTTCATACATATGTTGCTATAACAGTATAAACCTTACCTGTTAGGACACCAGCACCATTACCGATGATGCGCATATTCCACGTACACTTATTTGCCGGCTCACACACATCATCATCGGTAATTGCTATGTCACGTACACTTTAGATCATATTATATTTTGTTGATAAAATCAGTTAACAACTAAACCGATATAACATTGTGATTACTCTCTGATGTTAGTGTAGACATGATATTCATAACTTAGACATTCCTGCGTTCATATTTTCATGTTATCGCACAGTATTATGAGCATATGCCGACATTTATCATATACTACTCATGATTTTGAGATTTCTGGATTTTTGGGGGGAAAACCGCAAAAAGATATAACAACTTCTCTCTCTCCTCTTCTTTGTTTAAAATAAGGTGCGGTTTTCTCGTGATGTATGTGTCGTCCACCATGAGTTTTTTTTTTTTTTTCATGTTTTCTGTTGGATTTCGAGACCCGATTCGAGGAGTGGATGAACCGTCTCGGGTACATGGTGGGCCCGGTATGGTACCCCGGGGCAAGAAGATCGAGTTGTAGACGATGAGCCTGGCAGGGGAAGGCTACCTACCGGTGATGTCTGGCACGGCGGATATCCGGAGGATACCGACCGTTGTCGTGAGATTTGATGATATGGGCCGATCCGGACTGACGGAGCCCGAGATATTGAGGCTTGAGATTACATGTTTTGTGTCGATGCTTGACACGGATTTTCATGGATTTCATTATTGAGATTTCAGATTCTTATACACATTCTACTATGATAACAGCTAAAGATTCATATACATATATATCTGGATTTCAGCATTTGTTACTTTACATTCATGGTGCATGCATTTCATTCATATGACATAGTACTATATGAGGCACTGACACGAACACGTAGTATTTGCACCTACACGTAGTATTACCCTGCTATTACTAGTTGTTGGGATATAGTAGTGTATTATTATGACCTAGGTTAGCGTCGTACATTCGATTTCTTTTCGTAGATGTCTTCTACTCACGAGTTGGCAACTCACCCCCGTTGTGCCAAATTCTTTTCAGGTGCGATGTACAGGTTTCCCTTGGCAGTTGCTGGCACATCATTTTCATTTCGGGTGATTTGCACGGTAGGTTGGTTCATTTGTATCTGAACCGCCGTTGTATTTTTAGTATTTCATTTGTATCTAGAAAGCTCCATCAACCATATTTGTATTACTTGATAAGTTTATTGGACCAGTTGTTTATTTCGACCTTAGAGTCGCGCATGTGTTATTCTGATCTGGTGGTTTTTGTTTTCTTTTGAGATTTGAGCCTCGCCTTTTGGCGTTGTATATTATTGTGATTGTTGTGGTTGTCTCCGCCTGTTGGCGTTGAGCTAGCACCCGTTTGGGGATGCTTTTTATTGTTTATGTATTTTATACTTGTTGTACCCGTTTGGGGGCCAGTTTTACAGAGGAGACTCTGCCGAAATTTTTGGAAAAATTTGCTGATGTTTTATACTTGTTTTATTTTTTTTTCTTCTTTTATGGTTTAGATTTCTGGGCTTCGGCTTACTTAGGTCACGTGGCGCCTCTAGACGCTTCGTAATCTAAGTGCCGGTCACGTTCCGTACTTTCGGGTCGTGACAAAGTTGGTATCAGAGCGCTAGGTTTAACCCTGTATAAGTCTAGGTGACCCTTGGTTGATGGAGTAGGCGATTTAGGTAGAGTAACGTACCGTGGGTATGGTCCGCGGCATACTTACGATACGCTACTCTGCTTAAGGAGCCTTAGGATGTACATTTTCTTGCACCGTATTTCATTCGTCCCTTGATCTATCTTCGTCAATGTCGGAGGGTGGTTCTGTTACCACGAGCGCACGGGCAGAGGAAGCTGCGGCTCGAATGCGATAACCATTAGAGTATTGGTTATTCTTGAGGATTGAAGCATTGCTTAGCGTGCGGATGAAGGGTATTCACATGCCGTCCGGATGAAGTTAAAGGGGTTCGAACGATTATCAGAAAACCATTTTCCTAAGTTTAAAGTATTCGGAAGAACATGCAGGTATTTCGATGGACCCTCTAGAAGAATGAAACCCTAACTCGACATAATGACCACGAGAACGCCCTTGAACCTTAGGGTTTACGGCTGTTCCGCTGTGCCATTAGTGAGGCTTGGGTTTGCCCTTCTACAGCTGGATCATCGATGCTGGGGTATGTACCGGATATTTTTAAACTGTACTTGAGTGTTGAGCTCTCGGGGAATTATGGGATTTTGATGGATCGATCGAAAAGTTTAATGTAGTCCGGATATCAAGTGAAGGGATCGACTATGTGGGAGGCTCTAGACACGAGTATGGCCGTTGGTAGCGCAGTCAGCACACCTATGAAAGAACGAGTTTGAAGCGGTCGGCATCAGAGGAAAGAGGCGCACATTAACGATAGTGGCTACGATTGTGATTTAGTGATTTGAATTTTCTATTTTCGTTGATTGGATTTTTGTATTTTGAGGACTTTGTTCTACGATTGGTATTTCCTGTGTGTACCTTCATTCTATTTGTGTTTCATATATCAGTTGTATTGATGTTGTTGAGTACACACCCAGTACACTTGATTTGGTTTTACATATTTTGAGATTTTGAGTTGACACACATGATTTTGACATATGTTTCGACCTAGTTTTCATGCATTTTTGTGCTGTGATTTCGATTTTGATATTCGATGTATGTTTTCGTGCACCATGTACACCTGATTAGGATTCTTGCGCAGACTTGGCGCACTTAATGCGATTTTGTGCACACCAGATGCACTAAATCGGGGTTTTGTGCAGATTAGATGCACCTGATGTTGAGTCGTGCACACCCGTTGCACTTGACAGATGTTTTTGGTGCACACCTGTTGCACTTAGTTTTGTTTTGTGGGTATTCATGGTTTCTGCATTTGGTTTCGATTTCAGTGCGCACCGGACGCACATGACATTTTATTGATGTGATTGGAATTGATTTCAGTTTGAGCAGTATATTTTCATAATGATTATTATTTGATTTAGTAACCAGGCGGGACGTGTATGTTAAATAAAAGATATATATATATATATATATATAGTTATTTATTTAAAATAAACGTCCGCTACTTATGCCGTGACACGTGCATCACACGGCAATTTTCAAAAAGGGGTTTGCATATTCCCTTATCCGGATATTTGAACGGTTTTACTGTGATGCACACTATAAATAAGTTATAGATTGAGATATATTAGGATGGTTTTCATATTGGGTTTTGATATTTTATTCTCGCCATAACTCCGATGATTGCATTATGCTTGATGGAGTTGATTTTTGTTATGTATTGATAATTTCGGAGCCCCGACGATTTGAGTGTTTGCTAAATGTTTTAGTGTTTGGAGGGGGAGTTTTAATTTAAATTCGGGGACCGAATTTCTTTAAGGGGGGAAGATTGTAACATTGTGAAAATCGTTTTGGTGAAATTTCGGAAAATCGGCAAAATAAGGGGGTTTTCTGTAAAAAGTCAAAATACAAATATCTTTATTTTAAAATTAAAAATAAATATTCTAATTATGTAATTGCTAGTATTTGGTGTTTATTGAGCCACTGGTGAGATTTCAAAATTTCTGAAAATTTTTCCGAAATTAATTATTTTAATATTATTTTAAGCCGTCACTAATACATTTAATTCAGGAAAATTACAAACTGGAATGAGTTCAAACAAATTTTGTGCATCATTATACATTAAACAAAATTTTATCATGTGGTTTTTGAATTGAAATAGGGTTGTTATCCGGTGATAGAAAATATCGAAGAAAAAGGCTTTTTTTCGGTGAAATTAGTGCAAACGGAGTGCGGTATAACTTTTATCTTTTCCCAAACAAAACCACACTATATTTTACTCCCTCACACTATTTTTGGCTGATCTTGGCAGCCCCTCTCACTTCATTCTTCAAGTGCCTTCTAGAAATTGTCTTTTTGAAAAGAAAAGAAAAGGAAAATGCATAAAGGTTGAAAAGACATAAAGATGATGATATTTGGAGGAAGTTTCTACATGATTCATGACTCATTTTTCTCTTCCTCTTCCTCTTGTGGCCGGCCATGATGCCCATGGCAGCCCCCCCCAATTTCCCACCTCATTTTATTACACAAAATCATTAAAAATCCACAAAAATTCAATAAAAAGTGCACAAAATCCTATTTATTCTCTACCCTTTATTCCTTTCTCATTTTTACATGGATTTTGGAGATGGGAAGCATGCATTTTTGAGGCTCATTTTCATGTTTGGATTTCTTATGTGAAGGTATAAATCTTGTTCTTTTGAATTATTATTATTTAATGTTTCATTCTAGCATAAATTGATTTAATGAATTAATTCTATTTCTAAGTTTTAAAAATTCAAGTTAGGGTTGTAAAATAAAGTTATGATTTTTATTAATTAGTTATGGTTATTATAACTAGTTTAACATTTTTAGAAGTGGAGATTCTTGTATGGAGGATAGATTGTACATTGTTTATCCAAAATGGTTCAATTAAACCATTTTTTTTAGCAAACTAGATTTCTATATATTTTATATATTGGTGAGATAAATTCTAATGAATGTTTGTAACAATAGATTGTTGTTTAAAGAGGATATTAACATGTTAGTGGAATGCAAAACCTAATCTAGTTATTAGTTTCAATTGTTAGTTAATAAAGTGTGATAAATATGCTAATTATGCTAGTTTTTGCAAACTAGATTTTGGAAATTCTTAAGTAAATGGGATTAAAAATATAATTATGGTTTCATTATGTCATTACCATCATGAATTGTAGTTTAGTACATTACTTAATGAAAAAATCATGTTTTGTAGTGGAATGGTGAATTTTTCTTGAAAGGTGTTGAAAATTTCTAATGGTTGCAAACTTGAAATTTCAAACTAATGCAAAATTGTGCAATAAAAATATAGTAAGGGGTTATATAGTCTAGTTATGCTATTTAATGAGTTTTATGACCATTGGTTTCATTTAAATGTCAAGTTTTCATGAAAAACGGTAAATTGGCATTTTCGGGTTTTTCGGAAACGGACGATTTGATCGATTTTAGTGTTTCGATGAAATTGATCATGTTTTGCAATATAAGTAATGTGTTTTAAAACTATGAGTTATCTGTTGATACTTATCTCGATCCATCGGAGTTTGTACGCCGATATCGAGGGGTATTGGTTCTTTTGCTTGGACGGGACATAGGTTTTAACCTATGATTGTTCTTTGTATCGTTTGACTTTTGTACGTGATTCTAGTTACGATGCTCTTTATATGTTTGCGTCTAGGTACCCCCACGTGGACTGCGGGCGATGAAGAGGAGGATGGCGACACCGTCTTCGGCTGACATGGACCAGGTGAGTAGATGCATATCTACGGGGGGGAAGTCGGGTGGATGGCGTTTAGCACCCCCGCAACGTAGAATAGGTGTAGTACTTATTGACATTAGGAGACCAGACGCGACCCTAGTAGGACCCTAGTATTGACCCTAGGCTGGACTAGACAGATTTAGGAAGACCATATCGGAGAATGAATACCTTGGAAGAGGTTCGTAGGTTTCAGATAGAACACACCGACGCACACACTGCAACTCGACATGGGGTACGTGTATGGGTATATATATAGAACTAGGTATAGGTATATACACATATATATACAACACGTATAGGTGATTCATTGAGGTGATATGATATCTGAGGTATGATGAAACAGTATAACTGGGCTTGATGCCGTGATTCTTGACTATACAGTCGAAATAAAGTGTTAACGGATCATTAGAGAATGAGATAGTGAACATGAATATATAAGTTATAAGGAGTGGTGGTGATAGTGATGTACATGGGACGCTAGAACCCGGACTTTAACTCGTGACTGATTGTGATATGGGATATGTATGACTTGATTACGACATCACATAGGTGCGACCTGATGTCGATACTATGGAGGTGTGACTTGAGGACGATATGATATCCGTACGACTTAATCACAACATGATACATAGGACATGACATTCCTGAGGATGACATTATATGAATGATGAGACACCTAGGAGATACTTGACCGTACCCCGATATTGGGATGCCGTACGATGGATGTTACCGTACGAGGCTTAGATTTGATGATTGATCCGCACTCTTGATTCGAGGAAGCCGTACTACGTACGTGACGCTATTGAGGCGGGATCGCCGACTATTAGAGATATTGATTCAGACCTTAGGTAGACTTTCGTTTCTTATTGACTAGTTCTTAGGAGGTTAGATGGACACTAGGTTAGGGTTGAGTCATATAGTGGTAGTAGTATTAGTATATTAAATGAGTGGATAACGCACATTCGTCTTTACTTTCACACTGTAATCATAATGTTGCATGTTCATACATATGTTGCTATAACAGTATAAACCTTACCTGTTAGGACACCAGCACCATTACCGATGATGCGCATATTCCACGTACACTTATTTGCCGGCTCACACACATCATCATCGGTAATTGCTATGTCACGTACACTTTAGATCATATTATATTTTGTTGATAAAATCAGTTAACAACTAAACCGATATAACATTGTGATTACTCTCTGATGTTAGTGTAGACATGATATTCATAACTTAGACATTCCTGCGTTCATATTTTCATGTTATCGCACAGTATTATGAGCATATGCCGACATTTATCATATACTACTCATGATTTTGAGATTTCTGGATTTTTGGGGGGAAAACCGCAAAAAGATATAACAACTTCTCTCTCTCCTCTTCTTTGTTTAAAATAAGGTGCGGTTTTCTCGTGATGTATGTGTCGTCCACCATGAGTTTTTTTTTTTTTTTTCATGTTTTCTGTTGGATTTCGAGACCCGATTCGAGGAGTGGATGAACCGTCTCGGGTACATGGTGGGCCCGGTATGGTACCCCGGGGCAAGAAGATCGAGTTGTAGACGATGAGCCTGGCAGGGGAAGGCTACCTACCGGTGATGTCTGGCACGGCGGATATCCGGAGGATACCGACCGTTGTCGTGAGATTTGATGATATGGGCCGATCCGGACTGACGGAGCCCGAGATATTGAGGCTTGAGATTACATGTTTTGTGTCGATGCTTGACACGGATTTTCATGGATTTCATTATTGAGATTTCAGATTCTTATACACATTCTACTATGATAACAGCTAAAGATTCATATACATATATATCTGGATTTCAGCATTTGTTACTTTACATTCATGGTGCATGCATTTCATTCATATGACATAGTACTATATGAGGCACTGACACGAACACGTAGTATTTGCACCTACACGTAGTATTACCCTGCTATTACTAGTTGTTGGGATATAGTAGTGTATTATTATGACCTAGGTTAGCGTCGTACATTCGATTTCTTTTCGTAGATGTCTTCTACTCACGAGTTGGCAACTCACCCCCGTTGTGCCAAATTCTTTTCAGGTGCGATGTACAGGTTTCCCTTGGCAGTTGCTGGCACATCATTTTCATTTCGGGTGATTTGCACGGTAGGTTGGTTCATTTGTATCTGAACCGCCGTTGTATTTTTAGTATTTCATTTGTATCTAGAAAGCTCCATCAACCATATTTGTATTACTTGATAAGTTTATTGGACCAGTTGTTTATTTCGACCTTAGAGTCGCGCATGTGTTATTCTGATCTGGTGGTTTTTGTTTTCTTTTGAGATTTGAGCCTCGCCTTTTGGCGTTGTATATTATTGTGATTGTTGTGGTTGTCTCCGCCTGTTGGCGTTGAGCTAGCACCCGTTTGGGGATGCTTTTTATTGTTTATGTATTTTATACTTGTTGTACCCGTTTGGGGGCCAGTTTTACAGAGGAGACTCTGCCGAAATTTTTGGAAAAATTTGCTGATGTTTTATACTTGTTTTATTTTTTTTTCTTCTTTTATGGTTTAGATTTCTGGGCTTCGGCTTACTTAGGTCACGTGGCGCCTCTAGACGCTTCGTAATCTAAGTGCCGGTCACGTTCCGTACTTTCGGGTCGTGACACCGGGCCCACCATGTACCCGAGACGGTTCATCCACTCCTCGAATCGGGTCTCGAAATCCAACAGAAAACATGAAATCTCATGGTGGACGACACATACATCACGAGAAAACCGCATCTTATGTTTTAAAAAGAGAGGAGGAGAGAGAGAGAAGTTTTTATGTATTCTTGCGGTTTTCCCCAGATATCCAGAAATCTCATATAAATCCAAAATCCCAAAAATCATGAGTAAGTATATGATAAGTGTCGGCATATGCCCCATAATACCGCATGATAACATGAAAATATGAATGCATGAATGTCTAAGTAATAAATGCCATGTCTAGACTAACATCAGAGAGTAATCACAATATTATATCGATCTAGGTGTTTGCTGATTCTATCAATAAAAGATAATATGATCTAAAGTGTACGTGACATAGCAATTACCGATGATGATGTGTGTGAGCCGGCAAATAAGTGTGCGTGGAATATGCGCATCATCGGTAATGGTGCTGGTGTCCTAACAGGCAGAGTTTTATACTGATTATCGAAACATATGTATGAACATGCAACATTATGATTATGGTATGAATGTAAAGACGGATGTGTAATAACCACTCATCTGTGATATACAAGTATAACTACAACTATATGTCTCGAGCCTGAACTAGTGTCCATTTAACCTCCTAAGGAACTTAACCTAAGAAACCAGTCAATAAGAAACAAGAGTCCACCTAAGGTCTGAATCCATATCTCTAATAGTCGGTGATCCATCCTCAATAGCGTCACGTACAAAGTACGGCTTCCTCGAATCAAGAGTGCGGATCAATCATCATATTTATGCCTCGTACGGTAAAATCCATCGTACGGCATCCCAATATCGGGGTACGGGTCAAGTATCACCTACGTGTCTCATCATTCGTAATATATCATCTTCAACAAATGTCAAGATCAAGGTACTATACTGTAATCGCATACATCAATCATATATCATTGCCAGCATAAATATACATCGTTAGTTTGTCCTCAGAAATATCATGTCACATGTATCATATTATGATTAAGTCACACTTAGATCATATCGTAATCAGGTCACACCTATATGATATCGAAATCAAGTCACCCAGTCGTAATCAAGTCACACCTATATGATATCGTAATCAAGTCACATATATATGATATCGAAATCAAGTCACACCTATATGATGTCGTAATCAAGTCACACCGATATGATATCGTAATCAAGTCACATATATATGATATCGAAATCAAGTCACACCTATATGATATCGTAATCAAGCCACATATATATGATATCGAAATCATGTCACACCTATATCATATCAGAATTTCAGGCACATGTTACGGTCCGGGTTCTATTTTAGAGTCCCATATACTTCAATATCATCACCACCCTTTATTATTGTTCATGTATACAAATCTATTATCTCATTTTCTAATGATCCGCTAACCGCATAACACGACTGTATAGCCAAGAATCACGGCATCTGCCCAGTTATATTGTTTCATCCCTGTGTATCATATCACATCCTTGTATCACATATAGGTATTGTGTGTGTGTATATATATATATACACACACACACACACCTACACCTAGTCCTATATATATATATACATACACGTATACACCACGTCGAGTCTCAGTGTGTGCGTGTGTGTGTATCTACCTGAAACCTACGATTTTCTTCAAAGGTATTCATCCTCTGGTATGGTCTTTCTAAATCCGTCTAGTCCCACCTAGGGTCATTACTAGGGTTCTATTCACCGAAATTCTAAGGTCACGTCAGGCTTCCTAATGACAATAAGTACTATTCCTATTCTACGTTCGCGGGGGTGCTAAACGCCATCCACCCGACTTCCCCCGTAGATACACATCTACTCACCTGGTCCTTGTCTGCCGAAGACGATGTCGCCCTCCACTTCTTCCTCGTCCGAAGTCCACGCGAGGGGTACCTATACGCAAACATATATAGTATCGTAAACTGAATTACGGACAAAAATCAAAACGACGCACGAAACGCGCATAGGTTAAAACCTATGTCCCGTTCACGCAAAAGAACCAAATATCGCTCGACATCGGTGTACAAACTCCGATTAATCGAGATAAACATCAACAAACAACTTGTAGTTTAAAAACTCGTTACTTATAATATAAAACATGATTTAATCCATCAAAACCCTAAAATCAATCAAATCGTCCGATTTCGAAAAACCCGAAAACGCCAATTTACCGTTTTACTTCAAAACTTGACATTAAAATCAAACTAATGGTCAAAAAACTCATTAAATAGTATAACTAGATTATACAACCCATTACTATATTTTTAACACCCTAATTTATATTAGTTTGAAAATTCTAGTTTGCAAACTTACCCGATTTCGATACTTTTAAGCAAAATTTCACAATATCACAACTAAACTTGATTTTGCATGAATTAATGTATTAAACTACAATTCATGATGATAATAATATAATGAAATCATAATTTATATTTTAAAACTCATTTATTTAAGAGTTTCTAAAAACTAGTTAGCAAAAAATAGCATTTTTATTAGTATTTTTCAATTATCAAAAGAAACTAGTACCCAAATTAAGTTTTTCATTCCACCAATAAGTTAATATCCTCTTTAAAACAACACTCTAGTGTTATAAACATTAATTGAAATTTTATCTCACCAATAAATATAATATACATAAATCTAGTTTACAAAAATTGCTTGATTTAAGCAATTTGAATGAACAAATTACAATATATCAACCATGCATGATTTTTCCCATTTCTAAAATGTTTATAATAACCCCTCTTAATTATTAAAAACCATAACTTGATTTTACAAATCCTAACGTGAATTTTAAAACTTGTAAATAGAATTAATATATTAAATCTAAACATGCTTAAATGAAACATTTAACAACAATAAATCAAAAGAATAAGATTATACCTCCACAACAAGCAATCCAAACATGAAAATAAGCCTCCAAAATGAATGCTTTCCATCTCCAAAATCCATGTAAAGATGAGCAAAGAATAGAGGGTAGGAATTAATTAGGATTTTGTGGATTTTTATTTGGATTTTTAATGAATTTTTGATGGATTTTGCAACAAAAATCAAGTGGAGAAATGGGGGGGGGGCTGCCATGATGAGGAGGCCGGCCACATCAAGGGGAGGAGAGAAAGAAAATAATGAGGAATTGTGTAGAAACTTCACCCAAAACATCACTTTACTTTAAGTCTTTTCAAGTTTTATTCATTTTCTTTTTTTTATTTTTCAAAAACAAATCTAATTTCTAGAAACCACTTGAATTTTCAAGAGAGGGGGCAGCCAAGGCTGGCCAAAATAGTGTGAGGGAGTAAAAGAGAGTGTGAGTGTTGTTTGGGAAAAAGATAAAAGTTGTACCCCGCTTCATTTGCACTAATTTCACCGAAAAAAGACTTTTCCTTCGATATTTTCTAACACTGGTTAACAACCCTATTTCAATTCAAAAACCACATGATAAAATTTTGTTTAATGTATTATGTTGCAAAAAAAAAAATTTCAACTCATTTCAGTTTGTAATTTTCCCGAATTAAATGTATTAGTGACGGCTTAAAATAATATTAAAATAATTAATTTCAGAAAAATTTTCAGAAATTTTGAAATTTCACCAATGGCTCAATAAACACCGAATACTAGTAATTACATAGCTAGAATGTGTATATTTAATTTTAAAATAAAGATATTTGTATTTTGACTTTTTACATAAAACCCCCTTTTTTTACCGATTTGCCGAAATTTCACCAAAACGATTTTCAAAACGTTACAGGGGCGGTAAACGTCAGTTCCCTAATAGCGGTACAAGTCGTGTCGGAGTGTAGCCCAGAACACCCTGAGATAACACTGGAAACCTACCAGTCTATCTCGCTTGCCCTGGCCAGGGACTTTGTGTAATGGCTCTCCTGGACACAGCGTGATATCAACCCCCAATACCGGGAGAGACGAATCCTGTCTAACCGTCACTACCTCCAAGTGCTTCAAGACTGCGCCCAAAAACTACCTGTTTGCACGACTCCTTTGAGCCGTGGTAGGGTAGTAATCAAAGAACAGTGGGAACACACTCGAGGCGAAGTGACAGTGTCAAGTCAACGGACTAAGCTGTACTCATGTCACCTGGGACTGATAACTGACGATAGGTATAATACCAACCAACAGTTCCCGACGAGTCCTGTCCAGTGTACTCGTAATCTAACGAGCACCCGTATACTATCCCAAGTACGACGTACTGACGGCTGTGGGACAGACCGTCTCCCAAGCTGGGATGAGAAGCGCATACGCTAGTCTACTCCGGAGTATCGATGCCCTGTCTCGATAGTCCTACGACTAGGGACCTGCATAAGGATGTGCTTGTGGATTACCCAGTCCCCATGAGTGTGACTGCCATCACAACGCTGGTAATCAAGCAAAGATCCTAAGGGCTCCACTAATGTGTAAAGGCGATATGCTAAAAGAAACACATGCACACATTAAAGCAGAAACAAACCAAATAGCGTACTACTATTTTGAGCAAGAATGTCAATACAAGGTGAATATCCTAAGCTTCCATTAAGTAATATACATACTAGTATGATACAGTAATTGCCTCTAGGGCATATACACTAACAAATGATATCACTATTGTTGTATGTTATTTACTTTTCCGCATTAGTATAGACACAAGGAGGGGAGCAAAAATGACCGGGTTCTAGGCTTCAGTGGGAGGCCATCTCGAGGAGTCGATACCGGGTCTCCTAATCTCTAGAATTGGTAGGGTCACTTGCCGCTCTCGTAGGGCTCTAAGGGTGTGGTCTTGGCTATTCATCGCGACCGTGGAATCTGTATTTTCTATTGATGGCTAAATAAAAAATACGAACCTCCTAGATATCCTTTATTATATGTGCTTCTGCTGCTTATATTCTATGATGTGATCAGTTGATATATCTGAGACGAATGGAATATTATATATATGATATATAATAGACGTTGCTAATGTTTTGCAACCTCGCTAGCCCCGTCCCGGTATGCCGTTAGTTAAGTAACCTAACGGTGCATAACGGAACATTGTGGCGAATGTGGGTGGCATAAGCGTACGTTATATTTTCATTTCTTTTCTGTAATGGCTTAAGGACTTAAAAAGATGGGACTACATTAATGAGATTAATGTAAAGAAAAATGAACCTAAAAGATGTTGTAGAATCGGATTTAAAACCCACTCGGCTTTTTGTGAAAAAGCAAGTTTTCAAAGTGCGGAGCTTAAGCCACCCTTTTTAAACCCATTTAATTCTTCAACGATATCAAGTTCAAAGCGTTAAAAGTTTTCTTAAAAACTATCTGCAACCCTCCGTCATTTTAGGAAGTAGAGTACTTAGTATTCGTGCTGCGTATGTTGACTTTAGCCAAGGCGTAGTGTACGGTAGCTAAGTGATGTCTTCTTACACTTCATAGGATGATATTAATTAGGACAAACACATGATTGTAGGGTTACTAGGCACACTAACAAGGCTCTACAAGGCATCGACCATGCCGGGTTAAAATTTTTAAGTGCCGAACAACCCTGAGCAAGATCGTTAACTAAATATTAGGCGAATCAAAAGCAAGTAAACAACTTTACTCTAAAGGAAAGAGACTACAACCTTTTTAGATCCGGTCCTCCACTTCCAAAGCTCCGTGACGACGTCCCTTCGCTGCGATCATCCAACTCCCGGACTCTCAGACGGCTCCTTGAGAAATTGCAACGGGATCGCTTGAAGTTTTCGAGGCCGAAGATGATCTACGTCGAGGGAGTACGAACTCAAGCTTCTACTTCACTAACCAATGAATTAGTCAAGCAAACACGCTAAACTAAAGTGCTAGTCTAGTAGAGGATAGTGAGATAGGAAGTGGGTTTTCTTTAGAATTTGATTTCTCACTTTGGTTCTCTCTCTTTTTCAAACCCTAGAACGAAAGTGAAGGAGGAAGAAGATGAGCTCCAAATGATAATGAGAAATAATCAAGAGAGAGAATGAGCTAACCATGGTGAGTAAGTATCATATACTAACTCATGTAGAGACTTTACCATGGTTAGGTTAGTTAATATATTAAGTAAAACAAAACTAGTGGAATAAGTCAAAGCATCCAAAAGCTTCATGAAGCTTCATGCATTTGATCTCATTATCCATTTGTTTTAGAATTACTTAAATATAAAAACCAAAACCTATAATTAGTATGGTATAAGTCTTGTACACCCATGATATTTGTATCAACAACCATGATACAAAAAAGAGCACAAATAAATATATATCACATATATATTAACTTGTGCACAAGTGAGAAAAACAAATGCTTAAAGTGAACCAATGTTAGTTAATGTAAATTAGTATATCATATATACAATTATACACTAAATTATTAAATCAACATTTGACTTAATAATCCGGTTATATCATATATAACCGACTAACATACAATGTATCGATTTATCAAATCAACCCTTGATTCAATAAATAGGTTATATCGCATACAACCGATCGATACTAACAACGTGAGAATAGAATACGGTATCACATACACGTATTATTCTCGGTCCCGCACATATCACATATGCGCTCCTATCTCGTTTCGCCTGAGCCAGTACAACCTCTATGTAGGACTCTAAAGAATCGTCAATACGCCGGCAGTAGGTGATGATCATATCAAGCACCCACAAGCCGTCAGCGGTACTAGCTGGACGTAACGGCTATCCGGGTATTGAGTGATCAGAAGATCAGCAAGCAAGCCCGCTCCAACTCCTGTAAAAGCCTAACAGTGACACTACCGTACGGTCCGGTCTCCTCGTCTGATATGTCGCATATCAGTTCTAGGGGTGGTAAACGTCAGACCCTAATAACCGAGAAGTCATGCTGATATGAGACTCATAACGGGTCGAGAAACTACTGGTAACTCTTACCAGTGCATCTCAAAACCAGCCCTGGCCAGGGACTTCCCTGTTATGGCCAATCGAGCATAGCGCAACATCAACCCCCAATACCGGGAGAGACGAAACCCCTCCTATCGTTCATTGCCTCCATGTGACTCGGGACTGTACCCAAAAACCACCGTTTTGCACGCCCTCTTGGACGTGGTAAGGTGGAAATCAAAGCACAGTGGGAATCACACAAGACTCTATGACGATCGGGTCTACAGACTAACCTGTACCAGTGTCACCAGAGAACTGCCATCTGACGTAAGGTATAATACCATCTGGGAGTTCTCGGCGAGTCCGTCCAGTGTACCCAGTCTCCACTAAGCACCCGTATATCATCTCTGATGTCAAACACAAATGGATATGGGATCATCCATCGCCCATCTGTATGGGTCGAGAAGGTATACGCTAGTCTACTCTGGTATATCGATGCCCCGTCTCGATATACCCACGACTAGGGACTTTGAAGGATGCACTTATGGACTACCTTGTCCCCACTAGTATGATCCGCATCATAGACCAGGTAGTAAAGTACATATCCTAAGGGCTTTACCAACATGTAACAGAGAGACAATCAGTATACACGTTAAGGTAAAGAGTAACCAGATAGCATACTATCATGTCGAGCAAGAAAGTCCTCCCTATATATGTCCAAGCATCTACTACAATATACATCAGATGTATAGTAATGGCCTCTAGGGCATACATATAACTAACAATGATTATGTTGACTATAGCTAAGGGTCATGTAAGTGGGTCTAATTAATCATGAAATGATGGGTAGAACTTGACTGGTGCTTATGATATGTTGACTATAGCCAAGGTCATAAGTACTAGGGGTAAAAACTATATCGGGAGTTTCAAGAGTTGAAATTTGCAATGAGATTACATACCTTTTATATGATAGTAGGATCCCGATCCCACTGTGAGCAAGAGTTTCCCCCGGGAAAGTTTTGCACTTTACAATTAGCAAACCCATTAGGTGTCTAGAAAGGTGTCAACGGGGCTATGCCTCTGGGAAAACGAGGTTTATTCTAATTGGGTCCGTGCGAAAGCACGGGGAACATCCCTCAAAGTACCGGCACTGGCCTGGCTGAATGGTTAGTGAATTTGTAGAATGTAATTAATCCCGGCTAATTTTCTTTTTAAAGGTTTTAAGGAAAATTTGATAAAACCAGTGGGAGACATCGATTAGACAAGATAATAACCAATCTGATCTTTGCAAGAGTTTTCGCTGAGTTTATTCTCTTCTCTCTCTTAATGGCAGATACCTATGATAGGCCTTAAGCTTCTACTAGATAAAAACAAGCTGACCGGACCCAACTACAAAGACTGGCTGAGGAACATTAACACTGCTCTCACATATGATAAAGCATCATATGTCCTCACTGCCATAGCCCCGCCCACCCCAGGACCTGAATCTTCGACTGCGGATAGGGAAATCCGCAAAACGTGGGATATTGACTGTACTACTGCCAAACGCCTCACACTTGCATCGATGGACAATACACATCAAAAGCAACACGAGCAGATGGATGTCCAATCCATCTTTCTCCATACAAAAGATATGTATGGGGAGAAATCTCGGACCCAGAGATACGAAGCTTCTCGAAAGTTGTTTCAGATGTGGATGGCTTCTGGCACACCAGTAGGCGATCACGTTTTGAAGATGATAGCTCTTATAGAAGAGCTTGAGGACCTCGGATGGAAAATGGATAACGAGCAGTATACTGATATTGTTCTACAGTCTCTTCCCTCCGCCTTTGCTCCATTCATAGTGAACTTCAACATATATGACATGGAGAAATCACTACCCGAACTTCTCAATATGTTGAGAAGTGCGGAGAGCACGCTGAAAGGGAAGTATCCCTCTATGCTTGTTGGACAATCTTCCTCTTCCGTCCCAAAAGCCAAGGCCAAGGGAAGAAATAAGAAGAAATTCACCAAACCGAGAGGAGGAATAAAGAAGGCGAAGGGGAAAGACAAATCCAAACCAGTGGAGTCGGGGAAGGGAGAATGTTTTCACTGCAAGAAGACGGGGCACTGGAAGCGGAACAGTACTGAGTACCTTGAACTCAAGAAAAAGAAGTATGGTGATGCTTCAGCTTCAGGTGTATTCGTAATTGAAAACTGTTTTTCTATTAACTTTGCTTCTTGGGTATTAGATACCGGTTCACGTTCTCATATTTGCAATTCTGTGCAAGCGTTGAGAAATAACAGAGTTTTGAAGACAGGTGATCATACTCTCCAAGTTGGAAATGGTTCCAATGTACATGCAGTTTCAGTGGGAGAGTATCACCTAGGGTTGCCGTCTGGTTGTATATTGGTTTTGAACCCATGTTATTTTGTACCAAGTATGCTTTGTAATATTATATCTGTTTCTTTGTTAAGCAATGAAGGACATCATTTTGCTGTGCAGCACAATGTTATGAAAAATAAACTAAATCACGAGTTGATTGGTTGTGGTACACTTAATAACGGGATAAACATCCTTAATAAACACACAGTTTTCAACATTAAACACATAAGTAAAAGAAAATTTTCAGATATAAATGAAGCTTTTCTTTGGCATTGTAGACTTGGACATATTAATGAAACAAGACTAAACAAGCTTCATAAAGATAGATATTTATAATCTTTTGAGTATAAAACTTATGCGACTTGCCAGTCTTGTATCAAAGGTAAAATGACCAAAACTCCGTTTACTGGACATGGAGAACGAGCTACTAAGCTCCTAGGCCTCATACATAGTGATGTATGTGGGCCAATGTCTACACATGCAAGAAGTGGTTTTTCATACTTCATAACTTTTACGGATGATTTCTTAAGATTCGGTCATGTGTTTTTGATAAAGCATAAGTCTGAAACTTTCGAGAAATTCAAGGAGTACAAACTTGAAGTAGAAAACCAAACTGGAATGAGCATCAAAACACTTTGATCAGATCGAGATGGAGAGTACTTAAGTACTGAGTTCTTGGACTTCCTAAAAGAGAATGGGATTCTCTCTCAGCTCACTCCCCCTTACACACCACAACACAACGGTGTGTCAGAGCAGCGGAATCGTACCCTATTAGATATGGTACGATCCATGATGAGTTATTTTGAGTTACCTCTCTCTTTTTGGGGGTATGCATTGGAGACTCCAGCTTTTCTATTGAACAAAGTTCCTACCAAGACTGTGTCTACCACTTTATATGAGATATGGTATGGGAAAAGACCATCTCTTAAGCGAGTTAAGATTTGGGGTTGTTCGGCTTTTGTCAAAAAGCAGAATCCAGACAAATTCGAGACACGATCGGTCAAATGTATATTTGTGGGATATCCAAAATATTCGTTTGGATATCTATTTTACCACAAGGAGGAACAAAAGGTGTTTGTTTCTCAACATGCCACATTTTTAGAAAATGAGATTTTTCCAAATGATACAGATGGCTATGTGGTAGATCAAGAAGAGGTTCTAGAAACACAAGTTACAAATGACGACTTGGTTGAACCAGATGTTGCAACAGAATCTAATGAATCTCATCCACTCCGTAGATCTGGTAGGACTTCTCGGCCACCGGAGAGATACTACTGTTTTCTCATTGATGGTGATATAGAAGATTGCATCATGGATGATGATGACCCTGCCAGTTTTCAGCAAGCTATCACGAGTGGTGACTCTGTGAAGTGGTTGGATGCCATGAGATCCGAAATGGAGTCCATGTACACCAACAATGTATCGACGTTGGAGGATGTACCCTATGGGATAAAACCCGTGGGCTGCAAATGGATCTTTAAAAGAAAGATCAGTGTAGATGGACAGGTAGAGACCAATAAGGCAAGGTTGGTAGCGAAAGGTTTTCGTCAAAGACCAAGAATGGACTATGACGAGACTTTCTCTCCGGTAGCCATGCTAAATCCATTCGGATCCTACTTGCTATTGCTTCTCACTACGACTATCTAATCTGGCAGATGGACGTTAAAACTGCATTTCTAAACGGCGATTTAGAAGAATGCGTTTATATGGATCAGCCAAAGGGCTTCATTGACAGTGGGAGCAGCGGGAAAGCATGTAGGTTGCATAAATCCATTTATTGATTAAAGCAGGCATCACGGAGTTGGAACATCTGTTTTGATGATATTATCAAAGAGTTTGATTTCGTCGAAAATCCAGATGAACCTTGTGTTTATAAGAAGACTAAAGGGAGAACTGTCGCATTCCTCGTATTGTACGTGGATGACATTCTTCTAATAGGAAATGACATTCCTATGCTATAGTCGGTCAAATCATTCTTATCACAAAGGTTCTCCATGAAAGACCTGGGTGATGCCACGTACATATTGGGCATACGGATCTATAGGGATAGATCCAAGCGGTTATTGGTATTGTCCTAAACCAAGTACATCAACACCATCCTAAAGAGGTTTAGTATGGAAGACTCCAAGTAGGGTGCCTTACCCGCTTGCTACGGAGTCACTCTCTCTAAGGACTTTTGCCCAAAATCTGATGAAGAGAGAGCTCGCATGAGTATTATTTGCTACGCTTCAGCCGTTGGATCAATAATGTATGCGATGTTGTGAACATGCCCTGATGTAGCTTATGCACTAGGTGTAGTAAGCAAGTATCAGTCGAACCCAGGGGAGAATCACTGGACTCCTGTGAAGAAAATTCTTAAGTACTTGCGAAGCCTAAAGAATTGTTCTTGGCGTATGGTAATGGGGATCTCCAAATGGAGGCCTTTACCGATTCGAGCTTCCAGAGTGATAAGGATGACAACAAGTCTATCTCAGAGTTTTCATTTACCCTCAACGGAAGGACGGTGAGTTGTAAGAGTTTCAAACAGGATACCGTTGCAGACTCTACGATGGAAGCTGAGTACATTGCTACAAATGATGCTGCCAAGGAAGCCGTCTAGATGAGAAAGTTCATCTCGGAGCTAGGAGTAGGTCCAACCATTATTAATCCAATACCTCTGTATTGTGACAATAATGGAGCTATGGCGTTGGCCAAAGAGCCCAGGTCCCATCAGAAGTCCAGACATATCCTGAGGCGATATCATTTGATCCGAGAGATAGTTGATCGCCACATGATCGAGATTAAGAGAGTAGATACAAAGGACAACACTGCGGATCCATTCACCAAGGCCCTCCCTCAGCAGCATCATGAGCGACTTTTTGAGATGTTGGTTATGAGATACGCCAATAATTGGCCTTAGTGCAAGTGGGAGATTGTTGGATATAAGTATGCCCTAGAGTCCATTATATGATAGTGTATGTACTGGTTTTTGTGTGTGTGTGTTGGAGTTATTGCCCTCAGAGTCAATTATTGGATCACAGGCACGTGATTGCAATGATTGATAGAGGACCTATCCCGATAGGACAGTCTTACTCAAGATGATAGTATGCTATCTGGTTTATCTTTATCATCGTGTACTGCTTTAGGTGACCTTACATGTCACTATTGCACGTTGATAGAGCCCCTAGGATTCTTGCTAGACTACCAGCAGTATGAGGGCGATCATATACGTGGGAGCTGGGGTCTATAAGCACATCCTTAAAAGGTCCCTAGTCGTGAGAGTTTCGAGACAGGGTATCGATTCTCCAGAGTAGACTAGTTTATACAGTCGAGACCCCGACGAGGGGCGGTGGCCGGTCTCACAAGCCACTGGTGTCAGTTGGTTCACCTAAGATGTGTACAGGTGCTCATTGGGTTATGAGTACACCGGACAGGACTCGCCGGGAACCTGCTAGTTGGGATTATACCAGACGTCAGATAGCAGTTCCCAGGTGACATGTGTACATGTTAGTTCATCGACCTGAGATCGTCATTTGTCTCGTGTGAGTTCCCACTGTACTTTGATTACTACCCTACCACGCTAAAAGGAGACGTGCAAACAGGTTTTAGTTGGGTACAGTCCCGAGCCACATGGAGGCAGTGAGCGGATCTGCAGGGGTTCGTCTCTCCCAGTATTGGGGGTGAGGTCGCGCTGTGTCTAGGAGAGCCAGTACATGAAAGTCCTTGGCCAAGGTAGGAGATTTACTGGTAGGCATTCCAGTAGTATCTCAGGGTGTTCTGGGCTACACTCCGACACGACTTGTACCGCTTTTGGGGGTCTGACTTTTACCAACCCCCTAGGCCCGCCATGCGATACTCATAGACGAACGGACCAGACTGTACGGATATTGTCACTGACAGGCTCAGTAGGGTGTCAGGATGAGTTCGCTCATCGACGTCCCTTTTGGTCAATACCTGGTAGCCCGTTACGTATTGGCTAATACCTCTGACGTGCTAGTGGTTAAATCAACAGCCAAAGTATTGACGAGTCTTTAGAGTCCCCCACAGACCGGTTTCTCAAGTTTCGGGCGAAACGCTGTAGAGGCCGTATGGAGATATGGCAGGGTTCGATCAGATACGTGCGGTATTGCACGGATCGTGATCGGACGGATTTTACTAGCGGGCTATGGTTTAAGCCGGATCCTAGTATTAGAGAGTGTAGATTTTGTCTCTATGCATTTGTATTCAGTGGGAATACATATGCGGGCATGTATATGCAGTCGTGGGGTTTTCCTGTAATTTATTACGGGATCAGTTTTCTGAAGTTGCCAGTTTGCATTGCGTTCCGGCCAGTTTTCCTTTGTTCCTTCCCGGCCGGACTTTTCTGATGGAGGGGGTTATTTGCAGTTGTACAAATTATCTTTGTGGAGGGTGTTATTTGCATTTGTGGCTTCATGATGAGATTCTTTTTCCATCCCCTCACTTGCATTAAATGAGATTAGAAAGGATTAGAAATTGATTTGATATTGTTATCATCATATTTGGTTGTGGTCACCCCTTGGCTTTAACTACACTCACCTCCTTTCTTGTGTTTGATTATTCCCTCAACCTTTTTGAGATATGAGGGGGCCGGCCAAAATTTGAGAGAGGAGAGGGTTCATTTTTGATGTGTGGCATTTTTCCTCATCTCATTCCTTGCAAAAATGAGAGCACCACTATTTCTCCAAAGTTCTTCTCTCATTCCTCCATCATGGCAACTTCTATAACCCCAAGAGACAACCATTCTACACAAGTCTACAGCAAATCTTGGACACGCCGGCTAGCCAATTTCACGCCCGATTTGCCTCGGTCCAGAGGTGGGAGCCCGTAAAAGAATTCGGCGATGTGGTGCCCGTTTCGACGAGGAGGCGACGACCGGAGATTCCGCGAGGTGATCGGAGTGGAGACGAAGACCGAAGGACACGGATCGCTTGGTATAGCTTCTCTACTCTTTTCTTGTTTTCTAGTAGCTAGGTTAATGGCCCGATCCGGGTTAAAAGTGCGGGTGGTGCCGGTTTGCAAGTTTCGCAAAGTTTTTCGTTTCCGCGTTTCCGGCGTCGGATCGACGGCCGGGGCGCCGATGTGCACTTACATTGGTATCAGAGCCACGCCATTAACCTAGTCTAGCTTGCTCTAGTATGTTTAGAACTCGATCGAACAAAATTCCTAAAAACCGTATTTTTCTTGCATCAGGTTTCTGTTGAAATTTTTTTAAGCTCCAAAAATTTTTCAGGGTGTTGCAGAAATATATGCATGGTGTTCTAAGTCTTCTGGAAAAATTTTGTGGCATGATTCGACTTTTCCACCACGGAACCGCGGCCAAACACATGCATTGGCCGCGGTTCCACGGCCATAATGACCCCTTGTTGCACCATTTTTTTCTAGTGGGTCCTAGTCTGTGAAATGGCGTTTTTGGAATATTATTTTTGGGCCCAGATTTTTTGTGAGTGCTACAGTAGTGCTTGGGGCCCACTTCGGTACATTTGTTCGATCGGATATTTTAAACATGCTAGTTCACAGTATTTACATTATATCTGTGACCGTGAATGTCACTTGATCGGTAAATCCTGTCTAACTACTATAGCCCTTTTAGACGGATTTGCGAACGTGACATTCACGTTGATGTTCTGTGCTGTGCTGTGATGTTGCAGATTGGTCATGGGGATAGCCTAGATGCAATGTTAGTACAGTTTCGTTTTATATGTACATTTGATATTGCGGGACGAGCGTCCGACATGTGGACTGCCGTCACTGCCTGTTTGTATTATTCTTTTGGGGCACGACCGGGTCGAGGTCGATGTACCCGTTGTATATATATTTTACTTTCTGTACTAGGATTACCCCGCGGAGCGGTGCACGGATAGCCGGGTTATAGAGGGCAACGGGTCCGCATCTCTTGGCGTTGAGACGGAGGGGGCTTTACTCTAGAATTGGAGGGCTATTCGCCGCACTCGTAGGGGGTACAGGTTGACCCAGGAGGGGTGCCCAAGTTACCGGATTCCGTGAAGTGCTGGGTGGTCCTTTCACGTTGTTGAAGGGGGTTGCCTCGCTTCAGGTTTTGGCGGGTAACTTGCCGCGCCCGTAGGGGTCTAGGTTTTCATTGCACAGGCTATCCACACGACCAGGGAAACGTCGGGTTTCAGTAGCGGCTCTATGAAACCCGGGGATCCCAGATATCTGTATTGTTCTGTGATGCTGGTTACATTTCTGTGATGTTGCATTTTATCACGCCTTGAGCGAATATTATATATTGATATATATACTAGTAGATGTTGTATATGTTTTGCATCCGCGCTAGTCCAGTCCCCGCTCCGTCGTTAGTTAAGTAACCTAACGGGTGATGACGGGACCCAGTGGCGAATGCGGATGGCATATACGTACATCATTATTTTCGTTCTTATTGGTGTGATCAATTGATGGGACTGCATTGATTCGGATCAATGCAAGTTAAACAAACCTATTCTGATGTTGTTGGAACATTTTTCAAAAAGCTGTTATTGCAAGGACATTCACTTTTGTTTTGCACAGTGGTATTCAGTTGGAATATCCAGCTCCTCAGTCGACGAGGCAAGGGCCGAGATCCCTTCACCGGGAGTGACCCTTTGGACAGAAGTCTGCGTCAGGGCAATAACTTCGCTATAGCCGATTACTTTTGCTTTGCATCGTGGTATTCAGTTGGAATATCCTGCACCCCATCCTACGGGGAAAGAGCCGAGATCCCTTCACCGGGAGTGACCTCTTTAGCAAAGGTTTTTGTTACTATATTTTTATAAAAGCTATCCGTTCCTTCAACGATATCAAGTTCATTACGTTAATGGTTTTCGCCAGAAACCATTCATAGCCCTTCGTCGTTTTATATGGATAGTCAATAGTATTCAAGCTGTGTTTGTTGGCCATAGTCAAGGCACAGTGTTTGGTAGCTATTGGGTGTTCATATGCTGCATAGATAGATGCATTGGTTTAGGACAGTCGTATAGCCTTGTTGGCCCTAGTCAAGGGCTTGTACGGGTGGGTTCAAATCAACCTGGACAATGACGGGTAGAACGTGACACGTGACTTATGATTTGTTGGCCTTAGTCAAGGTCATAAGAGCATGGGGCAAAAATCACATCGGGAGTTTCTAAAGAAACTGAAACTTGCCAGATATGCGCATACCTTCTGGAGTATGGTAACGTGACCGGATTCCGTCACGTTATCATGCGATGATAGTTGGATCCCGATTCCCACTGATGAGTTGGTTTACTCCTCGGGTCATCCCGACTAATTCTTCTTTCAGGTTTGGGGAAGAATTTGACGTTACAGTGGGAGGTTTCCTGATTAGATAAAGTGATAACCATTCTGATCTAGGCTAGAGTGCACGCTGAGTGTTTCTTTTCTCTCTCTCTTAGGCAGCGACCATGACCCGACCCTTGACTATGACTCAGTGACCAAGTTGACCGAACCTTCTTAAACACTGGCTTTTGGATTGTCAGAGTTGCAAACCTCATTGCCACTCCTACTTTTACCCTTTTCTCCAGGACACCCCGTATTACTACGAACGTCCACTTCTATTGGACAAAACCATCGTATGGTTATATACGAACTCGAAGGAATTTATTCGAGGATGGTTTCAGGTTCTGGAGAAAACGAATAGGACTATTCAGTTGTCTTTTCCTTTTACCTTCTCTCAGGTTGCGAGTACTCCTTGGTTTAGGAGATAGTACACCTATTACGCAAATTGGATAGTCTTCTTCCAAACCTTAGGCTGGTGCCGAACGGTGAGGAATGAAGAAAACCAATTAGCATAACGATGGTGTACAGAAGGTATTAAGTAAAGACATATCAAGGGATTAGTAAGAGGGCAAAGTAAATTGCGACTGATATTCACGACCAAACCAAGTATTTCTTCGCCAATCCTAAATCACCTTTGTTTTTCTCCAGGACACTCCGTATCACTACGAAGATCCATAGTTATATGGATACTCCATCGTATGGTTATATACGAACTCGAAAGGAACTTGTTCCAGTTCGGGGATGGATTCTGGTTCAGGAGAAATAGGAATAAGGTTTATTCGGTTGTCTTTTATATTCACCTTCTCTCGCATTGCGAGTGCTCCTAGGATTAGGACAGTACACCCATTATGCTTATTGGACAGTCTTCTTCTAAACCATAGGCTGGTGCCGAACGGTAGGGAAGGATGAAAACCATTTGGCCTAAAGGGGTGTACAGAAGGTAATGACTAAAGACATATAAAGGGATTTGGAGAGATGGCAAAGAATTATACGGTTACAGTTGTGAATCTGGATAATGGAAGAGGCATTACTAGGAGTACCAGAATACCCCATCGAAACATTTCAATGTTTCAGTTTTACTGTGTACTGTTAATAGAAAACTGATTTCCCAGTTAGACACTTGCTCCAGGATATGTATTTACCAGGTATGATTCTCACATCTGTATGGTTTTACAGATGATGAGTGGGAGTAAGTTATTGGGAAATAGGAGATCATCCTCATTATATCGGAATTCGTTGTAATTGGTGATATTTGAGGAAATCGCCTGGGTTGTTTGCCGGACGGCAAATATTTGGTTTTGAATATCCGCTGTTATGCACCAATTTTAAATTGATACATCTGTACGTCTATTTTTATAGAGTGAGATATACCTTTTTGAAATTATGTCCATGACATTTACCTATATCAGTTGATGGTTTGGTAAGGAGCATTAAACAGCGGTGTAATTCTTCTTAACCATAGGTACAGTTTTCAACCTACGACACACAGTGAATGAGTCACTAGACTCAGGGGACTTATACAGAGTATTGTATATTGTCCAATGTCCATTAGGACAGCGGGGTTGGTCCTCATACTATATTCGGTTTACTTATGACTTCTCTAGTTTTTAGACAAGTGTTTCATAGAAACACATGGTCCAAGTTTTGGGAAGTTATAGGTATATGAGTAAAGAAGAGAACCAGGTGTTGCAAGTATCGGGATTCTTCAAGGTGATCGAAGATGTAGATACTTGTACATGGTATTCAGTTGATAGTAATGATTAAGAGAACTTGCTTCTCTTTCAGGTTACTCATAATTGGAAGCACTCCTAATTTGAGTAACGCTGATCGGCCTCTCTCCATTTGCTTGACATGCACTGGAGACAGCTGCATGATTTGAATCTGGTTCAATTAAATCAGTGCCTCTATTTCTGTATTGGATATAGAAAAGTTCATATCTTGACATTGTTAAGATAAGGGGAGTCGTCCAGCTTATGTTTAAAACCAGACTCTGTATGACTCAAGGCACGTTTCTGTAATGGCTGTTTGTGGGTTGACCCGGGCTATGACGAGGGTTGACTTTCTACCATCTGGAAGATCAATACTGATATTGTTCTTGACTCGCCACAGTTTTAATGAAAATGGATTTTTTCAGAAAACAGTAGTGGGAGTATGGTAGAACTGGAAGTGATTCCAGAAACGCAAACGATTACTGAAGATTTGATAAAGAACCTAAAGATTCAATCTGGTTTGACATTCCATTGGCCACTCCGCAGATATGGTGGGTAACCTCAGGCACCCGAGAGGTACTCCGGTAGCCTCAAGGACGGTGACAGGGAGGTTCTTGTTTACCCACACTTACCATTGCTGTTGTTCCAGACTTTGAGACCCGGCAGGAGGATGACTATAGCGTCGTTCTAAACTAGCTTTAGAAGTGTACGTCTATATGACTTTGCCAGAGGGTTGTCGTAGTTAGTGGGAGCAGCGGAAGCATTGGTGGACAGGTGGTTTATGTCTATTTATAGACTAAAGCAGATATAGCGGAGATAGATCATCTATTTCTGATGCGACAGTCATAGGTTTGACTTCATCAGAATAGGGTATGGATCTGTTAAGAAGGTAGTAGGGTGTGATGTCCTGGTATTTGGATGACATACACAGAGTAGGAAGGGATATTCCTATACTACGGTCGGTTATACTTTGGTTGTCACACAGTGTTTTCTCCACAAAGGACTTGGATATTATATCAGACATTCTGGTTACTGGATCTATGGTATTAGATCTAGATTTGGATAGTTTCCGAATCTGGGTACTTAGACAGCATTCTATAAGTATTTAGAATGGACGACTCCTGGCACTGTAATGTACCTGCAGGTGATGGAGTCACCCTCTCTAAAGGTGTCTTATAGACTAAAGTAGAGAGGGATGTGCATGATTGGCAAATCACTTTCTTAGGCAAATGAGTCAATCATGAGATGTCAAGTACCACACCAGATGTTGTTCTTGCAGTAGATGCAATAAGTTGATATTGATCCAATCCTGGGGAAACAATCGGAAGCAGTTTTAGAACATAAGTTGATGTTTTAGGGATATGATAACGACAGCCTCATTTAGGAGACAGTTATCATTCCAGGCATCCAAGGTGACCTGGACGACAGGGTGGCCGTCAGAGTTATAGTTTTCCCTCTGACGAGGGGCAGTATATCGGACAGGTGGTCCAGGAGGATACTGAGGGAAAGATAGCGCAGGATACTGATTAAGTTCAGTTGACGATACAGTCTAAGGATTTTGGATTTGGAGTTCATTTATGAACTAGGTCCCATCAGACATCCAGACACATTCTAAGACAGGTATTGCTCATTTCGGGAGATGGCTTTCTCCGCGAACTTGAGATATAGAGAGACATAGAAAGAAACATCACAGCGGATCCACTCCCTGAGGCTATTCCTCGAACGCAATAGTTTCGCAAACGAGCTTTGTGAGACGGACTAGTAGAGGAGTTGGGTGTTTGGTATCACACGGGCTGTGAGTATGCGACATCGCAATAATTAGCTTTTAGTGCAAGTGGGAGATTGTTGGAGTTAGTGCCCTCAGAGTCAATTATTGGATCACAGGCACGTGATTCCAATGATTGATAGAGGACCTATCCTGATACGACAGTCTTACTCAAGATGAAAGTATGCTATCTGGTTTATCTTTATCATCGTGTACTGCTTTAGGTGACCTTACATGTCACTATTGCACGTTGATAGAGCCCCTATGATTCTTGCTTGACTACCAGCAGTATGAGGGCGATCATATACGTGGGAGCTGGGGTCTATAAGCACATCCTTAAAAGGTCCCTAATCGTGGGATTTTCGTGACAGGGTATCGATTCTCCAAAGTAGACTAGTGTATACAGTCGAGACCCCGACGAGGGGCGGTGGCCGGTCTCACAAGCCACTGGTGTCAGTTGGTGTTGGAGATAGTGCCCTCAGAGTCAATTATTGGATCACAGGCACGTGATTGCAATGATTGAGGGAGGACCTATCCCGGTCGGACAGTCTTACTCGAGATGATAGTATTGTTAGTTATATGTATGCCCTAGAGGCCATTACTATACATAGGATGTATATTGTAGTGGATGCTGGGACATATATAGGGAGGACTTTCTTGCTCGACATGATAGTATGCTATCTGGTTGAACTTTACCTTAACGTGTATACTGTTTGTCTCTCTGTTACATGTTGGTAAAGCCCTTAGGATGTGTGCTTGACTACCTGGACTATGATGCGGATCATACTAGTGGGGACATGGTAGTCCATAAGTACATCCTTCAAAGTCCCTAGTCGTGGGTGTATCGAGACGGGGCATCGATATACCAGAGTAGACTAGCGTATACCTTCTCGACCCATACAGATGGGCGATGGATGATCCCATATCCATTGGTGTTTGACATCGGAGATGATATACGAGTGCTCAGTAGAGACTGGGTATACTGGACGGACTCGGCGAGAACTCCCAGATGGTATTATACCTCACGTCAGATGGCAGTTCTCTGGTGACACTGGTACAGAGTAGTCTGTTGACCCGAGATCGTCATAGAGTCTTGTGTGGTTCCCACTGTGCTTTGATTTCCATCTTACCACGTCCAAGAGGGCGTGCAAAACCGTGGTTTTTGGGTACAGTCCCGAGTCACATGGAGGCAATGAGCGATAGGAGGGGATTCGTCTCTCCCGGTATAGGGAGTTGATGTTGCGCTGTGTTCGATTGGCTATAACAGGAAATCCCTGGCCAGGGTTGCTGAGATTTACTGGTAAGTGTTACCAGTAGTTTCTCGAACAGTTATAGACCTCATATCAACACGACTTATAGAGCTATTGGGGTCTGACGTTTACCACCCCTAAGCGAGATATGCGACATATCAGACGATCAGACCGGACTGTACGGTAGTGTTACTGGTTGGATTCACTGGAGTGTGAGCGGGCTTGCTCGTCGATCTTCAGATCGCTCAATACCCGAGTGGCCGTTACGTTTAGCAGACCGCTTGCGGCTTGTGGGTGTTTGATATGATCATCACCTGCTGCCGGTGTATTGACGAGTCTTTAGAGTCCTACACAGAGGTTTCCTGGCTCAAGCGAAACGAAATAGGAGCGCATATGAGATATGTGCGGGACCGAGAATAATGCGTGTATGTGATACCGTATTCCATTCTCGCGATGAATGTATCGATTAGGTTATATGCGATATACCCTAGTTATCGAATCAAAGGTTGATTCGATAAGCCGATACATAGGATACTGGTCGGTTATATGCGATATGACCGGATCGTTAAATCAAGTGTTGATTTAATGATTTAATGTATAATTATATATTTGATATATTACTTTTCATTAACTAGTATTGGTTCACTTTAAATGGATTTTCTCACTCGGGTGTGCGCATTGCATATGCGATATGATTTTTGTGCACTTGATTGTATCATGTTTGATGATACATATCTTTTTTGTTAAGTGTAATGAATTAAACCTAGGTTAAGTAAATGATTAGGGTTTTCTTTTATTCATTCATTTATCTTTTCATTTGCATTTAAAAGATAAATGAGAAAAGGAAAAGAAGTGAAAAATGGTGGCTAGTTTTGTTTTCATCATGAAGCTTCATGAAGCTTTCATTAAGTCACCATTTTTGTCTCATCTCCTTAACCCTAACCATTCTTTAACCTTGGTCAATTCTCTACACTTAACTTGGGTTATGTTATGATAAGAATGGATTATTCTTTTCTTTTTTTAAAAAACTTATCATATCATTTTTCTTCTTCTTCTTCCTTGAACTCAAGAAGAAAACCTTGAGGTCATCAATGGTGATTGATGATAAAGAGTGAGAAATCCAATTCTAAATTGAACCCACTTCCTATTTCTTCATCCTCTATCTCTTGCCAAGTAGTAGAGTGTGTTTTCTTCACAAGTTTCTTGACTTGGTGAAGTCGGAGCTTGATTTAGCGATGCCTCGACGTAGATCATCTTCGGCATGGACATCGACGACCTAGCTCGCTTATTCTCCGATGAAGTCGACGCTAGAGCCCGGATTCTTTTTGGACAGCGGAGAGGACTTCGTTGCGGAGCTATGGAGGTGGAGAACCGGATCTACAAAGGTTGTATTTCCGTTTCCCATTAGTTAAGTGTTAACTAGTTTACTTTTCGCTTAGAAATCTAGCCGACGATCCGTAGTCTAGGGTTTCTCGGCACTGTTTTTTTTGAAATTGGCATGTTCGATGCCTTGTGAGACCTCACTAGGGTGCCTAGGAACCCTACAGTGGTATCAGAGCCTAGCTAGAACCTTAGGCGAAGTCTAGACGGATTTTGAAGTCCGAACGACCCGAAACCCCAACCGGAAAATGCTCTCTGGACGTTTTCTGAAAACGTGGATTTTTTCAAATTAAAAATTGCTAAAAAATTCAGCAGGGAAAAATAAGAATTATGATGCAAAATTTTTTCGATGAACAGTACAAACCGCGGCGGAACCGCGGCAGAAGCCTGCCTTATGCGGCGGTTCCGCGGCGGAATGATGACGTCATCGTACACTGTTTGCACAGTAACTCCTATTATTTTATGCTGGATTTTCTGGGTATTTTTAAAATTTATTCTAGAGTTGAATTTTCTGGAGTTGTTTTGGGGATTCGGTGTTTCGATCGGAGTATCAAATTTTGTCTATGTGGCTTTCCGGATAATTTTTCAGAATATGTTAGAAAGTTCGACCGGATATAAATACCCAATTTTTCCCCTGTCGGGAAATTTCCAAGTGTTGGATTTTTCCGAAGTTTAACGATGTTCTAAGTAGTGCAAGTAACGCGATGGACCCTCTAGAAGACAACAAACCTTAACTCGATTATGTGACCGTCTTGAACTGCCCTTTGAACCTTCGGGTTTGGGGCAGTACGGCGTGCCACATGTGAGGCGTTGGCTTGACCCTTCTACGTCTGGACCGTTGGTACTGAGGCACGAACTGAATGTTGTTAGACTTATTTCATGTGTTGGATTGTATCGGGAAAACTTGGGTGTTCGATTGTTCGATCGGAAAGTTTAACATTTTCTGTTTATCTGGAATGGGATACAATAATTGGAATTCACAAGAAGTTATGTGATAACTAAATGAATGTTATAAACATAGCAGTTTAGTCACAGTTGATCGGTTGCCACGGAATTTTGATGCGATCAAAAGTCCGTCGCAATCACGTAGCGTACGCGGATACTCGCCGGGTAAACTTAATAGACAGCCTCACTCCATAGCCCCGACCAAGTGACTGTAGGAGAACCCCGTCGCCGAAAGCATCCGTTCGGGTGCTCGCGGTAGCGGTGTTCCGCCTTGGTGCACTTCGTCGACGGTATCGGGGGTGAAGCCGCCTACTAAAGTTTGCGACGAGTATTCGATCAGGATCTCGGGAATCTTGTTGAATTGCCCGACTTGATATTGAAAAGTGTTTTCGATTTTGAGACTAAAATGCGGGGTTTATAATTGTTAGGCATACGATGTCTAAGTAATTCATTTGGTCAGGCATGCGATGTCTGAGGAGGTTGCGGATTCCAACTGTTGTAGTTTTACACTTTCTTTTCTGTGACCGTAAGTGTAATATGTGATATCGCCGGTTTCGTTGCTATATGTCAACAACAATTGGAATGCGCATATTTACTTACGTTGATGACATGTGATGTTATGTGTTGCTGAATATGTTATATTGGATCGTCGTGTTTGAATAGCCGGGGGTTTTTATGTGAGATGAGTGTTTTTCATTTTCATTCATGTAAAAACTTGTAAGTAATATTCTTTTATTTGGGGCACTTCCAGGTTGCGGAAGATGTCACCTTTTGTATATTATTTACTTTTCCGCACTAGGATAGACCCAAGGGGGGAGCACAAGTAACCGGGTTCTGGAGTCCAGTGGGAGACCAACTCGAGGAGTGGAGTCCGGGTCTCCTAACTCTAGAATTGGTAGGGTTGCTTGCCGCTCTCGTAGGGGTCTTGGGGTGTGGGTTTGGCTATTCATCACGACCGTGGAATCCGTGTTTTATACTGGCTCGTATTGAAAACACGGACGTCCTAGTATATCCAATATTTCATATGATTCTTCTGCTGCGATATCTGTGATGTGATCATGTGATGTTCTGTGATAGATACAGTATATAGTATATATGATATATTATATAGACGTTACTTATGTTTTACACCCGCGCTAGCCCTGCCCTGCTCTGCCGTTAGTCACCTAACCTAACGGTGCACGAGGGGACATCGAGGCGAATGCGGATGGCATAAGTGTACGTCGTATTTATCTGTGATGTTTAGGTACTTAAATGATGGGACTTCATTAATGTGATTAATGAAATAAAAGAAACCTAAGATGTTGTAGAATTGAATTTCAAAATAAAATAGGTAGCTACAGTTCTTGCTTTGCACAGCGGTATATGTGATATATCCTGCACCTTATTCGATAAGGAAAGGACCGAGATCCCTTCACCGGGAGTGACTCCTTTAGCAATAACTGGCAGATGCTACACACTCGGTTTGTCTTTTGATTGCTTTTAAGTGTTTTTGCTTTGCACAGTGATATATATGATATATCCCGCACCTCATTCGACGAGGAAAGGACCGACGATCCCTTCACCGGGAGTGACTCCTTTAGCAAAACTAGAAAAGCCTCAAAAGCACTCCATTTTAAAATCATTCGATTCTACAACGATATCAAGTTCATTACGGAATAGGTTTTCAGAAAAACCTGTCGTAGCCCTCCGTCATTTCAGATACGTACTAGTTAGTATTCGTGCTGCGGTTGTTTGGCCTCCGTCAAGGCGTAGTTTACGGTAGCTAACTAGTGCTTATCTGCTAGCATATGATGCGATTGGATTAGGGTATTCGTACAGCGTTGTTTGGCCTCCGTCAAGGGTCGTGCGGGTGGGTTTAATTCAATCAGGAAATGACGGGTTGAACTTGACTAGCGAACTATGGGTTGTTTGGCCTCCGTCAAGGTCATAGCGAGCTAGGGGCAAAATATTATCGGGAATTTCAAGTGTTGAAATTTGCAATGAGATTGCATACCTTCTATGAGATAGTTGGATCCCGATACCCGCTGCGAGTAAGAGTTACTCCTGGGAGAGTTTTATACATTACAATTAGCCGATCAAGTAGGTGTCTAGAAAGGTGTTAACGGGGTTACGCCTCTGGGAAAACGAGGTTTACATTAATTAGGTTCGTTAGAAAGCACGGGGGACCTCCCTCAAAGTACCGACACTGGCCTGGCTGAAAGATTGGCGAACTTGTAGTGTGTAATTAATCCCGGCTAGTCTTTCCTTTTAGGGTTTGAAGGAAGATTTGATAAAAAGCAGTGGGAGCCACCCTGATTAGATAAAATAATAACCAATCTATTCTTGCAAGAGCGCACGCTGAGTGTTTTCTTCTCTCTCTCTCCAGGTAGCGACCATATCACGCCTTAATCAAGATAATAAAACGGATTATTGACCGAACCCGCTTGTTATACTGAGCTGGGGAACGTTGGTCCCGCTCCAACTTATAATTGTTATAAGACCGAGCAGGAAATTGGGGAATACCAGATTTCCCGTGCCACCCAAACGAAGAGAGTGCATGCTGATGCATCATCTTCGGGTGTGTTCGTTACAAAGAACTGTTTCTCAGTATCCTATGCGTCCTGGGTATTTGATACCAGATCAGGATCCCAGATATGTAATCTGTTACATAGGGCTACAGAAAGGTAGAGAACTGAGAACGGGTGATAAGTTTCATGAGGCAGAAAACGGGGCAAGTGTTGCAGCCAAGTCTGTTGGTCACTGTCACCCTGTATTCCAAATACATTGATTCTGAACGAATGTTATTAGATACCGAACCTGATATACAAAATCATATCTATCTCTTTATTAGTAAAGAAATGATAAAATTTTGTATTGTTGGATAATGTTTTGAACATTTCCTATATCAAAAGTTGATCGGTTCAGGCACGTTATCTAAAAGCATTGATGTTCTAAATCAAACTACAGTTCTTAGTATACGGAACACACACAAGAGGAGGAGTTCAGAAATGAACGAATCCTTCTTGAGGTATTGTAGACTAGGTCATATCAATGCGACCCGACTGGCTGAGTTACATTTAGATGCATATTTAAATCAGTTTAAATTTACATCTTGTGAAACTCGCCAGTCATGTCACAAAGATAAGATGACCATAGCCCTGTTTACTGGAAACAGAGAAAGAGTTAGTGAACTCTTGGGATGATACATGTTGATGTATGTAGGTCTCCTGTCTACACATGCCAAGACTGGTTTTTTGTACTTTGTTACATTCTCTGATAATCTCTCGAGATTCAGACATATGTTCCTGTTGAAACACAAGTCCGAACCTTTTGAGATATTCACAGAATATAAGTTAGAAGTAAAGAACCAAAATACAGGTATAAGTATTATGTCCTATGATGAGATCAGGGAGGAGAATACTTGAGCACGGAAATACTGGACAATTCTAAAGGAGAATGAGATTCTCTCTCAGCATTACTCCTCCATATACACCATAGCACGACGGTATATCGGGGTGGAGCAATAACACCCTATATGATAAGATGTGCTCTATGATGAGTACTACTGAGTTACCTATTTCCTTTTTGGGAGCTATGCACTTGAGAAGCTGCATACCTATTGAATAGGGTTCAAATCAAATCAGTTGCCTACCACTTCATATGTGATATGGAAAGGGAAGAACCCATATCTTAAGTTAGTTAAGATTTGGGGTTGTCCGGCCTATGTCTAAAAGCAAAATCCGGACAAACTCGAGGCAAGATCTGTTATGTAGAACTGGAAAGGTTCCAGCTATACAAACTACAGCTGATGATTTGATAGAACCAAAGGATTCAGTAGATTCCAACGAACCTCAGCCTCTCCGCCGATCTAGTAGGGTTCCTCACCCACCTGAGAGATACTTCTGTTTCTCTATGACAGTGGGAGCGAGGACTGCATCATGAGATGATGACCCAACTAGTTTCGAGCTGGCCATCAGGAGTGTGACTCTGTAAGAATGGCTAGATGTTTAGCGATCTGAGATGGAATCCTTATGCACCAACAAAGTATGGACTTTGATTGCTATATCTGAAGGGTTAAATCCCCATCAGGAGCAAGTATATCTTGAGAAGATTACTTGGTGTATATGGAAAAGTTGAGACTTTCAAAGCTAGACTTGTTAAACGTTTTCGTCATCAACCAGGCGTGGATAATGATGAAACTTTTTCAAGTATCTATGCTTAAGTCCATCCAGATCCTACTTACCACGGCTGCATACCATGACTACGATCTCTGGTGGTTGGGTGTCTTGACTGCTTTTCTAAATAATGATTTGGAAGAGAGCGTCTATAAGTACACAGCCAGAGGGCTTCGTAGACAGTGGGAGCAGCGGAAACGTGTGCAAGATGCTTTATAGGATAAAGCAGGCATCGCGGAGTTGGAACGTCTGTTTTGATGTGTTAGTCAAAGAAGTTGACATCATCAAAATGGTAGATGAACCTTGTATAAACAAGAAGGTAGTAGGGAGTATGGTGACGATCCTCGTAGAGTACGTGGATGACATACTCTTGATAGGGAAAGAGTTTCCTATGCTACGCTCGATCAATCTCCGCTTATCACTATGATTCTCCATATAGGATCAAGATGATACCTCCTAAATCCTGAGTTTTGGATCTATGAGATAGATTTAATTGGATGTTAGGATACTCACTAGCTGTAGAGAGATGGTATCATTCGATCCTGGGGAGAATCACTGGAAGTGTTCCAATGTGATAAAGACGACTGAATGTCAGTCGCAGGCATTGTCTTTACCCTCAGTAAAGGGACGGTATGTTGGAAGAGTTCCAAGCTAGATACCGTGACATACTAGACGATAAAGGCAGGATACATCGCTACTTAAGATGCTACCAAAGAGGCTGTTTGGGTGTATATTGGTTCATGAGATGAACTATGTTCCTCCCATTGTGTGACAATGGAGTTGTGGCTTATGCCAAGGAACGCCGGTCCCATCAGTGATCCAGACATATTCTAAGGCAGTATCACTTGATCATGGAGATGGTTGATCTCCAGGGAGATCGAGGTTTGGAGAGTAGACTCAGAGGACAACACAGCGGATCCACTCACAAAGGCCTGTTCCCAGAGAGAGACTTTTATGGGATGGTTGAGTATGAGATACTACAACCACTGCTATCAGATGGCCCTAGTGCAAGTGGGAGATTGTTAGTTATATGTATTCCCTAGAGGCCATTACTATACATAGGATGTATATTGTAGTGGATGCTGGGACATATATAGGGAGGACTTTCTTGCTCGACATGATAGTATGCTATCTGGTTGAACTTTACCTTAACGTGTATACTGTTTGTCTCTCTGTTACATGTTGGTAAAGCCCTTAGGATGTGTGCTTGACTACCTGGACTATGATGCGGATCATACTAGTGGGGACATGGTAGTCCATAAGTACATCCTTCAAAGTCCCTAGTCGTGGGTGTATCGAGACGGGGCATCGATATACCAGAGTAGACTAGCGTATACCTTCTCAACCCATACAGATGGGCGATGGATGATCCCATATCCATTGGTGTTTGACATCGGAGATGATATACGGGTGCTCAGTAGAGACTGGGTACACTGGACGGACTCGCCGAGAACTCCCAGATGGTATTATACCTCACGTCAGATGGCAGTTCTCTGGTGACACTAGTACAGAGTAGTCTGTTGACCCGAGATCGTCATAGAGTCTTGTGTGGTTCCCACTGTGCTTTGATTTCCATCTTACCACGTCCAAGAGGGCGTGCAAAACGGTGCTTTTTGGGTACAGTCCCGAGTCACATGGAGGCAATGAGCGATAGGAGGGGATTCGTCTATCCCGGTATAGGGAGTTGATGTTGCGCTGTGTTCGATTGGCTATAACAGGAAATCCCTGGCCAGGGTTGCTGAGATTTACTGGTAAGTGTTACCAGTAGTTTCTCGAACAGTTATAGACCTCATATCAACACGACTTATCGAGCTATTGGGGTCTGACGTTTACCACCCCTAGGCGAGATATGCGACATATCAGACGATCAGACCGGACTGTACGGTAGTGTTACTGGTTGGATTCACTGGAGTGTGAGCGGGCTTGCTCGTCGATCTTCAGATCGCTCAATACCCGGGTGGCCGTTATGTTTAGCAGACCGCTTGCGGCTTGTGGGTGTTTGATATGATCATCGCCTGCTGCCGGCGTATTGACGAGTCCTTAGAGTCCTACACAGAGGTTTCCTGGCTCAAGCGAAACGAAATAGGAGCGCATATGAGATATGTGCGGGACCGAGAATAATGCGTGTATGTGATACCGTATTCCATTCTCGCGATGAATGTATCGATTAGGTTATATGCGATATACCCTAGTTATCGAATCAAAGGTTGATTCGATAAGCCGATACATAGGATACTGGTCGGTTATATGCGATATGACCGGATCGTTAAATCAAGTGTTGATTTAATGATTTAATGTATAATTATATATTTGATATATTACTTTGCATTAACTAGTATTGTTTCACTTTAAATGGATTTTCTCACTCGGGTGTGCGCATTGCATATGCGATATGATTTTTGTGCACTTGATTGTATCATGTTTAATGATACATATCTTTTTTGTTAAGTGTAATGAATTAAACCTAGGTTAAGTAAATGATTAGGGTTTTCTTTTATTCATTCATTTATCTTTTCATTTGCATTTAAAAGATAAATGAGAAAAGGAAAAGAAGTGAAAAATGGTGGCTAGTTTTGTTTTCATCATGAAGCTTCAAGAAGCTTTCATTAAGTCACCATTTTTGTCTCATCTCCTTAACCCTAACCATTCTTTAACCTTGGTCAATTCTCTACACTTAACTTGGGTTATGTTATGTTAAGAATGGATTATTCTTTTCTTTTTTTAAAAAACTTATCATATCATTTTTCTTCTTCTTCTTCCTTGAACTCAAGAAGAAAACCTTGAGGTCATCAATGGTGATTAATGATAAAGACTGAGAAATCCAATTCTAAATTGAACCCACTTCCTATTTCTTCATCCTCTACCTCTTGCCAAGTAGTAGAGTGTGTTTTCTTCACAAGTTTCTTGACTTGGTGAAGTCGGAGCTTGATTTAGCGATGCCTCGACGTAGATCATCTTCGGCATGGACATCGACGACCTAGCTCGCTTATTCTCCGATGAAGTCGACGCTAGAGCCCGGATTCTTTTTGGACAGCGGAGAGGACTTCGTTGTGGAGCTATGGAGGTGGAGAACCGGATCTACAAAGGTTGTATTTCCGTTTCCCATTAGTTAAGTGTTAACTAGTTTACTTTTCGCCTAGAAATCTAGCCGACGATCCGTAGTCTAGGGTTTCTCGGCACCGTTTTTTTTGAAATTGGCATGTTCGATGCCTTGTGAGACCTCACTAGGGTGCCTAGGAACCCTACAAGTATGCTATCTGGTTTATCTTTATCATCGTGTACTGCTTTAGGTGACCTGACAGGTCGCTATTACACGTTGATAGAGCCCCTAGGATTCTTTCTTGACCACCAGCAGTATGAGGGCGATCATATAAGTGGGAGCTGGGGGTCTATAAGCACATCCTTAAAAGGTCCCTAGTCATGGGAGTTTCGAGACAAGGCATCGATACTCCAGAGTAGACTAGTGTATACAGTCGAGACCCCGACGAGGGGTGGTGGCCGGTCTCACAAGTCATTGGTGTCAGTTGGATCACCTAAGATGTTTACAGGTGCTCATTGGGTTATGAGTACACCGGACAGGACTCGCCGGGAACATGCTAGTTGGTCATATACCAGACGTGAGATGGCAGTTCCCTGGTGACATGTGTACAGGTTAGTTCATCGACCTGGGGATCGTCATTTGTCTCGTGTGAGTTCCCACTGTACTTTGATTACTACCCTACCACGCTCAAAGGAGACGTGCAAACAGGTTTTAGTTGGGTACAGTCCCGAGCCACATGGAGGCAGTGAGCGTATCTTCAGGGGTTCGTCACTCCCGGTATTGGGGGTGAGGTCGCGCTGTGTCTAGGAAAGCCATTACACAAAGCCCTCGGCCGAGGCAGGAGATTTACTGGTAGGTATTCCAGTAGTATCTCAGGGTGTTCTGGGCTACGCTCCGACACGACTTGTACCGCTTTTGGGGGTCTGACTTTTACCAACCCCCTAGGCCCGCCATGCGATGCTCATAGACGAACGGACCGGACTGTACAGATATTGTCACTGACAGTCTCAGTAGGGTGTCAGGATGAGTTCGCTCATCGACGTCCCTTTTGGTCAATACCTGGTAGCCCGTTACGTATTGGCTTATACCTCTGACGTGCTAGTGGTTAAATCCACAACCAAGGTGTTGACGAGTCTTTAGAGTCCCCCACATTCAGTTACTCAAGCTTTCGGACGGAAAGCTGTAGAGGCCGTATGGAGATATGACAAGGTCCGATCAGATACGTGCGGTATTGCACGGATCAGGATCGGACAGTTCGTACTAGAGGTCGTATGGATATATCGCAGGGTTCGATCAGATACGTGCGGTATTGCACGGATCAGGATCGGACGGATAATACTAGCCGGCTTTGGTTTAAGCCGGATCCTAGTGTAGTACGGTGTAGATTTTGTCTCATTACATTTGTATTTCGGTCGGAATACAAATGCGGGTGTGTATATACAGTATCGGGGTTTTCCTGTAATTTATTACGGGACCAGTTTTCTGGAGTTGCCAGTTTGCTTTCCGTTTCGGCCATATTTCTTTGTATCCTTCAATGGCCGAAGTTTGGTGGAGGAGGGCTTATTTGCATTTGTGCAAATAAGATTTTTGGAAGGGGGTCTTTTGCATTTTGTTGCATCATGATGGGTGGACCATACCTTGACTTTCCATGGTTCATGATTGCTTGACTTTGTGAGCAATCATGGTTGTAGTTGATGGGCTTTTGGAGTGGGGTTTTGGTTAAAATGATTCTTGATCATCATATCCTTTTGCTCTCTCCTTTTTGGATGATAGTTTTTCCCCCACTTGTTTTTCCTCACTCTCTCTCACCATTCCAAAAGCCATGGCCGGCCACTCCCCTTAGTGGGCTGTCCAAAAATTGTAGTGGGAAATTTTTGTTCATTTCATGCTCCAAAAATCCCCAAGTTCCTCTACATAGTTCTTGTATCATCCCTCCACCAAAATGGCACCTCCATGAACCCCAAAATGAGACATAGCCTCTACACTATATTCTACAGTAAATCTTGGGCACGTCGACTAGCCAGCTTCGTGCCCGAGTTGCCTCGGCATTGAGGTGGGAGCCCGTAAAAGATGTAGGCGATGTGGTGCACTTCCGGCGACGAGGTGGAGACAGGACATTCCGCGGGAGATCGGGACGACGACGAGAAGACCGGAGGACTCGGATCTGTCGGTATATCTCTATTCCCTTTCTTGTAGTTAGCTAGGACTAGTTAATGGTTCGATCCGGGTTTTAGTGCGCGGTGGTGCCGGTTTGCTAGTTTGCAAAATTAAAGTTTATCACCGCTTCCGCATTTGGCCGTCGGATTGACGGCCGGGACGCCGTCGTGCACTTACAGTGGTATCAGAGCCTCGCCATTAACTTAGTCTAGCTTTGTTTAATGTGTTTACATTTCCGATCGACCAAAAGTCCAAAATCCGCGTTTTCTTCACATCAGTTTACTGTTGAATTTTTTCTTGCTCGAAATTATTTTCAGGTTGCAGAAAAGTGATGTACTGGAAATTCTAAGAACACTGTAGAAATTCGATACAGTGACTCCACAGTGGGAGCGCGGAACCGCGGCCAAACACCCCTTTGGGCCGCGGTTCCGCCGCACTGTGTTGAGATCACTGCATCAAATTTCTGCAGTTGCTCTCTGGGTTGATTTTAGGGTTTTTGGAATATTAATATTGGGTCCAGAATTTCTTGGTGTGCTACAGTAGTACTTGGGGGCCCACTTGTTAAAATTTGATCGATCGGATATTTTAAACACATTATTTCACAGTATTTACATTATATCTGCGACCGTGAATGTCACTTGATCGGTAAATCCTGTCTAACTGTTATAGCCCGGTTAGACGGATTTGCGAACGTGATTTTCACGTTGATGTTCTGTGTATTGCTGTGATGTTGCGGATCGGTCGTGGGGATAGCCTGGATGCAATGCTAGTACAGTGTTTTGTTGTTTTATGTACATTTGATATTGCGGGGCGAGCGTCCGACATGTGGACTGCCGTCACTGCCTGTTTGTATTATTATTTTGGGGCACGACCAGGTTGCGGTCGATGTACCCGGTGTATGTATATTTTACTTTCTGTACTAGGATTGCCCCGCGGAGGGGTGCACGGATAGTCGGGTTCTAGAGGGCAATGGGCCTGCATCTCATGGCATTGAGACGGAGGGGGCTTCACTCTAGAATTGGCGGGCTATTCGCCGCACTCGTAGGGGGTACAGGTTGACCCAGGAGGGGTGCCCAAGTTACCGGATTCCGTGAAGTGCTGGGTGGTCCATTCAAGTTGCTGAAGGGGGCTGCCTCACTTCAGGTTTTGGCGGGTAACTTGCCGCGCCTGTAGGGGTTTAGGATTTTCATTGCACAGGCTATCCATACGACCAGGGGAACGTCGGGTTTTAGCGGCTCTATGAAACCCGGGGATCCCAGATATCTGTATGGTTCTGTGATGCTGTTCATTTATGTGATGTTGCATTTTTATCACGCCTTGAGCGAAATATAATATATTGGTATATATATTAGTAGATGTTGTATATGTTTTGCATCCGCGCTAGTCCAGTCCCCGCTCTGTCGTTAGTTAGCTAACCTAACTGGTAATGACGGGACCCAGTGGCGAATGTGGATGGCATATACGTACATCGGTATATTTTCGTTCTTTGTGGTGTGATCAACTGATGGGACTGCGTTGATTCGCATCAATGCAAGCTAAAAACAAACCTAATATGATGTTGTTGGAACACTTTTCAAAAAGCTGTTATTGCAAGGACAATTACTTTTGCTTTGCATCGTGGTATTCAGTTGGAATATCCTGCTCCTCAGTCGACGAGGTAAGGGCCGAGATCCCTTCACCGGGAGTGACCCCTTGGACAAAAGTTTGCGTCAGGGCAATAACTTCACTATAGCCGATTACTTTTGCTTTGCATCGTGGTATTCAGTTGGAATATCCTGCACCTCATTCTATGGGGAAAGAGCCGAGATCCCTTCACCGGGAGTGACCTCTTTAGCAAAGGTTTTCGTCACTATATTTTTAAAAGCTATCCGTTCCTTCAACGATATCAAGTTCACTACGTTAAAGGTTTTCGCCAGAAACCATTCGTAGCCCTCCGTCGTTTCATATGGATGGCCAATAGTATTCAAGCTGTGTATGTTGGCCAAAGTCAAGGCACAGTGATTGGTAGCTATTGGGGTATTCATATGCAGCACAGATAGATGCGTTGGTTTGGGACAGTCGTACTGCCATTTTGGCCAAAGTCAAGGGTAGGTACGGGTGGATTCAAATTAAGCTGGAGAATGACGGGTAGAACTTGACATGTGACTTATGATATGTTGGCCAAAGTCAAGGTCATAAGAGCATGGGGCAAAAATCACATCGGGAGTTTCAAAAGAACCGAAACATGCCAGATATGCGCATACCTTCTGGAGTGTGATGACGTGAGCGGATTCCGTCACGTTATCATGCGATGATAGTTGGATCCCGATTCCCACTGATGAGTTAGTTTACTCCTCGGGTGATCCCGACTAATTCTTCTTTCAGGTTTGGAGGAGAATTTGACGGTACAGTGGGAGGTTTCCAGATTAGATAAATTGGTAACCATTCTGATCTAGGTTAGAGTGCACGCTGAGTGTTTCTTTTCTCTCTCTCTTCGGCAGCGACCATTGACCCGACCCTAGACTATGACTCAGTAACCAAGTTGACCGAACCTTCTTAAACACAGGCTTTTGGATTGTCAGAGTTGCGAACCTCATTGCCACTCCTACTTTTACCTATTTCTCCAGGACACCCCGTATTACTACGAACGTCCATTTCCATTGGACAAAACCATCGTATGGTTATATATGAACTCGAAGGAATTTGAGGTTGGTTTCAGGTTCTAGAGAAAACGGATAGGACTATTCAGTTGTCTTTTCCTTTTACCTTCTCTCAGATTGCGAGTACTCCTTGGTTTAGGAGATAGTACACCTATTACGCAAATTGGATAGTCTTCTTCCAAACCTTAGGCTGGTGCCGAACGGTGGGGAATGAAGAAAACCAATTAGCATAACGATGGTGTACAGAAGGTATTAAGTTAAGACAAAACAAGGGATTAGTAAGAGGGCAAAGTAAATTGCGACTGATATTCACGACCAAACCAAGTATTTCATTACCACTCCCATTTCACCTTTGTATTTCTCCAGGACACTCCGTATCACTACAAAGATCCACAGTTTATTGGATACTCCATCGTATGGTTATATACGAACTCGAAAGGAACTTGTTCCAGTTCGGGGATGGATTCTGGTTCAGGAGAAATAGGAATAAGGTTTATTTAGGTGTCTTTTATCTTCACCTTCTCTCGCATTGCGAGTGTTCCTAGGATTGGGACAGTACACCCATTATACATATTGGATAGTCTTCTTCCAAACTATAGGCTGGTGCCGAACGGTAGGGAAGAAAGAAAACCATTTGGCCTAAAGGGGTGTTCAGAAGGTAATGACTAAAGACATATAAAGGGATTTGGAGAGGTGGCAAAGAATTATACGGTTGCAGTCGTGAATCTGGAAGAGGCATTACTAGGAATACCGGGATACCCCATCGAAATATTTCAATGTTTCAGTGCCACTGTGTACTGTTAAAAGAAAACTGATTTCCCAATTAGTCCTTACTCCAGGGTATGTATTTACCAGGTACGATTCTCACATCTGTATGGTTTTACAGATGATGAGTGGGAGTAAGTTATTGGGAATTGGGTGATCATCCTCATTATATCAGGATTCGTTGTAATCGGTGATATTTGAAGAAATCACCTGGACTGTTTGCCGGTCGGCAAATATTTGGTTTTGAATATCCGCTGTCATGCACCAATTTCAAATTGATATATCTGTACGTCTATTTTCATAGAGTGAGATATACCTTTTTGAAATTATGTCTACGACATTTACCTATATCAGTGGATGGTTAGGTAAGGAGCATTAAACAGCGGTGTAATTCTTCTTAACCATAAGTACAGTTTTCAACCTACGACACACAGTGAATGAGTTATCAGACTCAAGGGACTTATACAGAGTATTGTATGTTGTCCAGGGTCCATCAGGACAAAGGGGTTGGTCCTCGTACTATATTCGGTTTACTTATAACTTCTCTAGTTTTTTAGACAGGTGTTTCGTGGAAACACAGGGTCCGAATTTTGAGAAGTTATAGGTATTTGAATAAAGTAGAGAACCAGGTGTAGCAAGTATCGGGATTCTTCAAAGTGATCAAAGATGTAGATACTTGTATATGGTATTCAGTTGATAGTAATGATAAAGAGAACTTGCTTCTCTTTCAGGTTACTCATAATTGGAAGCATTCCTAAGTTGAGTAACGCTGATCGTCCTCCTTCCATTTAGTCAACATGCACTGGAGATAGCTGCATGATTTGAATCTGGTTCATTTAAGATCAGTGCCTCTGGTTCTATATTGGATATAGAACAGTTCATATCTTAACGTTGTTAAGGTACGGGGAGTTGTCCGGGTTATGCTTAAAACCAGACTCTGGATAACTCAAGGCACGTTTCTGTAATGGCTGTTTGTGGGTTGACCCAGGCTATGACGAGGGTTGACTTTCTACCATCTGGAAGATCAATAGTGATATTGTTCTGAACTCGCCACAGTTTTAATAAAAATGGATTTTTTTAGAAAACAGAAGTAGGAGTATGGTAGAACTGGAAGTGATTCCAGAACCGCAAACGATTACTGAAGATTTGATAGGAACCTAAAGATTCAATCTGGTTTGACATTCCATTGGCCACTCCGCAGACAGGTGGGTAACCTCAGGCACCCGAGAGGTACTTCGGTATGCTCAAGGACGGTGACAGGGAGGTTCTTGTTTACCCACACTTGCCATTGCTGTTGTTCCAGGCTGTGAGACCCGGCAGGAGGATGAGTATAGCGTCTTTCTAAACTAGTTTTAGAAATGTACGTGTATATGACTCTGCCAGAGGGTTGTCATAGTCAGTGGGAGCAGCGGAAGCATTGGTGGATAGGTAGCTTATGTCTATTTATAGACAAAAGCAGATATAGCGGAGATAGATCATCAATTTCTGATGTGACAGTCATAGGCTTGACTTCATCGGAATAGGGGATGGATCTGTTGAGAAGGTAGTAGAGTGTGATGTCCTGGTATTTGGATGACATACACAGAGTAGGAAGTGATATTCCTATACTACGATCGGTTATACTTTGGTCGTCACACAGTGGTTTCTCCACACAGGACTTGGATATTATAGCAGACATACTGGTTACTAGATCTATAGTTTTAGATATGGATTTGGGTGGTTTCCCAATCAGGGTACTTAGACAGCATTCTAAGAGTATTTACAATGGACGACTCCTGGCACGGTAGTGTACCTGCAGGTGATGGAGTAACCCTCTCTAAAGCTGTCTTACAGACTAAAGGGGAGAGGGATGTGCATGATTGGCAGATCACTTGCTTAGGCAATTGAGTCAATCATGAGATGTCAAGTACCACACCAGATGTTGTTCTTGCACTAGGTGAAATAAGTTGACATTAATCCAATCCTGGAGAAACAGTCGGAAGCAGTTTTAGAACATAAGTGGATGTTCTAGGGATATGATAACGACAGCCTCATTCAGGAGACAGTTATCATTCCAGGCTTCCAAGGTGACCTAGACGACAAGGAGGTTGTCAGAGTTATATTTTACCTTCTGACGAGGGGCAGTATTTTGGACAGGTGGTCCAAGGCAATACTGCGGGAGGCATAGCGCAGGATACTGATTAAGTTCAGTTGACGATACAGTCTAAGAAGTTTGGATTTGGAGTTCATTTATGAGCTAGGTCCCATCAGACATCCAGAAACATTCTAAGACAGGTATTGCTCATTTCGGGAGATGGCTTTCTCCGCGAACATGAGATATAGAGAGACATAGAAAGAAACATCAAGGCGGATCCACTCACTGAGGCTATTCCTCGAACGCAATAGTTTCGCAAACGAGTTTTTGTGAGACTGACTGGTAGAGGAGTTGGGTGTTCGGTATCACACGGGCTGTGAGTATGCGACATCGCAATAATTAGCCTTGAGTGCAAGTGGGAGATTGTTGGAGATAGTGCCCTCAGAGTCAATTATTGGATCACAGGCACGTGATTGCAATGATTGAGGGAGGACCTATCCCGGTCGGACAGTCTTACTCGAGATGATAGTATGCTATCTGGTTTATCTTTATCATCGTGTACTGCTTTAGGTGACCTGACAAGTCGCTATTACATGTTGATAGAGCCCCTAGGATTCTTGCTTGACCACCAGCAGTATGAGGGCGATCATATAAGTGGGAGCTGGGGTTCTATAAGCACATCCTTAAAAGGTCCCTAGTCGTGGGAGTTTCGAGACAGGGCATCGATACTCCAGAGTAGACTAGTGTATACAGTCGAGACCCCGACGATGGGCGGTGGCCGGTCTCACAAGCCATTGGTGTCAGTTGGATCACCTAAGATGTATACAGGTGCTCATTGGGTTATGAGTACACCGGACAGGACTCGCCGGGAACATGCTAGTTGGTCATATACCAGACGTCAGATGGCAGTTCCCTGGTGACATGTGTACAGGTTAGTTCATCGACCTGGGGATTGTCATTTGTCTCGTGTGAGTTCCCACTGTACTTTGATAACTACCCTCCCACGCTCAAAGGAGACGTGCAAACAGGTTTTAGTTGGGTACAGTCCCGAGCCACATGGAGGCAGTGAGCGTATCTTCAGGGGTTCGTCTCTCCCGGTATTGGGGGTGAGGTCGCGCTGTGTTTAGGAGAGCCATTACACAAAGCCCTCGGCCGAGGCAAGAGATTTACTGGTAGGTATTCCAGTAGTATCTCAGGGTGTTCTGGGCTACGCTCCGACACGACTTGTACCGCTTTTGGGGGTCTGACTTTTACCAACCCTCTAGGCCCGCCATGCGATGCTCATAGACGAACGGACCGGACTGTACGGATATTATCACTGACAGGCTCAGTAGGGTGTCAGGATGAGTTCGCTCATCGACGTCCCTTTTGGTCAATACCTGGTAGCCCGTTACGTATTGGCTTATACCTCTGACGTGCTAGTGGTTAAATCCACAACCAAGGTGTTGACGAGTCTTTAAAGTCCCCCACATTCAGTTACTCAAGCTTTCGGGCGAAAAGCTGTAGAGGCCGTATGGAGATATGGCAAGGTCCGATCAGATACGTGCGGTATTGCACGGATCAGGATCGGACAGTTCGTACTAGAGGCCGTATGGATATATGGCAGGGTTCGATCAGATACGTGCTGTATTGCAAGGATCAGGATCGGACGGATAATACTAGCCGGCTTTGGTTTAAGCCGGATCCTAGTGTAGTACGGTGTAGATTTTGTCTCATTACATTTGTATTTCGGTCGGAATAGAAATGCGGGTGTGTATACACAGTATCGGGTTTTTCCTGTAATTTATTACGCGACCAGTTTTCTGGAGTTGCCAGTTTGCTTTCCGTTTCGGCCATATTTCTTTGTATCCTTCAATGGCCGAAGTTTGGTGGAGGAGGGCTTATTTGCATTTGTACAAATAAGATTTTTGGAATGGGGTCTTTTGCATTTTGTTGCATCATGATGGGTGGACCATACCATGACTTTCCATGGTTCATGATTGCTTGACTTTGTGAGCAATCATGGTTGTAGTTGATGGGCTTTTGGAGTGGGGTTTTGGTTAAAATGATTCTTGATCATCATATCCTTTTGCTCTCTACTTTTTGGATGATAGTTTTTCCCCCACTTGTTTTTCCTCACTCTCTCTCACCATTCCAAAAGCCATGGCCGGCCACTCCCCTTAGTGGGCTGTCCAAAAATTGTAGTGGGGAATTTTTTTTCATTTCAGGCTCCAAAAATCCCCAAGTTCCTCTACATAGTTCTTGTATCATCCCTCCACCAAAATAGCACCTCCATGAACCCCAAAATGAGACATAGCCTCTACACTATATTCTACAGCAAATCTTGGGTACGTCGACTAGCCAGCTTCGTGCCCGAGTTGCCTCGGCATTGAGGTGGGAGCCCGTAAAAGATGTAGGCGATGTGGTACACTTCCGGCGACGAGGTGGAGACAGGACATTCCGCGGGAGATCGGGACGACGACGAGAAGACAGGAGGACTCAGATCTGTCGGTATATCTCTATTCCCTTTCTTGTAGTTAGCTAGGACTAGTTAATGGTTCGATCCGGGTTTTAGTGCGCGGTGGTGCCGGTTTGCTAGTTTGCAAAATTAAAGTTTATCACCGCTTCTGCATTTGGCCGTCGGATTGACGGCCGGGGCGCCGCCGTGCACTTACAGTTGGTTCACCTAAGATTGTATACAGGTGCTCATTGGGTTATGAGTACACCGGACAGGACTCGCCGGGAACCTGCTAGTTGGGATTATACCAGACGTCAGATAGCAGTTCCCAGGTGACATGTGTACAGGTTAGTTCATCGACCTGAGATCGTCATTTGTCTCGTGTGAGTTCCCACTGTACTTTGATTACTACCCTACCACGCTAAAAGGAGACGTGCAAACAGGTTTTAGTTGGGTACAGTCCCGAGCCACATGGAGGCAGTGAGCGGATCTGTAGGGGTTCGTCTCTCCCGGTATTGGGGGTGAGGTCGCGCTGTGTCTAGGAGAGCCAGTACATGAAAGTCCTTGGCCAAGGTAGGAGATTTACTGGTAGGCATTCCAGTAGTATCTCAGGGTGTTCTGGGCTACACTCCGACACGACTTGTACCGCTTTTGGGGGTCTGACTTTTACCAACTCCCTAGGCCCGCCATGCGATACTCATAGACGAATGGACCGGACTGTACGGATATTGTCACTGACAGGCTCAGTAGGGTGTCAGGATGAGTTTGCTCATCGACGTCCCTTTTGGTCAATACCTGGTAGCCCGTCACTTATTGGCTAATATCTCTGATGTGCTAGTGGTTAAATCCAGAGCCAAAGTATTGACGAGTCTTTAGAGTCCCCCACAGACCAGTTTCTCAAGTTTCGGGCGAAACGCTGTAGAGGCCGTATGGAGATATGGCAGGGTTCGATCAGATACGTGCGGTATTGCACGATCGTGATCGGACGGGTTTTACTAGCGGGCTTTGGTTTAAGCCGGATCCTAGTATTAGAGAGTGTAGATTTTGTCTCTTTGCATTTGTATTCAGTGGGAATACATATGCGGGCATGTATATGCAGTCGCGGGGTTTTCCTGTAATTTATTATGGGATCAGTTTTCTGAAGTTGCTAGTTTGCATTCCGTTCCGGCCAGTTTTCCTTTGTTCCTTCCCGGCCGGACTTTTCCGATGGAGGGGGTTATTTGCAGTTGTGCAAATTATCTTTGTGGAGGGTGTTATTTGCATTTGTGGCTTCATGATGAGATTCTTTTTCCATCCCCTCACTTGCATTAAATGAGATTAGAAATGATTAGAAATTGATTTGATATTGTTATCATCATATTTGGTTGTGGTCACCCCTTGGCTTTTACTACACTCACCTCCCTTCTTGTGTTTGATTATTCCCTTCACCTTTTTGAGATATGAGGGGGCCGGCCAAAATTTGTTAGAGGAGAGGGTTCGTTTTTTATGTGTGGCATTTTTCCTCATCTTATTCCTTGCAAAAATGAGAGCACCACTATTTCTCCAAAGTTCTTCTCTCATTCCTCCATCATGGCAACTTCTATAACCCCAAGAGACAACCATTCTATGTTAGTGTATATGCCCTAGAGGCCATCGCTGTATCATACTAGTATGTATATTACTTGATGGAAGTTTGGGATATTCACAGTTGTTTAGACAATCTTGCTCGAAATGGTAGTATGCTAGTTGGTTTGTCTCTGCTTTAATGTGTACATGTGTTTCTTTATTGTATCACCTATACGCATTAGTGGAGCCCTTAGGATCTTTGCTTGATTACCAGCGTTGTGATGGCAATCACACTCGTGGGGGCTGGGTAATCTATAAGCACATCCTTATTTACACGTCCCTGGTCGTGGGATTATCGAGACAGGGCATCGATACTCCGGAGTAGACTAGCGTATGCGCTTCTCATCCCATCTCGGGAGACGGCCTGTCCCACAGCCATCAGTACGTCGTACTTGAGATAGTATGCGGGTGCTCGTTAGGTTACGAGTACACTGGACAGGACTCGTCGGGAACTGTTGGTTGGTATTGTACCTATCGTCAGTTATCAGTTCCCAGGTGACATGAGTACAGCTTAGTCCGCTGACTTGACACTGTCACATCGCCTCGAGTGTGTTCCCACTGCACTTTGATTACTACCCTACCACGGCTCAAAGGAGTCATGCAAACAGGTAGTTTTTGGGTGCAGTCCCGAAGCACTTGGAGACAGTGACGGTTAGACAGGATTCGTCTCTCCCGGTATTGGGGGTTGACATCGCGCTGTGTCCAGGAGAGCCATTACACAAGTAGTCCCTGGCCAGGGCAAGCGAGATATGCTGGTAGGTTTCCAGTGTTATCTCAGAGTGTTCTGGGCTACACTCCGATACGACTTGTATCGCTATTAGGGGACTGACGTTTACCGCCTCTCTAGGCCCGCCATGCGATGTATCAGATGAACAGACCGGATTGAACGGAGACTGTCACATTTAGGCTCAGTAGGAGTTCGGATGGGTTCACCTCGTCAGTCTTCTTATCGGCATCTACCTGGGGACAGTTACGTACAGCTAGTGCCGCTTGCGGTCTGTGGTTAAACCTACTGCCAGCGTAGTGTCGAGTCTTTAGAGTCACACACAGAGAGTTATTCGCCTTTAGGCAAAATGAGTAGAGGTCGCATGGTTTTGCGACAAGGTTCGTTCACATCCGCGCACTTGTGCACGTTTGCTGTCCGGACAGCTTATACTAGCGGGCTTTGGTTTAAGCCGGATCCTAGTATATGATTTGGGATTGGTTTTATCTCATTGTATTCGTGTTCCTCGGATCACGGATACGGGTGCGTATGCACAGTTGACTGAGACAGAGGGAGAGGACTTTGATTAGGGTTAATGACCATTGTCATTTTCTTAACCCTAATGCTTATGTGAGAATTATGATTAATTGATATTAGTTAAATATAATTGTGCATGGTTAGGGTTGTTGACCATTTGACCATACTTGACTTGTTGACCTAGGTTGACATGTTGACCATCATCATTCAATATGAAAGATACTCTTTGATCCTTGCAATTTGCATTTAATGTGAAATGATAATGGTCAAGTCTTGATTAACAATGACAATTATCTTAGCTAATTATCTAATTTCATAATTCACACATATATGGGAGAATGGTTCATTTTTCATTTTATTCTATCATATTAGTTCTATCTCCTCCTCTTCCTCTCTCTCTAGCTCTCCCCTCTCATGAGTTGAGAAACACTTGAGCTTGAGATAAATCACTCTAAAATACTCTCTACTCTTTTCTAAGGTTCTAGGATTAGCACTCCAAGCATCTTAGTTACTTCTAGCTTGAAGTTGAAGCCAAAGGTTGAGGCTCTCGGGTGGATCCTTCTTCGACAAGAGAAGGCGACGAGGAGATCATCTTCTTTCACTCCAAGGAGCAAGGAGAGAAGGACATAAAGTCCTAGGTATAATCTCTTTTCAAAGTAGCTAAACTTTTTAGCTTTGTAGTTAGTTTTTGTTTAGCAAAGATCCTCCTTTTGATAGTCCATGTTGCCTAGTTCGATAAAAATCCGACTTTTATACCGTTTCCGCCTCCCCGCACGCACCGGGGTGGGCAACGTGGACTTACAGTGGTATCAGAGCCTAACTAAACATAAACTAGCTAGTTAGTAAAGTGTATAGAAGTTCAATCGGTAAAATTCGCAAAACTAGTTTTTCAAAACCCTAAGTTTCTGTTTATTTTTCTTCTGCTCTAAAAATAATAAATCATACTTCAAAAATCGGCTCAGGGTTTTGTTAAGAAACTCACCAAATACGATACAGTGAACTGTTCAAAGCGCCGCGTTTCCGCGGCAAGAACATGCTTCTTGTAGCAGAACCGCGGCCGAGTTGACTCGGTTCTGGACCGAGTTTGGTGCAGTGTTCTTCTGTTAAGGTTTTGGGATTTTTAAGATATTTTATTTCTGCCCAGATTTTCCAGAAAAGAAATTTGTATTTGGGGTGGTTATAAATCCGTATTTTTGATCGAACTTCCCTATACTTTGACTAATGGGTTATATCTGTGTTGTTTATATGTATTGAACGTCTGCTAATCGCTATACATCGATTAGTGGGGGTTATACATATCTGTGATCTGTAATGCTTGTTTGTTTGTGTATATGAACTCGGTAGATTGTCGCGGATGAATAGCCGGGGTGGATGTGAGATGAGAGTTTCGTTTTTCTTTCATTCATGTAACTTGTAATTTGATGTAATATTATTTGTATGGCCGCACAACCGGGTCGGGGTTGTAGCCATCGTTGTATTATTTCTTTTTACTGTTTTTGCTCCTAGGATAGACCCAAGGTGGGGTGCACAAACTACCGGGTATCTCGAAGTGCCGAGTGGCCTACTCACGTTGTTGAGGGAGGTTGCTTCGCTTCGGATACTTGGCGGGTAGTTTGCCGCACCCGTAGGGGTCTTGGGTGGGGTATTGGCTATTCATTGCGACCGTGTAATCCGTTTTTCGTTGCAGGCTCGAACGAATCGCGGATTCCTAGTATATCCAAAGTGTTCATCTGTGATCTGGATTGACTATCATTGCTATATATCTATATATGATATCTATTTAGGTGTTGCTTATGTTTTGCATCCGCGCTAGTCCAGCCCCCGCTCTGTCGTTAGTTAAGTAACCTAACGGGTGATGACGGGACCCCGTGGAGAATGCGGATGGCATAAGCGTACACCATATTTTGGTTGTTTTCTGCAATGGTAGGATTAAATGATGGGACACATTTAAATTAATGCGAGAAAATAAACCAAGTAAAAGTCGTTGGAACACTTTGAAAACCACACTGTTCTTTTCAAAACTAAACTTTTAAATGCGGAGCTTGAACCACTCCTTTTAAAAGCTATCTCGTTCCATCGATTATATCAAGTTCACTACGTTCACGGATTCTCCAAAACCATTCGTAGCCCTCCGTCATTCCACATGAATGGTCGATAAGTATTCAAGCTATGTATGTTGGCCAAAGTCAAGGCATAGTGATTGGTAGCTATTGGGTATTCATGTGCAGCATAGATAGATGCGTTGGTTTAGGACAGTCGTACTGCCATTTTGGCCAAAGTCAAGGGTAGGTACGGGTGGGTCCAAATTAACCTGGAGAATGACGGGTAGAACTTGACATGTGACTTATGATATTTTGGCCAAAGTCAAGGTCATAAGAGCATGGGGCAAATATCCACATCGGGAGTTTCATAAGTACTGAAACTTGCTAGCGCTGCATACCATTTGGAGTGTGATGATTCTGGTAGGATTCCTTCAGTTTTATCACGCAATGATATTTGGATCCCGATCCTACTGTGAGTATATGCTACTCCTCGGGAAATTTCTCACTTAACGATCAATGCTATAAACCTAGTAGGTGTCTAGAAAGGTGTTAGCGGGGCTATGCTCACAGGGAAAAGAGGTTACTTAATTAAGGAACTTCGCGAAAGCGTTGGAAAACCTCCCTCGAAGTACCGACACTGGCCTGGCTGAACGGTTAAGCAAGTATTGTACGGTGAGATTGATCCCGACTAATTCTTCCTTTATGGTTTGAGGAGGGATTCGAGAGACAGTGGGAGCCATCCTGTTTAGACAAACTAAAAACCACTCTAAACTTGCAAGAGCATCATGCTAAAGTGTTTCTTTTCTCTCTGCTAATTGCAGCGACCAATCAAGATGACCGGACTTAAGTTATTACTAGATAAAAACATACTGACAGGGCCAAACTACAAAGATTGGCTTAGGAATGTAAAAATGGCAATCACTTATGACAAGTTGGGGTATCTTCTTACCACCAAAGCTCCCCCTGTCCCAGGTCCCAAAACCAGTGTCGTAGATAGGTAAATCTATAAAACCTGGGAAATCGACTGCGCGAAGGCCAAGTGCCTCGTGCTTGCCTCTATGGACAATGAACATCAGAGGAGGCACGAGAATATGGACCTTGAATCCATATTTCTCCATACAAAAGAACTGTACGGAGAGCAATCTCGTATCGCCAGATACGAAGTGTCAAAGAAGTTGTTTTCGCCAAGATTGGCCGTCGGATCATCGATAGCGGAACACGTGCGTAAGATGATTGGCTACATAGAGGAGCTCGCGGAACTTGGGACTACGTTGGAGAATGAGCTCTATACGGACTTGATTCTCCAGTCCCTTCCTTCCACTTACGCCCAGTTCATCCTGAACTTCAACTTACAGGAAAAGGAAGTTGAACTTTCAGAGCTCCTCAACATGCTGAGGAGTGCAGAGGGCACCCTACAGAAAGGTAGGGAAACATCCACTTTGTTTGTAGGTGGATCTTCCTTTTCTAAGTCCAGGGCGAAAGCCAAGGGAAAGAAGAAGAAAGCCCCCGCCAAACCAAGGGGCGGTGCTAGTAAAATGGATACGAAGGGAAAGGCAAAAGCAACAAAGGTAGCGGGGAAGCTTGTGGGGAAAGAAGAGTGCTTGTACTGTCACAAGAGTGGACACTGGAAGAAAGATTGTACGGCTTGGAAGGCAAGAACACAGGATCTGAATCAAGTTGCGGCTTCAACTTCAGGTGTGTATGTTATTGAAAACTGTCTATCAATAAACTCTACTTCCTGGGTATTGGATACCGGATCAGTATCTCAGATCTGTAATTCTTTGCAGGGGTTGAGAAAGCGTAGGTTTTTGAAAGCAGGTGACATGACCCTCAATGTTGCAAACGGAGCTAGCATGGATGCTGAAGCCGTGGGGGACTATCACATAGGAATGTTAGATGGACATGTTTTGGTTTTACGTAATTGCTTTTTTGTACCCAATGCAACTTGTAATATCATTTCTGTATCTTTAATATCTAAAGAAGGTTATGAATTTGCGTTTGTAAGTAATGTTGTGAACATTCACCTTAATCAAGTTCTGATTGGGTCAGGTACATTAAGCAATGGTATATACGTATTAAACCAACCATAGATTTTCAATGTCCAGAATACACACAAAAGAAAGTCTCCAGATATCAATCAGGCTTTCTTATGGCATTGTAAACTAGGTCACATCAATGAGAGAAGATTGACGAAGTTACATACTGAAGGATATTTGGATCCGTTCGAATATCAATCATATGCAACTTGTCAATCCTGTCTCAAAGGAAAGATGACAAAAACTCCGTTCACTGGATACGGAGTAAGAGTGAGCGAGCTCTTGGGACTCATACACAGCGACGTGTGCGGTCCAATGTCTACACATGCGCGAAGCGGTTATTCTTACTTCATTACTTTTACGGATGACTTTTCAAGGTACGGATATGTCTTCTTAATGAAACATAAATCTAAAGCCTTTGAAAAATTCCAGGAATATAAGAATGAAGTAGAAAAACAAATAGGCAAAAGTATCAAGGCACTGCGATCTGATCGAGGTGGTGAATACTTGAGTGCCGAGTTCCTGGATTACTTAACAGAGGATGGAATTCTCTCTCAGCTTATTCCTCTATACACTCCGCAACATAACGGTGTATCGGAGAGACGGAACCGAACCCTATTGGATATGGTACGGTCCATGATGAGTAACGCTGAGTTACCGCGATTATTCTGGGGATATGCGCTAGAATCAGCAGCATACCTTTTGAACCGAGTTCCAACTACGACTGTGCCTACTACACCATATCAGATGTGGTGTGGGAAGAGACCCTATCTTAATCACATTAAGATATGGGGATGTCCAGCTTTTGTCAAAAACCAGCATGCGGACAAGATCGAGGCACGCTCAGTACAGTGCAAGTTTGTGGGATATCCAAAGAACTCCAAGGGATATTTCTTCTATTGCGAAGAGGAACAAAAGGTTTTTGTTTCTCGTCATGCCCACTTTCTAGAACACCAGTTCTTGGAAAAGGAAATTAGTGGGAGCGCAATAGAACTGGACGAAATTCCAGAACCACGAGCTATTACTGAAAGCTTAGTAGAACCAGAGGGTTCGAAAGATCAGGACATTCCTACGCCGCTCCGCAGAAGTAGTAGACAATCTCATCCGCCCGAGAGATACTACGGTTTTCTCATAGACGGGGATAGAGAAGATTGCATCATTGATAGTGATGAGCCGACTAGCTTACAGCAAGCCATTTAGAGCGTTGACTCGGTAAAATGGCTGGATGAAATGCGGACCGAAATGGAGTCCATGTACACCAATAAAGTTTAGACATTGGACATTGCTCCAGATGGGGTAAAACACGTAGGATGCAAGTGGATCTTCAAAAGGAAGATTGGTGTAGATGGACAGGTTGAGACCTATAAAGCTAGACTGGTTGCAAAGGGTTTTCGTCAGAGACCTGGTTTGGACTAGGACGAAACCTTTTCTCCAGTAGCTATGCTGAAATCCATTCGGATCCTTCTTGCCATTGCTGCCTTCCATGATTATGAGATTTGGCAGATGGACGTAAAGACCGCTTTTCTAAATGGAAATTTAGAGGAGTGTGTCTATATGGACCAGCCAGAGGGTTTCATTCAGAGTGGGAGCAGGGGAAAGGTGTGCAAGTTGCTTAAGTCCATTTGTGGACTAAAGCAGGCATCGCGGAGTTAGAACATCTGTTTTGATGAGACGGTCAAGGAATTTGGCTTTATCAAAAATCCAAATGAACCATGCATCTATTGTAGATTTGTAGCGAGAACTGTAGTATTCCTCGTTTTATACGTGGATGACATTCTCTTAATAGGAAATGACATTCCTATGCTATAATCTGTCAAAGGGTTCTTGTCACACAGGTTCTCCATGAAAGACCTGGGGAATGCCTCATACATTCAAGGGATCCGGATCTACCGTGACCTATCCAAGAGGATATTAGGACTCTCACAGTCCAGGTACATCGACACCATACTGAAAAGATTCAGTATGGAAGATTCCAAGCGCGGTAATCTACCGGCTTGTCACGGGATCACCCTCTCCAAAGAGATGTCTCCCAAGACTGATTTGGAGAGGGATCGCATGTCTATTATACCCTACGCTTCTACGGTAGGCTCTATAATGTATACGATGTTGTGTACCAGACCAGACGTGGCTTATGCACTGAGTGTGGTAAGCAGGTATCAGTCAAACCCTGGGGAGAAACACTGGATAGCGGTAAAGAACATTCTCAAGTACCTGAGAAGGACAAAGGAGATGTTCTTGGTGTATGGCGGAAAAGACCTCCAGATTGAGGCCTTTGCTGACTCCAGCTTCCAGAGTGACAAGGATGATTCCAAGTCCATGCCGGGTTTTATCTTCACCCTCAATGGAGGGGCGGTGTGTTGGAAGAGTTCCAAACAGGAAACCGTTGCTGACTCGACTATGGAAGTGGAATATATCGCAGCATCTGATGCCGCAAAAGAAGCTGTCTGGATGAGGAAGTTCTTGAAAGAACTTCAGGTGGTTCCGTCCATTGTTGATCCAATACCTTTGTATTGCGACAACAACGGGGCTATAGCTTTAGCGAAGGAACCCAAGTCCCATCAGAAATCCAGACACATCTTGAGGCGGTATAACCTGATCAGGGAGATCGTGGATCGCCAGGAGATCGAGGTTCGGAGGGTTGCTTCAGAAGATAACACTGCAGATCCATTCACGAAGGCCTTACCCCTGACTCAGTTCGAGCGGCTGATCGAGATGATAGGTCTTCGATACGCCAGTACATGGCCTTAGTGCAAGTAGGAGATTGTTAGTGTATATGCCCTAGAGGCCGTTACTGTATCATACTAGTATGTATATTACTTGATGGAAGCTTGGGATATTCACAGTTGTATAGACAGTCTTGCTCGAAATGGTAGTATGCTACTTGGTTTGTCTCTGCTTTAATGTGTACATGTATTTCTTTATTGTATCACCTATACGCATTAGTGGAGCCCTTAGGATCTTTGCTTGATTACCAGCGTTGTGATGGCAGTCACACTCGTGGAGGCTGGGTAATCTACAAGCACATCCTTATTTACACGTCCCTGGTCGTGGGATTATCGAGACAGGGCATCGATACTCCGGATTTGACTAGCGTATGCGCTTCTCATCCCAGCTCGGGTGACGGCCTGTCCTACAGCCGTCAGTACGTCGTACTTGAGATAGTATGCGGGTGCTCGTTAGGTTACGAGTACACCGGACAGGACTCGTCGGGAACTCTTGGTTGGTATTATACCTATCGTCGGTTATCAGTTCCTAGGTAATATGAATACAGCTTAGTCCGCTGACTTGACACTGTCACTTCGCCTCGAGTGTGTTCCCACTGCACTTTGATTACTACCTTACCACGGCTCAATGGAGTCGTGCAAACAGGTAGTTTTTGGGTGCAGTCCCGAAGCACTTGGAGGCAGTGACGGTTAGACAGGATTGGTCTCTCCCGGTATTGGGGGTTGACATAGCGCTGTGTCCAGGAGAGCCATTACATAAGTAGTCCCTGGCCAGGGCAAGCGAGATATGCTGGTAGGTTTCTAGTGTTATCTCAGGGTGTTCTGGGCAACACTCCGACACGACTTGTACCGCTATTAGGGGACTGACGTTTACCGCCCCCCTAGGCCCGCCATGCGATGTATCAGACGAACAGACCGGACTGTACGGAGACTGTCACATTCAGGCTCAGTAGGAGTTCAGATGGGTTCACCTCATCAGTCTTCTTATCGGCATCTACCTGGGGACCGTTACGTACAGCTAGCGCCGCTTGCGGTCTGTGGTTAAACCCACTGCCAGCGTAGTGTCGAGTCTTTAGAGTCCCACACAGAGAGTTATTCGCCTTTAGGCAAAATGAGTAGAGGTCGCATGGTTTTGCGACAGGGTTCGTTCCCATCCGCGCACTTGTACACGTTTGCTGTCCGGACAGCTTATATGCCCTAGAGGCCGTTACTGTATCATACTAGTATGTATATTACTTGATGGAAGCTTGGGATATTCACAGTTGTATAGACAGTCTTGCTCGAAATGGTAGTATGCTACTTGGTTTGTCTCTGCTTTAATGTGTACATGTATTTCTTTATTGTATCACCTATACGCATTAGTGGAGCCCTTAGGATCTTTGCTTGATTACCAGCGTTGTGATGGCAGTCACACTCGTGGGGGCTGGGTAATCTACAAGCACATCCTTATTTACACGTCCCTGGTCGTGGGATTATCGAGTCAGGGCATCGATACTCCGGATTAGACTAGCGTATGCGCTTCTCATCCCAGCTCGGGTGACGGCCTGTCCTACAGCCGTCAGTACGTCGTACTTGAGATAGTATGCGGGTGCTCGTTAGGTTACGAGTACACCGGACAGGACTCGTCGGGAACTCTTGGTTGGTATTATACCTATCGTCGGTTATCAGTTCCTAGGTAATATGAATACAGCTTAGTCCGCTGACTTGACACTGTCACTTCGCCTCGAGTGTGTTCCCACTGCACTTTGATTACTACCCTACCACGGCTCAATGGAGTCGTGCAAACAGGTAGTTTTTGGGTGCAGTCCCGAAGCACTTGGAGGCAGTGACGGTTAGACAGGATTGGTCTCTCCCGGTATTGGGGGTTGACATAGCGCTGTGTCCAGGAGAGCCATTACATAAGTAGTCCCTGGCCAGGGCAAGCGAGATATGCTGGTAGGTTTCTAGTGTTATCTCAGGGTGTTCTGGGCTACACTCCGACACGACTTGTACCGCTATTAGGGGACTGACGTTTACCGCCCCCCTAGGCCCGCCATGCGATGTATCAGACGAACAGACCGGACTGTACGGAGACTGTCACATTCAGGCTCAGTAGGAGTTCAGATGGGTTCACCTCTTCAGTCTTCTTATCGGCATCTACCTGGGGACCGTTACGTACAGCTAGCGCCGCTTGCGGTCTGTGGTTAAACCCACTGCCAGCGTAGTGTCGAGTCTTTAGAGTCCCACACAGAGAGTTATTCGCCTTTAGGCAAAATGAGTAGAGGTCGCATGGTTTTGCGACAGGGTTCGTTCCCATCCGCGCACTTGTACACGTTTGCTGTCCGGACAGCTTATACTAGCGGGCTTTGGTTTAAGCCGGATCCTAGTATATGATTTTGGATTGGTTTTATCTCATTGTATTCGTGTTCCTCGGATCACGGATACGGGTGCGTATGCATAGTTGACTGAGAAGGGAGAGGACTTTGATTAGGGTTAATGACCATTGTCATTTTCTTAACCCTAATGCTTATGTGAGAATTATGATTAATTGATATTAGTTAATTATAATTGTGCATGGTTAGGGTTGTTGACCATTTGACTATACTTGACTTGTTGACCTAGGTTGACATGTTGACCATCATCATTCCATATGAAAGATGCTCTTTAATACTTGCAATTTGCATTTAATGTGAAAAGATAATGGTCAAGTCTTGATTAACCATGACAATTATCTTAGCTAATTATCTAATTTCATAATTCACACATATATGGGAGAATGGTTCATTTTTCGTTTTATTCTATCATATTAGTTCTCTCTCCTCCTCTTCCTCTCTTTCTAGCTCTCTCCTCTCATGAGTTGAGAAACACTTGAGCTTGAGATAAATCACTCTAAAATACTCTCTACTCTTTTCTAAGGTTCTAGAATTAGCACTCCAAGCATCTTAGTTACTTCAAGCTTGAAGTTGAAGCCAAAGGTTGAGGCTCTCGGGTGGATCCTTCTTCGACAAGAGAAGGCGACGAGAAGATCATCTTCTTTTACTCCAACGAGCAAGGAGAGAAGGACATAAAGTCCTAGGTATAACCTCTTTTCAAAGTAGCTAAACTTTTTAGCTTTGTAGTTAGTTTTTGTTCAGCAAAGATCCACCTTTTGATAGTCCATGTTGCCTAGTTCGATAAAAATCCGACTTTTATACCGTTTCCGCCTCCCCGCAAGCACCGGGGTGGGCAACGTGGACTTACATTCTACACTAGTCTACAACAAATCTTGGACGCGTCGGCTAGCCAACTTCGCGCCCGAGTTGCCTCGGTCCAGAGGTGGGAGCCCGTAAAAGAATCCGGCGATGCGGTGCCCGTTTCGATGAGGAGGCGACGACCGGAGATTCCTCGAGGAGATCGGAGTAGAGACGAAGACCGAAGGACACGGATCGCTTGGTATAGCTTCTCTACTCTTTTATTGTTTGCTAGTAGCTAGGTTAATGGCCCGATCCGGGTTAAAAGTGCACGGTGGTGCCGGTTTGCAAGTTTCGCAAAGTTTTTCGTTTCCGTGTTTCCGACGTCGGATCGACGGCCGGGGCGCTGACGTGCACTTACAGTGTGTGTGTGTGTATAGATATATTCAGAGGACAGTCTTGTTCGACATGATAGTATGCTATCTGGTTACCCTTTATCTTGACATGTTCACGTGATCATGTTTTTATTCATTTGATACATGTTGATAAAGCCCTTACGATATTTGCTTAACTACTGAGATTATGATGGAGGTCATACTGGTGGAACATCTGTAGTTTATAAGAATATCCTTGAAATTTTCTTAGTCGTGGGTGTATCGAGACGGGGCATCGATATTCCAGTATAGACTAGCGTATAGCATTCTTGTCCCGTATGATGGGCGATGGATGATCCCATATCCATCTGGTGTGATGACACCAAAGATTGTATACGGGTGCTCAGTGTGACTGGGTATACTGAACGGACTCGCCGAGAACTCCTATGTGGTATTATATCTTATGTCGGATAGCAGTTCTCAAGTGATATTGGTACCGGTTAGTCTGTAGACCCGAGATCGCCATAGATTCTTATGTGTCCTCCCACTGAACTTTGATCTCCACGCCACCACGGCTCTACTGAGTCGTGCAAAGAGGTGGATTTTGGATACAGTCCCGAGGCACATGGAGGCAACGAGCGATAGGAGGGGTTTTGTCTCTCCCGGTATTTGGGGTTGATGTTATGCTATGTTCGATTGGCTATAACAGGAAGTCCCTGGCCAGGGCTGCTGAAATTTACTGATAGGTGTTATTAGTAGTTTCTCGATCTGTTATGAGCCATATACCGACATGACTTATTGAGTTATTAGGGTCGACGTTACCATCCCTAGACTCGATATGCAACATATCTGAGGAAGAGACCGGACTGTACGGTAAGTGTTACCTGTTGGCTCGACGGGAGTTTTGACAGGTTTGCTTGTACTTCTTCTGATCGTTCATTATCCGGGTGGCCGTTACATTTAGCTGACCGCTTGCGGCTTGTTAGTGTTTGATATGATCATCACCTACTGTCGGCGTATTGACGAGTCTTAGAGTCCTACACAGATGTTTCCTAGCTCAGGCGAAACGATGTGATATGCATATGAGATACGCGCGGGAGCTCGATTAAATGCGAGTATGTGATACCGTATTTTAATCGGGCGTTTTCTATTGGTCGGGTCATATGAGATATGACTGGTTTATTAAATCAAGTGTTGATTTAATATTGACTTTTATCTCATTTATATAAACCTTTTCTTTATGATGTATGCATGGATGTATATGTACATATTGATGTGCATGCACACATACATACATACATTTGTATCATGGTTGTCGATACATAGAAGATGGAAATGCAAGACTCACATGGTGTATAAATATCTTCATATTTATTTGATTTTGAGAAAAAGGAAAATGATTTAAATCATGGTTGACTATTCAATGCTTTACTCTTAGTTACAACCATGGTTTCATTTCATTTGTTCCTTAATTCAAACACAAAATATCTAGATATTTATTAAGCCTAGTTTGGCATGAGAGATACATCTTGGATATTATTCATTTTCTATTCTAATTATCATTATCATTTTATCTCTCTTGAGCTTAAGGTTGCCATCTTCTTCTTCCTCATCTCTCATGCTCTCTTGATTATTCTAGTGAGTGTGTGAGCTAAAAAGAAAGGGTTTTTTGAGTGAGAGAACAAACCAATTAATCATTCTATACTAGTTTAGCCTATTAGTTTAGAGTGTTACCTTCACTTCCTTATTCATCAAGTGAAGCAAGGAGCTTCGGGTGGATCGTCATGGACTTGGAGGAAGCTTGAGCAAGCCGTTCCAACTCGAGGAGATCCAAGGAGTCATGGAGGGATGTCTACAAAGGTTGTATCGCTTAACCTTTAGTGTAGAATTCTTCTACTATGTGATGCTAGTTAATTGTTACCCTAAATTTCTAGTTCGATTCATGGTTAGTTTGCTTAGCACCCCCTTTAATTTTTGTTATGGCATGTGTTATGCTTCCAAACCCTAGGTAAGGTGCTATGGAAACCCTACAATCCTGGGCTATGACGAGGGGTAATTTTCTACCATCTGGAAGATCAATAGTGATATTGTTCTTGACTCACCACAGTTTTAGTGAAATGGACTTTTTGAGAAAACAGTAGTGGGAGTATAGTAGAACTGGAAGTGATTCCATAACCACAAACGATTACTAAAAATTTAATAGGACCTAAAGGTTCAATCAGGATTGACATTCAATTAGCCACTCCGCAGATATGGTGGGTAACCTCAGGCAACCGAGAGGTACTCCGGTAGCCTCAAGGACGGTGACATGGAGGTTCTTATTTACCCAGACTTGCCATTGCTGCTGTTCCAGACTATGAGACCCGACAAGAGGATGAGTATAGCGTCGTTCTAAACCAGCTTTAGAAGTGCAGGTGTATATGACTCTGCCAGAAGGTTGTCGTAATCAGTGGGAGCCGTGGAAGCATAGTGGACAAGTAGCTTGTGTCTATTTATAGACTAAAGCAGATATAGCGGAGAAAGATTGTCTATTTTTTATGTGACAGTCATGGGCTATGACTTCATCAGAATAGGGAACGGATCTGTTAAGAAGGTGGCAGGGTGTGATGTCCTGGTATTTGGATGACATACACATCGTAGGAAGTGAAATTCCTATACTACGATCGGTTAAACCGTGGTTGTCACACAGTGGTTTCTCCATATAGAATATGGATAAAATATCGGGCATTCTGGTTACTAGATCTATAGTTTTAGATCTAGATTTGGGAAGTCTCCCAATCTGGTTACTTTGACAGCATTCTAAAAGATATTTAGAATGGACGACTCCTGGCATAGTGGTGTACCTATAGGTGATGGAGTCACCCTCTCTAAAGGTGTCTTACAGACTAAAGAGGAGGGGATGTGCATGATTGGCATATCACTTGCTTAGGAAATTGAGTTAATCATGAGATGTCAAGTACCACACCAGATTTTGCACTATGTGCAATAAGTTGATATATTAATCCAAACATGGAGAAACGTTCGGAAGCAGTTTTAGAACATAAGTGGATGTTCTAGTGATTTGGTAACGACAACCTCCTTTGGGAGACGGTTATCATTCCAGGCTTCTAAGGTGACCTGGATGACAGAGTGACTGTCAGAGTTATAGTTTTCCCTCTGACGAGTGGACAAGTGATCCAAGCGGATACTGAGGGAGGCATGGCACAGGATACTGATTAAACTCAGTTGACGATACAGTCTAAGAAGTTTTCTCGATTTGGAGTTCATTTGTGAACTGGGTCTTATCAAATATCCAGACATATTCTAAGACAGGTATTGCTCATTTCGGGAGATGGCTTTCTCCGCGAACTTGAGATAAAGAGAGTCATAGAAAGAAACATCAGAGCGGATCCACTCACTGAGGCTATTTCTCAAATGCAATAATTTCACAAACGAGCTTTGTGAAACTGATTAGTAGAGGAGTTGGGTGCTCGGTATCACACGGGCTGTGAGTATGCGACATCGCAATAATTGTCCTTAAGTGCAAGTGGGAGATTGTTGGATATAGCGCCCTCAAAGTCAATTATTGGATCACAGACAGGTGATTGCAATGATTGAGTGAGGACTTATACCGGTAGGACAGTCTTACTCGAAATGATAGTATTCTATCTGGTTTGTCTTTATCATCGTGTACATGCTTACAGGTCACTATTACACGTTGATAGAGACCTTAGGATTCTTGCTTGACTACCAGCAGTATGATGGCGATCATATACGTGAGAGTTGGGTAGTCAATAAGCACATTCTTAAAGTGTCCCTAGTCGTGGGAGTTTCGAGACGGGGCATCAATACTCCATTAGTAGACTAGTGTATACAGTCGAGACCCCGAAGAGGGGCGGTGGCCGGTTCCATAAGCCATTGGTGTCAATTGGTTCACCTAAGATGTATACAGGTGCTCATTGGGTTTCGAGTACACCGGACGGACTCGCCGGGAACATGCTAGTTGATATTATACCTATCGTCAGATTGCAGTTCTCTAGTGATAAGGGCATAGGTTAGTCTATCGACCTGAGATCGTCATTTGTCTCGTGTGAGTTTCCACCGTACTTTGATTACTACTCTACCACGGCTCAAAGGAGTCGTGCAAACAAGTTTTAGTTGGGTACAGTCCCGAGCCACATGGAGGCAGTGAGCGGATCGGCAGAGGATTCATCTCTCCCAGTATTGGGGGTAAGATCGCGCTGTGTTTAGAAAAGCCATTACACAAAATCCTTGGCCAAGGCAAGTGAGATTTACTGGTGGGTATTCCAGTAGTTTCTCAGGGTGTGCTGGGCTACACTCCGACACGACTTATACCTCTATTGGGGGTCTGACATTTACCAGCCCCTAGGCCCGATATGCGATACTACCGGACTGTACGTATATTGTCACTGACAAGCTCAGTAGGGTTTCAGGATGAGTTCGCTCATCGGCCTCCCTTTCGGTCAATACATGGGTAGCCATTACGTATAGCTAGTGCCACTGACGTACTTATGGTTAAACCCACTGCCAGCGTATTAACGAGTCTTTAGAGTCCCCCACAGAAAGATTCCCTAATTCGGGGGAAACGTTGTAGAGGCCGTATGGTTTTATGGCAGGGTTCGATCATATACATGCACTTGTGCATGGATCATGATCAGACGGATCATACTAGTGGGCTTTGGTTTAAGCCGGATCCTAGTATTAGATTTGTTGGAATACTTTCGTCTTATTGCATTCGTATTCAGTCGGAATGCGGATGTAGTTATATATATACAGATGAAGGGTATTCTTGGGATCCGTCATGAGTCTACTTTAGAAGATGCCATCATATTTATTGTTCTAAACATTTGGATTAATGTTTATTAGGTGGAAATTGTGACTGCTAGTCATGATGAAGAGCATTAAATGTGGCATGTGCATGTTTGGTGACTCATAGTGTTATTTTTTGTGCTATGTCAATTTTCTTAATCGATTATTGTGTGGAATTGATATGTGGAGAGAGAGTGGGCATCCACTAGAGGTGGGACTTGGCTCTTGATTTGTAGATAGAGCTCTCACAATTTATCCCATACAATAAGCAAGCTCTTCTTCTTCTTCACTAGTTTTCTTCTTGTGCTCACAACTTCCATTAATGGCTTCTTCTTCCACCTCCATCCATACCATCTCATGTGTTGAGAATAAATGGATGTCATGAGACAAAGTTGTATGTTGATGTTAAACATCCCACATGATGCGGGGAGGCGGAATAGGTAAAACAATAATTTTGTTTGAGTTAACATCGACTAATTTTACGGATCTTTGCTAAATCATAACTAACCACTATCTAGAAGTGATTAGCTACTATGATAGATGATTATACCTAAAGATTCAAGTCCTTCTTGTTCTTGTAGTTCACTTCCTCTTCGGCCTCCTCGATGTGATAGAAGATCCACCCGAGAGCTCTTTCTCCAAGCTTTAACCTCTCACTTGAGGTAACTAGGTGGCTATGAGTGCTAATCAAAGTACCTAGAGGATATAGAAGAGGATTAGGGATATATTAGTCTTGCTAACCTTAGGATCTCAACAAATGAGAGGATTAGGGTTAGGTCTTTGAAGAGAGAGAGCTTGAGGAGAGAGAATGTGAAAGTGAGAATGATATGAATTATAACTCATTTGTGAATATATGAAGCATGAAAATTATCTAAATGAATAACATAAAAATAATATCAACTATGCTTCATTAACTCACTTTGGATGAATCATCTCATGAGTCATTAAGCAAAAAATGCTTCATTAACTCATTTGGATGAATCACTCCATGAGTCACTAATCCATTTAATGCAAATTCCACCTAAGCTCTCCACCTCATCTTTCTTCTAGAAGCTTCTCGACTAATTACGAGAATGCTTCTCCCATCCGTGAAAACACGGAAATACTGAGACTGTATAAATCAAATAATCCAATACTAGAATTTGGCTTAAACTAAAGCCTGCTAGTAAAATCTGTCCGAACATCATACGTGCATAAATACACGTATGTGTCCGAACCCTGTTGTAAAACCATACGATCTCTATATCGTTTTGCCTGAAGCAGGGAAACTCTCTGTGTGGGACTCTAAAGACTCGACAGTATGCTGGCAGTGGGTTTAACCACAGGCCGCAAGCGGTACTAGCTGTACGTAATGGTCCCCAGGTAGATGCCGATAAGATGGCCGATGAGGAAACCAATCCGAACTCCAACTGAGCCTGATGTGGCAATCTCCGTACAGTCCGGTCTGTTCTTCTAAGACTATCGCATATTGGGCCTAGGGGGCGGAAAGCGTTAGTCCCCTAGAAGCGGTATAAGTCGTGTCGGAGTGAGGCCCATTACACCTTGAGAAGGTACTGGAAATCCTTTCAGTAATCTCGTTTGCCCTGGCCAGGGACTTTGCGTAATGGCTCTCCAAACACAGCGCGATATCAACTCCCAATACCGGGAGAGACGAATCCTATCTAACCGCCACTGCCTCCAAGTGCTTTGGGACTGCACCCAACTGCTATCTGTTTGCATGACTCCTTTGAGCCGTGGTAGGGTAGCAATCTAAGAACAGTGGGAACACACTCGAGACGAAGCAGCAGTGTGAAGTCTGCGGACTATGCTGTACTCATGTCACTTGGGAACTGTTAACTGACGACGGGTATAATACCAACCAACTGTTCCCTGCGAGTCCTGTCCGGTGTACCCGTAACCCAACGAGCACCTATATACTATCTCCAGTACAACGTACTGATGGCTGTGGGACAGACCATCTCCCCAATTTGGATGAGAAGCGTACATACTAGTCTACTCCGGTGTATCGATGCCCTGTCTTAATAATCCTACGACTAGGGACCTGAAAAAGGATGTGCTTGTAGACTACCTAACCCCCACTAGTGTGACTGCCATCACAACGCTGGTAGTCAAGCAAGATCCTAAGGGCTCTGTCAATATGTATTCGCGATATGCTAACATATACACATATTAAGATAGGCATAAACCAAATAGCATACTACTATATTGAGAGAGACTGTTAATATAACTGTGAATATCCAACGCTTCCATTAAGTAATATACAAACTAGTATGATATAATAATGGCCCCTAGGGCATATACACTAACAATCTCCCACTTGCACTAGGGTCATGTACTGGCATATCGAAGACCTATCATCTCGAGTAGCCTCTCGAACTGAATCTGGGGTAAGGCCTTTGTGAATGGATCTGCAGTGTTCTCTTCTGTAGCAACTCTCCGGACCTCGATCTCCTGGTGATCTATGATCTCCCTGATCAGGTGATACCACCTTAAGATGTGTCTGGACTTCGGATGGTACCTGGGTTCCTTCGCTAAAGCTATAGCCCCGTTGTTGTCACAATACAGAGGTATTGGATCAACAATGGATAGAACCACCTGAAGTTCTATGAGGAACTTCTTCATCCAGACTGCTTCTTTTGCGGCATCGCAAGCAGCGATATACTCCACTTCCATCGTCGAGTCAGCAACGGTGTCCTGCTTGGAACTCTTCCAGCATACCGCCCCTCCATTGAGGGTAAAGACATAACCTGATATGGACTTGGAGTCATCCTTGTCACTCTGGAAGCTGGAGTCGGCAAAAGCCTCGATCTGGAGGTCTTTTCCGCCGTAAACCAAGAACATATCCTTAGTCCTTCTCAGGTACTTGAGAATGTTCTTTACTGCTATCCAGTGCTTCTCCCCTGGGTCTGACTGATACCGGCTTACCACGCTCAGTGCGTAAGCTACATCTGGTCTGGTGCACAACATCGCATATATTATAGTGCCTACCGCAGAAGCGTAGGGTATAACTGACATGCGATCTCTTTCCAAATCAGTCTTGGGAGACACCTCTTTGGATAGGGTGATTCCATGACAAGCCGGTAAACTACCGCGCTTAGAATCTTCCATACTGAATCTTTTCTGTATAGTGTTGATATACCTGGACTGTGAAAGTCCCAACATCCTCTTAGATCTATCATGATAGATATTGACCCCAGTATGTAAGAGGCATCACCTAGGTCTTTCATGGAGAACCTGTTTGACAAGAATCCTTTGACAGATTGTTGCATAGGAATGTCATTTCCTATTAATAGAATGTCATCCATGTACAAGACGAGGAGTTCGACAGTTCGTACTACAAATTTACTATATATACATGGTTCATCTGGATTTTTGATAAAGTCATATTCTTTGACCGTTTCATCAAAACGGATGTTCCAACTCCGCGATGCCTGCTTTAGTCCATAAATGGACTTAAGCAACTTGCATACTTTTTCGCTGCTCCCACTCTGATTGAAACCTTCTGGCTGATCCATATAGACGCACTGTTCTAAATTACCATTTAGAAAAGCCGCCTTTACGTCCATCTGCCAGATCTCATAATCATGGAAGGCGGCAATGGTAAGAAGGATCCGAATGGATATGAGCATATCCACTGGAGAAAAAGTTTCGTCATAGTCCAAACCAGGTCTTTGACGAAAACCCTTTGCAACAGGTCTAGCCTTATAGGTTTCCACCTATCCATCTACACCAATCTTTTTCTTGAAGATCCACTTGCATCCTATGGGTTTTACCCCATCTGGAGCAAAGTCCAAAATCCATACTTTGTTGGTGTACATGGACTCCATCTCGGTCCGCATTGCATCTAGCCATCTTACTGAGTCGCCGCTCAGGTTGGCCTGCTGGAAGCTAGTAGGTTCATCATTATCAATGAAACAATCTTCTCTATCCCCGTCTATGAGAAAACCGTAGTATCTCTCAGGCGGATGAGACGGCCTACTACTCCTGCGGAGGGGTGCGGGAATGTCCTGTTCTTCTTGAACTTCTGGTTCTACCAAACTTTCAGAAGTAGTTTGTGGTTCAGGAATTTCTTCCGGTTCTATTTTGCTCCCATTTGTTTCCTTTTCTAAAAACTGCTGTTCTAGAAAATGGGCATTACGAGAAACAAAAACCTTTTGTTCCTCTGCGTAATAGAAAAAATACTCTTTGGATTTCTTTGGATATCCCACAAACTGACACTGCACTGATCGTGCCTCGAGTTTGTCCGCATGCTGCTTTTTAGCAAAAGCTGGACATCCCCATATCTTCAGATACTGAAGATAGAGTTTCTTCCCACTCCACATCTGATATGGTGTGGTAGACACAGACTTGGTAGGAGCCCTATTCAAAAGATATGCAGCTGATTCTAGTGCATAACCCCAAAAAGATCGCGGTAACTCAGCATTACTCATCATGGAACGTACCATATCCAATAGGGTTCGGTTTCATCTTTCTGATACACCGTTATGCTGTGGAGTGTATGGAGGAGTAAGCTGAGAGAGAAATCCTTTCTCTTTTAGGTAACCCAGAAACTCGGCACTTAAGTATTCACCACCTCAATCAGATCTCAGTGTCTTGATACTTTTGCCGGTTTGGTTTTCTACTTCATTATTATATTCTTGGAATTTCTCAAAGGCCTCGGATTTATGTTTCATTAAGAAAATGAATCCATACCTAGAGTAATCATTCGTAAAAGTAATGAAATATGAAAATCCACCTCTTGCATGTGTAGACATTAGACCACATACATCACTGTGTATGAGTCCTAAGGGCTCGCTCGCTCTTACTCCATGTCCAGTGAATGGATTCTTTGTCATCTTTCCTTTGAGACATTATTGATAAGTGGCATAAGATTGATATTCAAACGGATCCAAATATCCTTCTCTATGTAACTTAGTTAACCTTGTCTCATTGATGTGACCTAGTCTACAATGCCATAAGAAAGCCTGATTTATATCCGGAGACTTTCTTTTTTGTGTGTTCTGGACATTGAAAATTTATAATTGGTTTAACACGTATATACTGTTATCTAGTGTACCGGACCCAATCAAACCATGATTAAGGTGGATGTTAACAACATCGCTTACAAACGTGAAATCATAACCTTCTTTTGATAACAATGAAACTGATATGATATTACACGTTAAACTAGGTACACAAAAACAGTTGCGCAAAACCAAAATATGTCCACTCGTCAATCCAAGGTGATAATCCCCTACGGACACAGCACCCACGCAGCTCCGTTAGCAACCTGGAGGGTCATATCACCAACCTTCAGCACTCTACGGTTTCTCAGTGCCTGCAATGAATTGCATATATGAGATCCTGATCCGGTATCCAATACCCAGGAAGTAGAGTTGATTGACAGACAATTTTCAATTACAAACACACCTGAAGTCGAAGCCACAGCTTGCTTCGGGTCCTGGTTCTTGGCAATCCAAGCTTTGCAATCTTTCTTCCAATGGCCTTTCCTACGACAGTAGAAGCACTCGTCTTTTGCCACTACTGGCACCACAACCTTTTCCTTTCCCTTGACTCCCACCTTACAAACACCACCTCTTGGTTTGGTAGCGGCCTTCTTCTTCCTTCCTTTGGCTCTTGCTTTGGACCCGGAAGAGGAAGTACCGCGAACAAACATAGTGGGTGTTTCCCATGCTTTCTGCAAGGTGCCCTCTACACTCCTCAACATGTTAAGGAGTTCTGGAAGTTCAACTTCTTTTCCTTGAATGTTGAAATTCAGAATAAACTGGGCGTTGGTGGAAGGAAGGGACTGAAGAACCAAGTCTGTATATAGCTCGTTCTCTAATGTCGTCCCGAGGTCCGCGAGCTCTTCTATATAGCCAATCATCTAAAGGACATGTTCTCCTACAGATGATCCGACGGCCAGCCTCGACTGAAACAAGTTCTTGTTAGTTATATGTATGCCTTAGAGGCCATTACTGTAAATATGATGTATATTGTAATCGATGCTTGGACATATATAGGGTGGACTTTCTTGCTCGACATGATAGTATGCTATCTGGTTGTACTTTATCTTAACATGTACTCTGATTGTCTCTATGTTACATGTTGATAAAGCCCTTAGGATATGTACTCGACTATTGGGACTATGATGAGATCATACTAGTGGGGCCACGGTAGTCAACGAGTATATTCTATAACTGTTCCTAGTCGAGGGTGTATCGAGACAGGGAATTGATACACCAGAGTAGACTAGCATAGACGCATCTTGACCCATATGATGGGCGATGGATGATCCCATATCCATCGGTGTTTGACATCAAGGATGGTGTACGGGCGCTTAGTAGAGACTGGGTACTCTGGACGGACTCGCCGAGAACTGCCAGATGGTATTATACATCACGTCAGATGGCAGTTCTCGGGTGACACTGGTACAGGTTAGTCTGTAGACCCGAGATCGTCATAAAGTCTTGTGTGATTCTCATTATTCTTTGATTTCCATCATACCATGTCCAAGAGGGCGTGCAAAAAGGTGGCTTTTGGGTACAGTCCCGAATCACATGGAGGCAATGAGCGATAGGAGGGGATTCGTCTCTTCCAGTATAGGGAGTTGATGTTATCTGTGTTCGATTGGCTATAACTGGAAATCCCTGGCCAGGGTTGCTGAGATTTACTGGTAAGTGTTATCAGTAGTTTCTCGAACTGTTATGGACCTCATATCGACATGAATTATCATGCTACTGGGCTCTGATGTTTACCACCCCTAGGCGAGATATGCGACATATCAGACGAAGAGACCGGACTGTACGGGAGTGTTATTGGTTGGATTCATGGGAGAATGTATAGGCTTGCTTGTCGATCTTATGATCACTCAATACCTGGGTGGCTGTTACGTTTAGCTGACCGCTTGCAGCTTGTGGGTGTTTGATATGATCATCACCTACTGCCGGCGGATTGACGATTCTTTAGAGTCCTACACAGAGGTTTCTTGGCTCAGGCAAAACGGAGTAGGAGCACATATATGATATTTGCGGGACCGAGAACAATACGTGTATGTGATACCGTATTAGATTATCGTAATATGTGATATCGGCCGGGTATATGTGATATAGCCGGGTCATCGGATCAAGTGTTGATTCGATGAACAGATACAGATTATATTAGTCGGTTATTTGTGAAATAGCCGGATTATCGGATCAAGTGTTGATTCGATAATTTAATGTATAATTATATATTTGATATATTAAATTACATTAACTAATATAAGCTCATTGAAAGATTCTTTTTCTCACTCGGGTAATACATTGATATATGTGCGATATATGTTAATTGTATTATTTTATTTTGTTACAATAAATATTGTATATGTGATATATAATATTGTAACATGTTAGGGTTATTAATGCAACATGTTTAGTGGAGATTAAATATGGTTAGGGTTTGATTTGGGTTAATCTTTTCTAGAAGATTCTAGAAGCTTTGCTTTTGTTTCTAGCAAAGATATTTGTTATGATATTTTGCATAGATATTTGCTTAACCCAACCCAACCCTTTAACCATGGTTCAATCTCTACAAGGGTTAGTGCTTCTCACTTATACCATGGTTGCATTTCTAACCTTACACTTGAGTTATTCATTATTCATCACAAAGGAAATAGATCATCTTCTTTCTTCTTCTTCTTTGCTTGAAAAGCTTTCTAGCTTTTTGAGAGGTGATGAAAATGAGTGAGATTAAGAAAATAAAAGAGAGCTAAAATCCTACTTCATCATCCTAATCTATTCTAGCCATTTAGATTAGGGTGTTCACTTGATTAGTAAGTGAGAGCTTGTGTTAAAGAATCTTCAAGGTAGATCATTTTAGTTATCGAAGATTCGAAGCAAGCTTGCATCTTTCTCTTCGTGGAGCCTCTCTAGAGTCCAGGAACTTGATGATCGCAGCGAAGGGACTTCTACTCGGAGCTTATGAAGCGAAGGACCGGACTACAAAGGTTGTAATCCCAAACTCTTAGTGTTAAAGTGTTTAGCATGCTTTGTTTCGCCTAATCTCTAGTCTCAGATCTTGGTTTAGGGTTGTTCGATACGTCTAATTTTTAAATCTGGCATGGTTGATACCTTGTAGACCCTTGTGAGAGTGCCTAGTAACCCTGCAGTGGTATCGGAGCCAAGCTAGTGCTTTAGGCGAAGTCTAGACGAAGTTTAAAGTCCGATCGAACTCCGAATACCCGATAAAACCTAGTTTCTGGAAAAATTTTCAAAAGTTGACATTTTTCATATTAAAAATATTCAGAAAAATAAGCAGGGATTTATATGGATTACTGTGAAAAAAGACATCGTAATTCACTTAATGCGCCGCGGAACTGCGGCAAGACCATGCCATCCGCGGCGGTTCCGCCGCCGGACAGAGGAATTATGGTTAGTTTTTCATACAGTCACATCCGTAGGTATCCTTGCTTTCTTCTGAGAATTTTTAATTCTACTCAAGTATTGAGTTTTCTGGGTTGTATTGGGAACTCGTTGATTCGATCGGAAAGTTTAACTTCGTTTAAGTTTTTCCGGATAATTTTAGAACGTGTTAAAAAGTTCGAACGGATATCAATAACTCACTTTTTCCCCTGCCGGAAAATTTCCAAGCGTTGGATTTTTCCGTAGTTTAAGAAGGTTCTAAGTCGTGCAAGTAACGCTGTGGACCCTCTAGAAGAACACAAACCTTAACTCGATTATGTGACCGTCTGAACTGCCTCTAAACCTTAGGGTTTGGGGTAGTACAGCGTTGCCACATGTGAGGCGTTGGTTTGACCCTTCTACGGCTGGACCATTGGTACTGTGGCATGTGATGGATACTTCTTGAACTCTACTCAAGTGTTGAGCTGTTTGGGAAAACTTGGGTGTTTGATTATTCGATCGGAAAGTTTAACATTGTCTATTTATCTGGAATGTGATACAATATTTGGAATCCACAAGTAGTTATGAGATAACTAATTTGAATGTTATAAATCTAGCAGTTCAGTCTCAGATGATCGGTTGCCACGGGATTTTGATGTGATCAAAAGTCCGTCGCAATCACGTAGCGTATGCGGATACTCGCCGGGTAAACTTAATAGACAGCCACGCCCCATAGCCCCGACCAAGTGACTGTAGAAGAACCCCGTCGCCAAAAGCATCCGTACTGGTGCTCGCGGTAGCGGTGTTCCGCCTTAGTGCACTTCGTCGACGGCATCCGGGGGTGCGGCCGTCCACTAAAGTTTGTGACGAGCATTCGATCAGGATGTCGGGAATCTTGTTGAATTGCTCGACTAGATATTGAAAAGAGTTTTCGATAATAAGACAAAAATGCGGGGTTTATAATTGTTAGGCATGTGATGTCTAAGGAATTCATTTGGTTAGGCATGAGATGTCTAAGGAGGTTGCGGATTGCAACTGTTGTAGTTTTACACTTTCTTTTCTGCGACCGTAAGTGTAATATGCGGTGTATCGCCGGTTTCGTTGCTATACATCAACGACAATTGGGATACGCATATTTACTTACGTTGATGATATGTGATATTATGTGTTGCTGTGATATGTTATATTGGATCGTCGCGTTTTGAATAGCCGGGGGTTTTATGTGAGATGACGGTTTTTATTTTCATTCATGTAAAATTCAATTGTATGTAATATTCTTTTATTGGGGCACTTCCGGGCTGAGGATGATGTCACCATTGTATATTATTTACTTTTCGGCATTAGGTAGATCCAAGGCGGGGAGCACAAGTAACCAGGTTCTAGGGTCCAGTGGGAGACCATCTCGAGGAGTCGAGACCAGGTCTCCTAACCCTAGAATTGGCTGTTTTGCTTGCCGCTCTCGTAGGGGTCTAGGGATGTGGGTTTGGCTTTTCATCGCGACCGTAGAATCCGTGTTTTATACAGGCTCGTATTAAAACAAGGACGCCCTAGTATATCCAATATTTCATGTATGTTCTTCTGCTGCAATGTTCTGTGATGAGATCATATTACTGCCTGAGACGAATGTTTATATTATATATATGAGATATATATTATATATTGATGATTTCGTTTCATATCTGATGCTTGTGAAGCATAATTAAAATGGGAATTCATTAATGAGATTAATGAAATAAAAGAAACCTAGAGATGTTGTAGAAACTTGTTTAAAAACTGGTAGCTCTAGTTCTTGCTCTGCATAGCGGTGTTCCTTGTAGAACATCTAGCACCTTATTCGATAAGGAAAGAGCCGAGATCCCTTCACCGGGACTGACCTCTTTAGTGAAACTAGCAGATGCTACATACTCGGTTTGTCTTTTGATTGCTTCTATAGTTCTTGCTTTGCACAGCGGTATTTGTGAAATATCCTGCACCTTATTTGATGGGGAAAGAGCCGACGATCCCTTCACCGGGAGTGACCTTTTTAGCAAAACTAGAAAAGCCTAAAAAACACTCCATTTAAAATCACTCAATTCTACAACGATATCAAGTTCAATACGTAAAAGGTTTTCTTAAACACCTGTCGTAGCCCTCCGTCATTTCAGATAAGTATTTCATAGTATTCGTGCTACGTTTGTTGGCCTGCGTCAAGGCATAGGGTTCTGTAGCTATTTATGCTTATCTCTAAAAGCATATGATGCGATTGAGTTAGGGTAGTCGTGCGACTTTGTTGGCCTGCGTCAAGGGTCGTGCGGGTGGGTTTAATTCAATCGGGAAATATACGGGTTGAACTTGACTAGCGGACTATGGTTTGTTGGCCTGCGTCAAGGTCATAGGACGCTAGGGGTAAAATATTATCGGGAATTTCAAGTGTTGAAATTTGCAATGAGATTGCATACCTTCTATGAGATAGTTGGATCCCAATACCCACTGCGAGTAAGAGTTACCCCTGAGAGAGTTTTACACAGTACAATTAGCCGATCAAGTAGGTGTCAACGGGTTTACGCCCCTGGGAAAACGAGGTTTATTTTAATTAGGTCCGTGCAAAAGCACGGGGAACCTCCCTCAAAGTACCAGCACTGGCCTAGCTGAAAGATTGGTGAACTTGTAGAGTGTAATTAATCCCGGCTAGTCTTTCCTTTTAGGGTTTGAAGGAAGATTTGACTAAAACAGTGGGAGCCATCCTGATTAGATAAATTGATAACCAATCTAATCTTGTAAAAGCGCACGCTGAGTGTTTTCTTCTCTCTCTCTCCTGGTTACGACTATGTCACGCCTTAATCAAGATAATAATACGGATGTATTGACCGAACCCGCTTGTTATACTGAGCTGGGGAACGTTGATCCCGCTCAAACTTATAAATGTTATAAGACAGAGTAGGAAATTGGGGATTACCGGAATTCCAGGGCCGCCCAAACGAAGAAAGTGCATGCTGATGCATCTTCTTCGGGTGTGTTGATTGGTGTGAAAATTTGTTTTGTAGTGTAACTGTAATCAATAACGGTGTCGCGCGTAGCTAGACTGAGATGAGTACGGGTCGTCCTCAGGAAAACGTTGAATCTTATACTCTTACTTTAGATGTGTTGAAAGAGAGGAGGGATAAAGAATTTTTTGGAATTGTTTCTAGATCTACGTTAAGCACTAATGCACAAATATAGATCTAGATTATTTTAGGGATGTAGTTAATATAATAAGGGGGCTTGTAGGGTTCGTTAGAATTTAGTAGTTATGGACGATTAATTAAAAATTACCCTTTTTATCCTTTAATAGATTTAAAACTACAACGATGGTGATGCGTGTAGATTAGGGTTTCTGGAGGGAAAAGGAATCCCACTCTTAACCCTTATCTCGACACGGAACTCCGTTCATATCTAGCCTTTACCAAAACAATCATTAATCTAATCTTTAATCGCGGTCGGGACTAACAGAGAATTGTTAGCGTGCCCGATTAGGATGTTAATGATTCTTTTGATAAAGTTCATAAACTTTATAGGACTTAAAAAGGGTTTAGGGATGTTCATCATCCATTAGCCTACCTTAATCCTACGAACCCTAACAAGCGGAGAATTACTCGCGCATGTTGGGAGAAAAAGAGATGGAAAGAAATTGCATAATTAAACTACCAAGAAATAGAATAAGAAAAAGAAAACTACCTTTATTAATTAACAATATTCATTACACTTGAATCCTTAGAAAATGATTACAATTTCTAGTTGCTTCTCGATCTCTTCTAAGGAGGTAGACGAACACTTGATGATCAGCCTGGATGCGTGAGCCGTCTTGGACTTCGTGATCTCGTCGGCTTGATAATTTTTCCAACAGGCTCTCGGTCCCTCTTTATAGTCCAAAGCCAGAAACCTTTGCTTCCAAATTTAGAAGTTAACAGAAAAGATTATCCCCAAAAATTCTCTGCCTCTATCTCCACAATCATGCCGCGGATCCGCGGCCTAAGGGGGGTATGGCCACGGATCCGCGGCCATTTAATCTCGTCCCTTCATCAAACTTCAGGGTCTCTGTCCTTGTGACATTTGGTGATCCTTGGAACGTTTGTATCATGGAAATCTTCTCGTGGTTGCTGCCAGACTTGGTCTCCAAGTTTTGCTTTCTTAATTAGGCAAGTTTTCTTTAACAAATTGATTTCCTCGATTTTAGTCTTGAAAAATTCTGCACAACTTGGAAAGATTCTGCACAACAACTAAAATAATATTTAGTAGACTTTGTTCTATTAGGATTTGGTCAATGATATTATTTGCATACATTTTCCTACCAAATGCTAATTATAATATATCAACACATGGAAAATATTATTTTTACAGATAAACCCTCATATGTATGATATATTATAATAAAGACCTTTTTTAATATGGAAATGGTAGGGAAAATGTAATAACAAATGTGCAGTTTTATCAACTAAACAAATACCCCCAAACTTATCTTTGATCGTCCTAAACAAACTAGTTTATTCAAGAGGAGGGGAAAAAGAAAGGAGAAAACTAAGCACACTTTCGTAGGTAGACACGATTGCACTGAGCACGTGCAACAAGCCGTTAAACCTCTAGGTGTTCCTAGTAGGAGGAGTGTTGTCTCCTGAGGGTTTTCAGCGGATTACACCCACAAAATTCTATAATAAAAGAGAGATGGTGAAATTTACATATAAAGATAAGAACCATAAAAGAAAGACTTTGAAAATAAGAGTTTCCAACTACACTAGCTTTTCAGTTGTTATGAGCCCTATCTTAATAGTCATGAAAAATATTAGAAATCACATCATCCCTCAATAAAACATCGTCTTTATTCTTCATTCCTACCTTTCATACAAACATCGATCATATATCCCTACGTGTGTGTAATGGACATCCCTACACTCGGAGAATTCAATTCAAGCTATTATACTCTTGTCCATCTACCTCAGTACTTTTTAACTTGATGAATATTTATATTTGCTCACACATTTTCATGCGACCGTTAATACTTCTTGAGGTACCAACCGACCGATTACTCATGTTCTTGTTGATTAGGTGATAGTATTTTCCTCGTCTTGCACCACCTAAGGCTTAGTAGTGACTCCCAGACCAGTTGGCCTTACGGCACTAGGTGAAGAGGCACCCTCGCTATATTTTTTTATTGCTGCCTTGGCGATAACAAAACCAGTGTTCATTTTTCTTTTCACCATTTTTATATTTTCTTCAATTTTTTTTCATTTCCTTCATACTTTGGCTTTTAGATAAGAGCATTTCAAGGTATCCTCTACTACCCCGAGTTTCAAGACGTGTGTAAGTGCATATAGTAGGGTATCAACACTCAAGTTTTTGGCTTCCAGAATAGAAACTATTTTTCAGACTTATTTTTATCCTCATATTAGTGACTTTCTTCATCGTACTAACCCTTGGGACAACTGCTCATAACTACTTATTACGAGTTCGTTTAAGAAAACTTCTAATTTTCTTGGTTTTCTTAAACTATTCCTATCTTTTGGATGTAATTTTCACTTTCTACTCTTTTGTTATAAAAAAAAAATTTAATGCCCAGTGTCAAAGATAATTCAGTGAATACAAACCTCCCCCCAAACCTGTTTTCAGCAGTGTCCTCACTGATGTAGCCTTTTAAGAACATGGACCTGTATACTAGGGAGAGATACAAGGGGTAAAATAATAGTTAAATGAAAAATTCCCCCAAACTTGTTCTTTGACACACACAGATATTCAATTAAATCCATTTTTACTCACCTCCATTCTTAAAATGATAAAATGTTATAAAAACATGGAGGTGAGGCGGAGGAATTTTAGTTTTGATAAAGCGGCTCCTGTAAAAACAAGAGCTCCTCCGCGGGGTCAGCAGAAAAATACGGTTTTAATCTATTCCCATTTAGTTTAAAAATTGAACCGTTTTTCAAATTTTCAACTTCTATTGCCCCGTGCGGGTGTACATACCGCACCACAAAAGTTCCTTTCCAACGAGATTTAAGCTTACCCGGATGAAGATGGAGACGGGAATCGTAAAGAAGGATTTGTTCCCCCGATGTGAAGGTTTTTCTAAAAAGATTTTTATCGTGGAACACTTTAGTCCTTTTCTTTACTATCACCGCATTATCGTAAGCTTCATCGCGGAGTTCGCTTAGCTCATTCAATTGCAGCTTCTGATAGCTGCCTGCATGATCAAGATCAAAATTAAGCTCTTTAATTGCCCACTTTGCTTTATATTCGATCTCGACAGGAATATGGCATGCCTTCCCAAGCACTAGGCGGTATGGAGACATACCAAGATCGGTCTTATAAGCGGTGCGGAATGCCCAAAGAGCATCCGTCAATTTGGTTGACCAATCTTTACGGTTTTTCGAAACCGTCTTCTCCAATATTTGTTTGATCTGCCTATTTGAGATTTCAGCCTGCCCGCTTGTTTGGGGATGATAGGGTGTAGAAAACTTGTGAGTGATTGAATATTTCCGCATTAAGGCCTCGAAAGACCGATTGCAGAAATGTGTCCCATTGTCACTAATTATAGCGCGAGGGTGTCCGAATCGTGAAAAGATATTTTCTTTAAGGAACTTAATGACAACTTTGTTGTCATTAGTGCGTCACGGTATAACTTCCACCCATTTCGAGACATAATCAACCGCTAACAAGATATATAGATTCCTAAAAGAGTAGGGAAAAGGGCCCATAAAATCAATACCCCAAACATCAAATATTTCCACAACCAATATAGGTTGGAGCGGCATCTCGTTCCTTCGTGAAATCCGACCCAAATGCTGACATCGCGGACAAGTTTTGCAATGTTCATATGCATCTTTAAATAATGTTGGCCAATAAAAGCTACATTGCAAAACTTTCTCCGCCGTTTTTCGAGGACCAAAATGACCGCCGCATGCCTGATCTTGACAAAATGATAACACGCTCTTGAATTCATCGTTAGGGACACACCTGCGAATGATTTGATCGGAACAATACTTGAATAGACAAGGTTCATCCCAGTAAAAATATTTTACTTGGGATAGAAATCGAAGTTTGTCTTGTTTCGACCAATCGCTAGGAATAAGTCCCGTTGCAAGATAGTTCACGATATCCACGAACCAAGGTTCGTAGGATACAGTCAAGAGCTGTTCGTCAGGAAATGAGTCATTTATCGGCACAGTCAAAGTTGGTGAAGAAGTGATGCGTGAAAGATGGTCGGCTACAACGTTTTTGTAGGGTTCCTAGGCATCCTAATGAGTTCTCACAAGGCATCAACCATGCCAATTTCAAAAATTATGGTGCCGAGAAACCCTAGTGTACGGATCGTTGGCTAGATTTCTAGGCGAAAAGTAAACTAGTTAACACTTAACTAAAGAATACGGAAATACAACCTTTGTAGATCCGGTAGTCCACCTCCACGGCTCCGCAATGAAGTCCTCTCCGCTGTCCAAATTGAACCATGACTCTCACGGTGGTTTCATCGGAGAAAAGACCGGGCTAGGTCGTCGACAACGTGCCGAAGATGATCTACGTCGAAGCATCGCTAGATCAAGCTCCAACTTCACCAAGTCAAGAAAACTTGTGAAGGAAACACACTCTACTACTTGGCAAGAGGTAGAGGATGAAGAAATAGGAAGTGGGTTCAATTTAGAATTGGATTTCTCACTCTTTATCATCAATCACCATTGATGACCTCAAGGTTTTCTTCTTGAGTTCAAGGAAAAAGAAGAAGAAAAATGATACGATAAGTGAATTAAAAAGAAAAGGATAATCAAACCTTATTATAATGTTAACTATGGTAATGTGTAGAGAATCAATCATGGTTAAAGGAATGGTTAGGGTTAAGGATGAGATACGAATGGTGGACAAAGTCAAAGCTTCATGAAGCTTCAACTAAACAACAAATAAAGCCACCATTCTTTTCTCTTTTCCATTTATTTTCCAAAATGTATAAACAAATAAATAAATGAATAAATAAGTAATGGAAAAATAAAACCCTAATTATATGTTTAACCATGGTTTAATTCTTTACACTTAACTAAGGAAACATGTATCATCAAACATGATACAATCATGTGTACAAAAGTATATCACATATACAATGTGCACAAACCGAGTGAGAAAATCCATTTAAAGTGAACCAATACTAGTTAATGTAAACTAATATATCAAATATATAATTATACATTAAATCATTAAATCAACACTTGATTTAACGATCCGGTCATATCGCATATAACCGACTAGTATCCAATGTATCGGCTTATCGAATCAATCCTCGATTCGATAACTAGGTTATATCGCATGCAACCATTCGACACATTCATCGCGAGAATAGAATATGGTATCACATACACGCATTATTCTCGGTCCCGCACATATCTCATATGCGCTCCTATTTCGTTTCGCTTGAACCAGGAAACCTCTGTGTAAGACTCTAAAGACTCGTCAATACGCCGGCAGCAGGTGATGATCATATCAAGCACCCACAAGCCGCAAGCGGTCTGCTAAACGTAACGGCCACCCGGGTATTGAGCGATCTGAAGATCGACGAGCAAGCCCGCTCACACTGCAGTGAATCCAACCAGTAACACTACCGTACAGTCCGATCTGATCGTCTGATATGTCGCATATCTCGCCTAGGGGTGGTAAACGTCAGACCCCAATAGCTTGATAAGTCGTGTCGATATGAGGTCTATAACAATTCGAGAAACTACTGGTAACACTTACCAGTAAATCTCAACAACCCTGGACAGGGATTTCCTGTTATAGCCAATCGAGCACAGCGCAACATCAACTCCCTATACCGGGAGAGACGAATCCCCTCCTATCGCTCATTGCCTCCATATGACTCGGGACTGTACCCAAAAACCACCGTTTTGCACGCCCTCTTGGACGTGGTAAGATGGAAATCAAAGCACAGTGGGAACCACACAAGACTCTATGACGATCTCGGGTCAACAGACTACTCTGTACCAGTGTCACCAGAGAACTGCCATCTGACGTGAGGTATAATACCATCTGGGAGTTCTCGGCGAGTCCGTCCAGTGTACCCAGTCTCTACTGAGCACCCGTATATCATCTCTGATGTCAAACACCAATGGATATGGGATCATCCATCGCCCATCTGTATGGGTCGAGAAGGTATACGCTAGTCTACTCTGGTATATCGATGCCCCGTCTCGATACACCCACGACTAGGGACTTTGAAGGATGTACTTATGGACTACCATGTCCCAACTAGTATGATCCGCATCATAGTCCAGGTAGTCAAGTACAGATCCTAAGGGCTTTACCAACATGTAACAGGGAGACAATCAGTGTACACGTTAAGGTAAAGATCAACCAGATAGCATACTATCATGTCGAGCAAGAAAGTCCTCCCTATATATGTCCCAGCATCCACTACAATATACATCCTATGTACAGTAATGGCCTCTAGGGCATACATATAACTAACAATCTCCCACTTGCACTAGGGCCATCTGTAGCAGTGGTTGTAGTATCTCATACTCAACCATCCCATAAAAAGTCTCTCTCTGGGAACAGGCCTTTGTGAGTGGATCCGCTGTGTTGTCCTCTGAGTCTACTCTCCTAACCTCGATCTCCCTGGAGATCAACCATCTCCATGATCAGGTGACACTGCCTTAGAATATGTCTGGATCACTGATTGGACGGACGTTCCTTGGCATAAGACACAACTCCATTGTCACACAATGGGAGGAACATAGTTCATCTCATGAACCAATATACACCCAAACAGCCTCTTTGGTAGCATCTTAAGTAGCGATGTATCCTGCCTTTATCGTCTAGTATGTCACGGTATCTAGCTTGGAACTCTTCCAACATACCGTCCCTGTACTGAGGGTAAAGACAATGCCTGCGACTGACATTCAGTCGTCTTTATCACCCTGGAACCTTTCCAGTGATTTTCCCCAGAATCGTTTGATATCATCTCACTACAACTAGTGAGAATCCTAACATCCAATTAAATCTATCTCATAGATCCAAAACTCAGGATTTAGGAGGTATCATTTTGATCCTACACGGGGAATCTGAGTGATAAACGGAGATTGATCGAGCGTAGCATAAGAAACTCCTTTCTTATCAAGAGTATGTCATCCATGTACTCTACGAGGATCACCACCATACTCCCTACTACCTTTTTGTTTATACAAGGTTCATCTACCATTTTGATGATGTCAAACTCTTTGACTATTTCATCAAAACAGATGTTCCAACTCCGCGATGCCTGCTTTATCCTATAAAGCATCTTGCACACGTTTCCGCTGCTCCCACCGTCTACGAAGCCCTCTGGCTGTGTACTTATAGACGCTTTCTTCCAAAATATCATTTAGAAAAGCAGTCATGACACCCAACCACCAGATATCGTAGTCATGGTATGTAGCCGTGGTAAGTAGGATCTGGATGGACTTAAGCATAGCTGCTTGAAAAGGTTTCATCATTATCCACGCCAGGTCGATGACGAAAATCTTTAACAAGTCTAGCTTTGAAAGTCTCAACTTTTCCATCTACACCAAGTAATCTTCTCAAGATATACTTGCTCCTGATGGGGATTTAACCCTTCAGATATAGCAACCAAAGTCCATACTTTGTTGGTGTATAAGGATTCCATCTCAGATCGCTAAACATCCAGCCATTCTTACAGAGTCCCACTCTTGATGGCCAGCTCGAAAATAGTTGGGTCATCATCTCATGATGCAATCCTCGCTCCCACTGTCATAGAGAAACAGAAGTATCTCTCAGGTGGGTGAGGAACCCTACTAGATCGGCGGAGAGGCTGAGGTTCATTGGAATCTACTGAATCCTTTGGCTCTATCAAATCATCTGCTGTAGTTTGTATAGCTGGAACCTTTCCAGTTCTACATTACAGACCTTGCCTCGAGCTTATCCGGATTTTGTTTTTCAGACATAGGCCGGACAACCCCAAATCTTAACTAACTTAAGAAATGGGCTCTTCCCATTCCATATCACATATGAAGTGGTAGGCATCTGATTTGATTCGAACCCTATTCAATAGGTATGCAGCTTCTCAAGCGCATAACACCCAAAAGGAAATAGGTAACTCAGTATTACTCATCATAGAGCACACCTTATCACATAGGGTGTAATTGCTCCACCCCGATATACCATCGTGCTATGGTGTATACAGAGGAGTAATGCTGAGAGAGAATCTCATTCTCCTTTAGAATAGTCCAGTAATTCCGTGCTCAAGTATTCTCCTCCTTGATCTCATCATAGGACATAATACTTATACCTGTATTCTGGTTCTCTACTTCTCACTTATATTCTGTGAATATCTCAAAAGGTTCGGACTTGTGTTTCAACAGGAACATAGGTCTGAATCTCGAAAGATCATCAGAGAATGTAATGAAGTATAAAGAACCAGTCCTGGCATGTGTAGACAGGAGACCTTACATACATCATCATGTATCAGTCCCAAGAGTTCATTAACTCTTTCTCTGTTTCCAATAAACAGAGCTATGGTCATCTTATCTTTGTGACATGACTGGCAAGTTTCACAAGATGTAAATTCAAACTGATTTAAATATGCATCTAAATGTAACTTAGCTAGTCGGGTCGCATTGATATGACCTAGTCTACAATACCTCAAGAAGAATTCGTTCATTTCTGAACTCATCCTCCTGTGTGTGTTCTGTATACTAAGAACTGTAGTTTGATTTTGAACATCAATGCTTTTAGATAACGTGCCTGAACCGATCAACTTTTGATATAGGAAATGTTCAAAACATTCTCCAACAATACAAAATTTTATCGTTTCTTTATTAATAAAGAGACTGATATGATTTTGTATTTCAGGTTCGGTATCTAACAACATTCGTTCAGAATCAATGTATTGGTAATACAGGGTGACAGTGACCAACAGACTTGGCTGCAACACTTGCCCCGTTTTCTGCCTCATGAAACTTATCACCCGTTCTCAGTTCTCTACCTTTCTGTAGCCCTATGTAACAGATTACATATCTGGGATCCTGATCTGGTATCACATACCCAGGACGTAAAGGATACTGAGAAACAGTTCTCCGTAATGAACACACCCGAAGATGATGCATCATCATGCACTCTCCTCGTTTGGGCGGCACGGGAATTCTGGTATTCCCCAATTTCCTGCTCTGTCTTATAACAATTATAAGTTGGAGAGGGACCAACGTTCCCCAGCTCAGTATAACAAGCGGGTTCGGTAAATAATCCGTATTATTATCTTGATTAAGGCGTGACATGCTCGCTACTAGGAGATAGAGAGAAGAAAACACTCAGCGTGCGCTCTTGCAAGAATAGATTGGTTATTATTTTATCTAATCAGGATGGCTCCCACTGCTTTTTATCAAATCTTCCTTCAAACCCTAAAAGGAAAGACTAGCCGGGATTAATTACACACTACAAGTTCGCCAATCTTTCAGCCAGGCTAGTGTCGGTACTTTGAGGGAGGTCCCCCGTGCTTTCGCACGAACCTAATTAATGTAAACCTCGTTTTTCTAGAGGCGTAACCCCGTTAACACCTTTCTAGACACCTACTTGATCGGCTAATTGTAATGTGTAAAACTCTCCCAGGAGTAACAATTACTCGCAGCGGGTATCGGGATCCAACTATCTCATAGAAGGTATGCAATCTCATTGCAAATTTCAACACTTGAAATTCCCGATAATATTTTGCCCCTAGCAGCTTATGACCTTGGCTAAGGACAACAAATCATAAGTGCTAGCCAAGTTCAACCCGTCATTTTCCGATTGAATTAAACCCACCCGCACGACCCTTGGCTAAGGTCAACAAAGTCGCACGACTACCCTAACTCAATCGCATCATATGCTTATACAGATAAGAACTAATCAGCTACCGCACACTACGCCTTGGCTAAGGTCAACAAACGTAGCACGAATACTAACCAGTACTTATCTGAAATGACGGAGGGCTACGACAGGTTTTTCTGAAAACCTATTGCGTAATGAACTTGATATCGCTGTAGAATCAAATGATTTTAAAATGGAGTGCTTTTGAGGCTTTTCTAGTTTTGCTAAAGGAGTCACTCCCGGTGAAGGGATCGTCGGTCCTTTTCTCGTCGAATGAGGTGCGGGATATATCATATATATCACTGTGCAAAGCAAAAACTCTTAAAAGCAATCAAAAGACAAACCGAGTGTGTATCATCTGCCAGTTATTGCTAAAGGAGTCACTCCCGGTGAAGGGATCTCGGTCCTTTCCTTATCGAATAAGGTGCAGGATATATCACATATACCGCTGTGCAAAGCAAGAACTGTAGCTACCTGTTTTATTTTGAAATTCGATTCTACAACATCTTAGGTTTCTTTTATTTCATTAATCAAATTAATGAAGTCCCATCATTTAAGTACCTAATCATCACAGATAAATACGACGTACACTTATGCCATCCGCATTCGCCTCGATGTCCCCTCGTGCACCGTTAGGTTAGGTAACTAACGGCAGAGCGGGGCAGGGCTAGCGCGGGTGTAAAATATAAGCAACGTCTATATAATATATCATATATACTATATAAAGTATCTATCACAGAACATCACATGATCACATCACAGATATCGCAGCAGAAGAATCATATGAAATATTGGATATACTAGGACGTCCGTGTTTTCAATACGAGCCAGTATAAAACACGGATTCCACGGTCGCGATGAATAGCCAAACCCACACCCCTAGACCCCTACGAGAGCGGCAAGCAACCCTACCAATTCTAGAGTTAGGAGACCCGGACTCGACTCCTCGAGTTGGTCTCCCACTGGACTCCAGAACCCGGTTACTTGTGCTCCCCTCCTTGGGTCTATCCTAGTGCGGAAAAGTAAATAATATACATCAACGGTGACAACTTCCGCAACCTGGAAGCGCCCCAATAAAAGAATATTACATACAAGTTTTTACATGAATGAAAATGAAAAACACTCATCTCACATAAAAACCCCCGGCTATTCAAACACGACGATCCAATATAACATATCCAGCAACACATAACATCACATGTCATCAACGTAAGTAAACATGCGCATCCCAATTATCGTTGACATATAGCAACGAAACCGGCGATATCACATATTACACTTACGGTCACAGAAAAGAAACTGTAAAACTACAACAGTTGGAATCCGCAACCACCTCAGACATCGCATGCCTGACCAAATGAATTCCTTAGACATCGCATGCCTAATAATTATAAACCCCGCATTTTAGTCTCAAAATCGAAAACACTTTTCAATACCAATTCGGGCAATTCAACAAGATTCCCGACATCCTGATCGAATGCTCGTCGCAAACTTCAGTAGGCGGCCGCACCCCCGATACCGTCGACGAAGTGCACCAAGGCGGAACACCGCTGCCGCGAGCACCCGAACGGATGCTTTCGGCGACGGGGTTCTCCTACAGTCACTTGGTCGGGGCTATGGAGTGAGGCTGTCTATTAAGTTTACCCGGCGAATATCCGCGTACGCTACGTGATTGCGACGGACTTTTGATCACATCAAAATTCCGTGGCAACCGATCAAGTGAGACTAAAGTGCTATGTTTATAACATTCATTCCGTTATCTCATAACTACTTGTGAATTCCAATTATTGTATCCCATTCCAGATAATTAGAAAATGTTAAACTTTCCGATTGAATATTCGAACACCCAAGTTTTCCCGATATAGATCAACACATGAAATAAGTCTAACAACATTCAGTTCGTGCCTCAGTACCAACGGTCCAGCCGTAGAAGGGTCAAGCCAACGCCTCACATGTGGCACGCCGTACTGCCCCAAACCCGAAGGTTCAAAGGGCAGTTCAAGACGGTCACATAATCGAGTTAAGGTTTGTTGTCTTCTAGAGGGTCCATCGAGTTACTTGCACTACTTAGAACGTCGTTAAACTACGGAAAAATCCAACACTTGGAAATTTCCCGACAGGGGAAAAATTGGGTATTTATATCCGGTCGAACCTTTTAACATATTCTAAAAATTATCCGGAAATACACAAAGACGAAATTTGATACCCCGATCGAAACACCGAATCCCCAAAACAACTCCAGAAAAATTCAACTCTTGAAAAAATATTAAAAATACCCAGGAAAACCAGCACTGTTAAATAGGAGTTACTGTGCAAACATCACCTCACAACACGACAAACAGGCCGCTGTTCCGCCGCACGAGCCATGCTCGTGCCGCGGAAACGCGGCGCTTTAATGGAATTAGGGCATCGAAATTTACAGTAACTCTTAGATATTCCTGCTGATATTTCTACATATTTTTAATACTGAAAAATCCCTGTTTTTAGAAAAAGTCCAGAGAGCCATTTTGTGATCGGGTTTCAGGTTTGTTCGGACTTCAAATTCCGTCTAGACTTCGCCTAAGGCTCTATCTATGCTCTGATACCACTGTAGGGTTCCTAGGCATCCTAATGAGGTCTCACAAGTCATCAACCATGCCAATTTCAAAAATTATGGTGCCGAGAAACCCTAGTGTACGGATCGTTGGCTAGATTTCTAGGCGAAAAGTAAACTAGTTAACACTTAACTAAAGAATACGGAAATACAACCTTTGTAGATCCAGTGCTCCACCTCCACGGCTCCGCAATGAAGTCCTCTCCGCTGTCCAAATTGAACCATGACTCTCACGGTGGTTTCATCGGAGAAAAGACCGGGCTAGGTCGTCGACAACGTGCCGAAGATGATCTACGTCGAAGCATCGCTAGATCAAGCTCCAACTTCACCAAGTCAAGAAAACTTGTGAAGGAAACACACTCTACTACTTGGCAAGAGGTAGAGGATGAAGAAATAGGATGTGGGTTCAATTTAGAATTGGATTTCTCACTCTTTATCATCAATCACCATTGATGACCTCAAGGTTTTCTTCTTGAGTTCAAGGAAGAAGAAGAAGAAAAATGATATGATAAGTTAATTAAAAAGAAAAGGATAATCAAACCTTATCATAATGTTAACTATGGTAATGTGTAGAGAATCAATCATGGTTAAAGGAATGGTTAGGGTTAAGGATGAGATAAGAATGGTGGACAAAGTCAAAGCTTCATGAAGCTTCAACTAAACAACAAATAAAGCCACCATTCTTTTCTCTTTTCCATTTATTTTCCAAAATGTATAAACAAATAAATAAATGAATAAATAAGTAATGGAAAAATAAAACCCTAATTATATGTTTAACCATGGTTTAATTCTTTACACTTAACCAAGGAAACATGTATCATCAAACATGATACAATCATGTGTACAAAAGTATATCACATATACAATGTGCACAAACCGAGTGAGAAAATCCATTTAAAGTGAACCAATACTAGTTAATGTAAAGTAATATATCAAATATATAATTATACATTAAATCATTAAATCAACACTTGATTTAACGATCCGGTCATATCGCATATAACCGACTAGTATCCAATGTATCGGCTTATCGAATCAATCCTCGATTCGATAACTAGGTTATATCGCATACAACCATTCGACACATTCATCGTGAGAATAGAATACGGTATCACATACACGCATTATTATCGGTCCCGCACATATCTCATATGCGCTCCTATTTCGTTTCGCTTGAACCAGGAAACCTCTGTGTAGGACTCTAAAGACTCGTCAATACGCCGGCAGCAGGTGATGATCATATCAAGCACCCACAAGCCGCAAGCGGTCTGCTAAACGTAACGGCCACCCGGGTATTGAGCGATCTGAAGATCGACGAGCAAGCCCGCTCACACTCCAGTGAATCCAACCAGTAACACTACCGTACAGTTCGGTCTGATCGTCTGATATGTCGCATATCTCGCCTAGGGGTGGTAAACGTCAGACCCCAATAGCTTGATAAGTCGTGTCGATATGAGGTCTATAACAATTCGAGAAACTACTGGTAACACTTACCAGTAAATCTCAACAACCCTGGCCAGGGATTTCCTGTTATAGCCAATCGAGCACAGCGCAACATCAACTCCCTATACCGGGAGAGACGAATCCCCTCCTATCGCTCATTGCCTCCATGTGACTCGGGACTGTACCCAAAAACCACCGTTTTGCACGCCCTCTTGGACGTGGTAAGATGGAAATCAAAGCACAGTGGGAACCACACAAGACTCTATGACGATCTCGGGTCAACAGACTACTCTGTACCAGTGTCACCAGAGAACTGCCATCTGACGTGAGGTATAATACCATCTGGGAGTTCTCGGCGAGTCCGTCCAGTGTACCCAGTCTCTACTGAGCACCCGTATATCATCTCTGATGTCAAACACCAATGGATATGGGATCATCCATCGCCCATCTGTATGGGTCGAGAAGGTATACGCTAGTCTACTCTGGTATATCGATGCCCCGTCTCGATACACCCACGACTAGGGACTTTGAAGGATGTACTTATGGACTACCATGTCCCCACTAGTATGATCCGCATCATAGTCCAGGTAGTCAAGTACAGATCCTAAGGGCTTTACCAACATGTAACAGGGAGACAATCAGTGTACACGTTAAGGTAAAGATCAACCAGATAGCATACTATCATGTCGAGCAAGAAAGTCCTCCCTATATATGTCCCAGCATCCACTACAATATACATCCTATGTACAGTAATGGCCTCTAGGGCATACATATAACTAACAGTTTTCACATCCACTCTTGTCTCGGATGACAAGATCAAATTCTTGTAACAATAGGATCCAACGTATTAGCCTGGCCTTCGCATCCTTCTTCGATAAAAGATGTCATAGGGTGGAGTGATCTGTGTAAACCACAATAGGCGAGCCAATCAAGTAGGGCCTGAATTTCTCTAATGCAAATACAACTGCCAAGAGTTCTTTCTCGGTAGTTGTGTAATTTATTTGTGCATCATTCAAGGTCCTACTTGCATAGTAAATTACATGTGGCATCTTATCAATGTGTTGTCCTAAGACTGCACCAATAGCAAAATCTGATGCATCACACATAAGCTCGAACGGGTGGTTCCAATCCGGAGATGATAGAACGGGGGCTGTAGTGAGTGATTCTTTAAGCGATTCAAAAGCAGCCTCACAATCCGAATCGAAGTGAAAAGTAGTGTCCTTGGCCAATAGAAGGGTTAAGGGTCTAGCAATTTTGCTAAAGTCCTTAATAAATCTCCTATAAAATCCTGCATGACCAAGGAAGGATCTTATATCTTTGACGCAGTTGGGACGAGGGAGGTTTTGAATGACATCTATTTTAGCTCTGTCAACCTCAATGCCTTTTCGTGAAATTATATGTCCAAGTACAATACCTTCTTGGACCATAAAATGGCATTTTTCCCAATTCAAAGTCAAGTTCTTATCCTTACAGCGGGTAAGAACCGCGTCAAGATTACGAAGGCAGTCCTCAAAGGAGTCCCCAAAAATGGAGAAATCGTCCATAAAAATTTCCAGAAAATTTTCCACCATATCTGAAAATATCCCCATCATGCACCGCTGAAATGTAGCGGGAGCGTTGCATAACCCAAAGGGCATGTGTCTATAAGCAAAAGATCCGAAAGGACAAGTAAATGTGGTTTTATCTTGATCTTTTTCGGCGATGGGGACCTAGTTATAGCTGGAGTATCCGTCCAAGAAACAGTAGTATTCGTGTCCCGCTAATCGTTCTAACATCTGGTCAATGAAAGGTAGAGGGAAATGATCTTTCCTCGTCGCGGCATTGAGTTTCCTGTAATCAATACATACGCGCCACCCAGTTTGGGTGCGTGTTTGGATTAACTCATTAGCCTCATTAGTGATGACCGTGATTCCAGACTTTTTAGGGACCACATGAATTGGACTTACCCATTGGCTATCAGATATGGGGTAAATTATTCCACTATCAAGGCACTTGACGATTTCTTTCTTTACCGCCTCCTTCATGACGGGATTTAACCGTCTTTGTGGGTCTCGGGTTGGTTTGGCTTTATCCATCAGATGTATGTAATGTTCAACAATTAAGGGACTAATCCCTTTGATGTCGGCCATTGTCCAACCAAATGCTTGCCGATTCGATCTCAACACTGCCAAAAGTGCATTCTCTTGCTCTAAGGCTAGAGAAGCGGAAATAATCACTGGTAAAGTCTCATTCTCTCCTAAATATGCATATTTAAGATGAGAAGGTAGCGGTTTGAGATCAAGAATTGGCGGAGAGACAGTAGAAGGTGGGGTAAGGGAATGATATTCGGACTCCGTAAGAGGTTCAAAACTTGCATAAGATATTGACTCGGAATGTGCTACTGACTTTTGCTACGAGTCAGCGGGTTCAATCTCAAGGTCAGACTTATTGAACATATCCTCACTGTGAAGTGATGCAAGATCAAACGATGTCTCATTAGTGTTGTCGAGAACATCAAAGCAAAGTTCCTCATCCATGCAGCTTTCGGAAGCTATCTCGTGGATGGAACAAACATCCAGCAAATGAGCAGAGGGTTCTGATGGCTGACTTCCTAAATTGTAAATATTAAGCTCAATTGTCATTTTCCCGAAGGATAAGTTCATTGAACCGTTACGTCAATTAATTACAGCGTTAGAAGTTGCTTGGAAGGGTCGACCAAGTATCACCGGGATTTGATTGCGTGGGTTTGCCACAGGTTGTGTATCTAAAATAATAAAGTCCACGGGAAATATGAATTCCCCGACTTTAATTAACACATCCTCTAGTTCACCCCGAGGTTTGGTGATAGATCGGTCTGCCATCTGGAGAGTACAATGGGCGGGTTTTTACTCTCCAATTCCTAACTGCTCGTATACTGAATAAGGAAGCAAGTTAGCGCTAGCGCCAAGATCGAGTAAAGCACGATTAATATTTTTACCCCCAATAGAAATAGAGATTGTAGGACAGCCGGGGTTCTTACGTTTCTTTGGTATTTGTTGGGTAAAAGCGGTGCTAACATTACTCGTCATGAAAACCTTCTTAGGCACTTGAGTTTTTCTCTTCCTAGTGCATTAGTCTTTAATGATTCTTGCCGAAGATGGGACTTGTTGAATAGGATCTAGGAGATAAATATTCATGCTAACTTGCTTAAACATTTCCACAATCTTCTCCATTTGCAGGTTAGGTCTGTTGGCCCTTAATCTGTTTGGAAATGGAGCTCGATCAATAAGTTTTGGGTCCAACGTTTGTGGAGAAGACTGTGGGGACGGATTCGATCCCAAAATTAGAGTGGGAATCGACTTAGATAGATTTGGCGAAATGTTCGAGCCTTGGGGAAAACAGAGAATAGGCTCGGATGAAGGTAGGAGAATAGACGAATTAGGGGAAGAAGAAGAAGAAGCCGGGGTATCAATGGTGTCACTAACATCAAATTGCTCACCCACTCGGTTATTCAGCACTCTCCCCGATCTCAACGTAGTAATGACATTCACATTATGATTTTGTGAATGGCCAGGATTCGGTAAGGGTTGAGATGGGAGTTTCCCTTTCTCTCTCGCACTGATTGCGGCGTTTAACTGTGCGAGTTGGTTTTCTATTGATTTAATACTCTCACCATGGGAGGTGGAGTCTTTCTTTATGGTATCAGTAGAAGACTTCATCTCAGCCGACAATTGCATGAAATGTTTCATGAAAAAATCCAAAGTTTGTGCAAGTGAAGAGTTATCAGTACCGGCCACTTGTGGTGGAGAAATGTTGGCCGGATTTTGAAAGTTTTATGACTGAAAGGGGGGCTGATTCTGTGGTTATGGTTGCTGTGGAGGAGGTCTTTGATAATTACTTTGTTGGTTTTGGTTCCAAGCAAAGTTAGGATGATTCCTCCATCCTTGATTGTACGTGGAAGAATAAGGATCGTTTCTAGGTCGCTGCTGAAAAGCAGCATTAGCTTGAAACGATGCATTCATAGGACATACTTCCGTTAAATGTGAAGGATCCGAACAGCAACCACAGATGGTCTTAGGAAGCGTGACCTGATTTAGGGAGAATGATGAGAATTTGTTCTCAATAGCGTCGAGTTTCTTCTGTATCGCTGCCATTTCAGCTTTTACTGCGATAGAAACATCGAGCTGGTGAATACCACCTTTAGATGTAGGTGGTCTTACGCTTTCCCACTGCAAAGTGTTTTCTGCGAGATCTTCCAGATATTTCCATGCTTCACCGTCATCTTTAGACATGAAATTGCATTGACACATTGTTTCAAGCATCTGCTTTGTCGCTGGATTAATGCCCTCATATATAATCCGACATAAATCCCATCTTTGTATTCCATGATGTGGACATTGGACAAGCAAAACCTTGAAACGTTCAAAGCACTTCCAAAATGGTTCATTGGGAAGCTGGGTGAACTGGTTGATCTCGCTCCTAATATGGGCAGTCTTGTGGTTTGGGTAAAATTTCTTAAGAAATGCTATGACGAATTCATCCCAATTAGAGATAGAGTGTGCGGCAGTATTATAAAGCCATTTTTCTGCCAAGTCACACAGTGTGAATGGGAGAAGACGCAAGCGCATAGCATCGACAGTCAACTGTGAAGTACCCATCATTACGCATACGTTTTCGAATTTGGTGATGAAAACGTACGCATCTTCCGACTCAAGCCCGTGAAATTTGGGCAGCAGATTGATGTAGTGGGGTTTAATTTCGAAATTATCCCCGTTAGCAGGTGGAAGAGATAGACAAATGGGAAGAGGGCCACGGATAGGATAGCATCTCTCTTGGAGAGAGATGCGCAGTGGATTCTGTGCACCTACGGGCGGTGGCAGAGTGGTGTTATATTCTGATGGAGTGCCGTCCATCTCGGTCGTGGTGTGAGGTGGTGGGGGAAAAGAAGATGAAGAAGTACCGACTTCCACGTTGATAGCAGGTGTTGGATATAGTGCCCTCAGAGTCAATTATTGGATCACAGGCACGTGATTGCAATGATTGAGGAGGACCTATGCCGGTAGGACAGTCTTACTCGAGATGATAGTATGCTATCTGGTTTATCATTATCATCGTGTACTGCTTTAGGTGACCTTACGAGTCGCTATTACACGTTGATAGAGCCCCTAGGATTCTTGCTTGACTACCAGCAGTATGAGGGCGATCATATACGTGAGAGCTGGATTCTATAAGCACATCCTTAAAAGGTCCCTAGTCGTGGGAGCTTCGAGACAGGGCATCGATTCTCCAGAGTAGACTAGTGTATAAAGTCGAGACCCCGATGAGGGGCGGTGGCCGGTCTCACAAGCCACTGGTGTCAGTTGGTTCACCTAAGATGTATACAGGTGCTCATTGGGTTATGAGTACACCGGACAGGACTCGCCGGGAACCTGCTAGTTGGTATTATACTTGACGTCAGATAGCAGTTCCCTGGTGACATGTGTACAGGTTAGTTCATCGACCTGAGATCGTCATTTGTCTCGTGTGAGTTCCCACTGTGCTTTGATTACTACCCTACCACGCTCAAAGGAGACGTGCAAACAGGTTTTAGTTGGGTACAGTCCCAAGCCACATGGAGGCAGTGAGCGGATCTGCAGGGGTTCATTTCTCTCGGTATTGGGGGTGAGGTCGCGCTGTGTCTAGGTGAGCCAGTACATGAAAAGTCCATGGCCAAGGCAGGAGATTTACTGGTAGATATTCCAGTAGTATCTCAGGGTGTTCAGGGCTACACTCCGACATGACTTGTACCGCTATTGGGGGTCTGACTTTTACCAACCCCCTAGGCCCGCCATGCGATGCTCATAGACGAACGGACCGGACTGTATGGATATTGTCACTGACAAGCTCAGTAGGGTGTCAGGATGAGTTCGCTCATCGACGTCCCTTTTGGTCAATAGCTGGTGGCCCGTCACGTATGGCTGATACCTCTGACGTGCTAGTGGTTAAATCCACAGCCATAGTATTGACGTGTCTTTAGAGTCCACCACACACAGTTACTTAGGTTTCGGGCGAAACGCTGTAGAGGCCGTATGGAGATATGGCAGGGTTCGATCAGATACGCGCGGTATTGCACGGATCATGATCGGGCGGATTTTACTAACCGGCTTTGGTTTAAGCCGGATCCTAGTATTAGACAGTGTAGTTTTGTCTCTTTGTATTTGTGTTCAGTGGGAATACAAATGCGGGCATGTATATGCAGTAGCGGGGTCTTCCTGTAATTTATTACGGGATCAGTTTTCTGAAGTTGCTAGTCTGCATTCCGTTCCAGCCGATTTTTCCTTTGTTCCTTCCCGGCCGGACCTTTCGATGGATGGGGTTATTTGCAAGTTTGCAAATAACTTATTGTGAGGGGGTTTCTTGCATTTGTGTTTTCTATCATCATGAGATTCCTTTCTTATCACATTTCTTGCATTAAATAAGATTAGAATGAGATTAGAAATGGATTGGAAATTGATTTGGCTTTTGGAGTTGAAATGTGGTGATTTTTTTTTATCATTATCTTCACACATTTCTCACTTGGATTTTCATTCCTTTTTCTCCACCCATTTTTGATGAGGGGCCGGCCACATCCTAGGAGGGAGAGAGAGGGAATTTATTCGAGTGGAAAATGATTCATTCTTACTTGGCTTTAGCTTGCTTCAAAAATTTCTATGCTCATCTTCATGTCATATTATTCCTCCACATACCATGGCAACTTCTCTTAAACCCCAAAAGAGACAATAGATTCTACACTACACCTACACCAAATCTTGGACGCGTCGGCTAGCCAACTTCACGCCCGAGTTGGCTCGGTCCAGAGGTAGGAGCCCGTAAACGAACCCGGCTACGTGGTGCCCTTTCCGACGAGGAGGTGACGGACGGAGATTCCGCAGGAGATCGGAGTGGAGACGAAGACCGAAGGACACGGATCGCTTGGTATACTTCTCTACCCATCTTGTATTTTGCTAGTAGCTTGGTTAATGGCCCGATCCGGGTTAAAAGTGCGCGGTGGTGCCGGTTTGCTAGTTTGCAAAGTTTTTCGTTTCCGCATTCTGGCGTCGGATCGACGGCCGGGGCACCGCCGTGGACTTACATTGGTATCAGAGCCATGCCATTAACCATGCATAGCTTACTCTAACGTGTTTAGAACTCGATCGAACAAAAAATCCCAAAAACCGTATTTTTAGTGCGTCTGTTCTCTGTCGAATTTTTTTTAGCTCTAAAAATTTTTCAGGTTGTTTCAGAATGATGTGCATGGAATTTTAAGAATTCTGTGAAAATTTGGTCTCGTGAACAGTCTATACCACCACGGAAACGCGGCCAAACCCATGCTTGGGCCGCGGTTCCGCCGCGACTTGCACTGTTCAGTGAACCAAAATTTTGCAGAAAGCTCCGGACTTGAAAATAAGTCTTTTGGAATATTCTTTTTGGGCCCAGATTTTCTGTGAGAGCTACAGTAGTGCTTGGGGCCCACTTTGATAAATTTGTTCGATCGGATATTTTAAACATGTTAGTTCACAGTATTTACATTATATCTGCGACCGTGAATATCATTTGATCGGTAAATCCAGTCTATCTGCTATAGCCCTTTTAGACGGATTTGCGAACGTCACATTCACGTTGATGTTCTGTGTTGTGATGTGATGTTGCGGATCGGTCGGTGGGGATAGCCTGGATGCAATGTTAGTACAGTTTTGTTTTATATGTACATTTGATATTGCGGGGCGAGCGACCGACCTGTGGACTGCCGTCATAGCCTGTTTGTATTATTCTTTTGGGGCACGACCGGGTCGAGGTCGATGTACCCGTTGTATGTATATTTTACTTTCTGTACTACGATTACCCCGCGGTGGGATGCACGGATAGCCGGGTTCTAGAGGGCAACGGGCCCGCATCTCATGGCATTGAGATGGAGGGGGCTTCACTTTAGAATTGGCGGGCTATTCGCCGCACTCGTAGGGGGTATAGGTTGACCAAGGAGGGGTGCCCAAGTTACCGGATTCCGTGAAGTGCTGGGTGGTCCATTCACGTTGCTGAAGGGGGCTGCCTCGCTTCAGGTTTTGGCTGGTAACTTGCCGCGCCCGTAGGGGTCTAGGATTTCATTGCACAGGCTATCCACACGACCAGGGGAACGTCGGGTTTCAGTAGCGGCTCTATGAAACCCGGGGATCCCAGATATCTGTATTGTTCTGTGATGCTGGTTACATTTCTGTGATGTTGCATTTTATCACGCTTAAGCGAATATTATATATTGATATATATACTAGTGGATGTTGTATATGTTTTGCATCCGCGCTAGTCCAGTCTCCGCTCTGTCGTTAGTTAGCTAACCTAACGGGTGATGACGGGACCCAGTGGCGAATGCGGATGGCATATACGTACATCATTATGTTCGTTCTTTATTGGTGTGATCAATTGATGCGACTGCGTTGATTCGGATCAATGCAAGATAAACAAACCTATTCTGATGTTGTTGGAACATTTTTCAAAAAGCTGTTATTGCAAGGGCGTTCTCTTCTGTTTTGCATCGTGGTATTCAGTTGGAATATCCTGCTCCTCAGTCGACGAGGCAAAGGCCGAGATCCCTTCACCGGGAGTGACCCCTTGGACAAAAGTTTGCGTCAGGGCAATAACTTCACTATAGCCGATTACTTTTGCTTTGCATCGTGGTATTCAGTTGGAATATCCTGCACCTCATTCCATGGGGAAAGAGCCGAGATCCCTTCACCGGGAGTGACATCTTTAGCAAAGGTTTTCGTCACTATATTTTTATAAAACCATCAGTTCCTTCAAAGATATCAAGTTCATTACGATAAAGGTTTTCGCCAGAAACCATTCATAGCCCTCCGTCATTTCAGAACGGTAGCACTTAGTATTCATGCTATGTATGTTGGCCTTCGTCAAGGCATAGTGTATGGTAGCTATTTGTTACTTTTCTGCAGCATAGATAGATGCGTTGGTTTGGGACAGTTGTACTACTATTTTGGCCTTTCGTCAAGGGTATGTACGGGTGGGTTCAAATTAACCTGGATAATGACAGGTAGAACTTGACATATGACTTATGATATGTTGGCCTTCGTCAAGGTCATAAGAGCATGGGGCAAAAATCCACATTGGGGGTTTCTAAAGAAACTGAAACTTGCCAGATATGCGCATGTTAGAGATAGTGCCCTCAGAGTCAATTATTGGATCACAGGCAGGTGATTGCAATGATTGAGGGAGGACCTATCCCGCTAGGACAGTCTTACTCGAGATGATAGTATGCTATCTGGTTTATCTTTATCATCGTGTACTGCTTAGGTGACCTTACAGGTCGGTATTACACGTTGGTAGAGCCCCTAGGATTCTTGCTTGACCACCAGCAGTATGAGGGCGATCATATAAGTGGGAGCTGGGGTCTATAAGCACATCCTTAAAAGGTCCCTAGTCGTGCGAGTTTCGAGACAGGGCATCGATACTCCAGAGTAGACTAGTGTATACAGTCGAGACCCCGACGAGGGGCGGTGGCCGGTCTCACAAGCCATTGGTGTCCGTTGGATCACCTAAGATGTATACAGGTGCTCATTGGGTTATGAGTACACCGGACAGGACTCGCCGGGAACATGCTAGTTGGTCATATACCAGACGTCAGATGGCAGTTCCCTGGTGACAAGTGTACAGGTTAGTTCATCGACCTGGGGATCGTCATTTGTCTCATGTGAGTTCCCACTGTACTTTGATTACTACCCTACCACGGCTCAAAGGAGTCGTGCAAACAGGCTTTAGTTGGGTACAGTCCCGAGCCACATGGAGGCAGTGAGCGTATCTTCAGGGGTTCGTCTCTCCCGGTATTGGGGGTGAGGTCGCGCTGTGTCTAGGAGAGCCATTACACGAAGCCCTCGGCCGAGGCAGGAGATTTACTGGTAGGTATTCCAGTAGTATCTCAGGGTGTTCTGGGCTACACTCCGACACGACTTGTACCGCTTTTGGGGGTCTGACTTTACCAACCCCCTAGGCCCGCCATGCGATGCTCATAGACTAACGGACCGGACTGTACGGATATTGTCACTGACAGGCTCAGTAGGGTGTCAGGCTGAGTTCGCTCACAGACGTTCCTTTTGGTCAATACCTGGTAGCCCGTTACGTATTGGCTTATACCTCTTACGTGCTGGTGGTTAAATCCACAACCATGGTGTTGACGAGTCTTTAGAGTCCCCCACATTCAGTTACTCAAGCTTTCGGGCGAAAAGCTGTAGAGACCGTATGGAGATATGGCAAGGTCCGATCAGATACGTGCGGTATTGCACGGATCAGGATCGGACAGTTCGTACTAGAGGCCGTATGGATATAGGGCAGGGTTCGATCAGATACGTGCGGTATTGCACGGATCATGATCGGACAGATATTACTAGCCGGCTTTGGTTTATGCCGGATCCTAGTATAGTACAGTGTAGACTTTGTCTCAATTCATTTGTATTTCGGTCGGAATACAAATGCGGGTGTGTACGCACAGTATCGGGGTTTTTCCTGTAATTTATTACGGGACCAGTTTTCTGGAGTTGCCAGTTTCCTTTCCGTTTCGGCCATATTTCTTTGTATCGTTCATTGGCCGAAGATTGGTGGAGGAGGGCTTATTTGCATTTGTGCAAATAAGCTTTTGTAGAGGGGGGTCTTTGCATATTCTTGTATCATGGTAATTCCTCCATCACTTGACTTTCTTTTGACATCATGGCTAGTCTTGTAGTGTCATGATGGCATGACTTTTTGGTGATGATGATCGATTATGATGGTTGTATGAGTGTTGGATTTACTTGTAATCATTTCTTGATATCATGACCTTTCTCTCTCTCCCTTGCATTATGGTGGTGGTTCTTTCCTCCATTGATCTCTCCCTCACTCACTCACTCTCTTGCCAAGAAGAGGCCGGCCACTTGAAGGGGGGGCTGTCCAAAAATTGTAGTGAGGAATTTTTGTTCATTTCATGCTCCAAAAATCCCCAAGTTCCTCTACATAGTTCTTGTATCATCCCTCCACCAAAATGGCACCTCCATGAACCCCAAAATGAGACATAGCCTCTACACTATATTCTACAGCAAATCTTGGGCACGTCGACTAGCCAGCTTCGTGCCCGAGTTGCCTCGGCATTGAGGTGGGAGCCCGTAAAAGTTGTAGGCGATGTGGTGCCCTTCCGGCGATGAGGCGACGATAGGAGTTTCCGCGGGAGATCAGGACTACGAAGAGAAGACCGGAGGACTCGGATCAGTCGGTATATCTCTATTCCCTATCTTGTAGTTAGCTAGGACTAGTTAATGGTTCGATCCGGGTTTTAGTGCGCGGTGGTGCCAGTTTGCTAGTTTGCAAAATTAAAGTTAACCATCGCTTCCGTATTTGGCCTCGGGATAGAGGCCGGGGCGCCGCCGTGCACTTACAGTGGTATCAGAGCCTCGCCATTAACTTAGTCTAGCTTTGTTTAATGTGTTTACATTTCCGATCGTCCAAAATCCCAAAAATCGTATTTTCCTACACATCAGTTTTCTGTCGAAATTTTCTGGTCTCGAAAAAATTTTCAAGTTGTAGAAAAGTGATGTACTGGAAATTCTAAGAGTTCTGTAAAAATTCGATACACTAACTCAACTACGGGAGCGCGGAACCGCGGCCAAACACCCCTTTGGGCCGCGGTTCTGCCGCACAATGTTGAGATCGCTGTGTCAAATTTCTACAGTTGCTTTCTGGGTTGAAAATAGGGTTTCTGGAATATTAATATTGGGCCCATAATTTCTTGGTGTGCTACAGTAGTACTTGGGGGCCCACTTGTTAAAATTTGATCGATCGGATATTTTAAACACATTATTTCATAGTATTTACATTATATCTGCGACCGTGAAGGTCGCTCGATCGGTAAATCCTGTCTAACTGCTATAGCCCGGTTAGACGGATTTGCGAACGTGACTTTCACGTTGATGTTCTGTGTATTGCTGTGATGTTGCGGATCGGTCGTGGGGGATAGCCTGGATGCAATGCTAGTACAGTTGTTTTTGTTGTATTATGTACATTGATATTGCGGGGCGAGCGTCCGACATGTGGACTGCCGTCACTGCCTGATTGTATTATTTTTTGGGGCACGACCAGGTTGCGGTCGATGTACCCGGTATATGTATATTTTACTTTCTATACTAGGATTACCCCGCGGAGGGTGCACGGATGGCCGGGTTCTAGAAGGCAACAAGCCCGCATCTCATGGCATTGAGACGGAAGGGGCTTCACTCTAGAATTAGCGGGCTATTCGCCGCACTCGTAGGGGGTACAGGTTGACCCAGGAGGGATGCCAAGTTACCGGATTCCGTGAAGTGCTGGGTGATCCATTCACGGTGCTGAAGGGGGCTGCCTCGCTTCAGGTTTTGGCGGGTGACTTGCCGCGCCCGTAGGGTCTAGGATTTCATTGCACAGGCTATCCACACGACCAAGGGAACGTCGGGTTTCAGTAGTGGCTCTGTGAAACCCGGGGATCCAGATATCTGTATTGTTCTGTGATGCTGTACATTTCTGTTATGTTGCATTTTTTATCACGCCTTGAGCGAATATAATATATTGGTATATATATTAGTAGATGTTGTATATGTTTTGCATCCGCGCTAGTCCAGTCCCCGCTCTGTCGTTAGTTAGCTAACCTAACGGGTAATGACGGGACCCAGTGGCGAATGCGGATGATATACGTACATCAGTATATTTCGTTCTTTGTGGTGTGATCATTGATGGGACTGTGTTGATTCGGATCAATGCAAGTTAAACAAACCTAATCTGATGTTGTTGGAACACTTTTCAAAAAGCTGTTATTGCAAGGACGTTCACTTTTGTTTTGCATCGTGGTATTCGGTTGGAATGTCCTGCTCCTCAGTCGACGAGGCAAGGGCCGAGATCGCTTCACCGGGAGTGACCCCTTGGACAAAAGTTTGCGTCAGGGCAATAACTTCACTATAACCGATTACTTTTGCTTTGCATCGTGGTATTCAGTTGGAATATCCTGCACCTCATTCTACGGGGAAAGAGCCGAGATCCCTTCACCGGGAGTGACCTCTTTAGCAAAGGTTTTCGTCACTATATTTTTAAAAGCTATCCGTTCCTTCAACGATATCAAGTTCATTACGTTAAATATTTTCGCCAGAAACCATTCGTAGCCCTCCATCATTTCAGTTAAATATTCGGTAGTATTCAAGCTATGTATTTTGACCTCACGCCAAGGCATAGTGTTTGGTAGCTGCCGGGTATTTATCTGTTGCATAGATAGATGCGTTGGTTTGGGACTGTCGTATTACTATTTTGGCCTACGTCAAGGGTATGTACGGGTGGATTCAAATTAACCTGGATAATGATGGGTAGAACTTGACATGTGACTTATGATATTTTGACCTCACGCCAAGGTCATAAGAGCATGGGGTAAAAATCACATCGGGAGTTTCAAAAGAACTGAAACTTGCCAGATATGCGCATACCTTCTGGAGTGTGATGACGTGAGCGGATTCCGTCACGTTATCATGCGGTGATAGTTGGATCCCGATTCCCACTGATGAGTTGGTTTACTCCTCGGGTGACCCCGACTAATTCTTCTTTCAGGTTTGGAGGAGAGTTTGACGGTACAGTGGGAGGTTTCCAGATTAGATAAATTGGTAACCATTCTGATCTAGGTTAGAGTGCACGCTGAGTGTTTCTTTTCTCTCTCTCTTTGGCAGCGACCATTGACCCGACCCTAAGACTATGACTCAGAGACCAAAAATTGACCGAACCTTCTTAAACACTGGCTTTTGGATTGTCAGGGTTGCAAACCTCATTGCCACTCCTACTTTTACCCTTTTCTCCAGGACACCCCGTATTACTACGAACGTCCATTTCCATTGGACAAAACCATCGTATGGTTATATACGAACTCGAAGGAATTCGAGGATGGTTTCAGGTTCTGGAGAAAACGGATAGGACTATTCAGTTGTCTTTTCCTTTTACCTTCTCTCAGGTTGCGAGTACTCCTTGGTTTAGGGGTAGTACACCTATTATGCAAATTGGATAGTCTTCTTCCAAACCATAGGCAGGTGCCGACCGGTAGGGAATGAAGAAAACCAATTTGCCTAACGATGGTGTACAGAAGGTATTATGTAAAGACAAAGAAAGGGATTAGAAGGAGGGCAAAGTAAATTGCGACTGATATTCACGACCAAACCAAGTATTTCATTACCACTCCCACATCATCTTTGTATTTTTCCAGGACACTCCGTATCACTATGAAGATCCACAGTTATTTGGATATTCCATCGTATGGTTATATACGAACTCGAAAGGAACTTGTTCAAGTTCGGGGATGGATTCTGGTTCAGGAGAAATAGGACTAAGAATTATTCAGGTTGTCTTTTATCTTCACTTTCTCTCGCATTGCGAGTGCTCCTAGGATTAGGACAGTACACCCATTATGCTTATTGGATAGTCTTCTTCTAAACCATAGGCTGGTGCCGAACGGTAGGGAAGGAAGAAAACCTTTTGGCCTAAAGGGGTGTGCAGAAGGTAATGACTAAAGACATAAAAAGGGATTTGGAGAGGTGGCAAAGAATTATACGGTTACAGTCGTGAATCTGGAAGAGGCATTACTATGAATACCGGGATACCCCATCGAAACATTTCAATGTTTCAATGCCACTGTGTACTGTTAAAGGAAAACTGATTTCCCAATTAATCCTTACTCCAGGGTATGTATTTACCAGGTATGATTCTCACATCTGTATGGTTTTACAGATGATGAGTGGGAGTAAGTTATTGGGAATTAGGTGATCATCCTCATTATATCGGGATTCGTTGTAATCAGTGATATTTGAGGAAGTCACCTGGGTTGTTTGCCAGACGGCAAATATTTGGTTTTAAATATCCGCTGTTGTGCACCAATTTTAAATTGATATATCTGTACGTCTATTTTCATAGAGTGAGATATACCTTTTTGAAATTATGTCTATGACATTTACCTATATCAGTGGATGGTTAGGTAAGGAGCATTAAACAGCGGTGTAATTCTTCATAACCATAAGTACAGTTTTCAACCTACGACACACAGTGAATGAGTTATCAGACTCAAGGGACTTATACAGAGTATTGTATGTTGTCCAGGGTCCATCAGGACAGAGGGGTTGGTCCTCGTACTATATTCGGTTTACTTATGACTTCTCTAGTTTTTAGTCAGGTGTTTCGTGGAAACACAGGGTCCGAATTTTGAGAAGTTATAGGTATATGGATAAAGTAGAGAACCAGATGTTGCAAGTATCGGGATTCTTCAAGTTGATCGAAGATGTAGATACTTGAGTATGGTATTCAGTTGATAGTAATGATTAAGAGAACTTGCTTCTCTTTCAGGTTACTCATAATTGGAAGCATTCCTAAGTTGAGTAACGCTGATAAGCCTCCTTCCATTTAGTTGACATGCACTGGAGACAGTTGCATGATTTGAATCTGGTTCAATTAAATCAGTGCCTCTGGTTCTATATTGGATATAGAACAGTTCATATCTTAACGTTGTTAAGGTACGGGGAGTTTTCCGGGTTATGCTTAAAACCAGACTCTGGATAACTCAAGGCACGTTTCTGTAATGGCTGTTTGTGGGTTGACCCAGGCTATGACGAGGGTTGATTTTCTACCATCTGGAAGATCAATAGTGATATTGTTCTTGACTCGCCACAGTTTTATTTAAAATGGATTTTTATCAGAAAAACAGTAGTGGGAGTATGGAAGAACTGGAAGTGATTCCAGAACCACAAACGATTGCTGAAGATTTGATAGGAACCTAAAGATTCAATCTGGTTTAACATTCCATTGGCCACTCCGCAGATAAGGTGGGTAACTTCAGGCACCTGAGAGGTACTTCGGTAGCCTCAAGGACGGTGACAGGGAAGTTCTTGTTTACCCACACTTGCCATTGCTGTTGTTCTAGACCGTGAGACCCGGCAGGAGGATGAGTATAGCGTCGTTCTGAACTAGCTTTAGAAGTGTACGTCTATATGACTCTGCCAGATGGTTGTCGTGGTCAGTGGGAGCAGCGGAAGCATTGGTGGACAGGTGGCTTATATCTATTTATAGACTAAAGCAGATATAGCGGAGATAGATCATCTATTTCTGACATGACAGTCATAGGTTTGACTTCATCAGAATAGGGGATGGATCTGTTGAGAAGGTGGTAGAGTGTGATGTCATGGTATTTGGATGACATACACAGAATAGGAAAAGAAACTCCTATACTACGATCGGTTATACTTTGGTCGTCACACAGTAGTTTCTCCACATAGGACTTGGACAATATATCAGACATACTGGTTACTAGATCTATGGTTTTAGATCTAGATTTGGGTGGTTTCCCAATTTGGGTACTTAGACAGCATTCTAAGAGTATTTAGAATGAACGACTCCTGGCACGGTAGTATACCTGCAGGTAATGGAGTCACCCTTTCTGAAGGTGTCTTATAGACTAAAGGGGAGAGGGATATGCATGATTGGCAGATCACTTGCTTAGGCAATTGAGTCAATCATGAGATATCAAGTACCACACCAGATGTTATTTTTGCGGTAGATGCAATAAGTTGATATTGATCCAATCCTGGAGAAACAGTCGGAAGCAGTTTTAGAACATAAGTGGATGTTCTAGGGATATGATAACGACAGCCTCATTCTGGAGACGGTTATCATTCCAGGCTTCCAAGGTGACATGGACGACAAGGAGGTTGTCAGAGTTATAGTTTTTCCTTCTGACGAGGGGCAGTATTTTGGACAGGTGGTCCAAGGCAATACCGAGGGAGGCATGGAGCAGGATACTGATTAAGTTCAGTTGACGATACAGTCTAAGAAGTTTGGATTTGGAGTTCATTTATGAGCTAGGTCCCATCAGACATCCAGACACATTCTAAGACAGGTATTGCTCATTTCGGGAGATGGTTTTCTCCGCGAACATCAGATATAGAGAGACATAGAAAGGAACATCCAGGCGGATCCACTCACTGAGGCTATTCCTCGAACGCAATAGTTTCGCAAACGAGCTTTGTGAGACTGACTAGTAGAGCAGTTGGGTGTTCGGTATCACACGGGCTGTGAGTATGCGACATCGCAATAATTAGCCTTGAGTGCAAGTGGGAGATTGTTGGAGATAGTGCCCTCAGAGTCAATTATTGGATCACAGGCACGTGATTGCAATGATTGAGGGAGGACCTATCCCGCTAGGACAGTCTTACTTGAGATGATAGTATGCTATCTGGTTTATCTTTATCATCGTGTACTGCTTAGGTGACCTTACAGGTTGCTATTACACGTTGGTAGAGCCCCTAGGATTCTTGCTTGACCACCAGCAGTATGAGGGCGATCATATAAGTGGGAGCTGGAGTCTATAAGCACATCCTTAAAAGGTCCCTAGTAGTGCGAGTTTCGAGACAGGGCATCGATACTCCAGAGTAGACTAGTGTATACAGTTGAGACCCTGACGAGGGGCGGTGGCCGGTCTCACAAGCCATTGGTGTCCGTTGGATCACCTAAGATGTATACAGGTGCTCATTGGGTTATGAGTACACCGGACAGGACTCACCGGGAACATGCTAGTTGTTCATATACCAGACGTCAGATGGCAGTTCCCTGGTGACATGTGTACAGGTTAGTTCATCGACCTGGGGATCGTCATTTGTCTCGTATGAGTTCCCACTGTACTTTGATTACTACCCTACCACGGCTCAAAGGAGTCGTGCAAACAGGTTTTAGTTGGGTACAGTCCCGAGCCACATGGAGGCAGTGAGCGTATCTTCAGGGGTTCGTCTCTCCCGGTATTGGGGGTGAGGTCGCGCTGTGTCTAGGAGAGCCATTACACGAAGCCCTCGGCCGAGGCAGGAGATTTACTGGTAGGAATTCCAGTAGTATCTCAGGGTGTTCTGGGCTACACTCCGACACGACTTGTACCGCTTTTGGGGGTCTGAATTTACCAACCCCCTAGGCCCGCCATGCGATGCTCATAGACGAACGGACCGGACTGTACGGATATTGTCACTGACAGGCTCAGTAGGGTGTCAGGCTGAGTTCGCTCACAGACGTTCCTTTTGGTCAATACCTGGTAGCCCGTTACGTATTGGCTTATACCTCTGACGTGCTAGTGGTTAAATCCACAACCATGGTGTTGACGAGTCTTTAGAGTCCCCCACATTCAGTTACTCAAGCTTTCAGGCGAAAAGCTGTAGAGACCGTATGGAGATATGGCAATGTCCGATCAGATACGTGCGGTATTGCACGGATCAGGATCGAACAGTTCGTACTAGAGGCCGTATGGATATATGGCAGGGTTCGATCAGATACGTGCGGTATTGCACTTATCAGGATCGGACGGATATTACTAGCCGGCTTTGGTTTAAGCCGGATCCTAGTATAGTACAGTGTAGACTTTGTCTCATTGCATTTGTATTTCGGTCGGAATACAAATGCGGGTGTGTACGCACAGTATCGGGGTTTTTCCTGTAATTTATTACGGGACCAGTTTTCTGGAGTTGCCAGTTTCCTTTCCGTTTCGGCCATATTTCTTTGTATCGTTCATTGGCCGAAGATTGGTAGAGGATGGCTTATTTGCATTTGTGCAAATAAGCTTTTGTAGAGGGGGGTCTTTGCATATTCTTGTATCATGATAATTCCTCCATCACTTGACTTTCTTTTGACATCATGGCTAGTCTTGTAGTGTCATGATGGCATGACTTTTTAGTGATGATGATGGATTATGATGGTTGTATGAGTGTTGGATTTACTTGTAATCATTTCTTGATATCATGACCTTTCTCTCCCTCCCTTGCATTATGGTGGTGGTTCTTTCTTCCATTGATCTCTCCCTCCCTCACTCACTCTCTTGCCAAGAAGTGGCCGGCCACTTGAAGGGGGGGGCTGTCCAAAAATTGTAGTGGGGAATTTTTGTTTATTTCATGCTCCAAAAATCCCCAAGTTCCTCTACATAGTTCTTGTATCATCCCTCCACCAAAATGGCACCTCCATGAACCCCAAAATGAGACATAGCCTCTACACTATATTCTACAGCAAATCTTGGGCACGTCGACTTGCCAGCTTTGTGCCCGAGTTGCCTCGGCATTGAGTTGGGAGCCCATAAAAGATGTAGGCGATGTGGTGCCCTTCCGGCGATGAGGCGACGACAGGAGTTTCCGCGGGAGATCGGGACTACCACGAGAAGACCGGAGGACTCGGATCAGTCGGTATATCTCTATTCCCTATCTTGTAGTTAGCTAGGACTAGTTAATGGTTCGATCCGGGTTTTAGTGCGCGGTAGTGCCGGTTTGCTAGTTTGCAAAATTAAAGTTTATCACCGCTTCCGCATTTGGCCGTCGGATTGACGGCCGGGGCGCCGCCGTGCACTTACAGCGCATACCTTCTGGAGTGTGATAACGTGAGCGGATTCCGCCACGTTATCATGCGATGATAGTTGGATCCCGATTCCCACTAATGAGTTGGTTTACTCCTCGGGTGATCCCGGCTAATTCTTCTTTCAGGTTTGCGGAAGAATTTGACATTACAGTGGGAGGTTTCCAGATTAGATAAAGTGATAACCATTCTGATCTAGGTTAGTGTGCACGCTGAGTGTTTCTTTTCTCTCTCTCTTTAGCAGCGACCATTGACCCGACCTTAGACTATGACTCAGTGACCAAGTTGACCGAACCTTCTTTAACACTGGCTTTTGGATTGTCAGAGTTGCAGACCTCATTGCCACTCCTACTTTTACCCTTTTCTCCAGGACATCCCGTATTACTACGAACGTCCACTTCGATTGGACAAAACCATCGTATGGTTATATACAAACTCGAAGGAATTCGAGAATGGTTTCCGGTTCTGGAGAAAACGAATAGGACTATTCAGTTGTCTTTTCCTTTTACCTTCTCTAAGGTTGCGAGTACTCCTTGGTTTAGGAGATAGTACACCTATTACGCAAATTGGATAGTCTTCTTCCAAACCTTAGGCTGGTGCCGACCAGTAGGAATGAAGAAAACCAATTAGCCTAAATGGTGTACAGAAGGTATTAAGTTGAGACAAAGAAAGGGATTAGTAAGAGGGCAAAGTAAATTGCGACTACTGATCATGACCAAACCAAGTATTTCTTCGCCAATCCTAAATCACCTTTGTATTTCTCCAGGACACTCCGTATCACTACGAAGATCCCAAGTTTACTGGATAATCCATCATATGGTTATATACGAACTCGAAAGGAATTTGTTCCAGTTCGGGGATGGATCCTGGTTCAGGAGAAATAGGAATAAGGTTTATTCGGTTGTCTTTTATATTCACCTTCTCTCGCATTGCGAGTGCTCCTAGGATTAGGACAGTACACCCATTATGCTTATTGGATAGTCTTCTTCCAAACCATAGGCTGGTGCCGAACGGTAGGGAAGGAAGAAAACCATTTGGCCTAAAGGGATGTACAGAAAGTAATGACTAAAGACATATAGAGGGATTTGGAGAGGTGGCAAAGAGATATACGGTTATAGTTATGAATCTGGATAATGAAAGAGGCATTACTAGGAATACCCACATCGAAACATTTCAATGTTTCAGTTTCACTGTGTACTGTTAAAAGAAAACTGATTTCCCAATTAGACACTTGCTCCAGGGTATGTATTTACCAGGTTGGATTCTCACATCTGTATGGTTTTACAGATGATGAGTGGGAGTAAGTTATTGGGAATTGGGTGATCATCCTCATTATATCGGGATTCGTTGTAATCGGTAATATTTGAGGAAGTCGCCTGGGTTGTTTGCCGGACGACAAATATTTGGTTTTGAATATCCGCGGTTATGCACCAATTTCAAATTGATATATCTATACGTTTATTTTCATAGAGAGAGATATACCTTTTTGAGATTATGTCTATGACATTTACCTATATCAGTGTATGGTTAGGTAAGGAGCATTGAACAGCGGTGTAATTCTTCTTAACCATAAATACAGTTTTCAACCTACGACACACAGTGAATGAGTTACTAGACTCAGGGGACTTATACAGAGTATTGTACATTGTCTAGTGTCCATTAGGACAGAGGGGTAGGTCCTCGTACTATATTCTGTTTACTTGTGACTTCTCTAGTTCTTAGACAGGTGTTTCGTAGAAACACAGGGTCTGAGTTTTGAGAAGTTATAGGTATATGAGTAAAGTAGAGAACTGGGTATTGCAAGTATCGGGATTCTTCAAGGTGATCGAAGATGTAGATACTTATGTATGGTATTCAGTTGATAGTAATGTTTAAGAGAACTTGCTTCTCTTTCAGGTTACTCATAATTGGAAGCATTCCTAAGTTGAGTAACGCTGATCGGCCTCCTTCCATTTAATTGACATGCACTGGAGACAGCTGCATGATTTGAATTCGGTTCAATTAAATCATTGCCTCTGTTCCTGTATTGGATATAGAACAGTTCAAATCTTGACATTGTTAAGATACGGGGAGTTGTCCAGCTTATGCTTAAAACCAGACTCTGGATGACTCAAGGCACGTTTCTGTAATGGCTGTTTGTGGGTTGACCCGGGCAATGACGAGGGTTGACTTTCTACCATCTGGAAGATCAATAGTGCTATTGTTCTTGACTCGCCACAGTTTTAATAAAAATGGATTTTTTTCAGAAAACAGTAGTGGGAGTATGGTAGAACTGGAAGTGATTCCAGAACCACAAACGATTACTGAAGATTTGATAAAGAACCTAAAGATTCAATCTGGTTTGACATTCCATTGGCCACTCCGCAGATAAAGTGGGTAACCTCAGGCACCCGAGAGGTACTTCGGTATGCTCAGGGACGGTGGCAGGGAGGTTCTAGTTTACCTAGACTTTCCATTGCAGTTGTTCCAGACTGTGAGACCCGGCAGGAGGATGAATATAGCGTCGTTCTAAACTAGCATTAGAAGCGTACGTGTATATGACTCTGCCAGAGGGTTGTCGTAGTCAGTGGGAGCAGCGGAAGCATTGGTGGACAAGTGGCTTATGTATATTTATAGACTAAAGCAGATGTAGCGGAGATAGATCATCTATTTCTGATGTGACAGTTATAGGTTTTGTTAGTTATATGTATGCCCTAGAGGCCATTACTATACATAGGATGTATATTGTAGTGGATGCTGGGACATATATAGGGAGCACTTTCTTGCTCGACATGATAGTATGCTATCTGGTTGATCTTTACCTTAACGTGTACACTGATAGTCTCTCTGTTACATGTTGGTAAAGCCCTTAGGATGAGTACTTGACTACCTGGACTATGATGCGGATCATACTAGTAGGGACATGGTAGTCCATAAGTACATCCTTCAAAGTCCCTAGTCGTGGGTGTATCGAGACGGGGCATCGATATACCAGAGTAGACTAGCGTATACCTTCTCGACCCATACAGATGGGCGATGGATGATCCCATATCCATTGGTGTTTGACATCAGAGATGATATACGGGTGCTCAGTGGAGACGGGGTACACTGGACGGACTCGCCGAGAACTCCCAGATGGTATTATAACTTACGTCAGATGGCAGTTCTCTGGTGACACTGGTACAGAGTAGTCTGTTGACCCGAGATCGTCATAGAGTCTTGTGTGGTTCCCACTGTGCTTTGATTTCCATCTTACCACGTCCAAGAGGGCGTGCAAAACGGTGGTTTTTGGGTACAGTCCCGAGTCACATGGAGGCAATGAGCGATAGGAGGGGATTCGTCTCTCCCGGTATAGGGAGTTGATGTTGCGCTGTGTTCGATTGGCTATAACCGGAAATCCCTGGCCAGGGTTGCTGAGATTTACTGGTAAGTGTTACCAGTAGTTTCTCGAATTGTTATAGACCTCATATCGACACGACATATCGAGTTATTGGGGTCTGACGTTTACCACCCCTAGGCGAGATATGCGACATATCAGACGATCAGACCGGACTGTACGGTAAGTGTTACTGGTTGGATTCACAGGAGTGTGAGTGGGCTTGCTCGTCGATCTTCTGATCGCTCAATACCCGGGTGGCCGTTACGTTTAGCAGACCGCTTGCGGCTTGTGGATGTTTGATATGATCATCATCCGCTGCCGGCGTATTGACGAGTCTTTAGAGTCCTACACAGAGGTTTCCTGGCTCAAGCGAAACGAAATAGGAGCGCATATGAGATATGTGCGGGACCGAAAATGATGCTAGTATGTGATACTGTATTCCATTCTCGCGATGAATGTATCGATTGGTTATATGCGATATAACCTAGATATCGAATCAAGGGTTGATTCGATAAGACGATACATAGGATACTAGTCGGTTATATGCGATATGACCGGATCGTTAAATCAAGTGTTGATTTAATGATTTAATGTATAATTATATATTTGATATATTACTTTGCATTAACTAGTATTGGTTCACTTTATATGGATTTTCTCACTTGATGTGCAAGTTGTATATGTGATATACTTTTGTGCACATGTTTGTATCATGTTTGATGATACTTGCTCATTTGGTTAAGTGTGAAGAATTAAACCTAGGTTAAGTAAATGGTTAGGGTTTTTATTCTTTTATCTTTTTAATTTGGATTAAAATGAAATGACAAAAGAAAACAAAATGGTTTCATTCTTTCTTTCTTTCATGAAGCTTCATGAAGCTTTGACCATATGACCATTTTGTCTTCAAGCTTAACCCTTACCATTCTTTTAACCTTAGTCAATTCTCTACACCTAACTATAGTTAATGTTATGATAAGTATTGATTTTCTTTTCTATTTTAAGATAACTTATCATAATATTCATCTTCTTCTTCTTCTTCACATGAAGAAGCTTGCTTCATCAATGGTGATTGATGAAAAAGAGTGAGAAATCCAATTCTAAAGTGAACCCACTTCCTATTTCTTCATCCTCTACCTCTTGCCAAGTAGTATAGGGTGTTTCCTTCACAAGTTTTCAAGGCTTGGTGAAGGTGGAGCTTGATCTAGTGATGCCTCGACGTAGATCATCTTCGGCATCGTCGTCGATGACCTAGCCCGCTTTTTCTCCGATGAAGCCGACGCTAGAGCCCAAGATCCGATTTGTACAGCGAGAAGACTTCATCGCGGACACATGGAGGTGGAGAACCGGATCTACAAAGATTGTATTTCCGTTTACCATTTAGTTAAGTTGTTAACTAGTTTCTGTTTTCGCCTAAAGTTCTAGCCAACGATCCGTATTAGGGTTTCTCGGCACCGTAATTTTTGAAATTGGCATGGTTGATGCCTTGTGAGACCTCACTAGTGTGCCTAGGAACCCTTCATTGGTATCAGAGCCTAGCTAGAGCCTTAGGCGATGCTTAGACGATGTTTGAAACCCGATCGAACCCGAAACCCTAACTTTTTGATGCTCTCTAGACTTTTTCTAAAAACTGGGATTTTTCCAGATTAAAAATGCTTAAAAAATTCAGCAGGGAATTCTAAGAATTACGACACAAAATTTATCTCCTGAACCTTCTAGTGCGCGGCGGAACCGCGGCATAAGCCTAGCTTATGCGGCGGTTCCGCGGCTAAAGTATGACGTCACCCTCCCAATTTTGCCCAGTAACTTCTTTTATTCAGTGCTGAGTTCTCTAGGTATTTTTAAATATTATTCAAGAGTTGAATTTTCTGGGGTTGTTTTGGGAATTCGATGTTTCGATCGGAGTATCAGATTTTGTCTATATGGCTTTCCGGATAAATTTTAGAATATGTTAAAAAGTTCGACCGGATATAAATACCCAATTTTTCCCCTGTCGGGAAATTTCCAAGTGTTGGATTTTTCCGTAGTTTAACGACGTTCTAAGTAGTGCAAGTAACGCGATGGTCCCTCTAGAAGACAACAAACCTTAACTCGATTATGTGACCGTCTTGAACTGCCCTTTGAACCTTAGGGTTTGGGGCAGTACGGCGTGCCACATGTGAGGCGTTGGCTTGACCCTTCTACGGCTGGACCGTTGGTACTGAGGCACGAACTGAATGTTTTTAGACTTGTTTCATGTGTTGATCTGTATCGGGAAAACTTGGGTGTTTGAATGTTCGATCGGAAAGTTTAACATTTTCTGTTTATCTGGAATGTGATACAACAATTGGAAATCACAAGTAGTTATGAGATAACTTAATGAATATTATAAACATAGCAGTTTACTCTCGCTTGATCGGTTGCCACGGAATTTTGATGCGATCAAAAGTCCGTCGCAATCACGTAGCGTACGTGGATACTCGCCGGGTAAACTTAATAGACAGCCTCACTCCATATCCCCGACCAAGTGACTGTAGGAGAACCCCGTCGCCGAAAGCATCCGTTCGGGTGCTCGCGGTAGCGGTGTTCCGCCTTGGTGCACTTCGTCGACGGCGTCGGGGGTGCGGCCGCCTACTGAAGTTTGCGACGAGCATTCGATCAGATTATCGGGAATCCTGTTGAATTGCCCGACTTGATATTGAAAAGATTTTTCAATTTTGAGACTAAAATGCGGGGTTTATAATTGTTAGGCATGCGATGTCTAAGAAATTCATTTGGTCAGGCATGCGATGTCTGAGATGGTTGCGGATTCCAACTATTGTAGTTTTACACTTTCTTTTCTGTGACCGTAAGTGTAATATGTGATATCGCCGGTTTCGTTGCTATATGTCAACGACAATTGGGATGCGCATATTTACTTACGTTGATGACATGTGATGTTATGTGTTGCTGGATATGTTATATTGGATCGTCGCGTTTTGAATAGCCGGGGGTTTTATGTGAGATGAGAGTTTTTCATTTTCATTCATGTAAAAACTTGTATGTAATATTCTTTTATTGGGGCACTTCCAGGTTGCGGAAGATGTCATCCTCTGTATATTATTTACTTTTCCGCACTAGGATAGACCCAAGGAGGGGAGCACAAGTAACCGGGTTCTAGGGTCCAGTGGGAGACCAACTCGAGGAGTCGAGTCCGGGTCTCCTAACCCTAGAATTAGTAGGGTTGCTTGCCGCTCTCGCAGGGGTCTAGGGGTGTGGGTTTGGCTATTCATCGCGACCGTGGAATCCGTGTTTTATACTGGCTCGTATTAAAAACACGGACGTCCTAGTATATCCAATATTTCATATGATTCTTCTGCTGCGATATCTGTGATGTGATCATGTGATATGTTCTGTGATGGATACTATATATAATATATATGATATATTATATAGATGTTACTTATGTTTTACACCCGCACTAGCCCTGCCCTGCTCTGCCGTTAGTTACCTAACCTAACGGTGCACGAGGGGACATCGAGGCGAATGCGGATGGCATAAGTGTACGTCGTATTTATCTGTGATGTTTAGGTAATTAAATGATGGGACTTCATTAATGTGATTAATGAAATAAAAGAAACCTAAGATGTTGTAGAATCGAATTTCAAAAATAAAACAGGTAGCTACAGTTCTTGCTTTGCACAGCGGTATATATGATATATCCTGCACCTTATTCGATGAGGAAAGGACCGAGATCCCTTCACCGGGAGTGACTCCTTTAGCAATAACTGGCAGATGCTATACACTCGGTTTGTCTTTTGATAGCTTCTATAGTTTCTGCTTTGCACAGTGATATATATGATATATCCCGCACCTCATTCGACGAGGAAAGGACCGACGATCCCTTCTCCGGGAGTGACTCCTTTAGCAAAACTAGAAAAGCCTCAAAAGCACTCCATTTTTAAAATCATTTGATTCTACAACAATTTCAAGTTCATTAAGCAATAGGTTTTCAGAAAAACCTGTCGTAGCCCTCCGTCATTTCAGATAAGTACTAGTTAGTATTCGTGCTGCGGTTGTTTGGCATGCGTCAAGGCGTAGTGTACGGTAGCTAACTAGTGCTTATCTGCTAGCATATGATGCGATTGGATTAGGGTATTCGTACGGCGTTGTTTGGCATGCGTCAAGGGTCGTGCGGGTGGGTTTAATTCAATCAAGAAATGTACGGGTTGAACTTGACTAGCGGACTATGGGTTGTTTGGCATGCGTCAAGGTCATAGCACGCTAGGGGCAAAATATTATCGGGAATTCCAAGTGTTGAAATTTGCAATGAGATTGCATACCTTCTATGAGATAGTTGGATCCCGATATCCGCTGTGAGTAAGAGTTACTCCTGGGAGAGTTTTACACATTACAATTAGCCGATCAAGTAGGTGTCTAGAAAGGTGTTAACGAGGTTACGCCTCTGGGAAAACGAGGTTTACATTAATTAGGTTCGTGCGAAAGCACGGGGGACCTCCCTCAAAGTACCGACACTGGCCTGGCTGAAAGATTGGAGAACTTGTAGTGTGTAATTAATCCCGGCTAGTCTTTCCTTTTAGGGTTTGAAGGAAGATTTGATAAAAACAGTGGGAGCCATCCTGATTAGATAAAATAACAACCAATCTATTCTTGCAAGAGCGCACGCTGAGTGTTTTCTTCTCTCTCTCTCCAGGTAGCGACCATATCACGCCTTAATCAAGATAATAATACGGAATATTGACCGAACCCGCTTGTTATACTGAGCTGGAGAACGTTGGTCCCGCTCCAACTTATAATTGTTATAAGACAGAGCAGGAAATTGGGGAATACCAGATTTCCCGTGCCGCCCAAACGAAGAGAGTGCATGCTGATGCATCATCTTCGGGTGTGTTCTTTATACAGAACTGTTTCTCTATTCTCTACATCCTGGGTATTTGATACCGGATCAGGATCCCAGATATGTAATCTGTTACATAGGGCTGCAAAAAGGTAGAAAAACTGAGAACGGGTGATAAGTTTCATGAGGCAGAAAACGGGGCAAGAGTTGCAGCCAAGTCTGTTGGTCACTGTCACCCTGTATTACAAATACATTGATTCTGAACGAATGTTATTAGATACCGAACCTGATATACAAAATCATATCTATCTCTTTATTAGTAAAGAAATGATAAAATTTTGTATAGTTGGATAATGTTTTGAACATTTCCTATATCAAAAGTTGATCGGTTCAGGCACGTTATCTAAAAGCATTGATGTTCTAAATCAAACTACAGTTCTTTAGTATACGGAACACACACAAGAGGAAGAGTTCAGAAATGAACGAATCCTTCTTGAGGCATTGTAGACTAGGTCATATCAATGCGACCCGACTAGCTGAAGTTACATTTAGATGCATATTTAAATCAGTTTGAATTTACATCTTGTGAAACTTGCCAGTCATGTCACAAAGATATAATGACACCAGCTCTGTTTAAAGGAAACAGAGAAAGAGTTGGTGAACTCTAGGGATTGATACATGCTGATGTATGAAAGGTCCCCTGTCTACATATGCCAGGACCGGTTCTTTATACTTCATTACAGTCTTTGATGATCTCTCGAGACTCAGACATATGTTCCTGTTGAAACATGAGTCCGAACCTTTTGAGATATTCACAGAATATTAGTTAGAAGTAGAGAACCAATACGGGTATAAGTATTATGTCCTTTGATCAGATCAAGGAGGAGAATACTTGAGCACGGAATTCCTGGACTATTCTAAAGGAGAATGAGATTCTCTCTCAGCATTACTCCTCCGTATACACCATAGCACGATGGTATATCGGGGCGGAGCAATAGCACCCTATGTGATATGGTGTGCTCTATGATGAGTACTACTGTGTTTCCTATTTCCTTTTGGGAGTTATGCACTTGAGAAGCTGCATACCTATTGAATTGGATTCGAATCAAATCTATGCCTACCGCTTCATATGTGATATGGAAAGGGAAGAGCCCATATCTTAAGTTAGTTAAGATTTGGGGTTGTCCGGGCTATGTCTAAAAGCATAATCCGGACAAGCTCAAGGCAAGGTCTGTAATGTAGAACTGGAAAGGTTCCAGCTATACAAACTGCAGCTGATGATTTGATAGAACCAAAAGATTCAGTAGATTCCAATGAACCTCAGCCTCTTCGCCGATCTAGTAGGGTTCCTCACCCACCTGAGAGATACTTTGGTTTCTCTATGACAGTGGGAGCGAGGATTGCATCATGAGATGATGACCCAACTAGTTTCGAGCAGGCTATCAGGAGTAAGACTCTGTAAGAATGGCTGGATGCTTAGTGATCTGAGATGGAATCCATGTACACCAACAAAGTATGGACTTTGGTTGCTATATCTGAAGGGTTAAATCCCCATCAGGAGCAAGTATATCTTGAGAAGATTACTTGGTGTATATGGAAAAGTTGAGACTTTCAAAGCTAGACTTGTTAAAGCTTTTCGTCATTGACCAGGCGTGGATAATGATGAAACCTTTTCAAGTGGCTATGCTTAAGTCCATCCAGATCCTACTTGCCACGGCTACATACCATAACTACGATATCTGGCAGTTGGGTGCTATGACTGCTTTTCTAAATGAAGTTTTAGAAGAGAACGTCTATAAGTACACAGCCAGAGGGCTTCGTAGACAGTGGGAGCAGCGGAAACGTGTACAAGATGCTTTATAAGATAAAGCAGGCATCGCGGAGTTGGAACATCTGTTTTGATGTAGTAATCAAATAGTTTGACTTCATCAAAATGGTAGATGAACCTTGTATAGACAAGAAGGTAGTAGGGAGTATGGTAACGATCCTCGTAGAGTACGTGGATGACATACTCTTGATAGAGAAGGAGTTTCCAATGCTAAGCTCGATCAATCTCCGCTTATCACAATGATTCTCCATATAGGATCAAAGTGATACCTCCTAAATCCTGGGTTTTGGATCTATGAGATAGATCTAATTGGATGTTAGGATGCTCACTAGTTGTAGTGAGATGGTATCAACCGATCCTGCGGAGAATCACTGGAAGGGTTCCAGGGTGATAAGGACGACTGAAAATCAGTCGCAGGCATTGTCTTTACCCTCAGTAAAGGGACGGTATGTTGGAAGAGTTCCAAGCTAGATACCGTGGCATACTAGACGATAAAGGCTCGATACATCGCTACTTAAGATGCTACCAAAGAGGCAGTCTGGATGTATATTGGTTCATGAGATGAACTACGTTCCTACCATTGCGAGACGATGGAGTTGTGGCTTATGCCAAGGAACGCCGGTCCCATCAATGATCCAGACATATTCTAAGGCAGTATCACCTGATCTTGGAGATAGTTGATCTCCAGGGTGATCGAGGTTAGGAGAATAGACTCAGAGGACAACACGGCGGATCCACTCACGAAGGCCTATTCCCAGAGAGAGACTTTTATGGGATGGTTGAGTATGAGATACTACAACCACTGCTATCAGATGGCCCTAGTGCAAGTGGGAGATTGTTAGTTATATGTATGCCCTAGAGGCCATTACTATACATAGGATGTATATTGTAGTGGATGCTAGGACATATATAGAGAGGACTTTCTTGCTCGACATGATAGTATGCTATCTGGTTGATCTTTACCTTAACGTGTACACTGATAGTCTCTCTGTTACATGTTGGTAAACCCTTAGGATGAGTACTTGACTACCTGGACTATGATGCGGATCATACTAGTGGGCACATGGTAGTCCATAAGTACATCCTTCAAAGTCCCTAGTCGTGGGTGTATCGAGGCGGGGTATCGATATACCAGAGTAGACTAGCGTATACCTTCTCGACCCATACAGATGGGCGATGGATGATACCATATCCATTGGTGTTTGACATCAGAGATGATATACGGGTGCTCAGTGGAGACTGGGTACACTGGACGGACTCGCCGAGAACTCCCAGATGGTATTATACCTTACGTCAGATGGCAGTTCTCTGGTGACACTGGTACAGAGTAGTCTGTTGACCTGAGATCGTCATAGAGTCTTGTGTGGTTCCCACTGTGCTTTGATTTCCATCTTACCACGTCCAAGAGGGCGTGCAAAACGGTGGTTTTTGGGTACAGTCCCGAGTCACATGGAGGCAATGAGCGATAGGAGGGGATTCGTCTCTCCCGGTATAGGGAGTTGATGTTGCGCTGTGTTCGATTAGCTATAACCGGAAATCCCTGGCCAGGGTTGCTGAGATTTACTGGTAAGTGTTACCAGTAGTTTCTTGAATTGTTATAGACCTCATATCGACACGACTTATCGAGCTATTGGGGTCTGACGTTTACCACCCCTAGGCGAGATATGCGACATATCAGACGATCAGACCGGACTGTACGGTAAGTGTTACTGGTTGGATTCACAGGAGTGTGAGCGGGCTTGCTCGTCGATCTTCTGATCGCTCAATACTCGGGTGGCCGTTACGTTTAGCAGACCGCTTGCGGCTTGTGGATGTTTGATATGATCATCATCCGCTGCCGGCGTATTGACGAGTCTTTAGAGTCCTACACAGAGGTTTCCTGGCTCAAGCGAAACGAAATAGGAGCGCATATGAGATATGTGCGGGACCGAGAATGATGCCAGTATGTGATACTGTATTCCATTCTCGCGATGAATGTATCGATTGGTTATATGCGATATAACCTAGATATCGAATCAAGGGTTGATTCGATAAGCCGATACATAGGATACTAGTCGGTTATATGCGATATGACCGGATCGTTAAATCAAGTGTTGATTTAATGATTTAATGTATAGTTATATATTTGATATATTACTTTGCATTAACTAGTATTGGTTCACTTTATATGGATTTTCTCACTTGATGTGCAAGTTGTATATGTGATATACTTTTGTGCACATGTTTGTATCATGTTTGATGATACTTGCTCATTTGGTTAAGTGTGAAGAATTAAACCTAGGTTAAGTAAATGGTTAGGGTTTTTATTCTTTTATCTTTTTAATTTGGATTAAAATGAAATGACAAAAGAAAACAAAATGGTTTCATTCTTTCTTTCTTTCATGAAGCTTCATGAAGCTTCATGAAGCTTTGACCATATGACCATTTTGTCTTCAAGCTTAACCCTAACCATTCTTTTAACCTTAGTCAATTCTCTACACCTAACTATAGTTAATGTTATGATAAGTATTGATTTTCTTTTCTATTTTAAGATAACTTATCATAATATTCATCTTTTTCTTCTTCTTCTTCACATGAAGAAGCTTGCTTCATCAATGGTGATTGATGGAAAAGAGTGAGAAATCCAATTCTAAAGTGAACCCACATCCTATTTCTTCATCCTCTACCTCTTGCCAAGTAGTATAGGGTGTTTCCTTCACAAGTTTTCATGGCTTGGTGAAGGTGGAGCTTGATCTAGTGATGCCTCGACGTAGATCATCTTCGGCATCGTCGTCGATGACCTAGCCCGCTTTTTCTCCGATAAAGCCGACGCTAGAGCCCAAGATCCGATTTGTACAGCGAGGAGACTTCATCGCGGAGACATGGAGGTGGAGAACCGGATCTACAAAGGTTGTATTTCCGTTTACCATTTAGTTAAGTTGTTAACTAGTTTCTGTTTTCGCCTAAAGTTCTAGCCAACGATCCGTATTAGGGTTTCTCGGCACCGTAATTTTTGAAATTGGCATGGTTGATGCCTTGTGAGACCTCACTAGTGTGCCTAGGAACCCTTCAGGTTTGACTTCATCAGAATAGGGGATGGATCTATTAAGAAGGTAGTAGGGTGTGATGTCCTGGTATTTGGATGACATACACAGAGTAGGATGTCATATTCCTATACTACGATCGGTTATACTTTGGTCGTCACACAGTAGTTTCTCCACATGGGACTTCGATATTATATCAGACATTCTGGTTACTAGATCTATGGTTTTAGATCTAGATTTGGGTAGTTTCCCAATCTGGGTACCTAGACAGCATTCTATGAGTATTTAGAATGGACGACTCCTGGCATGGTAGTATACCTGCAGGTGATGGAGTCACCCTCTCTAAAGGTGTCTTACAGACTAAAGGGGAGAGGGATACTCATGATTGGCAGATCACTTGCTTAGGCAATTGAGTTGATCATGAGATATCAAGTACCACACCAGATGTTGTTCTTGCAGTAGGTGCAATAAGGTGATATTGATCCAATCCTGGAGAAACGTTCGGAAGCAGTTTTAGAACATAAGTGGATGTTCTAGGGATATGATAACATCAGCCTCATTTGGGAGACAGTTATCATTCCAGGCTTCCAAGGTGACCTGGATGGCAGAGTGGCTGTCAGAGTTATAGTTTTCCCTCTGACGAGGGGCAGTATTTTGGACAGGTGGTCCAGGTGGATACTGAGGGAAGGCATGGCGCAGGATACTGATTAAGTTCAGTTGACGATATAGTCTAAGAAGTTTGGATTTGGAGTTCATTTATGAGCTAGGTCCCATCAGACATCCAGACATTCTAAGACAGGTATTGCTCATTTTGGGAGATGGCTTTCTCCGCGAACATGGGATATAGAGAGACATAGAAAGAAACATCACAGCGGATCCACTGACTGAGGCTATTTCTCGAACACAATAGTTTCGCAAACGAGCTTTGTGAGACTGACTAGTAGAGGAGTTGGGTGTTCGGTATCACACGGGCTGTGAGTATGCGACATCGCAATAATTAGCCTTGAGTGCAAGTGGGAGATTGTTGGATATAGTGCCCTCAGAGTCAATTATTGGATCATAGGCATGTGATTGCAATGATTGAGGAGGACCTATGCCGGTAGGACAGTCTTACTCGAGATGATAGTATGCTATCTGGTTTATCTTTATCATCGTGTACTGCTTTAGGTGACCTTACGAGTCGCTATTACACGTTGATAGAGCCCCTAGGATTCTTGCTTGACTACCAGCAGTATGAGGGCGATCATATACGTGAGAGCTGGAGTCTATAAGCACATCCTTAAAAGGTCCCTAGTCGTGGGAGTTTCGAGACAGGGCATCGATTCTCCAGAGTAGACTAGTGTATACAGTCGAGACCCCGACGAGGGGCGGTGGCCGGTCTCACAAGCCACTGGTGTCAGTTGGTTCACCTAAGATGTATACAGGAGCTCATTGGGTTATGAGTACACCGGACAGGACTCGCCGGGAACCTGCTAGTTGGTATTATACCCGACGTCAGATAGCAGTTCCCTGGTGACATGTGTACAGGTTAGTTCATCGACCTGAGATCGTCAGTTGTCTCGTGTGAGTTCCCACTGTGCTTTGATTACTACCCTACCACGCTCGAAGGAGACGTGCAAACAGGTTTTAGTTGGGTACAGTCCCGAGCCACTTGGAGGCAGTAAGCGGATCTGCAGGGGTTCGTCTCTCCCGGTATTGGGGGTGAGGTCGCGCTGTGTCTAGGAGAGCCAGTACATGAAAAGTCCTTGGCCAAGGCAGGAGATTTACTGGTAGGTATTCCAGTAGTATCTCAGGGTGTTCTGGGCTACACTCCGACATGACTTGTACCGCTATTGGGGGTCTGACTTTTACCAACCCCCTAGGCCCGCCATGCGATGCTCATAGACGAACGGACCGGACTGTACGGATATTGTCACAGACAGGCTCAGTAGGGTGTCATGATGAGTTCGCTCATCGACGTCCCTTTTGGTCAATAGCTGGTGGCCCATCACGTATGGCTGATACCTCTGATGTGCTAGTGGTTAAATCCACAGCCATAGTATTGACGAGTCTTTAGAGTCCACCACACACAGTTACTCAGGTTTCGGGCGAAACCCTGTAGAGGCCGTATGGAGATATGGCAGGGTTCGATCAGATAAGCGCGGTGTTGCACGGATCATGATCGGACGGATTTTACTAGCCGGCTTTGGTTTAAGCCGGATCCTAGCATTAGACAGTGTAGTTTTGTCTCTTTGCATTTGTGTTCAGTGGGAATACAAATGCGGGCATGTATATGCAGTAGCGGGGTTTTTCCTATAATTTATTACGGGATCAGTTTTCTGAAGTTGCCAGTTTGCATTCCGTTCCAGCCGGTTTTTCCTTTGTTCCTTCCCGGCCGGACCTTTCGATGGAGGGGGTTATTTGCAAGTTTGCAAATAACTTATTGTGAGGGGGTTTCTTGCATTTGTGACTTCTATCATCATGAGATTCCTTTCTTATCACATTGCTTGCATAAAATAAGATTAGAATGAGATTAGAAATGGATTGGAAATTGATTTGGCTTTTGGAGTTGAAATGTGGTGACTTTTTTATCATTATCTTCACACATTTCTCACTTGGATTTTCATTCCTTTTTCTCCACCCATTTTTGATGAGGGGCTGGCCACATCCTAGGAGGGAGAGAGAGGGAATTTATTGGAGTGGAAAATGATTCATTCTCACTTGGCTTTAGCTTGCTTCACAAATTCCTATGCTCATCATCATGTCATATTATTCCTCCACATACCATGGCAACTTCTCTTAAACCCCAAAAGAGACAATAGATTCTACACTACACCTACAGCAAATCTTGGACGCGTTGGCTAGCCAACTTCGCGCCCGAGTTGCCTCGGTCCAGAGGTGAGAGCCCGTAAACGAACCCGGCTACGTGGTGCCCTTTCCGACGAGGAGGTGACGGACGGAGATTCCGTGGGAGATCGGAGTGGAGACGAAGACCGAAGGACACGGATCGCTTGGTATACTTCTCTACCCATCTTGTATTTTGCTAGTAGCTAGGTTAATGGCCCGATCCGGGTTAAAAATGCGCGGTGGTGCCGGTTTGCTAGTTTGCAAAGTTGTTCGTTTCCGCATTCCGGCGTCAGATCGACGGCCGGGGCGCCGCCACGGACTTGCAGCAGGAACGCGGATAAGACGGGCACTAGGATCCCGTGTCCAGCCGAGTATGCACTAAGCGGGTTTAGTGCAAGTGGCAGCGTGTGTGTGATTTAAAATTGGTCTGTTTTGAAAAAAGTGGGACTCAAGACAAATCACTCTAAAATGCACAAGCAACCCTAGTACTAAGGTTACCTAGGTCCAGTCTCTAGACCGCTCCTAGACTTCCAAAGGACAAGCCACAGGATCAATCCTCTACCGCCTCCGTACTACCCTTGTAGCCAGGTAAGTGCCAGGTAAGAGGGAAGGAACCACAGTCGTGGGCCTAATTAAAAACCACTAGCCTTTGACACACTTGCCTAGGCACTAAGAAGGTAATGCAGATAAACGATAGATTACCCACGACCTTCCTCTGTCCTTATTGAGTGCGACAGTCCTTAGAGTCTGGTCTAGATATTTTTAAAATTAATGAAGGGTTCATGCAGATGCTCGGTTTGTGATTTATGGGGCTTAGGAAGGGTGATGAAATCCCCACCTAATCTTGATTTGGTCTTTGCCCCTTAAAGTCCGTATTAAAATATGCAAAACAAAACCAATCACAAAACTTTTGCAAAAAGATTTTTTGAGCGGCGCTATTTTGCAAAGAATCCTGCAGAAAATAGATTTTATTGGATTTGAGAGGAGAGAGAAGGAGTTGAAAAAGATACCAAAGAAGTGTGAACCCTAGATCCCTTAGTTAAGCCGCGTTTCCGCCGCCTAAAGTACCTTCTTGCCGTGGTTCCTCCGCGGGATGGAGGAATCAAGTGATGAAATTTTTTCTTTGGCTTCCTGTACTCCTCTGGATCTCGATGAATGTATTTGTCTTCTGTTTTCCTCAATTCTGTGACTCCAGATCTCCTTGCAAAATTCACGCACAAATCGTTAAATATCCAATTTGCAGTTTTGTGTTAATAATGATATGAATCGTCAAAGAATTCAACACAAATAATAAGAATAAAAAATTACGCACGTATCCCCGGCAACGACGCCATTTGATTGGTGTGAAAATTTGTTTTGTAGTGTAACCGCAATCAATAACGGTGTCGCGTGTAGCTAGACCGAGATGAGTATGGGTCGTCCTCAGGGAAACGTTGAATCTTATACTCTTACTTTAGATGCGTTGAAAGAGAGGAGGGATAAAAAAATTTTTGGAATTGTTTCTAGATCTACGTTAAGCACTAATGCACAAATATAGATCTAGATTATTTTAGGGATGTAGTTAATATAATAAGGGGGCTTGTAGGGTTCGTTAGAATTTAGTAGATATGGACGATTAATTAAAAGTTACTCTTTTTATCATTTAATAGATTTAAAACTAGAACGACGGTGATGTGTGTAGATTAGGGTTTCTGGAGGGAAAAGGAATCCCACTCTTAACCCTTATCTCGACACGGAACTCCGTTCATATCTAGCCTTTACCAAAACAATCATTAATCTAATCTTTAATCGCGGTCGTGACTAACAAAGAATTGTTAGCGTGCCCGATTAGGATATTAATGATTCTTTTGATAAAGTTCATAAACTTTATAGGACTTAAAAAGGGTTTAGGGATGTTCATCATCCATTAGCCTACCTTAATCCTACGAACCCTAACAAGCGGAGAATTACTCGTGCATGTTGGGAGAAAAAGAGATGGAAAGAAATTGCATAATTAAACTACCAAGAAATAGAATAAGAAAAAAAAAGCTACCTTTATTAATCAATAATATTCATTACACTTGAATCCTTAGAAAATGATTACAATTTCTAGTTGCTTCTCGACCTCTTCTAAGGAGGTAGACGAACAGTTGATGATCAGCCTAGATGCATGAGCCGTCTTGGATTTCGTGATCTCGTCAGCTTGATAATTTTTCCAAGAGGCTCTCGGTCCCTATTTATAGTGCAAAGCCAGAAACCTTTGCTTCCAAATTTAGAAGTTAACAGAAAAGATTATCCCCAAAAATTCTCAGCCTCTATCTCCACAATCATGCCGCGGATCCACGGCCCAGGGGGGGTATGGCCGCGGATCCGCGGCCATTTAATCTCGTCCCTTCATCAAACTTCAGGGTCTCTGTCCTTGTGACATTTGGCGATCCTTGGAACCTTCGTATCATGAAAATCTTCCCGTGGTTGCTGCCAGATTTGGTCTCCAAGTTTTGCTTTCTTAATTAGGCAAGTTTTCTTTAACAACTTGATTTCCTTGATTTTAGTCTTGAAAAATTCTGCACAACTTGGAAAGATTCTGCACAACAACTCAAATAATATTTAGTAGACTTTGTTCTACTAGGATTTGGTCAATGATATTATTTGCATACATTTTCCTACCAAATGCTAATTATAATATATCAACACATGGAAAATATTATTTTTACAGATAAACCCTCATATGTATGATATATTATAATAAAGACCTTTTTTAATATGGAAATGGTAGGAAAAATTTAATAACAAATGTGCAGTTTTATCAACTGAACATGTGTTCATTACAGAGAACTGTTTCTCAGTATCCTTTACGTCCTGGGTATGAGATACCGGATCAGGATCCCGCATATGTAATTTGTTACATGGGCTACAGATAGGTAGAGAACTGAGAACGGGTGATAAGTTTCATGAGATTGAAACGGTGCAAGTGTTGCAGCCAAGTCTATTGGTAGTTATCACCCTGTATTAGCCAATACATTGATTCTGAACGAATGTTATTAGATACCGAACCAGATATACAACATCATATCAGTCTCTTTATTAGTAAAGAAGGATATAATTTTGTATTGTTGGAAAATATTTTGAACATTTCCTATATCAAGAGTTGATCGGATCAGGCACGTTTTCTAAAAACATAAACGTTCTAAATCAAACTACAGTTCTTAGTATACAGAACACACACAAGAGGAAAAGTTCAGAAATGAACGAAGGCATTGTAGACTAGGTCTTATCAATGCGACCGGACATGCTAAGTTACATTTAGATGCATATTTAAATTAGTTTGAATTTACATCTTGTGAAACTTGCCGGTCATGGCACAAAGAAAAGATGACCACAGCTCTGTTTATTGGAAACAGAGAAAGAGTTAGTGAACTCTTGGGATTGATACATGATGATGTATGTAGGTCCCCTGTCTACACATGCCAGGACTGGTTCTTTGTACTTCATTACATTCACTGATTATCTCTCAAGATTCGAACATATGTTCCTGTTGAAACACAAGTCTGAACCTTTAGAGATATTCACAGAATATAAGTTAAAAGCGGAGAACCAAAAACGGGTATAAGTATTATGTCCTTTGATGAGATCAGGGAGGAGAATACTTGAGCACGGAGATTCCTGGACTATTCTAAAGGAGAATGAGATTCTCTCTCAACATTACTCCTCCGTATACACCACAGCACATCGGTGTATCGGGGCAGAGCAAACACACCCTATTTGATATGGTGCGCTCTATGATGAGTACTACTGAGTTTCCTATTTCCTTTTGGGAGTTATGTACTTGAGAAGCTGCATACCTATTGAATAGGGTTCCAATCAAATCAGTTGCCTACCACTTCATATGTGATATGGAATGGGAAGAGCACATATCTTAAGTATGTTAAGACTTGGGGTTGTCCAGCCTATGTCTAAAAGCATAATCCGGACAAGCTCGAAGCAAAGTCAGCTCTGTAGAAGTTTGTTGGATTTCCCAAGCATTCACAAGGGAATATCTTCTACCAAACCGAGGAACAAAACATGTTTTGTTTCTCAGCATGCCACCTTTGTGAATGGGAATTTCTTGTGAAGAAATTAGTGGTCATGAGGTAGAACTGGAAGGAGTTCCAGCTGTACAAACTGCTGCTGATGATTTGGTAAACCTAAAGGATTCAATAGTTTCCAACGAACCTCAGCCTCTCCACCGATCTAGTAGGGTTCCTCACCTACCTGAGAGATTCTTCGGTTTCTCTATGACAGTAGGAGCGAGGACTGCATCATGAGATGATGACCCAACTATTTTTGAGCTGGCCATCAGGAGTGGGACTTTGTAAGAATGGATGGATACTTAGCGATCTGAGATGGAATCCTTATACACCAACAAAGTATGGACTTTGGTTGCTTTATCTGAAGGGTTAAATCCCCATCAGGAGCAAGTATATCTTGAAAAGATTACTTGGTGTACATGGAAAAGTTGAGACTTTCAAAACTATGCTTAAGTCCATCCAGATCCTACTTGCCACTGCTACTTACCATGACTACGATATCTGGTGGTTGGGTGTCATGACTGCTTTTCTAAATGATGATTTGGAAGAGAGCGTCTGTAAGTACATAGCCAGAGGGCTTCGTAAACAGTGGGAGCAGCGGAAACGTGTGCAAGTTGTTTTATATGATAAATCAGGCATCGCGAAGTTGGAACGTCTGTTTTGATGTGGTAGTCAAAGAATTTAACTTCATCAAAATGGTAGATGAACCTTGTATATTCAAAAAGGTAGTAGGGAGTACGGTGGTGATCCTCGTAGAGTACATGGATGACATATTCTTTATAGGGAAAGAGTTTCCTATGCTACGCTCGGTCAATCTCCGCTTATCACAAGAATTCTCCATATAGGATCAAAATGATACCTCCTAAATCCTATATTTTATATATATGAGATAGTTCCTAATGGATGTTAGGATACTCACTAGTTGTAGTGAGATGGTATCAATTGATCCTGGGGAGAATCACTGGAAAGGTTCCAGGGTGATAAGGACGACTGAATGTCAGTCGCAGACAATGTCTTTACCCTCAGTGGAGGGACGTTATGTTGGAAGAGTTCCAAGCTAGATACCGTGACTTACTAGATGGTTAAAGGCAAGATACATCGTTACCAAGGATGCTACCAAAGAGGCAGTCTGGATATAGATAATAGTTCATGAGATGAACTTAGTTCCTGCTATTGTGTGACAATGGAGTTGTGGCTTTAGCCGAGGAACCACCGTCTCATCAGAAATCCAGATATAATTCTTAGGCAGTACCACCAGATCATGGAGATGGTTGATCTCCAAGGAGATCGAGGTTAGGAGAGTAGACGCAGAGGACAACCGCGCGGATCCACTCACAAAGGCCTTTTTCCCAGTAGAGACTTTTATGGGATGGTTGAGTATGAGATACTTCAACCACAACTAATTGTTGGGTATGTGATACCACAACAGATGGCCCTAATGCAAGTGGGAGATTGTTAGTTATATGTATGCCCTAGAGGCCATTACTGTACATATGATGTATATTGTAATGGATGCTTGGACATATATAGGGAGAACTTTCTTGCTCGATATGATAGTATGCTATCTGGTTATACTTTATCTCAACATGTACTCTGATTGTCTCTATGTTACATGTTGATAAAGCCCTTAGGATATGTACTCGACTACTGGGACTATATCATACTAGTGGGGCCACGACAGTCGACGAGTACATCCTATAACTGTTCCTAGTCGAGGGTGTATCGAGACAGGGCATCGATACACCAGAGTAGACTAGCGTATACGCATCTTGACCCATATGATGCGCGATGGATGATCCCATATCCATCGGTGTTTGACATCAAGGATGGTGTACGGGTGCTCAGTAGAGACTGGGTACACTGGACGGACTCGCCGAGAACTCCCGGATGGTATTATACCTCACGTCAAATGGCAGTTCTCAGGTGACACTGGTACATGTTAGTCTGTAGACCCGAGATCGTCATAGAGTCTTGTGTGATTCCCACTGTGCTTTGATTTCCATCATACCACGTCCAAGAGGGCGAGGAAAAAGGTGGCTTTTGGGTACAGTCCCGAATCACATGGAGGCAATGAGCGAAGCGATAGGAGGGGATTCGTCTCTCCCGGTATAGGGAGTTGATGTTGCGCTGTGTTCGATTGGCTATAACCGGAAATTCCTGGCCAGGGTTGCTGAGATTTACTGGTAAATGTTATCAGTAGTTTCTCGAACTGTTATGGACCTTATATCGACACGACTTATCAAGCTACTGGGGTCTGACGTTGACCACCCTTATGAGAGATATAAGACATATAAGACGAAGAGACCGGACTGTACGGGAGTGTTACTGGTTGGATTATGGGAGAATGTACAGGCTTGCTTGTTGATCTTCTGATCGCTTAATACCTGGGTGGCTGTTACGTTTAGCTGACCGCTTGCAGCTTGTGGGTGTTTGATATGATCATCACCTACTGCCGGCGTATTGACGATTCTTTAGAGTCCAATACAGAGGTTTCTTGGCTCAGGAAAAACGGAGTAGGAGTACATATATGATATGTACGGGACGGAGAACAATACCTGTATGTGATACCGTTTTAGATTCTCGCAATATATGATATCGGCTGGTTATATATGATATAGCTGGGTCATCGGATCAAGTGTTGATTCGTTGAACTGATACAGATTATATTAGTCGGTTATTTATGAAATAGCCGGATTATCGGATCAAGTATTGATTCGATAATTTAATGTATAATTATATATTTGATATATTAAATTACATTAACTAATATAAGCTCACTGAAAGATTCTTTCTCTCACTCGGGTAATACATTGATATATATGCGATATATGTTAATTGTATTATTTTATTTTGTTTCAATAAATATTGTATATGTGATATATAATATTGTAACATGTTAGGGTTATTAATGCAACATGTTTAGTGGAGAATAAACATGGTTAGGGTTTGATTTGGGTTAATCTTTTCTAGAAATTTCTAGAAGCTTTGCTTTTGTTTCTAGCAAAGATATTTGTTATGATATTTTGCATAGATATTTGCTTAACCCAACCCAACCCTTTAACCATAGTTCAATCTCTATAAGGGTTAGTGCTTCTCACTTATACCATGGTTGCATTTCTAACCTTACACTTGAGCTATTCATTATTCATCACAAAGGAAATAAATCATCTTCTTTCTTCTTCTTCTTTGCTTGAAAAGCTTTCTAGCTTTTTGAGAGGTGATGAAAATGAGTGAGATTAAGAAAATAAAAGAGAGTTAAATTCCTACTACATCATCCTTATCTATCCTAACCATTTAGATTAGGGTGTTCACTTGATTAGTAAGTGAGAGCTTGTGTTAAAGAAACTTCAAGATAGATCATCTTAGTTATCGAAGATCGGAAGCAAGCTTGCATCTTTCTCTTCGTGGAGCCTCTCTAGAGTCCGGGAACTTGATGATCGCAGCGAAGGGACTTCTACTCGGAGCTTATGAAGCGAAGGACCGGACTACAAAGGTTGTAATCCAAAACTCTTAGTGTTAAAGTGTTTAACATGCTTTGTTTCGCCTAATCTCTAGTCTCAGATCTTGGTTTAGGGTTGTTCGGCACGTCTAATTTTTAAATCAGGCATGGTTGATGCCTTGTAGACCCTTATGAGAGTGCCTAGTAACCCTGCGATTCTTCGAGGTCTCGTATCTTGCTATATGAGATTGCTCTCCATACAAATCCTTAGTGTGGAGAAATATGGATTCTAGATCCATATTCTCGTGCCTCCTCTGATGTTCATTATTCATAGAGGCAAGCACGATGCATTTGGCCTTCGCGTAGTCAATCTCCCAGGTCTTGCAGATTTCCTTATCTGCTATACTGGATTCTGGACCAGGGACAGCAGGTGCCTTAGTGGTAAGGACATACCCCAATTTGTCATAAGTAATAGCCATCTTAACATTCCGAACCAATCTTTATAGTTTGGCCCTGTCAAAATATTTTTATCTAATAATAACTTAAGGCCTGTCATGTTCTGGTTCGCTGCAATTAGAGAGAGAGAGGGAACACTTTAGCATGATGCTCTTGCAAGTTTAGAGTGGTTTTTAGTTTATCTAATCAGGATGGCTCCCACTGTTTCTCGAATCCCACCTCAAACCAAAAAGGAAGAACTAGTCAGGACTATTCTCACCGTACAATACTTGCTTAACCGTTCAGCCAGGACGGTGTCGGTACTTCGAGGGAGGTTTTACGACGCTTTCGCGAAGTTCTGTAATTAAATAACCACTTTTCTCTGGGGGCGTAGCCCCGCTGACACCTTTCTCGACACCTACTTGGTTTATAGTATTGATCGTTAAGTGACGAATCTCCTGATGAGTAGTGGATACTCATAGTAGGATCGGGATCCAAATATCATCGTCTGATAAAGCTGAAGGGATCCTACCAAAATTATCACACTCCAAATGGTATACAACTCTTAGCAAATTTCAATTTCTTTAGAAATTCCCGATATAAATTTCTGCCCCATGCTCTTGTGACCTTGGCGTTGGTCAAAATGTCATAAGTCACATGTCAAGTTCTACCCATCATTATCTTGTTAATTTGAACCCATCCGTACATACCCCTGACATTGGCCAAATCATAGTACGACTGTCCCAAACTAACTTATCTATCTATGCAACAAATGAATACCCAGCAGCTACCAAACACTATGCCTTGGCGTTGGTCAAAATACATAGCTTGAATACTACTGAATACCTAAATGAAATGACGGAGGGCTACGAATGGTTTTGGCGAAACCGTGAACGTAGTGAACTTGATATGATCGAAGGAACCCGATAGCTTTTAAAAGGAGTGGCTTAAGCTCCGCAATTAAAAAAATATCTTCTGTTTTAAATTAACCGAGTGGTTTCTTTTAAACTGTTCTAACGATTCAACTTTGGTTTATTTTCTTTGCATTAATATAATGTGTCCCATCAATTAACCTATCATTGCAGAAAACAACAAAAATACAACGTCCTCTTATGCCATTCGCATTCGCCACTTAGCCCCGTCATTCACCCGTTAGGTTACTTAACTAACGACAGAGCGGTGGCTGGGCTACCACGGGTGCAAAACATAAGTAACGCCTACTAGATATCATATATGTATATATTGTACATTCGTCAGACGCAACAATAAGAATTCCAAATCACAGATGAACATATTGGATTTTCTATGAATCCGCATTCCTTTTGAGCCTGCAAAGAAAGACGGATTACACAGTCGCGATGAATAGCCAAAACCCCACCCTAGACCCCTACGGGTACGGCAAACTACCCGTCAAGTACCCGAAGTTAAGCGGTCTCCCTCAACGATGTGAGTTGGCCACTAAACACTTCAAAGTACCCGGTAGTTTATGCACCCCATCTTGGATCTATCCTAGGAGCAGAAAACAGTAAATGAAATAATACAACGATGGCTACAAGCTCAACCCGGATGTGCCCCGCAAAAGAATATTACAATAAATTACAATTTACATTTGAATGAAAGAAACACTCGTCTCACATCCCCGGCTATTCATTCACGACAATCCAACAAGTCCACAATCACAAACCAGTAAAAACCATTACAGAAATGTGCAACCCCCTGCTAACCGACATACTAGCAGTTAGGCGAGGTTTACGAACACATTAAACACAACACAGATATAATCCAGTTAGCCAAACTATTAGTGTATATGTCTTAGAGGCCATTACTGTATCATAATAGTTTGTATATTACTTAATGTAAGCTTGGGATATTCACAGTTGTATAGCCAGTCTTGCTCAAAATGGAAGTATGCTACTTGGTTTGTTTCTACTTCAATATGTGCATGTATTTCTTTTAGCATATCGCTTATACATATTAGTGGAGCCTTTAGGATTTTTGCTTGATTACCAGCGTTGTGATGGCAGTCACACTAGTGGGGGCTGGGTAATCTATAAGCACATCCTTATACAGGTCTCTAGTCGTAGGATTATCGAGACAGGGTATCGATACTCCGGAATAGACTAGCGTATACGCTTCTCATCCCAGCAGGGGAGATGGTCTGTCCCAGAGCCATTAGTACGTCGTACTGGAGATAGTATGCGGGTGCTCATTAGGTTACGAGTACACTGGATAGGACTCGTCAGGAACTGTTGGTTGGTACTATACCTATCGTCAGATAACAGTTCCCAGGTGATAGGAATACAACTTTGTCCGTCAACTTGACACTGCTACTTCGCCTCTAATGTGTTCCCACTGTACTTTGATTACTACCCTACCACTGCTCAAAGGAGTCGTGCAAACAGGTAGTAGTTGGGTGCAGTTCCGAAGCACTTGGAGGCAGTAGCGGTTAGACAGGATTCGTCTCTCCCGGTATTGGGGGTTGATATCGCGCTGTGTCTAGGAGAGCCATTACACAAAGTCCCTGGCCAGGGAAAGCGAGAATTACTGGTAGTTTTTCCAGTAGTTTCTCAGGGTGTTCTAGGCTACACTACGACACGACTTGTACCGCTATTAGGGGTCTGATGTTTACCGCCCCCTAGGCCCGACATGCGATACTCGTAGACGAACAGACCGGACTGTACGGAGATTGTCACATTCAGGCTCAGTAGGAGTTCGGATGGGTTTACCTTATCGGCCTTCTTATTGACATCTACCTAGGGACCGTTACGTACAGCTAGTGACGCTTGCGGTCTGTGGTTAAACCCACTGCCAGCGTAATGTCGAGTCTTTAGAGTCCCACACAAAGAGTTTCCCTGCACTGGGCAAAAGGTGTAGAGGCCGTATGGTTTTACGGCAGGGCTACGATCACTTACGTGCACTTGTGCGCGTATGATGTTCGGGCAGGCAATACTAGTGGGCTTTGGTTTAAGCCGGATCCTAGTATTGTATAGATGGATTAGCTTTGTCTTCTGTGCATTCGCATTCTACGGAATGCGGATGCGGGTGTGTATGCACGGTTGTGAGGAGCGAAGAAGGAGTTGCCGCATTAGGGTTTTGACCATTGATTCGGTCAAAACCATTATGAGGTGAGGAAAATATTTACTAATCTTTTTAATGATAATTGTGTTATGGCTAATTGCTTTGACCATTTGACCATGTTGACCATGTTGACCTAGTTGGCCATTGTTGACTTGGATATTTTTGTGAGCACTAGATGCTTCTTTGGTTTTGGATTTAACTTGACATGATAATGGTCAAATCAATTGTAACCATCACAATTTTCATGATAAAAGATTGTTAATTATTTTTCTTATGCATCATTATATCCTTCTCATTCTCCCTCATCAAAAGAGAGCTCCTATGGTTGCTTCTTCTTCCTCCTCACTACAAAATCTTTTAGCTCTCATGTGTTGAGAAAATAAGGATCTAAATAGACAAACAAATCCATCTTCTTCCTCTACATAACCTAGGACATCAAGAGTAGAAAACTTGTTGCCCTAGTTATCTCGTCTTGAGGTGGAGCTCGGACTATAGACTCTCGGGTGGATCGTCTTCGACTCTAGGAGGACGTGGAGGTGACCAAGATCCGGATCGACCCATGGAGCCTACGGAAACGAGGTATAATCTCCTTGCATAGTAGATAGAACCTCATGTAGTTTGTTAGTAATGATTTGGCAAAGATCCTTTAGCTTTGGTCTATGTTGCCATGTAAGAAAGTTTTGATTTTTACCTGTTCCGCCTCCTCGCTAGCTTGCGGGGTGAGCGACATAGACTTACAGTGGTATCAGAGACTCGCTAAACCATTACTAACTTGTTAGAAAAGTGTTAGAAATTCGATCGCCGGAGAAATCGCAAAAATACGTCAAAAATGCACGTTTTCTGTCGATTTTGAAACAGGTCCAAAAATTATTTCAGGGACCTTAAAAATACGTGCAGGCTTTTTGAAGGACACACAAGAAAAACAAGCTCATGAATCGGTCAGACCGTCGCGGAAGCGCGGCTAAGGGTTTTGCCGCGGATCCGCGGCCGGGTCGATGCCGAGTCAACTCGTTTTTCCAGCAGTCTGTCCACATTTGAATTTTATGATTTTTCTGATAGTTTGTTTCTGCCCAGATTTTTTTGAGTACAGTGTTGTGCTTAGGGTAGTTTCAAATCAAGTTATCGATCGAAATTCTAAGTACTGTAGCTAATCGGATCTTCTGTGATGTGATATATGTTCTGAACGTCTACTAATCGCTATACGTCGATTAGTGGGGGTTGTGCATATCTGTGATCTGTGATATTGGTTTGTGGATATGAACTTGTTGGATCGTCGTGATGAATAGCCGGGGATGTGATATGAGGGTTTTCATTTTTCATTCAATGTAAAATTTGTAATTTGATGTAATATTATTTTATAGCCGTAGATCCGGGTTGAGGTTGTAGCCGCCATTGTATATTATTTCCTTTACTGTTTTTGCTCCTAGGATAGACCTAAGGTGGGGTGCACAAACTACCGGGTACTTTGAAGTGCTGAGTAGCCTACTCATGTTGTTGAGGGAGGCTGCTTCATTTTGGGTATTTGGCGGGTAGTTTGCCGCACCCGTAGGGGTCTAGGGTTGGGTTTGGCTATTCATCGCGACCGTGTAATCCGTCTTTCGTTGCAGGCTCAAACGAAGAGTGGATTCCTAGTATATCCAATGTGTTCATCTGTGTTATGGAATGGCTATCATTGCATCTGACAAATGTATATATCTATATATGATATCTAGTAGGCGTTGCTTATGTTTTGCATCCGTGCTTGTCCAGCCCCCGCTCTGTCGTTAGTTAAGTAACCTAACGGGTGATGACGGGGCCCAGTGGCGAATGCAGATGGCATACGCATACGTCATATTTTCGTCGTTTTCTGCAATGGTAGGATTAATTGATTGGACTCATTAAATTAATGCAAAGAAAACAAACCAAAGTTGAATCGTTGGAACAATTTCAAAACCACCCCATTTTTTTCAAAACAGAAAACTTTTAAAAAAACGCGGAGCTTAAACCACTCCTTTTAAAAGCTATCAGGTTCCTTCGATTATATCAAGTTCACTACGTTCACGGTTTCGCCAAAACCATTCGTAGCCCTCCGTCATTTCAGTTAAATGTTCAGTAGTATTAAGGCTATGTATTTTGACCTTCGCCAAGGCATGGTGAATGATAGCTGCTGAATATTTATCTGTAGCATAGATAGATGCGTTGGTTTGGGACAGTCGTACTACTATTTTGGCCTTCGTCAAGAGTATGTACGGGTGGGTTCAAATTAACCTGGATAATCACGGGTAGAACTTGACATATAACGTATGATATGTTGGCCTTCGTCAAGGTCATAAGAGCATGGGGCAAAAATCCACATCGGGAGTTTCTAAGGAAATTGAAACTTGCTAGTGTTGCATACCATTTGGAGTTTGATAATGTTGGTAGGATTCCTTCAGCATTATCACACAATGATATTTGGATCCCGATCCTACTGTGAGTTTCCGCTACTTCTCAGGAGATTTCTTCACTTAACGATCAATTCTATAAACCAATTAGGTGTATAGAATAGTGTTAGCGGGGCTACGCCTCCAGGAAAAAGAGGTTATTTAATTAAGGAACTTCGCGAAAGCGTCGTAAAACCTCTCTTGAAGTACCGGCACTAGCCTGGCTGAACGGTTAAGCAAGTATTGTACGGTGAGATTAATCCTGACTAATTCTTCTTTTGTGGTTTGAGGAGGGATTCGAGAAACAGTGGGATCCATTCTGTTTAGATAAACTAAAAACCAATCTAAACTTGCAAGAGTATCATGCTAAGTGTTTTTTTCTCTCTCTCTTAATTGCAGCTACCCAGTGACCAGACATAAGTTACATCTAGATAATAAAATGACTGAATCTGATTGTAGTGACTGGCAAAGGTATGTCCAGATGTCCATTACCGATGAAAAGCTGGAACACTTCTTCACTACTCAAATCCCTACCGTCTTAGGTCCAGTTTCCACCGTCACGGATGATGACATCCGTAAGACATCGGGAAAAGACTGTGCGAATGCCAAGTGCCTCGTGTTGGCCTCAGTTGATGGTGCATACCAGTGGCAGCGTGAGAAGATGGACTTAGTTTCTGTCTTCCTCCATAACAAAGATTTATATAGAGAGCAATCTCGTATCGCAAGATATGAGACCTCGAACGAATTGCTTCAAGCGAGGTTGGCTGTCGGGTCATCTGTAGGGGACAACGTCCTTACAGAGACTAGCTATTTTGATGAGCTCACGGACCTGAAGACCACGTTGAAGAACGGGTCAAATACTGACTTGATTCTACAGTCTTTGTCCTCTAGTTATACCCTAAAGGAAACCAGCGAAGAAGTAGGAAAGGGAAGGGCAAAAGTTTCGGGACTGGATGTGGTGAAGGAGGGACATTTCTATTGTTACGGAAAAGGACATTGGCAGAGGGATTGCAGGGCTAGCAAAGCTAGTAGCCAGGATTCGAAGCATGTTGTAGCTTCGGATTCAGGTGTGTTTGTAATAGAAAACTGTATGTCAATTAACTCTACTTCCTGGGTACTAGATACCGGATCAGGATCTCATATCTGTAATTCATTACAGGCTTTGAGAAACCGTAGAGTTATCAGGGTAGGTGATATGACTCTCAGAGTTGCGAACGGAACGAGCGTGAATGTTGAATCCGTAGGGGAATATCACCTAGGATTGACAAGTGGGCAGATATTGATTCTACATAACTGTTTATATGTACCTAGTCTAGCTTGTAATATCATATCTGTATCCTTACTCTCTAAGGAAGGATATGATTTTACATTTGTAAGCGATGTGGTCCACATCCACCTAAATCATGTTCCAATTAGGTCAGGCACATTAGATAACGGTATATACGTACTGAATCAAGCTCAGGTTTTCAATGTCCAGAACACACTTAAAAGAAAGTCTCCGGAATTAAATCAGGCTTTCTTATGGTATTATAGACTGGGTCACATCAATGAGACACGGTTAACAATGTTACATAAAGAGGGATATTTGGATCCGTTCGAATATCAATCTTATGCCACTTGTTAATCTTGTCTCATGGGAAAGATGATAAAGACTCCGTTCACTGGACACGGAGTAAGGGCGAGCGAGCTCTTGGGACTTGTACACAGCGATGTATGCGGTCCAATATCTACACATGCACGAAGTGGTTTTTCCTATTTCATTACTTTTACGGATGATTTCTCCAGGTATGGACATGTCTTCTTGATGAAGCATAAATCCGAGGCCTTTGAAAAATTCCAGGGATATAAGAATGCAGTAGAAAAACAAACAGGCAAAAATATCAAGACACTGAGATCTGATCGAGGTAGTGAATACTTAAGTGCCGAGTTTCTGGACTACTTAAAAGAGAATGGAATTCTCTCTCAGCTTACTCCTCCATACACACCACAACACAACAGTGCATCTGAAAGGCGGAATCGAACCCTATTGGATATGGTTCATTCCATGATGAGTATGGCTGAGTTACCGCGATCTTTCTGGGGTTATGCACTAGAATCAGCTGCTTATCTTCTGAAAAAGGTTCCCTCCAAGACTGTGCCTACCACACCATATCAGATGTGGTGTGGGAAGAAACCCTATCTTCAATATCTGAAGATATGGGGATGTCCAGCTTTTGTTAAAAAGTAGCATGCGGACAAACTCGAGGCACGCTTAGTACGGTGTAAGTTTATGGGATTCCCAAAGAACTCCAGGGGGTATCTTTTCTATTACGCAGAGGAACAAAAGGTTTTTGTTTCTCGTCATGCCCACTTTCTGGAACATCAGTTTTTAGAAAAGGAAACAAGTGGGAGCGTAATAGAACTGGAAGAAATTCCAGAACCACAAGCTATTACCGAAAGCTTGGTAGAACCAGAGGTTTCAGAAGAACCGGACATTCCAGCACCACTCCGCAAGAGTAGTAGGCAATCTCCTCCACTCGAGAGATACTACGGTTTTCTTATAGACTGGGATTGAGAGGATTGCAACATTGAAAATGTTGAGCCTACTAGCTTCCAGCAAGCCATTCAGAGCGGCGACTCAGTGAAATGGCTAGATGCAATGCGGACCGAGATGGAGTCCATGTACACCAACAAAGTTTGGACTTTGGACATTGCTCCAGAAGGGGTAAAACCCGTAGGCTGCAAGTGGATCTTCAGAAAGAAGATTGGTGTAGATGGGCAGGTTGAAACCTATAAAGCTAGACTTGTTGCTAAGGGTTTTCGTCAGAGACCTGGTTTGGACTATGACGAAACCTTTTCTCCAGTGGCTGTGCTCAATTCCATTCGAATCTTTCTTTCCATTGCTGCCTTCCATGATTATGAGATCTGGCAGATGGACGTAAAGACGGCTTTTCTAAATGGAAATTTGGAAGAGTGCGTCTATATGGATCAACTGGAGGGTTTCATTCAGAGAGGGAGCAGCGGTAAAGTGGGCAAGTTGCTTAAGTCCATTTATGGACTAAAGCAGGCATCGCGAAGTTGGAACATCTTCTTTGATGATACTGTCAAAGAATTCGACTTTATCAAAAATCCAGATGACAGTAAGGTTGTAGGGAGAACTGTGGTATTTCTCGTCTTGTACATGGATGACATTCTCCTAATAGAAAATAACATTCCTATGCTACAGTCAGTCAAACGATTCTTGTCACAGAAGTTCTCCATGAAGGACCTGGGCGATGCCAACTACATTCTGGGGATCCAGATCTATCGTGATAGATCTAAAAGGATGTTGGGACTTTTGCAGTCTAGGTACATCGACACCATACTGAAAAGATTCAGTATGGAAGATTCAAAGCGCGGTAACCTACCGGCTTGTCACAAAATCACCCTATCTAAAGAAATGTCTCCAAAGACTGATTTGGAAAGGGCACGCATGTCATCTATACCATACGCATCTGCGGAAGGCTCTATAATATATGTGATGTTGTGTACCAGACCAGATGTAGCATACGAACTGAGCGTTGTAAGCTGGTATCAGTCTGACCCAGGGGAGAAACACTGGATAGCAGTAAAGAACATTCTCAAGTACCTGAGAAGGACTAAGGAGATGTTCTTGGTGTATGGCGGAAAAGACCTCCAGATCGAGGCCTTTGCTGACTCCAGCTTCCAGAGTGACAAGGATGACTCCAAGTCTATGTCAGGTTATGTCTTTACCCTCAATGGAGGGGCGGTTTGCTGGAAGAGCTCCAAGCAGGAAACCGTTGCTGACTCGATGATGGAAGCGGAGTACATAGCTGCTTGCGATGCCGCAATGGAAGCTGTCTGGATGAAGAAGTTCCTCACGGAGCTTCAGGTGGTTCCTAACATTGTTGATCCAATACCGCTGTATTGTGACAACAACGGCGCTATAGCTTTAGCGAAGGAACCCAGGTCCCATCAAAAGTCCAGACACATTTTGAGACGGCACCACCTGATCAGGGAGATCGTAGATCGTCAGGAGATCGAGGTGAGGAGAGTAGATTCAGAGAATAACACTGCAGATCCACTCACGAAGGCCATACCCCAGACTCAGTTCGAGCGGCTGATCGAGATGATAGGTCTTCGATACGCCAGTACATGGCCCTAGTGCAAGTGGGAGATTGATAGTGTATATGCCCTAGAGGCCATTACTGTATCATACTAGTTTGTATATTACTTAATGGAAGTTTGGGATATTCACAGTTGTATAGACAGTCTTGCTCAAAATGGTAGTATGCTACTTGGTTTGTTTCTACTTTAATATGTGGATGAGTTTCTTTTAGCGTATCGCTTATACATATTAGTGGAGCCCTTAGGATCTTTGATTGATTATCAGCGTTGTGATGGCAGTCACACTAGTGGGGGCTGGGTAATCTATAAGCACATCCTTATACAGGTCCCTAGTCGTAGGATTATCGAGACGGGGCATCGATACTCCGGAGTAGACTAGCGTATACGCTTCTCATCCCAGCAGGGGAGATGGTCTGTCCCACAGCCATTAGTACATCGTATTGGAGATAGTATGCGGGTGCTCGTTAGGTTACGAGTAAACTGGACATGACTCGTCGGGAACTGTTGGTTGGTACTATACCTATCGTCAGATAACTTTTCCCAGGTGACATGAGTACAGCTTAGTCCGTCGACTTGACATTGCTACTTCGCCTCAAGTGTGTTCCCACTGTACTTTGATTACTACCCTACCATGGCTCAAAGAAGTCATGCAAACAGGTAGTAGTTGGGTGCAGTCCCGAAGCACTTGGAGGCAGTAGCGGTTAGACAGGATTCGTCTCTCCCGGTATTGGGGGTTGATATCGTGTTGTGTCTAGGAGAGCCATTACACAAAGTCTCTGGCCAGGGCAAGCGAGAATTACTGGTAGTGTTTCCAGTAGTTTCTCAGGGTGTTCTGGGCTACACTTCGACACGACTTGTACCGCAATTAGGGGTTTGACGTTTACCGCCCCCTAGGCCCGACATGCGATACTCGTAGACGAACTGACCGGACTGTACGGAGATTGATACATTCAGGCTCAGTAGGAGTTCGGATGGGTTTACCTCATCGGCCTTCTTATTGACATCTACCTGGGGACCATTACGTACAGCTAGTGCCTCTTGCGGTCTGTGGTTAAACCCACTGCTAGCATAGTGGCGAGTCTTTAGAGTCCCACACAGAGAGTTTCCCTGCACTTGTGCGCGTATGATGTTCTGGTAGATAATACTGGTGGGCTTTGGTTTAAGCCGGATCCTAGTATTATATAGATGGATTAGTTTTGTCTTCTGTGCATTCGCATTCTGCGGAATACGGATGCGGGTGTGTATGCACGGTTGTGAGGAGCGAAGAAGGAGTTGCCTCATTAGGGTTTTGACCATTGATTCGGTCAAAACCATTATGAGGTGAGGAAAATATTTACTAATCTTTTTAATGATAATTGTGTTATGGCTAATTGCTTTAACCATTTGACCATGTTGACCATTTGACCTAGTTGACCATTGTTGACTTGGATATTTTTGTGAGCACTAGATTCTTCTTTGGCTTTGGATTTAACTTGACATGATAATGGTCAAATTAATTGTAACCATCACAATTTTCATGATAAAAGATTGTTAATTGTTTTTCTTATGCATCATTATATCCTTCTCATTCTCTCTCATCAAAAGAGAGCTCCCATGGTTGCTTCTTCTTCCTCCTCACTACAAAATCTTTTAGCTCTCATGTGTTGAGAAAATAAGGATCTAAATAGACAAACAAATCCATCTTCTTCCTTTACATCACCTAGGACATCAAGAGTAGCAAACTTGTTTCCCTAGTTACATCGGCTTGAGGTTGAGCTCGGACTATAGACTCTCGGGTGCATCGTCTTCGACTCTAGGAGGCCGCGGAGGTGACCAAGATCCGGATCGACCCATGGAGCCTACGGAAACGAGGAGGATAGCGGAGAAGACCCAAAGGACTAGTAGCATGAGGTATAATCTCCTTCCATAGTTGATAGAAGCTCATGTAGTTTGTTAGTAAAGGTTTGGCAAAGATCCTTTAGCTTTGGTCTATGTTGCCATGTAAAAAAGTTTTGATTTTTAACTATTCCGCCTCCTCGCTAGCTTGCGGGGTGAGCGACATAGACTTACACAAAGATCGTAGAATTTCGATCAAGCAACACATATGATTCTACTCCAAATTGTTTTCTGTGCACATAAAACCTGAGCAGAAACAAATCATCCCAGAAAACACAAGATCAACACAGAAGAATAACTGAGCAAATATGTGTTGACTCGGAGTCAACTCGGCCGCGGATCCGTGGCGGATCGCTTGGATCGGCGGCGGTTCCGCGGCGGTATAGCCGATTCACAGTCCCAAATTTCTTCACAATTCTTAAAATTCCTTGCTTGTATTTTTAAGGGTCCCTGAAAAATTTTTAGACCCCGTTTTAAAATCGGCAGAAACATGGTGAAAATGATGTTTTTTCGGGTTCGTTTTGTGATCGAATTTCTAACGACTTTGCTAACATGTTAGTTATGGTTTAGCTTGGCTCTGATACCACTGTAAGTCGACGTTAGACACCCCACATGATGCGAGGAGGCGGAATAGGTAAAACAATCATTTTGTTTGAGTTAACATCGACTAACTTTACGGATCTTTGCTGAACCCTAACTAATAACTATCAAGAAGTGATTAGCTACTATGATAAATGATTATACCTAAAGATTCAAGTCCTTTTTGTTCTTGTAGTTCACTTCCTCGTCGGCCTCTTCGATGTGATAGAAGATCCACCCGAGAGCTCCTTCTCCAAGTTTTAACCTCTCACTTGAGGTAACTAGGTGGTTATGAGTGCTAATCAAAGTAACGTAGAGGATATAGAAGAGGATTAGGGATCTATTAGTCTTGTAACCCTAGGATCTCAACACATGAGAGGATTAGAGTTAGGTCTTTGATGAGAGAGAGCTTGAGGAGAGAGAATGTGAATGTGAGAATGATATGAATTATAACTCATTTGTGAATATATGAAGCATGATAATTATCTAAATGAATAACATAAAAATAATATCAACCATTCTTAATTAACTCACTTTGGATGAATCATCTCATGAGTCATTAAGCAATAAATGCTTCATTAACTCATTTGGATGAATCACTAATCCATTTAATGCAAATTCCACCTAAGCTCTCCAACACATCTTTCTTCTAGAAGCTTCTCGACTAATTACGAGAATGCCCTTCCAATCCGTGAAAACACGGAAATACTGAGACTGTATAAATCCAATAATCCAATACTAGAATCTGGCTTAAACTAAAGACTGCTAGTAAAATCCGTCCGAACATCATACGTGCATAAATACATGTATGTGTCCGAACCCTGTCGTAAAACAATACGACCTCTATACCGTTTTGCCTGAAGCAGGGAAACTCTCTGTATGGGACTCTAAAGACTTGACACTACGCTGGAAGCGGGTTTAACCACAGGCCGCAAGCGGTACTAGCTGTACGTAACGGTCCCCAGGTAGTTGTCGATAAGAAGGCCGATGAGGAAACCCATCCGAACTCCTACCGAGCCTTATGTGACAATCTCCGTACAGTCCGGTCTGTTCGTCTAAGACTATCGCATATCGGGCCTAGGGGCGGCAAGCGTCAGTCCCCTAAAAGCGGTATAAGTCGTGTCGGAGTGAAGCCCATTACACCTTGAGAAGCTACTGGAAATTTTTCCAGTAATCTCGTTTACCCTGGCCAGGGACTTTGCGTAATGGCTCTCCAAACACAGCGCGATATCAACTCCCAATACCGGGAGAGACGAATCCTATCTAACCGCCACTGCCTCCAAGTGCTTCGGGACTGCACCCAACTGCTACCTGTTTGCACGACTCCTTTCAGCCGTGGAAGGGTAGCAATCTAAGAACAGTGAGAACAAACTCGAGACGAAGCAGCAGTGTGAAGTCTGCGGACTATGCTGTACTCATGTCACCTGGGAACTGTTAACTGACGATGGGTATAATACCAACCAACAGTTCCCTGGGAGTCCTGTCCGGTTTACCCGTAGCCCAACTAGCACCTCTATACTATCTCCAGTACAACGTACTGATGGCTGTGGGATAGACCATCTCCCCAACTGGGATGAGAAGCGTACACACTAGTCTACTCTGGAGTATCGATGCCCTGTCTCGATAATCTTACGACTAGGGACCTGAAAAAGGATGTGCTTGTAGACTACCCAGCCCCCACTAGTTTGACTGCCATCACAATGCTGGTAGTCAAGAAAGATCCTAAGGGCTCTATCAATATGTATTCACGATATGCTAACATATACACATATTAAGATCGACATAAACCAAGTAGCATACTACTATGTTGAGCGAGACTGTTAATATAACTGTGAATATTCCAAGCTTCCATTAAGTAATATACAAACTAGTATGATACAATAATGGCCCCTAGGGCATATACACTTACAAAAGTAATCACACACATTCTCTACTTCACCTTGGACGTGTCGGCTAGCAAACTTCATGTCTGAGTTACTTCGGTTTTGAAGCGGGAGCCTATAAAAAGATTCCTTAACGTGGTGCCACTTCGATGAGGAGACCGGAGATCGAGCTTGATCGGAGAAGCCGTGAGGAGCTTGGGATGGTGGGTAAAGACTGAAGGATACGGATCGATTGGTATAGCTATTCTAACTTCTTTGTAGTTTGCTAGTATAGGGTTAATGGAATGATCTGGGTGAAAGCCTACGTTAGCGCCGGTTTTATAAAATTTTTTGTTCCGTGTTTGGCCTCGGATTGACGGCCGGGGCGCTACCATTGACTTACAATTACCTGGCTTCGTGATCCGTATATCTTGAGCCCGTTTCTCGACACAGTTTTACTTCAACAATCAGGTTCTTGAGCAGGTCTAATTGACATAGCATAACATAAACTGCTATGGGTGTGATATTCTTTTGTTTTTGTGATAATTGTGAATTCTTGTAGATATGGATGATACATGATTTAATTCAATTTCTCAAGATTCTTATTCTTTTGTTTATACTCATTCCCAATTCTTTTGTTCAAACTGTCACGATTCATCACACATTCATGAAAATTGTCCTTTTCTAGGGGGTAACCAACCGTCCCAGAGTTTTGCTAACCGTCACCCACCTAACACTCTGGAACCCAGTCCCACTTCAATTAGAGACCTAGTGATTAAGGATTTAGAGAAAGAGGTCGACAGATTGACTGTTTTAGCATCACCACCGTCATAACCCTCTTTACCTGAAACGACTGAACCATCTTTAGGGAATGATGGTGAGATAGATGCTAGGTTGACCGCTTTAGAGAAAGGTATTGAAGTGATGATTACGGTCGAGAATCAAACAGCTGCAATGCTAGCCCTGTGTATACAGCAGTCTGAGCAATTGTTTCACGCTCAAGCTCAATCTTTGGCTAGAATTGAAGAGCATGTGGCTGTAGTGATTCTAGGGAGTGAACACAGTCAATTGGAACCCAACAATATTAATGTCTGTCATCTAGGAAGTCACCCGAGTGAGTTAGACGATCAATTGAATTTTGATAATTTCATAGATGACGATGCAATTGAATTGACTAAGTGTTATTAGGACACACAAGAAAACCTCTGACTGATTTGTTCATTCTAATTTTAGAGGAACCCACATTTTTTGTATCACCTAGTGATATTGTTTCGGAAGAAATGTTAGTGTAGGAACCTACTTTTTTGAATGACATATACCTACCCATTTATGAATGTGATAAGGAAGAAATGGTATTAGGAGAGTTAGAAAACCATAATGATAAGAATAGGATTGTAAAAAATCATAGGGATGAAGATAGCATTGAAAAATATTCTTTCATATCAAGTTTTGAGGAAATTTTTGCAGATGAACTTGATATTCTTGGTGAGTTTGAGTCAGGATCAATTTGGGAACATCCTAAAAACCATTCTTTTGCTGAACTTTTTTGCAGATGAACTTCAATTTTTACAAGAACTGGACTTTGGAACTCAACATGTGCTTTATGAAAATTCAATTCATCCAGAAAATAATTCTTTGACCTCTTTATAACATCATCTTCATCTTCAGCATCTTCTGATCCCTACTTTTACACGCCCATGCCCTTCACTAACATCTAACTTATACTTTTTCTTTTTTCTTTGTATATACATATTCTTTTATCAGCCATTGCACTATATAGACAAAATCTTTAAATGGCTGGTATTAATTTCTGGACTAACCCAATCGTTTAACATATAAATGTTGTAATTAGTCTTAGGTTTTTTTCTTTTTCTTTGAATAAAATTCTCACCCTGATGTCTAAGTCTAGCTACCGGAGACGGGGGTAACGATGAGGACATCGTAAAACTCAGGTTTGGGTGTGAGCACTGCGTTTATTTTGCTGCATCATGTGTATATTCTGCATTTCAAACATATTTAAAAAACCTATAAAAATTGAAAAAATTTCTTTAAAATATAAAAACTTTTTCATGTTAGCTAGTAGGGAAACTTAGATTCGAAGTCGGACGGTTCGGTTGATTAGTTAGAAATAACTAAATCCTTGTTGTGAGATTGACGATCCGAAAAATAACCCTCCTTTGTATTTAACCATAGCTGATATACGTCTTTTATATCACTTACACGTAGCATATGTTTTTGAGAATTTGATGAAAGTCTGACATGTCTGTAAACTTTTAAAATTGATAAATATTTTTAGGATCAAACAGGTTTGTTCCGAGTTATGTAATATCAAGAATAGTTCATAAAGTAAGGTGAATATGAAGGATATTATTGAGCTTTTAACAGAAGCTATAAGTCTGAAAAATAATCCATCTGAAATCTTGTTTGAGTAATTACACACCTTATCCACTTGTAACGTCTTCGGATTTAAAAGAAAATGCTGGATATATCTCCGTTTTCACAGAGTTCTGAATATTTGAAAATAAAATGAGACTTTTGTTTTGTGGCCTTGGTAACTTGGGTAATTAAGTTCTTGGGGTGTCTCCATACCTAATGCCCTAAAACCATCTGATTTGGGAGTCATTGACCCAAAGCTCGCTAAGTTTCCAATCGCCAAATAAAATAAGCTAAGCAAGTGTTCTCTCCGAGTTAAAAATCCTCATAGTTCTTTGTGGGAGAATAATCTTGGCAGGAGACGAGATTTCTATTAGAACAGTTTTTTCATGGAGATATTATAGGATTAGCTTAGCACCTTAGCAAGGTTTTGGCAAGCAACAATCATGCTAATTAAAAAATATTGTGGTGCTAAACAAAACAACCAAGTAATCGAACTAGAGAATTAGGGTTAAACGTGATATGTAAACTCTTTACATCTAAGTGAACAAGGAATACAACCTTTGTAATCCGGTCCTTCACTTCAATAGCTCCGTGTAGTATTCCCTTTGCGGCGATCACAAACTTCCGGACTCTAGAGAGGCTTCTATGAAGAAACGAACAAGCTTGCTTCGAAGTCTTTGAGGCCGAAGATGATCTATGTTGAGGAGACACTAGCTCATGCTATCTCTTCACTAATTGTGTAGATTAGTGAAGCAAACATCCTAAACTAAATGGCTAATAGTAGAGGATGATGAAGTAGGAAGTGGGCTCACTTTTGATATATTTTTCTCACAAGGTATCATCACTTTCACAAAAGCTAGAAAGCTTGAATGAGGAAGAAGAAGATGAATCTCAAGTGATGAATGAATCCATGAGGTTAGAAATGCAACCATGGTTTGTGTATGTCATCCACTAACCATTATAGAGACTTAACCATAGCTATGAGTTAAGGGTTGGGTTGAAAAATATCGAAAGCTAGATAAACAAGTGGACTAAGTCAATGTCTTCCACAAGCTTCTCCAAGCTTCCACCATGACTCATTATCCAAGTGTTTGAATTACTTAAAACAAATAAAACCCTAACTTAAACCTAGCTTGGTGTGAGTCTCATACATACATGCTGTTAGGGTATATGCCCTAGGGGTCATTATTGTATCATACTAGTTTGTATATTACTTAGTGGAAGCTTGGGATATTCACAGTTATATTAACAGTCTCGCTCAACATAATAGTATGCTACTTGGTTTATATCTATCTTAATATATGTATATGTTAGCATATCGTGAATAAATATTGATAGAGCCCTTAGGATCTTGCTTGACTACCAGCGTTGTGATGGCAGTCAGACTAGTGGGGGCTGGGTAGTCTACAAGCACATCCTTTTTCTGGTCCCTAGTCATAGGATTATCGAGAAAGGACATCGATACTCCTGAGTAGTCTAATGTGTACGCTTCTCATCACAGCAGAGGAAATAGTCTCTCCCACAGCCATTAGTACGTTGTACTGGAGATAGTATACAGGTGCTCGTTGGGTTATGGGTACACCGGACAGGACTCGCAGGGAACTGTTGGTTGGTATTATACCAATCGTCAGTTAACAGTTCCTAGGTGACATGAGTACAGCATAGTCCGCAGACTTGACACTGCTGCATCATCTCGAGCGTGTTCCCACTGTTCTTAGATTGCTACCCTACCACGGCTCAAAGGAGTCATGCAAACAGGTAGCAGTTTGGTGTAGTCCCGAAGCACTTGGAGGCAGTGGCAGTTTGATAGGATTCGTCTCTCCCGGTATTGGGAGTTGATATCGCACTGTGTTTGGAGAGCCTTTACGCAAAGTCCCTGGCCAGGGCAAACGAGATTTACTGGTAGGATTTCCAGTAGCTTCTCAAGGTGTAATGGGCTTCACTCCGACACGACTTATACAGCTTTTAGGGGACTGACGCTTGCCGCCCCTAGTCCCTATATGCGATAGTCCTAGACGAACAGACCGGACTGGACGGAGATTATCACATCAGGCTCAGTAGGAGTTCGGATGGGTTTCCTCATCGGCCTTCTTATCGACATCTACCTGGGGACCATTACGTACAGCTAGTACCGCTTGCGGCCTGTGGTTAAACCTACTGCCAGCGTATTGTTCAGTCTTTAGAGTCCCACACAGAGAGTTTCCCTGCTTCAGGCCAAATGATATAGAGGTCGTATGGTTTTACGACAGGGTTCGGACACATACATGTATTTATGCACGTACGATGTTCGGACAGATAATACTAGCGGGCTTTAGTTTAAGCCAGATTCTAGTATTGGATTATTAGATTTATAAAGTCTTAGTATTTCCGTGTTTTAAAGGATGGGAGGGGCATTCTCGTAATTATTCGAGAAGCTTCTAGAAGAAAGATGAGGTGGAGAGCTTAGGTGTAATTTGCATTAATTGAATTTGTGACTCATGAAGTGATTCATCCAAATGAGTTAATGAAGCATTTATTGCTTAATGACTCATGAGATGATTCATTCATTTGCATTAAATGAAGCATGGTTGTAATTATCTATATGATATATTTGATAATTATTATGCTTCATTATATACATAATGAGTTATATTTTCAATTCATTATTACAAACACATTCTCTCTCTTCAAGCTCTCTCTCTTCAAAAACCTAACCCTAATCCTCTCATGTGTTATGATCCCAAGGGTTAGCAAGACTAATAGTTCCTTAATCCATCTCTTTATCCTCTAGGTTACTTTGATTAGTAATCATAGCCACCTAGTTACCTCAAGTGAGAGATTAAAGCATAGAGAATGAACTCTCGGGTGAATCTTCTATCATATCGAGGAGGCCGACGATTAAGTGAACTACAAGAACAAGAAGGACTGGAATCTTGAGATATAATCATCTATCATAGTAGTTAATCACTTCTTTATAGTTGTTAGTTAGGGTTTAGTAAAGATCCGTAAAGTTAGTCGATATTAACTTAAAGAAAATGATTGTTTTACCTATTCCGCCTCACCGCATCATGTGGGGTGTCTAACGTTGACTTACAGTGGTATCAGAGCCTAGTTAAACCATAACTAACATGTTAGCAAAGTCGTTAGAAATTCGATCGCAAAACGAACCCGAAAAAACATCATTTTCACATAGTTTCTGCCGTTTTTAAAACGAGGTCTAAAAATTTTTCTGGGACCCTTAAAAATACAAGCAGGGTTTTTTAAGAATTGTGAAGAAATTTGGGACTGTGAATCGGCCATACCACCGCTGAACCGCCGCCGATCCAAGCGATCCGCCGCGGATCCGCGTCCGACTTGACACCAAGTCAACCCAAATTTGTTCAGTTATTCTTCTCTGTTGATGTTGTGTTTTCTGGGATGTTTTGTTTCGGCTCAGGCTTTATGTGCACAGAGAATTGTTTGGAGAAGAATCATATGTGTTGCTTGATCGAAATTCTAATATGTTTGGCTAACTGGATTATATATGTGTTGTGTTTAATGTGTTCGTAAACCTCTCCTAACTGCTAGTATGTTGGTTAGCAGGGGTTGCACATTTCTGTAATGGTTTTTACTAGCTTGTGAATATGAACTTGTTGGTTTGTCGTGAATGGATAGCCGGGGATGTGAGACGAGTGTTACTTTCATTCAAATGTAAATTGTAATTTGTTGTAATATTCTTTTGCGGGGCACATCCGGGTTGAGGTTGTAGCCAGTGTTGTAGTATTTCATTTACTGTTTTCTGCTCCTAGGATAGACCCAAGGTGGGGTGCACAAACTACCGGGTACTTTGAAATGCTTATTGGCTTACTCATGTCGTTGTGGGAGACTGCTTCACTTCGGGTACTTGACGGGTAGTTTGCCGTACCCGTAGGGGTCTAGGGTGGGGTTTTGGCTATTCATCGTGACTATGTAATCCGTCTTTCTTTGCAGGCTCAAAAGGAATGCGGATTCTTAGAAAATCCAATATGTTCATCTGTGATCTGGAATGCTTATTATTGCGTCTGACGAATGTACAATATCTATATATGATATCTAGTAGGCGTTACTTATGTTTTGCACCCGGACTAGCCCAGCCCCCGCTCTGTCGTTAGTTAAGTAACCTAACGGGTGAATGACGGGGCCCAGTGGCGAATGCGGATGACATAAGAGGACGTTGTATTTTCGTTGTTTTCTACAATGATAGGTTAATTGATGGGACGCATTATATTAATGCAAAGAAAATAAACCAAAGTTGAATCGTTGGAACAGTTAAAAAGAAACCACTCGGTTATTTTAAAACAGAAGATATTTTTTAATTGCGGAGCTTAAACCACTCCTTTTAAAAGCTATCAGGTTCCTTCGATCATATCAAATTCACTACGTTCACGGTTTCGCCAAAACCATTCGTAGCCCTCCGTCAATTCATTTGGGTATTCAGTAGTATTCAAGCTATGTATTTTGACCAACGCCAAGGCATAGTGTTTGCTAGCTGCTGGGTATTCATTTGTTGCATAGATAGATGAGTTGGTTTGGGACAGTCGTACTATCATTTGGCAAACGTCAGGGGCATGTACGGATGGGTTCAAATTAACAAGATAATGATGGGTAGAACTTGACATGTGACTTATGATATTTTGACCAACGCCATGGTCATAAGAGCATAGGGCAGAAATTAATATCGGGAATTTCTAAAGAAACTGAAATTTGCTAAGAGTTGCATACCATTTGGAGTGTGATAATTTTGGTAGGATTCCTTCAGCTTTATCACACGATGATATTTGGATCCCGATCCTACTGTGAGTATCCGCTACTCATCAGGAGATTCGTCACTTAACGATCAATGCTATAAACCAAGTAGGTGTCGAGAAAGGTGTCAGCGGGGCTACGCCCCCAGAGAAAAGAGGTTATTTAATTAAGGAACTTCGCGAAAGCGTCGTAAAACCTCCCTCGAAGTACCGACACCGGCCTGGCTGAACGGTTAAGCAAGTATTGTACGGTGAGAATAGTCCTGACTAGTTCTTCCTTTATGGTTTGAGGAGGGATTCGAGAAACAGTGGGAGCCATCCTGTTTAGATAAACTAAAAACCACTCTAAACTTACAAGAGTATCATGCTAAAGTGTTCCCTCTCTCTCTCATTGTAGCGACCCAGAACATGACAGGCCTTAAGTTATTATTAGATAAAAATATTTTGACAGGGCCAAACTATAAAGATTGGTTCCGGAATGTTAAGATGGTTATTACCTATGACAAATTGGGGTATGTCCTTACTACTAAAGCACCTGCTGTCCATGTTCCAGAATCCAGTGTCGTGAATAAAGAAATCCGCAAGACCTGAAAGTTAGACAGTGTGAAGGCTAAGTGCATCGTGCTTGCCTCTATGAATAATGAACATCAGAGGAGGCACGAGAATATGGATCTTGAATCCATATTTCTCCACACAAGGGAACTGTATGGAGAGCAATCTCGTATAGCTAGATACGAGACCTTGAAGAACTTGTTTCAATCGAGGATGGACGTCGGATCATCTGTAGGGGAACATGTCTTTAAGATGATTGGCTATATTGAAGAGCTTACAGACCTCGGGAAACATTCGAGAACGAGCTGTATACAGACTTGATTCTCCAGTTCCTTCCTTCCACCTACGACCCATTTATCTTGAATTTCAACATTCAAGGTAAGGAAGTTGAGCTTCCAGAACTCCTTAACATGTTGAGGAGTGCAGAGGGCTCCTTGCAGAAAGCAAGGGAAACACCCACTATGTTTGTTCGTGGTGCTTCCTCTTCCAGGTCCAAGGCAAGGGCCAAAAGAAGGAAGAAGAAGGCCACTACCAAACCGAGAGGTGGTGTTGGTAAGGTGGGAGTCAAGGGAAAGGAAAAAGTTGCGGTGCCAGTAGTGGCAAAGGACGAGTGCTTCCACTGTCGTAGGAAAAGCCACTGGAAGAAAGATTGCGAAGCTTGGATTGCCAAGATCCAGGACCCGAAGCAAGTTGTGGATTCGACTTCAGGTGTGTTTGTAATTGAAAATTGTCTTTCAATCTTGTGTACCCAGTTTAACGTGTAATATCATATCAGTATCGTTGTTATCAAAAGAAGTTTATGATTTCACGTTTGTAAGCGATGTTGTTAACATCCACTTTAATCATGGTTTGATTGGGTCCGGTACACTAGATAACGGTATATACGTGTTAAACCAATTACAGATTTTCAATGTCCAGAACACACTAAAAAGAAAGTCTCAAGATATAAATCAGGCTTTCTTATGGCATTGTAGACTAGGTCACATCAGTGAGACAAGGTTAACTAAGTTACATAGTGAAGGATATTTGGATCCGTTCGAATATCAATCTTATGCCACTTGTCAATCATGTCTCAAAGGAAAGATGACAAAGACTCCATTCACTGGACATGGAGTAAGAGCGAGCGAGCTCTTAGATATAATACACAGCGATGTATGTAGTCCAATGTCTACACATGCAAGAGGCGGTTTTTCATATTTCATTACTATTACGGATGATTACTCTAGGTATGGATTCATTTTCTTGATGAAACATAAATTCAAGGCCTTTGAGAAATTCCAAGAATATAAGAATGAAGTAGAAAACCAAACCGGCAAAAGTATCAAGACACTGAGATCTGATCGAGGTGGTGAATACTTAAGTGCCGAGTTCCTGGGATACCTAAAAGAGAATGGAATTCTCTCTCAGCTTACTCCTCCATACACTCCACAGCATAACGGTGTATCGGAAAGACGGAAACGAACCCTATTAGATATGGTACGTTCCATGATGAGTAATGCTGAGTTACCGCGATCTTTCTGGGGTTATGCACTAGAATCAGCTGCATATCTTTTGAACAAGGTTCCTACCAAGACTATGCCTACCACACCATATCAAATATGGAGTGGGAAGAAACGCTATCTTCAGTATCTGAAGATATGGGGATGTCCAGCTTTTGTTAAAAAGCAGCATGCGCGTAAGCTCGAAGCACGATCAATACAGTGTAAGTTTGTAGGATATCCAAAGAACTCCAAGGGGTATTTTTTTCTATTACGCAGAGGAATAAAAGGTTTTTGTTTCTCGTAATGCCCATTTTCTAGAACAGCAGTTTTTAGAAAAGGAAACAAGTGGGAGCGCAATAGAATTGGAAGAAATTCCAGAACCACAAACTACTACTAAATGTTTGGTAGAACCAGAAGTTCAAGAAGAACAGGACATTCCCGCACCCCTCCGCAGGAGTAGTAGGCCGTCTCATCTGCCTGAGAGATACTACGGTTTTCTCATAGACGGGGATAGAGAAGATTGCGTCATTGATAATGATGAACCTACTAGCTTCCAACAGGCCATCCAGAGCGGTGACTCAGTAAGATGGCAGGATGCAATGCGGAACGAGATGGAGTCCATGTACACCAACAAAGTATGGACTTTGGACTTTGCTCCAAACGGGGTAAAACCCATAGGATGCAAGTGGATCTTCAAGAAAAAGATTGGTGTAGATGGACAGGTGGAAACCTATAAGGCTAGACTTGTTGCAAAGGGTTTTCGTCAAAGACCTGGTTTGGACTATGACGAAACTTTTTCTCCAGTGGTTATGCTCAAATCCATTCGGATCCTTCTTGCCATTGCCGCCTTCCATGATTATGATATCTGGCAGATGGAAGTAAAGATGGCTTTTCTAAATGGCAATTTAGAAGAGTGCGTCTATATGGATCGGCCAGAAGGTTTCAATCAAAGTGGGAGCAGCGGGGAAGTATGCAAGTTGCTTAAGTCCATTTATGGACTGAAGCAGGCATTGCGGAGTTGGAACATCTGTTTTGATGAAACGGTCAAAGAATATGACTTTATCAAAAATCCAGATGAACCATGTATATATAGTAAAATTGTAGCACGAACTGTCGTATTCCTCGTCTTGTACGTGGATGACATTCTCTTGATAGGAAATGACATTCCTATGCTACAATCTGTCAAAGGATTCTTTTCACACAGGTTCTCCATGAAAGACCTGGGTGATGCCTCTTACATTCTGGGGATCCAGATCTGTCGTGATAGATCTAAGATGATGTTGGGACTTGTTGGATATAGTGCCCTCAGAGTCAATTATTGGATCACAGGCACGTGATTGCAATGATTGAGGGAGGACCTATGCCGGTAGGACAGTCTTACTCAAGATGATAGTATGCTATCTAGTTTATCTTTATCGTCGTGTACTGTTTCAGGTGACCTTACAGGTCACTATTGCACGTTGATAGAGCCCTTAGGATTCTTGCTTAACGGCCAGCAGTATGATGGCGATCATATACGTGGGAGCTGGGGTCTATAAGCACATCCTTAAAAGGTCCCTAGTCGTGGGAGTTTTCGAGACAGGGCATCGATACTCCAGAGTAGACTAGTGTATACAGTCGAGACCCCGACGAGGGGCGGTGGCCGGTCTCACAAGCCACTGGTGTCAGTTGGTTCACCTAAGATATATACAGGTGCTCATTGGGTTATGAGTACACCGTACAGGACTCGACGGGAACATGCTAGTTGGTCTTATACCAGACGTTAGATAGCAGTTCCCTGGTGACATGTGTACAGGTTAGTTCATCGACCTGAGATCGTCATTTGTCTCATGTGAGTTCCCACTGTACTTTGATTACTACCCTACCACGGCTCAAAGGAGTCATGTAAACAGGTTTTAGTTGGGTACAGTCCCGAGCCACATGGAGGAAGTGAGCGGATCTGCAGGGGTTCGTCTCTCCTGGTATTGGGGGTGAGGTCGCGCTGCGTCTAGGAGAGCCATTACACGAAGTCCTTAGCCAAGGCAGGAGATTTACTGGTAGGTATTCCAGTAGTATCTCAAGGTGTTCTGGGCTACACTCCGACACGACTTGTACCGCTTTTGGGGGTCTGAATTTTTCGAACCCTCTAGGCCCGCCATGCGATGCTCATAGACGAACGGACCGGACTGTACGGATATTGTCACTGACAGGCTCAGTAAGGTGTCAGGATGAGTTCTCTCATCGACATCCCTTTTGGTCAATACCTGGTAGCCCGTTACGTATGGCTAATACCTCTGACGTGCTAGTGGTTAAATCCACAGCCAAAATATTGACGAGTCTTTAGAGTCCCCAACAGACAGTTTCTCAGGTTTCGGGCGAAACGCTGTAGAGGCCGTATGGATATATGGCAGGGTCCGATCTTATACGTGCGGTATTGCACGGATCATGATCGGACGGATAATACTAGCGGGCTTTGGTTTAAGCCGGATCCTAGTATTGTACAGTGTAGATTTTGTCTCATTGCATTTGTATTCGGTCGGAATACAAATGCGGGTATGTATATACGGTCGCGGGGTTTTCCTGTAATTTATTAGGGGATCAGTTTTTTGAAATTGCCAGTTTGTACTACGTTTCGGCCAGTTTTTCTTTGTTCCTTCATGGCCGTATTTTTTTGATGGGAGGGGCTAATTTGCATATTTGCAAATTAGCATTATGGAGGGGGTTTCTTGTAAATGGATGATTATGATGGTTCAAGCATCTTTTCTTTTTCCCTCATCATATCCTTTGCATTTATGGTGATTAGTTTTGAAAAGATGGGATTAGAAATAGAAGTGACATTATTATCATCACATTTGTTATGATCACCTCTTGCTTTTACTACACTCACCTCCCTTCATTGCTTTTGCTCTCTCCTCTTCATTCTTATGATGAGACCGGCCACATTCTGGTGAGGGAGAGAGAGAGGTTCATTTTGTGAGTGGGAAATTTCTTCATCTCACATTTTTGCTTGCAACAAAAATTCCCAAGTTCATTTAAAAGTTCATTCCACCTCCATCATATGGCAACTTCATACCCGCTAGAGACAAACTATTCTACACTAGCCTACAGTATTCTTGGACACGTCGACTCGCCAACTTCGTGCCCGAGTTGCCTCGGTCCAGAGGTGGGAGCCCGTAAAAGAACCCGGCGATGTGGTGCCCGTTCCGACGAGGAGGTGAAGACCGGAGATTCCGCGAGGAGATCGGAGTGGAGTCCGAAGACCGAAGGACATGAATCATTCGGTATAGCTTTCTACCCTTTCTCGTATTTGCTAGCATTAGGTTAATGGCCCGATCCGGGTTTTATAGTGCGCGGTAGTGCCGGTTTACAAGTTTTGTAAAAGTTTCGTTTCCGCATTTTGGCCTCGGATTGACGGCCGGGGCGCTGCCGTGCACTTACACTGCTATCAGAGCCACGCCATTAACCTAGTCTAGCTTGCTCTAACGTGTTTACAAGTTTGATCGATCGGATTTTCTAAAAACCGTATTTTCAAGCACAGTTTCAGTCGAATTTTTCCTGTGCTCTAAAAATTATTTGGTATATTGGAAAAATACGTGCAGGGTTTTTTGTGAACACTGTAGAAAAATGGTCACGTGATGCCACTGTAGTGCCGCGGAACTGCGGCCTTAAACCCCTTTTGGCCGCGGTTCCGCCGCGGAACAGTGTCATTAATGCTCCTGATTTCTGCAGTGGTTCTCTGACTTGAAAATGGGGTTTCTGGAATATTCTTTTTGGGCCCAGATTTTCTTTGAGTGCTACAGTAGTGCTTGGGGCCCACTTCGGTAAATTTGATCGATCGAAAATTTTAAACATGTTAGTTCACAGTATTTACATTATATATGCGACCGTGAATGTCATTTTATCGGTAAATCCTGTCTAACTGCTATAGCCCTTTTAGACGGATTTGCGAACGTGACATTCACGTTGATGTTCTGTGTTTTGCTGTGATATTGCGGATTGTCGTAGTGGATAGCCTGGATGCAATGTTAGTATAGTTTGGTTATTATGTATAATTGATAATGCAGGGTGAGCGTCCGACATGTGGACTGCCGTCACTGGCTGTTTGTATAATATTCTTTTGGGGAACGACCGGGCTGATGTTGAGGTACCCGTTCTATGTATATTTTACTTTCTGTACTAGGATTACCCCGCGGTGGGATGCACGGATAGCCGGGTTCTAGAAGGCAACGGGCCCGCATCTCATGGCGTTGAGACGGAGGGGGCTTTACTCTAGAATTGGCGGGCTATTCGCCCCACTCGTAGGGGGTATGGGTTGACCCAAGGAGGGGTGCCCAAGTTACCGGATTCCGTGAAGTGCTGGGTGGTCCATTCACGTTGCTGAAAGGGGCTGCCTCGCTTCATGTTTTGGCGGGTGACTTGCCGCGCCCGTAGGGGTCTAGGATTTTCATTGCACAGGCTATCCACACGACCACGGGAACGTCGGGTTTCAGTAACGGCTCTATGAAACCCGGGGATCCCAGATATCTGTATTGTTCTGTGATACTTATTACATTTCTGGGATGTTGAATTTTATCACGCCTTGAGCGAATATTATATATTGATATATATACTAGTAGATGTTGTATATGTTTTGCATCCGTGCTAGTCCAGTCCCCGCTCTGTCGTTTGTTAAGTAACCTAACGGGTGATGACGGGACCCAGTGGCGAATGCGGATGGTATATACGTACATCATTATTTTCGTTCTTTATTGGTGTGATCAATTGATGGGACTGCGTTGATTCGGATCAATACAAGCTAAACAAACCTATTCTGATGTTGTTGGAACAATTTTCAAAAAGCTGTTATTACAAGGGCGTTCTCTTTTGTTTTGCACAGTGGTATTCGGTTATGAATATCCAGCACCTCAGTCGACGAGGCAAGGGCCGAGATCCCTTCACCGGGAGTGACCCCTTGGACAGAAGTTTGCGTCAGGGCAATAACTTCACTATAGTCGATTACTTTTGCTTTGCATCATGGTATTCAGTTGGAATATCCTGCACCTCATTCTACGGGGAAAGAGCCGAGATCCCTTCACCGGGAGTGACCTCTTTAGCAAAGGTTTTCGCCACTATATTTATAAAAGCTATCCGATTCCTTCAACGATATCAAGTTCATTACGTTAAAGGTTTTTCGCCAAAAACCATTCGTAGCCCTCCGTCATTTCAGACGGGTAGCACATAGTATTCATGCTATGTTTGTTGACCTTCGTCAAGGCATAGTGTATGGTAGCTGCTTGTTACCTTTCTGCTGCATAGATAGATGCGTTGGTTTGGGACAGTCGTATAGCCTTGTTGACCTTCGTCAAGGGCTTGTACGGGTGGGTTCAAATTAACCTGGACAATAACGGGCAGAACTTGACATGTGACTTATGATTTGTTGACCTTCGTCAAGGTCATAAGAGCATGGGGCAAAAATCACATCGGGAGTTTCTAAAGAAACTGAAACTTGCCAGATATGCGCATACCTTCTGGAGTGTGATAACGTGAGCGGATTCCGTCACGTTACCATGTGATGATAGTTGGATCCCGATTCTTACTGATGAGTTGGTTTACTCCTCGGGTGATCCTGACTAATTCTTCTTTCAGGTTTGGAGGAGAATTTGACGGTACAGTGGGAGATTTCCTGATTAGATAAAGTGATAACCATTCTGATCTAGGTTAGAGTGCACGCTGAGTGTTTCTTTTCTCTCTCTCTTTGGCAGCGACCATGGCCCGACCCTAGCCTATGACTCAGTAACCAAGTTGACCGAACCTTCTTAACCACTGGCTTTTGGATTGTCAGAGTTGCAAACTTCTTTTCCACTCCTGCTTTTACCCTTTTCTCCAGAACACCCCGTATTACTACGAACGTCCACTTCCATTGGATAAAACCATCGTATGGTTATATACGAACTCGAAGGAATTTATTCGAGGATGGTTTCTGGTTCTGGAGAAAACGAATAGGACTATTCAGTTGTCTTTTCCTTTTACCTTCTTTCAGGTTGCGAGTGCGCCTTGGATTAGGGCAGTACACCCATTACGCAAATTGGATAGTCTTCTTCCAAACCATAGGCAGGTGCCGACCGGTAGGGAATGAAGAAAACCAATTCGCCTAACGATGGTGTACATAAGGTATTAAGTAAAGACAAATAAAGGGATTAGTATGAGGGCAAAGTAAATTGCGACTGCTATTCACAACCAAATCAAGTATTTCATTACCACTCCAATTTCACCTTTGTATTTCTCCAGAACACTCTGTATCACTACGAAGATCCACAGTTATTTGGATACTCCATCGTATGGTTATATACGAACTCGAAAGGAACTTGTTCCAGTTCGGGGATGGATTCTGGTTCAGGAGAAATAGGAATAAGGTTTTATTCAGTTGTCTTTTGTCTTCACCTTCTCTCGTATTGGGAGTGCTCCTAGGATTAGGGCAGCACACCCATTATTCTTATTGGATAGTCTTCTTCTAAACCATAGGCTGGTGCCGAACGATAGGGAAGGAAGAAAACCATTTGGCCTAAAAGGGTGTACAGAAGGTAACGACTAAAGACATATAAAGGGATCTGGAGAGATGGCAAAGAAGTATACGATTACAGTTATGACTCTGGATAATGGAAGAGGCATTACTTGAAATACCCGGATACCCCTACGAAACATTTCAATGTTTCAGCTTCATTGTGTACTGTTAAAAGAAAACTGATTTCCCAATTAGACACTTGCTCCAGGGTATGTATTTACCAGGTTTGATTCTCACATCTGTATGGTTTTACAGATGATGAGTGGGAGTAAGTTATTGGGAATTAGGTGATTGTCCTCATTATCGGAATTCGTTGTAATTGGTGATATTTGAGGAAATCGCCTGGGTAGTTTGCTGGACGGCAAATATTTGGTTTTGAATATCCGTTATAATGCACCAATTTCAAATTGATATATCTGTACGTCTATTTTTATAGAGTGAGATATACCTTTTTGAAATTATGTCTATGACATTTACCTATATCAGTGGGTGGTTAGGTAAGGAGCATTAAAAAGCGGTGTAATTCTTCTTAACCATAAGTACATTTTTCAACCTACGACACACAGGGAATGAGTTATTAGACTGAAGGGACTTATAAAGAGTATTGTATGTTGTCCAGTGTCCATTAGGATAGAGGGGTTGGTACTCGTAGTATATTCTGTTTACCTGTGACTTCTCTGATTCTTAGACATGTGTTTCGTCGAAATGCAAGGTCTAAGTTTTGAGAAATTATAGGTATAAGAGTAAAGCAGAGAACCAGGTATTGCAAATATCGGGATTCTTCAAGGTGATCGAAAATGTAGATACTTGTGTATGGTATTCAGATAATAGTAATGATTAAGAGAACTTGCTTCTCTTTCAGGTTACTCATAATTGGAAGCATTCCTAAGTTGAGTAATACTGATCGGCCTCTTTCCATTTAGTTGATATGCACTGGAGACAGCTGCATGATTTGAATCTTGTTCCAATTAAATCAGTGCCTCTGTTTCTGTATTGGATATAGAACAGTTCATATCTTGACATTGTTAAGGTACGGGGAGTTGTCCAGCTTATGCTTAAAACCAGACACAGGACAACTCAAGGCACGTTTCTGTAATGGCTGTTTGTGGGTTGATCTGGGCTATGACGAGGGTTGATTTTCTACCATCTGGAAGATCAATAGTGATATTGTTCTTGACTCGCCACAGTTTTAATAAAAATGGATTTTTTCAGAAAACAGCAGTAGGAGTATGGTAGAACTGGAAGTGAATCCAGAACCGCAAACGATTACTGAAAATTTGATAGGAACCTAAAGATTCAATCTGGTTTGACATTCCATTAGCCACTCCGCAGATATGGTGGGTAACCTCAGGCACTCGAGAGGTACTTCGGTATGCTCGAAGACGGTGACAGGGAGGTTCTTGTTTACCCAGACTCGCCATTGCTGTTGTTGCAGACTGTGAGACCCTGCGGGAGGATGAATATAGCGTCGTTCTAAACTAGCTTTAGAAGTGTACGTCTATATGACTCTGCCAGAGGGTTGTCATAGTCAGTGGGAGCAGCAGAAGCATAGTGGATAAGTGGATTATGTCTATTTATAGACTTAAGCAGATATAGCGGAGATAGATCATCTATTTCTGATGTGACAGTCATAGGTTTGACTTCATCAGAATAGGGGATGGATCTGTTAAGAAGGTAGTAGGGTGTGATGTCCTGGTATTTGGATGACATACACAAAGTAGGAAAAGAAATTCCTATACTACGATCGGTTGTGCTTTGGTTGTCATACATTGGTTTCTCCACATGAGACTTGGATATTGTATCAGATATTCTGGTTACTAGATCTATGGTTTTAGATCTAGATTTGGGTGGTTTCCCAATCGGGGTACTTAGACAGCGTTCTAAAGGTGTTTTAGAATGGATGACTCCTGGCACGGTAGTGTACCTGCAGGTGATGGAGTCACCCTCTCTAAAGGTGTCTTACAGACTAAAGGGGAGAGGGATGTGCATGATTGGCAGATCACTTGCCTAGGCAATTGAGTCAATCATGAGATGTCAAGTACCACACCAGATGTTTTTTTCACTAGATGCAATAAGGTGATATATATCCAATCCTGGAGAAACGTTCGGAAGCAGTATTAGAACATAAGTGGATGTTCTAGGGATATGATAACGACAGCCTCATTCAGGTGACGGTTATCATTCCAGGCTTCCAAGGTGACCTGGATGACAGAGTGACTGTCAGAATTATAGTCTTCTCTCTGACGAGGGGTAGTATTTTGGACAGGTGGTCCAGGCGGATACTGAGGGAGGCAGGGCGCAGGATACTGATTAAGTTCAGTTGACGATACAGTCTAAGAAGTTTGGATTTGGAGTTCATTTATGAACTAGGTCCCATCAGACATCCAAACATATTCTAAGATAAGTATTGCTCATTTCGGGAGATGGCTTTCTCCGCGAACATGAGATAAAGAGAGACATAGAAAGAAACATCAGAGCGGATCCACTCACTGAGGCTATTCCTCGAACGCAATAGTTTCGCAAACAGGCTTTGTGAGACTGATTAGTAGAGGAGTCGGGTGTTCGGTATCACACGGGCTGCGAGTATGCGACATCGCAATAATTAGTCTTGAGTGCAAGTGGGAGATTGTTGGATATAGTGCCCTCAGAGTCAATTATTGGATCACAGGCACGTGATTGCAATGATTGAGGGAGGACCTATGCCAGTAGGGCAGTCTTACTCAAGATGATAGTATGCTATCTGGTTTATCTTTATCATCGTATACTATTTCAGGTGACATTACAGGTCACTATTGCACGTTGATAGAGCCCTTAGAATTCTTGCTTGACGGCCAGCAGTATGATGGCGATCATATACGTGGGAGCTGGGGTATATAAGCGCATCATTAAAAGGTCCCTAGTCGTGGGAGTTTTCGAGACAGGGCATCGATACTCCAGAATAGACTAGTGTATACAGTCGAGACCCCGACGAGGGGCGGTGGCCGTGTAAGTCCACGTTGCGACCCCCGGTTCTTACGGGGAGACGGAAACGGTATAAAATCAAAATTTTAACGCAAGAGGCAACATGGACTAAACTATGGTCGGGATCGTTACCTAAACTAAAACTAGCAAACTTAGCTAAAGAGAGTTAGCTACTCGGATGGAGATGGTTATACCTAGACTTGAACTCCTTCGTCTTCAAACTTTGTAGAGGTTGATGGTTCTCCTTTGTCGCCTTCTTCCGTCGAAGATGGATCCACCTCGAAGGCTCGACCTTTGGGCTCTTTCTCGTACTTGGAGTGAACTAGAATCGCCGGCTTGCTAGACCCTTGATCCTAGAGTGAGTAGAGAGTGTCTAGGGTTTGCTTTTGTTTTTCAAGAGAAGGATTCTCAACTCATGAGAAGGTTTCTCTTGACTAGAGGAAGAAGAAGATGAAGTGAAGAGAGAGAGTGAGAATGATAGAATGAGCTTCTCTTTTCCTTTTTGCAACCATAACAAAAGAAAAAGAATAATCAAATAATAACAATAATCAAAATGAAAAAGGTTTGATGGAAAGTTTAGGAATGACTAATATCATTACAAACATTAAATGAAAAAGCAAGAATGAAAAAGCATCTTGCATTTGTAATGATGGTAGTCAAATGTTCAACCATGGTCAACAAGTCAACCATGGTCAACAAGTCAACAAAAACTAACCATGACACAATTTCATTTTATTATATATTATTAAATGATATAACACAGATCCATTAGGGTTTGGAAAAATACAACTGTCAACTGTGCGTACGCACCCGTTCCGAAACCCTAATGAAAAATCATCTTCCTCCTCCTCAAAAAGAACTGTGCATACACACCTGTATTCTTGTTCCGACGAACACGAATACAAAGAGACAAAAGCAACCCCAAATACTATACCAGTATCCGGCTCAAACCAGAGCCCACTGGTAATACCCGTCCGGACTCCAAACGTGCACAAGTGCGCGGATGAGAACGAACCCTGTCGCAAAACCATGCGACCTCTACTCTGTTTTGCCCAGAGGCGAATACCCTCTGTGTGGGACTCTAAAGACTCGACACTACGCTGGCAGTGGGTTTAACCACAGACCGCAAGCGGCACTAGCTGTGCGTAACGGTCCCCAGGTAGATGTCGACAAGAAGGCTGACGAGGTGAAACCCCATCGGTACTCCTACTGAGTCTGAATGTGACAGTCTCCGTACAGTCCGGTCTGTTCGTCTGATACATCGCATGGCGGGCCTAGGGGGCGGTAAACGTCAGTCCCCCAATAGCGGTACAAGTCGTGCCGGAGCGAAGCCCAAAACACCCTGAGATAACACTGGAAACCTACCAGTATATCTCGTTTGCCCTGGCCAGGGACTACTCGTGTAATGGCTCTCCTAGACACAGCGCGATGTCAACCCCCAATACCGGGAGAGACGAATCCTGTCTAACCGTCACTGCCTCCAAGTGCTTCGGGACTGCACCCAACCACTACCTGTTTGCACGACTCCCTTGAGCCGTGGTAGGGTAGTGATCAAAGTGCAGTGGGAACACACTTGAGGCGAAGTGCCAGTGTCAAGTCAGCGGACTAAGCTGTACTCATGTCACCTGGGAACTGATGACTGACGATAGGTATAATACCAACCTATCAGTTCCCGACGAGTCCTGTCCAGTGTACTCGTAACCCAACGAGCACCCGTATACTATCTCCAGTACGACGTACTGATGGCTGTGGGACAGACCATCTCCCACACTGGGATGAGAAGCGCATACGCTAGTCTACTCCGGAGTATCGATGCCCTGTCTCGATAGTCCTGCGACTAGGGACCTGTATAAGGATGTGCTTATAGATTACCCAGCCCCCACTAGTGTGACTGCCATCACAACGCTGGTAATCAAGCAAAGATCCTAAGGGCTCCACTAATGCGTATAAGTGATATAGTAAAATAAACACAAGTACACATTGAAGTAGAGACAAACCAAGTAGCATACTACTATTTTGAGCAAGATTGTATATACAAGGTGAATATCCCAAGCATCCATTAAGTAATATACAAACTAGTATGATACAGTAATGGCCTCTAGGGCATATACACTAACAATCTCCCACTTGCACTAAGGCCATGTACTGGCGTATCGAAGACCTATCATCTCGATCAGCCGCTCGAACTGAGTCTGGGGCAAGGCCTTGGTGAATGGATCTGCAGTGTTGTCTTCTGAAGCGACTCTCCGAACCTCGATCTCCTTGCGATCCACGATCTCCCTGATCAGGTGATACCGCCTCAAGATGTGCCTGGATCTCTGATGGGACCTGGGTTCCTTCGCTAAAGCTATATCCCCGTTGTTGTCGCAATACAGAGGTATTGGGTCAACAATGGACGGAACCACCTGAAGTTCTTTCAAGAACTTCCTCATCCAGACAGCTTCTTTTGCGGCATCAGATGCAGCGATGTATTCCGCTTCCATCGTCGAGTCTGCAACGGTTTCCTGTTTGGAACTCTTCCAACACACCGCCCCTCCATTGAGGGTAAAGACAAAACCCGACATGGACTTGGAATCATCCTTGTCACTCTGGAAGCTGGAGTCAGCAAAGGCCTCGATCTGGAGGTCTTTTCCGCCGTACACCAAGAAAATCTCCTTAGTCCTTCTCAGGTACTTGAGAATGTTCTTTACTGCTATCCAGTGTTTCTCCCCAGGGTTAGACTGATACCGGCTTACCACGCTCAGTGCATAAGCTACATCCGGTCTGGTACACAACATCGCATACATTATAGAGCCTACCGCAGAAGCGTAGGGTATAACAGACATGCGATCCCTCTCCAAATCAGTCTTGGGAGACATCTCTTTAGAGAGAGTGATCCCGTGACAAGCCGGTAGGTTACCGCGCTTGGAATCTTCCATAGCGAATCTTTTCACTATGGTGTCGATGTACCTGGACTGAGAAAGTCCCAATATCCTCTTGGATCTATCACGATGGATCCGGATCCCCAGGATGTATGAGGCATCACCCAGGTCTTTCATGGAGAACCTTTGTGACAAGAACCCCTTGACAGATTGTAGCATAGGAATGTCATTTCCTATTAAGAGAATGTCATCCACGTATAAAACGAGGAATACTACAGTTCTCGCTACAAATCTACTATAGATGCATGGTTCATCTGGATTTTTGATAAAGCCAAATTCCTTGACCGTCTCATCAAAACAGATGTTCCAACTCCGCGATGCCTGCTTTAGTCCATAGATGGACTTAAGCAACTTGCACACCTTTCCGCTGCTCCCACTCTGAATGAAACCCTCTGGCTGGTCCATATAGACACACTCCTCTAAATTTCCATTTAGAAAAGCTGTCTTTACGTCCATTTGCCAGATCTCATAATCGTGGAAGGCAGCAATTGCAAGAAGGATCCGAATGGATTTCAGCATGGCTACTGGAGAAAAGGTTTCGTCGTAGTCCAAGCCAAGTCTTTGACGAAAACCCTTTGCTACTAGCCTAGCTTTATAGGTCTCAACCTGTCCATCTACACCAATCTTCCTTTTGAAGATCCACTTGCATCCTACGGGTTTTACCCCGTCTGGAGCAATGTCCAACGTCCATACCTTGTTGGTGTACATGGACTCCATTTCGGTCCGCATTGCATCCAGCCATTTCACTGAGTCAACGCTCTGAACGGCCTGCTGGAAGCTAGTAGGCTCATCATAATCTATGATGCAATCCTCTCTATCCCCGTCTACGAGAAAACCGTAGTATCTCTTGGGCGGATGAGACTGCCTACTACTCCTGCGGAGCGGCGTAGGAATGTCCTGTTCTTCCGAACCCTCTGGTTCCACTAAACTTTCAGTAATAGTCCGTGGTTCTGGAATTTCTTCCAGTTCTACTGCGCTCCCACTTATTTCCTTTTCTATGAACTGGTGTTCTAGAAAGTGGGCATGACGAGAGACAAGAACTTTTTGTTCCTCTTCACAGTAGAAGAAATATCCCTTGGAATTCTTTGGATATCCCACAAACTTGCACAGTACTGAGCGTGCCTCGAGCTTGTCCGCATGCTGCTTTTTGACAAAAGCTGGACTTCCCCATATCTTAATGTGATTAAGATGGGGTCTCTTCCCACACCACATCTCAAATGGCGTAGTAGGCACAGTCTTAGTGGGAACTCGGTTCAAAAGGTATGCGGCTGATTCTAGCGCGTATCCCCAGAATGATCGCGGCAACTCAGCGTTACTCATCATGGACCGCACCATATCCAATAGGGTGCGGTTCCGTCTCTCCGATACACCGTTGTGTTGCGGGGTGTAAGGAGGAGTAAGCTGAGAGAGAATTCCGTTCTCTTTTAAATAGTCCAGGAACTCGGCACTTAAGTATTCTCCACCTCGATCCGATCTTAGAATCTTAATACTTTTGCCGGTCTGTTTCTCTACTTCATTCTTATACTCCTGGAATTTTCCAAAGGCCTCGGACTTATGTTTCATTAAGAAGACATAACCGTACCTTGAGAAGTCATCCGTAAAAGTAATGAAGTAAGAATGTCCGCTTCGGGCATGTGTAGACATTGGACCGCACACGTCACTGTGTACGAGTCCCAAGAGCTCGCTCGCTCTTACTCCATGTCCAGTAAACGGAGTCTTTGTCATCTTTCCCTTGAGACAGGATTGACAAGTGGCATACGACTGATATTCGAACGCATTCAAATACCCTTCTGTATGTAACTTCGTCAACCTTCTCTCATTGATGTGACCCAATCTACAATGCCATAAGAAAGTCTGATTATTTCTGGAGACTTTCTTTTGTGTGTATTCTGGACATTAAAAATCTGTGGTTGGTTTAACACGTATATACCATTACTCAGAGTACCTGACCCAATCAATACTTGATTAAGGTGAATGTTTACAACATTACTTACAAACGCAAATTCATAACCTTCTTTAGAAACTAAAGATACAGAAATGATATTACAAGTTGCGTTGGGTACAAAAAAGCAATTACGCAAAACCAAAACATGTCCATCTGACATTCCCAGGTGATAGTCCCCCACGGCTTTAGCATCCATGCTAGCTCCGTTCGCAACTCTGAGGGTCATGTCACCTGCCTTCAAATCCCTACGGTTTCTCAACGCCTGCAAAGAATTACAGATATGAGATCCTGATCCGGTATCCAATACCCAGGAAGTAGAGTTTATTGAAAGACAGTTTTCAATAACATACACACCTGAAGCTGAAGCTGCAACCTGCTTCAATTCCTGTGTTCTGGCCTTCCAGGCCCTGCAATCATTCTTCCAGTGTCCTTTCTTATGACAAAAGAAGCATTCTTCCTTATCCACAAGCTTCCCCATTATCTTTGTTGCTTTACCTTTTCCCTTCGTATCCACTTTACCAACACCGCCCCTTGGTTTGGCGGGGGCCTTCTTCTTCTTTCCCTTGGCTTTCGCCTTGGACCTAGAAGAAGATGATCCTCCTACAAACAAAGTGGATGTTTCCCTACCTTTCTGTAGGGTGCCCTCTGCGCTCCTCAGCAGGTTGAGGAGCTCTGAAAGTTCAACCTCCTTTTCTTGTAGGTTGAAGTTCATTATAAACTGGGCGTAAGTGGAAGGAAGGGACTGGAGAACTATATCCGTATATAGCTCACTCTCCAATGTGATCCCTAGGTCAGCGAGCTGCTCAATGTAGCCGATCATCTTTAACACATGCTCGGCTACTGATGATCCGACGGCCATTCTTGTCGAGAATAACTTTTTCGACGCTTCGTATCTTGCGATACGTGATTGCTCTCCATACAGTTCTTTTGTATGGAGCAATATGGACTCCATGTCCATATTCTCATGCCTCCTCTGATGTTCGTTGTCCATCGAGGCAAGCAGGAGGCATTTGGCCTTCGCGCTATCAATCTCCCAAGTCTTGCGGATTTCCTTATCCGCGACACTAGAAGTTGGACCAGGGACAGGGGGAGCTTTGGTGGTAAGAAGATACCCCAGCTTGTCATAAGTGATTGCTATCTTGACATTCCTGAGCCAATCTTTGTAGTTTGGCCCTGTCAGCTTGTTTTTATCTAGGAGTAACTTAAGTCCAGTCATGTTGATTGGTCGCTGCAATTAGGAGAGAGAAGAAGAAACACTCAGCATGATGCTCTTGCAAGTTTAGAGTGGTTTTTAGTTTGTCTAAACAGGATGGCTCCCACTGTTTCTCGAATCCCTCCTCAAACCATAAAGGAAGAATTAGTCGGGATCAATCCCACCGTACAATACTTGCTTAACCGTTCAGCCAGGCCAGTGTCGGTACTTCGAGGGAGGTTTTCCAACGCTTTCGCGAAGTTCCTTAATTAAATAACCTCTTTTCCCTGGGGGCGTAACCCCGCTAACACCTTTCTAGGCACCTACTAGGTTTATAGCATTGATCGTTTAGTGAGAAATTTCCCGAGGAGTAGCATATACTCACAGTAGGATCGGGATCCAAATATCATCGCGTGACGAAACTGAAGGAATCCTACCAGAATCACCACACTCCAAATGGTATGCAAATCTAGCAAGTTTCAGTACTTATGAAACTCCCGATGTGGATTTTTGCCCCATGCTCTTATGACCTTGACTTTGGCCAAAATATCATAAGTCACATGTCAAGTTCTGCCCGTCACTATCCAGGTTAATTTGGATCCATCCGTACCTACCCTTGACTTTGGCCAAAATGGCAGCACGACTGTCCCAAACCAACGCATCTATCTATGCTACACATGAACACCCAATAGCTACCAATCACTATGCCTTGACTTTGGCCAAAATACATAGCTTGAATACTATTGCCTATTCATGCGAAGCGACGGAGGGCTACGAATGGTTTTGGCGAAACCGTGAACGTAGTGAACTTGATTTAATCGATGGAACGAGATAGCTTTTAGAAGGAGTGGCTCAAGCTCCGCATTTAAAAGTTATTTTTGAAAAGAACCGAGTGGTTTTTCGAAAGTGTTCCAACGACTTTAACTTGGTTTATTATCTTGCATTAGTTCTTTTAATGCGTGATATTCTTGCATTAGTACTTTTAATGCGTCCCATCATTTAATCCTACCATTGCAGAAAACAACCAAAATATGACGTACGCTTATGCCATTCGCATTCGCCACTGGGCCCCGTCATTACCCGTTAGGTTACTTAACTAACGACAGAGCGGGGGCTGGGCTAGCGCGTCTGTAAAACATAAGCAACGCCTAAATAATATCTTATATAGATATACTGCAATGATAAACATTTCAGATCACAGATAAATACATTGGATATACTAGTAATCTGTAATTTGTACGAGCCTGTAACAAAAACAGATAACACGGTCGCGGTGAATAGCCAATACCCCACCCAAGACCCCTACGGGTACGGCAAACTACCCGCCAAGTACCCGAAGCGTAGCAACCTCCCTCATCTCCATGAGTAGGCCACTCGACACTTCGGCATACCCGGTAGTTTGTGCACCCCTCCACGGGTCTATCCTAGGAGCAAAAACAGTAAAAAGAAATTATACAATGACGGCTACAACCCCGACCCGGTTGTGCGGCCAAACAAATAATTATTACATCAATTTACAAATTTACATGAATTGCAAGAAAAGTAAACTCTCGTCTCACAACCCCCGGCTATTCACCCGCGACAATCCAACATATTTATATACACATTCCAGCACATTACAGATCATGTATAACCCCGACTAATCGACTTATAGCGATTAGCCGACGTTCAATACATGCAAACATCACAGATATAACCATCATAGTCAAAGTGCAATGAAGTTCGGAAAAAATACGGAATTATAGGACCCCAAAAGGAAATTTCTTTTCTGTAAAATCTGGGCACATATAATATATCTCAAAAATCCCAAAACCAACACAGACACACACTGCACGAAAAACGACGCACTAAAGACAACAAATCGCGGCGCTTCCGCGGCGACCAAGAAGGGTCACGCGGCGGAAGCGCGGCGGTTTAGACGAATTGGTGAATCGTTTTTCATGGGTGTTCTAACAAAACCCTGAGACGAATTTAGGAGTATAAAGTTTTTCATTTTGACCAGAAAAAATTTCAACAGAAACTCAGTTTTTGTAGTTTTCCGGTTTTGTGATTTTTTTTTCGGTTCCGAACTTCGTTACACTTTACTACCTAGCTAGTTTAAGTTTAGTTAGGCTCTGATACCACTGTAAGTCCACGTTGCGACCCCCGGTTCTTACGGGGAGACGGAAACGGTATAAAATCAAAATTTTAACGCAAGAGGCAACATGGACTAAACTATGGTCGGGATCGTTACCTAAACTAAAACTAGCAAACTTAGCTAAAGAGAGTTAGCTACTCGGATGGAGATGGTTATACCTAGACTTGAACTCCTTCGTCTTCAAACTTTGTAGAGGTTGATGGTTCTCCTTTGTCACCTTCTTCCGTCGAAGATGGATCCACCTCGAAGGCTCGACCTTTGGGCTCTTTCTCGTACTTGGAGTGAACTAGAATCGCCGGCTTGCTAGACCCTTGATCCTAGAGTGAGTAGAGAGTGTCTAGGGTTTGCTTTTGTTTTTCAAGAGAAGGATTCTCAACTCATGAGAAGGTTTCTCTTGACTAGAGGAAGAAGAAGATGAAGTGAAGAGAGAGAGTGAGAATGATAGAATGAGCTTCTCTTTTCCTTTTTGCAACCATAACAAAAGAAAAAGAATAATCAAATAATAACAATAATCAAAATGAAAAAGGTTTGATGGAAAGTTTAGGAATGACTAATATCATTACAAACATTAAATGAAAAAGCAAGAATGAAAAAGCATCTTGCATTTGTAATGATGGTAGTCAAATGTTCAACCATGGTCAACAAGTCAACCATGGTCAACAAGTCAACAAAAACTAACCATGACACAATTTCATTTTATTATATATTATTAAATGATATAACACAGATCCATTAGGGTTTGGAAAAATACAACTGTCAACTGTGCGTACGCACCCGTTCCGAAACCCTAATGAAAAATCATCTTCCTCCTCCTCAAAAAGAACTGTGCATACACACCTGTATTCTTGTTCCGACGAACACGAATACAAAGAGACAAAAGCAACCCCAAATACTATACCAGTATCCGGCTCAAACCAGAGCCCACTGGTAATACCCGTCCGGACTCCAAACGTGCACAAGTGCGCGGATGAGAACGAACCCTGTCGCAAAACCATGCGACCTCTACTCTGTTTTGCCCAGAGGCGAATACCCTCTGTGTGGGACTCTAAAGACTCGACACTACGCTGGCAGTGGGTTTAACCACAGACCGCAAGCGGCACTAGCTGTGCGTAACGGTCCCCAGGTAGATGTCGACAAGAAGGCTGACGAGGTGAAACCCCATCGGTACTCCTACTGAGTCTGAATGTGACAGTCTCCGTACAGTCCGGTCTGTTCGTCTGATACATCGCATGGCGGGCCTAGGGGGCGGTAAACGTCAGTCCCCCAATAGCGGTACAAGTCGTGCCGGAGCGAAGCCCAAAACACCCTGAGATAACACTGGAAACCTACCAGTATATCTCGTTTGCCCTGGCCAGGGACTACTCGTGTAATGGCTCTCCTAGACACAGCGCGATGTCAACCCCCAATACCGGGAGAGACGAATCCTGTCTAACCGTCACTGCCTCCAAGTGCTTCGGGACTGCACCCAACCACTACCTGTTTGCACGACTCCCTTGAGCCGTGGTAGGGTAGTGATCAAAGTGCAGTGGGAACACACTTGAGGCGAAGTGCCAGTGTCAAGTCAGCGGACTAAGCTGTACTCATGTCACCTGGGAACTGATGACTGACGATAGGTATAATACCAACCTATCAGTTCCCGACGAGTCCTGTCCAGTGTACTCGTAACCCAACGAGCACCCGTATACTATCTCCAGTACGACGTACTGATGGCTGTGGGACAGACCATCTCCCACACTGGGATGAGAAGCGCATACGCTAGTCTACTCCGGAGTATCGATGCCCTGTCTCGATAGTCCTGCGACTAGGGACCTGTATAAGGATGTGCTTATAGATTACCCAGCCCCCACTAGTGTGACTGCCATCACAACGCTGGTAATCAAGCAAAGATCCTAAGGGCTCCACTAATGCGTATAAGTGATATAGTAAAATAAACACAAGTACACATTGAAGTAGAGACAAACCAAGTAGCATACTACTATTTTGAGCAAGATTGTATATACAAGGTGAATATCCCAAGCATCCATTAAGTAATATACAAACTAGTATGATACAGTAATGGCCTCTAGGGCATATACACTAACAGGCCGGTCCCACAAGCCACTGGTGTCAGTTGGTTCACCTAAGATGTATACAAGTGCTCATTGGGTTATGAGTACACCGAACAGGACTCGCCGGGAACATGCTAGTTGATCTTATACCAGACGTCAGATAGCAGTTCCCTGGTGACATGTGTACAGGTTAGTTCATCGACCTGAGATCGTCATTTGTCTCGTGTGAGTTCCCACTGTACTTTGATTACTACCCTACCACGGCTCAAAGGAGTCGTGCAAACAAGTTTTAGTTGGGTACAGTCCCGAGCCACATGGAGGCAGTGAGCGGATCTGCAGGGGTTCGTCTCTCCCGGTATTGGGGGTGAGGTCGCACTGTGTCTAGGAGAGCCATTACAAGAAGTCCTTGGCCAAGGCAGGAGATTTACTGGTAGGTATTCCAGTAGTATCTTAGGGTGTTCTGGGCTACACTCCGACACGACTTGTACCGCTTTTGGGGGTCTGACTTTTACTAACCCCCTAGGCCCGCCATATGATGCTCATAGACGAACGGACCGGACTGTACGGATATTGTCACTGACAGGCTCAGTAGGGTGTCAGGATGAGTTCTCTCATTGACGTCCCTTTTGGTCAATACCTGGTAGCCCGTTACGTATGGCTAATACCTCTGACGTGCTAGTGGTTAAATCCACAGCCAAAGTATTGACGAGTCTTTAGTGTCCCTCACAGACAATTTCTCAAGTTTCGGGCGAAACGTTGTAGAGGCCGTATGGATATATGGCAGGGTTCGATCTTATACGTGCGGTATTGCACGGATCATGATCGGACGAATAATACTAGCGGGCTTTGGTTTAAGCCGGATCCTAGTATTGTACTGTGTAGATTTTGTCTCATTGCATTTGTATTCGGTCGGAATACAAATGGGGGTATGTATATACGGTCGAGGGGTTTTCCTGTAATTTATTACGGGATCAGTTTTTTGATGTTGCCAGTGTAGGGTTACTAGGCACACTAATGAGGCTCGACAAGGCATCAACCATGCCGGAATAAAATTTTCCATGTGCCAAAGAACCCTAATGCTAGATCGTTAACTAGAGGTAAGGCGAAACATGCAAGCAAACTACTTTACTACTAAGTGAATGGGATTACAACCTTTGTAGATACTGTCCTCCACTTCTTTAGCTCCGTGTTGACGTCCCTCCACTGTGATCATTGGGATCCCGGACTCTAGCGTTGGTTTCATCGGAGAAATGAGCGGGCTAGGTCGTTGACTTCGATGCCGAAGACGATCTACGTCGAGGCGACTCAAACTCAAGCTCCATCTTCACTTGGTCATGAAACTTATGAAGAAAACACCCTAGACAACATGGCAAGTGGTAGAGGATGAAGAAATAGGAAGTGGGTTCACTTTGGATTTGGATTTCTCACTTGATTTCAACACTTGAAATTTTATAGCAAGGTTTTCTTCTTCATGAAGAAGAAGAAGAAGAAGAAGAAAATGAAAAATGAATTTTTCCAAAAAGATAATTCAAGTGAAGCTTATCATAATGCAACCATGGGTAAGTTAACTCATGTAGAGAATAAACTAAGGTTTAGGTGTAATGGTTAGGTTAAGGAAAAAACAAAATGGTTGAAGCTTCATGAAACTTCAAGAATAAAACAAAGAAAGCCACCATTTTTGTTTTTTCCAAAAAAAATAAAATAAAATAAATAAATAAATTAAAACCCTAACCATTAACCTAAACATGGTTTAAAGCATACACACACCCAAGTTTGCGTGTATCATCAAACATGATACAAACTATTGCACAAACATATATCATATATACAATGTGCACAATTAAGTGAGATAATCAATCTTAAGTGAACAATACTAGTCAATTTAAAGTAATATATCTAATATATAATTATACATTAAATCATTAAATCAACACTTGATTTAATGATCCGGTCATACTGCACATAACCGACTAATATCAAGTGTATCATTATATCGAATCAACATTTGATTTGGTAACCCGGCTATATCTTATATAACCGTCCGATGATACAAATCGTGAGAATAGAATTCAGTATCACATACTGGTATTATTCTCGGTCCCTCACATATCTCATATGCTCTCCTATTTCGTTTCTCTTGAGCCAGGAAACCTCTGTGTAGGACTCTAAAGACTCGTCAATACGCCGGCAGTAGGTGATGATCATATCAAACACCCACAAGCCGCAAGCGGTCTGCTAAATGTAACGGCCACCCGGGTATTGAGCGATCAGAAGATCAACGAGCAAGCCCGCTCACACTCCTGTGAATCCAACCAGAAACACTTACCGTACAGTCCGGTCTGATCGTCTGATATGTCGCATATCTTGCCTAGGGGTGGTATGTTAGTTATATGTATGCCCTAGAGGCCATTACTGTGCATTAGATGTATATAGTAATGGATGCTGGGACATATATAGGTAGGACTTTCTTGCTCGACATGATAGTACGCTATCTGGTTGCTCTTTATCTTAACATGTATAATTTCTGTCTCTCTGCTACATGTTGATAAAGCCCTTAGGATGAGTACTCGACTTCTAGGACTAAGATGTAGATCATACTAGTGGGGCCTGGGTAGTCCATGAGTACATCCTTCAATGTTCCTAGTCGTGGGAATATCGAGACGGGGTATCGATATTCCAGAGTAGACTAGCGCATATCTTCTCGACCCATGTGATGGGCGATGGATGATCCCATATCCATTGGTGTTTGACATCAGAGATGGTATGCGGGTGCTCAGTGGAGACTGGGTACACTGAACGGAATCGCCGAGAACTCCCAGATGGTATTATACCTCACGTCAGATGGCAGTTCTCTGGTGACACTGGTACAGCTTAGTCTGTTGACTCGAGATCGTCATAGAGTCTTGTGTGTCTCCCACTGTGCTTTGGTTTCCACCGTACCACGGCTCTACTGAGTCATGCAAACAGGTGGTTTTTGGGTACAGTCCCGATTCACATGGAGGCAATGAGCGATAGGAGGGGATTCGTCTCTCCCTGTATTGGGGGTTGATGTTGCGCTATGCTCGACTGGCCATAACTGGAAATCCCTTGCCAGGGTTGCAGTGATCTACTGGTAAGTGTTATCAGTAGTTTCACACATGTTATGGACCTCACGTCAGCATGACTTATCATGCTATTGGGGTCTGACGTTTACCACCCCTAGGCGAGATATGCGACATATCAGACGAAATGACCGGACTGTACGGTATGTGTTACTGGTTGGATTCACAGGAGTGTGAGCGGGCTTGCTCGTCGATCTTCTGATCGCTCAATACACGGGTGGCCGTTACGTTTAGCAGACCGCTTGCGGCTTGTGGGTGTTTGATATGATCATCACCAGCTGCCGGCGTATTGACGAGTCTTTAGAGTCCTACACAGAGGTTTCCTGGCTCAAGCGAAATGAAATAGGAGCGCTTATGAGATATGTGCGGGACCGAGAATAATATCAGTATGTGATATTGTATTCAATTCTCGCGATTTGTGACATTGATCTGTTATATGCGTTATAGCCGGGTTATCGGATCAAGTGTTGATTCGATAAGTTGTTACTATTGATATTAGTCGGTTATATGCGATATGACCGGATCGTTAAATCAAGTATTGATTTATTGATTTAATGTATAATTATATATTAGATATATTACTTTACATTGACTAATATTGTTCACTTTAAATGGATTTTCTCACTTGATGTGCACATTGTATATGTGATATATTTTTGTGCACTTGTTTGTATCATGTTTGATGATACATGCAAACATGGGTGTGTATGATTAAACCATGGTTATGTTAATGGTTAGGGTTTTGATTTACTTATCTATTTATTCATTTTAAGAAAAGAAACAAAAGGGTGGCTTCTTTTGTTTTTTCTTTGAAACTTCATGAAGCTTTGAAGCTTTGACCATTTTGTTTCTTAGCCTTAACCTAACCATTAAACCTAACCCTAGTTTATTCTCTACACTTAACCAAGGTTGCATTATGATAAGAATGAATGGGTTTTTCTTTTTAACTTAATCCTTTTTATTCTTCCATCTTCATCATCTTCATCAAGCTTCAAAAAGCTTGCTAGCTTCAATGGTGAAATGAGAAAAAGAGTGAGAAATCCAATTCTAAAGTGAACCCACTTCCTATTTCTTCATCCTCTACCACTTGCCAAGTAGTATAGGATGTTTTCTTCACAAGTTTCATGACTTGGTGAAGGTGGAGCTTGATCTTGAGTTGCCTCGACGTAGATCATCTTCGGCATCGAAGTCGACGACCTAGCCCGATCATTTCTCCGACGAAACCATCGCCAGAGTCCGGATTCCGATAGGTACAGTGAAGGGACGTCATCACGGAGCTAGAGAGGTGGAGGACCGGATCTACAGAGGTTGTAATCACTTTCCTTTAGCAATAAAGTTGTTTACTTGCTTGTATCGTCTTATCATCTAATTAACGATCCGTATTAGGGTTTGTAGGCACATGAAAAAATTTGAATTGGGCATGTTTGATCTGTTGTGAGACCTCATTAGTGTGCCTAGGAACCCTACAGTGGTATTAGAGCTTAGCTAGAGCCTTAGGCGATGTGTAGACGGAGTTAGAAGTCCGATCGAACCGAAACCCTAATGCAAATTCCTTCTCTGTACATTTTTTGAAATCGGGGATTTTGGAGAATTAAAAATATGCAGAAAAATTAGCAGGCGTTTCTAAAAATCACTGTGAAGCCCGTACGCCTGATTCAATCAAAGCGCGGTGGAACCGCGGCATTAGCATGGCTAATGCGGCGGTTCCGCGGCCCCTTAGTCGCTTCTTCAATTGATTTTTGCACAGTAATTCGTATATTTTGGTGCTGTATTTTCTGGGAATTTTTAAATCTTACTCAAGAGTTGAGTTTTCTGGGTTGTATTGGGAGTTCGGAGATTCGATCGGATTGTCTAATTTTGTCTGTGTTTTTTCCGGGTATTTTTAGAGCATGTTAAAAAGTTCGACCGGATATAAATACCCACTTTTTCCCCTGCCGGGAAATTTTCAATTGTTGGAATTTTCCGTAGTTTAATGACGTTCTAAGTAGTGCAAGTAACGCGATGGTCCCTCTAGAAGACAACAAACCTGAACTCGATTATGTGACCGTCTTGAACTGCCCTTTGAACCTTAGGGTTTGGGGCAGTACGGCGTGCCACATGTGAGGCGTTGGCTTGACCCTTCTACGGCTGGACCGTTGGTACTGAGGCACAAAGTGAATGTTTTTTAAACTTATTTCATGTGTTGAGCAGTTTGGGGAAAACTTGGGTGTTTGATTGTTCGATCGGAAGGTTTAACATTTTCTATTTATCCGGAATGTGATACAATACTTGGAATCCACAAGTTGTTATGAGATAACTGATTTGGATGTTATAAACATAGCAATTTAGTTTCACTTGATCGATTGCCACGGGATTTTGATGTGATCAAAAGTTCGTCGCAATCGCGTAGCGTACGCGGATACTAGCCGGATAAACTTAATAGACAGCCTCACCCCATAGCCCCGACCAAGTGAATCTAGGACGACCAAGTCGCCGAAAGCATCCGTTCGGGTGCTCGCGGCAGCGGTGTTCCGCCTTGGTGCACTTCGTCGACGGTGTCGGGGGTGCGGCCGCCTTCTAAAGTTTGCGATGAGCATTCGATGATGATGCCGGGAATCCTGTCGAATTGCCCGACTTGATATTAAAAAGTGTTTTCGATAATGAGACTAAAATGCGAGGTTTATAATTGTTAGGCATGCGATGTCCAAGTATTTCATTTGATTAGGCATGCGATGTCTAAAGAGACTGCGGATTCCAACTGTTGTAGTTTTGCACTTTCTTTTCTGTGACCGTAAGTGTAATATGTGATATCGCCGGTTTCGTTGCTATATGTCAACAACAATTGGGATACGCATGTTTACTTACGTTGATGACATGTGATGTTATGTGTTGCTGGATATGTTATATTGGATCGTCGTGTTTGAATAGCAGGGGTTTTTTATGTGAGATGAGTGTTTTTCATTTTCATTCATGTAAAAACTTGTATGTTATATTCTTTCATTGGGGCACTTCCAGGTTGCGGATGATGTCACCATTTATATATTATTTACTTTTCCGCATTAGGATAGACCCAAGGAGGGGAGCACAAATAACCGGGTTCTAGGGTCCAGTGGGAGACTATCTCGAGAAGTCGAGTCAGGGTCTCCTAACCCTAGAATTGGTAGGGTTGCTTGCCGCTCTCGTAGGGGTCTAGGGGTGTGGGATTGGCTATTCATCACGACCATGGAATCCGTGTTTTATACTGGCTCGTATTGAAAACACGGACGTCCTAGTATATCCAATATTTCATATGATATTTTCTGCTGCGTTATCTGTGATGTGATCATGTGATTTGTTCAGATAGATATTGTATATAGTATATATGATATATTATATAGACGTTGCTTATGTTTTACACCCGCGCTAGCCCTGCCTCTCTCTGGCGTTAGTTACCTAACCTAACGGTGCAGACGGGACATCGAGGCGAATGCGGATGGCATAAGCGTACGTTATATTTATCTGTGATGTTTAGGTGGACTTAAATGATGGGACATTCATTAATGAGATTAATGAAAGAAAATAAACCTAATTGATGTTGTGGAATCGAATTTCAAAATAAAAACAGGTAGCTACAGTTCTTGCTTTGCATCGCGGTGTTCCTTGTAGAACATCCCGCACCTTATTCGATGAGGAAAGGACTGAGATCCCTTCACCGGGAGTGACTCCTTTAGCAGTAACTGGCAGATGCTACACACTCGGTTTGTCTTTTGATTGCTTCTATAGTTTCTGCTTTGCACAGTGATATATATGATATATCCCGCACCTCATTCGACGAGGAAAGGGCCGACGATCCCTTCACCGGGAGTGACCCCTTTAGCAAAACTAGAAAAACCCTAAAAAACACTCCATTTAAAAAACCATTTGATTCCGCAACGAGATCAAGTTCAAAGTGTTAAAGATTTTCTTAAAAACCATTCGCAACCCTCCGTCATTTTAGGAAGTAGAGTACTTAGTATTCGTGCTACGTTTGTCGACCATAGCCGAGGCGTAGTGTGCGGTAGCTAAGTGATGTCTTCCTACACAGCATATGATGCGATTAGTTATGACAGTCATGTGGCTTTGTTGACCTTAGCCAAGGGTCATGTGGGTCGGTCTAATTAATCACGAAATGACGGGTAGAACTTGACTAGTACCTATGATTTGTTAACCTTAGCCAAGGTCATAGGTGCTTGGGGTAAAAACCATTATCGGGAGTTTCAAGTGTTGAAAATTGCAATGAGATTGCATACCTTCTATGTGATAGTTGGATCCCGATACCCACTGCGAGTAATTGTTACTCCTGGGAGAGTTTTGCACTTTGCAATTAGCCGATCAAGTAGGTGTCTAGAAAGGTGTCAACAGGGTTACGCCTCTGGGAAAACAAGGTTTACTGTAATTAGGTCCGTGCGAAAGCACGGGGAACCACCCTCAAAGTACCGACACTGGCCTGGCTGAAAGATTGGCGAATTTGTAGAGTGTGATTAATCCCGGCTAGTCTTTCCTTTTAAGGTTTGAAGGAAGATTTGATAAAAACAGTAGGAGCCATCCTGATTAGATAAAATATATAACCAATCTAATCTTGCAAGAGCGCACGCAGAGTGTTTTCTTCTCTCTCTCTCCAGGTAGCGACCATATCACGCCTTAATCAAGATAATAATACGGATATTTGACCGAACCCGCTTGTTATACTGAGCTGGGGAACGTTGGTCCCGCTCCAACTTATAATTGTTATAAGACAGAGCAGGAAATGGGGGAATACCAGAATTCCTATGCCGCCCAAACGAAGAAAGTGTATATGATGCATCTCCTTCGGGTGTGTTTATTATACAGAACTGTTCCTCAGTATCCTCTGCATCTTGGGTATCTGATACCGGATCAGGATCCCAGATATGTAATCTGTTACATAGGGCTACAGAAAGGCAGAGAACTGAGAACGGGTGATAAGTTTCAAGAGACAGAGAACGGGGCAAGTGTTGCAGCCAAGTCTGTTGGTTACTGTCACCCTGTATTACCAGTACATTGATTCTGAACAAATGTTATTAGATACCGAACCTGATATACAAAATCATATCAGTCTCTTTATTAGTAAAGAATTGATAAAATTTTGTATTATTGGATAATGTTTTGAACATTTCCTATATCAAAAGTTGATCGGTTCAGGCACGTTATCTAAAAGCATTGACGTTCTAAATCAAACTACGGGTCTTAGTATACGGAACACACAAAAGAGGAAGAGTTCAGAAATGAACGGATCGTTCTTGAGGTATTGTAGACTAGGTCATATCAATGCGACCCGACTAGCTAAGTTGCACATAGATGCATATTTAAATCTGTTTGAATTTACATCTTGTGAAACTTTCCAGTCATTTCACAGAGATAAGATGACCATAGCTCTGTTTACTGGAAACAGGGAAAGAGTTAGTGAACTCTTGGGATGATACATGTTGATGTATGTAGGTCCCCTGTCTACACATGCCAACACCGGTTCTTTGTACTTCATTACATTCTCTGATGATCTCTTTAGATCCAGACATATGTTCCTGTTGAAACACAAGTCCGAACCTTTTGAGATATTCACAGAATATAAGTTAGAAGTAGAGAACCAAAATACGGGTATAAGTATTATGTCCTATGATGAGATCAGGGAGGAGAATACTTGTGCATGGAATTCCTGGACTATTCTAAAGGAGAATGAGATTCTCTCTCAGCATTACTCCTCCGTATACACCATAGCACGATGGTATATCGGGGCGGAGCAATCAAACCCTATATGATATGGTGCGCTCTATGATGAGTACTACTGAGTTTCCTATTTCCTTTTGGGAGTTATGCACTTAAGGAGCTGCATACCTATTGAATAGGGTTCAAATCAAATCAGTTGCATACCACTTCATATGTCATATGGAAAGGGAAGAGCCCATATCTTAAGTTAGTTAAGATTTAGGGTTGTCCGGCCTATGTCTAAAAGCAAAATCCGGACAAGCTCGAGGCAAGATCTGTTATGTAAAACTGGAAATGTTTCAGCTATATAAACTGCAGCTAATGATTTGGTTGAACCAAAGGATTCAATAGTTACCAACGAACCTCAGCCTCTCCGCCGTTCTAGTAGGGTTCCTCACCCACCTGAGAGATACTTTAGTTTCTCGATGACAGTGGGAGCGAGGATTGCATCATGGGATGATGACCCAACTAGTTTCGAGCAGGCCATCGAGAGTAGGGACTCTGTAAGAATGGCTGGGTACTTAGCGATCTGAGATGGAATCCTTATACACCAACAAAGTATGGACTTTGGTTGCTTTATCTGAAGGGTTAAATCCCCATCAGGAGCAAGTATATCTTGAGAAGATTACTTGGTGTAGATGGAAAAGTTGAGACTTTCAAAGATAGACTTGTTAAAGGTTTTCGTCATCGACCAGGCATGGATAATGATGAAACCTTTTCCAATAGTTGTGCTTAAGTCCATCCAGATTCTACTTGCCACTACTACATACCATGACTACGATATCTGGTGGTTGGGTGCCATGACTAATTTTCTAAATAATGATTTAGAAGAGAACGTCTATAAGAACACAGCCAGAGGATTTCGTAAACAGTGGGAGCAGCGGAAATGTGTGCAAGTTGCTTTACAGAATAAAGCAGGCATCGCGGAGTTGGAACGTCTGTTTTGATGTGATAGTCAAAGTGTTTGACTTCATCAAAATGGTAGATGAACCTTGTATATACAAAAAGGTAGTAGGGAGTATGGTGGTGATCCTCGTAAAGTACGTAGATGACATACTCTTGATAGGGAAGGAGTTTCCTATACTACACACGGTCAATCTCCTCTTATCACAAGGATTCTCCAAATGAGATAAAGGTGAATCACTGGAAAGGTTCCAGGGTGATAAGGACGACTGAATGTTAGTCGCAGGCATTGTCTTTACCCTCAGTCGAGGGACGGTATGTTGGAAGAGTTCCAAGCTAGATACCGTGGCATACTAGACGATTAAGGCTGGATACATTGCTACTTAAGATACTACCAAAGAGGCTTTCTGGGTGTATATTAGTACATGAGATGAACTCGGTTCCTACCATTGTATGACAATAGAAGTGTGGCTTCGACCCAGGAACCCTAGTCCCATCAGTGACCCAGACATATTCTGAGGCAGCATCACCTGATCATGGAGATAGATGATCTCCAGGGTAATCGAGGGTAGGAGAGTAGACTCAGAGGACAACACGGCGGATCTACTCATAAAGGCTTTTTCCCAGAGAGAAACTTATATGGGATGGTTGAGTATGTGATACAGCAACCACTGCTACAGATGGCCCTAGTGCAAGTGGGAGATTGTTAGTTATATGTATGCCCTAGAGGCCATTACTGTGCATTAGATGTATATAGTAATGGATGCTGGGATATATATAGGTAGGACTTTCTTGCTCGACATGATAGTACGCTATCTGGTTGCTCTTTATCTTAACATGTATACTTTCTGTCTCTCTGTTACATGTTGATAAAGCCCTTAGGATGAGTACTCGACTTCCAGGACTATGATGTTGATCATACTAGTGGGGCCTGGGTAGTCCATAAGTACATCCTTCAATGTTCCTAGTCATGGGAATATCGAGACGGGGCATCGATATTCCAGAGTAGACTAGTGCATATCTTCTCGACCTATGTGATGGGCGATGGATGATCCCATATCCATTGGTGTTTGACATCAGAGATGGTATGCGGGTGCTCAGTGGAGACTGGGTACACTAAACGGACTCGCCGAGAACTCCAAGATGGTATTATACCTCACGTCAGATGGCAGTTCTCCGGTGACACTGGTACAGCTTAGTCTGTTGACCCGAGATCGTCATAGAGTCTTGTGTGTCTCCCACTGTGCTTTGATTTCCACCCTACCATGGCTCTACTGAGTCGTGCAAACAGGTTGTTTTTGGGTACAGTCCCGATTCACATGGAGGCAATGAGCGATAGGAGGGGATTCGTCTCTCCCGGTATTGGGGGTTGATGTTGCGCTATGCTCGACTGGCCATAACTGGAAATCCCTGGCCAGGGTTGCAGTGATCTACTGGTAAGTGTTATCAGTAGTTTAACACATGTTATGGACCTCACGTCAGCATGACTTATCAAGCTATTAGGGTCTGACGTTTACCACCCCTAGGCGAGATATGCGACATATCAGACGAAATGACCGGACTGTACGGTAAGTGTTACTGGTTGAATTCACAGGAGTGTGAGCGGGCTTGCTCGTCGATCTTCTGATCGCTCAATACCCAGGTGGCCGTTACGTTTAGCAGACCGCTTGCGGCTTGTGGGTGTTTGATATGATCATCACCTGCTGCCGGCGTATTGACGAGTCTTTAGAGTCCTACAAAGAGGTTTCCTGGCTCAAGCGAAATGAATAAAGAGCGCATATGAGATATGTACGGGACCGAGAATAATACCAGTATGTGATACTGTATTCGATTCTCGCGATTTGTGACATTGATCGTTTATTTGCGTTATAGTCGGGTTATCGGATCAAGTGTTGATTCGATAAGTTGTTACTATTGATATTAGTCGGTTATATGCGATATGACTTGATCGTTAAATCAAGTATTGATTTAATGATTTAATGTATAATTATATATTAGATATATTACTTTACATTGACTAATATTGTTCACTTTAAATGGATTTTCTCACTTGATGTGCACATTGTATATGTGATATATTTTTGTGCACTTGTTTGTATCATGTTTGATGATACATGCAAACTTGGGTGTGTATGATTAAACCATGGTTATGTTAATGGTTAGGGTTTTGATTTACTTATCTATTTATTCATTTTAAGACAAGAAACAAAAGGGTGGCTTCTTTTGTTTTTTCTTTGAAACTTCATGAAGCTTTGAAGCTTTGACCATTTTGTTTCTTAGCCTTAACCTAACCATTAAACCTAACCCTAGTTTATTCTCTACACTTAACCAAGGTTGCATTATGATAAGAATGAATGGGTTTTTCTTTTTAACTTAATCCTTTTTATTCTTCCATCTTCATCATCTTCATCAAGCTTCAAAAAGCTTGCTAGCTTCAATGGTGAAATGAGAAAAAGAGTGAGAAATCCAATTCTAAAGTGAACCCACTTCCTATTTCTTCATCCTCTACCACTTGCCAAGTAGTATAGGGTGTTTTCTTCACAAGTTTCATGACTTGGTGAAGGTGGAGCTTGATCTTGAGTTGCCTCGACGTAGATCATCTTCGGCATCGAAGTCGACGACCTAGCCCGATCATTTCTCCGACGAAACCATCGCCAGAGTCCGGATTCCGATAGGTACAGCGGAGGGACGTCATCACGGAGCTAGAGAGGTGGAGGACCGGATCTACAAAGGTTGTAATAACTTTCCTTTAGCAATAAAGTTGTTTACTTGCTTGCATCGTCTTATCATCCAGTTAACGATCCGTATTAGGGTTTGTAGGCACATGAAAAAATTTGAATTGGGCATGTTTGATCTATTGTGAGACCTCATTAGTGTGCCTAGGAACCCTACATGGTAAACGCCAGACCCCAGTAGCTCGATAAGTCATGTCGATATGTGGTCTATAAAAGTTCGAGATACTACTGATAACACTTACTAGTAAATCTCAGCAACCCTGGCCAGGGATTTCCGGTTATAGCCAATCGAACACAGCGCAACATCTACTCCCTATACCGGGAGAGACGAATCCACTCCTATCGCTCATTGCCTCCATGTGAATCGGGACTGTACCCAAACACCACCGTTTTTCATGCCCTCTTGGACGTGGTAAGGTGGAAATCAAAACACAGTAGGAATCACACAAGACTTTATGGCGATCTCGGGTCTACAGACTAACCTGTACCAGTGTCACCAAAGAACTGCCATCAGACGTAAGGTATAATACCATCTGGGAGTTCTCGGCGAGTCCGTCCAGTGTACCCAGTCTCCACTGAGCACCCGTATATCATCTCTGATGTCAAACACCAATGGATATGGGATCATCCATCGCCCAACTGTATGAGTCGAGAAGGCATACGCTTGTCTGCACTGGTATATCGATGCCCCGTCTCGATATACCCATGACTAGGGACCTTGAAGGATGTACTTATGGACTACCATGTCCCCACTAGTATGATCTGCATCATAGTCCAGGTAGTCAAGTACTCATCCTAAGGGCTTTACCAACATGTAACAGAGAGACAATCAGTATACACGTTAAGGTAAAGAGTAACCAGATAACATACTATCATGTCGAGCAAGAAAGTCCTCCATATATATGTCCAAGCATCCACTACAATATACATCACATATATAGTAATGGCCTCTAGGGCATACATATAATTAACAATCTCCCACTTGCACTAGGGCCATCTGATAACAGTGGTTGTAGTATCGCATACTCAACCATCCCATAATAGTCTCTCTCTGGGAAAAAGCCTTTGTGAGTGGATCCGCCGTGTTGTCCTCTGAAACTTCTCTCCTGACCTCGATCCCCTGGAGATCTACCATCTCCATGATCAGGTGATACTGCCTTAGAATATGTCTGGATCACTGATGGGACATGCGTTCCTAGGCATAAGCCACAACTCCATTGTCACACAATGGTAGGAACGAAGTTCATCTTACGAACTAATATACACCCAGACTTCCTCTTTGGTAGCATCTTTGGTAGTGATGTATCCAGCCTTTATCGTCTAGTATGCCACGGTATCTAGCTTGGAACTCTTCCAACATACCGTCCCTTTACTGAGGGTAAAGACAATGCTTGTGACTGACTTTCAGTCGTCCTTATCACTCTGGAACATTTCCAGTGATTCTCCCCAGGATCAATTGATACCATCTCACTACAACTAGTGAGTATCCTAACATCCAATTAGATCTATCTCATAGATCCTAAACCCAAGATTTAGGAGGTATCACTTTGATCCTATATGGAGCATTATTGTGATAAGCGGAGATTGACCGAGCGTAGTATAGGAAACTCCTTCCCCATCTAGAGTATGTCATCCACGTACTCTACGAAGATCACTACCATACTCCCCACTACCTTTTTGTTTATACAAGGTTCATCTACCATTTTGATGATGTCAAACTCTTTGACTAATACATCAAAACAGACGTTCCAACTCCACGATGCCTGCTTTATCACATAAAACATCTTGCACACGTTTCCGTTGCTCCCATTGTCTACGAAGCCCTCTGGCTGTGTACTTATAGACGCATTCTTCTAAAACATCACTTAGAAAAGCAGTCATGACACCCAACCGCCAGATAACGTAGTCATGGTATATAGCCGTGGCAAGTAGGATCTGGATGGACTTAAGCATAGCTACTTAGAAAAGGTTTTGTCATAATCCATACCTGGTCAACGATGCAAACTTTTAACAAGTCTAGATTTGAAAGTCTCAACTTTTCCATGTACACCAAGTAATCTTCTCAAGATATACTTTCTCCTGATAGGGATTTAACCCTTCAGATAAAGCAACCAAAGTCCATACTTTGTTGGTGTATAAGGATTCCATCTCTGATCGATAAGCATCCAGCCATTCTTACAGAGTCCCACTCTTGATGGCCTGCTCGAAACTAGTTGGGTCATCATCTCATGATGCATTCCTCGCTCCCACTGTCATAGAGAAACTAAAGTATCTCTTAGGTGGGTGAGGAACCCTACTAGATCGGCGGAGAGGTTGAGGTTCGTTGGTTACTATTGAATCCTTTGGTTCTACCAAATCGTCAGCTGCAGTTTGTATAGCTGGAATATTTCCAGTTCTACATCATGTCCACTAATTTCTTCACAAGAAATTCCCTTTCACAAAGGTGGTATGTTGAGAAACAAAACATTTTTGTTCCTCGGTTAGGTAGAGGATATTCCCTTGCGAATGCTTAGGATATCCAACAAATTTCTACAGAACTGACTTTGCCTCGAGGTTGTCCGGATTTTGCTTTTCAGACATAGGCCGGACATCCCCAAATCTTAACAAACTTAAGATATGGGCTCTTCCCAATCCATATCACATATGAAGTGGTAGGCAACTGATTTGATCGGAACCCTATTCAATAGGTATGCAACTTCATAAGTGCATAACTCCCTATAAGGAAATAGGAAACACAGTTGTACTCATCATAGAGCGCACCATATCAAATAGGGTGCGGTTGCTCCGTCCCGATACACCGACGTGCTGTGGTGTATACGGAGGAGTAATGCTGAGAGGGAATCTTATTCTCCTTTAGAATAATCCAGGAATTCCGTGCTTAAGTATTCTCCTCCTTGATCACATCAAAGGACATAATACTTATACCTGTTTTTGGTTCTCTACTTCTAACTTATATTCTGTGAATATCTCAAAAGGTTCGGACTTGTGTTTCAACAGGAACATATGTCTGAATCTCGAGAGATCATCAGAGAATGTACTGAAGTACAAAGAACCGGTCTTGGCATATATAGACAGGGGACCTTCATACATCAACTTGTAACAATCCCAAGAGTTTACTAACTCTTTCTCTGTTTCCAATAAACAGAGGTATGGTCATCTAATCTTAATGACATGACCGGCAAATTTCACAAGATGTAAATTCAAACTAATTTAAATATGCATCTAAATGTAACTTCAGCCAGTCGGGTCGCATTGATATGACCTAGTCTATAACGCCTCAAGAAGGATTCGTTCATTTCTGAACTCTTCCTCTTGTGTGTGTTCTATGTACTAAGAACTGTAGTTTGATTTAGAACGTCAATGTTTTTAGATAACGTGCCTGATCCGATCAACTTTTGATATAGGAAATGTTCAAAACATTAGCCAACAATACAAAATTATATCCTTTCTTTACTAATAAAGAGACTGATATGATGTTGTATATCAGGTTTGGTATCTAATAACATTCGTTCAGAATCAATGTATTCTGGTAATACAGGGTGACAGTGACCAACAAACTTGGCTGCAACACTTGCACCGTTTTCTGTCTCATGAAACTTACCACCCGTTCTCAGTTCTTTACCTCTCTGTAGCCCATGTAATAGTTTACATATGCGGGATCCTGATCCGGTATCACATACCCAGGACGTAGAGGTTACTGAGAAACAGTTCTCGGTAATGAATACACTCGAAGAAGATGCATCAGTATGCACTTTCTTCGTTTGGGCGGCATGGGAATTCTTGTAATCCCCTAATTCCTGCTCTTTCTTATAACAATTATAAGTTGGAGTGGGACCAACGTTCCCCAGCTCAGTATAACAAGCGGGTTCGGTCAATATATCCGTATTATTATCTTGATTAAGGCGTGATATGGTCGCTACCTGGAGAGAGAGAAGAAAACACTCTGCGTGCGCTCTTGCAAGATCAGATTGGTTATTATTTTATCTAATCAGGATGGCTCCCACTGTTTTTATCAAATCTTCCTTCAAACCCTAAAAGGAAAGACTAGCCGGGATTTATTACACGCTTACAAGTTCGCCAATCTTTCAGCCAGGCCAGTGTCGGTACTTTGACGGAGGTCCCCCGTGCTTTCACATGAACCTAATTAATGTAAACCCCGTTTTCCCAGAGGCATAACCCCGTTAACACCTTTCTAGACACCTACTTGATCGGCTAATTGTAATGTGTAAAACTCTCCCAGGAGTAACAATTACTCGCAGTGGGTATCGGGATCCAACTATCTCATAGAAAGTATGCAATCTCATAGCAAATTTCAACAATTGAAATTCCTAATAATTTTGCCCCTAACGTACTATGACCTTGACGGAAGCCAACAAACCATAGCCCGGTAGTTAAGTTCAACCCGTACGTTTCTTGACTGAATTAAACCCACCCGCACGACCCTTGACGAAAGCCAACAAAGCCGTACGACTACCCTAATCCAATCACATCGTATGCTGCAGATAAGCAGCATATAGCTACCACACACTACACCTTGACGAAAGCCAACAAATGTAGCACGCATACTATATACAACTTATCTGAAATGACGGAGGGCTACGACAGGTTTTTCTGAAAACCTATTGCGTAATGAACTTGATATCGTTGTAGAATCAAATGATTTTAAAATGGAGTGTTTTTGAGGCTTTTCTAGTTTTGCTAAAGGGGACACTCCCGGTGAAGGGATCGTCGGCCCTTTCCTCATCGAATAAGGTGCAGGATATATCATATATACCGCTGTGCAAAGCAAAAACTATAGAAGCAATCAAAAGACAAACCGAGGGTTGTAGCATCTGCCAGTTATTGCTAAAGGGGTCACTCCCGGTGAAGGGATCGACGGCCCTTTCCTCATCGAATAAGGTGCAGGATGTTCTACAAGGAACACCGCGATGCAAAGCAAGAACTGTAGCTACCTGTTTTTAAGATATTCGATACTACAACATCTTTTAGGTTTATTTTCTTTCATTAATCTCATTAATGAATGTCCCATCATTTAAGTCCACCTAAACATCACAGATAAATATAATGTACGCTTATGCCATCCGTATTCGCCTCGATGTCCCGTCTGCACCGTTAGGTTAGGTAACTAATGCCAGAGCGAGGCAGGGCTAGCGCGGGTGTAAAACATAAGCAACGTCTATATAACATATCATATATACTATATACAGTATTTATCACAGAACATCAAATGATCACATCATAGATATCACAGCAGAAGAAACATATGAATTATTGGATATACTAGGACGTCCGTGTTTTATTTTGAGCCTCTATAAAACACGGATTCCACGGTTTCGATGAATAGCCAAATCCACACTCCTAGACCACTACAAGAGCGGTAAGCAACCCTTCCAATTCAAGAGTTAGGAGACCCGGACTCGACTCCTCGAGTTGGTCTCCCACTGGACTCCAGAACCCGGTTACTTGTGTTCTCCTCCTTGGGTCTATCCTAGCGCGGAAAAGTAAATAATATACATCAACGGTGACATCTTCCGCAGCCTGGAAGTGTCCCAATAAAAGAATATTACTTACAAGTTTTTTACATGAATGAAAATGAAAAACACTCATCTCACATAAAAAAAACCCCGGCTATTCAAACACGACGATCCAATATAACATATCCAGCAACACATAACATCACATGTCATCAACGTAAGTAAATATGCCCATCCCAATTGTCGTTGACATATAGCAACGAAACCGGCGATATCACATATTACACTTACGGTCACAGAAAAGAAAGTGTAAAACTACAACAGTTGGAATCCGCAACATCTTTAGACATCGCATGCCTAATCAAATGAATTCCTTAGACATCGCATGCCTAATAATTATAAACCCCGCATTTTAGTTTCAAAATCAAAAACTCTTTTCAAATAAAGTCGGGCAATTCAACAAGATTCCCGACATCCTGAACGAATGGTCGTCGCAAACTTTAGTAGACGGCCGCACCCCCGATGTCGTCGACGAAGGGCACCAAGGCGGAACACCGCTGCCGCGAGCACCCGAGCGGATGCTTTTGGCGACGGGGTTTTCCTACAGTCACTTGGTCGGGGCTATGGGGCGTGGCTGTCTATTAAGTTTACCCGGCGAGTATCCGCGTACGCTACGCGATTGCGACGGACTTTTGATCACATCAAAATTCCATGGCAACTGATCAAGTGAGACTAAACTGCTAGATTTATAACATTCATTCAGTTATCTCATAACTACTTGTGAATTCCAAATATTGTATCACATTCCAGATAAATAGAAAATGTTACACTTTCCGATCGAACAATCAAACACCCAAGTTTTCCCGAAACAGCTCAACACATGAAATAAGTTTAAAAACATCCACTTCATGCCACAGTACCAACGGTCCAGCCGTAGAAGGGTCAAGCCAACGCCTCACATGTGGCACGCCGTACTGCCCCAAACCCGAAGGTTCAAAGGGCAGTTCAAGACGGTCACATAATCGAGTTAAGGTTTGTTGTCTTCTAGAGGGTCCATCGCGTTACTTGCACTACTTAGACGTTCTTAAACTACGGAAAAATCCAACACTTGGAAATTTCCCGTCAGGGGAAAAAGTGGATATTTATATCCAGTCGAACCTTTTAACATATTCTAAAATTATCCGGAAAAACACATAGACGGAGTTAAACTTTCCGATCGAAATACCGAGTCCCCAATACTGTAGGGTTCCTAGGCATACTAGTGAGGTCTCCCAAGCCATCGCCCATGGCAATTTCAAAAAATATGATGCCTACAAACCCTAAACTACGGATCGATAACTAGATGTCTAGGCGAACAAGAACTAGTTAACATTTAACTATTGGGAATACGGAAATACAACCTTTGTAGATCCGGTCCTCCACCTCCACGGCTCCGCAACGAGGTCGTCTCCGCTGTCCAAATCAAATCCGGGCTCTAGAGTCGGCTTCGTCGGAGAATGGGCAAGCTAGGTCGTCGATGTCCATGCCGAAGATGATCTACGTCGAGGCATCGCTAAATCAAGCTCCGACTTCACCAAGTCAAGAAACTTGTGAAGTAAACACACTCTACTACTTGGCAAGAGGTAGAGGATGAAGAAATAGGAATTGGGTTAACTTTAGAATTGGATTTCTCACTCTAATTCATCAATCACCATTGATGAGGTAAGCTTTCTTCTTGAAGTTCAAGGAAGAAGAAGAAGAAAGATGATAAGATAAGTTAATTAGAAAAAGAAAAGAATATGAATACTTATCATATTAGAACCATGGTCAAGTGTAGAGAATTAACTAAGGTTAGTTTAATGGTTAGGGTTTAAGATGAAGACAAGAATGGTTACAAAGTCAAAGCTTCATGAAGTTTCAACTAAACTCCAAAATTAGCAACCATTCTTTTCTTATCTAATCTAAATAAATAAATAAATAAATAAGTAATAAAAAGAAAACCCTAATCATTAGATTAACCATGCCTTAATTCATTACACTTAACTATAGTTAAACATGTATCATCAAACATGATACAATCAAGTGTACAAAAGTATATCACATATACAATGTGCACAAACCAAGTGAGAAAATCCGTTTAAAGTGAACCAATACTAGTTAATGCAAAGTAATATATCAAATATATAATTATACATTAAATCATTAAATCAACACTTGATTCAATGATCCGGTCATGCGCACATAACCGACTGGTATCATTAGTAACATCTTATCGAATCAACACTTGATCCGATAACCCGGCTATATCGCATATAACCGATCAATGTCACATCGCGAGAATCGAATACAGTATCACATACTCGTATTATTCTCGGTCCCGCACATATCTCATATGCGCTCCTATTTCGTTTCGCTTGAGCCAGGAAACCTCTGTGTAGGACTCTAAAGACTCGTCAATACGCCGGCAGCAGATGATGATCATATCAAACACCCACAAGCCGCAAGCGGTCTGCTAAACGTAACGGCCACCCGGGTATTGAGCGATCTGAAGATCGACGAGCAAGCCCGCTCACACTCCAGTGAATCCGACCAGTAACACTACCGTACAGTCCGGTCTGATCGTCTGATCTGTCGCATATCTCGCCTAGGGGTGGTATACGTCGGACCCCAATAGCTCAATAAGTCGTGTCGATATGAGGTCTATAACTGTTCGAGAAACTACTGGTAACACTTACCAGTAAATCTCAGCAACCCTGGCCAGGGATTTCCTGTTATAGCCAATCGAACACAGCGCAACATCAACTCCCTATACCGGGAGAGACGAATCCCCTCCTATCGCTCATTGCCTCCATGTGACTCGGGACTGTACCCAAAAACCACCGTTTTGCATGCCCTCTTGGACGTGGTAAGATGGAAATCAAAGCACAGTGGGAACCACACAAGACTCTATGACGATCTCGGGTCAACAGACTACTCTGTACCAGTGTCACCAGAGAACTGCCATCTGACGTGAGGTATAATACCATCTGGGAGTTCTCGGCGAGTCCGTCCAGTGTACCCAGTCTCTACTGAGCACCCGTATATCTCCTCTGATGTCAAACGCCAATGGATATGGGATCATCCATCGCCCATCTGTATGGGTCGAGAAGGTACACGCTAGTCTACTCTGGTATATCGATGCCCCGTCTCGATACACCCACGACTAAGGACTTTGAAGGATGTACTTATGGACTACCATGTCCCCACTAGTATGATCCGCATCATAGTCCAGGTAGTCAAGTACAGATCCTAAGGGCTTTACCAACATGTAACAGAGAGACAATCAGTATACACGTTAAGGTAAAGTTCAACCAGATAGCATACTATCATGTCGAGCAAGAAAGTCCTCCCTATATATGTCCCAGCATCCACTACAATATACATCCTATGTACAGTAATGGCCTCTAGGGCATACATATAACTAACAATCTCCCACTTGCACTAGGGCCATCTGTAGTAGTGGTTGCAGTATCTCATACTCAACCATCCTATAAAAATCTCTTTCTGGGAACAGGCCTTTGTGAGTGGATCCGCTGTGTTGTCCTCTTAGTCTACTCTCCAAACCTCGATCACCCTGGAGATTAACCATCTCCATGATCAGGTGATACTGCCTTAGAATAAGTCTGGATCACTGATGGGACCGGCGTTCCTTGGCATAAGCCACAACTCCATTGTCTCACAATGGTAGGAACATAGTTCATCTCATGAACCAATATACACCCAAACAGTCTCTTTGGTAGCATCTTAAGTAGCGATGTATCCTGCCTTTATCGTCTAGTATGTCACGGTATCTAGCTTGGAACTCTTCCAACATACCGTCCCTTTACTGAGGGTAAAGACAATGCCTGCGACTGACATTCAGTCGTCTTTATCACCCTGGAACCCTTCCAGTGATTCTCCCCTGGATCGATTGATACCATCTCACTATTACTAGTGAGAATCCTAACATCCAATTAGATCTATCTCATAGATCCAAAATCCAGGATTTAGTAGGTATCACTTTGATCCTATATGGAGAATCATTGTGATAAGCGGAGATTGATCGAGCGTAGCATAGGAAACTCCTTTCATATCAAGAGTATGTCATCCACGTACTCTACGAGGATCGTCACCATACTCCCTACTACCCTTTTGTTTATACAAGGTTCATCTACCATTTTGATGATGTCAAACTGTTTGACTAACACATCAAAACAGATGTTCCAACTCCGCGACGCCTGCTTTATCCTATAAAGCATCTTGCACACGTTTCCGCTGCTCCCACTGTCTACGAAGCCCTCTGGCTGTGTACTTATAGACGCTCTCTTCTAAATCATCATTTAGAAAAGCAGTCAAGACACCCAACCACCAGATATCGCAGTCATGGTATGTAGCCGTGACAAGTAGGATCTGGATGGACTTAAGCATAGCTACTGGAAAAGGTTTCATCATTATCCACGCCTGGTCGATGACAAAAACCTTTAACAATTCTAGCTTTGAAAGTCTCAACTTTTCCATGTACACCAAGTAATCTTCTCAAGATATACTTGCTCCTGATGGAGATTTAACCCTTCAGATATAGCAACCAAAGTCCATACTTTGTTGGTGTATAAGGATTTCATCTCAGATCGCTAAACATCCAGCCATTCTTACAGAGTCTTACTCCTGATGGCCAGCTCGAAACTAGTTGGGTCATCATCTCATGATGCAATCCTCGCTCCCACTGTCATAGAGAAACCGAAGTATCTCTCTGGTGGGTGAGGAACCCTACTAGTTCGGCGGAGAGGCTGAGGTTCGTTGGAATCTACTGAATTCTTTGGTTCTATCAAATCATGTGCTATAGTTTGTATAGCTGGAACATTTCCAGTTCTACATTACAGACCTTGCCTCGAGCTTGTCCGGATTTTGCTTTTAGACATAGGCCGGACAACCCCAAATCTTAACTAACTTAAGACATGGGCTCTTCCCTTTCCATATCGCATACGAAGTGGTAGGCAACTGATTTGATTAGAACCCTATTCAATAGGTATGCAGCTTCTCAAGTGCATAACTCCCTAAAAGGAAATAGGTAACTCAGTAGTACTCAACATAGAGCACACCTTATCATATAGGGTGTGATTGCTCCGCCCCGATATACCATCTTGCTATGGTGTATTCGGAGGAGTAATGCTGAGAGAGAATCTCATTCTCCTTTAGAATAGTCCAGTATTTCCGTGCTTAAGTATTCTCCTCCTTGATCGCATCAAAGGACATAATACTTATACCCTTATTTTGGTTCTCTACTTCTAACTTATATTCTGTGAATATCTCAAAAGGTTCGGACTTGTGTTTCAACAAGAACATATGTCTGAATCTAAAGAGATCATCAGAGAACGTAATGAATTATAAAGAACCAGTCCTGGCATGTGTAGACAGGGGACCTTACATACATCAACATGTATCATCGCAAGAGTTCACTAACTCTTTCTCTGTTTCCAGTAAACGGAGCTATGGTCATCTTATCTTTGTGACATGACTGGCGAGTTTCATAAGATGTAAATTCAAACTGATTTAAATATAAATCTATATGTAACTCTAGCCAGTCGGGTCGCATTGATCTGACCTAGTCTACAATACCTCAAGAAGGATTCGTTCATTTCTAAACTCTTCCTCTTGTGTGTGTTCCATATACTAAGAACTGTAGTTTGATTTAGAACATTAATGCTTTTAGATAACGTGCCTGAACCGATCAACTTTTGATATAGGAAATGTTCAAAACATTATCCAACAATACAAAATTATATCGTTTCTTTACTAATAAAGAGACAGATATGATTTTGTATATCAGGTTCGGTATCAAATAACATTCGTTCAGAATCAATGTATCGGTAATACAGGGTGACAGTGACCGACAGACTTGGCTACAACTCTTGCCCCGTTTTCTGCCTCATGAAACTTATCACCCGTTCTCAGTTCTCTACCTATCTGTAGCCCTATGTAACAAATTACATATCTGGGATCCTGATCTGGTATCACATACGCAGGACGTAAAGGATACTGAGAAACAGTTCTGTATAATGAACATACCCGAAGATGATGCATCAACATGCACTCTCTTCGTTTGGGCGGCACGGGAAATCTGGTATTCCCCAATTTCCTGCTCTGTCTTATAACAATTATAAGTTGGAGCGGGACCAACGTTCCCCAGCTCAGTAAAACAAGCGGGTTCGGTCAATATTCCGTTTTATTATCTTGATTAAGGCGTGATATGGTCGCTACCTGGAGAGAGAGAGAAGAAAACACTCAGCGTGCGCTCTGTCAAGAATAGATTGGTTATTATTTTTATCTAATCAGGATGGCTCCCACTGCTTTTTATCAAATCTTCCTTCAAACCCTAAAAGGAAAGACTAGCCGGGATTAATTACACACTACAAGTTCGCCAATCTTTCAGCCAGGCCAGTGTCGGTACTTTGAGGGAGGTCCCCCGTGCTTTCGCACGAACCTAATTACTGTAAACCTCGTTTTCCCAGAGGCGTAACCTCGTTAACACCTTTCTAGACACCTACTTGATCGGCTAATTGTAATGTATAAAACTCTCCCAGGAGTAACACTTACTCGCAGCGGGTATCGGGATCCAACTATCTCATAGAAGGTATGCAATCTCATTGCAAATCTCAACACTTGAAATTCCCGATAATATTTTGTCCCTAACCTCCTATGACCTTGACAAAGGCCAACAAACCATAGGATGCTAGTCAAGTTCAACCCGTCATTTCCTGATTGAATTAAACCCACCCGCACGGCCCTTGACAAAGGCCAACAAGGTCGCACGACTACCCTAACTCAATCTGCATCATATGCATTAGCAGATAAGCACCAGTTAGCTACCGCACACTGCGCCTTGACAAAGGCCAACAAACGCAGCACGAATACTAACTACTACTTATCTGAAATGACGGAGGGCTACGACAGGTTTTTCTGAAAACCTATTGCGTAATGAACTTGATATCGTTGTAGGATCGAATGATTTTAAAAATGGAGTGCTTTTGAGGCTTTTGTAGTTTTGCTAAAGGAGTCACTCCCGGTGAAGGGATCGTCGGTCCTTTCCTCGTCGAATGAGGTGCGGGATATATCATATATATCACTGTGCAAAGCAAAAACACTTAAAAGCAATCAAAAGACAAACCGAGGGTGTAGCATCTGCCAGTTATTGCTAAAGGAGTCACTCCCGGTGAAGGGATCTCGGTCCTTTCCTCATCGAATAAGGTGCAGGATATATCATATATACCGCTGTGCAAAGCAAAAACTGTAGCTACCTGTTTTATTTTGAAATTCGATTCTACAACATCTTAGGTTTCTTTTATTTCATTAATCATATTAATGAAGTCCCATCATTTAAGTACCTAAACATCACAGATAAATACGACGTACACTTATGCCATCCGCATTCGCCTCGATGTCCCCTCGTGCACCGTTAGGTTAGGTAACTAATGGCAGAGCGGGGCAGGGCTAGCACGGGTGTAAAACATAAGTAACGTCTATATAATATATCATATATACTATATACTGTATCTATCATAGAACATCACATGATCACATCACAGATATCGCAGCAGAAGAAACATATGAAATATTGGATATACTAGGACGTCCGTGTTTTCAATACGAGCCAGTATAAAACACGGATTCCACGGTCGTGATGAATAGCCAAACCCACACCCCTAGACCCCTACGAGAGCGGCAAGCAACCCTACCAATTCTGGAGTTAGGAGACCCGGACTCGACTCCTCGAGTTGGTCTCCCACTGGACTCCAGAACCCGGTTACTTGTGCTCCCCTCCTTGGGTCTATCCTAGTGCGGAAAAGTAAATAATATACAACAGGTGACAACTCCCGCAACCTGGAAGCGCCCCAATAAAAGAATATTACATACAGATTTTTACATGAATGAAAATGAAAAACACTCATCTCACATAAAAACCCCCGGCTATTCAAACACGACGATCCAATATAACATATCCAGCAACACATAACATCACATGTCATCAACGTAAGTAAATATGCGCATCCCAATTGTCGTTGACGTATAGCAACGAAACCGGCGATATCACATATTACACTTACGGTCACAGAAAAGAAAGTGTAAAACTACAACAGTTGGAATCCGCAATCTCTTCAGACATCACATGCCTGACCAAATGAATTCTTTAGACATCGCATGCCTAACAATTATAAACCCCGAATTTTAGTCTCAAAATCGAAAACACTTTTCAATATCAAGTCGGGTAATTCAACAAGATTCCCGACATCCTGATCGAATACTCGTCGCAAACTTTAGTAGGCGGCAGCATCCCCAATACCGTCGACGAAGTGCACCAAGGCGGAACACCGCTACCGCGAGCACCCGAACGGATGCTTTCGGCGACGGGGTTCTCCTACAGTCACTTGGTCGGGGCTATGGAGTGAGGCTGTCTATTAAGTTTACCCGGCGAGTATCCGCGTACGCTACGTGATTGCGACGGACTTTTGATCACATCAAAATTCCGTGGCAACCGATCAAGTGAGACTAAACTGCTACGTTTATAACATTCATTCAGTTATCACATAACTTATTGTGAATTCCAATTATTGTATCCCATTCCAGATAAATAGAAAATGCTAAACTTTTCGATCGAACAATCGAACACCCAAGTTTTCCCGATACAGATCAACACATGAAATAAGTCTAACAACATTCAGTTCGTGCCTCAGTACCGACGGTCCAGCCGTAGAAGGGTCAAGCCAACGCCTCACATGTGGCACGCCGTACTGCCCCAAACCCGAAGGTTCAAAGGGCAGTTCAAGACGGTCACATAATCGAGTTAAGGTTTGTGTCTTCTAGAGGGACCATCGCGTTACTTGCACTACTTAGAACGTCGTTAAACTTCGGAAAAATCCAACACTTGGAAATTTCCCGACAGGGGAAAAAGTGGGTATTTATATCCGGTCAAACTTTTTAACATATTCTAAGATTTATCCGGAAAGCCACACAGACAAAATTTGATACCCCGATCGAAACACCGAATCCCCAAAACAACTCAGAAAAATTCAACTCTGTAATAAATATTAAAAATTCCCAGAAAATCCAGCTCTAGAAAATAGGAATTACTGTGCAAAGAAAAGTCAACAAATGTACAGTCTCGCCGCGGAAGCGCCGCGCCACGTGGCCTTAGGCCGCGGTTCCGCGCCGTGATGACGGCGTTACAGCTCCGTTTTGCACAGTATTTCATAGTGAACCCTGCTTGATATTCTGGATATTTTTAATGTGGAAAAAGACCAGATTTTTAAAAATGGACAGAGAGCATGTTTGAATCGGGGTTTCGGGTTCGTTCGGACTTCAATTTCCGTCTAGACTTCGCCTAAGGCTCTAGCTAGGCTCTGATACCACTGTAGGGTTCCTAGGCACACTAGTGAGGTCTCCCAAGCCATCGCCCATGGCAATTTCAAAAAATATGGTGCCTACAAACCCTAAACTACGGATCGATAACTAGATGTCTAGGCGAACAAGAACTAGTTAACATTTAACTATTGGGAATACGGAAATACAACCTTTGTAGATCCGGTCCTCCACCTCCACGGCTCCGCAACGAGGTCGTCTCCGCTGTCCAAATCAAATCTGGGCTCTAGAGTCGGCTTCGTCGTAGAATGGGCAAGCTAGGTCGTCGATGTCCATGCCGAAGATGATCTACGTCGAGGCATCGCTAAATCAAGCTCCGACTTCACCAAGTCAAGAAACTTGTGAAGTAAACACACTCTACTACTTGGCAAGAGGTAGAGGATGAAGAAATAGGAATTGGGTTAACTTTAGAATTGGATTTCTCACTCTAATTCATCAATCACCATTGATGAGGTAAGCTTTCTTCTTGAAGTTCAAGGAAGAAGAAGAAGAAAGATGATAAGATAAGTTAATTAGAAAAAGAAAAGAATATGAATACTTATCATATTAGAACCATGGTCAAGTGTAGAGAATTAACTAAGGTTAGTTTAATGGTTAGGGTTTAAGATGAAGACAAGAATGGTTACAAAGTCAAAGCTTCATGAAGTTTCAACTAAACTCCAAAATTAGCAACCATTCTTTTCTTATCTAATCTAAATAAATAAATAAATAAATAAGTAATAAAAAGAAAACCCTAATCATTAGATTAACCATGCCTTAATTCATTACACTTAACTATAGTTAAACATGTATCATCAAACATGATACAATCAAGTGTACAAAAGTATATCACATATACAATGTGCACAAACCAAGTGAGAAAATCCGTTTAAAGTGAACCAATACTAGTTAATGCAAAGTAATATATCAAATATATAATTATACATTAAATCATTAAATCAACACTTGATTCAATGATCCGGTCATGCGCACATAACCGACTGGTATCATTAGTAACATCTTATCGAATCAACACTTGATCCGATAACCCGGCTATATCGCATATAACCGATCAATGTCACATCGCGAGAATCGAATACAGTATCACATACTCGTATTATTCTCGGTCCCGCACATATCTCATATGCGCTCCTATTTCGTTTCGCTTGAGCCAGGAAACCTCTGTGTAGGACTCTAAAGACTCGTCAATACGCCGGCAGCAGATGATGATCATATCAAACACCCACAAGCCGCAAGCGGTCTGCTAAACGTAACGGCCACCCGGGTATTGAGCGATCTGAAGATCGACGAGCAAGCCCGCTCACACTCCAGTGAATCCGACCAGTAACACTACCGTACAGTCCGGTCTGATCGTCTGATCTGTCGCATATCTCGCCTAGGGGTGGTATACGTCAGACCCCAATAGCTCAATAAGTCGTGTCGATATGAGGTCTATAACTGTTCGAGAAACTACTGGTAACACTTACCAGTAAATCTCAGCAACCCTGGACAGGGATTTCCTGTTATAGCCAATCGAACACAGCGCAACATCAACTCCCTATACCGGGAGAGACGAATCCCCTCCTATCGCTCATTGCCTCCATGTGACTCGGGACTGTACCCAAAAACCACCATTTTGCACGCCCTCTTGGACGTTGTAAGATGGAAATCAAAGCACAGTAGGAACCACACAAGACTCTATGATGATCTCGGGTCAACAGACTACTCTGTACCAGTGTCACCAGAGAACTGCCATCTGACATGAGGTATAATACCATCTGGGAGTTCTCGGCGAGTCCTTCCAGTGTACCCAGTCTCTACTGAGCACCCGTATATCTCCTCTGATGTCAAACGCCAATGGATATGGGATCATCCATCGCCCATCTGTATGGGTCGAGAAGGTACACGCTAGTCTACTTTGGTATATCGATGCCCCGTCTCGATACACCCACGACTAGGGACTTTGAAGGATGTACTTATGGACTACCATGTCCCCACTAGTATGATCCGCATCATAGTCCAAGTAGTCAAGTACAGATCCTAAGGGCTTTACCAACATGTAACAGAGAGACAATCAGTATACACGTTAAGGTAAAGTTCAACCAGATAGCATATTATCATGTCGAGCAAGAAAGTCCTCCCTATATATGTCCCAGCATCCACTACAATATACATCCTATGTACAGTAATGGCCTCTAGGGCATACATATAACTAACAAATACAACCAAGAAAACTCAACTGTTGAGTATAGATTAAAAATTCCCAGAAAACACAGCACTTACAGAAAGAAATTACTGTGCAAAAAGAAAAGGATTACGTCATCATATAGCCGTGGAACCGCCGCAGAAGCCAAGCTTGTGCCGCGGTTCCTCGGCGCCTTGGGCGCATCTTTTTGTCGTTTTGCACTGTATTTCTTAAAATTGCCTGCTGAATTTTTGAAGCATTTTTAATTAGGAAAAATGCACAGTTTCAGAAAATGTACAGAGAAGGGTGTAGTTTAGGGTTTCGGGTTCGATCGGGTTTCTAACTTCGTCTACACTTCGCCTAAAACTCTAGCTAGGATCAGATACCACTGTTGGGTTACTAGGCACACTAATGAGGCTCGACAAGGCATCAACCATGCCGGAATAAAATTTTCCATGTGCCAAAGAACGCTAATGCTAGATCGTTAACTAGAGTTAAGGCGAAACATGCAAGCAAACTACTTTGCTACTAAGTGAATGGGATTACAACCTTTGTAGATCCGGTTCTCCACTTCTTTAGCTCCGTGTTGACGTCCCTCCGCTGCGATCATCGGGATCCCAAACACTAGCGTTGGTTTCATCGGAGAAATGAGCGGGCTAGGTCGTTAACTTCGATGCCAAAGATGATCTACGTCGAGGCGACTCAAACTCAAGCTCCATCTTCACTTGGTAATGAACCTTGTGAAGAAAATACCCTATACAACATGGCAAGTGGTAGAGGATGAAGAAATAGGAAGTTGGTTCTCTTTGGATTTGGATTTCTCACTTGATTTCAACACTAGAAATTTTCTAGCAAGGTTTTCTTCTTCATGAAGAAGAAGAAGAAGAAGAAGAAGAAGAAAATGAAAAATGAATTTTTCCAAAAAGAAAATTCAAGTGAAGCTTATCATAATTCAACCATGGGTAAGTTAACTCATGTAGAGAATAAACTAGGGTTTAGGTGTAATGGTTAGGTTAAGGAAAAAACAAAATGGTTGAAGCTTCATGAAACTTCAAGAATAAAACAAAGAAAGCCACCATTTTTGTTTTTGCCAAAAAAAATAAATAAAATAAATAAATTAATTAATTAAAACCCTAACCATTAACCTAAACATGGTTTAAAGCATACACAACCACAAGCTTGCGTGTATCATCAAATATGATAGAAACTAGTGCACAATCATATATCATATATACAATTTGCACAATCAAGTGAGATAATCAATCTTAAGTGAACAATACTAGTCAATGTAAAGTAATATATCTAATATATAATTATACATTAAATCATTAAATCAACACTTGATTTAATGATCCGGTCATACTGTACATAACCGACTAATATCAAGTGTATCATTATATCGAATCAACATTTGATTCGGTAACCCGGCTATATCTTATATAACCGTCCGATGATACAAATCGTGAGAATAGAATTCAGTATCTCATACTGGTATTATTCTCGATCCCGCACATATCTCATATGCGCTCCTATTTCGTTTTGCTTGAGCCAGGAAACCTCTGTGTTGGACTATAAAGACTCGTCAATACGCCGGCAGTAGGTGATGATCATATCAAACACCCACAAGCCGCAAGCGGTCTGCTAAACGTAACGGCCACCCGGGTATTTAGCGATCAGAAGATCAACGAGCAAGCCTGCTCACACTCCTATGAATCCAACTAGTAACACTTACCGTACAGTCCGGTCTGATTGTCTGATATGTCACATATCTTGCCTAGGGGTGGTAAACGTCAGACCCCAGTAGCTCGATAAGTCGTGTCGATATGTGGTCTATAACAGTTCGAGATACTACTGATAACACTTACCAGTAAATCTCAGCAACCCTGGCCAGGGATTTCCGGTTATAGCCAATCGAACACAGCGCAACATCAACTCCCTATACCGGGAGAGACGAATCCCCTCCTATCGCTCATTGCCTCAATGTGAATCGGGACTGTACCCAAAAACCACCGTTTTGCACGCCCTCTTGGACGTGGTAAGGTGGAAATCAAAGCACAGTGGGAATCACACAATACTCTATGACGATCTCGGGTCTACAGACTAACCTGTACCAGTGTCACCAGAGAACTGTCATCTGATGTAAGGTATAATACCATCTGGGAGTTCTCGGCGAGTCCGCCCAGTGTACCCAGTCTCCACTGAGCACCCGTATATCATCTCTGATGTCAAACACCAATGGATATGGGATCATCCATCGCCCAACTATATGGGTCGAGAAGGCATACGCTTGTCTACACTGGTATATCGATGCCCCGTCTCGATATACCCACGATTGGGGACCTTGAAGGATGTACTTATGGACTACCATGTCCCCACTAGTATGATCTGCATCATAGTCCAGATAGTCAAATACTCATCCTAAGGGCTTTACCAACATATAACAGAGAGACAATGAGTATACACGTTAAGGTAAAGAGTAACCAGATAGCATACTATCATGTCGAGCAAGAAAGTCCTCCCTATATATGTCCAAGCATCCACTACAATATACATCACATGTATAGTAATGGCCTCTAGGGCATACATATAACTAACAGCCAGTTTGCACTCCGTTTCGGTAAGTTTTTCTTTGTTCCTTCACGGCCGGATTTTTGTGATGGGAGGGGCTAATTTGCATGTTTACAAATTTGCATTGTGGAGGGGGTTTCTTGTAAATGGATGATTATGATTGTTCAAGCATCTTTTCATTTTCCCTCATCATATCCTTTGCATTTATGGAGATTAGTTTTGAAAGGATGGGATTAGAAATAGAAGTGACATTATTATCATCACATTTGTTATGATCACCTCTTGTTTTTACTACACTCACCTCCCTTCATTGCTTTTGCTCTCTCCTCTTCATTCATATGATGAGGCCGGCCACATTCTGGTGAGGGAGAGAGAGAGGTTCATTTTGTGAGTGGGAAATTTCTTCATCTCACATTTTTTCTTGCTACAAAAATTCCCAAGTTCATTTAAAAGTTCATTCCACCTCCATCACATGGCAACTTCATACCCGCTAGAGACAAACTATTCTACACTAGCCTACAGTATTCTTGGACACGTCGACTCGCCAACTTCGTGCCCGAGTTGCCTCGGTCCAGAGGTGGGAGCCCGTAAAAGAACCCGGCGATCTGGTGCCCGTTCTGACGAGGAGGTGATGACCGGAGATTCCGCGAGGAGATCGGAGTGGAGGCCAAAGACCGAAGGATACGGATCGCTCGGTATAGCTTTCTACCCTTTCTCGTATTTGCTAGCATTAGGTTAAAGGCCCGATCCGGGTTTTATAGTGTGCGGTAGTGCCGGTTTACATGTTTTGTAAAAGTTTCGTTCCCCCATTTTGGCCTCGGATTGACGGCCGGGGCGCTGCCGTGCACTTGCAGGACTTTCGCAGTCCAGGTATATCAACACTATACTGAAAAGATTCAGCATGGAAGATTCTAAGCGCGGTAATTTACCGGCTTGTCATGGAATCACCCTATCCAAAAAGATGTCTCCTAAGACTGATTTGGAAAGGGATCGCATGTCAGTTATACCCTACGCTTCTGCGGTAGGCTCTATAATGTATGTAATGTGGTGCACCAGACCAGATGTAGCTTACGCACTGAGCGTGGTAAGCCGGTATCAGTCAGACCCAGAGGAGAAGCACTGGATAGCAGTAAAGGACATTCTCAAGTACCTGAGAAGGACTAAGGATATGTTCTTGGTTTACGGCGGAAAAGACCTCCAGATCAAGGCTTTTGCCGACTCCAGCTTCCAGAGTGACAAGGATGACTCCAAGTCCATGTCAGGTTATGTCTTTACCCTCAATGGAGGGGCGGTGTGCTAAAAGAGTTCTAAGCAGGACACCGTTGCTGACTCGACGATAGAAGCGGAGTATATCGCTGCTTGCGATGCCGCAAAAGAAGCAGTCTGGATGAAGAAGTTCATCACAGAACTTCAGGTGGTTCCATCCATTGTTAATCCAATACCGCTGTATTGTGACAACAACGGGGCTATAACTTTAGCAAAGGAACCCAGGTCCCATCAGAAGTCTAGACACATCTTAAGGCGGTATCACCTGATCAGGAAGATCATAGATCGCCAGGAGATCGAGGTCCGGAGAGTTGCTACAGAGGAGAACACTGCAGATCCATTCACTAAGGCCTTACCCCATACACAGTTCGAGAGGCTATTCGAGATGATAGGTCTTCGACATGCCAGTACATGGCCCTAGTGCAAGTGGGAGATTGTTAGTGTATATGTCCTAGGGGCCATTATTGTATCATACTAGTTTGTATATTACTTAATGGAAGCTTAGGATATTTACAGTTATATTAACAGTCTCGCTCAATATAGTAGTATGCTACTTGGTTTATATCTATCTTAATATGTGTATATGTTAGCATATCGCGAATACATATTGATAGAGCCCTTAGGATCTTGCTTGACTACCAGCGTTGTGATGGCAGTCACACTAGTGGGCGCTGGGTAGTGTACAAGCACATCCTTTTTCAGGTTCCTAGTCTTAGGATTATCGAGACAGTGCATCGATACTCCAGAGTAGACTACTGTGTACGCTTCTCATCCCAGCAGGGGAAATGGTCTGCCCCACAGCCATTAGTATGTTGTACTGAAGATAGTATACAGGTGCTCGTTCAGTTACGGGTATACCGGACAGGACTCGCAGGGAACTGTTGGTTGGTATTATACCCATCGTCAGTTAACAGTTCCCAGGTGACATGAGTACAGCATAGTCCGCAGACTTGACACTGCTCCTTTGTCTCGAGTGTGTTCCCATTGTTCTTAGATTGCTACCCTACCACGGCTCAAAGGAGTCATGCAAACAGGTAGCAGTTGGGTGCAGTCCCGAAGCACTTGGAGGCAGTGGCAGTTAGATAGGATTCGTCTCTCCCGGTATTGGGAGTTGATATCGCGCTGCGTTTGGAGAGCCATTACGCAAAGTCCCTGGCCAGGGCAAACGAGATTTACTGGTAAGATTTCCAGTAGCTTCTCAAGGTGTAATGGGCTTCACTCCGACATGACTTATACAGCTTTTAGGGGACTGACGCTTGCCGCCCTCTAGGCCCGATATACGATAGTCCTAGAAGAACAGACCGGACTGTACGGAGTTTGCCACATCAGGCTCAGTAGGAGTTCGGATGGTCTTCCTCATCGGCTTTCTTATCGACATCTACCTGGGGACCGTTATGTACAGCTAGTACCGCTTGCGGCCTGTGGTTAAACCCACTGCCAGCGTAGTGTTGAGTCTTTAGAGTCCCACACAGAGAGTTTTCCTACTTCAGGCGAAACGATATAGAGGTCCTATGGTTTTATGACAGGGTTCGGACACATAAGTGTATTTATGCACGTACGAAGTTCGGACAGATAATACTAGTGGGCTTTAGTTTAAGCCAGATTCTAGTATTGGATTATTGGATTTATACGGTCTCAGTATTTTCGTGTTTTAACGGATGGGAGGGGCATTCTCGTAATTAGTCGAGAAGCTTCTAGAAGAAAGATGAGGTGGAGAGCTTAGGTGTAATTTGCATTAATTGAATTTGTGACTCATGAAGTGATTCATCCAAATGAGTTAATGAAGCATTTATTGCTTAATGACTCATGAGATGATTCATTAATTTGCATTAAATGAAGCATGGTTGTAATTATCTATATGATATATTTGAAAATTATTATGCTTCATTATATACATAATGAGTTATATTTTCAATTCATTATTACAAACACATTCTCTCTCCTCAAGCTCTCTCTCTTCAAAAACCTAACCCTAATCCTCTCATGTGTTGAGATCCCAAGAGTTAGCAAGAGTAGTGGATCCTTAATCCATCTCTATATACTCTAGGTTACTTTGATTAGAAATCATAGCCACCTAGTTACCTCAAGTGAGAGGTTAAAACTTGGAGAAGGAACTCTCGGGTGGATCTTCTATCACATCGACGAGGCCGACGAGAAGGTGAACTGCAAGAACAAGAAGGACTACAATATTGAGGTATAATCATCTATCATAGTAGTTAATCACTTCTAGATAATTGTTAGTTAGGGTTTAGCAAAGATCTGTAAAGTTAGTCGATGTTAACTTAAACAAAATGATTGTTTTACCTATTCCGCCTCGCCGCATCATATGGGGTGTCTAACGTCGACTTACACATGCTGCATGTGTAACCTAGCATGACACAACAATATATATCACATATATATTTTGTGCAAAAAGAAAACAATACATTTAACATATATCACATATATATCAATGTATCATAAAGTGAGAAAAGAAATCTTAAGTGAACTAATATTAGTCAATGTAATTTAATATATTAAATATATAATTATACATTAAATTATTAAATCAACTCTTGATTTAATACTCCGGCTATAATACATATAACCGACTAATATCAAATGAATCAACTTATCGAATCAACACTTGATCCGATAACCCGGGTATATCTCATATACCCGACCGATATCACATATCGCGAGAATAGAATACGGTATCACATACTCGTTTTAATTTTGGTCCCGCACATATCACATATGTGCTCCTACTCCATTTCGCATGAACCAGGAAACCTCTGTGTAGGACTCTAAAAACTCGTCAATACGCCGGCAGTAGGTGATGATCCTATCAAACACCCACAAGCCGCAAGCGGTCCGCTAAACGTAACGGCCACCCGGGTATTGAGCGATCAGAAGATCAACAAGCAAGCCTGCTATAACTCCTGCGAATCCAATCAGTAACACTACCGTACAGTCCGGTCTCTTTGTCTGATATGTTGCATATCACAGCCTGGGGGTGGTATAACGTCAGACCCCAACAGCCTGATAAGTCATGACGATGCAAGGTCCATAACGGTTTGAGAAACTACTGATAACACGTACTAGTAAATCTCAGCAACCCTGCCTAGAGATTTCCTATTATGGCCAATCGAGCATAGCGCAACATCAACTCCCAATACCGGGAGAGACGACACCCCTCCTATTGCTCATTACCTCCATGTGACTCGGAACTGTACCCAAAAACAACCTTTTTGCACGATCACTTGACCGTGGTATGGTGGAAATCAAAGCACAGTAGGAATCACACAAGACTCTATGATGATCTCGGGTCTACAGACTAACCTGTACCAGTGTAATCAGTGAACTGCTATCTGACGATGGGTATAATACCATCTAGGAGTTCTCAGCGAGTCCGTTCAGTGTACCCAGTCTCCACTGAGCACCCGTATGCCTTTTTTGATGTCAAACACCAATGGATATGGGATCATCCATCGCCCATCATATGGGTCATGAAGCGCATTCGCTAGTCTACTCTGGAGTACCGATGTCCTGTCTTGATACTCCCACGACTAGGAATATTTAAAGGATGTACTTATTTACTACCCTGTCCCCACTAGTATGATCTGCACCTGAAAGTCAAGTAATCATCCTAAGGGTTTTATCAACATGTGATCACAAAACTGTATTTGTTAACATGTTAATATAAAGTGCAACCAGATATCATACTATCATGTCGAGCAAGAAAGTCCTCGTTATATATGTCCAAGCATCCACTACAAGCATACGTATAACAATAATCTCCTACTTTCACTAAGGTCATCTGTTGTAGTATCCAATACCCAACAACATAGCAGTGGTTGTAGTATCCCATACTCAACCATTGTAGAGAAGTCTCTCTAGGGGTAAGGTCTTTGTGAGTGGATCCGCTATGTCAACCTTCTGGTCTACTCTCCTAACCTCGATCCCTTGGAGATCAGACCTCGATCCTTTGGAGATCAGCTATCTCCCTGATCAGGTGATACTGTCCTCAGTATATGACTGGAACGCTGATCGGACCTGTGTTCCTAGGCGAAATCCACAACCCCATTGTTGTCACAATAACAGTTATTGGACGCTCAATGGTAGGAACCTTTTTCATCTCATGAACATGAAATGTCTAGACAGCCACTTTGGTAATATCGTTGGTAATAATGTATTCAGCCTTTATCATCTAGTATGTCACGGTATCTAGCTTGGAACTCTTCCAACTTACTGTCCCTCCACTGAGACAATGCCTGTGATCGACTCTCAGTCGAACTTATCACTCTGGAAGCTGGAACCAAGAACTTTCTTTTAATGCTTCTCAAGTACTTAAGAATGTCCTCCACAGCTGTCCACTGATTCTCCCAAGATCCGATTGATTCCCGATCACTTCACCTAGCGAGTCATCTACATCTGGTCTGGTACATAACATCGCACACTTTGTTAGAGCCTACTGCCGAAGCATAGTGTATCCCTTGCACGCAAGCTCTCTTCAAATCAGTCTTGGGAGACATCTTTTTGGGGAGAGTGATCCATGAGTAAGTGGCCGAACCACCACGCTTAGAATCTTCCATACTAAACCCCTTTAGTATTGTGTTAATGTACCTGGATTTGGGACACTCCCAACATCCACTTAGATCTATCACCATAGATCATAATCAATAAGATGTAGTAGGTATCATCCAGATCTTCTATTGAGAATCCCCATGATAAGTGGAGCTTGACCGAGTGTAGCATAGGAAACCATTTCCTATCAAGAGTATGTCATCTACGTACAATACGTGGAAGACAGCCTTACTCTCTACAACCTTCTTGTATATACAAGGTTCATCTACCATTTTGATGAAGTCAAACTCTTTGAATATCACATCAAAACAAACGTTCCTGACTACCTGAACTCAGTTGAGCCATCATCTCATGATGCAATCCTCACTCCCACTGTCACCGAGAAGACCGTAGGATCTCTCAAGTGGATGAGGAACACTACCAGATTCATGGAGAGGTTGAGGTTCGTTTGGAGACTATTGAATCATTTGGTTTCACCAAATCATCAGCTGTTAATTTGTCTAGCTGGAACAACTTCCAGTTCTATCTCATGTCCATATATTTCTTCACAAGAAATCCCTGTACTAAAAATGTGGCGTGCTGAGAAACAAAACACCTTTGCTTATCAGAGTGGTAGAAGATATTCCCTCACAAATGTTTTGGGATATCCTAACAAACTTACAAAACAGAGCGTGCCTCGAGCTTGTCCGGATTTAGCCTTTCGACATAGGCCGGATAACCCCATATCTTAACTCGTTTAAGACATGGTCTCTTCCCATTCCATATCTCATATGTAGTGGTAGGCCGAGATTTGGATGGAACCCCATTCTATAGGCATGCAACTTCTCAAGTGCATAACACCAAAAGGAAACAGGTAACTCAGCAGTACTCATCATAGAGCCCGCCATATCGTATAGGGTGTGATACCTCCTTCTTGATACATCGTTGTGTTGTGGTGTATACGAAGGAGTAAGCTAAGACAGAATCACATTCTCCATTTAGAAACTCCAGGAACTCCATACGCAAGTATTTGCCTCCTTGATCACATCGTAGGACTTTAATACTGCTACCCGTTTGGTTCTCAAAAGAACCAACCTTGGCATTTGTAGACACGGGACCATATACATCATCATGTATCTGTCCCAAGAGTTCACTAACTCTTTCTCTATTTCTAATAAACGGAGTATTGGTCATTTTATCTTTGAGACTAGACTAGCAAGTAGCATAAGATGAAAATTCGAACAGATTCTCATATTCATCCTTATGTAACTTAGCTGGTCGTGTCGCATTGATATGACCTAGTCTACAAAGCCTCAAGAAGGATTCGTTCATTTCTTAACTACTCCTCTTGTGTGTGTTCTACATACATTGAATTGTAGTTTGATTTAGAACGTATATGCTATTATCTAACATGCCTGATCGAATCAACTTTTGATTCAGGAAAAAGTTCACAACATTTTCCTCCTATACAAAATTATATCCTTCTTTAACTTAGTAAGGAACATGATGTAATGTTGTATATCAGGTTCGATATGTAATAACATTCATTCTGAATCAATGTATTAATACAAGGTGATATCTGCCAACTGATTTGGCTGCAACAATTGCACCATTCTATAGCACTTAGAGATTTATCACTTATTCTCAGTTCTCTACCTTTCTACAGCCCATGTAACATATTACATATGCGGGATCCTGATCCGGTATCATATACCCAGTACGTAGAGGATACTGAAAAACAGTTCCCGGTAATAAGGACACCCGAAGAATATGCATCATCATGCACTTTCTTCGATTGGGTGGCATGGGAATCCGAATATTCCCCTATTTCCTGCTTGGACTTATAACAATTATAAGATTGAGCGGAACCAACGTTCCTTAGCTCAGTATAATATGCAGGTTCGGTCAATACATCCATATTATTATTTTGATTAAGGCATGACATAGTCGCTACCAGGAGAGAGAGAGAAGAAAACACACTGCGTGCGCTCTTGCAAGATATAGATTGGTTATTATTTTATCTAATCAGGATGGCTCCCTCTGTTTTAGTCAAATCTTCCTTCAAACCCTAAAAGGTAAGACTAGCCGGGATTAATTACACCCTACAAATTCGCCAATTTTTCGGTCGGGCCAGTGTCGGTACTTTGAGAGAGGTTCCGCGTTCTTTCGCATGGACCTAATTAAAATAAACCTCGTTTTTCCAGGTGCGTAACCCCGTTAACACCTTTCTAGACACCTACTTGATCGGCTAATTGTAATGTGTAAAAGTCTCCCAGAAGTAACCCTTACTCGCCGTGGGTATCGTGATCCAACTATCTTATAGAAGGTATGCAATCTCATTGCAAATTTCAACACTTGAAATTCCCGATAATGTTTTACCCCTAGCCTCCTATGACCTTGACGAAGGCCAACAAACCATATGTTGGTAGTCAAGTTCAACCCGTACATTTCATGATTGAATTAAACCCAGCCGCATGAACCTTGACAAAGGCCAACAAAGTCGCATGACTACCCTAATCTAATCGTATCTCATGCTTAAGCAGATAAGCACTAGTTAACTACCGCACACTACACCTTGACGAAGGCCAACAAACGTAGCACGAACACTAAGTACTACTTATCAAACGACAGAGGGCTACGTCTTTTTTTTAAGAAAATCCTTTGTGTAATGAACTTGATATCGTCGTAGAATCGAGTGATTTTTTAAAGGAGTGTTTTTTAGGCTTTTACTAGTTTTGGTAATGTGGTCACTCCCGGTGAAAGGATCTCGACTCTTTCCTTATCGAACAAGATACTGGATATTCTACAAGGAATACCGCTATGCAAAGCAAAAACTATAAAAGCAATCAAAAGAAAAACAGAGTTTGTAGCATCTGCTAGTTTCGCTAAAGAGGTCACTCCCGGTAAAGGGATCTCGGCTCTTTCCTTATCGAATAAGGTGCTGGATATTCTACAAGGAATACCGCTATGCAAAGTAAGAACTAGAGGCACCAGTTTTTAAACCAGTTTCTACAACATCTTTATGTTTCTTTTAGTTTTATTAATCTCATTAATGAAGTCCCATATTTTTATGCTTCCTAAGCATCATATAAGAAACAAAAGCTGCAATATTTATTATATCTCATATATATAATATAAGCATTCTTCTCAGAACATTTCAAATGATCACATCACAGAATAACAGCAGCAGAAGAATCATATATGAAATATTGGATATACTAGGAATTCCGTGTTTTATTTAAGCCAGTAAAAACGCGGATTCCACGGTCGTGATGAATAGCCAAATCCACATCCCTAGACCCCTATGAGAGCGGCAAGCAACCCTACCAATTCTAGAGTTAGGAGACCCGGTCTCAACTCCTTGAGATGGTCTCCCACTGTACCGTAGAACCCAGTTACTTGTGCTCCCCGCCTTGGGTCTATCCTAATGCGGAAAAGTAAATAATATACAATGGAGACATCATCCTCAACCCGGAAGTGCCCCAATAAAAGAATATTACATACAAGCTTTTACATGAATGAAAAAGAAAAACTCTCATCTCACATATAAACCCCCGGCTATTCAAAACACGACGATCCAATATAACATATCTCAGCAACAGATAACATCACATGTCATGAACATAAGTAAATATGCGTATCCCAATTGTCGTTGATGTATAGCACCGAAATCGGCGATACACCACATATTACACTTACGGTCACAGAAAAGAAAATGAAAAACTACAACAGTCGGAATCCACAACTACCTTAGACATCATAAACCCAATATATCACATACATTGGATTTCATGCCTAACCAAATGAATTCCATAGACATCGCATGCCTAACATTTATAAACCACGCATTTTAGTGTTGATATTGAGAACACTTTCCAATAACCAGTCAGGTAATTCAACAAGATTCCCGATAACCTGATCGAATGCTCATCGGAAACTTCAATAGACGGCGGCACCCCCGGATGCCGTCGACGAAGTGCACCAAGGAGGAACACCGCGGCCGCGAGCATCCGAACGGATGCTTTTGGCTATGGAGTTCTCTTACAGTCACTTGTTCAGGGCTATGGGGTGTGGCTCTCTAGTAAGGTTACCCGGCGAGTATCCGCGTACACTACGTAATTTGCGATGGACTTTTGATCCACATCAAAATCCCGTGGCAACCGATCAAATGAAACTAAACTGCTAGATTTATAAAATTCTAACTAGTTATCACATAACCAATTATGTAGATTCCAAATATTGTATCACAATCACAGAAAGCTAAGAGAAGTTAGATAATTCGATCGATGCAACGAATTCCCAAAAATTCCCAGAGAGCTCAACACTTGAACACAATTAAAGTTAACTAGAGACATGCCACAGTACCTACGGACCAACAGCTGAGTGTCCGACCCAAGCCTCTCTAGTGGCGCCGCGGATCTACCGCCAAAACCATGTTTTGGCCGCTGATCCGCGGTCACATAGACGAGTTAGGGTTTCATTCTTCAGGTGTGTCCATAGAATTCCCTGCATGATTTTCTGAGTATTTTTAACATGGAAAAATCCAACTTTTTGAAAAATTTCCAGAGAGGGGTTCATTTCGGGCTTTCGGAGTTTGATCGGACTTTAAACTTCGTCGAGACAACGCCTAATGCTCTAGCTTGGTTCTGATACCACTGTAGGGTTAGCTTGGCACCTTAGTAAGGTTTTGGCAAGCATCAATCATGCTAATTTAAAATTTTTGGGGTGCTAAACAAACCAACCAAGTAATCGAACTAGAGAATTAGGGTTAAACATGATATGTAAACTCTTTACATCTAAGTGAACAAAGAATACAACCTTTGTAGACTGGTCCATCACTTCAATAGCACCATGTAGTAGTCCCTTCGCTGTGATCACGAACTTCCGGACTTTAAAGAGGCTCCCATGAAGAAACGAACAAGCTTTCTTCGAAGTCTTCGAGGCCGAAAATGATCTACGTCGAGGAGACACTAGCTCATGCTATCTCTTCCCTTATTATGTAGATTAGTGAAGCAAACACCCTAAACTAAATGATTAATAGTAGAGGATGATGAAGTAGGAAGTGGGCTCACTTTAGATATATTTTTCTCACAAGTTATCATCACTTTCACAAAAGCTAGAAAGCTTAAATAAGGAAGAAGAAGATGAAGCTCAAGTGATGAATGAATCCATGAAGATAGAAATGCAACCATGGTTTGTGTATGTCATCCACTAACCATTGTAGAGACTTAACCATAGCTATGAGTTAAGGGTTGGGTTGAAAAATATCTTAAGCTAAACAAACAAGTGGACTAAGTCAATATTTTCCACAAGCTTCTCCAATCTTCCACCATGACTCATTATCCAAGTGTTTGAATTACCTAAAACAAATAAAACCCTAACTTAACCCTAGCATAGTGTGAGTGTCATACATACATGTTGCATGTGTAATCTAGCATGACACAACAATATATATTACATATTGCAAAAAGAAAACAATACATTTAACATATATCACATATATATCAATGTATCATAAAGTGAGAAAAGAAATCTTAAGTGAGCTAATATTAGTCAATGTAATTTAATATATCAAATATATAATTATACATTAAATTATTAAATCAACTCTTGGTTTAATAATCCGGCTATAATACATATAACCGACTAATATCAAATGAATCAACTTATCGAATCAACACTTGATCCGATAACCCGGATATGTCTCATACACCCGACCGATATCACAAATCGCGAGAATAGAATACGGTATCACATACTCGTATTAATCTCGGTCCCACACATATCATATATGTGCTCCTACTCCATTTCGCATGAACCAGGAAACCTCTGTGTAGGACTCTAAAGACTCGACAATACACCGGCAGTAGGTGATGATCATATCAAACACCCACAAGCCGCAAGCGGTCTGCTAAACGTAACGACCACCCATGTATTGAGCGATCAGAAGATCAACAAGCAAGCCTGCTATAACTCCTGTGAATCCAATCAGTAACAATACCGTATAGTCCGGTCTCTTCATCTGATATGTCGTGTATCAAAGCCTGGGGGTGGTATAACATCAGACCCCAATAGCCTGATAAGTAATGCCGATGCAAGGTCCATAACGGTTCAAGAAACTACTGATAACACTTACCAGTAAATCTAAGTAACCCTGGACAGGGATTTCCTGTTATGGCCAATCGAGCATAGCGCAACATCAACTCCCAATACCGGGAGAGATGAAACCCCTCCTATCGCTCATTGCCACCATGTGACTCAGGATTGTACCCAAAAACAACCTTTTTGCATGATCTCTTGACCGTGGTATGGTGGAAATCAAAACACAGTTGGAATCACACAAGACTCTATGATGATCTCAGGTCTACAGACTATCCTGAACCAGTGTCACCAGAGAACTGCTATCCAATGATGGGTATAATAACATCTAGGAGTTCTCAGCGAGTCCGTTCAGTGTACCCAATCTCCACTGAGCGCCCGTATGCCTTCTCTGATGTCATACACAAATGGATATGGGATCATCCATCACCCATCATATGGGTCAAGAAGCGCATATGCTAGTCTACTCTAGAGTACCGATGCCCTGTCTTGATACTCCCATGACTAGGAACATTTGAAGGATGTACTTATCGACTACCCTGTCCCCACTAGTATGATCTGCATCATAATCCTGATAGTCAAGTAATCATCCTAAGGTCTTTATCAACATGTGATCACAAAACAGTATTTGTTAACATGTTAAGATAAAGTGCAACCAGATAGCATACTATCATGTCCAGCAAGAAAGTCCTCCCTATATATGTCCAAGCATCCACTACAATATACATCGCATGTACAGTATTGGCCTCTAGGGCATACATATAACTAACAGATATGAAGGTATATTTATATAAGACGTTTTGCACGATAACGAAAGGTGTGCATGAACAAAAACAGGTGAAAGGTAGGTGTGAAAAATAAGACTTAAGTTCTCTGTTAAAAACGATTGAAATTCTGACTTGAAACCTAACTTGAGAACAAGAACCTGAGGAAATCTTAACTCCTTTCAAACTCGTGTGATCCTTCAGAAGTTTATCCTGGTCTGTAATTATGACATGAAGACCCTAATCAAAATTCTTAAACCTTATGGACACTATCTGCACAATCACGTAAAGACGCGTACGAGCTTATGTTAAACAAATTGTGAGGAGTGAAAAATAGGGTTTAACGTTTCTGACTTGGGTAATTGAACTTCTAATTTTGATTCTTAACCTTAAGATTAGAATCAACAGTTTCAGCGCAACGCTAACTTGACTGGATTTTGTGGGTGTAATCCGCTGAAAACCCTCAGTAGACAACACTCCTCCTATTAGGGACACCTAGAAGTTTAACGGCTTGTTGCACGTACATAGTGCAATCGCATTTCCTGTGAAAGTGATGATAGGATTTTTTTTTTGCTCGGGATGAGCAAAAGATAAGATTGGGGGTATTTATTCATCTTAGAAAACTGCATTTTAATACCGCTCATTCACTATCTATTTTGTTATATATCGGTGCTTTTTACCAGTGTCCTCTCAGTAATTACAGATTACAGGTATTCGTGATATAACACTGAAAATACACTCAATATCACGGATATATCATTTGAGAGCCGACACTGCAATCAGAACAGAAAACCGACCGATATCCAAAGAGCTCTTTTGCAATAAACAAGTGTGCACACAACTTTTAGTCCAACACAATACATGTGTGGCACTAGCCCTTTGACATGGACTATATGGGGGTTACCCTTGCACAATTCATGCAAGTAGGTGTTAGTTATATGTATGCCCTAGAGGCCATTACTGTACATAGGATGTATATTGTAGTGGATGCTGGGACGTATATAAGGAGGACTTTCTTGCTCGACATGATAGTATGCTATCTGGTTGATCTTTACCTTAACGTGTATGCTGATTGTCTCTCTGTTACATGTTGGTAAAGCCCTTAGGATGTGTGCTTGACTACCTGGACTATGATGCGGATCATACTAGTGGGGACATGGTAGTCCATAAGTACATCCTTCAAAGTCCCTAGTCGTGGGTGTATCGAGACGGGGCATCGATATACCAGAGTAGACTAGCGTATACCTTCTCGACCCATACAGATGGGTGATGGATGATCCCATATCCATTGGTGTTTGACATCGGAGATGATATACGGGTGCTCAGTAGAGACTGGGTACACTGGACGGACTCGCCGAGAACTCCCAGATGGTATTATACCTCACGTCAGATGGCAGTTCTCTGGTGACACTGGTACAGAGTAGTCTATTGACCCGAGATCGTCATAGAGTCTTGTGCGGTTCCCACTGTGCTTTAATTTCCATCTTACCACGTCCAAGAGGGCGTGCAAAACGGTGGTTTTTGGGTACAGTCCCGAGTCACATGGAGGCAATGAGCGATAGGAGGGGATTCGTCTCTCCCGGTATAGGGAGTTGATGTTGCGCTGTGTTCGATTGGCTATAACAGGAAATCCCTGGCCAGGGTTGCTGAGATTTACTGGTAAGTGTTACCAGTAGTATCTCGAATGGTTATAGACCTCATATCGACACGACTTATTGAGCTATTGGGGTCTGACGTTTACCACCCCTAGGCGAGATATGCGACATATCAGACGATCAGACCGGACTGTACGGTAGTGTTACTGCTCGGATTCACTGGAGTGTGAGCGGGCTTGCTCGTCGATCTTCAGATCGCTCAATACCCGGGTGGCCGTTACGTTTAGCAGACCGCTTGCGGCTTGTGGATGTTTGATATGATCATCATCCGCTGCCGGCGTATTGACGAGTCTTTAGAGTCCTACACAGAGGTTTCCTGGCTCAAGCGAAACGAAATAGGAGCGCATATGAGATATGTGCGGGACCGAGAATGATACCAGTATGTGATACTGTATTCGATTCTCGCGATTTGTGACATTGATCGGTTATATGCGATATAGCCGGGTTATCGGATCAAGCGTTGATTCGATAAGTTGTTACTGTTGATATTGGTCGGTTATATGCGATATGACCGGATCGTTAAATCAAGTGTTGATTTAATGATTTAATGCATAATAATATATTTGATATATTACTTTGCATTAACTAGTATCGGTTCACTTTAAATGGATTTTCTCGCTCAGGTGTGCACATTGTATATTCGATATAGTTTTGTGCACTTGCTTGTATCATGTTTGATGATACATGCATTATGGTTAAGTGTTAAGAATTAAACTATAGTTAAGTGGGTGATTAGGGTTTTTGATTTCATTTTATTCATTTATCTTTTTGGAAAAAGAAAAGGCAAAATGAGGAAAATGGTTGCTTTCTTTTGTTCATTCATGAACCTTCATGAAGACTTTGACCAAATGACCATTTTGTCTCATGCTTAACCCTAACCACTCACTTAAACCTTAGTTAACTCTCTACATCTAACCATGGTTCATTATATGATAAGGATTGGTTTTTCTTTTCTTTTCTAATTAATCTTATCATATTATTCTTCTTCTTCTTCCTTGCTTCAAGTGAAGAAAAGCTTACCTCAATGGTGATTGATGTTTTTGAGTGAGAAATCCAATTCTAAAGTTAACCCACTTCCTATTTCTTCATCCTCTACCTCTTGCCAAGTAGTAGAGTGTGTTTTCTTCACAAGTTTCTTGACTTGGTGAAGTCGGAGCTTGATTTAGCGATGCCTCGACGTAGATCATCTTCGGCATGGACATCGACGACCTAGCTTGCCCATTCTCCGACGAAGCCGACGCTAGAGCCCGGATTTGATTTGGACAGCGGAGAGGACTTCATTGCGGAGCTATGGAGGTGGAGCACCGGATCTACAAAGGTTGTATTTCCGTATTCCCTTAGTTAAGTGTTAACTAGTTATCTTTTCGCCTAGTTTTCTAGCAAACGATCCGTAGTCGGGTTTCTCGGCACCGTTAAAATTTTAATTTGGCATGATCGATGCCTTGTGAGACCTCATTAGGGTGCCTAGGAACCCTACAGTGGTATCAGAGCCTAGCTAGAGCCTTAGGCGAAGTCCAGACGGAATTTGAAGTCCGAACGAACCCGGAACCCCAAACTAAACTTGCTCTCTGTACTTTTTTCAAAACAGTGCATTTTTCCAGATTAAAAATATTCAGTAAAATCAGCAGGAAATTCTATGGGATACTGCAAAATTCGTATGCCTGATTCCACCAAAGCGCCGCGTTTCCGCAACACGAGCATGGCTCGTGCGGCGGAACCGCGGCCGTTTTGTCGTTTGTGGCATCCAAATTTGTACAGTTATTCATAATATGCTGTGCTGGTTTTCCTGGGTATTTTGATATTTTTTCAAGAGTTGAATTTTCTGCAGTTGTTTTGGGGATTCGGTGTTTCGATCGGAGTATCAAATTTTGTCTGTGTGGCTTTCCGGATAAATTTTTAGAATATGTTAAAAAGTTCGACCGGATATAAATACCCAATTTTTCCCCTGTCGGGAAATTTCCAAGTGTTGGATTTTTCCGTAGTTTAACGACGTTCTAAGTTGTGCAAGTAACGCGATGGTCCCTCTAGAAGACAACAAACCTTAACTCGATTATGTGACCGTCTTGAACTGCCCTTTGAACCTTCGGGTTTGGGGCAGTACGGCGTGCCACATGTGAGGCGTTGGCTTGACCCTTCTACGGCTGGACCGTCGGTACTGAGGCACGAACTGAATGTTGTTAGACTTATTTCATGTGTTGATCTGTATCGGGAAAACTTGGGTGTTCGATTGTTCGATCGGAAAGTTTGACATTTTCTATTTATCCGGAATGGGATACAATAATTGGAATTCACAATAAGTTATGAGATAACTGAATGAATGTTATAAACATAGCACTTTAGTCTCACTTGATCGGTTGCCACGGAATTTTGATGTGATCAAAAGTCCGTCGCAATCACGTAGCGTACGCGGATACTCGCCGGGTAAACTTAATAGACAGCCTCACCCCATAGCCCCGACCAAGTGACTGTAGGAGAACCCCGTCGCCAAAAGCATCCGTTCGGGTGCTCCCGGCAGCGGTGTTCCGCCTTGGTGCACTTCGTCGACGGTATCGGGGGTGTGGCCGTCTACTGAAGTTTCCGACGAGCATTCGATCAGGATGTCGGGAATCTTGTTGAATTTCCCGACTTGGTATTGAAAAGTGTTTTCGATGTTGAGACTAAAATGCGGGGTTTATAATTGTTAGGCATGCGATGTGTAAGGAATTCATTTGATTAGGCATGCGATGTCTATGCAGGTAGCGGATTCCAACTGTTGTAGTTTTACACTTTCTTTTCTGTGACCGTAAGTGTAATATGTGATATCGCCGGTTTCGTTGCTATATGTCAACGACAATTGGGATGGATATATTTACTTACGTTGATGACATGTGATGTTATGTGTTGCTGGATATGTTATATTGGATCGTCGTGTTTGAATAGCCGGGGGTTTTTATGTGAGATGAGTGTTTTTCATTTTCATTCATGTAAAAACTTGTATGTAATATTCTTTTATTGGGGCGCTTCCAGGTTGCGGAAGTTGTCACCGTTTGTATATTATTTACTTTTCCGCACTAGGATAGACCCAAGGAGGGGAGCACAAGTAACCGGGTTCTGGAGTCCAGAGGGAGACCAACTCGAGGAGTCGAGTCCGGGTCTCCTAACTCCAGAATTGGTAGGGTTGCTTGCCGCTCTCGTAGGGGTCTAGGGGTGTGGGTTTGGGCTATTCATCACGACCGTGGAATCCGTGTTTTATACTGGCTCGTATTGAAAACACGGACGTCCTAGTATATCCAATATTTCATATGTTTCTTCTGCTGCGATATCTGTGATGTGATCATGTGATGTTCTCTAATAGATACAGTATATAGTATATATGATATATTATATAGACGTTACTTATGTTTTACACCCGTGCTAGCCCTGCCCCGCTCTGCCGTTAGTTACCTAACCTAACGGTGCACGAGGGGACATCGAGGCGAATGCGGATGGCATAAGTGTACGTCGTATTTATCTGTAATGTTTAGGTACTTAAATGATGGGACTTCATTAATGTGATTAATGAAAATAAAAGAAACCTAAGATGTTGTAGAATCGAATTTCAAAATAAAACAGGTAGCTACAGTTTTTTGCTTTGCACAGCGGTATATGTGATATATCCTGCACATTATTCGATGAGGAAAGGACCGAGATCCCTTCACCGGGAGTGACTCCTTTAGCAATAACTGGCAGATGCTACACACTCGGTTTGTCTTTTGATTGCTTTTAAGTGTTTTTTGCTTTGCACAGTGATATATATGATATATCCCGCACCTCATTCGACGAGGAAAGGACCGACGATCCCTTCACCGGGAGTGACTCCTTTAGCAAAACTAGAAAAGCCTCAAAAACACTCCATTTCAAAATTCATTCGATCCTACAACGATATCAAGTTCATTACGCAATAGGTTTTCAGAAAAACCTGTCGTAGCCCTCCGTCATTTCAGATAAGTAGTAGTTAGTATTCGTGCTGCGTTTGTTGGCCTTTGTCAAGGCGCAGTGTGCGGTAGCTAACTGGTGCTTATCTGCTTATGCATATGATGCAGATTGAGTTAGGGTAGTCGTGCGACCTTGTTGGCCTTTGTCAAGGGCCGTGCGGGTGGGTTTAATTCAATCAGGAAATGACGGGTTGAACTTGACTAGCATCCTATGGTTTGTTGGCCTTTGTCAAGGTCATAGGAGGTTAGGGGCAAAATATTATCGGGAATTTCAAGTGTTGAAATTTGCAATGAGATTGCATACCTTCTATGAGATAGTTGGATCCCGATACCCGCTGCGAGTAAGAGTTACTCCTGGGAGAGTTTTATACATTACAATTAGCCGATCAAGTAGGTGTCTAGAAAGGTGTCAACGGGGTTACGCCTCTGGGAAAACGAGGTTTACATTAATTAGGTTCGTGCGAAAGCACGGGGGACCTCCCTCAAAGTACCGACACTGGCCTGGCTGAAAGATTGGCGAACTTGTAGTGTGTAATTAATCCCGGCTAGTGTTTCCTTTTAGGGTTTGAAGGAAGATTTGATAAAAAGCAGTGGGAGCCATCCTGATTAGATAAAATAATAACCAATCTATTCTTGACAGAGCGCACGCTGAGTGTTTTCTTCTCTCTCTCTCCAGGTAGCGACCATATCACGCCTTAATCAAGATAATAATACGGATTATTGACCGAACCCGCTTGTTATACTGAGCTGGGGAACGTTGGTCCCGCTCCAACTTATAATTGTTATAAGACAGAGCAGGAAATTGGGGAATACCAGAATTCCCGTGCCGCCCAAACGAAGAGAGTGCATGTTGATGCATCATCTTCGGGTGTGTTCATTATACAGAACTGTTTCTCAGTATCCTTTACGTCCTGGGTATGTGATACCAGATCAGGATACCAGATATGTAATCAGTTACATAGGGCTACAGAAAGGTAGAGAACTGAGAACGGGTGATAAGTTTCATGAGACAGAAAACGGGGCAAGTGTTGCAGCCAAGTCTGTTGGTCACTGTCACCCTGTATTACCAATACATTGATTCTGAACGAATGTTATTAGATACCGAACCTGATATACAAAATCATATCAGTCTCTTTATTAGTAAAGAAATGATAAAATTTTGTATTGTTGGATAATGTTTTGAACATTTCCTATATCAAAAGTTGATCGGATCAGGCACGTTATCTAAAAGCATTGACGTTCTAAATCAAACTACAGTTCTTTAGTATACAGAACACACACAAGAGGAAGAGTTCAGAAATGAACGGATCCTTCTTGAGGCATTATAGACTAGGTCATATCAATGCGACCCGACTAGCTGAAGTTACATGTAGATGCATATTTAAATCAGTTTGAATCTACATCTTGTGCAACTTGCCAGTCATGTCACAAAGATATAATGACACTAGCTCTGTTTATTGGAAACAGAGAAAGCGTTAGTGAACTCTTGGGATGATACATGTTGATGTATGTAGGTCCCCTGTCTACACATGCCAGGACTGATTCCTTATACTTCATTACATTCTCTGATGATCTTTCGAGTTTCAGACCTATGTTCCTGTTGAAACACAAGTCCGAACATTTTGAGATGTTCATAGAATATAAGTTAGAAGTAGAGAACCAATAAGGGTATAAGTATTATGTCCTTTGATGTGATCAAGGAGGAGAATACTTGATCACGGAAATACTGGACTAGTCTAAAGGAGAATGAGATTCTCTCTCAGCATTACTCCTCCGTATACACCATAGCACGATGGTATATCGGGGCGGAGCAATAACACCCTATATGATAAGGTGTGCTCTATGATGAGTACTACTGAGTTACCTATTTCCTTTTGGGAGTTATGCGCTTGAGAAGTTGCATACCTATTGAATACGGTTCGAATCAAATCAGTTGCCTACCACTCCATATGAGATATGGAATGGGAAGAGCCCATGTCTTAAGCCAGTTAAGATTTGGGGTTGTCCGGCCTATGTCCAAAAGCAAAATCCGGACAAGCTCGAGGCAAGGTCTGTAATGTAGAACTGGAAAGGTTCCAGCTATACGAACTACAGCAGATGATATGATGGAACCAAGGGATTCAGTAGATACCAACGAACCTCAGCCTCTCCGCCGATCTAGTAGGGTTCCTCACCCACCTGAGAGATATTTCGGTTTCTCTATGACAGTGGGAGCGAGGATTGCATCATGAGATGATGACCCAACTAGTTTCGAGCTGGCCATCGAGAGTAAGACTCTGTAAGAATGGCTGGATGCTTAGTGATCTGAGATGGAATCCATATACACCAACAAAGTATGGACTTTGGTTGCTATATCTGAAGGGTTAAATCCCCATCAGGAGCAAGTATATCTTGAGAAGATTACTTGGTGTAGATGGAAAAGTTGAGACTTTCAAAGCTAGACTTGTTAAAGTTTGCATCATTGACCAGGTGTGGATAATGATGAAACCTTTTCAAGTAGCTATGCTTAAGTCCATCCAGATCCTACTTGTCACGGCTACATACCATGACTGCGATATCTGGTGGTTGGGTGTCTTGACTGCTTTTCTAAATGATGATTTAGAAGAGAGCGTCTATAAGTACACAGCCAGAGGGCTTCGTAGACAGTGGGAGCAGCGGAAACGTGTGCAAGATGCTTTATAGGATAAAGCAGGCATCGCGGAGTTGGAACGTCTGTTTTGATGTGTTAGTCAAAGAAGTTGACATCATCAAAATGGTAGATGAACCTTGTATAAACAAAAAGGTAGTAGGGAGTATGATGACGATCCTCGTAGAGTACGTGGATGACATACTCTTGATAGGGAAGGAGTTTCCTATGCTGCGCTCGATCAATCTTCGCTTATCACAATGATTCTCCATATAGGATCAAAATGATACCTCCTAAATCCTGGGTTTTGGATCTATGAGATAGATCTAATTGGATGTTAGGATTCTCACTAGTTGTAGTGAGATGGTATCAATCGACCCTGGGGAGAATCACTAGAATAGTTCCAGGGTGATAAAGACGACTGAATGTCAGTCACAGGCATTGTCTTTACCCTCAGTGAAGGGACGGTATGTTGGAAGAGTTCCAAGCTAGATACCGTGACATACTAGACGATAAAGGCACGATACATCGCTACTTAAGATGCTACCAAAGAGGCTGTTTGGGTGTATATTGGTTCATAAGATGAACTATGTTCCTTCCATTGTGTGACAATGGAGTTGTGGCTTATGCCAAGGAACGCCAGTCCCATCATTGATCCAGACATATTCTAAGGCAGTATCGCTTGATCATGGAGATGGTTGATCTCCAGGGAGATCGAGGTTAGGAGAGTAGACTCAGAGGACAACACAGCGGATCCACTCACAAAGGCATGTTCCCAGATAGAGACTTTTATGGGATGGTTGAGTATGAGATACTGCAACCACTGCTATCAGATGGCCCTAGTGCAAGTGGGAGATTGTTAGTTATATGTATGCCCTAGAGGCCATTACTGTACATAGGATGTATATTGTAGTGGATGCTGGGACGTATATAAGGAGGACTTTCTTGCTCGACATGATAGTATGCTATCTGGTTGATCTTTACCTTAACGTGTATGTTGATTGTCTCTCTGTTACATGTTGGTAAAGCCCTTAGGATGTGTGCTTGACTACCTGGACTATGATGCGGATCATACTAGTGGGGACATGGTAGTCCATAAGTACATCCTTCAAAGTCCCTAGTCGTGGGTGTATCGAGACGGGGCATCGATATACCAGAGTAGACTAGCGTATACCTTCTCGACCCATACAGATGGGCGATGGATGATCCCATATCCGTTGGTGTTTGACATCAGAGATGATATACGGGTGCTCAGTAGAGACTGGGTACACTGGACGGACTCGCCGAGAACTCCCAGATGGTATTATACCTCACGTCAGATGGCAGTTCTCTGGTGACACTGGTACAGAGTAGTCTGTTGACCCGAGATCGTCATAGAGTCTTGTGTGGTTCCCACTGTGCTTTGATTTCCATCTTACCACGTCCAAGAGGGTGTGCAAAACGGTGGTTTTTGGGTACAGTCCCGAGTCACATGGAGGCAATGAGCGATAGGAGGGGATTCGTCTCTCCCGGTATAGGGAGTTGATGTTGCGCTGTGTTCGATTGGCTATAACAGGAAATCCCTGGCCAGGGTTGCTGAGATTTACTGGTAAGTGTTACCAGTAGTATCTCGAATGGTTATAGACCTCATATCGACATGACTTATTGAGCTATTGGGGTCTGACGTTTACCACCCCTAGGCGAGATATGCGACATATCAGAAGATCAGACCGGACTATACGGTAGTGTTACTGGTCGGATTCACTGGAGTGTGAGCGGGCTTGCTCGTCGATCTTCAGATCGCTCAATACCAGGGTGGCCGTTACGTTTAGCAGACCGCTTGCGGCTTGTGGATGTTTGATATGATCATCATCCGCTGCCGGCGTATTGACGAGTCTTTAGAGTCCTACACAGAGGTTTCCTGGCTCAAGCGAAACGAAATAGGAGCGCATATGAGATATGTGCGGGACCGAGAATGATACCATTATGTGATACTGTATTCGATTCTCGCGATTTGTGACATTGATCGGTTATATGCGATATAGCCGGGTTATCGGATCAAGCGTTGATTCGATAAGTTGTTACTGTTGATATTGGTCGGTTATATGCGATATGACCGGATCGTTAAATCAAGTGTTGATTTAATGATTTAATGCATAATAATATATTTGATATATTACTTTGCATTAACTAGTATCGGTTCACTTTAAATGGATTTTCTCGCTCGGGTGTGCACATTGTATATTCGATATAGTTTTGTGCACTTGCTTGTATCATGTTTGATGATACATGCATTATGGTTAAGTGTTAAGAATTAAACTATAGTTAAGTGGGTGATTAGGGTTTTTGATTTCATTTTATTCATTTATCTTTTTGGAAAAAGAAAAGGCAAAATGAGGAAATGGTTGCTTTCTTTTGTTCATTCCTGAACCTTCATGAAGATTTTGACCAAATGACCATTTTGTCTCATGCTTAACCCTAACCACTCACTTAAACCTTAGTTAACTCTCTACATCTAACCATGGTTCATTATATGATAAGGATTGGTTTTTCTTTTCTTTTCTAATTAATCTTATAATATTATTCTTCTTCTTCTTCCTTGCTTCAAGTGAAGAAAAGCTTACCTCATCAATGGTGATTGATGTTTTTGAGTGAGAAATCCAATTCTAAAGTTAACCCACTTCCTATTTCTTCATCCTCTACCTCTTGCCAAGTAGTAGAGTGTGTTTTCTTTACAAGTTTCTTGACTTGGTGAAGTCGGAGCTTGATTTAGCGATGCCTCGACGTAGATCATCTTCGGCATGGACATCGACGACCTAGCTTGCCCATTCTCCGACGAAGCCGACGCTAGAGCCCGGATTTGATTTGGACAGCGGAGAGGACTTCGTTGCGGAGCTATGGAGGTGGAGCACCGGATCTACAAAGGTTGTATTTCCGTATTCCCTTAGTTAAGTGTTAACTAGTTATCTTTTCGCCTAGTTTTCTAGCAAACGATCCGTAGTCGGGTTTCTCGGCACCGTTAAAATTTTAATTTGGCATGATCGATGCCTTGTGAGACCTCATTAGGGTGCCAAGGAACCCTACAGTAGGCACATGTGTTGTCACGACCCGCAGGGTACGGAACGTGACTGGCACTTAAGTTACGAAACGTCTCAAGGCGTCCATAAAATAAGTAAGCCAAAGCCCAGAAATCAAAACCAAATAAGCAAAAGAGTGGAGGAAAAACCAATAAATTGAAAGCAAATTTATCAAATAAGTCATATCAAACCTTTTTAAAAGCAATATCAATTTTTCCAAAAATTTCGGCAGAGTCTCCTTTGTAAATACTGGCCCCCAAAATGGGTACATCAAGAATATATATGAATACAAAAAATATAGGGCATCCCCAAGCGGGAGCTAGCTCTTCGCCACAAGGCGTTCACAAATCCCACGCAATACAAATCAGCAATATGCAAAATAAGCATAAAAAGGAATAAGTAAGAAGCAACATGTCGTCTTAAGTGAGCGCGACCCAAAGAACAATATACAAGCCCAAAAATCTTACTGTCTCGCCTCTAAGTCAATATACAACAGCACCGGTAGATACAGTAGATGGAGTACACTAGATACAATGAATGTACAAGGTGGAAGACAAAATAAACATATAACCCACCTACGAGTAAAAGCCTCGAGTCCAGGCAAAGGAGGCAAAAGAAGCTAGTGCGCCCGCCGCTACTGTGCTGACGGAGTGGACCTGCAAAAAGACTGTGGCACAACGGGGGTGAGTTGCCAACTCGTGAGTAATAAATAACATCTATAGAGGCTATCGCAAGCATGCACACAAGCATCCTAGCATCTATAATACAGGTATGGCAGGATATACTAGCAGGTATGTATGCAACATGAATGTACTAGCAGGTATGTATGCAATATGAATCAACTCGTTATCTGAATGTTTAAGTATAAGAAATCATATTTTTCTTTTAGGAATCTCTTTTGAAATATCATCACAATACCAATGGAATCAACAAGAATCCGTGTCCAGCATCGACACCTCAAAACTGTCTCAATCTCATGTATCCATATCATAATATCTCTGGCCTCAGCCGTCATCTCAACATCTCGTGGCCACGGTCGGTATCCTATGGATATCCGACGTGCCAAAAAGTCACCGGTAAGTAGTCCATCCCCTGCCAGGCTCATCGTCAGCAACACGAGCTTCTTGCCCCGGGGTACTTTACCGGGCCCACCATGTACCCGAGACGGTTCATCCAACTTCTCGAAACGGGTCTCGAAAACCACAGCAAACTCATGGTGGACGACATTTACATCACTAGAAAACCGCAATTTTTCATATTTTTTTAAAAGGTAATAAGTTTTAGCAATTTTGCGATTTTCCCCCGAAATCCAGAAATATCATAAATCTCAAGAAATCCTCATAAGTGCATATGTCAATGATAATGAATGCATATGGTATCACTAATCAAATTGCAATGTATGATTAATAGACTAGGCATGAACAAATGATGTAATGAGATACATGCACATGAATAGCAATTCTACAATTTTATTTTAAGGATTTAAAGGCAATAGCACAGGTTTAAGCATCAATTATAGTAAAAAGGTTTCAAATTATAAGTTATCTAGTGTGGTCGCATGGCAATTACCAGGGCGTGTGCGTACTCATGAATAGTGCTCGTGCTACATATAAAAACCCTGGCAATGATGCAGGAGTCCAATAGAATGGGTTTGCACATGTATGTTAAAATAAAGCATGGATATAGTTACTAATATCACTAGAAATTTTTAACTATTTAAACTATCGGGCGACCTGCGCCATCCAAACGATAGTCCCCCGTAGATGTTACATCTACTCACTGGAAATCCCCAAGTAACTATATCCAATCACCGCATTTCCTTTTCGTGCCGCATCCGAAGTCTCCGCGACCGATCCTGGAATTTGCACCAATACAAAACATAAGGTTACATATCATGAAATGACGCAAATCCAAAACGAAAATATCAATGTTCACAAGCTAGGCACAACGTGCACAAGGTACGCGGAACACACACGAAAATCGCAAAAACTAACAAGAATCGTCGTTTTGGAACGCCCGGCAAAACTAAAACCCGATTAACCCAAATTCCGCATGCACACCTCCTAAATGTCATAGGAGATGCCAACAATATCATCAAGATATCATAAATCAATCACCACAATATTTTAGGAAAACCTAGTAAGCATGAAAGCTAGAAAATTGGCGCAAACATCGTGGATTTGCGACGAAAAGACTACAATCAAGCTTGAACAACCAACCACACTACAAGCAATCTACAACCCTCACATAACCCACATGCAATGCTTCAAATTCCCCTTTTTCCATAAACAAAACCCTTCTTGGTTTTCATAAACAACAACTACAAACCAATTTCACACTTTAAAATTTACTAAATTATCATAATTTGAAGACCACCTAAACAAAGTAACCTCTTTGATTTGGTTGTGTAGGAACTAGCTAGCAAAATAAATTTAATTAACCAAATAATGGTGTGCTAAAAACCCTAGTTTAAAACAACTACTCTCTTAAAAAAAATAGATTAGAAATTAACACTAAATTAACACTAAAACAATTTAATTTAAGGAATTTAGCCACAAGTGTTAAATGGGTAAGGATTATACCTCAATTTCTATGGATTTAGCATGGTGATTTGCCTCTAAAAATGCCTCCTTTCCACATTTTTTCAACTAAATTAGGCTTGAGAAGAGATAGCACAAGGATTTGTTTTGGTTTTGTGAAGAAATTTGTGGATTTATATGGATTTTGAGGTGGAATTTTGATGAGTTTAGAAGGAAAATGAAAGGGGAAATTTTGGGGCTGTTGGGTGCAGGATTTTGGACAGTGAGGGGGTGGGGAGAGGTGTGGCGTAGTTGTGGAAAAAGATCCAAGTCAACCCTCTCATATCAATGTACACATACTTCCAAATTAACATATTTAAAACCTTTTTAAAACACTTCATTTCTTCCAAGAGTTGAAGTCAAACAAGAGGAAGAAAAAAAACATGGGCTACTATTGGCGGGGCCGGCCTAGTGGAGAGGAATGAGTGAGAGAGATTTTACAAAAAAATTCTATGCATAAAGACCCCCCACAAGTCCAAAATTGCAAGTTTTAGTTCAAATAATTAAAATTTTAGTTTTCCCTCGATTATAACTATTAAGAACTTGAAATAAAATACGAAAAAATTATATTAAAAACTAGATTTTAGTTAACATGATTCTAAAGAGTAAAATTAGCCCATTTAAATTTGTATTTATCGCTAATTTAATGTATTTTTAACAGCTTAAAATAATATTAAAATTTGAAAAATAAGGAAAAAATTTTAAACAACCAGAATTTTATAAGTAACTCATTAGTTACTAAAAACTAGAAATTACCTATCCAAATTAGGTATAATTAGGCCTATACTGCAAAATAACTATAATGACGATTTACAGAAAAATACCAAATTTTCACCGATTTTCGGGAAAACACCAAAACGACTTTTCAAGGCGTTACAATCTTCCCCCCTTTAAAGAAATTCGGTCCCTGAATTTAAAAATATAGCTACGCGTACCTTCAAAGAGATGGGGATATTTCTTCCTCATCTCGTCCTCGGTCTCCCAGGTGACCTCCTTGCTGCTCGGGCCACGCCAAAGGACCTTGACGGTCGGTATAACTTTCGATCTCAATTTCTTCACCTGCCGATCCAGGATGACCACCGGCTGCTCTGCAAAAAAAAGATCGCGCTCTAGCTGGACTGTCGGGTGCTGAATCGCATGCGAAGGGTTGTAAAGGTACTTGCGGAGCATTGAAACATGGAAGACGTGGTGAACATCGGGAACGCTGGGTGGAAGAGCCAAACGATATGTAACTGCGCCGACACGCTCGAGAATCTCGAAGGGACCCACAAATCTAGAACTAAGCTTTCCTTTTCGCCCAAATCGCATCACACCCTTCATCAGAGAGACCCTGAGAAAAACATGATCGCCAACTGCGAACTCTAGCCTGCGACGGCGCCTGTCTGCATACGATTTCTGCCTGCTCTGAGCCGCTTTCATCCGGTCTCGAATCAACTGTATCTTCACGGTCGTCTCCTCAACAAGCTGCGGCCCCAATATACTGCTCTCGCTGAGCTCTGTCCAATAGACGGGCGATCTGCATCTCCTCCTATATAATGCCTCGAAAGGTGCCATCTGAATAGTATCCTGGAAGCTGTTGTTGTAGGAGAACTCCACTAAGGGTAAATGATGATTCCAGCTACCTCCGAAGTCTAAAACGCACGGTCGGAGCATGTCCTCGAGAGTCTGAATAGTCCGCTCTGACTGGCTGTCGGTCTGCGGATGAAATGCTGTGCTGAAACTCAAATGGGTGCCTAATGCCTCCTGAAGTCTCTGCCATAGTCGGCTGGTAAACTGGGTGCCTCTGTCGGACACGATACACGTCGGGACTCCATGCAGTCGTACAATCTCGTCGATGTAAATCTAGGCATACTGAGTAAAACTGAAAGTCGTCTTCACTGGCAGGAAGTGAGCCGCTTTCGTCAATCGATCCACGATCACCCAAATGGAGTCGTACCCTCGACTGGTCCTGGGTAGACCCACAATGAAGTCCATAGAAATCTGCTTCCATTTCCACTCCGGAATAGGCAAAGGCTGCAACTCTCCCGCGGGCCTCTGGTACTCGGCTTTGACTTGCTGACAAGTCAGTCATCTCGACACGAAGTCTGTGACGTCCCTCTTCATCCCGTCCCACTAAAAGACATCTCTTAAATCGCGGTACATCTTGGTGAAACCCGGATGAACGTTGTATGTCGATCTATGCGCCTCCTCAAGAATCTCACGTCGTAGTCCCTAAGAATCTGGTACGCACAATCGAGTCCCAAATCCCAGTACTCCCTGATCATCGATCACGAACTCGGAATCTCTGCCCTGCCTAATCTGCTCCTTGATCTCTGAAAGACGGTCATCTCTAGGCTGTGACTCTCGAATACGGTCAAGTAACTACGGACGTGCACGAACATGCGCAAGCTGTCCCCCTCTCGGATTGAACTCGAACTCAACCCGGCTGTCGCATAAAATCTGCCAATCTGCCGACGACTGCCTCTGTACTGCGCGCAAACAAGATAGACTACCCCCGGGCCTCCTGCTTAAAGCATCCGCCACTACATTAGCTTTGCCCGGGTGATACAAAATCTCGCAATCGTAGTCCTTTACTATTTCCATCCAACGGCGCTGTCTGAGATTCAGGTCTCCCTGCTGAAATATATACTTTAAGCTCTGGTGATCAGTGAATATCTGACACGACTCGCCGTATAGGTAATATCGCCAGATCTTAAGTGCAAAGATCACTGCAGCCATCTCTAAATCGTGATTGGGGTAGTTCTGTTCATGTTTCTTCAACTGCCGTGAAGCATACGCGATCACCCTATCATGCTGCATCAATACGCACCCTAGCCCTACTCGTGAAGCATCACAATAAACCACGAATCCACCTGATCCTGAAGGTAATGATAACACCAGCGCCGTAGTCAAACAAGTCCGTAGCTGCTCGAAACTGTGCTCGCACTCCTCCGTCCAATCGAAAGGAACTCCCTTCCGGGTCAATCCGGTCAAAGGTGCAGCAATACGGGAGAAATCCTGAACGAATCGCCTGTAGTAGCCAGCCAGGCCTAGGAAACTGCGGATCTCCATAACTGATGTCGGTCTGGGCCACTGCTGAACGGCCTCGATCTTCTTCGGGTCCACACATATGCCATCTCTCATAATCACGTGACCTAAGAAACCAACGCTGTCCAACCAAAATGCACACTTGGAAAATTTTGCGAAAAGCTGGTGCTCCCTCAAAGTCTGCAACATAATCCGCAAGAGCTGCTCGTGCTCCTCTCAGCTCCGGGAATACACCAAAATATCATCAATGAACACTATGATGAACAAGTCGAGATACGGCCTGAATATACGGTTCATCAAATCCATGAATGCTGCTGGGCGTTGGTGAGTCCGAACGACATCACTAAAAACTCATAGTGGCCGTAGCGCGTGCGAAAAGTTGTCCTCGGTATATCCTCCTGTCGAACGCGCAGCTGATGGTATCCTGATCGCAAGTCGATCCTCGAGAAATATCCTGCCACCTGAAGCTGGTCGAACAAATCGTCGATACGTGGTAAGGGATACCAGTTCCGTACGGTAACTTTGTTCAGCTGGCGGTAGTCGATACACAAACGCAAACTACCGTCCTTCTTCTTGACAAACAGGACCGGAGCACCCCACGGAGAAACGCTAAGTCGAATAAGCCCCTTATCTAACAAATCCTGCAACTGATCCTTCAGCTCTTTAAGCTCTGCCGGGGCCATCCGATAAGGCGGTATGGAAATAGGCCCCGAGCCAGGAATCAAATCAATGCAGAACTCAACATCGCGCTCAGGCAATAGCCTAGGCAGCTCGTCAGGGAAAACATTAGGAAACTCACAAACAATCGGGACCCGGTCCAAAGGAACCTCTACAGCTCGAGTATCACAATTATACGCTAAGAATCCATGATATCCCTTCCGCAAGAGCTGACCAGCGCGAAGAGACGAAATCAAGCTGGGAAGGGTGACGCTGCGGTCTCCCTGAATAACAAGGACTGGCTCTCCCGGAAAGCTAAATCTGACTGCCTTCTCACGGCAGTCCACCGAAGCATAACAAGTGGCCAGCCAGTCCATGCCCAGAAGCACATCAAAGTCCAACATATCGAGGAGAATCAAATCAACCGACGAATCCCTCTCCCCGATACGAACGGAACACAATCGAAACACAAAACGAGCGACAAACGACTCACCTGCCGGAGTAATAACAACTAGCGGCTGATCTAACGATGACGACTCACGGCCCAACATCAGTGCAAAGTGTGTAGATACGTATGAATGTGTGGAACCTGGGTCGAATAATACTTATGCGTTGAAAGAACATACTGGCAAGGTACCTGTCACAACGGCATTGGATGCCTGCGCATCCTGCAGTGTCAAGGTGAAAACTCGGGCCTGTCCCCCACCAATAGCTAGCTGTCCTCGGCCTCAGCCTCCTCGTCCTCTCTGAATAGGACCGCCATGTCCACGGCCTCTGGGTGCACCTAACTGACGTGGAGCATCGCTTGTGGTAGGAAGTAGAGCTCTCTGAGGAGGAGGTGGTGATGGTGGTAAGGTCATATGTGGAACTATCGCCGCTCCCTGCCGTCTCGCCGGACAGTCTCTGATAAGATGGTGCGGACTCCCGCACCCATAACATCCTGACGCCGCCTGCTGTCCCTGTGGATATGAACCATATAACTGACCCCGTCCAATTCCTCTGCCAGGCCCATCTCTCGGAAAGAGTCTGGCGCGCTGCCTCTGCGACGGCACATCGGTGCGAATCCTCTTCGGCCCAGAAACGGCCGAAGTCTATGATATGCGTGCCTCCATCCGTAATGCAGTATCCATAGCAGCTGAATAAGTGTCGTAGTGCTGAGCGCCGATGGCAAGAAATAGCTGGGCGTCAAGTCCCTGCACGAACCTCTTCACTCTCTTCTCTTCAGTATCCATCAAATACGGAGCATATCTGGACAACTGCGTAAAGTGGACATCGTACTCAGACACCGCCATCCCTGGAGTCTTGATCAAGGCCTCAAAACTACGAGCTCTGGCGTCACGAACGCTCTCTGGGAGGAAACTAGCTAGAAAGACTGCTGTAAACTCGGCCCAAGTCATAGGCGGTAGACCTGCAGCTCGACCTCTCACGACTGACTCCCACCATATCTGCGCGAGGCCCTCTAGACGAAAACTCATGAGCTCCACCCATCGATCGTCTGAACATCTGAGGGAACGACAGATCCTGGCTAAACTGTCAAGGAATGTCTACGGATCCTCTGCTGCATCGGTGCCCGTGAAGACTGGAGGTCTCAGCCTCATGAAATCCTGTAGCGATACTGTTCTAGCCACGGCAGTAGTAGTAGGAGCAACTGTCTGGGTAGCAGGCACTATGGTAGTCTGGGATGTGGTAGGTACGTCCTCCGATCTCGGTGCACGACTGGCCGCTACTAAAGATCCCACCATTTGTCGTAACTCCTGCATACCTCCTATCATCTGTCGTAGGTCCTACATACCAGACTCTAGCCTATCCATGTGGCCTGGGGATTGCGGATCAGTCTGTCCCTGAGGCGTAGGTATACCACCTTGCTCAGTCCTCGTCTCGGTCGAGCCTGCTCGGATCTCATCTCGGGCGGCAGCCCTCTGCGCTCTCGTAGCCTTCGGCGGCATAGTGGCTGGTACAAGAAACAGAATAATAAGAATAGTGCAATAGAATCATATGATACACGAAATTGAAGAAGGAATTTCAAGCAAGTATATCCTAAAGTCACTTAAGCGGAGTACCGTATCGCAAGTATGCCGCGGACATACACACGGTACGTTACCCTGCTTAAGTCACTTACTCCATCTACCAAAGGTCATCCAATACTCAGAAAGGTAAAACCTATCGCTCTGATACCAAGTTTGTCACGACCCGCAGGGTACGGAACGTGACTGGCACTTAAGTTACGAAACGTCTCAAGGCGTCCGTAAAATAAGCAAGCCAAAGCCCAGAAATCAAAACCAAATAAGTAGTAGAGTGGAGGAAAAAACAATAAATTGAAAGCGAATTTATCAAATAAGTCATATCAAGCCTTTTTAAAAGCAATATCAATTTTTCTGAAAATTTTGGCAGAGTCTCCTTTGTAAATACTGGCCCCCAAAATGGGTACAACAAGAATATATATGAATACAAAAAATATAGGGCATCCCCAAGCGGGAGCTAGCTCTTCGCTGCAAGGCGGTCATAAATCCCACGCAAAATAAATCAACAATATGCAAAATAAGCATAAAAAGGCATAAGTAAGAAGCAACATGTCAGCTCAAGTGAGCGCGACCCAAAGAACAATATACAAGCCCAAAAATCTCACTGTCTCTCCTCTAAGTCAATATACAACAGCACTGGTAGATACAGTAGATGGAGTACACTAGATGCAATGAATGTACGACGTGGAAGACAAAATAAACATATAACCCACCTACGAGAAAAAGCCTCGAGTCCAGGCAAAGGAGGAAAAAGAAGCTAGTGCGCCCGCTGCTACTGTGCTGACGGAGCAGACCTGCAAAAAGACTGTGGCACAACAGGGGTGAGTTGCCAACTCGTGAGTAATAAATAACATCTATAGAGGCTATCGTAAGCATGCAAACAAGCATCCTAGCATCTATAATACAGGTATGGCAGGATATACTAGCAGGTATGTATGCAACATGAATGTACTAGCAGGTATGTATGCAATATGAATCAACTCGTGATCTGAATGTGTAAGTATAAGAAATCATATTTTTCTTTTAGGAATCTCTTTTGAAATATCATCACAATAGCAATGGAATCAACAAGAATCCGTGTCCAGCATCAACACCTCAAAACTGTCTCAATCTCATGTATCCATATCATAGTATCTCTGGCCTCAGCCGTCCGGCTGACCCATCTCAAATATCCATATCTCAACATCTCGTGGCCACGGTTTGTATCCTCTGGATATCCGCCATGCCAAAAAGTCACCGGTAGGTAGTCCATCCCCTGCCAGGCTCATCGTCAGCTACACGAGCTTCTTGCCCCGGGGTACTTTACCGAGCCCACCATGTACCCGAGACGGTTCATCCAACTCCTCAAAACGAGTCTCGAAAACCAGAGCAAACTCATGGTGGACGACACTTACATCACTAGAAAACCGCAATTCTTCATATTTTTTTAAAAGGTAATAAGTTTTAGCAATTTTGCGGTTTTCCCCCGAAATCCAGAAATATCATAAATCTCAAGAAATCCTCATAAGTGCATATGTCAATGAAAATGAATGCATATGGTATCACTAATCAAATTGCAATGTATCATTAATAGACTAGGAATGAACAAATGATGTAATGAGATTCATGCACATGAATAGCAATTCTACAATTTTATTTTAAGGATTTAAAGGCAATAGCACAGGTTTAAGCATCAATTATAGTAAAAAGGTTTCAAATTATAATTTATCTAGTGTGGTGGCATGGCAATTACCAGGGCATGTGTGTACACATGAATAGTGCTCGTGCTGCATATTAAAACCCTGGCAATGGTGCAGGTGTCCTATAGAATGGGTTCGCATATGTATGTCAAAATAAAGCATGGATGTAGTTACTAATATTACTAGAAATCTTTAACTACTTAAACTATCGGGCGACCTGCGCCATCCAAACGATAGTCCCCGTAGATATTACATCTACTCACCGGAAATCCCCAGCAAGCTATGTCCAATCACCGCCTTTCGTTTTCGTGCCGCATCCGAAGTCTCCACGACCGATCCTGGAATTTGCACCAATACAAAACATAAGGTTATATATCATGAAACGATGCAAATCTCAAACGAAAATATCAACGTTCACAAGCTAGGCACAACGTGCACAAGGTGCGTGGAACACACACGAAAATCGCAAAAACTAACTAGAATCGTCGTTTTGGGACGCCCAGCAAAACTAAAACCCGATTAGCCCAAATTCTGCATGCACACCTCCTAAATGTCATAGGAGATGCCAACAATATCATCAAGATCTCATAAATCAATCACCACAATATTTTACGAAAACCTAGTAAGCATGAAAGCTAGAAAATTGGCGCAAACATCGCGGATTTGCGTAGAAAAGACTACAATTAAGCTTGAACAACCAACCAGACTACAAGCAATCTACAACCCTCACATAACCCACATGCAATGCTTCAAATTCCCCTTTTTCCATAAACAAAACCCTTCTTGATTTTTATAAACAATAACTACAAACCAATTTCAGACTTTAAAATTTACTAAATTAGCATAATTTGAAGACCACCTAAACAAAGTAACCTCTTTGATTTGGTTGTGTAGGAACTAGCTAGCAAAATAAATTTAATTAACCAAATAACTGTGTGCTAAAAACCCTAGTTTAAAACAACTACTCTCTTAAAAAAAACTAGATTAGAAATTAACACTAAATTAACACTAAAACAATTTAATTTAAGGAATTTAGCCACAAGTGTTAAATGGGTAAGGATTATATCTCAATTTCTATAGATCTAGCATGGTGATTTGCCTCTAAAAATGCCTCCTTTCCACATGTTTTCAACTAAATTAGGCTTGAGAAGAGATAGCACAATGATTTGTTTTGGTTTTGTGAAGAAATTTGTGGATTTATATGGATTTTGAGGTGGAATTTTGATGAGTTTAGAAGGAAAATGAAAGGGGAAATTTTGGGGCTGTTGGGTGCAGGATTTTCGGCAGTGAGGGAGTGGGGAGAGGTGTGGGGGAGTTATGGAAAAAGATCCAAGTCAACCCTCTCATATCAATGTACACATACTTCCAAATTAACATATTTAAAACCTTTTTAAAACACTTCATTTCTTCCAAGAGTTGAAGTCAAACAAGAGGAAGAAAAAAAACATGGACTGCTATTGGTGGGGCCGGCCTAGTGGAGAGAAATGAGTGAGAGAGATTTTAAAAAAAAATTCTATGCAAAAAGACCCCCCCCCCTAAGTCCAAAATTGCAAGTTTTAGTTCAAATAATTAAAATTTTAGTTTCCCCTCGATTATAACTAATTAGAACTTGAAATAAAATACTAAAAAATTATATTACAAACTAGATTTTAGTTAACATGACTCTAAAGAGTAAAATTAGACCATTTAAATTTGTATTTATCGCTAATTTAATGTATTTTTAACAGCTTAAAATAATATTAAAAATTGAAAAATAGGGAAAAATTTTTAAATGACCAGAATTTTATAAGTAACTCATTAACTACTAAAAACTAGCAATTACCTATCCAAATTAGGTATAATTTGGCCTATACTGCAAAATAACTATAATGACGATTTACGGAAAAATACCAAATTTTCACCGATTTTCGGAAAAACACCAAAACGACTTTTCAAAGCGTTATATGTGTGGTGTGATGTGCATTAAATGTGCATTGAATCCAAAAGATTATGATGTGATTTGATGCATCTATTTTCCTTCCAATCCCTGAGTGCATCGAAGGCTTCTACAGACAAAACTAGCAACACCAGAGTGATATTGGAATGCACACAAGACCACACAACAAGCACGAGCTTAAGACTCCTCTAAAGGACCGGCCACATGCCTATTTTAGCCGAGCAGGCCGGACCCCTTACCCCAATGATCCCCATATTTTCACTGTCCCTCCCTAGCTGCCACGTCACCTTATTTTTACTGCTGGTTTATTTTTCTTCTGTGCCTATATAAGCAGACCAGTGAGCAAGGGAAAGGCTCTCTCTCATTCTCTCATATAGTATATACATTTTGTTAGTTTATTTTGTTTTTGGTTTAGCTTGAGAGTGAGTGGGTTTCAACTTGGTTTCTTCTTCTTCTTCCCTCTTGGAGCTTTATTTGGAGAGCTTCATTATGGACGTTGAATGAGTTACCAATATCTTGTACCTAACTTCTTCAAGTGTTAATAAATTTGTTGTTTCTTTTAATACTTGCTTTCTTTTCCTTATTTGCTTTTCCTTATCATGCTTAACTAATCTTTGTTTGTTTGTGGTAATGGTAAGGAAGTGAGATGAAAGGCTTTGCCTCCTCCTCCTATTGTTTATGTTTAATGTGCTTTAACATGATTATAACTTAAGGATTGTTTTATATATTGACATGATATGGTATTTTGAAACCATGATTACTTTGTAACCTCTTCATATACCATATTCACTCCCCTTCCCTATTTCACAATGTTTAAGTAAGAATCAATTTGGTGTTAAATTTGCTAAGTTTGGATACGGTATTTTGTGACCAAGTGCTTGACAAACCCTTCGTTTTCATATACCCTATACTATCACAACCCCTTAGCAAAATTAACACTAAAACTATTTGCTCTCACTCACTAATTTGTGTTTTTGATGTTGCGGTATGCTTGATAACCCTTATGTTTAGTGTTGATACCCCAAACTTGGACATACAAACGGTAAGTAAACAAAACAGACTCGTTTGGTGTTTTGCGGAGAATATCGGAATTTGGCGACTTGTGCCTCGCAACCGCTTTGACAAGTCGTGCTTCATGCTGGGATCAACGTGAGGACGAACAACTCATGATCAATGGATCGTCGAGGGAATCGTCATGATTCGACCTTCCGAGCCAAAGCCACGACCATTCTTTCTTAACTTGTTTTCGTTGTTTCTTTGTTTTCGTATTCTTTTATTTTTTTGTGACAAATCAAATCATTCATTAATTTTTGAACCTTAAAATCAAAAAATCTAATACACAATTCCCTGTGGATCGACCCGCACTTACCGGCTTGCTACAACGCGCCGTGCAATTACGGTTTATAAATATTTAAAACGAGAACGATCTCGCGTGCGCATTCCATTTCCTTAAAAGTCATATCCATTTCAAAACATACGCGTTTGCGCACACGGGTGAATTCCCAACACTCCCCTGCCAGGCTCACCGCTTAACTATATAAGTCTTCTTGTCCCAGGGTACCTCACCAGGTCCACCATGTACCCACAGACGGTGCCTACCGCTCCTCGAATCGGGTTTCACATACCAATCTCAGAACCGAGAAATCTCATGGTGGACGTCTTAAAATATCATATCAAGAGAAACCGAGTTTTTAAAACAATACATACTTTCTTTTGAAATATAACCACGGTTCTCAAATCCAGAATCTCATGAAAACAACATCTCAATGCATATAATCGTAAAGCATGATGTATGCAAATATAGAACAGAATGTGAGCATATCAAGTATATCATGCGACATGGTATAGTGATGTGAGCATAACAAGTATATCATGCCAATGTGTCATGTGACAATACTGAACAATTAAGAGTAATAGCATGATGTAGAACTTCTACTGTGTAGTGACATAGCAATTATCGGTGAAGAAAGTGTATGAGCCGGACAATCTGTGTAAGTGTAATATACACATTATCGATAATGGTGTAGGTGTACTAGCACAGGTATATATAATGCAATGATAATGTCATCAACGTAGCATAAAGTACATCGTCAGCAAAATGCTATAAGGTATACATATCTATAATATATCCGAGTCAGTGAATCTATCAATCGGCATCCATCCTCAAACAACACGTACGGTATAATTCATCGTACGGCGACATTAAGCCATTAGGGATTCTATCAACCTATATGACAATGAGGGTACAGATCTAAAGTCTCGTATGACATATCACTCATTGTTCTTATAAATATAAATATATATATCGTCACATTAGCATCAGTATCATATCATGTCTTGGCAATAATATTTATACTCTCATATCACCTCGCATCCGTATAGCAACATATCAAGCCAAGTCATCTTATTTCGTCACATTCTCTTTTCATCACCTCAATATCTCACATCAAATAATCTTATATGCCTTTATCTTATTTTACCGATCTCGTGTCATATCCTTATAGTTTTCATCTCATATCTCGATATATATATTCAATCATTCATATCATTTTCTAATTATCTTTTTAACCATATCCATAGTTTCGTAGTATAGGTTTCTCCGACTGTATTCTATATATCAGTTTCCATTCATAATTTGCGAGTGTGCTATACGCTATCCACCCGACTTCCCCCGTAGATATAAATCTACTCACCTATGGAACTCCTTGTTCAGCCGTAGTCGATGTGCTTCGTCGTCTCGGAATCCACACGTTGGTACCTACAATAAATACACAGTCGTAATGCTAATAAAATCAAGTACGGAAAACCGATACGGCTCACGGTACGCTCATAGGTTAGAACCTATAGCCTACGCATGCAAAAACAACCAGACAACCCTCGTCGTCGATGTGCAAACATCCAACGACCAAATACAATATCAAATATCAAAATCAATAATCCCAATATCGGAAAACATATCCAAAACCAACCAAATATGCTCCTAGATTTATCTCAGGTTAAATCGGGACTAAACAAGAAAGTACAGGGGATAGGTTATAGGGTAATCAAGCTACAGCCAAAAACTCAACCCCAGAACCCACTAAAAATCCGGCGACATCCCCTTACAATCCGAGCTCGCCGGCCATACCAGGGCAGAATTGGCTCGAACTTGGGTGGTGTTCTTCTGGTCGTTTGCCTAGGTCAACGGACTTAATAGATTTTCTTTAAACTACCCCAGATAGCTCTAGATACCCTGTAGGCTACAAAACCACCACAAAACCAAGACGGGACCATTCCTAAGTTCATATTTTGGTTTCTATTCCATGTTCTAGGCCAGAAAAGACACCACTCATGTCTTGCAACACTCACTACTCATCACAAGTCCACACAATCACCCAAACCCTCTCTAGGAATTTCCAAACATCACTAATCAACATCGATTTAACTCTAAACTAATAATAGGATAAGCTAAACACAATAACTTAACTGAAGTCTAGAATTATACCTCATTTGGCAACTCAAGAATTTTCTTGAGTTGCTCAAAGTCTTCAAAATCCAACTTTGGTTGGTCCAATGGGTTTGTAGAGAGGTAGGGATCATTTTTAGTGAAGAGAGTATAGGGTTTTAGTGAAGGAATTGAGATGATACATGGAGGTGAAGGTGGAGGGAGCGAGAGGACGAAGGAGATGAAGAAAACAAATGGGGAAGAATGAACGGCAGCCCTCTCTCTTTCTCTCTCTTATCCTCACTCTCTTTCTTACCCTCACTCTCTCTCTTATGCTCAATCTCTCAATTATCTTCTTTTGTCTTTTAGCTCCCTTTTTCTTTTCTCACAATAAATACATAATACCACCAACAAACACAAAGGAAACAACATGTAACCGAATGCAACATGTCATGGTGCACTAGCCATGATTAATTAAAAAAACGGATTTAGCCTAATCGCGATTAGTAGTGCACTAATCATTTTTATTTAAACTGCATATAATTAATTATAAAAATACCAAATCCAATAAATATATTTTGAAATGAATAAATCATTTTAAATCTCCAATTATTTCCTAAATATTGGTATATATTTATACCATTTTATGAAAACCCTAAATTCGCAAATCGAATAGTTTTCACGAAATATATTATTTTAATATTAAATTCCAAAAATAATATTTTATATTTTCTTAAATGTTACAATCTTCACCCCATAAATAAATTCGGTCTCCGAATTTACATTTAAACCCCCATATGCTAAAACATTTCAATAATCATCTCCAATCAACGGGGCTCCGAAATCACGGAAGATTCAGAAATACTATAGCGCATCGTGTGCGCTTGAAAACGATTATGGAACTCAAAATCGAACTCTGTAAAGCGTCATGCAATCATCGGAGTTACAAAGGAGATACAGATCTCGAAATCCACTACTGAAATCCAATATACACTAGTCGAATACTATAATACGTATATAGTACGCATCCTTGGAAAAATCTCCTAAAACTGAATAAAACGTATGCAAAATCTTTTCTGAATCGCCGTGTGATGCGTAACTCACGGCACAAGTAATAAATATACGTTCATATGCATTTTGCTCAAATATACGTTCCGCCCTTTTGAAATATCCCAAAAGGTTTCCTTTATAAACGTTCGTGTCGCTGGCGGACACGTAGGAAATAACGAGACTATAGATCCTTTTTGAAAAGCTCTTGGTAAACTTTTTATGCATGCAAAGTACTCAGGTACTGTCCTAAGATCAGTCCTGCTCGGCTACAACATAATATAGTGCCCATCATGAAAACAAAGTGCTCAAAAGCGAAATCAGCCACTAAAGGCATATCCAACAATCCCGTGCGTCTGGTGTGTACGGAAATCAAAGCCAAATACAAGTGCTACGAAAGTGCACAAAACCAAACTAAGTGCAACGGGTGTGCCCGAAAATATCTGTCTAGTGCAACGGATGTGCACGACAACAATATTCAGAGAATCTAGAGTGCATGAAAATCTCAACCCAGTGCAACTAACATGTACGAATGAAAATCCCAATCTAGTGCATCCGGTGTGCACAAAATCACATCTTATATCATGCTTCCAACATACGCGAAAATCCCAATCAAGTGCATCCGTCATGCACGAATGAAATCTAAATCAAGTGCATCCAACATACACGAATAAAAATCTAAACCAAGTGCCTCTGATGCGTACAAAATCCAATACCAAGCGCCTAACATGCGCAAAGATCCAACCCAAGGGCGTCAGGTCCGTATACAGTATCTAGTGCAGTAGCGTGCACAAAAATGAATGTCAAGGCAAACGCGCAAAAAAACATAAATCTGGTGAAACAAATGCTCGAAGACATAAATCGGGTGCAACAACGGAAACGCATAAATAACTCAAATGCGTATAAAAACAACACCGAGTGTACCAAGGTGTATAAAATCATAAACGTGAGCAACTGCGTGCACAAAACATATATCAATCCACTGCAAGCACATGTGAGCTATACTAAGTGCAAAATCAAATCGAGTGCGTACCACATGCACAAAATCAAATCAACCGTATGAAATCCACGAAATCATAAACACGTGCAGCCAAGGCACAAAACCGATATCGAGTGCAATAGATATGCACAAATCGCAAACCGATGTGGCTATGTATAAACATAAATCAAGTGCAATAACTATGCACAAAAGAAAATATCCAATAGGTGCAGCCATGGTGCACGAACACATAAATCACGAAACTCAATCATCAAAGCTCAAATCCAAACGATATAAGAGTGATACTCGGATCACAACGCAAATCGTAACAATTGACATTGAGGTACACCTCTTACAATGTGTAAAAATGTCGGTACGCCCAAAACTGGCAGGGCAAGAACATCTGCTTGCCTCCTGCTCATGGTCTGGCATCCTCTGTCTCTAGGTCCTCATTTCTTTATGGATTACCAAGCTCGCAATCCATCGGCTCGTCGGTTCGGTCAGGTGTACTAATGGAAACGATTCCGCTCTGACACTCCTCTGGTCATCTATCGGCCAATTAGCATGACCGCTCGTAATGCAGCACGTCACTGGCATCGGCATCTGGCCCTCTGAATAAACGTGACACAACTGATCCTGGGTGAAAATCTTACCGCAGCAGTGTCTTGGAAGGAACCTGCTCAAGGTCTCTTCCGATCTCGCCTATGCCGAAGTATACGGAGGCTGGTACTCTTACATAATCTTTTCTCGCTTTCTGGACATCTGCGTTCTCAACACAGCATTTCCTCGGGAACTGGCCGTATCCCAACGCCTCTGTATACATATCAGATCTCTAATCTCATCGGGGAGTAACAACAGCTCGTTAACATCTCGCACGAACCTCTTGTTCCACTCGTCTTTATTTTCGTCCGCTTCAATGTCACGTCATGCTATCTGCGTACTACAATTGTTCTCGGCTACAGTCAATCCGGAATCTCTCACACGGACTCGAAATTACGAATTCGGTATCTTCATCACTCTATAAAAGATATCTAGTCGAACACGTCCTCGCGAACTCGTCCCAACCATCGTAGGAATATACTTTATTCATCCGCTCTCGATCAACTCACAACGCATTTGGGTGAAGTCCTCTATCCGAAGCTGGTCAACTTACTAATCTCCTATCAAATCATCCAACGAACAACGTCATCTCTAAATCGATCTACTCTAGATCTGAATAAAATTCTGCACACTGGAAATCTTCAACTCAACTGAGCCTGCGTCGGCGCATCAAATCAGACGAATCATCTCGGTCGCTCAACTCTACTCAAGATAGACTAGCTATCTTCTGTCGCATTACTGCTTGAAAGCTCCCGCGATCTCAGCTCATAAGCTCTGGAAATGACATCCTATCAAACTCAGCAACAGCTGAGTCATTTGTCTGCAAGGTAGACGACATTACAAACTTTAAGGTAGGCTGTACATCAACAGTCCTCTCATAACTGGCAGCCTCTATCAGTGGCCCGATCATCCGGTGCAAAACCGAACACTCGCCTCAAACGAGAGGTCATAACACAAACACTGAATCGAGACGTTCCAATGTCACCAGAAAAAATGATGGTCAGTCCTCGTCCATGACGAGCTCGCCCTGACCGCATCACTAGCAGCAGCTCAATCTACGCTCAAACCATGGTGACAGGAACAACAAGCATGTATCAATGAAGATAAATCAAAGGAATCAACAAATGCGGAATGGATACATGATCATAAGGAGGAACGAAATCAGCAAGAGTATGATCATGGAAACGAATAGAATCAAGGATCTCAAATGGATGTATTATCAAGGGAACGAAGAGAATAACAAGTCTCAAGATATGTACATCCTAAGGTCACTTATGCGGAGTATCGTATCGTATCGTAAGTATACCGCGAAACATACACACGGTATGTCACTCTACTTGGGTTACCTACTTCATCAATCAGGGTCAGCCTATGTAACTAAAGTTCGGGTCTAATACCCTCCTGTTCAAGTCTAAGTTCTGTAAGGTCAAGCCTAAGTTCCGAAATATATATACACCCTAGATTTCGCATAGTCAAACATAGACTCGAACCAAGGTTAAACCTAGCGCTTTGATACCAACTTTGTCACGACCCGAAATTTAGTTCATGACCGGCACTTAAATCACGCAACGTTTAAAGGCACAATGTAATTTATGTTGGGTTTACCTAGCACCTCATCTAGGGTTTGGAAGCATCACACATGCCACAATTAAAATTTTAAAGGTGCTTAGTAAACTAACCATGAATCTTTAACAAGAATATTTAGGGTAACAAAAATTTGTATCATATACAAAGAACATATTATCACTAAGTGAAGAAATTACAACCTTTGTAGACTTCCCTTGGTGACTGCTTGGCTCTTTGAGAGTTTGGAATGGATCGATGGAGTCCTTCCTCGTCCACGATGATCTACCCGAAGTCCCTTTGCCCAAAGCTCCTTGCTTTACTTGATCTTGGAAAGAAGTATAGCATACACCCTACACAAATGGGCTAGATGTGTGTAGAATGATGAGGTGGTCTGTATCCTATAATCAAAATCCTTTCTTTTTATCAACCTCACTCTTTAGAAAAATCAAGAGAGCTTGGAGGAAGAAGAAGATAATGGTGGCTAAGCTTGAGCTCAAAGGATAATGATATGATGAATGAAATAAGTGAGAATGAATAATCAATATTAATCCTTCTCACTTCAAACCATGGTTAACTAATATCTAGATATTATTGTATTGAGTTAAAGTCCGAATGAAATTTAAACCATGGTTTGAATTAGGTCAAAGAATAGACAAGTTTGGATAATTATCAACCATGATTTAATTTTCATTTCCTTTTTCTTTTTCTCAAAAAAAATATATATCTATATATAAATGAACCATGTGAGTCTTGCATTGCCACCATTTTTGTATCAACAACCATGATACAATGTATGTATGTATATGTCCATGCACATCATCATGTGTATACATGAATGCATACATCAACGAAGAAAAGGGTTTAATAAAGAATCAATCTAAAAGTCAAATGTTAAATCAACACTTGATTTAGTAAACCAGTCATATCACATACGACCCGACCGATAGAAAAACTCCGGATTAATATACGTTATCACATACACGTATTTAATCGGGTCCCCGCGCATATCTCATATGCACACCACATCTTTTTGCTTGAGCCAGGAAACATCATTGTGGGACTCTAAGACTCGACAATACGCCGGCAGTAGGTGATGATCATATCAAACACCCACAAACCGAAAGCGGTCAGCTAAACGTAACGGCCACCCGGGTATTGAGCGATCAGAAGAAAACCAGCGAAGCTGTCAAAACTCCCGTTGAGCCAACTGGCAACACTTACCGTCCAGTCCGGTCTCTTCGTCAGATATGCTGCATATCAAGTCTAGGGATGGAATCGTCGACCCCAATAACTCAATAAGTCATGCCGGAGTATAGCTCATAACAGATCGAGAAACTACTTATAACACTTATCGGTAAATCTCAGCAGCCCTGACCAGGGACTTCCTGTTATAGCCAATCGAGCATTACACAACATCAACCCCCAATACCAGGAGAGACGAAACCCCTCCTATCGCTCATTGCCTCCATGTGCTTCGGGACTGTACCTAAAGTCCACCTATTTGCACGACTCAGTGGAGCCTTAGTACGGTGGATATCAAAGTACAGTGGGAGGACACACAAGACTCTATGACGATCTTGGGTCTACAGACTAACATGTACCAGTGTCACCTGAGAACTACTATCCGACGATAGATATAATTCCACATAGGAGTTATCGGCGAGTCCGTTCAGTGTACCCAGTCTCTACTGAGCACCCGCATACAATCTTAGGTGTCATCACACCAGATGGATATGGGATCATCCATCGCCCATCATATAGGACAAGAATGGTATACGCTAGTCTACTCTAGAATATCGATGCTCCGTCTCGATACACCCACGACTAGGAACAGTTGAAGGATATGCTTATAAACTACAGGTGTCCCACTAGTACGATCTGCATCATAGTCCTAGTAGTCAAGCAAAATATCCTATGGGCTTTATCAATATGTACCAAATGAATAAGATGCATGATCAAATGAACATGTTAAGATAAATTAAACCAGATAGCATACTATCATGTCGAGCAAGAAAGTCATATATATATATATATACATGTCCAAGCATCCACTATACACATAATGGCCTCTAGGGCATACATATATCTAACAATTTCCCACTTGCACTAAGGCCAATTATTGGCGTATCTCATACCCAACATCTCAAAAAGTCGCTCATGCTGCGGCTGTGGAAGGGCCTTGGTGAGTGGATCCGCTGTGTTATTCTTTGTATCTACTCTCCGAATCACCATCTCCTAGCTATCTACTATCTCCCAGATCAAATGATATCGCCTCAGGATGTGTCTGGACTTTTTATAGGACCTTGGTTTTTTGGCAAACGCCATAGCCCCATTATTATCAAAATACAATGGTATTAGATCAATAATGGTTGGAACTACTCCTAGTTCCGCGAAGAACTTCCTCTTCCAGACGGCTTTCTTGGCAGCATCAATTGCAGCAATATACTCAGTTTCCATTGTGGAGTCTGCAACGGTATCCTGTTTGGAACTCTTCCAACTAACCGTCCCTCCATTGAGGGTAAATACAAACCCTGAGATAGATTTATTGTCATCCTTATCACTTTGGAAGCTGGAATCGGTAAAGGCCTCCATCTGGAGATCCCCATTATCATACACCAAGAACAGTTCTTTAGTACTTCGCAAGTACTTAAGAATGTTCTTCACTACTATCCAATGATTCTCCCCTGGGTTAGATTGATACCTGCTTACTACAGCTAGTGCATAAGCTACATCAGGGCGAGTACACAACATCGCATACATTATAGATCCTACGGCTGAAGCGTAGGGTACAATGCTAATGCGAGCTCTCTCTTCATCTGTCTTCGGACAGAAGTCCTTGGAGAGAGTGATTCCATGACAAGCGGTCAAGGCACCACGCTTAGAATCTTCCATGCTAAACCTTTTTAGGATGGTGTCAATGTACTTTGTTTGGGACAATCCCAATAACCTCTTGGATCTATCTCTATAGATCCTTATGCCCAAAATGCATGAGGCATCACCCAGGTCTTTCATGGAGAACCTTTATGATAAGAATAGTTTGACCGATTGTAGCATAGGAATATCATTTCCTATCAAGAGAATGTCATCGACGTACAATACGAGGAATGCGACAGTACTCCCTACAATCTTCTTATAAATACTTAGCTCATCTATATTTTTGATAAAATTAAACTCTTTGATTGTATCATCAAAGCAGATGTTCCAGCTCTATGAGGCTTGCTTTAATCCATAAATGGATTTAAGCAACCTACATGCCTTCCCATTGCTCCCACTGTCAATGTAGTCCTCTAGCCGATCCATATGAGCGCATTCTTCTAAATCACCATTTAGAAATGCAGTTTTAACGTCCATCTGCCAGATTTCATAGTCGTAGTAAGCAGCAATAGCAAGTAGGATCCGAATTGATTTAAGCATTGCTACCGGAGAGAAAGTTTCATCATAGTCCAATCCTGGTCTTTGACGAAAACCTTTCGCTACAAGCCTTGCTTTATAGGTCTCTACCTGTCCATCTACACCAATCTTTCTCTTAAAGATCCATTTACACCCTACGGGTTTTTTCCCAGGAGGTGCAACGTCCAAAGTCCAAACTTTTTTGGTTTACATGGACTCCATTTCGGATCTCATGGCTTCCAGCTGTTAGTTATATGTATGCCCTAGAGGCCATTACTGTACATTGGATATATATTGTAGTGGATGCTGGGACATATATAGGTAGGACTTTCTTGCTCGACATGATAGTACGCTATCTGGTTGCTCTTTATCTTAACATGTATACTTTCTGTCTCTCTGTTACATGTTGATAAAGCCCTTAGGATGTGTACTCGACTTCCAGGACTATGATGCAGATCATACTAGTAGGGCCTGGGTAGTCCATGAGTACATCCTTCAATGTTCCTAGTCGTGGGAATATCGAGACGGGGTATCGATATTCCAGAGTAGACTAGCGTATATCCTCTCAACCCATGTGATGGGCGATGGATGATCCCATATCCATTGGTGTTTGACATCAGAGATGGTATGCGGGTGCTCAGTGGAGACTGGGTACACTGAACGGACTCGCCGAGAACTCCCAGATGGTATTATACCTCACGTCAGATGGCAGTTCTCTTGTGACACTGGTGCAGCTTAGTCTGTTGACCCGAGATCGTCATAGAATCTTGTGTGTCTCCCACTTTGTTTTGATTTCCACCTTACCACGGCTCTACTGAGTCATGCAAACATGTGGTTTTTGGGTACAGTCCCGATTCACATGGAGGCAATTAGCGATAGGAGGGGATTCGTCTCTCCCGGTATTGGGGGTTGATGTTGCGCTATGCACGACTGGCCATAACAGGAAATCCCTGGCCAGGGTTGCAGTGATATACTGGTAAGAGTTATCAGTAGTTTCACGATTGTTATGGACCTCACGTCGGCATGACTTATCCATCTATTGGGGTCTGACGTTTACCAACCCTAGGCGAGATATGCGACATATCAGACGAACGGACCGGACTGTACGGTAAGTGTTACTGGTTGGATTCACAGGAGTGTGAGCGAGCTTGCTCATCGATCTTCTGATCGCTCAATACCCGGGTGGCCGTTACGTTTAGCAGACCGCTTGCGGCTTGTGGGTGTTTGATATGATCATCACCTGCTGCCGGCTTATTGACGAGTCTTTAGAGTCCTACACAGAGGTTTCCTGGCTCAAGCGAAACAAAATAGGAGCGCATATGAGATATATGCGGGACTGAGAATAATGCGTGTATGTGATATCGTATTCTATTCTCGCGATGAATGTATCGATTGGTTGTATGCGATATAACCTAGTTATCGAATCGAAGATTGATTCGATAAGTCGATACATTGAATATTAGTCGGTCATATGCGATATGACCGGATCGTTAAATCAAGTGTTGATTTAATGATTTAATGTATAATTATATATTTGATATATTACTTTATATTAACTAGTATTTGTTCACTTAAAATGGATTTTCTCACTTGATGTGCACATTGCATATGTGATATATTTTTGTGCACTTGCTTGTATCATATTTGATGATACATGCAAACTTGGGTGTGTATGATTAAACCATGGTTATGTTAATGGTTGGGGTTTTGATTTACTTATCTATTTATTTTCTTTAATTCATTTTTGGAAAGAAATGAAATGGTTGCTTCTTTTGTCTTTTGTTGAAATTTCATGAAGCTTTGAAGCTTTGACGATTTTGTTTCTTAGCCTTAACCTAACCATTAAACCTAACCCTAGTTTATTCTCTACACTTAACCATGGTTGCTATATGATAAGTATCATTTTTATTTTCTATTTTAGATAATACTTATCATATTCTTCTTCTTCTTCTTCTTCTTCAACATGAAGAAAGCTTGCTACCATTAATGGCAACATGAGAAAAAGAGTGAGAAATCCAATTCTAAAGTGAACCCACTTTCTATTTCTTCATCCTCTACCACTTGCCAAGTAGTATAGAGTGTTTTCTTCACAAGTTTCATGACTTGGTGAAGTTGGAGCTTGATCTTGAGTTGCCTCGACATAGATCATATTCGACATCGAAGTCGACGACCTAGCCCGATCTTTTCTCCGACGAAACCTTCGCCAGAGTCCGGATTCCGATAGGTACAGCGGAGGGACGTCATCACGGAGCTTAGGAAGTGGAGGACCGGATCTAGAAAGGTTGTAGTCACTTTCCTTTAGCAATAAAGTTGTTTACTTGCGTGCATCGCCTTATCATCTAGTTAACGATCTGTATTAGGGTTTGTAGGCACATGAAATTTTTTGAATTGGCCATGTTTGATCACTTGTAGAACCTCATGGGTGTGCCTAGGAACCCTATAGTGGTATCAGAGCTACTAGGCATTGGATGTCGACCTATGGGGGGTTCTCACTGTGTGATAGTGTGGCGAAGCATAGACTCTTACCCCCAGGGTGTCCCGAGACCGGAAGGTTTTCCGGCGGGTTGTAGTCCTCGCGAGGGGGCATGCGTAAAAAGTAGCCGCCGAGGGACCCGTTGGTGCCACGGCGACCCCATTGGATGGGGTTGCTGCCTGACCTACAGTGGTATCAGAGCCTAGCTAGAGCCTTAGGCAATGCGTAGACGGAATTAGAAGTCTGATCGAACCGAAACCCTAATCTCAAATTGCTCTCTGTACATTTTTTGAAATCGGGGATTTTTGAGAATTACAAATATGCAGAAAAATCAGCAGGAGTTTCTAAGAATTACTGTGAAGCCCGTACGCCTGATTCAGTCAAAGCGCGAAGGAACCGCGGCATTAGCATGGCTAATGCGGCAGTTCCGCGGCCACTTAGTCGTTTCTTCAATTGCTTTTTGCACAGTAATTCCTATATTTTGGTGCTGTATTTTCTGGGAATTTTTAAATCTTACTCAAGAGTTGAGTTTTCTGGGTTGTATTGGGAGTTCGTAGATTCGATCGGATTATCAAACTTTGTCTATGTGTTTTTCCGGATAATTTTAGAATATGTCAAAAAGTTCGACCGGATGTAAATACCCACTTTTTCCCCTGCCGGGAAATTTCCAATTGTTGGACTTTTCCGTAGTTTAATGACGTTCTAAGTAGTGCAAGTAACGCGATGGTCCCTCTAGAAGACAACAAACCTTAACTCGATTATGTGACCGTATTGAACTGCCCTTTGAACCTTATGGTTTGGGGCAGTACGGCGTGTCACATGTGAGGCGTTGGCTTGACCCTTCTACAGCTGGACCATTGGTACTGAGGCATGAAGTGAATGTTTTTAAACTTATTTCATGTGTTGAGCTGTTTCGGGAAAACTTGGGTGTTCGATTGTTCGATTGGAAAGTTTAACATTTTCTATTTATCCGGAATGTGATACAATATTTGGAATTCACAAGCTGTTATGAGATAACTGAATGAATGTTATAAATCTAGCGGTTTAGTCTCACTTGATCGGTCGCCACGGAATTTTGATGTGATCAAAAGTCCGTCGCAATCACGTAGCGTACGCGGATACTCGCCGGGTAAACTTAATAGACAGCCTCACTCCATAGCCCTGACCAAGTGACTGTAGGAGAACCCCGTCGCCGAAAGCATTCGTTCGGGTGCTCGCGGCAGCGGTGTTCCGCCTTGGTGCACTTCGTCGGAGGCATCGGGGGTGCAGCCGTCTACTGAAGTTTGCGACGAGCATTCGATCAGGATGTCAGGAATCTTGTTGAATTGCCCGACTTGATATTGAAAAGTGTTTTCGATAATGAGACTAAAATGCGGGGTTTATAATTGTTAGGCATGCGATGTCTAAGTATTTCATTTGATTAGGCATGCGATGTCTAAAGAGTTTGCGGATTCCAACTGTTGTAGTTTTACACTTTCTTTTCTGTGACCGTAAGTGTAATATGTGATATCGCCGGTTTCGTTGCTATATGTCAACGATAATTGGGATGCGCATATTTACTTACGTTGATGACATGTGATGTTATGTGTTGCTGGGTATGTTATATTGGATCGTCGTGTTTGAATAGCCGGGGGTTTTTTATGTGAGATGAGTGTTTTTCATTTTCATTCATGTAAAAACTTGTATGTAATATTCTTTTATTGGGGCACTTACAGGTTGCGGATGATGTCACCATTTGTATGTTATTTACTTTTCCGCATTAGGATAGACCCAAGGAGGGGAGCATAAGTAACCGGGTTCTAGGGTTCAGTGGGAGACCATCTCGAGGAGTCGAGTCCGGGTCTCCTAACCCTAGAATTGGTAGGGTTGCTTGCCGCTCTCGTAGGGGTCTAGGGGTGTGGGATTGGCTATTCATCATGACCGTGGAATCCGTGTTTTATACTGGCTCGTATTGAAAACACGGACGTCCTAGTATATCCAATATTTCATATGATATTTTCTGCTGGTTTTCTGTGATGTGATCATGTGATTTGTTCAGATAGATATTGTATATAGTATATATGATATATTATATAGACGTTGCTTATGTTTTACACCTGCGCTAGCCCTGCCTCGCTCTGGCGTTAGTTACCTAACCTAACGGTGCGGACAGGACATCGAGGAGAATGCGGATGGCATAAACGTACGTTTTATTTATCTGTGATGTTTAGGTGGACTTAAATGATGGGACATTCATTAATGAGATTAATGAAAGAAAATAAACCTAATTGATGTTGTGGAATCGAATTTCCAAATAAAAAAGGTAGCTACAGTTCTTTCTTTGCATCGCGGTGTTCCTTGTAGAATATCCTGCACCTTATTCGATAAGGAAAGGACCGAGATCCCTTCACCGGGAGTGACTCCTTTAGCAATAACTGCCAGATGCTACAACCCTCGGTTTGTCTTTTGATTGCTTCTATAGTTTCTGCTTTGCACAGCGGTATATATGATATATCCTGCACCTTATTCGATAAGGAAAGGGCCGACGATCCCTTCACCGGGAGTGACCCCTTTAGCAAAACTAGAAAAGCCTCAAAAACATTCCATTTAAAAACCATTTGATTCCGCAACGAGATCAAGTTCAAAGCGTTAAAGGTTTTCATAAAAAACCATTCGCAACCCACCGTCATTTTAGGAAGTAGAGTACTTAGTATTCGTGCTGTGTTTGTTGACCATAGTCAAGGCACAGTTTACGGTAGCTAAGTGATGTCTTCCTACACCGCATATGATGCGATTCGTTAGGACAGTCGCGTGACTTTGTTGACCTTAGTTAAGGGTCATGTGGGTGGGTCTAATTAATCACGAAATGACGGGCAGAACTTGACTAGTACTTATGATTTGTTGACCATAGTTAAGGTCATAGGTGCTAGGGGTGAAAACCATTATCGGGAGTTTCAAGTGTTAAAATTTGCAATGAGATTGCATACCTTCTATATGATAGTTGGATCCCGATACCCACTGCGAGTAATTGTTACTCCTAGGAGAGTTTTGCACTTTGCAATTAGCCGATCAAGTAGGTGTCTAGAAAGGTGTCAACGGGGTTACGCCTCTGGGAAAACGAGGTTTACTGTAATTAGGTCCATGCAAAAGCACGGGGAACCTCCCTCAAAGTACCGACACTGGCCTGGCTGAAAGATTGGCGAACTTGTAGAGTGTAATTAATCCCGGCTAGTCTTTCCTTTTAATGTTTGAAGGAAGATTTGATAAAAACAGTGGGAGCCATCCTGATTAGATAAAATATATAACCAATCTAATCTTGCAAGAGCGCACGCAAAGTGTTTTCTTCTCTCTCTCTCCAGGTAGCGACCATATCACGCCTTAATCAAGATAATAATATGGATGTATTGACCGAACCCGCTTGTTATACTGAGCTGGTTAACGTTGGTCCCGCTCCAACTTATAATTGTTATAAGACAGAGCAGGAAATAGGGGAATACCAGAATTCCTATGCCGCCCAAACGAAGAAAGTGCATATGATGCATCTCCTTCGGGTGTGTTCACTACAAAGAACTGTTTCTCAGTATCCTCTGCATCCTGGGTATTTGATACCGGATCAGGATCCCAAATATGTAATCTGTTACATAGGGCTACAAAAGGGTAGAAAACTGAGAACGGGTAATAAGTTTCATGAGACAGAAAACGGGACAAGTGTTGCAGCCAAGTCTGTTGGTCACCGTCACCCTGTATTAACAATACATTGATTCTGAACAAATGCTATTAGATACCGAACCTGATATACAAAATCATATCAATCTCTTTATTTATTAAAGAAATGATAAAATTTTGTATTGATGGATAATGTTTTGAACATTTCCTATAACAAAAGTTGATCGGTTCAGGAACATTATCTAAAAGCATTGACGTTCTATATCAAACTACAGTTCCTAGTATACAGAACACACACAAGAGGAAGAGTTCAGAAATGAACGATTCCTTCTTGAGGTATTGTAGACTAGGTCATATCAATGCGACCCGACTGGCTGAAGTTACATTTAGATGTATATTTAAATCAGTTTGAATTTACATCTTATGAAAACTTGTCGGTCATGTCATAAAGATTAGATGACCATAGCTCTGTTTATTGGAAACAGAGAAAGTGTTAGTAAACTCTTGCGACCGATACATGATGATGTATGTAAGGTCCCCTGTCTACACATACCAGGACCGGTTCTTTGTACTTCATTATATTCTCTGATAATCTCTCAAGATTCGGTCATATGTTCCTGTTGAAACATAAGTCCGAAGCTTTTGAGGCATTCACAGAATATAAGTTGGAAGTAGAGAACCAAAATACAGGTATAAGTATTATGTCCTTTGATGTGATCAGGGAGGAGAATACTTGTGCATAGAACTCCTGGGAATGAGATTCTCTCTCCGTACTACTTCTCTGAATACACCACAGCACAACGGTGTATCAGGATGGAGCAATCGCACCATATTAGATATGGTGTGCTCTATGATGAGTACTACTGAGTTACCTATTTCCTTTTAGGGTTGTGCACTTGAGAAGCTGCATACCTATTGAATTAGGTTCGAATCAAATCAGTGCCTACCACTCCATATAAGATATGGTATAGGAAGAGCCTATCTCTTAAGTAAGTTAAGATTTAGGATTGTCCGGCCTGTGTCTAAAGCAAAATCCGGACAAGATCGAGGCAAGGTCAGTTCTGTAGAATTGGAAAGATTCCAGTTATACAAAACTGCAGCTGATGATTTGACAGAACCAAAGGATTCAATAGTTCCCGACGAACCTCAGCCTCTTCGCCGATCTGGTAGGGTTCCTCATCCTCCTGAGAGATACCTCGGTTTCTCGATAACAGTGGGAGCGAGGAATGCATCATGAGATAATGACCCAACTAGTTTCGAGCAGGCCATCGAGAGTAGGGACTCTATAAGAATGGCTGGATGCTTAGCGATCTGAGATGGAATCCATGTACACCAACAAAGTATGGACTTTGGTTGCTATATCTGAAGGGTTAAATCCCCATCAGGAGCAAGTATATCTTGAGAAGATTACTTGGTGTAGATGGAAAAGTTGAGACTTTCAAAGCTAGACTTGTTGAAGGTTTTCGTCATCGACCAGGTGTGGATAATGATGAAACCTTTTCCAATAGCTGTGCTTAAGTCCATCCAGATTCTACTTGCCATTGCTACATACCATGACTACGATATCTGGTGGTTGGGTGCCATGACTACTTTTCTAAATAATGATTTAGAAGAGAATGTCTATAAGAACATAGCCAGAGGGCTCCGTAAACAGTGGGAGCAGCGAAAATGTGTGCAAGTTGCTTTACAGGATAAAGTAGGCATCGCGGAGTTGGAACATCTGTTTTGATGAGGTACTCAAAGAGTTTGACGTCATCAAAATGGTAGATGAACCTTGTATGTACAAAAGGGTAGTATAGAGTATGGTAATGGTCCTCGTAGAGTACGTGGATGACATACTCTTGATACGAAAGGGGTTTCCTATACTACGCTCGGTCAATCTCCGCTTATCACAAGGATTCTCCAATAGGATCAAAGTCATACCTCCTAAATCCTGAGTTTTCATCTATGAGATAGATGTAATTGGATGCTAAGATTCTTACTAGATGTAGTGAGATGGTATTAATCGATCCTGGGGAGAATTACTGGAAGGGTTCCAGGGTGATAAAGACGACTGAATGTCAGTCACAGGCCTTGTCTTTACCCTCAGTAAAGGGACGGTATGTTGGAAGAGTTTCAAGATAGATACCGTGGCAAGCTAGACGATAAAGGCTGGTAACATCGCTATTAAAGATACTACCAAAGAGGCAGTTTGGGTGTATATTGGTTCATAAGATGAACTAGGTTCCTACCATTGTATGACAATGGAAGTTTGGCTTTAGCCCAGGAACCCTGGTCCCATCAGTGACCCAGACATATTTTGAGGCAGCATCACCTAATCATGGAGATAGTTGATCTCCAGAGTGATCGAGGTTAGGAGAGTAGACTCAGAGGACAACACGGCGGATCCACTCACAAAGGCCTTTTCCCGAAGAGAGACTTATATGGGATGGTTGAGTATGTGATACTGCAACCACTGCTACAGATGGCCCTAGTGCAAGTGGGAGATTGTTAGTTATATGTATGCCCTAGAGGCCATTACTGTACATTGGATGTATATTGTAGTGGATGCTGGGACATATATAGGTAGGACTTTCTTGCTCGATATGATAGTACGCTATCTGGTTGCTCTTTATCTTAACATGTATACTTTCTGTCTCTCTGTTACATGTTGATAAAGCCCTTAGGATGTGTACTCGACTTCCAGGACTATGATGCAGATCATACTAGTGGGGCCTGGGTAGTCTATGAGTACATCCTTCAATGTTCCTAGTCGTGGGAATATCGAGACGGGGCATCGATATTACAGAGTAGACTAGCGTATATCATCTCGACCCATGTGATGGGCGATGGATGATCCCATATCCATTGGTGTTCGACATCAGAGATGGTATGCGGGTGCTCAGTGGAGACTGGGTACACTGAACGGACTAGCCGAGAACTCCCAGATGGTATTATACCTCACGTCAGATGGCAGTTCTCTGGTGACACTGGTGCAGCTTAGTCTGTTGACCCGAGATCGTCATAGAGTTTTGTGTGTCTCCCACTGTGTTTTGATTTCCACCATACCACGGCTCTACTAAGTCGTGCAAACAGGTGGTTTTTTGGTACAGTCCCGATTCACATGGAGGCAATGAGCGATAGGAGGGGATTCGTCTCTCCTGGTATTGGGGGTTGATGTTGCGCTATGCGTGACTGGCCATAACAGGAAATCCCTGGCCAGGGTTGCAGTGATATACTGGTAAGAGTTATCAGTAGTTTCACGATTGTTATGGACCTCACGTCGGCATGACTTATCGAGCTATTGGGGTCTGACGTTTACCACCCCTAGGCGAGATATGCGACATATCAGACGAACAGACCAGACTGTACGGTAAGTGTTACTGGTTGGATTCACAGGAGTGTGAGCGGGCTTGCTCGTCGATCTTCTGATCGCTTAAAACCCGGGTGGCCGTTACGTTTAGCAGACCGCTTGCGGCTTATGGGTGTTTGATATGATAATCACCTGCTGCCGGCGTATTGACGAGTCTTTAGAGTCCTATACAGAGGTTTCCTTGCTCAAGCGAAACGAAATAGGAGCGCATATGAGATATGTGCGGGACCGAGAATAATGTGTGTATGTGATACCGTATTCTATTCTCGCGATGAATGTATCGATTGGTTGTATGCGATATAACCTAGTTATCGAATCGAAGATTGATTCGATAAGTCGATACATTGAATATTAGTCGGTCATATGCGATATGACCGGATCGTTAAATCAAGTATTGATTTAATGATTTAATGTATAATTATATATTTGATATATTACTTTACATTAACTAGTATTTGTTCACTTAAAATGGATTTTCTCACTTGATGTGCACATTGTATATGTGATATATTTTTGTGCACTTGCTTGTATCATGTTTGATGATACATGCAAACTTGGGTGTGTATGATTAAACCATGGTTATGTTATTGGTTAGGGTTTTGATTTACTTATCTATTTATTCTCTTTAATTCGTTTTTGGAAAGAAATGAAATGGTTGCTTCTTTTGTCTTTTGTTGAAACTTCATGAAGCTATGAAGCTTTGACCATTTTGTTTCTTAGCCTTAACCTAACCATTAAACCTAACCCTAGTTTATTCTCTACACTTAACCATGGTTGCTATATGATAAGTATCATTTTTATTTTCTATTTTAGATAATACTTATCATATTCTTCTTCTTCTTCTTCTTATTCAACATGAAGAAAGCTTGCTATCATTAATGGCAACATGAGAAAAAGAGTGAGAAATCCAATTCTAAAGTGAACCCACTTCCTATTTCTTCATCCTCTACCACTTGCCAAGTAGTATAGGGTGTTTTCTTCACAAGTTTCATGACTTGGTGAAGTTGGAGCTTGATCTTGAGTTGCCTCGACGTAGATCATCTTCGGCATCGAAGTCGACGACCTAGCCCGATCTTTTCTCCGATGAAACCTTCGCCAGAGTCCGGATTCCGATAGGTACAGCGGAGGGACGTCATCACGGAGCTTAGGAAGTGGAGGACCGGATCTACAAAGGTTGTAGTCACTTTCCTTTAGCAATAAAGTTGTTTACTTGCTTGCATCGCCTTATCATCTAGTTAACGATCCGTATTAGGGTTTGTAGGCACATGAAATTTTTTGAATTGGCCATGTTTGGTGTCACGACCCGAAAGAGCACGTGACTGGCCCTTGAATCCTATGAAGTCTATAGGACTCCATCTGATCCAAGTAAGCCAAAAGCCCAGAAATCTAAAACCATTTAAGGAGTAAATAAAGGAAAAACTAGTTTTAAGGGGTAAAGAAAACATGTTTTGAAAATCAAGTTTTTAAATAACTAAGCCGAATATGCATTTTTAAAATGTGTAATCTTTCCAGAAAATTTCGGCAGAGTTTCCTTTGAAAAAACTGGCCCCGAACGGGGTACAACAAGAATAACATAAATATGAAATGATAAAAGGCATTCCTAAGTGGGAGCTAGCTCTTCGTCAATCGATGGTCACAACCACGCAAGCAATATAATATACAACGCCAAAGGGCGAGGATCAAAACCCAAAAAGAAACTCAAAATAGCCAGAAAACCGTAATACTACAAGCGCGACACTAAGGTCGAAATAATACAACACTGTTTTCTAAGTCTGAAACAATATACAAGTTTTGGTTGATGGAATTTCTAGATACAATGAATAATACATGTACAATGGCGGTTCCGATACAAAAGAACCCACCTACCCAAGCAAGTCACCCATAAGGAAGCAGTGTGCCAGAAATGCCGCTATGGGATCTATACGGCAAAAACCTGCAAGAACTATGGCACAACGGGGGTGAGTTGCCAACTCGTGAATAGAAAATATCTACAAGCAGAGATCGAACGTATGACCCATCCTAGGTCAAAATATATATATATATATATATATATATAAACCTCAATATGAATAAGTCTGAAGCATGCTAAACTGGCAATGTAATCTCTATACATGAGTGTAGTGCCAAGTGCTCATGCCAGTACCTCAGGTAATAGCATAACATAAATGTGAGGTACAATCAATGAAATCAATCTGCATGGACGTGGATCCCGTCCACTCGTCACCCAATGACAATAACCATCATGCATGTAAATATCATCAGCATATGCATGGAAATATGAGGATAAAAACCACTTGTGTCCCTCGCGACACGTCAAAATCATGGAACCGGAGTGCCCAGCATCGGCACTCGAAAACATCATGAAAACTGTGCCCACCATCGGCACATAAATCTTCATATATCGGCCTCCGTCAGACCGGATCGGCCCTCGGGCTCTGTCTGCGGTATCGGCCCTCGGCCCCGGCAGTACGCCCATATCCATCTATCGACTCTGGTCAGTATCCTCCGGATAACCTCCAGGTCCAACCAATCACCGGTAGGTACTCGCCACCCTGCCAGGCTCATCGTCTACTCCACGAAAAACATTTCTTGCCCCGGGAAACCATACCGGGTCCACCATGTACCCGCAATCGGCCTCATCCGCCTCCTCGAATCGGGTTTCACATGTCGCTCTCAGCACCGAGAAAACACATGGTGGACGCACTGAAATATCATATCAAGGGTAACCGGGTTTTTTAAACAATTACATATTCTCTTTGAAACACCCACGGTTCCCCAAAACCAGAAATATCATGGAAACAGCATATCTCAATGCGTATAATCAGAAAGCAGCATGTATGCGACATATAGCAGAAAGGTAAGCATATCAATATGTCATGCATCATATCCTGAATGCAACAGTACTACAGTGTAGTGACATGGCAATTATCGATGATGAAGTGTGTGAGCCGACAAACAAGTGTATGTGGAACATACGCATCATCGATAATGGTGCTGGTGTCCTAGCAGCATGACTGAAATATATCAACAATATAAGCGATGCAATGCAAACAGCATGGATATGCGGAATCGAATAATCACGCAACAGTAAGGAACCTGCCTAAATAAATATATCATGCAGCCTTGACATTTGAAATAAGACAAATCGGGGTTTTTAATAAAATAAGGGTTACGGTGTTTTAAGAAAAGATACTTCGTTTGAAAATACCCGTAGAATCCTTTTTTGCCTATCTTTAAAAATATCCCCGATTCGTTAGTTTTGAAATAGGTATGACTCAGGTCAGTCTAATGTCTACTAAGTAATCTAAACAGGAGGGGTATGAAACCACCTACATCTGAGTCGATATACATATATATATACAATAGTCGGTGATCTCGCCTCAATAGTATCACGTACGATACGGTATATCATATAACATCCTCGAGTCATGAGTGCGGATCTAACATCAATATAAAGCTCGTACGGTAAATCGTCGTACGGCATCCCAATAGCTAGGTACGGGTCAATATCATATTCATCTCATCATGTATCAGGTATCATTACCATCATATCACATTATCTCTGATACAAATCTAAGTCCAGTATCATCGATACCATCTATATAAATATGAATGCGGGGTAAAACACATGCCCAAAGGCCCGCTAAAACTATCATGTCGCACCTCAAATACGAACTCTGCCATATCGCCGAATCTCACGGCCTCAAATCCCGTATATGAACACATAGTCCCATACCCATGTGTAGATATACACACCTCCCAATGCGCACAGATAGATGAAAGAATGTATGCAAGTATACGTGTACGTGTATGTGTGAGTGCAACCACTACTCTAGGGTTCGCACTATACCAAACCAATTCATCCTTATCATTGATAATTCCATTATTACCATCAATAATCTTAACAACAAATAATAAATATATGTGTGTATACGTATTCGTATACATCACCACGGACTGCGGGGGTGCTATACGCCATCCACCCGACTTCTCCCCGTAGATATAAATCTACTCACCTGGTCTTCGCTTACCGAAATTGATGACGCCATTCTCCTTCGCCTCGGAATCCTTGCGAGGGTACCTAGAATAATAAACAGTCGCAATACGTATTAACATCGAGGCAGAAAACCGATACATCGCACAGTGTGCTCATAGGTTGGAACCTATGGCCTAAACGTGCAAATCAATTAAACGACCCCTGTTGTCGATGTACGAACATCCGACAACCAAATACAAAACCAAATATCAAAAAAGTGCATTTCAAAATACGGAAAACATAGCCTAAAACACACCAAAATGCTTCCAGATTTTCCCCAGGTGACAATTAGCCAAAACTGCACATAGGAAGGGTCTATTTTAGTGCAAAAGGAGCCCTGGAAAAAAACTGGAACAACTCTACCCTACTCTGGCCACAAATTGCGGCCAGAATGATTAAATTTGCGGCCATGGGTTTGAATTAGGGGCTCGGGTCTTGGTGGTAGCTTCCTAGGTGCCTGCACGACTCACTGTCAGCTCAATTTTATTTTTGGTGCCCCCGGGTTGCTCCAGATTCCAGAAAACCTTCACAGATCACACATTTATCCGATGTCGGGTTTCTAAATCCGTGTTTTGGGGTTTCTAGGGTCTGGTCCAGGTCACTAAACAGCACCTAAGTTTAGTTAACAGCTATTAGGAATCACCCAATTCAAACCAACACTCAAACATTCACTAGGGTTTCCCAATGTCCACTAATATGCACAAAACGACATCTAAACATGATATATCACAAAACTAATCTAAAGGGAAGAAATTATACCTTATCTAGTCCACTCTAGGCAGCACTAACTTCCCAAAGTCGTCAAAATCCCATTTTGCTCGGTCCTTCGTATAGAGGTTGAAGAGGGGATTAATATTTATGAAGGGTGTGTAGGGTTTTGGGGCATGGTTGGAGATGGATCTATGGATTTTTGTGGAGGGTTTTTTTGGAGTTGAGGAGATGAAGAGGAAGATGAAAAATATGATGGGGATTCAAAAATGGCAGCAGCCCCCTCCCTCTCTCTCACAATTCACACACACTCTCTCTCTCCATAAGCCCACCTAACCTAATCATTATGTCTCCCTTGACTTTTTCCTTTTTCTTTTTCTTTTCTCTTTTCTCTCCACCAAAACCATAATTTAAAGCCCAAATGAAATGAAACATGTGTAAAAATGGACATGTCATGGTGCACTAACCATGGAAACTGTAAAAACGCGGATTTGGCTTAATCGCGATTAGCAGTGCACTAATCGGGTTTTTATAGAAACTGCGTATAATAAATTTTAAAAATGCCAAAGCCTTTAATTATATTATTAAATGAATAAATCATTTTAATTTCTATTTATTTCATAATTATTGATATATATTTATACCCTTTTTCGAAAACCCCAATTTCACATATCGGCAGTTTTCGGGAAAAATATTATTTTAATATTAAATTCCCAAAATTAATATTTTATATTTTCCGAAATGTTACAATCTTCCCACTTAAATAAATTCGGTCCCCGAATTTAAATTTAAACCCCAAAAATCTAAAACATTTCAATAATCAGCTCAAAACAGCGGGGCTCCGAAATCATGGAAATCGCAGAAATAACACAGCGCGTCAAGTGCGCATAAAAACGAGTACAAAACTCAAAATCAACTCCATCAAGCGTTACGGAAATTATCGGATTTACACGCATATCCTCAGAGTTACAATAGAGATACAGATCTCGAAATCCACTACTGAATCCAATATACACTAGTCAAATACTATAATACGTGTATAGTACGCATCCTTGAAAACTCCAAAATCTGAATAAAACACATGCAAAATCTTTTCTAAATCGTCGCGGAAATGCGTAATTCCCGGCATAGCTGACGGACGCTCATTTTAAAATAATAATATATGCCCATATGTGTTTTCTTAAATACACGTTCCGTCGTTTCCAAAATATCCCAAAAGGTTCTCCTTTTATAAACGTTCGCGTCGCTCACGGACACGTAGAAAATAACGAGACTATAGCTCCTCTTTTTCGAAAACCTCTTGGTAAATTTTTAATGCATGCAAAGTATTTAGGTACTGTCCTCGGATCAGTCCTGTTTGGCTACTACACAGAATAGCGCCCAACATGAAAGCAAAGTGCTCAAAACCAAAATCAGCCTCAAAAGGCATATCCAATAATCACATGAATCTGGTGCGCATGGAAATCAAATCCAAATATAGGTGCCACAATAAGCACAAAACCCAAAACTACGTGCAACGGGTGTGCACGAAAGCATCTGTCCACTACAACGGGTGTGCATGACAACAATATAAGTGCATCTAAAGTGCACGAAATAACATCGGGTGTATCAAATGCACGAAATACAATCAATAACTCGAACGCATCAAAGCAACACCGAGTATACCAAGGTGTATAAAATCGTAAACGTGTGCAACTGCGTGCACAAAACGCATATCAACGCACTACAAGCACTTATAAGCTATACCGAGTGCAAAAATCAAATCATCCATATGAAATCCATGAAATCATAGACATGTGCAACCAAGGCATAAAACCGATATCAAGTGCGATAACCATGCACAAAACAAAAACCAATACCATGGTGTATAAAAACATATCTCAAGTGCAATAACTATGCACAAAATGTAAATACTCAGTAGATGCAGCCATTGTGCACGAAATCAATATCAGGAAGCTCGTCATCAAAACTAAAAACGAAGCGATATGAGCGTGATACTCAGATCACAAACGTAAATCGCAACAAAGGACATCGAGGTACACCTCCTACAATGTCGAGAAATAAATCGGTCCGCCTAGAAACTGGCAGAACAAGAACATCCACTTGCCTCCTGCTCACGGTATGGCATCCTCGGTCTCTGGGTCCTCATCTTCTCTGTGGATTACTAATCTCGCAATCCATCGGCTCATCGGCCCGGTCAGGTGTGCTGACAGGAACGATTCCATTCTGGCACTTTCCTGGTCATCTCTCGGTCAATCCTCACGACCGCTCGTAAAGCAGCACATCTCTGGCGCCGACCTCGGGTCCTCTGAATGCACATCATGCATCTGCTCCTGGTGCGAATCTTATTGCAGCAGTGTACTGGAAGTAATCCTACTCAAGGTCTCTTCTAATCTTTCCTAAGCCAAACTGTACGGAGGCTGGTATTCTGGCATAATCTTTTCTCGCTCTCTGGACATCTGCGTCCTTAGTACAACATCTTTTCGGAAGCTGGTCGCATCCCTGCGCCTCTGTATGCATATCCGACCTTTAATCTTAACGGAGTGTAGTAACAGCTCGTCTGCGTCTCGCACGAACTTCTTGTCCCGCTTGTCTGTATCATTGACCATTTCGACATCGCGTCTCTAACCGCGCACTGCAATGCCCTCGGCTACGGTCCATCCGAAGTCCCTCACATGGACCCGAAATCACGAACTCGGTATCTTCATCACTAAGTAGAAGATATCTAGCCGAACACGTCCTCAGCGTGCATATCGCATCTCTGATGTCGGCGGAGTGGAACGTCATCTCGTCGAAATCTCATGTGAACTCTTTACTCCACTCTACTTCAATATCGACTGATTCGGACTCATCTCCTCGTGGCTACACTGACTGCGCTCCAACGGCTATGCTCGTATCTGGAGTCTCCCAAGCAGTGTCCCATCACATGATATCCGAATGATGTCGAATCGTCCGATCGACTCGTCAGAACCTCATAATCCCCAAGAGCTCAACATCTCGGGTACAGTTTAATAGTATCGAGTACATACCACAGTATCGGTGGTCCAGCCATAAAAGGGCAAACCCAAGCCTCACTAATGGCACCGCGGAACTGCCGCAAACCCTAAGGTTCAAAGGCTTTCATACGGTCATTATGTCGAGTTAGGGTTTCATTCTTCTAGAGGGTCCATAGAATCGCTTGCATGTCTTTCCGAATACCTTAAACTTGGAAAATGGGTTCCTGACATTCGATCGTCTCAATCGACTCTCAACGAATCTGCGTGAAGTCGCCTCTAGCTGGAATCAATCTATCTGATGACCTTGCATCGGGGTAAGCGAACGAACCATATGTCCTGGTCATTAATCCTCGGTGACTAGCGACTCACTATCATATCTCTAAGAATATGCTCATGCTGCAGTAGCTCCAATCATCTGGGCGATACAGCAACAACTGGATCATCCGTCCGTACGCTGAACAGCGCCTCAATCATCCTGGATAAGCAATAATATCAACGTCATCACACCCTGGCTGGCCTCTACCAGTGGCTCAATCCTCTGGTACCGATCAGCACATCCGGAAATCTCGTAAAAGCGATCAATCCAACGCTCATGGCGCGAAAACACAATAAGACAACACCTCAATATGCAATCGTATGTCTCTGGAATGACGCCCTGGTCAGTCCTCGTCCACGACGAGCTCATGCTGACGCAACTCGAGCCGTAGCTCACTCTGTCCGTGCAATCGTGGCAGCAAAATCATAACCAATATCGACGAGGATAGATCATAGGAATGAATATAATACTGTGCAAGGAAATGTAAATCCTAAGGTTTCTTAAGCGGAGTGGCGTGTCTTAAGTATGCTGTAAGTGCATGGCGGCACCCCGGCCGTCAATCCAACGGCTAAATACGGAAGCGGTGATAAACTTTAATTTTGCAAACTAGCAAACCGGCACCACCGCGCACTAAAACCCGGATCGAACCATTAACTGGTCCTAGCTAACTACAAGATAGCGAATAGAGATATACCGACTGATCGGAGTCCTCCGGTCTTCTCGTCGTCGTCCCGATCTCCTGCGGAATGTCCTGTCTCCACCTCGTCGCCGGAAGTGCACCACATCGCCTACATCTTTTACGGGCTCCCACCTCAATGCCGAGGCAACTCGGGCACGAAGCTGGCTAGTCGACGTGCCCAAGGTTTGCTGTAGAATATAGTGTAGAGGCTTGTGTCTCATTTGGGGTTCATGGAGGTGCCATTTTGGTGGAGGGATGATACAAGAACTATGTAGAGGGACTTGGGGATTTTTGGAGCATCAAAAGAACAACCAATCCTACACCCAAAAATTTGGACAGCCCCATGCATGCTTGGCCGGCCAAAACAATGAGGGAGAGAGTAGAATGTGAGGGTGAGAGTGTATCAAAAAATGAAGGGAGCCACACCCTCATCCAAGTGAGAGAGAGGTCAAAAGATATCATGAAAGGAAATCAACACAAAACACAAACCCACACTCAACCACAACCATCATCAACAATCATGTCCACAAAAGTCATGCCATCATGACACAAAGAAAGTCAAGTGATGGTGAGCCATCATGATCCAACAAAATGCAAAAGACCCCCTCCACAAATACTTATTTGCAGAAATGCAAATAAGCCCTCCTCCACCAATCTTCGGCCATTGAAAGATACAAATGAAAATGGCCGAAACGGAAAGCAAACTGGAAACTCCAGAAAACTGGTCCCGTAATAAATTACAGGAAAACCCCGATACTGTGTATACACACCCGCATTTGTATTCCGACCGAAATACAAATGCAATAAGACAAAATCTACACTATACGATACTAGGATCCGGCTTAAACCAAAGCCGGCTAGTAATATCCGTCTGATCCTGATCCGTGCAATACCGCACGTATCTGATCGAACCCTGCCATATATCCATACGGCCTCTAGTACAAACTGTCCGATCCTGATCCGTGCAATACCGGACGTATCTGATCGGACCTTGCCATATCTCCATACGGCCTCTACAGCTTTTCGCCCGAAAGCTTGAGTAACTGAATGTGGGGGACTCTAAAGACTCTTCAATACCTTGGTTGTGGATTTAACCACTAGCACGTCAGAGGTATAAGCCAATACGTAACGGGCTACCAGGTATTGACCAAAAGGGACGTCTGTGAGCGAACTCAGCCTGACACCCTACTGAGCCTGTCAGTGACAATATCCGTACAGTCCGGTCCGTTCGTCTATGAGCATCGCATGGCGGGCCTAGGGGGTTGGTAAAAGTCAGACCCCCAAAAGCGGTACAAGTCGTGTCGGAGTGTAGCCCAGAACACCCTGAGATACTACTGGAATACCTACCAGTAAATCTCCTGCCTCGGCCGAGGGCTTCGTGTAATGGCTCTCGTAGACACAGCGAGACCTCACCCCCAATACCGGGAGAGACGAACCCCTGAAGATACGCTCACTGCCTCCATGTGGCTTGGGACTGTACCCAACTAAAACCTGTTTGCACGTCTCCTTTGAGCGTGGTAGGGTAGTAATCAAAGTACAGTGGGAACTCACACGAGACAAATGACGATCCCCAGGTCGATGAACTAACCTGTACATATGTCACCAGGGAACTGCTATCTGACGTCAGGTATAAGACCAACTAGCATGTTCCCGGCGAGTCCTGTCCGGTGTACTCATAACCCAATGAGCACCTGTATACATCTTAGGTGATCCAACTGACACCAATGGCTTGTGAGACCGGCCACCGCCCCTTGTCGGGGTCTCGACTGTATACACTAGTCTACTCTGGAGTATCGATGCCCTGTCTCGAAACTCCCACGACTTGGGACCTTTTAAGGATGTGCTTATAGACCCCCAGCTCCCACTTATATGATCGCCCTCATACTGCTGGTGGTCAAGCAAGAATCCTAGGGGCTCTATCAACATGTAATAGCGACCTGTAAGGTCACCTAAAGCAGTACACGATGATAAAGGTAAACCAGATAGCATACTATCATCTCGAGTAAGACTGTCCTACCGGGATAGGTCCTTCTTCAATCATTGCAATCACGTGCCTGTGATCCAATAATTGACTCTGAGGGCACTATCTCCAACAATCTCCCACTTGCACTCAAGGCTAATTATTGCGATGTCGCATACTCACAGCTTGTGTGATACCGAACACCCAACTCCTCTACTAGTCAGTCTCACAAAGCCCGTTTGCGAAACTATTGCGTTCGAGGAATAGCCTCAGTGAGTGGATCCGCCTTGATGTTCCTTTCTATGTCTCTCTATATCTCAAGTTCGCGGAGAAAGCCATCTCCCGAAATGAGCAATACCTGTCTTAGAATGTGTCTGGATGTCTGATGGGACCTAGCTCATAAATGAACTCCAAATCCAAACTTCTTAGACTGTATCGTCAACTGAACTTAATCAGTATCCTGCGCCATGCCTCCCTCAGTATTGCCTTAGACCATCTGTCCAAAATACTGCCCCTTGTCAGAAGGAAAAACTATAACTCTAACAACCTCCTTGTCGTCTAGGTCACCTTGGAAGCCCGGAATGATAACTGTCTCCCGAATGAGGCTGTCGTTATCATATCCCTAGAACATCGACTTATGTTCTAAAACGGCTTCCGACTGTTTCTCCCGGATTGGATTAATGTCAGCTTATTACATCTAGTGCAAGAACAACATCTGGTGTGGTACTTGACATCTCATGATTGACTCAATTGCCTGAGCAAGTGATCTGCCAATCATGCACATCCCTCTCCACTTTAGTCTGTAAGACACCTTTAGAGAGGGTGACTCCATCACCTGCAGGTACACTACCGTGTCAGGAGTCGTCCATTCTAAATACTCATAGAATGCTGTCTAAGTACCCAGATTGGGAAACTACCCAAATCTAGATCTAAAACCATAGATCTAGTAACCAGTATGTCTGATATAATGTCCAAGTCCCATATGGAGAAACCACTGTGTGACGACCAAAGTATAACCGATCGTAGTATAGGAGTTTCCTTTCCTACTCTGTGTATGTCATCCAAATGCCATGATATCACACCCTACTACCTTCTTAACAGATCCATCCCCTATTCTGATGAAGTCAAACCTATGACTGTCACATCAGAAATTGATGATCTATCTCCGCTATATCTGCTTTAGTCCATAAATAGACATAAGCCACCTGTCCACCAATGCTTCCGCTGCTCCCACTGACTACGACAACCTTCTGGCAGAGTCATATACACGTACATTTCTAAAGCCAGTTTAGAACGACGCTATACTCATCCTCCAGCCGGGTCTCACAGTCTGGAACAACAGCAATGGTAAGTGTGGGTAAACAAGAACTTCCCTGTCACCGTCCTTGAGGCTACCGAAGTACCTCTCGGGTGCCTGAAGTTACCCACCTTATCTGCGGAGTGGCTAATGGAATGTCAAACCAGATTGAATCTTTAGGTTCCTATCAAATCTTCAGTAATCGTTTATGGTTCTGGAATCACTTCCAGTTCTACCATACTCCCACTACGGTTTTCTGAAAAAAATCCATTTTTGTTAAAACTGTGGCGAGTTAAGAACAATATCACTATTGATCTTCCAGATGGTAGAAAGTCAACCCTCGTCATAGCCGGGGTCGACCCACAAACAGCCATTACAGAAACGTGCCTTGAGTTGTCCAGTGTCTGGTTTTAATCATAAACCGGACAACTCCCCGTACCTTAACATCGTTAAGATATGAACTGTTCTATATCCAATATAGAACCAGAGGCACTGATTTAATTGAACCAGATTCAAATCATGCAGCTGTCTCCAGTGCATGTCAACTAAATGGAAAGGAGGCCGATCAGCGTTACTCAACTTAGGAATGCTTCCAATTATGAGTAACCTGAAAGAGAAGCAAGTTATCTTAATCACTACTATTTTCTGAATACCATACACAAGTATCTACATCTTCGATCACTTTGAAGAATCCCGATACTTGCAATACCTGGTTCTCTACTTTATTCAAATACCAATAACTTCTCAAAATTCGGACTCTGTGTTTCCACGAAACACCTGTCTAAAAACTAGAGAAGTCATAAGTAAACTGAATATAGTACGAGGACCAACCCCTCTGTCCTGATGGACCCTGGACAACATACAATACTCTGTATAAGTCCTTTGAGTCTGAAAACTCATTCACTGTGTGTCGTAGGTTGAAAACTGTGCTTATGGTTAAGAAGAATTACACCGCTGTTTAATGCTCCTTACCTAACCATCCACTGATAAAGGTAAATGTCGTAGACATAATTTCAAAAAAGGCATAACTCATTCTATGAAAATAGACGTACAGATATATCAATTTGAAATTGGTGCATGACAGCGGATATTCAAAACCAAATATTTGCCGATCGGCAAACAGTCCAGGTGACTTCCTCAAATATCACCGATTACAACGAATCCCGATATAATGAGGATGATCACCTAATTCCCAATAACTTACTCCCACTCATCATCTGTAAAACCATACAGATGTGAGAATCGTACCTGGTAAATACATACCCTGGAGTAAGGACTAATTGGGAAATCAGTTTTCCTTTAACAGTACACAGTGAAACTGAAACATTGAAATGTTTCGATGGGGTATCTGGGTATTCCTAGTAATGCCTCTTCCATTATCCAGATTCACAACTGTAACCGTGTATTTCTTTGCCACCTCTCCAAATCCCTTTTTATGTCTTTAGTCATTACCTTCTGCACACCCCTTTAGGCCAAATGGTTTTCTTCCTTCCCTACCGTTCGGCACCAGCCTATGGTTTGGAAGAAGACTATCCAATAAGCATAATGGGTGTACTGTCCCAATCCTAGGAACACTCGCAATGCGAGAGAAGGTGAAGATAAAGGACACCTGAATAAACCATATTCCTATTTCTCCTGAACCAGAATCCATCCCCGAACTGGAACAAGTTCCTTTCGAGTTCGTATATAACCATACGATGGAGTATCCAATAAACTGTGGATCTTCGTAGTGATACGGAGTGTCCTGGAGAAATACAAAGGTGATGTGGGAGTGGTAACGAAAAACTTGGTATGGTCGTGAATATCAGTCGCAATTTACTTTGCCCTCTTACTAATCCCTTGCTTTGTCTTAACTTAATACCTTCTGTACACCGTATAGGCTAATTGGGTTTCTTCATTCCCTACCGGTCGGCACCTGCCTATGGTTTGGAAGAAGACTGTCCAATTTGCATAATATGTGTACTATCTCCTAAACCAAGGAGTACTCGCATCCTGAGAGAAGGTAAAAGGAAAAGACAACTGAATAATCCTATCCGTTTTCTCCAGAACCGGAAACCATCTTCGAATAAATCCCTTCGAGTTCGTATATAACCATACGATGGTTTTGTCCAATGGAAGTGGACGTTCGTAGTAATACGGGGAGTCCTGGAGAAAAGGGTAAAAGCAGGAGTGGCAATGAGGTCTGCAACTCTGACAATCCAAAAGCCAGTGTTAAAGAAGGTTCGGTCAACTTGGTAACTGAGTCATAGTCTTAGGGTCGGGTCAATGGTCGCTGCCAAAGAGGGAGAGAAAAGAAACACTCAGCGTGCACTCTAACCTAGATCAGAATGGTTACCAATTTATCTAATCTGGAAACCTCCCACTGTACCGTCAAACTCTCCTCCAAACCTGAAAGAAGAATTAGTCGGGGGCACCCGTGGAGTAAACCAACTCATCTGTGGGAATCGGGATCCAACTATCACCGCATGATAACGTGACGGAATCCGCTCACGGTATCACACTCCAGAAGGTATGCGCATATCTGGCAAGTTTCAGTTCTTTTGAAACTCCCGATGTGATTTTTGCCCCATGCTCTTATGACCTTGACTTTGGCCAACATATCATAAGTCACATGTCATGTTCTACCAGTCATTTTCCAGGTTAATTTGAATCCACCCGTACCTACCCTTGACTTTGGCCAAAATGGCAGTACGACTGTCCCAAACCAACGCATCTATCTATGCTGCATATGAATACCCCAATAGCTACCAATCACTGTGCCTTGACTTTGGCCAACATACACAGCTTGAATACTATTGAACATCCATATGAAACGACGGAGGGCTACGAATGGTTTCTGGCGAAAACCTTTAACGTAGTGAACTTGATATCGTTGAAGGAACTGATAGCTTTATAAAAAATATAGTGACGAAAACCTTTGCTAAAGAGGTCACTCCCGGTGAAGGGATCTCGGCTCTTTCCCCGTAGAATGAGGTGCAGGATATTCCAACTGAATACCACGATGCAAAGCAAAAGTAATCGGCTATAGTGAAGTTAATGCCCTGACGCAAACTTTTGTCCAAGGGGTCACTCCCGGTGAAGGGATCTCGGCCCTTGCCTCGTCGACTGAGGAGCAGGATATTCCAACTGAATACCACGGTGCAAAACAAAAGAGAACGTCCTTGCAATAACAGCTTTTTGAAAAGTGTTCCAACAACATCAGATTAGGTTTGTTTTTAACTTGTATTGATCCGAATCAACGCAGTCCCATCAAATGATCACACCACAAAGAACGAAAATATACTGATGTACGTATATGCTATCCGCATTCGCCACTTGGTCCCGTCATTACCCGTTAGGTTAGCTAACTAACGACAGAGCGGGGACTGGACTAGCGTGGATGCAAAACATATACAACATCTACTAATATATATACCAATATATTATATTCGCTCAAGGCGTGATAAAAAATGCAACATCACAGAAATGTACAGCATCACAGAACAATACAGATATCTGGGATCCCCGGGTTTCACAAAGCCACTACTGAAACCCGACGTTCCCCTGGTCGTGTGGATAGCCTGTGCAATGAAAACCCTAGACCCCTACGGGCGCGGCAAGTTACCCGCCAAAACCTGAAGCGAGGCAGCCTCCTTCAGCAACGTGAATGGACCACCTAGCACTTCACGGAATCCGGTAACTTGGGCACCCCTCCTCGGTCAACCTGTACCCCCTACGAGTGCGGCGAATAGCCCGCCAATCCTAGAGTGAAGCCCCCTCCGTCTCAATGCCATGAGATGCGGGCTTGTTGCCCTCTATAACCCGGCTATCCGTGCACCCCTCCGCGGGGCAATCCTAGTACAGAAAGTAAAATATACATACAACGGGTACATCGACCGCAACCTGGTCGTGCCCCAAAATAATAATACAAACTGGTGGTGACGGCAGTCCACGTGTCGGACGCTCGTCCCGCAATATCAAATGTACATAATACAACAAAACTGTACTACCACTGCAACCAGGCTAACCCCACGACCGATCCGCAATATCACAGCAAAATCACAGAACATCAACGTGAAAGTCACGTTCGCAAATCCGTCTAACCGGGCTATAGCAGTTAGACTGGATTTACCTTTCAAGTGACATTCACGGTCGCAGATATAATGTAAATACTATGAAATAATGTGTTTAAAAATATCCGATCGATCAAATTTTACCAAGTGGGCCCCCAAGCAATACTGTAGCACTCACAGAAATTCTGGGCCCAAACAATGTATACCAAAACCCCTATTTTAAGCCCATAAGCCCACTGAAAAAAATGGTGAACTGAACCCAACTACCTGCGGCGGAACCGCGGCTAAAGAGGGGTTATGGCCGCGGTTCCACGGTCGTACGAAAGGATTAGGGAACCAAAATTTTCCAGTGGTCTTAGGATACTCTGTACATCATTCTGCAGTCACCTGAAAAAATTTTCGAGACCAGAAAATTTCGACAGAAAACTGATGTGTAGGAAAATACGGTTTTGGGATTTTGGTCGATCGGAAATGTAAACACATTAAACAAAGCTAGACTATGTTAATGGCGAGGCTCTGATACCACTGTAAGTGCACGGCGGCGCCCCGGCCGTCAATCCGACGGCTAAATGCGGAAGCGGTGATAAACTTTAATTTTGCAAACTAGCAAACCGGCACCACCGCGCACTAAAACCCGGATCGAACCATTAACTGGTCCTAGCTAACTACAAGATAGGGAATAGAGATATACCGACTGATCCGAGTCCTCCGGTCTTCTCGTCGTCGTCCCGATCTCCTGCGGAATGTCCTCTCTCCACCTCGTCGCCGGAAGTGCACCACATCGCCAACATCTTTTACGGGCTCCCACCTCAATGCCGAGGCAACTCGGGCACGAAGCTGGCTAGTCTACGTGCCCAAGGTTTGCTGTAGAATATAGTGTAGAGGCTTGTGTCTCATTTGGGGTTCATGGAGGTGCCATTTTGGTGGAGGGATGATACAAGAACTATGTAGAGGGACTTGGGGATTTTTGGAGCATCAAAAGAACAACCAATCCCACACCCAAAAATTTGGACAGCCCCATGCATGCTTGGCCGGCCAAAACAATGAGGGAGAGAGTAGAATGTGAGGGTGAGAGTGTATCAAAAAATGAAGGGAGCCACACCCTCATCCAAGTGAGAGAGAGGTCAAAAGATATCATGAAAGGAAATCAACACAAAACACAAACCCACACTCAACCACAATCATCATCAACAATCATGTCCACAAAAGTCATGCCATCATGACACAAAGAAAGTCAAGTGATGGTGAGCCATCATGATCCAACAAAATGCAAAAGACCCCCTCCACAAATACTTATTTGCACAAATGCAAATAAGCCCTCCTCCACCAATCTTCGGCCATTGAAAGATACAAATGAAAATGGCCGAAACGGAAAGCAAACTGGCAACTCCAGAAAACTGGTCCCGTAATAAATTAAAGGAAAACCCCGATACTGTGTATACACACCCGCATTTGTATTCCGACCGAAATACAAATGCAATGAGACAAAATCTACACTGTACTATACTAGGATCCGGCTTAAATCAAAGCCGGCTAGTAATATCCGTTCGATCCTGATCCGTGCAATACCGTACGTATCTGATCGAACCCTGCCATATATCCATACGGCCTCTAGTACAAACTGTCCGATCCTGATCCGTGCAATATCGCACGTATCTGATCGGACCTTGCCATATCTCCATACGGCCTCTTCAGCTTTTCTCCTGAAAGCTTGAGTAACTGAATGTGGGGGACTCTAAAGACTCGTCAACACCTTGGTTGTGGATTTAACCACTAGCATGTCAGAGGTATAAGCCAATACGTAACGGGCTACAAGATATTGACCAAAAGGGACGTCTGTGAGCGAACTCAGCCTGACACTCTACTGAGCCTGTCAGTGACAATATCCGTACAGTCCGGTCCGTTCGTCTATGAGCATCGCATGGCGGGCCTAGGGGGTTGGTGAAAGTCAGACCCTCAAAAGTGGTACAAGTCGTGTCAGAGTGTATCCCAGAACACCCTGAGATACTACTGGAATACCTACCAGTAAATCTCCTGCCTCGGCCGAGGGCTTCGTGTAATGGCTCTCGTAGACACAGCGCGACCTCACCCCCAATACCGGGAGAGACGAACCCCTGAAGATACGCTCACTGCATCCATGTGGCTCGGGACTGTACCCAACTAAAACATGTTTGCACGTCTCCTTTGAGCGTGGTAGGGTAGTAATCAAAGTACAGTGGGAACTCACACGAGACAAATGACGATCCCCAGGTCGATGAACTAACCTGTACACATGTCACCAGGGAACTGCTATCTGACGTCAGGTATAAGACTAACTAGCATGTTCCCGGCGAGTCCTGTCTGGTGTACTCATAACCCAATGAGCACCTGTATACATCTTAGGTGATCCAACTGACACCATTGGTTTGTGAGACCGGCCACCGCCCCTCGTCGGGGTCTCGACTGTATACACTAGTCTACTCTGGTGTATCGATGCCCTGTCTCGAAACTCCCACGACTAGGGACCTTTTAAGGATGTGCTTATAGACCCCCAGCTCCCACTTATATGATCGCCCTCATACTGCTGGTGGTCAAGCAAGAATCCTAGGGGCTCTATCAACGTGTAATAGCGACCTGTAAGGTCACCTAAAGCAGTACACGATGATAAAGGTAAACCAGATAGCATACTATCATCTCGAGTAAGACTGTCCTACCGGGATAGGTCCTTCTTTAATCATTGCAATCACGTGCCTGTGATCCAATAATTGACTCTGAGGGCACTCTCTCCAACATATGCCGCGGAACATACCCACGGTACGTCACTCTACTGAAGTCACCTATTCCATCAACCAAGGGTCATCCTACACGACGAAAGTTCGGGTATAATACCCCCTCGACTAAGTCTAAGTTCCGCAAGGTCAAGCCTAAGTTCCGTATATATATATATAAACGTCCTAGGCTCCACATAGTCAAACTTAGACTCGAACCAAGGTTAACCTAGCGCTCTGATACCAACTTTGTCACGACCCGAAAGAGCACGTGACTGGCCCTTGAATCCTATGAAGTCTATAGGACTCCATCTGATCCAAGTAAGCCAAAAGCCCAGAAATCTAAAACCATTTATGGAGTAAATAAAGGAAAAACTAGTTTTAAGGGGTAAAGAAAACATGTTTTGAAAATCAAGTTTTTAAATAACTAAGCCGAATATGCATTTTTAAAATGTGTAATCTTTCCTGAAAATTTCGGCAGAGTTTCCTTTGTAAAAACTGGCCCCGAACGGGGTACAACAAGAATAACATAAATATGAAATGATAAAAGACATCCCCAAGCGGGAGCTAGCTCTTCGTCAATCGACGGTCACAACCACGCAAGCAATATAATATACAACGCCAAAGGGCGACAATCAAAACCCAAAAAGAAACTCAAAACAGCCAGAAAACCGTAATACTACAAGCGCGACTCTAAGATCGAAATAATACAACACTGTTTTCTAAGTCTGAAACAATATACAAGTTTTGGTTGATGGAATTTCTAGATACAATGAATAATACATGTAGAATGGCGGTTCCGATACAAAAGAACCCACCTACCCAAGCAAGTCACCCATAAGGATGCAGTGTGCCAGAAATGCCGCTATGGGATCTATACGACAAAAACCTGCAAGAACTGTGGCACAACGGGGGTGAGTTGCCAACTCGTGAATAGAAAATATCTACAAGCAGAGATCGAATGTATGACCCATCCTAGCTCAAAACGATCAGATATATATATATATATATATATATATATATATATAAACCTCAATATGAATAAGTCTGAAGCATGCTAAACTGGCAATGTAATCTCTATACATGAGTGTAGTGCCAAGTGCTCGTTCCAGTGCCTCAGGTAATAGCATAACATAAATGTGAGGTACAATCAATGAAATCAATCTGCATGGACGTGGATCCCGTCCCCTCGTCACCCAATGAAAATAACCATCATGCATGTAAATATCATCAGCATATGCATGGAAATATGAGGATATAAACCACCTGTGTCCCTCGCGACACGTCAAAATCATGGAACCAGAGTGCCCAGCATCGGCACTCGAAAACATCATGAAAACTGTGCCTACCATCGGCACGTAAATCCTCATATATCGGGCTCCGTCAGTCCGGATCGGCCCTCGGGCTCTGTCTGCGGTATCGGCCCTCGGCCCCGGCAGTACGCCCATATCCATCTATCGACTCTGGTCAGTATCCTCCGGATAACCGCCAGGTCCAACCAATCACCAGTAGGTACTCGCCACCCTGCCAGGCTCATCGTCTACTCCACGAAAAACATTTCTTGCCCCGGGAAACCATATCGGGTCCACCATGTACCCGCAATCGGCCTCATCCGCCTCCTCGAATCGGGTTTCACATGTCGCTCTCAGCACCGAGGAAACATATGGTGGACGCACTGAAATATCATATCAAGGGTAACCGGGTTTTTAAAACAATTACATATTCTCTTTGAAACACCCACGGTTCCCCAAAACCAGAAATATCATGGAAACAACATATCTCAATGCGTATAATCAGAAACCAGCATGTATGCGACATATAGCAGAAAGGTAAGCATATCAATATGTCATGCATCATATCCTGAATGCAACAGTACTACAGTGTAGTGACATGGCAATTATCGATGATGAAGTGTGTGAGCCGGCAAACAAGTGTACGTGGAACATACGCATCATCGATAATGGTGCTGGTATCCTAGCAGCATGACTGAAATATATCAACAATATAAGCGATGCAATGCAAACAGCATGGATATGCGGAATCGAATAATCACGCAACAGTAAGGAACCTGCCTCAATAAATATATCATGCAGCCTTGACATTTGAAATAAGACGAATCGGGGTTTTTAATAAAATAAGGGTTACGGTGTTTTAAGAAAAGATACTTCGTTTGAAAATACCCGTAGAATCCCTTTTTGCCTATCTTTAAAAATATCCCCGATTCGTTAGTTTTGAAATAGGTATGACTCAGGTCAGTCTAATGTCTACTAAGTAATCTAAACAGGAGGGGTATGAAACCACCTACATCTGAGTCGATATACATATATATATATACAATAGTCGGTGATCTCGCCTCAAGAGTATCACGTACGATACGGTATATCATATAACATCCTCGAGTCATGAGTGCGGATCTAACATCAATATAAAGCTCGTACGGTAAATCGTCGTACGGCATCCCAATAGCTAGGTACGGGTCAATATCACATTCATCTCATCATGTATCAGGTATCATTACCATCATATCACATTATCTCTGGTACAAATCTAAGTCTAGTATCATCGATACCATCTATATAAATTTGAATGCGGGGTAAAACACATGCCCAAAGGCCCGCTAAAACTATCATGTCGCACCTCAAATACGAACTCTGTCATATCGCCGAATCTCACGGCCTCAAATCCCGTATATGAACACACAGTCCCATACCCATGTGTAGATATACACACCTCCAAATGCACACAGATAGATGAAAGAATGTATGCAAGTATACGTGTACGTGTATGTGTGAGTGCAACCACTACTCTAGGGTTCGCACTATACCAAACCAATTCATCCTTATCATTGATAATTCCATTATTACCATCAATAATCTTAACAACACATAATAAATAAATTTGTGTATACGTATTCGTATACATCACCACGGACTGCGGGGGTGCTATACGCCATCCACCCGACTTCTCCCCGTAGATATAAATCTACTCACCTGGTCTTCGCTTACCGAAATTGATGACGCCATGCTCCTTCGCCTCGGAATCCTTGCGAGGGTACCTAGAATAATAAACAGTCGCAATACGTATTAACATCGAGGCAGAAAACCGATACATCGCACAGTGTGCTCATAGGTTGGAACCTATGGCCTAAACGTTCAAATCAATTAAACGACCCCTGTTGTCGATGTACGAACATCCGACAACCAAATACAAATCCAAATATCAAAAAAGTGCATTTCAAAATACGGAAAACATAGCCTAAAACACACCAAAATGCTTCCAGATTTTCTCCAGGTGACAATTAGCCAAAACTGCACATAGGAGGGGTCTATTTTAGTGCAAAAGGAGCCCTGGAACAAAACTGGAACAATTCTACCCTACTCTGGCCGCAAATTGCGGCCAGAATGATTAAATCTGCGGCCATGGGTTTGAATTAGGGGCTCGGGTCTTGGTGGTAGCTTCCTAGGTGCCTGCACGACTCACTGTCAGCTCAATTTTATTTTTGGTGCCCCCGGGTTGCTCCAGATTCCAGAACACCTTCACAGATCACACATTTATCCGATGTCGGGTTTCTAAATCTTTGTTTTGGGGTTTCTAGGGTCTGGTCCAGGTCACTAAACAGCACCTAAGTTTAGTTAACAGCTATTAGGAATCACCCAATTCAAACTAACACTCAAACATTCACTAGGGTTTCCAAATGTCCACTAATATGCACAAAACGACATCTAAACATGATATCTCACAAAACTAATCTAAAGAGAAGAAATTATACCTCATCTAGTCCACTCTAGGCAGCACTAACTTCCCAAAGTCGTCAAAATCCCATTTTGCTCGGTCCATCGTGTAGAGGTTGAAGAGGAGATTAATATTTGTGATGGGTGTGTAGGGTTTTGGGGCATGGTTGGAGATGGATCTATGGATTTTTGTGGTGGGTTTTTTGGAGTTGAGGAGATGAAGAGGAAGATGAAAAATATGATGGGGATTCAAAAATGGCAGCAGCCCCCTCCCTCTCTCTCACAATTCACACACTCTCTCTCTCTCCAAAAGCCCACCTAACCTAATCATTATGTCTCCCTTGACTTTTTCCTTTTTCTTTTTCTTTTCTCTCCACCAAAATCATAATTTAAAGCCCAAATGAAATGAAACATGTGTAAAAATATACATGTCATGGTGCACTAACCATGGAAACTGTAAAAACGCGGATTTGGCTTAATCGCGATTAGCAGTGCACTAATCGGGTTTTTATCGAAACTGCGTATAATAAATTTTAAAAATGACAAATCCTTTAATTATATTATTAAATGAATAAATCATTTTAATTTCTATTTATTTCATAATTATTGGTATATATTTATACCCTTTTTCGAAAACCCCAATTTCACAAATCGGCAGTTTTCGGGAAAAATATTATTTTAATATTAAATTCCCAAAAATAATATTTTATATTTTCCGAAATGTTACATTTGATCACTTGTAGAACCTCATGGGTGTGCCTAGGAACCCTACACCAGCCACTTCACCGAGTCACCACTCGTGATTTCTTGCTGAAAACTAATTAGATCATCATCATCCATGATGCAATTTTCTCTATCACCATCAATGAGAAACCCATAGTATCTCTCCAGTAGGCAAGAAGTTCTACTAGATCTCCGGAGCCGCTGAGGTTCTTGAAGTTCTACTGCAACATCAGTTTCAACCAATTCATCTTAAGCAATTTGTGTCTCTAAAACCTCTTCTAGTTCTACAGCATTGCCATTTGTACCGTCTGTAAAATCTCATTTTCTAAAAATGCGGTATGTTGAGAAAAACACACTTTTTATTTCTCCTTGTGGTAGAATAGATATCTGTAGGGTTCCTAGGCACACTAAGGAGGTCTCACAAGGCATCAACCATGCCAATTTCAAATTTTACGGGTGCCGAGAAACCCTAATACAGATCGTTAACTAGATTTTAGGCGACAAATGAAACTAGTTAACAACTTAACTACAAGAACGGAAATACAACCTTTGTAGATCCGGTCCTCCACCTCCATAGCTCCGCAATGAAGTCTCCTCGCTGTCCAAATCGAATCCCGGGCTCTAGCGTCGGCTTCATCGGAGAAATGGGCGGGCTAGGTCATCGACTACGATGTCGAAGATGATCTACGTCGAGGCATCACAAGATCAAGCTCCCACTTCACCAAGTCATGAAACTTGTGAAGAAAACACCCTATACTACTTGGCAAGTGGTAGAGGATGAAGAAATAGGAAGTGGGTTCACTTTAGAATTGGATTTCTCACTCATTTTCTCAAGTTGCCATTGATGGAGGCAAGCTTCTTCTTGAAGAAGAAGAAGAAGAAGATGAAAAATGTTATGATAAGTCTTTTTGAAAAAGAAAATAAAATGTATACTTATCATAATCCAACCATGGTCAAGTGTTGAGAATAAACTAGGGTTAGGTCAATGGTTAGGGTTAAGCATGAAGACAAAAATGGTGACTTAGTCAAAGCTTCATGAAGCTTCAACATGCATCCAAAGAAAGCCACCATTTTTCTTTTCTTTTGCCAAAAATAAATAAATGAATAAATAGATATGAAAAACAAAACCCTAACCATTTAAATAACCATGGTTTAATCTTTACACAAACTCAAGTAAGCATGTATCATCAAACATGATACAATCAAGTGCACAAAAGTATATCACATATACAACTTGTGAACTTCAAGTGAGAAAATCCATTTAAAGTGAACCAATACTAGTTAATGCAAAGTAATATATCAAATATATAATTATTCATTAAATCATTAAATCAACACTTGATTCAATGATCCGGTCATGTCGCACACAACCGACTAGTATACTATGTATCGATTTATCGAATCAATCCTTGATTCGATAACTAGGTTATATCGCATACAACCATTCGACACATTCATCGCGAGAATGAAATACGGTATCACATACACGCATTATTCTCGGTCCCGCACATATCTCATATGCGCTCCTATTTCGTTTCGCTTGAGCCAGGAAACCTCTGTGTAGGACTCTAAAGACTCGTCAATACACCGGTAGCAGATGATGATCATATCAAGCACCCACAAGCCGCAAGAGGTCTGCTAAACGTAACGGCCACCCGGGTATTGAGCGATCAGAAGATCGACGAGCAAGCCCGCTCACACTCCTGTGAATCCAACCAGTAACACTTACCGTACAGTCCGGTCTCGTCGTCTGATATGTCGCATACCTTGCCTAGGGGTGGTAAACGTCAGACCCCAATAGTTCGATAAGTCGTGTCGATATGAGGTCTATAACAATTCAAGAAACTACTGGTAACACTTACCAGTAAATATCAGCAACCCTGGCCAGGGATTTCCGGTTATAGCCAATCGAACACAGCGCAACATCAACTCCCTATACCGGGAGAGACGAATCCCCTCCTATCGCTCATTGCCTCCATGTGATTCGGGACTGTACCCAAAAACCACCGTTTTGCACGCCCTCTTGGACGTGGTGAGGTGGAAATCAAAGCACAGTAGGAACCACACAAGACTCTATGACGATCTCGGGTCAACAGACTACTCTGTACCAGTGTCACCAGAGAACTGCCATCTGACGTAAGGTATAATACCATCTGGGAGTTCTCGGCGAGTCCGTCCAGTGTACCCAGTCTCTACTGAGCACCCGTATATCATCTCTGATGTCAAACACCAATGGATATGGGATCATCCATCGCCCATCTGTATGGGTCGAGAAGGTATACACTAGTCTACTCTGGTATATCGATGCCCCATCTCGATACACCCACGACTAGGGACCTTGAAGGATGTACTTATGGACTACCATGTCCCCACTAGTATGATCCGCATCACAGTCCAGGTAGTCAAGTACACATCCTAAGGGCTTTACCAACATGTAACAGAAAGACAATCAGTATACATGTTAAGGTAAAGAGTAACCAGATAGCATACTATCATATCGAGCAAGAACGTCCTCCCTATATATGTCCCAGCATCCACTACAATATACATCCTATGTACAGTAATGGCCTCTAGGGCATACATATAACTAACAATCTCCCACTTGCACTAGGGCCATCTGATAGCAGTGGTTATAGTATCTCATACACAACCATCCCATAATAGTCTCTCTCTGGGAAAAGGCCTTCGTGAGTGGATCCGCCGTGTTATCCTCTGAGTCTACTCTCCTAACCTCGATCACCCTGGAGATCAACCATCTCCATGATCAGGTGACACTGCCTTAGAATATGTTTGGATCACTAATGGGACGGTCGTTCCTTGGCATAAGCCACAACTCCATTGTCACACAATGGGAGGAACATAGTTCATCTCATGAACCAATATACACCCAAACAGCCACTTTGGTAACATCTTAAGTAGCGATGTATCCTGCCTTTATCGTCTAGTATGTCACGGTATCTAGCTTGGAACACTTCCAACATACCGTCCCTCGATAGAGGGTAAAGACAATGCCTGTGACTGACACTCAGTCGTCTTTATCACCCTGGAACACTTCCAGTGATTCTTCCCAGGATCAAAAGTCCGTCGCAATCACGTAGCGTTAGGAGGTATCACTTTGAGCCTATATGGAGAATCCATGTGATAAGCGGAGATCGACCGAGCGTAGCATAGGAAACTCCTTTCTTATCAAGAGTATGTCATCCACGTACTCTACGAGGATCACTACCATACTCCCTACTACCTTTTCGTTTATACAAGGTTCATCTACCATTTTGATGATATCAACTTCTTTGACTAATTCATCAAAACAGATGTTCCAACTCCGCGATGCCTGCTTTATCCTATAAAGCATCTTGCACACGTTTCCGCTGCTCCCACTGTCTACGAGGCCCTCTGGCTGTGTACTTATAGACGCTCTCTTCTAAAATAGCATTTAGAAAAGCAGTCATGACACCCAACCACCAGATATCGTAGTCATGCTATGTAGCCGTGGCAAGTAGGATCTGGATGGACTTAAGCATAGATACGTAGAAAAGGTTTCAACACAATCCATACCTGGTCAATGATGCATACCTTTAACAAGTCTAGCTTTGAAAGTCTTAACCTTTCCATGTACACCAAGTAATCTTCTCAAGATATACTTGCTCATGATGGGGATTTAACCCTTCAGATATAGCAACCAAAGTCCATAGTTTGTTGGTGTAGATGGATTCCATCTCAGATCACTAAGCATCCAGCCATTCTTACAGAGTCTTAATCCTGATGGCCAGCTCGAAACTAGTTGGGTCATCATCTCATGATGCAATCCTCGCTCCCACTGTCATAGAGAAACAGAAGTATCTCTCAGGTGGATGAGAAACCCTACTAGATCCGCGGAGAGGCTGAGGTTCGTTGGTAACTATTGAATCCTTTGGTTTTACCAAATCATCTGTTGTAGTTTGTATAGCTGGAACCTTTCCAGTTCTACATTACAGACCTTGCCTCGAGCTTGTCCGGATTTTGCTTTTCAGACATAGGCTGGACAACCCCAAATCTTAACTAACTTAAGAGATGGGCTCTTCCCTTATCATATCAAATATGAAGTGGTAGGCAACTGATTTGATTCGAACCCTATTCAATAGGTGTGCAGCTTCTCAAGCGCATAACTCCCAAAAAGGAAACAGGTAACTCAGTAGTACTCATCATAGAGCACACCTTATCACATAGGGTGTGATTGCTCCGCCCCGATATACCATCGTGCTATGGTGTATACGGAGGAGTAATGCTGAGAGAGAATCCCATTCTCCTTTAGAATAGTCCAGGAATTCTGTGCTCAAGGATTCTCCTCCTTGATCACATCAAAGGACATAATACTTATACCCGTATTGGTTCTCTACTTCTAACATATATTCTGTGAATATCTCAAAAGGTTCTGACTTGTGTTTCAACAGGAACATATGTCTGAATCAAAAGAGAGCATCAGAGAATTTAATGAAGTATAAAGAACCGGTCTTGGCAAATGTAGACAGGGGACCTACATACATCAACATGTATCATCCCAAGAGTTTACTAACTCTTTCTCCGTTTCCAGTAAACAGAGCTATGCTCATCGTATCTTTGTGACATGACTGGCAAGTTTCATAAGATGTAAATTCAAACTAATTTAAATATGCATCTAAATGTAACTTCAGCCAGTCGGGTCGCATTGATATGGCCTAGTCTACAATGCCTCAAGAAGGATTCGTTCAATTCTGAACTCTTCCTCTTATGTGTGATCTGTATACTAAGAACTGTAGTTTGATTTAGAACGTCAATGCTTTTAGATAACGTGCCTGAACCGATCAACATTTGATATAGGAAATGTTCAAAACATTATCCATCAATACAAAATTTTATCATTTCTTTACTACTAAAGAGACTGATATGATTTTGTATATCAGGTTCGGTGTCTAATAGCATTTGTTCAGAATCAATGTATTGGTAATACAGGGTGACAGTGACCAACAGACTTGGCTGCAACACTTGCCCCGTTTTCTGTCTCATGAAACTTATCACCCGTTCTCAGTTTTCTACCTTTTTGTAGCCCTATGTAACAGTTTACATATCTGGGATCCTGATCCGGTATCATATACCTAGGATGCGGAGGATACTGAGAAACAGTTCTTTGTAATGAACACACCCGAAGATGATGCATCAACATGCACTTTCTTCGTTTGGGCGGCACGGGAAATCTGGTATTCCCCAATTCCTGCTCTGTCTTATAACAATTATAAGTTGGAGCGGGACCAACGTTCCCCAGCACAGTATAACAAGCGGGTTCGGTCAATAATCCATTTTATTATCTTGATTAAGGCGTAATATGGTCGCTACCTAGAGAGAGAGAGAAGAAAACACTCAGCGTGCGCACTTGCAAGATCAGATTGGTTATTATTTTATCTAATCAGGATGGCTCCCACTGCTTTTTATCAAATCTTCCTTCAAACCCTAAAAGGAAATACTAGCCGGGATTAATTACACACTACAAGTTCGCCAATTTTTCAGCCAGGCCAGTGTCGGTACTTTGAGGGAGGTCCCCCGTGCTTTCGTACGAACCTAATTACAGTAAACCTCGTTTTCCCAGAGGCGTAACCTCGTTAACACCTTTCTAGACACCTACTTAATCGGCTAATTGTAATGAGTAAAACTCTCCCAGGAGTAACTCTTACTCCCAGCGGGTATCGGGATCCAACTATCTCATAGAAGGTATGCAATCTCATTGCAAATTTCAACACTTGAAATTCCCGATAATATTTTGCCCCTAGCGTCCTATGACCTTGACGGAGGTCAACAAACCATAGGCTACTAGTCAAGTTCAACCCGTCATTTCTTGATCGAATTAAACCCACCCGCACGACCCTTGACGGAGGTCAACAAGGCCGCACGACTACCCTAATCCAATCTGCATCATATGCATAAGCAGATAAATACTAGTTAGCTACCGCACACTACGCCTTGACGGAGGTGAACAAACGTAGCACGAATACTAAGTAGGACTTATCTGAAATGACGGAGGGCTACGACAGGTTTTTCTGAAAACCTATTGCGCAATGAACTTGATATCGTTGTAGGATCGAATTAATTTTGAAATGGAGTGTCTTTGAGGCTTTTCTAGTTTTGCTAAAGGAGTCACTCCCGTTGAAGGGATCGTCGGTCCTTTCCTCGTCGAATGAGGTGCGGGATATATCATATATATCACTGTGCAAAGCAGAAACTATAGAAGCTATCAAAAGACAAACCGAGTGTGTAGCATCTGCCAGTTATTGCTAAAGGAGTCACTCCCGGTGAAGGGATCTCGGTCCTTTCCTCATCGAATAAGGTGCAGGATATATCACATATACCGCTGTGCAAAGCAAGAACTGTAGCTACCTTTTTTATTTTTTTGAAATTCGATTCCACAACATCTTAGGTTTCTTTTTTTTTATTAATCATATTAATGAAGTCCCATCATTTAAGTTAGCTAAACATCACAGATAAATACGACATACACTTATGCCATCCGCATTCGCCTCGATGTCCCCTCGTGCACCGTTAGGTTAGGTAACTAACGGCAGAGCGGGGCAGGGCTAGTGCGGGTGTAAAACATAAGTAACGCCTATATAATATATCATATATACTATATACCGTATCTATCACAGAACATCGCATGATCACATCACAGATATCGCAGCAGAAGAAACATATGAAACATTGGATATACTAGGACGTCCGTGTTTTCAATACGAGCCAGTACAAAACACGGATTCCACGGTCGTGATGAATAGCCAAACCCACACCCCTAGACCCCTACGAGAGCGGCAAGCAGCCCTACCAATTCTAGAGTTAGGAGACCCGGACTCGACTCCTCGAGTTGGTCTCCCACTGGACTCCAGAACCCGGTTACTTGTGCTCCCCTCCTTGGGTCTATCCTAGTGCGAAAAAGTAAATAATATACAAAAGGTGACAACTTCCGCAACCTGGAAGTGCCCCAAATAAAAGAATATTACATACAAGTTTTTACATGAATGAAAATGAAAAACACTCATCTCACATAAAACCCCCCGGCTATTCAAACACGACGATCCAATATAACATATCCAGCAACACATAACATCACATGTCATCAACGTAAGTAAATATGCGCATCCCAATTGTCGTTGACATATAGCAACGAAACCGGCGATATCACATATTACACTTACGGTCACAGAAAAGAAAGTGTAAAACTACAACAGTTGGAATCCGCAACATCTTTAGACATCGCATGCCTAATGAAATGAATTACTTAGACATCGCATGCATAACTATTATAAACCCCGCATTTTAGTCTCATTTATCGAAAACTCTTTTCAATATCAAGTCGGGCAATTCAACAGGATTCCCGACATCCTGATCGAATGCTCGTCGCAAACTTCAGTAGACGGCTGCACCCCCGATGCCGCCGACAAAGTGCACCAAGGCGGAACACCGCTGCCGCGAGCACCCGAACGGATGCTTTCGGCGACGGGGTTCTCCTACAGTCACTTGGTCAGGGCTATGGAGTGAGGCTGTCTATTAAGTTTACCCGGCGAGTATCCGCGTACGCTACGTGATTGCGACGGACTTTTGATCACATCAAAATTCCGTGGCAACCGATCAAGTGAGACTAAACTGCTATGTTTATAACATTCATTCAGTTATCTCATAACTACTTGTGAATTCCAATTATTGTATCACATTCCGAATAAGATAGAAAATGTTAAACTTTCCGATCGACCAATCGAACACCCAAGTTTTCCCGAAACAGCTCAACTCATGAAATAAGTTCAAAGACATTCACTTCGTGCCTCAGTACAGACGGTCCAGCCGTAGAAGGGTCAAGCCAACGCCTCATATGTGGCACGCCGTAGTGCCCCAAACCCGAAGGTTCAAAGGGCAGTTCAAGACGGTCACATAATCGAGTTAAGGTTTGTTGTCTTCTAGAGGGTCAATCGCGTTACTTGCACTACTTAGAACGTCTTTAAACCACGGAAAAATCCAACACTTGGAAATTTCCCGACAGGAGAAAAATTGGGTATTTATATCCGGTCGAACTTTTTAACATATTCAAAAATTATCCGGAAACCACATAGACAAAATCTGATAATCCGATCGAATCTACGAACTCCCAATACAACCCAGAATATTCAACTCTTGAATAAATATTAAAAATTCCCAGAAAACTCAGCTGCTGAAAACATGAATTACTGTGCAAAGTTTGGAGGCAAATCCTATCAAGTGGCCGCGGAACCGCCGCAGAAGCCAGGCTTCTGCCGCGGTTCCGCCGCGCATTAGAGGGATCATGAGATAATTTTTGCACCGTAATTCTTATAATTCCCTGCTGAATTTTTTAAGCATTTTTAATCTGGAAAAATCCCAGTTTTTGAAAAAAGTCCAGAGAGCATGTTTTGAATTAGGGTTTCGGTTCGATCGGGTTTCAAACATCGTCTACACATCGCCTAAGGCTTTAGCTAGGCTCTGATACCACTGTAGGGTTCCTAGGCACACTAAGGAGGTCTCACAAGGCATCAACCATGCCAATTTCAAATTTTACGGGTGCCGAGAAACCCTAATACGGATCGTTAACTAGATTTTAGGCGACAAATGAAACTAGTTAACAACTTAACTACAAGAACGGAAATACAACCATTGTAAATCCGGTCCTCCACCTCCATAGCTCCGTAATGAAGTCTCCTCGCTGTCCAAATCGAATCTCGGGCTCTAGCGTCGGCTTCATCGGAGAAATGGGCAGGCTAGGTCATCGACTACGATGCCGAAGATGATCTACGTCGAGGCATCACAAGATCAAGCTCCCACTTCACCAAGTCATGAAACTTGTGAAGAAAACACCCTATACTACTTGGCAAGTGGTAGAGGATGAAGAAATAAGAAGTGGGTTCACTTTAGAATTGGATTTCTCACTCATTTTCTCAAGTTGCCATTGATGGAGGCAAGCTTCTTCTTGAAGAAGAAGAAGAAGAAGATGAAAAATGTTATGATAAGTCTTTTTGAAAAAGAAAATAAAATGTATACTTATCATAATCCAACCATGGTCAAGTGTAGAGAATAAACTACGGTTAGGTCAATGGTTAGGGTTAAGCATGAAGACAAAAATGGTGACTTAGTCAAAGCTTCATGAAGCTTCAACATGCATCCAAAGAAAGCCACCATTTTTCTTTTATTTTGCCAAAAAGAAATAAATAAATAAATGAATAGATAGATATGAAAAACAAAACCCTAACCATTTAAATAACCATGGTTTAATCTTTACACAAACTCAAGTAAGCATGTATCATCAAACATGATACAATCAAGTGCACAAAAGTATATCACATATACAACTTGTGAACTTCAAGTGAGAAAATCCATTTAAAGTGAACCAATACTAGTTAATGCAAAGTAATATATCAAATATATAATTATGCATTAAATCATTAAATCAACACTTGATTCAATGATCCGGTCACGTCGCACACAACTGACTAGTATACAATGAATCGATTTATCGAATCAATCCTTGATTCGATAACTAGGTTATATCGCATACAGCCATTCGACAAATTCATCGCGAGAATGAAATACGGTATCACATACAAGCATTATTCTCGGTCCCGCACATATCTCATATGCGCTCCAATTTCGTTTCGCTTGAGCTAGGAAACCTCTGTGTAGGACTCTAAAGACTCGTCAATACGCCGGTAGCAGATGATGATCATATCAAGCACCCACAAGCCGCAAGCGGTCTGCTAAACGTAACGGCCACCCGGGTATTGAGCGATCAGAAGATCGACGAGCAAGCCCGCTCACACTCCTGTGAATCCAACCAGTAACACTTACCGTACAATCCGGTCTCGTCGTCTGATATGTCGCATACCTTGCCTAGGGGTGGTAAACGTCAGACCCCAATAGCTCGATAAGTCGTGTCGATATGAGGTCTATAACAATTCGAGAAACTACTGGTAACACTTACCAGTAAATCTCAGCAACCCTGGCCAGGGATTTCCGGTTATAGCCAATCGAACACAGCGCAACATCAACTCCCTATACCGGGAGAGACGAATCCCCTCCTATCGCTCATTGCCTCCATGTGATTCGGGACTGTACCCAAAACCACCATTTTGCACGCCCTCTTGGACGCGGTAAGGTGGAAATCAAAGCACAGTGGGAACCACACAAGACTCTATGACGATCTCGGGTCAACAGACTACTCTGTACAAGTGTCACCAGAGAACTGCCATCTGACGTAAGGTATAATATCATCTGGGAGTTCTCGGCGAGTCCGTCCAGTGTACCCAGTCTCTACTGAGCACCCGTATATCATCTCTGATGTCAAACACCAATGGATATGGTATCATCCATCGCCCATCTGTATGGGTCGAGAAGGTATACGCTAGTCTACTCTGGTATATCGATGCCCCATCTCGATACACCCACGACTAGGGACCTTGAAGGATGTACTTATGGACTACCATGTCCCTACTAGTATGATCCGCATCACAGTCCAGGTAGTCAAGTACACATCCTAAGGGCTTTACCAACATGTAACAGAGAGACAATCAGTATACATTTTAAGGTAAAGAGTAACCAGATAGCATACTATCATATCGAACAAGAAAGTCCTCCCTATATATGTCCCAGCATCCACTACAATATACATCCTATGTACAGTAATGGCCTCTAGGGCATACATATATCTAACAATATCAATATCAATGTTTTAGATATCCCACAAATTGACACATGACCGATCGTGTCTTGAGTTTGTCTGGATTCTGCTTTCTAACAAAAGCCGGATAACCCTATATCCTAACTCTTTTAAGAGATGGTCTCTTTCCATACCATATCTCATATGGAGTGGTAGACAGGGTCTTGGTTGGAATCCTGTTTAACAGATACATTGTTGTCTCCAATGCATGTCCCCAAAAGGAAAGCGGTAACTCAGCATCACACATCATGGATCATACCATATCTAATAGGGTACGATTCCTTCGTTCTGACACACCATTGTGCTGTGGTGTGTATGGAGGAGTGAGGTGAGAGAGAATCCCATTCTCTTTTAAGAAGTCTGAAAACACTGTACTCAAATACTCTCCACCATGATCTGATCGAAGTTTCTTGATGCTCAAACCTGTTTGCTTTTCTACTTCAAGTTTGTACTCCTTGAATTGCTCGAAAGTTTAAGATTTATGCTTTAACCAAAACACATGTCCGAATCTTGAGAAATCATTAGTAAAAGTAATAAAGTATGAAAAACCGCCTCTTGCATGTGTAGACATTGGCCCGCATACATCACTATGTATGAGGCTTAAGAGTTCCACAGCTCTTTATCTGTGTCCAGTAAACAGAATTTTGGTCATTTTACCTTTGATACAAGACCGGCAAGTCGCATAAGATTTATATTCAAAAGGATTCAAATATCCATCTTTATGTACCTTATTTAGTTTTGTTTCATTAATATGACCAAGTCTACAATGCCAAAGAAAAGCCTCATTTATATTTGAAAACTTTCTTTTATTAGTATGTTGTATACTAAAGATTGTGTGTTGGTTCAAGACGTAAATACTGTTATTTATTGTACCATACCCAATCAACTGTTGATTCAAGTTAATGTTCATAGCATTATTCTTCAACATAAAATGATATCCTTCATTGTCCAACAAAAAAACCGATATTATATTACATAGAATACTAGGTACATAATAACACGGGTTAAAAACCATAATAGAACCCGAAGGCAACCCCAGATGATACTCTCTTACGGATACAGCATGTATATTGGAACCATTTCCAACCCGCAGAGTATGGTCACCGGTCTTCAAAACTCTACTGTTTCTCAATCCCTGCATACAATTGCATATGTGAGAATCAGAACCGGTATCTAATACCCAAGATGCAGAGTTTATCGAAAAACGGTTTTCAGTTATTAACACACCTGAAGCGGAAGCATCATCATGCTTCTTCTTCTTGAGATCAGCAAGATACACAGCACAGTTGCGTTTCCAATGTCCCGACTTGTGGCAGTAAAAACATTCTCCTTTTCCACTTCCCGCGGCCCCAGATTTGTCTTTCCCCTTTGCCTTTTTAACTCCACCTTTCGGTTTGATGGGTTTCTTCTTCTTCTTTCCCTGGCCTTAGCTTTTGGGACGGAAGAGGAAGATGGCCCAGCAAGCAGAGCGAGAGTTTTCACTGTCTTAAGCGTGCTCTTTGCACTCCTCAACATATTGAGAAGTTCAGGTAATGATTTCTCCAAATCGTTCATATTGAAATTCACTATGAACGGAACAAAGGCACGGGGGAAAGACTGCAGAACAATATCTGTATATTGCTCATTATCTATGGTCCATCCCAGTTCCTCGAGTTCTTCTATAAGACCAATCATCTTCAGAAGTTGTTCTCCTACTGATGTACCAGGGGCCATTCGCATCTGAAACAACTTTCGAGATGCCTCGTATCATAAAGTCCGAGATTGCTCTTCATACAACTCCTTTGTATGAAGAAAGATGGATTGAATTGTTGGCTATAGTGCCCTCATGGCAATTATCATAGTCGCGGACTTGTGTTTATGATGATTGAGGCAGGACCTATACCGATGAAACAGTCTTACTCAAGATGATACTTGCTATCTGGTTTGTCTTTATCATCATATACATGTCGATAGAGCCCATAGTATTCTTGCTTGACTGCCAGCATTATGATGGCGATCATATATGTGGGAGCTGGGGTCTATAAGCACATCCTTAAATGTCTCTAGTCATAGGAGTATCGAGACCGGGCATCGATACTCCAGTGTAGACTAGTGTATACTGATCGAGACCCCGACGAGGGGTGGTGGCCAGGTCTCACAAGCCATTGGTGTTAGTTTGTTCACTTAAGATAGTATACAGGTGCTCATTGGGTTATGAGTACACTGGACGGACTCACCGGGAACCTGGTAGTTGGTATTATACCTATTGTCAGATAGCAGTTCCCAGGTGACATGTGTACAGGTTAGTCTGGCGACCTGAGATCGTCATTTGTCTCTTTTGAGTTTCCACTGTGCTTTGATTACTACCCTACCACGGCTCAAACGAGTCGTGCAAACAGGTTTTAGTTGGGTACAGTCCCGAGCCACATAGAGGTAGTGATCGGATCGTTGGGGATTCGTCTCTCCCGGTATTGGGGGTTGATGTCGCGTTATGTACGGATGACCATCACCATAAATCCGTGACCACGGTGGACGAGAACTACCGATCCTGGATCGATAGTTTCTCAGGTGGTGATGGGTTTCATACCGACATTGAATATCGCGTTGTTGGGGGTCTGACTTTATCCACCCCCTAGACTTAATATGCGATACTCTTAGACGAACAGACCGGACTGTACGGATATTGTCACTGTCAGGCTCAGTAGGGGTTCTGAATGAGTTTGCTCGTCGGCCTCCCTTTCGCTCAATACCTGGGTAGCCGTTATGTATAGCTAGTGCCGCAGACGTGCTTGTGGTTAAACCCACCGCCACCGTATTGACGAGTCTTTAGAGTCCCACGCAGAGGGTTTTCACGGTTCAGGCAATATGGTGTACATGTCGTATGTTGGTACATACGGGTGTCCGATTAAATATGTGCACTTGCTGCGCAGACTTTAACCGGACGGTTGATAATACTAGCGGCTTAGGATTAAACCGGATTACTAAATCGGGTTTAGATTTAATAATTAATATATGTATTTGTATATACGTATTCTAGTATTATTGTTCACTATTCGTTTTCTCTATCGGCTATTCGTATTTTGGTACAAATACGCGTATATGTATTTCGGTACATGTACTGGGAAGTATTCCGTATTTTATACGGAATAGCTTCTAGAAGGTGCCACATCATTTGTATGAATTTCCTTTTTTTTGGAATTCATTTGACTCACAAATGAGGTGGACATGTGAGGTGGCATGTGCATAGTGATAAGCATGGTTTTGGGCATGTAGCAAAGTATGGTTGTGTATTGTTTATTTGATTAATTGAAAAAGGAAATTGATATTTTTTTATGGGGGAGAGAGAGGGGGCCGGCCATATGATGGGGAGGGATTGATTTTCATTTGGATGATGACATTATCACAAAGCAAGCCCACTTTCTCACTCTCTAAAGTTCACACAAACACTTAACCATTTTTTTTCATGCCAAAGCTACATCACCTCCATTCATCTTCTATGATTGCTCATTTTGAGTTTTGTGTTGAGAGAAAATTATGGTGACACGCTCATACACCCCCACTCTCCATCGCTAGCGACTTTGGAGCGTCGGTTACCTCGTTCGACGAGTTTGGAGCTTGCACCATTTCCCTCGGATGGATACTCGGAGACGAAAGAAGACCAGCAACCAAACCATATTAAAGAGCCGATAGGATCTTGGAATGAAGACCGAAGGACACGGATCAACTCGGCATAACGATTCTAACTCTTAGTTAGTTTGCTAGTTTAGGGTTTAAGGTCGATCCGGGATTCGGGTAGCGGTAGCGCCAGTTTCAGAAATTTTCGTTCCGCATTTTGGCCGCGTTTCGTTGGCCAGGACGCTGCTGGGACCCTTCATGGTATCAGAGCCACCCTTTAAACCCCTTACTAGTTTGTTTAGACGTGCTTAAAAGATCGATCGACGGATTTTACCGAAATCACGTTTTCATTCTTCAGTTTGCTGTCGATTTTCAAATGTGGTCAAAAAATTATTTCACACATCTTAAAATTCCTTGCAGGCAAATACAAGGCGACAGAAAAAATTTGAGCTTGTGATGCCACTAATGTGCCGCGGATCCGCCGCACTAACCCCCTTTTGGCGGCCGATCCGTGGCCATTTATTGGCTACGGGCCTTCAAATTTTCACTGTTGCTCAGAGACTTAGAATTGCAATTTTTGTGATATTCTGTTTTGGCCCAGGTTTCAGTAAAGTGTTGTTTTGTTATTGGGGCTAATTTGGAAATTTAGTCGATCGATATTTTAAGTGGGCGTTTAACAGTACATACATTATATTCTGCGACCGTGAATGTCATTTGATCAGTAAACCCGTCTAACTGCTATATGTCTTTTAGACGGGTTTGCGAACGTGACATTCACGTTGGTGTTCTGTGTTGTGCTGTGATGTTGGTTGGATCGTCGTGGTGGATAGCTATGGTCCAATGTTAGTACCGTTTTCATTTTATTTGTACATTTGATATTTCGGGGTGAGCGTCTGACATGTGGACTGCCGTCACTGCCAGTTTGTACATTATTCTTTTGGGGAACGACCGGGCTGAGGTCGATGTCACCCTTGTATATTATATTCTTTTCGGTACTAGGATTACCCTGCGGTGGGGTGTAGGAATAGCCGGATTCTAAAGGGCGACAGGTCCGCATCACATGGCGTTGGGACGGAGGGGACTTTACTCTAGAATTGGCGGGCTATTCACCGCACTCGTAGGGGGTATAGGTTTCATTGCACATGCTATCCACACGACAGGGAACGTCGGGTCTCACTTGCGGCTCAAGTGAAACCCGGGGCTCCAGATTATCCACCATTCTGTGTTGCTTCTGTGATGTTTCAGTGATGTTGCTTTATATCATGCCTGGGACGATTGTTATATATATTTATATATACTAGTAGATGTTGTATATGTTTTGCACTCGCGCTAGCCCAGTCCCCGCTCTGTCGTTAGTTAAGTAACCTAACGGGTGATGACGGGACCCAGTAGCGAATGCGGATGGTATATACGTACATTTTATTTTCGTTCTTTTCTGGTGTGATTAATTGATGGGACTGCATTGATTCTTATCAATGCAAGGATAAAAAAAACCTATTCATGATGTTGTTGGAACCAAGTTTTAAAAAAAAACTGACATTACAGATGTTCTCTTTTGCTTTGCACAGTGGTATTCTGTTATGAATATCTAGCACCTCATTCGACGAGGCAAGGGCCGAGATCCCTTCATCGGGAGTGACCCCTTAGGTAAAAGTTTGCGTCAACGTAATAACTTTACTATAGTCAATTATTTTTTCTTTGCATCGTGGTATTCAGTTTGGGATACCCTGCACCCCATTCGACGGGGAAAGAGCCGAGATCCCTTCACCCGGAGTGACCTCTTTAGCAAAAGTTTTTCGCCACTATATATTTATAAAACCACTTGGATTCCTTCAACGATATCAAGTTCATTACGTTAAAGGTTTTTCGCCAAAAACCAGCCGTAGCCCTCCGTCATTTCTTACAGGTATTACTTAGTATTCATGCTGTGTATGTTGATCTCTGTCAAGGCACAGTGCTTGGTAGCTGGGTAATGCTTGTTTGTTGCATAGATATGTGATTATTTAGGACAGTTGCACTGTCAAGGGCTTGTATGGGTGGGTCTAAGTTATCGGGAGTTTCAAACATACAGGAAACTTACCAGGCTTGCGCATACCCTCTGAAGTGTGGTGACTTGAGTGGCTTCCATCAAGTTATCATGCGATGATAGTTGGATCCCGATTCCCACTGATGAGTAAGATTACTCCTCGGGTGATTCTGACTAATTCTCCTTTTTAGGTTTGGAGGAGAATTCGAGGAAACAGTGGGAGCCATCCAGATTAGATAAAATGATTAACCATTCTGATCTAGGTTAGAGTGCACGCTGAGTGTTTCTTTTCTCTCTCTCTCTGGCTGCGACTATGACCCGACCTTTGACTAAAACTCATGAAACCAAGTTGACCGAACCTTCTTAAAACACTTTGGCTTTTGGAATATCATGGTGTCACATACATCATTGCCACTTCTATATCACCTTTGCATTTCTCTAGAATGTTGGATATAGTGCCCTCATAGTCAATTATTGGATCACAGGCACGTGATTGCAATGATTGAGGAGGACCTATGCCGGTAGGACAGTCTTACTCGAGATGATAGTATGCTATCTGGTTTATCTTTATCATCGTGTACTGTTTTAGGTGACTTTACGAGTCGCTATTACACGTTGATAGAGCCCCTAGGATTCTTGCTGGACTACCAGAAGTATGAGGGCGATCATATACGTGAGAGCTAGAGTCTATAAGAACATCCTTAAAAGGTCCCTAGTCGTGGGAGTTTCGAGACAGGACATCGATTCTCCAGAGTAGACTAGTGTATACAGTCGAGGCCCCGATGAGGGGCGGTGGCCGGTCTCACAAGCCACTGGTGTCAGTTGGTTCACCTAAGATGTATACAGGTGCTCATTGGGTTATGAGTACACCGGACAGGACTCGCCGGGAACCTGCTAGTTGGTATTATACCTGATGTCAGATAGCAGTTCCCTGGTGACATGTGTACAGGTTAGTTCATCGACCTGAGATCGTCATTTGTCTCGTGTCAGTTCCCACTGTGCTTTGATTACTACCCTACAACACTCAAAGGAGACGTGCAAACAGGTTTTAGTTAGGTACAGTCCCGAGCCACATGGAGGCAGTGAGCGGATCTGCAGGGGTTCGTCTCTCCCGGTATTGGGGGTGAGGTCGCGCTGTGTCTAGGAGAGCCAGTACATGAAAAGTCCTTGGCCAAGGCAGGAGATTTCCTGGTAGGTATTCCAGTAGTATCTCAGGGTGTTCTGGGCTACACTCCGACACGACTTGTACCGCTATTGGGGGTCTGAATTTTACCAACCCCCTAGGCCCGCCATGCGATGCTCATAGACGAACGGACCGGACTGTACGGATATTGTCACTGACAGGCTCAGTAGGGTGTCAGGATGAGTTCGCTCATCGACGTCCTTTTGGTCAATAGCTGGTGGCCCGTCACGTATGGCTAATACCTCTGACGTGCTAGTGGTTAAATCCACAGCCATAGTATTGACGAGTCTTTAGAGTCCACCACACACACAGTTACTCAGGTTTCGGGCGAAACGCTGTAGAGGCCGTATTTTGGTATGGCAGGGTTCGATCAGATACGTGCGGTATTGCACGGATCATGATCGGACGGTTTTTACTAGCCGGCTTTGTTTTAAGCCAGATCCTAGTATTAGATAGTGTAGATTTTGTCTCTTTGCATTTGTGTTCAGTGGGAATACAAATGCGGGCATGTATTTACAGTAGCGGGGTTTTCCTGTAATTTATTACGGGATCAGTTTTCTGAAGTTTCTAGTTTGCATTCTGTTCCGGCCGGTTTTCCTTTGTTCCTTCACGGCCGGACTTTATCGTTGGAGGGTGTAATTTGCAGTTTGTAAATAACATTTTGGGGGGCGTTCATTGTGATTGTGGCTTCCTCATGATGAGATTCCTTTTGCATCATATGTCTTGCTTTGGATGAGAGTTGATTTGGTTTGGATTAGAAATGGTGGTGACCTTTTTCCATTACGATCTTCACACATTATCTTCATATATTTGTTTATGCCATTTTTCTCTCTCTCCCATTATTCTATCTTCAAAGGGGGTCAGCCACTTTGAGTGAGGATGAGAGGTTCATTTGGTGGGTGATTTTTTGTCATCTCATTCCTTGTAAAAATTGAGAGCACCATTCTTCTTCCTCTAAAGTCTTTTTCTCCTCCTACACATAAATGGAAACTTCACTACCCCAAATGAGACAACGGTTTCTACAATACACCTACAACATCTCTTGGACACGTCGGCTCGCCAACTTCGCGCCCGAGTTGCCTCGGTCCAGAGTTGGGAGCCCGTAAAAGAACCCGGTGATGTGGTGCCCGTTTCGACGAGGAGGCGACGACCGGAGATTCCGCGAGGAGATCGGAGTGGAGACGAAGACCGAAGGACACGGATCGCTTGGTATAGCTTCTCTACTCCTTTTCTTGTTTGCTAGTAAATAGGTTAATGGCCCGATCCGGGTTAAAAGTGCGCGGTGGTGCCGGATTGCTAGTTTGCAAAGTTTTTCGTTTCCGCGTCTCCGGCGTCGGATCGACGGCCGGGGCGCCGCCGCGGACTTACATTGGTATTAGAGCCACGCCATTAATTTAGCATAGCTTGCTCTAACGTGTTTAGAACTCGATCGAACCAAAAAATCCCAAAAGCCGTATTTTCCAAAGCACAAGTTTCTGTCGAATTTTTTTTGGTTCCAAAAATTTTTCAGGTTGTTGCAGAATACTGTGCAGGGAATTCTAAGCACTCTGTGAAAAATTGGTCACGAGATCTCACCATACCACCGCGGAACCGCGGCTAAACCCATGCTTGGGCCGCGGTTCCGCCGCGCTTTTGACTGTTCATTTGACCAAATTTTTGCAGAGAGCTTTTGAGTTGGGAATGGGGTTTTTGGATTGTTATTTTTGGGCCCAGATTTTCTGTAAGTGCAACAGTATTGCTTGGGGCCCACTTCGGTACATTTGTTCGATCGGATATTTTAAACATGCTAGTTCACAGTATTTACATTATATCTGCGACCGTGAATGTCATTCGATCGGTAAATCCTGTCTAACTGCTATAGCCCTTTTAGACGGATTTGCGAACGTGACATTCACGTTGATGTTCTGTGTTGTGCTGTGATGTTGCGGATTGGTCGTGGAGGATAGCCTGGATGCAATGTTAGTACAGTTTTGTTTTATATATACATTTGATTTTGCGGGGCGAGCGTCCGACATGTGGATTGTCGTCACTGCCTGTTTGTATATTATTCTTTTGGGGCACGACCGGGTCGAGGTCGATGCACCCGTTGTATGTATATTTTACTTTCTATACTAGGATTACCCCGCGGAGGGGTGCACGGATAGCCGGGTTCTAGAGGGCAACGAGCCCGCATCTCATGGCGTTGAGACGGAGGGGGCTTTACTCTAGAATTGGCGGGCTGTTCGCCGCACTCGTAGGGGGTATAGGTTTAACCCAGGAGGGGTGCCCAAGTTACCGGATTCCGTGAAGTGCTGGGTGGTCCATTCACGTTGCTGAAGGGGGCTGCCTCGCTTCAGGTTTTGGCGGGTAACTTTCTGCGCCCGTAGGGGTCTAGGATTTCATTGCACAGGCAATCCACACGACCAGGGGAACGTCGGGTTTCAGTAGTGGCTCTATGAAACCCGGGGATCCCAGATATCTGTATTGTTCTGTGATGCTGTACATTTCTGTGATGTTGCATTTTATCACGCCTTGAGCGAAAATTATATATTGATATATATACTAGTAGATGTTGTATATGTTTTGCATCCGCGCTAGTCCAGTCCCCGCTCTGTCGTTAGTTAGCTAACCTAACTGGTGATGACGGGACCCAGTGGCGAATACGGATGGCATATACGTACGTCATTATTTTCGTTCTTTATTGGTGTGATCAATTGATGGGACTGCGTTGATTCGGATCAATGCAAGATAAACAAACCTATTCTGATGTTTTTGGAACATTTTTCAAAAAGCTGTTATTGCAAGGACGTTCTCTTTTGTTTTGCATCGTGGTATTCAGTTGGAATATCCTGCTCCTCAGTCGACGAGGCAAGGGCCGAAATCCTTTCACTGGGAGTCACCCCTTGGACAGAAGTTTGCGTCAGGGCAATAACTTCACTATAGCCGATTGCATTTGCTTTGCATCGTGCTATTCAGTTGGAATATCCTGCACCTCATTCTACGGGGAAAGAGCCGAGATCCCTTCACCGGGAGTTGTAGGGTTCCTAGGCACACTAGTGAAGGTTCATAAAGCATCAAACATGCCCGAATAAAATTTTACATGTGCCGAACAACCCAAAGACGGGATCTTTGCTAGATTATTAGGGTTTAGCATGCAAGATGATATCTTTATAGCTAAGTGTGAGGGATTACAACCTTTGTAGTCTGCTCCTTCACTTCACAAGCTCCGAGTAGAAGTCCCTTCGCCGCGATCCACGATCTCCCGGACTCAAGAGAGGCTCCACGACTCGAACGATCCATGCTAGCTTGAAGTGTTCCGATTCTCCGATGATCTACGTCGAAGTCACTATAACCCAAGCTTTCTCACTCTAAAGAGATGAACACCCTAATCTAATGGGCTAGATTAAATGAGGATGATGGAGTAGTATTTATGCTATCTTTTTATCTCACTTTCTCACAATTTATCATCACAAATGGAATTTCAAGTAAGCTTTTTCTTTTAACTCAAGAGAGAAGAAGTTGATAATAGAAATGATAATTCCTTTTGTGATGAATAGAAAAGAAATGTATATGATTGATTATTGAACCATAGTCAAGGATGATAGGCTAAGAGTTTGTAGAGAATAAACTAGAGTTAGGGTTTGGTTAGGCTAGAAATGAGTCATCAAGAAATATCAACCATAATATCTTAACCAAGACATAAGGAAAAGCTTCTAGAATGTGCAAGAAGAAGCTAACCCTAATCAAACCCTAATCCCATTTAATCATCCTTCAACATGTTTAATAATAAATCATATCATGTCACAATAATATATATCATATATATATTATATATTTGCAACAAAAGAAAATAATACAATTAACATATATCGCATATATATCAATGTATCATCCAGTGAGAAAATGAAATAATAAAGCGAGCCAATATTAGATAATGTAATACAATATATCATATATATCATTATACATTAAATTATCGAATCGACACTTGATCCGACGATCCGGTTATATCGAATATAACCGACTAATATATCATGTACCGATTCATCGAATCAACACTTGATCCGATGTCCCGATTCATATCTAAATATCTCGAGAATATAATACGGTATCTCATATCGCATTATCCTCGGTCCTGCACATATCACATATGTGCCTCTACTCCGTTTCGCCTGAGCCAAGAAACCTCTGTGTAGGACTCTAAAGAATCGTCAATACGCCGGTAGCAGGCGATGATCATATCAAACACCCACAAGCTGCAAGCGGTCAGCTAAACGTAACAGCCACCTAGGTATTGAGTGATCAGAAGATCAACAAGCTAGCCTGTGCATTCTCCTGTGAATCCAATCAGTAACACTCCCGTACAGTCCGGTCTGTTCGTCTGATATGTCGCATATCAAGTCTAGGGGTGGTATACGTCAGACCCCAGTAACCGATAAGTCGTGTCGATGTGTGGCTCATAACAGGTCGAGATACTACTGGTAACACTTAGCAGTATATCTCTATATCAGCCCTGGCCAGGGACTTCCAGTTATAGCCAATCGAACACAGCACGACATCAACTCCCTATACCGAGAGAGACGAATCCCCTCCTATCGCTCATTGCCTCCATGTGATTCGGGACTGTACCCAAAAGCCACCGTTTTGCACGCCCTCTTGGATGTGGTAAGGTGGAAATCAAAGCACAGTGGGAATCACACAAGACTCTATGACGATCTCGGGTCTACAGACTACCCTGTACTAGTGTCACCGGAGAACTGCCATCTGACGTGTGGTATATCACCAACTGGGAGTTCTCAGCGAGTCCGTCTAGTGTACCCAGTCTCCACTGAGCACCCGTACACCATCCTTGATGTCAAACACCGATGGATATGGGATCATCCATCGCCCATCATATGGGTCAAGATGCGTATACACTAGTCTACTCTGGTGTATCGATGCCCTGTCTCGATATACCCTCGACTAGGAACATTTATAGGATGTACTCATCGACTACTATGGCCCCACTAGTATGATCTCATCATAGTCCCAGTAGTCGAGTACAGATCCTAAGGGCTTTATCAACATGTGAGAGTCAGACAGTAAACCAATACAAGTCAACATGTTAAGATAAAGTGAAACCAAATAGCTTATTATCATGACAAGCAAGAAAGTCCTCTCTGTATATATCCAAGCATCCATCATAATATACATCATATGTACAACAATGGCCTCTAGGGCATATACATAACTAACAATCTCCCACTTGCACTAAGGCCAGCTGTTGTAGTATCTCATACCTAGCATCCCGAATAATCTCTCAAACTGTATCTGGGGAATGGCCTTCGTGAGTGGATCCGCAGTGTTGTCCTTCGTATCTACTCTCCTGACCTCGATTTACCGGCGATCAACTATCTCCCTGATCAGGTGATACCGCCTCAGAATATGTCTAGATTTCTGATGGGATCTGGGTTCCTTGGCTAAAGCCACAGCTCCATTGTTATCTCAATACAGAGGTATTGGATGTACAATGGATGGAACCACTCAAAGTTCAGTGATGAACTTCTTCCTCCAGACAGCCTCTTTGGCAGCATCGTTGGCAGCGATGTATTCAGCCTCCATCGTCGAGTCTGCAACGGTATCCTGTTTGGAACTTTTCCAACATACTGCCCCTCCATTGAGGGTAAATACAAATCCCGAGTGCGACTTAGAGTCGTCCTTATCACTTTGGAAGCTGGAATCGGTAAAGGACTCCACCCGGAGTTCTCCATTACCATACACCAAGAACATATCTCTAGTCCTTCGTAAGTACTTGAGAATGTTCTTCACAGCCGTCCAGTGACTCTCTCCAGGATCTTCTTGATACCGACTCACTACACTTAGTGAGTATGCAACATCGGGTCTGCCACATAGCATCGCATACATAATAGAGCCTACTGCCGAAGCATAGGGTATCCCTTGCAAGCGAGCTCTCTCCAAATCAGTCTTGGGAGACATCTCCTTGGAGAGAGTGAGTCCAGAGATCATGGGTTGGTTCCCACGCTTGGATTCTTCCATACTAAACCGCTTTAGTATGGTGTCAATGTACCTGGATTGGGACAATCCCAGTATCCTTTTGGATCTATCTCTATATATCCTAATCCCCAATATGCAGGAGGCATCACCTAGATCTTTCATTGAGAATCTTTGTGATAAGAAGAGCTTGACTGATTGCAGCATAGGAATATCATTTCCTATCAAGAGTATGTCATCCACATACAATACGAGGAAGACTACCTTACTCTCTGCTACCTTCTTATAGATACAAGGTTCATCTATATTTTTGATGAAGTCAAACTCTTTGACTACAACATCAAAATAGATGTTCCAACTCCGCGATGCTTGCTTTAACCCATAAATGGATTTAAGCAGTTTGCACACCTTTCTGCTGCTCCCACTATCTACGAAGCCCTCTGGCTGAGTCATGTACACGCATTCTTCTAAATCACCATTTAGAAAGGCGGTCTTAACATCCATTTGCCAGATTTCGTAGTCATGGTATGCAGCAATGTCAAGTAAGATCCGGATGGACTTAAGCATAGCTACTGGAGAAAAGGTTTCGTCATAGTCCACACCTGGTCATTGACGAAATCCCTTTGCTACAAGTCTAGCTTTGAAAGTCTCAACTTTTCCATCTACACCAAATTTCCTTTTATAAATCCACTTGCTCCTAATGGGTTTTACCCCTTCAGGAGCATTTTCCAAAATCCATACTTTATTGGTGTACATGGATTCCATCTCAGATCGCATTGCATCCAGCCATTTCACAGAGTCACCACTCGTGATGGCCTGCTCGAAACTAGTCGGGTCATCATCTTCCATGATACAATCCTCGCTTCCACCATCAATGAGAAAACCGTAGTATCTCTCAGGTGGACGAGAAACCCTACTAGATCGGCGGAGAGGCTGGGGTCGTCGGGTACTACCGAATTCTCTGGTTCCACTAAATCTTCAGTTACAGTTTGTGTTTCTAGAACTTCTTCCAGTTCTACCTCAGAGCCACTAATCTCTTTTGCAAGAAATTCCTTTTCTAAAAAGGTGGCATGTTGAGCAATAAACACTTTTTGTTGTTCACTGTGGTAGAAAAAATATCCATTTGAATGTTTAGGATATCCCACAAACTTATATAGAACTGACCGTGCCTCGAGTTTTTCTGGATTTTGCCTTTTGACATAGGCCAGACAACCCCATATCTTAACTCGTTTAAGACATGGTCTCTTCCCACTCCATATCTCATATGGTGTGGTAGGTACAGATTTAGTTGGAACTTGATTCAATAGGTATGCTGCTGTCTCAAGCGCATACCCCCAGAAGGAAATAGGTAACTCAGCTGTACTCATCATAGAGCGCACCATATCTAATAGGGTGCGATTCCTCCGCTCTGACACATCGTTGTGCTGTGGTGTATAAGGAGGAGTAAGCTGTGAGAGAATCCCATTCTCTTTTAGATAATCTAGGAACTCATTGCTTAAGTATTCTCCTCCTCGATCAGATCGAAGGATCTTAATACTTTTGCCCGTTTGTTTTTCTACTTCGTGCTTATATTCTCTGAATTTCTAAAAAGCTTCAGACTTGTGTTTCATCAGGAACACATGTCCGAATCTAGAAAGATCGTCAGTGAATGTAATGAAGTAGGAAAAACCGTTCCTGGCATGCGTAGACATGGGACCGCATACATCACTATGTATTAGTCCTAAGAGTTCATTAACTCTTTCTCCGTGTCCACTAAACGGAGCTTTGGTCATTTTTCCTTTGAGACATGAATGGCAAGTATCATAAGATGATAATTCGAACGGATTCAAATAACCATTCTTATGTAATTTAGCCAGTCATGTCACATTGATATGACCAAGTCTACAATGCCAAAAGAAGGATTCGTTCATTTCTGAACTTTTCCTCTTGTGTGTGTTTTGTATATTGAGAACTGTATTCTGATTTAGAATGAATATGCCATTATGTAACGATCCTGATACAATCAACTTTTGATCTAGGAATATGTTCATAACATTATCCTTTACTACAAAATTATATCCTTCTTTACTTAATAAAGAGACTGATATAATGTTGCATATTATGTTCGGTATATAATAGCACTTATTTAGAATCAGTGTATTACGACTTGGCAATACTAGGTGATATTCGCCAACTGCTTTGGCTGCAATACTTTCACCGTTCCCTACTTGAACGGAATGATCACCTTTTCCCAGTTCTCTACCTTTACGTAGCCCATGTAACAATTTACATATGTGGGATGCTGATCCGGTATCCAATACCTAGGACGTAGGGTGAACTGAGAAACAGTTCTCAATAACTAACACACCTGAAGAAAATGCATCAACATGCATGTTCTTTTGGGCGGCATGAGAATCCAAATATTCTCCTGTTTCCTGTTCAGTCTTATAACTCTTATAAGAAAGAACGGGTCCAACGTTCCCCTGCTCAGTATAATAAGCGGGTTCAGTCAATACATCCATATTATTATCTTGATTATGGCCTGACATGGTCGCTACCTGGAGAGAGAGAGAAGAAAACACTTTAGCGTATGCTCTTGCAAGATTAGATTGGTTATTATCTTATCTAATCAGGATGTCTCCCACTGTTTTTATCAAATCTACATTCAAACCCTAAAAGGTAAGATTAGCCGGGATTAATTACACCCTACAATTTCGTAAATCTTTCAGCCAGATCGGTGTCGGTACTTTGAGGGAGGTTCCCCGTGCTTTCGCACGGACCTAATTAAAGTAAACCTCGTTTTCCCAAAGGCGTAACCCCGTTAACACTTTTCTAGACACCCACTTGATCGACTAATTGTCCTGTGTAAAACTCTTCCAGGAGTAACTCTTACTCGCAGTGGGTATCGGGATCCAACTATCTCATAGAAGGTATGCAATCTCATTGCAAATTTCAACACTTGAAATTCCCGATAATATTTTGCCCCTAGTGTGCCATGACCTTGACAGAGGTCAACAAACCATAGTGCACTAGTCAGGTTCATCCCGTCATTTCTTGATTGAATCAAACCCACTCGCATGACCCTTGACAGAGGTCAACAAGGTCGTATGACTACCCTAATCCAATCACATCACATGCTTTACAGATAATTACTAGTTAGCTACCGCACACTACGCCTTGACAGAGGTCAACAAAGACTGCACGAATACTAAATAGTCTTTATCTGAAATGACGGAGGGCTACGACAGGTTTTTCTGAAAACCTATTGCGTAATGAACTTGATATTGTCGTAGAATCAAGTGAAATTTTGAAATGGAGTGTTTTTGAGGCTTTCATTAGTTTTGCTAAAGAGGTCACTCCAGGTGAAGAGATCTCGGCTCTTTCCCCATCGAATAAGGTGCAGGACATATCATATATATCACTGTGCAAAGCAAAACTCTAAAAGCAATCAAAAGACAAACCGAGTTTTGTAGCATCTGCCAGTTTCGCTAAAGAGGTCACTCCCGGTGAAGGGATCTCGGCTCTTTCCTCATCGAATAAGGTGCAGGGTATATCATATATACCACTATGCAAAGCAAAACTGTAGCTACCCTTTTATAAAGTTTTGATTCTACAACATCTTTTAGGTTTCTTTTTCTTTTTATTAATCTCATTAATAAAAAAACCCATCAGCTTATGCTTCCTAAGCATCACACATAAATACGACGTACACTTATGCCATCCGCATTCGCCTCGATGTTCCCTTGTGCACCGTTAGGTTAGGTAACTAACGACAGAGCAGGGCAGGGCTAGTGCGGGTGTAAAACATAAGTAACGTCTATATAATATATCATATATACTATATACTGTATCCATCATAACATATCAAATGATCACATCACAGATATCGCAGCAGAAACATAGATGTAATGTGGGATATACTAGGACGTCCGTATTTAGTATTTAGCCGACAATAGAAAATACGGATTCCACAGTCGCGATGAATAGCCAAGCCCATACCCTGGACCCCTACGAGATCGGCAAGCGACCCTACCAATTCTGGAGTTTAGGAGACCCGGTCTCGACTCCTCGAGATGGCCTCCCACTGAACCCCATAACCCGGTCACCTGTGCTCCCCTCCTTGGGTCCATCCTAATGCGGAAAAGTAAATAATATACAATACTGGTGGCATCAAGCTCAACCTGGAAGTGCCCCAAATAAAAGAATATTACATTACATTTGAATTTACATGAATGAAAATATAAAACTCTCATCTCACATAAAACCCCCGGCTATTCAATCGCGACAATCCTGCACATCATATCTCAGCAACACATAATATCACATATCATCAACGTAAGTAAGTATGCATATACCGATCGTCGCCGATGTATAGCAACGAAGACCGGCAATACAGCTACATACTACACTTACGGTCACAGAACAGAAAGTGTAAAACTACAATATTTGGAATCCACAATCACTTTAGACATCATAAATCCGAAATATCACATACTTCGCATTTCATGCCTAACTCTATGAATTCCACATATTGTATCACATTGCAGATAAATAGATAGTATTAAACTTTTCGAACAGATAATCAAACACCAAAAATTTCCCAAAGTGCTCAACACTTGAGCGGAGTTCAAATAATCCCAGAATATGTCATAGTACCAGTGATCCAGCCGTAGAAGGGTCAAGCCAACGCCTCACATGTGGCACGCCGTACTGCCCCAAACCCGAAGGTTCAAAAGGCAGTTCAAGACGGTCACATAATCGAGTTAAGGTATGTTGTCTTCTAGAGGGTCCACCGCTTAACTTGTACAATTTTTCCGAAAGATTTAAACCCGATAAAAATTCAACACTTGAAAGTTTGCCGTGCCGGGATAAAATGGGTTAATGATATCCGTTCAAACAGTTTAACAGTTTCTAAATATCCGGAAATAACAACGAATTTAAATTTTCCGATCGAATCTACGATTACAAAAGAAACCCCAGAATACTCAACACTTGAGTCAGAATAAAAATACCCATAAAATATATACCAGAGAAATATGAATTACTGTGCAAAAATGATGCCCTGATCTCTTTATACTGCCGCGGTTCCGCGGCCCAAGCGAGGTACGGCCGCGGTTCCGCAGTGGTTTGTACGGACCAGAGAATTATTTTTCCACCGAATTTGTTATTTTTCCTTGCTGTATTTTTCAGGTATTTTTAATTCAGAAAAATCCCAGATTTTGAAAAATTTCCAGAGAGGGGGTTAAATTTGTCGGTTCGGGTTCGATCGGAGTTTTAACTTCGTAAACACATCGCCTAATGCTCTATCTAAGCTCTGATACCACTGTAGGGTTCCTAGTCACATTAGGGAAGGTTCATAAAGCATCAAACATGCCCGAATAAAATTTTACATGTGCCGAACAACCCAAGAACGGGATCTTTGCTAGATTATTAGGGTTTTGCATGCAAGATGATATCTTTATAGCTAAGTGTGTGGGATTACAACCTTTGTAGTCCGCTCCTTCACTTCACAAGCTCCGAGTAGAAGTCCCTTCGCCGCGATCCACGATCTCCCGGACTCAAGAGAGGTTCCACGACTCGAACGATCCATGCTAGCTTGAAGTGTTCCGATTCTCCGATGATCTACGTCGAAGTCGCTATAACCCAAGCTTTCTCACTCTAAAGAGATGAACACCCTAATATAATGGGCTAGATTAGATGAGGATGATGGAGTAGTATTTATGCTATCTTTTTATCTCACTTTCTCACAATTTATCATCATAAATGGAATTTCAAATAAGCTTTTTCTTTTAACTCAAGAGAGAAGAAGATGATAATAGAAATGATAATTCCTTTTGTGATGAATAGAGAAGAAATGTATATGATTGATTATTGAACAATGGTCAACGATGATAGGCTAAGAGTATGTAGAGAATAAACTAGAGTTAGGGTTTGGTTAGGTTAGAAATGAGTCATCAAGAAATATCAACCATAATATCTTAACCAAGACAAAAGGAAAAGCTTCTAGAATGTGCAAGAATAAGCTAACCCTAATCAAACCCTAATCCCATTTAATCATTCTTAAACATGTTTAATAATAAATCATATCATGTCACAATAATATATATCATATATATATAAATATTATATATTTGCAACAAAAGAAAATAATACAATTAACATATATCGCATATATATCAATGTATCATCCAGTGAGAAAATGAAATAATAAAGCGAGCCAATATTAGATAATGTAATACAATATATCATATATATCATTATACATTAAATCATTGAATCAACACATGATCCGACGATCCGGTTATATCGAATATAACCGACTAATATATCATGTACCGATTCATTGAATCAACACTTGATCCGATGTACCGATTCATATCTAAATATCTCGAGAATATAATACGGTATCTCATATCGCATTATCCTCGGTCCTGCACATATCACATATGTGCCTCTACTCCGTTTCGCCTGAGCCAAGAAACCTCTGTGTAGGACTCTAAAGAATCGTCAATACGCCGGTAGCAGGTGATGATCATATCAAACACCCACAAGCTGCAAGCAGTAAGCTAAACGTAACAGCCACCAAGGTATTGAGCGATCAGAAGGTCAACAAGCTAGCCTGTGCGTTCTCTTGTGAATCCAATCAGTAACACTCCCGTACAGTCCGGTCTGTTCGTCTGATATGTCGCATATCAAGTCTTGGGGTGGTATACGTCAGACCCCAGTAACCGATAAGTCGTGTCGATGTGAGGCTCATAACAGGTCGAGATACTACTGGTAACACTTACCAGTATATCTCTATATCAGCCCTGGCCAGGGACTTCCAGTTATAGCCAATCGAACACAGCACGACATCAACTCCCTATACCGGGAGAGACGAATCCCCTCCTATCGCTCATTGCCTCCATGTGATTCAGGACTGTACCCAAAAGCCACCGTTTTGCATGCCCTCTTGGACGTGGTAAGGTGGAAATCAAAGCACAGTGGGAATCACACAAGACTCTATGATGATCTCGGGTCTGCAGACTACCATGTACCAGTGTCACCGGAGAACTGCCATCTGACGTGTGGTATATCACCAACTGGGAGTTCTCGGCGAGTCCGTCCAGTGTGCCCAGTCTCCACTGAGCACCCGTACACCATCCTTGATGTCAAACACCGATGGATATGGGATCATCCATCGCCCATCATATGGGTCAAGATGCGTATACGCTAGTCTACTCTGGTGTATCGATGCCCTGTCTCGATATACCCTCGACTAGGAACAGTTATAGGATGTACTCATCGACTACTATGGCCCCACTAGTATGATCTCATCATAGTCCCAGTAGTCGAGTACAGATCCCAAGGGCTTTATCAACATGTGAGAGTCAGACAGTAAACCAATACAAGTCAACATGTTAAGATAATGTGAAACCAAATAGCATACTATCATGACGAGCAAGAAAGTCCTCTCTGTACATATCCAAGCATCCATCATAATATACATCATATGTACAACAATGGCCTCTAGGGCATATACATAACTAACAGGAGTGACCTCTTTAGCAAAGGTTTTCGTTACTATATTTTTCTAAAAAGCTATTCGTTCCTTCAACGATATCAAGTTCATTTGTTAAAGGTTTTCGCCAGAAACCATTCGTAGCCCTCCGTCATTTCAGAACAGTAGCACTTAGTATTCATGCTATGTATGTTGGCCTTCGTCAAGGCATAGTGTATGGTAGCTATTTGTTACTTTTCTGCTGCATAGATAGATGCGTTGGTTTGGGACAGTCGTACTATTATTTTGGCCTTCGTCAAGGGTATGTACGGGTGGGTTCAAATTAACCTGGATAATGACGGGTAGAACTTGACATGTGACTTATAATATGTTGGCCTTCGTCAAGGTCATAAGAGCATGGGGAAAAAATCCACATCGGGAGTTTCTAAAGAAACTAAAACTTGCCAGATATGTGCATACCTTCTGGAGTGTGATAACGTGAGCGGATTCCGTCACGTTATCATGCGATGATAGTTGGATCCCGATTCCCACTGATGAGTTGGTTTACTCCTCGGGTGATCCCGGCTAATTCTTCTTTCAGGTTTGGAGAAGAATTTGACGTTACAGTGGGAGGTTTCCTGATTAGATAAAGTGATAACCATTCTGATCTAGGCTAGAGTGCACGCTGAGTGTTTCTTTTCTCTCTCTCTTTAGCAGCGACCATTGACCCGACCCTAGACTATGACTCAGTGACCAAGTTGACCGAACCTTCTTTAACACTGGCTTTTGGATTGTCAGAGTTGCGGACCTCATTGCCACTCCTACTTTTACCCTTTTCTCCAGGACACCCCGTATTACTACGAACGTCCACTTCCATTGGACAAAACCATCGTATGGTTATATACGAACTCGAAGGAATTCGAGGATGGTTTCTGGTTCTGGAGAAAACGAATGGGATTATTCAGTTGTCTTTTCCCTTTACCTTCTCTCAGGTTGCGAGTACTCCTTGGTTTAGGAGACAGTACACCTATTACGCAAATTGGATAGTCTTCTTCCAAATCTTAGGCTGGTGCCGAACGGTAGGGAATGAAGAAAACCAATTAGCCTAAACGGTGTACAAAAGATATTAAGTTAAGACAAAGAAAGGGATTAGTAAGAGGGCAAAGTAAATTGCGACTGCTACTCACGACCAAACTAAGTATTTCTTCGCCAATCCTAAATCACCTTTGTATTTCTCCATGACACTCCATATCACTACGAAGATCCCAAGTTTATTGGATAATCCATCGTATGGTTATATACGAACTCGAAAGGAACCTGTTCCAGTTCGGGGATGGATCCTGGTTCAGGAGAAATAGGAATAAGGTTTATTCGGTTGTCTTTTATCTTCACCTTCTCTCGCATTGCGAGTGCTCCTAGGATTAGGACAGTACACCCATTATGCTTATTGGATAGTCTTCTTCCAAACCATAGGCTGGTGCCGAACGGTAGGGAAGGAAGAAAACCATTTGGCCTAAAGTGGTGTACAGAAGGTAATGACTAAAGACATATAAAGGGATTTGGAGAGGTGGCAAAGAGATATACGGTTACAATTGTGAATCTGGATAATGGAAGAGGCATTACTAGGAATACCCGGATACCCCATCGAAACATTTCAATGTTTCAGTTTCACTGTGTACTGTTAAAGGAAAACTGATTTCCCAATTAGACCCTTGCTCCAGGGTATGTATTTACCAGGTTTGATTCTCACATCTGTTTGGTTTTACAGATGATGAGTGGGAGTAAGTTATTGGGAATTAGGTGATCATCCTCATTATATCAGGATTCGTTGTAATTGGTGATATTTGAGAAAGTCACCTGGGTTGTTTGCCGGTCGGCAAATATTTGGTTTTGAATATCCGTTGTTATGCACCAATTTCAAATTGATATATCTGTACGTCTATTTTTATAGAGTGAGATATACCTTTTGAAATTATGTCTATGACATTTACCTATATCAGTGGATGGTTAGGTAAGGAGCATTGAACAGCGGTGTAATTCTTCCTAACCATAAGTACAGTTTTCAACCTACGGCACACAGTGAATGAGTCATTTGACTCAAGGGACTTATACAGAGTACTGTATGTTGTCCAGTGTCCATTAGGACAGAGGGGTAGGTACCCGTACTATATTCTGTTTACTTATGACTTCTCTAGTTCTGAGACATGTGTTTCGTAGAAATGCAAGTTCTAAGTTTTGAGAAGTTATAAGTATAAGATTTAAGTAGAGAACCAGGTATTGCAAGTATCGGAATTCTTCAAGGTGATCGAAGATGTAGATACATGTGAATGGTATTCAGTTGATAGTAATAATTAAGAAAACTTGCGTCTCTTTTAGGTTACTCATAATTGGAAGTACTCCTAAGTTGAGTAACGCTGATCGGCCTCTCTTCCATTTAGTTGACATGCACTGGAGACAGCTGCATGATTTGAATCTGGTTCAATTAAATCAGTGCCTCTGTTTCTTGGATATAGAACAGTTCATATCTTGACATTGTTAAGATACGGAGAGTTGTCCGGCTTATGCTTAAAACCAGACTCCGGATAACTCAAGGCACGTTTCTGTAATGGCTGTTTGTGGGTTGACCCGGGCTATGACGAGGGTCGACTTTCTACCATCTGGAAGATCAATAGTGATATTGTTCTAGACTCGCCACAGTTTTAACAAAAATGGATTTTTTCAAAAAACAGTAGTGGGAGTATGGTAGAACTGGAAGTGATTCCAGAACCGCAAACGATTACTGAAGATTTGATAAAGAACCTAAAGATTCAATCTGGTTTAACATTCCATTGGCCACTCCGCAGATAAAGTGGGTAACCTCAGGCACCCGAGAGGTACTTTGGTATGCTCAAGGACGGTGGCAGGGAGATTCTTGTTTACCCAGACTTGCCATTGCTGTTGTTCCAGACTGTGAGACCCGGTAGGAGGATGAGTATAGCGCCGTTCTAAACTTGCTTTAGAAGTGTACGTGTATATGACTCTGCCAGAGGGTTGTCGTGGTCAGTGGGAGCAGCGGAAGCATTTGTAGACAAGTAGCTTGTGTCTATTTATAGACTAAAGCAGATGTAGCAGAGATAGATCATCTATTTCTGATGTGACAGTCATAGGTTTGACTTCATCAGAATAGGGGATGGATCTGTTAAGAAGGTAGTAGGGTGTGATGTCCTGGTATTTGGATGACATACACAGAGTAGGAAGTGATATTCCTATACTACGATCGGTTATTCTTTGGTTGTCACACAGTGGTTTCTCCACACATGACTTGGATATTATATCAGATATTCTGGTTACTAGATCTATGGTTTTAGATCTAGATTTGGGTAGTTTCCCAATCAGGGTACTTAGACAGCATTCTATGAGTATTTAGAATGGACGACTCCTGGCACGGTAGTATACCTGCAGGTGATGGAGTCACCCTCTCTAAAGGTGTCTTACAGACTAAAGGGGAGAGGGATACGCATGATTGGCAGATCACTTGCTTACGCAATTGAGTTGATCAAGAGATGTCAAGTACCACACCAGATGTTGTTCTTGCAGTAGATGCAATAAGTTGACATTGATCCAATCCTGGAGAAACATTCGGAAGCAGTTTTAGAACATAAGTGGATGTTCTAGGGATATGATAACGGCAGCCTCCTTCGGGAAACGGTTATCATTCTAGGCTTCCAAAGTGACCTGGACGGCAGAGTGGCCGTCAGAGTTATAGTTTTCCCTCTGACGAGGGCAGTATTTTGGACAGGTGGTCCAGGTGGATACTGAGGGAAGGCATGGCGCAGGATACTGATTAAGTTCAGTTGACGATACAGTCTAAGAAGTTTGGATTTAGAGTTCATTTATGAGCTAGGTCCCATCAGACATCCAGACATTCTAAGACAGGTATTGCTCATTTCGGGAGATGGCTTTCTCCGCGAATATGGGATATAGAGAGACATAGAAAGAAACATCACAGTGGATCCACTCACTGAGGCTATTCCTCGAACGCAATAGTTTCGCAAACGAGCTTTGTGAGACTGACTAGTAGAGGAGTTGGGTGTTTGGTATCACACGGGCTGTGAGAATGCGACATCGCAATAATTAGCCTTGAGTGCAAGTGGGAGATTCTTGGATATAGTGCCCTCAGAGTCAATTATTGGATCACAGGCACGTGATTGCAATGATTGAAGAGGACCTATGCCGGTAGGACAGTCTTACTCGAGATGATAGTATGCTATCTGGTTTATCTTTATCATCGTGTACTGCTTTAGGTGACCTTACGAGTCGCTATTACACGTTGATATAGCCCCTAGGATTCTTGCTTGACTACCAGCAGTATGAGGGCGATCATATACGTGAGAGCTGGAGTCTATAAGCACATCCTTAAAAGGTCCCTAGTCGTGGGAGTTTCAAGACAGGGCATCGATTCTCCAGAGTAGACTAGTGTATACAGTCGAGACCCCGACGAGGGGCGGTGGCCGGTCTCACAAGCCACTGGTGTCAGTTGGTTCACCTAAGATGTATACAGGTGCTCATTGGGTTATGAGTACACCGGACAGGACTCGCCGGGAACCTGCTAGTTGGTATTATACCTGATGTCAGATAGCAGTTCCCTGGTGACATGTGTACAGGTTAGTTCATCGACCTGAGATCGTCATTTGTCTCGTGTGAGTTCCCACTGTGCTTTGATTACTACCCTACCACGCTCAAAGGAGACGTGCAAACAGGTTTTAGTTAGGTACAGTCCCGAGCCACATGGAGGCAGTGAGCGGATCTGCAGGGGTTCATCTCTCTCGGTATTGGGGGTGAGGTCGCGCTGTGTCTAGGAGAGCCAGTACATGAAAAGTCCTTGGCCAAGGAAGGAGATTTACTGGTAGGTATTCCAGTAGTATCTCAGGGTGTTCTGGGCTAGACTCCGACATGACTTGTACCGCTATTGGGGGTTTGACTTTTACCAACCCCTAGGCCCGCCATGCGATGCTCATAGACGAACGGACCGGACTGTACGGATATTGTCACTGACATGATCAGTAGGGTGTCAGGATGAGTTCGCTCATCGACGTCCCTTTTGGTCAATAGCTGGTGGCCCGTCACGTACGGATGATACCTCTGACGTGCTAGTGGTTAAATCCACAACCATAGTATTGACGAGTCTTTAGAGTCCACCACACACACAGTTACTTAGGTTTCGGGCGAAACGCTGTAGAAGCCGTATGGAGATATGGCAGGGTTCGATCAGATACGTGCGGTATTGCACGGATCGTGATCGGACGGTTTTTACTAGCCGGCTTTGGTTTAAGCCGGATCCTTGTATTAGATAGTGTAGATTTTGTCTCTTTGCATTTGTTTTCAGTGGGAATGCAAATGCGGGCATGTATTTGCAGTAGCGGGGTTTTCCTGTAATTTATTACGGGATCAGTTTTCTGAAGTTGCCAGTTTACATTCTGTTCCGGCCGGTTTTCCTTTGTTCCTTCACGGCCGGACTTTATCGTTGGAGGGTGTTATTTGCAGTTTGCAAATAACATTTTGTGGGGGGGGGGTTCATTGTGATTGTGGCTTCCTCATGATGAGATTCCTTTTGCATCATATGTCTTGCTTTGGATGAGAGTTGATTTGGTTTGGATTAGAAATGGAGGTGACCTTTTTCCATCATGATCTTCACACATTATCTTCATATATTTGTTTATGCCATTTTTCTCTCTCTCCCATTATTTTATCTTCAAAGGGGGCCGGCCACTTTGAGTGAGGATGAGAGGTTCATTTGGTGGGTGATTTTTTGTCATCTCATTCCTTGTAAAAATTGAGAGCACCATTCTTCTTCCTCCAAAGTCTTTTTCTCCTCCTACACATAAATGGCAACTTCATTACCCCAAATGAGACAACGGTTTCTACACTACACCTACAGCATCTCTTGGACGCGTCGGCTCGCCAACTTCGCGCCCGAGTTGCCTCGGTCCAGAGGTGGGAGCCCGTAAAAGAACCCGGCGATGTGGTGCCCGTTTCGACGAGGAGGCGACGACCGGAGATTCCGTGAGGAGATCGGAGTGGAGACGAAGACCGAATGACACGGATCGCTTGGTATAGCTTCTCTACTCCTTTTCTTGTTTGCTAGTAACTAGGTTAATGGCCCGATCCGGGTTAAAAGTGCATGGTGGTGCCAGATTGCTAGTTTGCAAAGTTTTTCGTTTCCGCGTCTCCGGCGTCGGATCGACGGCCGGGGCGCCGCCGCAGACATACATAGAACACCCCGTATTATTACGAACATCCACTTTCATTGAAAAAATCCATCGTATGGTTAAATACGAACTCGAAGGAACTTTTTCGAGGATGGATTCTTGTTCTGGAGAGATTGAATAGGATTATTCAGTTGTCTTTTCTCTTTACCTTCTCTCAGGTTGTGAGGGCTCCTAGGATTAGGAGAGGGTACACCTATTGAGCTTATTGGATAGTCTTCCTCCAGACCATAGACAGGTGCCGAACGGTAGGGAAGGAAGAAAACCAATTAAGCTTAAGTGTGGTGTACAGAAGGTAATAAGTAAAGGCATATAAAGGGATTAGAACAATGGCAAAGGAAATTGTGACCACCATCATTCACGACAAAGACCGTGTATACCCCTGCCACTTCTACATTCACTTTACATTTCTCCAGAACACCTCGTATCACTATGAACATCCACTTCCATTGGATAAATCCATCGTATAGTTACATACGAACTCTAAAGAACTTTTTCGAGGATGGATTCTGGTTCTGGAGAAAAAGAATAGGATTATTCAGATGTCTTTTCCTATTGCCTTCTCTCAGGTTGCGAGGGCTCCTAGAATTAGGAGAGTACAACTATTACGCTTATTGGATAGTCTTCTTCCAAATCTTAGGCTGGTGCCGAAGGGTAAGGAAAGAAGAAAACCAATTAGTCTAAAGAAGGTGTACAGAAGGTAATAAGTAAAGAGATAACAAAGGGATTAGAGTGAGGGCAGGTAAGTATATGGTTGCTGTCGTGAATCAGGATAGTGGAAGAGGCATTACTAGGAATACCAGTAAACCCTTTTGAAACATTTTCATGTTTCAGTTTTATTGTGCGATGTTAATTGAAAACTATTTTCCCAATTGGAATCTAACTCCAGGGTATGTATTTACCAGACCAGTTTCTCACGTCTACATGTTATTACAGATGGTGAGTGGGAGTAAGATATTGGGAATTGGGTGATTAGATCCTTATTATATCGGAATTCGTTGTAATTGGTGATATTTGAGGAAATCATCTGGATTTTGCCGGATGGCAAATATTTGGTTTTGAATATCCGTTGTTATGCACCAATTTCAAACCGATATATCTGTACATTTATTTTATAAAGTGAGATATAACTTTTTGATATTGTGTCTATGGCATTTACCTATATCAGTTGGTGATTAGGTAAGGTGCATTCAACAGCGGTGTAACACTTCTTAACCAAAGTACAGTTTTTCAACCTACGACGCATAGAGTTTGATTTATTGAACTCAGAGGACTTATACAAAGTATTGTATGTTGTCCAGTGTCCATTAGGACAAAGAGGTTGGTACTCGTACTACATTCTGTTTACTTATGACTTCTCCAGTTCTGGACATGTATTTCGTTGAAATGCAAGGTCCAGATATTCAGAAGTTATAGGTATAAGAATAAAGTAGAGGACCATTTGTTAGAAGTATCGGGATTCTTCAAAGTATTCGAAGATGTAGATACTTGTGTTTGGTATTCCGTCAATAGTAATGGTTTTGAGAACTCGCTTCTCTTTCAGGTTACTCATATATGGATGCACTCCTAGATGAGTAATGCTGATTGACCTTTTTCCATTTGGTTGATATGCACTGGAGACAGCTGTATGATTTTGAATCTGGTTCCAATTAAATTAGTGCTTTTGTTTCTATATTAGATATATATAGAATCAATTTATATCTTAACGATGTTAAGGTATAGGGAGTTGTCCGGATGATGCTTAAAACCAGAATCCGGATAAACTCAAGGCACGCTTCAGTAATGGCTGTTTATAGGTTATCCCGGGCTTTGAGGATGGTTAACTTTCTACCATCAGGAATATCAGTATTTATATTGTTCTTGACTCGCCACAGTTTTAGTAAAATGGACTTTTTCAGAAAACACAAGTCGGAGTATGGTAGAACTGGAAGTTATTCCAGAACCACAAACGATTACTAAAAATTTAATAGAACCTGAGGATTCAATCAATTTTGATGTTCCATTAGCTACTCCGCAGATTTGGTGGGTAACCTCAGGCACCCGAGAGGTACTTCGGTCTTCTCAGAGACGGTGACAGGGAGGTTCTTGTTTACCCAGACATGCCATTGCTGCTGTTCTAGACTATAAGACCCAGCAGGAGGATGAGTATACCATCATTCTAAACTAGCTTTAGAAGTGCACGCGTATATGACTCTGCCAAAGGGTTGTTGCAGTCAGTAGGAGCAGCGAAAGCATAGTAGGCAAGTAGCTTATGTCTATTTACAGACTAAAGCAGGTATAGCGGAAATAGATCATCTATTTTTTGATGTGACAGTCATAAGCTTTGACTTCATCAGAATAGGAGAGGGATTTTGTAAGAAGGTAGTAGAGAGTGATGTCCAGATATTTTAGATGACATGCACTTGATAGGAAGAGATATTCCTATACTACGATCGGTTACACTGTGGTTTTCACAAAGTTATTTTTCCGCAGAGGATGTAGATATAATATCAGGTTTTCTGATTACTAGATCTATGGTTTTAGATCTAGATTTGGGAAGTATCCCAATATGGGTACTTTGACATTAAATGGATGACTCCTGGCATGATGGTGTACCTGCAGGTGATGGAGTCACCCTCTCTAAAGGTGTCTTACAGACTAAAGGGGAGAGAGTTCTGCAAGATTAGCATATCACTTTCGTAGGCAATTGAGTTAATCATGAAATGTCGAGCACCACACAAGATATTGCTTTTGCACTAGATGCAATAAGCGGATATATTAATCCAATCCTGGAGAAACATTGAGAAGCAGTTATTGAACATAAATGAATGTTCTTGGGAAATGATTACGGCAGCCTCCTTCTAGAGACGGTTATCATATCAGGCTTTCAAGGTGACCTAGATGACAGAGTGACTGTCAGAGTTATAGTTTTTCCCTCTTTTTAGGGACAGTATGTTGGATAGGTGGTCCAAGCGGATACTGAGGAAAGGAAAGGCGCAGGACACTGATTAAATTCAGTGGACGATATAGTCTAAGTAGTTTGCTGGATTTGGAGTTCATTGTGAACTGGGTCCCATCAGATATCCAGACAAATTCTAAGACAAGTATTGCTCATTTCGGCAGATAGTTTTCTCCGCGAACTTGAGATTAAGAGAGATACAGAAAGAAACATTCGAGCGGATCCACTCACTGAGGCTATTTCTCGAACGCAATCATTTTCGCAAACAGGCTTTGCGAAACTGATTAGTAGAGAAATTGGGTGTTCGGTATCACACGGGCTGTGAGTATGCGACATCGCAATAATTGGGCTTAAGTGCAAGTGGGAGATTGTTGGCTATAGTGCCCTCAAGGCAATTATCATAGTCGCGGACTTGTGATTATGATGATTGAGGCAGGACCTATACCGATGAAACAGTCTTACTCAAGATGATAGTATGCTATCTGGTTTGTCTTTATCAACATATACATAATGATAGAGCCCATAGGATTCTTGCTTGACTGCCAGCATTATGATGGCGATCATATATGTGGAAGCTGGGGTCTATAAGTACATCCTTAAATGTCCCTAGTCGTAGGAGTATTGATACCGGGCATCGATACTCCAGTATAGACTAGTGTATACTGATCGAGACCCCGACGAGGGGCGGTGGCCAGGTCTCACAAGCCATTGGTGTTAGTTTGTTCACCTAAGATAGTATATAGGTGCTCATTGGGTTATGAGTACACTGGACGGACTCGCCGGGAACCTGCTTGTTGGTATTATACCTATTGTTAGATAGCAGTTCCCAGGTGACATGTGTACAGGTTAGTCTGTCGACCTGAGATCGCCATTTATCTCGTGTGAGTTCCCACTATGCTTTGATTACTACCCTACCACGGCTCAAAGGAGTCGTGCAAATAGGTTTTAGTTGGGTACAGTCCCGAGCCACATGGAGGCAGTGATCGGATCGTTGGGGATTCGTCTCTCCCGGTATTAGGGGTTGATGTCGCGTTGTGCACGGATGGCCATCACCATAAATCCATGGCTACGGTGGACGAGAACTACTGATCCAGGATTGATAGTTTCTCAAGTGGTGATGGGTTTCATACCGACACTGAATATCGCGTTGTTGGGGGTCTGACTTTATCCACCCCCCTAGACTCAATATGCGATACTCTTAGATGAACAGACCGGACTGTACGGATATTGTCACTGTCAGGCTCAGTAGGGGTTCTGAATGAGTTTGCTCATCGGCCTCCCTTTCGCTCAATACCTTGGTAGCCGTTACGTACAGCTAGTGCCGCTGACGTGCTTGTGGTTAAACCCACTGCCAGCGTATTGACGAGTCTTTAGAGTCCCACACAGCGGGTTTTCACGGTTCAGACAATATGGTGTACATGTCGTATGTTGGTACATACGGGTGTCCGATTAAATATGTGCACTTGTTGCGCAGACTTTAATCGAACGGTTGATAATACTAGCGGCTTAGGATTAAGCCGGATTATTAAATCGGTTTTTGATTTAATAATTAATATATGTATTTGTATATACGTATTCTAGTATTATTGTTCACTATTCGTTTTCTCTCGGCTATTCGTATTTTGGTACGAATACGCGTATATGTATTTCGGTACATGTACCGGGAAGTATTCCGTATTTTATACGGAATAGCTTCTAGAAGGTGCCACATCATTTGTATGAATTTCCATTTTTTTGGAATTCATTTGACTCACAAATGAGGTGGACATGTGAGGTGGCATGTCCATAGTGATAAGCATGGTTTTGGGCATGTAGCAAAGTATGGTTGTGTATTGTTTATTTGATTAATTGAAAAAGGAAATTGATATTTTTTTATGGGGGGGGGGGGGAGAGAGGGGGCCGGCCATATGATGGGGAGGGATTGATTTTCATTTGGATGATGACATTATCACAAAGGAAGCCCACTCTCTCACTCTCTCAAGTTCACACAAACACTTAACCATTTTTGTTCATGCCAAAGCTACATCACCTCCATTCATCTTCTATGATTGCTTATTTTGAGTTTTGTGTTGAGAGAAAATTATGGTGACACGCTCATACACCCCCACTCTCCATCGCTAGCGACTTTGGAGCGTCGGTTACCTCGTTCGACTAGGTTGGAGCTTGCGCCGTTTCCCTCAGATGGATCGTCGGAGACGAAGGAAGACCGGCAACCAAACCATATCAAGGAGCCGCTAGGAGCTTGGAATGAAGACCGAAGGACACGGATCAACTCGGAATAATGGTTCTAACTCTTAGTTAGTTTTCTAGTTTAGGGTTTAAGGTCGATCCGGGATTCGGGTAGCGGTAGCGCCAGTTTCAGAAATTTTCGTTCCGCATTTTGGCCGCGTTTCGTTGGCCGGGGCGCTGCCGGGACCCTTCATGAATATCCATCTTCTTATGCTACTTTTGATGGATACTGTCCATAGAAGAGAACGCGAGGCATTTGGCCGTGTTACAATCAATATCCGATGTTTTTTGGTCTCCCTATCCGAAACAGATGATTTCGGTCCTGGGACGGGTGGGGCTTTGGCAGTGAGGACATATGATAATTTATCATATGTGAGTGCAATGTTCAAGTTTCTCAACCATTCTTTATAATTTGGTCTTGTCAGTTTATTTTTCTCTAAAAGAAGCTTAAGTCCCGTCATCGGTATCTGCCATTAGGAGAGAGAAAAGAATACACTTAGCGAAATGCTCTTGCAAAGAATTAGATTGGTTATTATCTTATCTAATCGATGTCTCCTACTGCTTTTATCAAATTTTCTTTCAAAACCTGAAAAGAAAACTAGCCAGGATTAATTACATTCTACACTTTCGCTAACCGGTCAGCCAGGCCAGTGTTGGTACTTTGAGGGAGGTTCCCCATGCTTTCGCACGGACCTAATTAAAATAAACCTCGTTTTCCCAGAGGTCAAACCCTGTTAACACTTTTCTAGACACCTACTGGATTAGCTAATTGTAAAGTGCAAAACTCTCCTTGGAGCAACTCTTACTCATAGTGGGATCGGGATCCAACTATCATATAGATGGTCTGCAATCTCATTGCAAATTTCAACTCTTGAAATTCCTGATATGGTTTTTACCCCTAGCTGCTTATGACCTTGGCTATGGTCAACATATCATAAACACTAGTCAAGTTCTACCCTTCATTTTGAGATTAACTAGACCCACCCATATGACCCATGACTATGATCAACATAATCACATGAATGTCCTAACTGATCGCATCATATGCTTTGTATGAAGACATCACCTAGCTACCGTACACTACGCCTTGACTGTGATCAACACATATAGCACGAATACTAAGTACTCTGCTTCCTAAAATGACGGAGGGTTGCGGATGGTTTTTATGAAAACCTTTAACGCTTTGAACTTGATCTCGTTGTAGAATCAAAACAGTTTAGAAAAGGAGTGGCTAAAGCTCCGCATCTTTTGAAACTTGCATTTTTCATAAAAAGCCCGAGTCGGTTTCAAATCTGAATCTACAACATCTTTAGGTTTCTTTTTCTATACATTAATCTTATTAATGTAGTCCCATCATTTAAGTTCCTAAGCAATCACAGAAAAGAAACAAAAATAGAATGCACACTTATGCCATCCGCATTCGCCACAGTATCCCGTTATGCCCTGTTAGGTTACTTAACTAACGACATAGCGGGACGGGACTAGCGCGGGTGTAAAACATAAGCAATGTTTATTATATATCATATATATAATAATAATCCATTCGTCTCAGATATTAAGTAATCACATCACAGAATATCAATAGCAGAAGCACATATGAAAATAAAAAGATATCTAGGATGTCCGTATTTTGTATTTAGCCGACAATAGAAAATACGGATTCCACGGTCGCGATGAATAGCCAAGCCCACGCTCTTAGACCCCTACGAGAGTGGCAAGTAATCCTACAAATTCTAGAGTTTAGGAGACCCGGTCTCGACTCCTCGAGATGGCCTCCCATTGAACCCTAAAACCCGGTCACTTGTGCTCCCCTCCTTGGATCTATCCTAATGCGGAAAACTAAATAATATACAATAATGGCGACATCATCCTCAACCCAGAAGTGCCCCAAATGAAAGAATATTACATACATTTGATATTTACATAAATGAAAATAAAAACTCTCATCTCACATAAACCCCCGGCTATTCAATCACGACAATCCTGCATATCATATCTCATCAACACATAATATCATATATCATCAACGTATGTAAGTATGCGTACCCCGATTGTCATTGATGTATAGCAACGAAATCGGCGATACACCACATACTACACTTACGGTCGCATAAAAGAAATAGAAAACTACAACAATTGGAATCATAACTGCCCTTAGACATCATAAACCCAGGATATCACATATCAAAGATTTCATGTCCAACATTGTAAAACTTTCATTTAGGTCTCATCCATGAAAACACTTTTCAAATTAAGTCGGATAATTCAACAATATTTTCGATTAAAACCAAGATCGAAATGCTAGATTTACATGCAACAAACAAATTTGTAGATTCCAATTATTGTATCACATTCTCAAATACTAGGCGCAGTTAAAACATTCGATCTAATGATCAATCACCCAAAATATTCTCAGAAAGCTCAACACTTAAGAAATATTAAAATACACCAGAGACTGCTACAAGCTCATATGGGCCTACACAAGAAGGCACAGTCCACGCCTCACCAACGATGCCGCGGAACCGCCGCCAAATGACATTTTGGCCGCGGTTCCGCGGTCGTTAGGTCGACTTAGGGCTTCGTTCTTCCTGTGGGCCCATAAAATTCCCTGCACGTTTTTCTGAGTATTTTTAATGTGAAAAAATCCAAATTTTTGAAAAATTTCCAGAAAGCATGTTCCGGGCGATACGTTTCGTTCGTTCGAGGTTTTTAACGTCGTCTAGGTTACTCTAAAGCTCTAGCTTGGCTCTGATACCATTGTTGGGTTTACCTAGCACCTCATCTAGGGTTTAGAAGTATCACATATGCCACAATTAAAATTTTAAAGGTTCTAAGTAAACTAACCATGAATCTTTAACTAGAAGGGTAACAAAAATTTGTATCACATACAAAGAACATATTATCACTAAGTGAAGAAATTACAACCTTTGTAGACTTCCCTTGGTGACTCCTTGGCACTTTGAGAGTTTGGAATGGATCTATGGATTCCTTCCTCGTCCACGATGATCCACCCATAGTCCCTTTGCCCAAAACTCCTTACATTACTTGATCTTGGAAAGAAGTATAGCATACACCAACACAAATGGGCTAGATGTGTGTAGAATGATGAGGTGGTTTGTATCCTATAATCAAAACCCTTTCTTTTATCAACCTCACTCTTTATAAAAATCAAGAGAGCTTGAAGAAGAAGATAATGGTGGATAAGCTTGAGCTCAAAGGATAATGATATGATGAATGAAATAAGTGAGAATGAATAATCAATATTAATCATTCTCACTTCAATCCATGGTTAACTAATATCTAGATATTATTGTGTTGAGTTAAAGTCCAAATGAAATTTAAACCATGGTTTGAATTAGGTCAAAGAATAGTCAAGTTTGGATAATTATCAACCATGATTTAATTTTCATTTCCTTTTTCTTTTTCTCAAACAAAATATATATCTATTATAAATGAACCATGGGAGTCTTGCATTGCCACCATTTGTGTATCAACAACCATGATACAATGTATGTATATATGTGTCCATGCACATCATCATGTGCATACATGTATGCATACATCAACAAAGAAAAGGGTTTAATAAAGAATTAATCTAAAAGTCAAATGTTAAATCAACACTTGATTTAGCAAACTAGTCATATCACATACGACCCGACCAATAGAAAAACGCCCAATTAATATACGTTATCACATAAACGTATTTAATCGGGTTCCCGCGCATATTTCATATGCACACCACATCTTTTTGCTTGAGCTAGGAAACTTCATTGTGGGACTCTAAGACTCGTCAATACGCCGGCAGTAGGTGATGATCATATCAAACACCCACAAGCCGCAAGCGGTCAGATAAACGTAATGGCCACCCGGGTATTGAGCGATCAAAAGAAAACCAGCGAAGCTGTCAAAACTGCCGTCGAGCCAACTGGCAATACTTACCGTCCAGTCCGGTCTCTTCGTCAGATATGCTGCATATCAAGTCTAGGGATGGAATCGTCGACCCCAATAACTCAGTATGTTATGCTGGAGTATAGCTCATAACAGATCGAGAAACTACCGATAACACTTATTAATGAATCTCAGCAGCCCTGGCCAGGGACTTCCTGTTATAGCCAATTGATCAGTCGAAAATATTGCATTTTTAACACATCAATTTCCCTACTCTTTGTAATTATTTAACGGTGTTTGGTATAAATATAGCACATATTAGCAATTTGTCTGCAAAAATACCAAATAACATGTGTTATACATTATAACCAGCATTATGAGGGAAATTGTGTGTTTATTATTGCATACGTGATCTTTTGTATATCAAACACTTGTCTCGAGATTGTGTGCAGGAAATTCTCCAAGTAAAAGAGCCGGAACTGCTAAAAGTGCTGATAAAATACGTCAAGTCCAAGACTTGTGATCTGGCAGTAAACAAGAAAGTATAAAAATATTCCAGAAATCAGGAAAGTGCCATAAAGCCAACAACAGAATACATTAGATATTTCATGCAGCGATTCCATCAAACGACCGCGGATCAGCGGCCGAGTCAGGTCGATCCGCCGCGGATCCGCGGCCGCGTTGACTCGTCGGCGGTTGGTCATGTGGGCAGAGGTCTCCTTTCAATAGCAAAACTTCTTCAAGACACTTCAGTTCCTAGAGATTTGTAAGCTTTCAAAAAATTAAAATATTATTTTTGGGAATTTTTATAATTTAATATTAATTGTAAATGAATATTTTAATATTTCAGTATAATTAAATACCGATAAATTGGGAAAAATTTGGAAAATTATAGAAATTACTACAAAGAGGGTGTTTTATGTGAATTATGCAAATTTTAAGTTTTTACGATTAATTTGACACTAAGTTAGTGATAATCGCGATTAAAAATCGCTAAACGCGCTTTAAGCGTATTTTGTGCAAACATGCACCATATCTTTTTTTTTACACTTGTGAATTTTCTACCATGGTATGTTTTGGGTTTACTATTGAGGAGAGAAGGAAATTACAGAGGAAAAGAGAAGTAAAAGAAAAGGAAAAAATAATGAAATAGGTATGGGTGAGAGAGAGAAAGGTGAGGGTTTATGTTGACTTGGAATTGGCTATTCCCTCATCATCTCCTACACTCATTTCCTCTCCCTCTCCCCTTGTGCTACTGCTGCTGCTGCCCCTTCCTCCTCCTCCTTCTTCAACCACCAAAATTCCATGAAAAACACTTCAAAACTCAAACCACATTTCACAAAAAAGGTGCACAAGCCCTCAAGCTACCCAATGGACCAAGAAAGCTTTCATTTTGGCACTGTGGAGGATTCATGGGTGCTAACTGAGGTATATTCTTTCACAAAAAGCATAGTGTTTTGGTTGCTTAAGCCTCTTTTCAAGTTTGGTATCGATATGGCGAAGTTTGGCGAAATTTGGAATAACCTAGAAAGGGTTAAGGTTATTTTGAGTTGTGGTTGTCTAATTGGACTTAAGTAGTGACCTTAAACTCCCCAATTGTCCAAAAACCAGACCTAACCCAACCTGAAACCTAAAATACGGATTTACAGAACTTTGCATGTCGGTTTGTGAGGTATATGAGCGTGCAGGAAAATCTGGGATGACCCGGGGAAATTCTGAGACAAATAAACAACTCTAGAGGCCAAATGGGACCAGTATGAGACCACCCTGACCAGACGAGGCCCTAAATCACCAGCAAAACTGGCCTTGCTGGATTTTAACCATATGTGGCAGGCCACCTTGATGTGTTGGGTTCCCGTGTTGCTTCAGTAGGTCACACACTCCCTGTACTACACCCTAGACTTGTTTGCTTACCTTGTTTTCACCTGAGACGAAATCTGAGACCACTTTTCTGTGTTGCTGCCATGTGTTTCATGATGTTATGAATTTAAGATTTGATATTTGTATTTGTACTCGGTCACTTGACGTTTGTACGTCTATCCCGAGTGTTATTGGGTTGATTTGCGAGAGCTAACCATAGGTTCTAACCTATAGGCTTTTAAGCGTATCGTTTTGGTATTCGTGTGTCGTTTTGGTTTTGATTTGGTTTTAATGCGATGCAATACGTGTAACATGTAGGTAACCCCACGATGATTCGAGATGATGAAGACGATGAAGGCGACATCGATACCGACACGCAGGATACAAGTGAGTAGATTATATCTACGGGAGAAGTCGGGTGGATAGCGTATAGCACCCCCGCAGTTCGATACTTAGTATACTAGATATATACTATATATACATTTATGATAGTGTTATGTGTGAATTGGATATTCATATGTGGTTAGGTGTACTATGGATAGGTTAGGGTTTAGAAAAAAACTTGTATAGTTTCGTAGTTGCGAACCCTAGAATAGAGTTACACCTACCCCCACACAATTGCTTGCTTGTTATACCTACACCTGGATGATGAGGATAGTGGCTGATATTTGGAGATGAGTCGATGACTTTGGGCATAGTGCCGTGAGATCGGTGATATGATGTGATTCGTATTTAGGATACGACATGAGATTTTAGCGGGCCTTTGGACGCGTGTTTACACACGCATTTATATAGATGGTATCGATTAGTACGAGACTGGATCAGTACCCCAGATCATGAGATATGATGGTGAGGATACCAGATAATTGATAAGATGGATGTGATATTAACCCGTACCCAGATTTAGGATGCCGTACGATGAATTACCGTACGAGCTTTATTTGATGATAGATCCTCACTCATAACTCGAGGATGTCATATGATATTGTATCGTACGCGGTACCTTTGAGGCGGGATCACCAACTATTATATTTATATATATATATATATATATATATAACGACTCAGATTTAGGGGGTTTCCATACCCCTCCTGATTGACTTGTTAGTTAGAGCCGTAGTTTTGCTAGTAGATGTTAGGCTAGGCCGATGTCATACTTATTTCAAAAACTAACGAATCGGGAGTATTTTAAAGACAGGCATGGGATTCTATGGATATTTTCAAAAGACGCATCTTTTTTTAAAAACACCGTAACCCTTATTTTTCTACAAACCCCGATTTGTCATATTTCAAATGGCAAAAACAGTATAACATAGATACATTAATGTAGATTCTATACTGTGGTGTTTATTATTCATTTGCCGCAGATTCTTACTGTTTGCATCGCATTGCATGTTTAATATGTTTATTGTTGTATCAAATCCATGCTGTTAGGACACCAGCACCATTATCGATGATGCATATATTTCACGTACACCTGCTTGCCGGCTCACACACTTCATCATCGATAATTGATATGTCACTACACTGTAGTACTGTTGCATTCAGGATATGACCCTTGCATGGCATATTCATGTACTTACATATTGCACACTTATACTTGTGCACATACCTATTGTACATTCATACTCGTGTACTTACATACTGTACACTCATTCTTGTGCACATACCTATTGTACATTCATATTCGTGTACTTACATATTGTACACCCATACTTGTACACATACTCATTTGCAAACATAGATGATTTCTTGCTTGATTTAGAGATTTGGGAACCGCAAAATACTCTTTAAAACTGATTCATTTTAAAAGAGCGGTTTCCTCCAATATGTGCATATTACTATTCCATGTTGCATGATATACTGATATGCTTACATTTCTTTTACATGTCGCATACATCATGCTTTTTTATTATACGCATTGAGATATGTTGTTTCCATGATATTTCTGGATTTGGGAACCATGGGAATTTCAAAAGAGAGTATGTAACTGTTTTAAAAACCCGGTTACCCTTGATATGATATTTCAGTGCGTCCACCATGTGTTTTCTCGGTTCTGAGAGCGACTTGTGAACCCGATTCGAGAAGGCGGATGAGGCCGATTGCGGGTACATGGTGGACCCGGTATGGTACCACGGGGCGAGAACGGATCCCTGTGTAGTAGACGGTGAGCCAGGCAGAGGGACTACTACCTACCGGTGATAGTATTTGGGCTCGGCGGATATCCGGAGGATACCGACCGTAGTCAAGAGATGATATGGGGCGATCCGGACTGACAGAGCCCGTGGGCCGATCCGGACTGACGGAGCCCGATATATAAGGATTTACATGCCGATGCTAGGCACAGGTTTCATGATGTTTTCGAGTGTCGATGCTTGATACTCAGGTTCCAAGATTTTGATATGTCGCGAGCGACACATGTTGATTTACATCCTCATACTTCCATGCATATGTTTATGATATTTACATGCATGATGCTTATTGTCATTGGGTGACACGTGGACGATTTCCACGTAAATATATTGACATTGATGACATTGATCACATAGTTGTACGAGATCCACATACTTATAGACTTCATGATATAGTCGACATTGATCATACCTCATATTTATGATATGTTATTACCTGAGGCACTGGCACAAGCACTTGGCACTACACTCATGTATAGATGTTACATTGCCACCTTATCATGCTTCAGACTTATTCATTTAAGGTTTATATATAGCTGATCATATTGACCTTGGATGAGTCATACATACGATTTCTGCTCTGTGATGTTTTCTATTCACGAATTGGCAACTCACCCCCGTTGTGCCACAGTTTCTTGCAGGTTTTTCCGTACAGGTTGCTGTGCGGCTTCTGGCACACTGCCTCCCTTACGGGTGATTTGCTTTGGTAGGTGGGTTCTTTTGCATCAGAACCACCATTGTATATGTATTATTCAGTTGTATCTAGAAATTCCATCAACCAAACTTGTATATTGTTTCAGACATAGAAAATCAGCTGTGTATTATTTCGACCTTAAAGTCGCGCGTTGTAGTATTATGGTTTTCATGCTGATTTTGAGTTTCCTTTTAGAGTTTTGATCCTCGCCCTTCGGCGTTGTATATTATACCGCTTGCGTGGTTGTGACCGTCGATTGATGAAGAGCTAGCTCCCACTTGGGGATGCCTTTTATCACTGCATATATATTATTCATGTTGTACCCGGTTTGGGGCCAGTACTTACAAAGGAAACTCTGCCGAAATTTTCAGAAAAGACTATAGATTTTAAAAATGCATATTTGGCTTACTTATTTAAAAACCTTGCTTTTAAAACATGTTTTCTCACTTGTTAAAAACTAGTTTTCCTTATTTACTCCTTAAAATGGTTTTAGATTTCTGGGCTTTTGGCTTACTTGAATTAGATGGGGTCCTGTAGACTTCATATGATTTAAGTACCAGTCACGTGCTATTTCGGGTCGTGAAAACGTTGGTATCAGAGTGCTAGGTTAAGCTTGGTTCGAGTCTAAGTTTGACTATACGGAACCTAGAGCGTTTATATATATACGGAACTTAGGCTTGACCTTACGGAACTTAGACTTATTTGAGGGGGTATTATACCCAAACTTTCGTCGCGTAGGATGACCCTTGGTTGATGGAGTAGGAAGCTTGAGTAGAGTGACGTACCGTACGTATGTTCCGCGGCATACTTACGATACGCTCCTCCGCTTAAGAAACCTTAGGATGTACATTTCTATGCACAGTATTATATTCATTCCTATGATCTATCCTCATCGATACTGGTTATGATTTTGCTGCCACGATTACACGGGCAGAGGGAGCTACGGCTAGAGTTGCATCAGCACGAGCTCGTCATGGACGAGGACTGACCAGGGCGTGATCCCAAAGACGTACGATTGCATAGAGGCTTCGTTTTATTGTGTTTTCACGCTATGAGCGTTTGACATATCGCTTTTACGAGATTTCCTGGATGCGCTGATCGGCACTAGAGGATCAGGCTACTGCTAGAGGCCAGCCAGGATGTGATGACCATTGATATATCGCTTATTCATGATGATTGAGGCGCTGTTCAGCGTACAGACGAATGAGCCAGTTGCTGCTGCAAATGATGAGATATCGCACAGACGTTGGAGCTACTGCAGCATGAGCATATGCTATGAGATACGATGGAAGGTCGCTAGTCACCCAAGGACGAATGACTAGATATGTGGTTCGTTCGCTTACCCGATGCGAGGTCATCAGATAGATTGATTCCAGCTAGATACGACTTCACGCAGATTCGTTGAGAGTCGATAGAAACGATCGAATGTCAGGAACCCATTTCCAAGTTTAAAGTATTCGGAAGACAATGCAAGTAATGCTATGGACCCTCTAGAAGAAAGAAACCCTAACTCGACGTAATGACCATGGAACGGCTCCGAACCTTAGGGTTTGCGGCAGTTTAGCGATGCCATTTGTGAGGTTTGGGTTTGCCCTTCTATGGTTGGTCCACAGGTGCTGTGGTATGTACCGGAATACTTTTAAACTGTACTCAAGATGTTGATCTCTTGGGGGATCATGAGGTTCCGACAAATCGATCGGATGGTTCAACATCATTCGGATATCATGTGATGGGATACATTGCTTGGAGACTCCAGATACGAGTATAGCCGTTGGAGCGCAGCCCATGCAGCCACGAGAAGACGAGTCTGAATCAGTCGACATTGGAACATAGTGGTGTAAAGAGGTCGCACGAGAATTCGACGGGATGACATTCCACTCCGCTGACATCAGAGATGCGATACGCAGGCAGAGACGTTGTATAAGGATATATCTTCCAGAAGGAGTCGCGATGAGTATGCAGCCATTCCGGAACAAGAAACAGATATAGTAAAGATGATAACTTCCTGGCAATTCGGCAGAAACGGGATTTGGGAAAGTTCTCGATAGGACCTTTCTGGAATGCTATACGAAAAGGCTTGGACCCAGGAGTGGTCATATTGTGCACACCAGCAGGCCAGAGTTCGGCATCGTCGACGAGATAGTTGACCAGGTTCGGATAAAAGACCTCAACCAGATGCGTTGTGAATTGATCAAGAATGGACGAGTATGGAGTATACCTCCACAGATTGGGACGAGTTCCCGAGGACGTGTTCAGCTAGATATCTTCCACAGAGTGATAAAGATACCGAGTTCGTGATTTCGAATCCGCGTGAGAGAATTCGGATTGACCGTAGCCGAGGACATTTGCAGTGCGCAGACAGAGACGTGACGTCGAAGCGGACGATGATACAGACAAGTGGGACGAGAGGTTCATGCGAGATGCTGACGAGCTGTTGTTACTCCCCGTTAAGATTAAAGGTCGGATATGTCTACAGAGGCGTTGGGATGCGACCAGCTTCCGAGAAAATGCTGTGCTGAGGACGCAGATGTCCAAAGAGCAAGAAAAGATTTACGTGCCGATGCTAGGCACAGGTTTCATGATGTTTTCGAGTGTCGATGCTTGATACTCAGGTTCCATGATTTTGATATGTCGCGAGCGACACATGTTGATTTATATCCTCATACTTCCATGCATATGTTTATGATATTTACATGCATGATGCTTATTGTTATTGGGTGACACGTGGACGATTTCCACATACATATATTGACATTGATGACATTGATCACATAGTTGGACGAGATCCACATACTTATAGACTTCATGATATAGTCGATATTGATCATACCTTATATTTATGATATGTTATTACCTGAGGCACTGGCACGAGCACTTGGCACTACACTCATGTATAGATGTTACATTGCCACCTTATCATGCTTCAGACTTATTCATTTGAGGTTTATACATATAGCTGATCGTATTGACCTAGGATGAGTCATACATACGATTTCTGCTCTGTGATGTTTTCTATTCACAAGTTGGCAACTCACCCCCGTTGTGCCACAGTTTCTTGCATGTTTTGCCGTATAGGTTCCTTTGCGGCTTCTGGTACACTGCCTCCCTTATGGGTGATTTGCTTTGGTAGGTGGGTTCTTTTGCATCAGAACCACCATTATATATGTATTATTCAGTTGTATCTAGAAATTCCATCAACCAAACTTGTATATTATTTCAGACTTAGAAAACCAGTTGTGTATTATTTCGATCTTAGAGTCGCGCGTTGTAGTATTATGGTTTTCATGCTGATTTTGAGTTTCCTTTTTGAGTTTTGATCCTCGCCCTTCGGCATTGTATATTATACTGCTTGCGTGGTTGTGACCGTCGATTGATGAAGAGCTAGCTCCCGCTTGGGGATGCCTTTTATCACTGCATATATATTAATTATGTTGTACCCCATTTGGGGCCAGTATTTACAAAGGAAACTCTGCAAAAATTTTCAGAAAAGACTATAGATTTTTAAAATGCATATTCGGCTTACTTATTTAAAAACCTTGCTTTCAAAACATGTTTTCTCACTTCTTAAAAACTCGTTTTCCTTATTTATTCCTTAAAATGGTTTTAGATTTCTGGGCTTTTGGCTTACTTGAATTAGATGGGGTCCTATAGATTTCATATGGTTCAAGTGCCAGTCACGTGCTATTTCGGGTCGTGACAAGATCTCCAGAAGCTTCCCCTCAAACAGCCAAGCTTCTTGTGCAAGTTTCATAACCTCCAAGCTTCTCATGCAAGCTAGCTAGTTACCTTAATCTAGAAACTTCCCTACAACTACCTAGCTTCCTATGCAAGCTTCATAACAACAAAGCTTCCAAGGGAAGCTAGACCTAGGTTCTAGGGGAAGCTAATGGGAAAGCTATAAAAAGGGACCCAGGGCATCATTACAAAGGTTGTTCATCAATTATGGTAAAATTCTAGTGAGATCCAAATCAATTCTAAACAAATTGAGTGACACAATTTGATCCAAATCAAGATTCATCGAGTACCAAATTGAGCTAGAATCCAACGAGCCTTTTGAAGCAACGCCGATCTTCATCCGAGCAAGAGATCCACGACGATCCGCGACTCAAGAAGACGATAAGAAGCTAGTTCGATGATTTAGTTCCTCCTCAAATCATGTAGTTTTTTAGCGTATTGTAACGAAACGTCGATTAAATAAAAGGTGAAAATTCTTAATCTTGCTTTTCTTTACATTTGACATTATAAAGAGTTACCAATTCTTGACTGTTTTCTTTTTCATGATGTTTGAGTGAAAACTCCGCTTGTGGAGGAATCGAGAAAATAGATAGATGATGATGAATAAATTCTTGAATGATTCTTATGTCTTATGAGTTTTGTAAACTTTAGAAAATTAAATCAACGACGACCAAGTTTTGAGCGAGATGCTTTGTTGAATGTTCTCGCTCTAAATTAGAGATCAACGATCGATGATTGAATTTCCTAGAGGCTAGAATTTGAATGCTAATCAACAAAAGGACAAGAGATGATGATGAAGAAACCCTAGTTTCTTCAATAGATCCCTAAACCTCATTGATTTTCATCGATCTAGCAACAAATCTTCAATAGATAAGAATTTGAAATCATAAGAATTCATCATCACTATCAACTCGATCGATTCCTACAAGCCTCTTTACAAATCTTGATAATTCATTCGATTTAGACATCTTCTTGATCTTTAGTATTTCTTGATTTTAGATCTAGTTCTTGATGATTCATGAAACTAAATTTCACAATTATTGAATCATTTTATTTTTCCTTTTAATTTTCAACTCAACTAAAACAAAATCGATCAAATCACACTTTCTCAATGGATGATCCGTTCTCATTGACGAAACTACAATAGACACCATCAATTGATTGCGGTATAAATTTCTTTGGTTGTGAAACATTTCTAAATACGACACGGAAACGATCAATCACCAATCGAGTATTGCACAACATCAACCCCCAATACCGGGAGAGACGAAACCCCTCCTATCGCTCATTGCCTCCATATGCCTCGGGACTGTCCCCAAAGTCCACCTGTTTGCATGACTCAGTGGAGCCGTGGTAGGATGGATATCAAAGTACGGTGGGAAGACACACAAGACTCTATGACAATCTTGGATCTACAGACTAACCTATACCCGTGTCACCTGAGAACTGATAACCGACGATAGATATAATTCAACATAGGAGTTCTCGGCGAGTCCATTCAGTGTACCCAGTCTCCACTGAGCACCCGCATACAATCTTAGGTGTCATCACACCAGATGGATATGGGATCATCCATCGCCCATCATATGGGACAAGAATGGTATACGCTAGTCTACTCTGGAATATCGATGCCCCGTCTCGATACACCCACGACTAGGAACAGTTGAAGGATATACTTATAAACTACAGGTGTCCCACTAGTACGATCTGCATTATAGTCCCAGTAGTCAAGAAAAATATCCTATGGGCTTTATCAACATGTACCAAATGAAGAAGATGCATGATCAAATGAACATGTCAAGATAAAGTAAACAAGATAGCATACTATCATGTCGAGCAAGAAAGTCATCTATATACATATATACATGTCCAAGCATCCACTATACACATAATGGCCTCTAGGGCATACATATATCTAACAATTTAAGTAGGCCGAAGCCCAGAAATCTAAACCTTTTTTTTGTAAAAAATAAAAGAGGTGATGTTTCGAAATAAAGGTATGATGAAATCAAATGTTTTCTTAAATGCATAGATAATGGAACATGAAAAATGCAAGTGGATTTTACTAGTTGAAAAACATGTTTCGTCTTTTAAAAATTTGGGCAGCACTTCCTTTGTATATTTTTATCCAAAACCATATATACATGATAATATAAAAGGCATCCCCAAGCGGGAGCTAGCTCTTCGCCCATCGGCGGAATCACAACCACGCATGTCAGTAATATAAGTATACGATGCCCAACGGCGAAGATCAACACAAAGGATAATGAATAAAGCAGGACATCAACCCACCAAGCGAACATATAACCCATCGCTCTAAGTCTCGCAAGCACAAGTCTTTCTAAGTCTTACTAGTTATACAAATACTAATTTCTGATTGATGGAGTTAACTAGATACAACAGGAATAATAATACAATAATGGGCACGATCCAATATGTCCCACCTACTAAAGCAAATCACCCGAATGCAAGCTGTGTGGCAGCGATACCGCTACTGATCCATACGGTCAAACCTGCAAGAACTGTGGGACAACAGATGTGAGTTTCCAACTCGTGAGTAGAAAACATCAGCAGGTAGAAATCGAATAAAACAACGATTCCAAGGTCAACTATATCAAAAGGGTAATACTATGATATCTAGGGTGACCGTATATGCATATATGCCAACAATATAATCAATTCCTGTATGCATATTGATATCATCCACGTGTCCATCAATGACACAACAATATGATAGAACATGAGTGTCCAACATCGACACTCGAAACTTCATAAAAGCATAAGCATGTATATATGACGATAACAACCAACGTGTGTCCATCAACGACACATCAAAATCATGAAACCTGAGTGTCCAACACCGACACTCGAAACATCATAGAAACCCGTATCCAGCATCAACACGTAAATCCTCATATCTCGGGCTCCGTCTGTCCGGATCGGTCCATGGGCTCCGTCAGTTCGAATCGGCCCATATCCATCTCACGACTCCGGTCGGTATCCTCCGGATAACCACCGAGTCCAAATACTATCACCGGTAGGTAGTGCTCCCCTACAAGTTTCACCACCTAACTATACGAGTCTTCTTGCCCAGGAGTACCTCACCGGGCCTACTATGTACCTGCAGACGGTGCCTACCGCTCCTCGAATCGGGTTTCACATACCAATCTCAGAACCGAGAAAACTCATGGTGGACGTCTCGAAATATCATATCAAGAGAAACCGGGTTTTTTAAATAATACATACTTTCTTTTGAAATATAACCACGGTTCTCAAATCCAGAATCTCATGAAAACAGCATCTCAATGCATATAATCGTAAAGCATGATGTATGCAAATATAGAACAAAAATGTGAGCATATCAAGTATATCATGCGACATGGTATAGTGATGTGAGCATAGCAAGTATATCATGTGATATGGTATAGTGATGTGAGCATAGCAAGTATATCATGCCAATGAGTCATGTGACAATACTGAACAATTAAGAGTAATAGCATGATGTGGCATTTCTACTATGTAGTGAAATAGCAATTATTGATGAAGAAAGTGTGTGAGCCGGCCAATCTGTGTAAGTGTAACATACGCATCATCGATAATGGTGTAGGTGTACTAGCACAGGTATATGGAATGCAATGATAATATTATGCACATAGCATAAAGTATATCGTTAGTGAAATGCTATAAGGTATACATATCTATAACATATCGGAGTCGGTGAATCTATCAATCGGCATCCAGCCTCAAACATCACGTACGGTATAATTCATCGTACGGCAGCATTAAGCCATTAGGGATTCTATCAAGCTATATGACAATGAGGGTACGGATCTAAAGTCTCGTACGGCATATCACTCATTATTCTTATAAATATATATATATATATATATATATATATCGTCACATTAGCATCAATCTCATATCATGTCTTGGCAATAGTATCTATACTCTCATATCACTTCGCATTCGTATAGCAACATATCAAGCCAAGGTATCTTATTTCGTCACATTCTCTTTTCACCACCTCAATATCTCACATCATATAATCTTAAATGCCTTTATCTTATTTTACCGTTCTCGTAACATATCCTTATAGTTTTCATCTCATATCTTAATATATTTATTCAATCATTTATATCATCTCTAACTATCTTTTTAACCATATCCATAGTTTCCTAGTATAGGTTTCTCCGAGTGTATTATATATATCGGTTTCCATTCATAATTTGCGGGGTGCTATACGCCATCCACCCAACTTCCCCATAGATATAAATCTACCTACCTGCGAAACTCCTTGTTCAGGCGTAGTCAATGTGCTTCGTCGTCTCGGAATCCACACGATGCTACCTACAATAAATACACAGTCGCAATGCTATTAAAATCAAGTCCGGAAAACCGATACGGCACACAGTGCGCTCATAGGTTAGAACCTATAGCCTACGCATGCAAAAACAACCAAACAACTCTCGTCGTCGACGTACAAACATCCAACGACCAAATACAATATCAAATATCAAAACCAATAATTCCAATATCGGAAAACATATCCAAAACCAACCCAATATGCTCCCAAATTTATTTCAAGTTAAATTAGGACTAAACAAGCAAGTACAGGGGATAGGTTAAAGGGTAATCAAGTTACAGCCAAAAACTCAACCCCAGAACCCACTAAAAATCCAGCGACATCCCCTTACAATCCGAGCTTGCCGGCCATGCCAGGGCAGAATTGGCTCGAACTTGGGTGGTGGTCTTCTGGTCGTTTTCCTATGTAAATGGACTTGCTAGATTTTCATTAAACTACCCCAGATAGCTCAAAATACCCTTAGGCTACAAAACCACCACAAAACCGACATGGGACCATTCCTAATTTCGTATTTTGGTTTCTATTCCATGTTCTAGGCCAGAAAAGACATCTCTCAGGTCTTGCAACACTCACTACTTATCACAAGTCCACACAATCACCCAAACCCTCTCTAGGAATTTCCAAACATCACTAATCAATATCGATTTAACTCTAAACTATCAATAGGATAAGCTAAACACAATAACTTAACTAAAGTCTAGAATTATACCTCATTTGGCAACTCAAGAATTTTCTTGTGTTGCTCAAAGTCTTCAAAATCCAACTTTGGTTGATCCAATGGGTTTGTAGAGAGGTGGGGATCATTTTTAGTGAAGAGAGTATAGGGTTTTAGTGAAGGAATTGAGATGACACATGGAGGTGAAGGTGGAGGGAGAAAGAGGAAGAAGGAGATGAAGAAAACAAATGGGGGAAGAATGAAGGGCAACCCTCTCTCTCTCTCTCTTATCCTCCTTCTCTTTCTTACCCTCACTCTCTCTCTTATGCTCACTCTCTCAATTATCTTCTTTTGTCTTTTAGCTCCCCTTTTCTTTTCTCACAATAAACACATAATACCACTAAACAAACACAAAGGAAACAACATGTAACAGAATGCAAGATGTCATGGTGCACTAGCCATGATTAATTAAAAAGACGAATTTGGCCTAATAGCGATTAGTAGTGCACTGATCAATTTTTATTTAAACTGCATATAATTAATTATAAAAATGCCAAATCCAATAAATATATTTTTAAATGAATAAATCATTATAAATCTCCAATTATTTCCTAAATATTGGTATATATTTATACCATTTTACGAAAACCCCAAATTCGCAAATCGAATAGTTTTCGCGAAATATATTATTTAAATATTAAATTCCAAAAGAAAATATTTTATATTTTCTGAAATGTTACAGGTGACATGAGTGGATTCCATCAAATTATCATGCGATAATAGTTGGATCCCGATTCCCACTGATGAGTAGGATTACTTTTCAGGTGATTTTAGATGATCCCGACTAATTCTCTTTTTGGGTTTGGATGAGAATTCAAAGAAACTGTGGGAGACATCCTGATTAGATAAAGTGATTAACCATTCTGATCTAGGTTAGGGTGAACGCTGAGTGTTTCCTTTCTCTCTCTCTCTTTGGCAGCGACCATGGCCCGACCCTAAACTAAAACTCATGAACCAAGTTAACCGAACCTTCTTAAAACACTTTGGTTTTTGGATTGTCATTTAGTCGCATAAATCATTGCCGCTCCTTCTTTCCCCTTGTATTTCTCCAGAACACTCTGTATCACTACGAAGATCAACATTTCTTGGATATTCCATAGTATAGTTACATACGAACTCGAAGGAATTTGTTCCAGATTCAAGGATGGATTCTGGTTCAGGAGAAATGGAATAGGATTATCCGGATGTCTTTTCCCGTTACCTTCTCTCAGGTTACGAGAGCTCCCGGTATTAGGAGAGTACACCTATTGCGCTTATTGGATAGTGTTCTTCCAAACCATAGACAGGTGTCAAAAGGTAGGGAAGGAAAAAAACCAATTAAGCCTAAGTGTGGTGTACAGGAGGTAATACGTAAAGACATATAAAGGGATCAGAATAAGGGCAAAGGACATTGTGACTAGTATCATTCACGACGAAACCGCGTATACCCCTTCCACTCCTAGTTCACTTTTCTTTTTTCCGGAAAATTCCGTATCACTACGAATATCCACATTGATTGGATATGCCATCATATAGTTATATACGAAGTCGAATGAACTTGTTCCAGATTCGAAGATGGTTTCCGGTTCAGGATAAATAAAATATGTTTATTCTGTTGTCTTTTCTCTTTACCTTCTCTCAGGTTGAGAGGGCTCCTAGTTAGGAGTGTACACCTATTACGCTTATTGGATAGTCTTCTTCTAAACCTTAGGCTGGTGCCGAAGGTTAGGGAAGGAAGAAAACTAATTAGCCTAAAAGTGGTGTAAAGAAGGTAATAAGTAAAGACATATAAAGGGATTGGAGTGAGAGGCAAGGAAGTATATGGTTACTGTCATGAATCTGGATAGCGGAAGTGGCATTACTTGGGATATCCGGCTACCTCTTCGAAATATTTTCATGTTTCAGTTTTACTGTGCGGTGTTAATTGAAAACTGTTTTCCCAATTAGATTCTGTCTGCAGGGTATGTATTTATCAGATTTGATTTTCATATCTGTAAGGCGTTACAGATGCTGAGTGGGAGTAAGATATTGGGAATTGGGTGATTATATCGGAATTCTTTGTAATTGGTGATACTTGAGGAAATCACCTGGGTTTTGCCTGACGGCAAATATTTGCTTTTGAATATCGGTCGTTATGCACCAATTTCAAACTGATATATCTGTACGTTTATTTTATAAAGTGAGATATAACTTTTTGAAATTATGTCTATGGAATTTACCTATATCAGTTGATCGTTAGGTAAGGAGTATTAAACAACGGTGTAATTCTTCGTAATCATAGTGCAGTTTTCAACCTACGACACACAGGGTTTGTGTTATCGAACTCAGGGGGGCTTGTACAAAGTATTGTATGTTGTCCGGTTTCCATTAGGACAAAGGGGTTGGTACTCGTACTATATTCTATTTACTCATGACTTCTCAAGTTCTGGACAAGTATTTCGTTAAAATACAATGTCCAGATATTGAGAACATATTGGTATAAGAATAAAGTAAAGAACCATTTGTTAGAAGTATCAGGATTCTTCGAAGATGTAGATACTTGTGTTCGGTATTCCGTTGATAGTAATGGTTTTGAGAACTTGCTTCTCTTTCAGGTTACTCATATATGGAGGCACTTCTAGTTGAGTAATACTGATTGACTTCCTTCCATTTGGTTGATATGCACTGGAGACAGCTGCATGTTTTTGAATCCGGTTCCAATTAAATTAGTTCCTTTGTTTTCTATATGGATATATAAAATGGATTCATATCTTAACGATGTTAAGGTATATGGAGTTGTCTGGCTGATGCTTAAAACCAGAATCTGGAAAAACTCTAGGCACATTTTAGTAATGGCAGTTTGAGGGTTATCCCGGGCTTTGACGAGGGTTAACTTTCTACCTTCTGGAAGATCAATAAATATATTGTTCTTGACTCGCCAGAGTTTTAGTAAAATGGATTCTTTTCAGAAAACATTAGTGGGGGTATGGTAGAACTGAAAGTGATTCCAGAACTACAAACAATTACTAAAAATTTAATAAAACCTAAAGATTCAATTGGTTTTGACATTCCATTAGCCACTCCGCAGATATGGTGGGTAACCTCAAGCACCCGAGAGGTACTTCGGTCATCTCAGAGATGGTGACAGGGAGGTTCTTGTTTACCCAGACATTCCATTGCTTCTATTCTAGACTATAAAAACCAGCAGGAGGATGAGTATAACATCGTTCTAAACTAGCTTTAGAACTGCATGTGTATATGACTCTGCCGGAGGGTTGTTGTAGTCAGTGGGAGCAGCGGAAGCATAGTGGGTAAGTAGCTTATGTCTATTTATAGACTAGAGCAGGTATAACGGAAACATATCATCTATTTTTGATATCAGAGTCATAGAGTTTGACTTCATCAAAATAAGTGATGGATCTGGTAAGAAGGTAGTAGGGTGTGATGTCCTGGTAATTGGACGACATACACTTGATAGGGAGAAATCTTCCTATACTACGATCGGTTATATTGTATGGTTGTCACAAGGTATTTTCTCCACATATGATATAGATATAATATCAGGGATTCTGGTGACTAGATCTATGGTTTTAGATCTAGATTTAAGAAGTGTCCCAATCTGGGTACTTTGACATTGTTCTAAAAGTGTTTTAGAATGGTTGACTCCTGGTATGGTGGTGTACCTGCAGGTGATAGAGTCACCCTCTCTAAAAGATGTCTTTTCAGACTAAAGGGGAGTGGGATTTGCATGATTGGCATATCACTTGCTTTGGCAATTGAGTGAAATCATGTGATGTCAAGTACCACACCGGATATTGGTTTTGCAGTAGCCGCAATAAGCATATATATATATTAATCCAATCCTGGAGAAACATTGGGAAGCAGTTAAGAACATAATTGGATGTTCTAGGTATATGGTAACGATAGCTTCCTTCGGGAGGCGGTTATCATTTCAGGCTTCCAAGGTGACCTGCATGACAGAGTGACTGTCAGAGTTATAGGTTTCCCTCTTCAGAGGGGCAGTATGTTGGACGTGTGGTCCAAGGGGATATTGAGGTAGGTATGGCGCAGGATACTGATTAAATTCAGTGGATGATACAGTCGAAGAAGTTTGTTGTTTTTGGAGTTCATTTGTGAACTGGGTCCCATCAGATGTCCAAACAAATTCTAAGACAGGTATTGCTCATTTCGAGAGATAGTCTTTCTCCGTGAAGTTGAGATATAGAGAGATAAAGATAGAAACACTCGAGCGGATACACTCACTGAGGGTATTTCTCGAACGCAATAGTTTTGCAAACGGTCTTTGCGAGACTGATTAGTAGAGAAGTTGGGTGTTCGGTATCACACGAACTGTGAGTATGTGATACCGCAATAATTAGCCCTAAGTGCAAGTGGGAGATTGTTGGCTATAGTGCCCTCAAGTCAATTATTGAATCGCAGGCACACGATTGTGATGATTGAGGGATGACCTATACTGGTAGAACAGTCTTACTCGAGATGATAGTATTCTATCTGTTTTGCCTTAATCATCATGTACAACATTAGGTGGCTTTACAGATCACTATTACATGTTGATAGAGCCCATAGGATTCTTGCGTGACTACCAGCATTATGATGGCGATCATATACGTGGGAGCTGTGTGGTCTATAAGCACATCCTTAAATCTCCCTGGTCGTGGGAGTTTCGAGACTGGGCATCGGTACTCCACAGTAGACTAGTGTATACTGATCGAGACCCTGACGAGGGGCGGTGGCCATGTCTAACAAGCCATTGGTCTTAGCTTGTTCACTTAAGATAGTATACAGGTGCTCATTGGGTTATGAGTACACTGGAAGGACTCGCCGGGAACCTGCTAATTGGTACTATACCTATTGTCAGATAGCAGTTCCCTTATGACATATGTGCAGGTTAGTCTGTCGAACTGAGATCGTCATTTGTCTCATGTGAGTTTCCACTGTGCTTTGATTACTACCCTACCATGGCTCAAAGGAGTCGTGCAAACAGGTTTTAGTTGGATACAGTCCCGAGCCACATGGAGGCTGTGAGCGGATCGTCGGGGATTTGTCTCTCCCGGTATTGAGGGTTGATGTCGTATTGTGTATGGGTGGCCATCACCAGAAATCCTTGACCAAGGTAGTCGAGAATTACTGATCTAGGATCAGTAATTTCTCATGTGGTGATGGGTTTCATACAGACACGAATTATCGTGTTATTAGGGGTCTGACTTTATCTACCCCCTACACTCAATATGCGATACTCTTAGACGAACAGACCGGACTGTACGAAGATTGTCACTGTCAGGATCAGTAGGGGTATGGAAGAGTTTGCTCGTCGGCCTTCCTTTCGCTCAATACCTATGTAACCGTTACGTACAACTAGTGCCGCTGACGTGCTTGTGGTTAAACCTACTGCCGGCGTATTGAAGAGACTTTAGAGTCCCACACAGAGGGTTTTCACGGTTCGGGCGATATGGTGTAGATGACGTATGTTGGTACATACAGGTGTCCGATTAAATACGTGTACATGCTGAACAGACTTTAATCGGACGGTTGATAATACTAGCGGCTTAGGACCGAGCCGGATTATTAAATCAGGTTTTGATTTAATAATTTATATATATATATGTATTCTATTATTATTATTCACTATTCATTTTCTCTCATGGCTATTCATATTTTTGTACGAATAAGCGTATATGTATTTCGATACGTATACCAGGTTGTATTCCGTATTTATACGGAATAGTTTCTACAAGTGGACACCTCATTTGTATAATTTTCTTTTTAGGAAATCAGTTGTTTTACAAATGAGGTGGAGAGTGAGTTGGCATAAGCATGGACTTGGCATGTAGAGAGGTATGGAACACATTTGTATATTGGAAAAATGAGAGGAGATATTTTAGTGTGCATGAGAGAGAGAGGCAACCACCATTCTACAGATGCCATGCTTTGGTTTTTTCTTGACTTGCTTCATTACCCACTCTCATTCTCACTTAGAAAAAGCTTAGCTATTCTTGAGTTGCTCATGCCACATGTTTCCTCACCTCCTCTTCATCTTCTTGAGTTGCTCTTTGAGCATTTATGATGAGAGAAGAATTATAGTGAGATAATCCTACACCTCCACTCTTTATTGCTAGCAACCTTGGAGCATCGGTTGCCTCGCTTGGCGAGGCCGAAGCTTGGGTTGTTTCCCTCGGGTGGATCATCGTAGATGGAGGATGACCGGCAACCAAATTCGATCTGCGACCATTACGAGCTTGGGATGACGGTTGAAAACCTGAAGGACTTGGTTCATTGGGTATAACCATTCTAACACCTTTGCATATTTTGTTATCTAGGGCTTATGGGTCGATCCGTGTTATAGGGTTGTGTTAGCGCCGGTTTTTGAAAAATTTTGTTCCGCATTTGACCAAGGAATGATGGCCGTGGCGCTTGCATAACCCAACAGGTTTTATGTGATATAACCGAATTTTTAAATTAAGTGTTGATTTAATAATACGATATATATTTATATTTTATATAATTATATATTAGCTAATATTTTTGCTCACTAATTATTTGCTTATCTTTATATATATATATATATATATATATATATATATATATATATATTATTTGAAGCATGGAAGGATTTTCTATATTGTGAAAATAGAAAAGTAAGTGGAAAATGAGAGCATGGCTTGGTGCTTATTTTATTCTACATCCTACACTATTGAAGCATGATTACAATTCTATATTGATGGATATTGGTTACTTCAATAATGTGAGGGTTTTTATAAGCCATCCAACACTTGGTTATTTTTCTAGACTTTCTCATTTTTGCTCTTGAGCTCATGTGATGAATTCTCCTCTCTAGCACTCTCTATATTCTTCACCTCCACCTCCAAGCTCAATCCTTCACATGAGTTATGAACTCTTGAGCTTGTGAGAACCCTAGTGAGCAAATAACACCCCTACTTCAATATCCTACACTAGATTAGCACTTTGGTGTAGTGTGTTTCCTTCACTAAAGAGTTTAGTGAAGTGGTAGCTTGGATTAGCGGAGCTTTGAGTGGATCATCTTCGGAATGATGATCGCAAATGAAGCTCGATCCAAATTCAAGTGGAGCCTAGTGGAGTCGCGTGGACTACTATACGGAGCTTTAGAAGAGAATGACACGGTCTACAAAGGTTGTAGCCTCCATTTCTTAGTATAGTTTATGATATCATGCTTAAAACCCTAATCATCTAGTTTGAGATCTTGTTTAGTGTTGATTAGCACCCTTAATTTTTTTAAAATTGGCATGCTCGATGCTAGAAAAACCAAATGGTTGTGCTAACAAACACTTTCACCGACGACCGAGCTTGATCCACATCTTCTAGGATCTCAAGAAGAGGAGAAGAAGATTCGAAGGACTAGATTCTTGGATGTATAAAACTCTATCATAGTAGTTTAGAACCTCTATGTGTTTTTCTAGTTAGGGTTACTGAACGATCTTGGATGTGTAGTCGAACTTGCTTGTCATAAAATCGTTTTTTGTAAATTCTGCCTCCCTACAAACCATGTGGGGTGTGTGGTATCAGAGCCTAATAAGCGCGATGTCCTTAAAGGCTTAAAGTCTAGTTTCTTTTAAAATTTGTTCGGGTAAACGTTATACTCAATTTCGTGATTTGTGGGCCATGGAAAAGGTGGTGAAATCCTTTACCGTATGTTGTGGGGTTTGCTTGCCATTAAGTCCGTATTAATGGATGCAATGCGCAAATTAATGAAAAAGTTATTCAAAATATCAAACAACCGTTTTTTATGTTTTAGGCACGGCACTGCAACAAATACAGATTAGTCACTTTTGGCATTTAACAGTGAACTTGCAAAGAATCCTGCAAAGATGGTATATTGGATGGGCCGGATTTGAGAAAGAAAGTGGTAAAAAATATGTACCGTTAAGTTTTTGGGTTTAAGAAACCCTCGTTGAATTGAATCCGGCTAGCTTGAAAAGTTCACTTGCGCGGGTTAAACTACCCAAATTTTTGGCATTGTACTTCGCAATCACTTTAACTTTGAATATACACTTTGCTCCACACAATCGCAGTCCGCAAATCCGTCAAAATCTACAAATGTCGGAAAAATGGATTTTTAGTGCGAAAAAGTGATATGAATGCCCAAACTCCTGCACACTCAAAATTATAAAAATCAAACAATAAAATTAGGATACTAATAGAACACTGGAGGACAGGGAAATTTTTTGGAGCAAATAGGGAATAAAATTCTGGCGGCGCCGGGGTTTATTAGGATCTCGCTGGTCTTCCTTTGGAGTTTGGGCTCCAAGTTTCTTCTTATGTCACAGTGTTCTACTAGTGTCTCAATGGTATTGTTGAACTTTTTTATTTAATGCCAGAGTGCTAGCAGGTGAAAAATCCAGAGAGCAAAAGGTAAGGTTTGTTAAATTTTTGTTTTGGTTTTGAATTTTTTTTTTATTTTTTTAGTTTGTTTTCTAGAATGGTGTTAGTGATATAAACAAGATATACAGAGATTAACCCGAAATAATAAGAAAAAAAACGTTACCGTTTCCCCGGAAACGGCGCCATGTGATTGGTAAGTTTCACCATGTCGTATTTAGAAAGAATTTGAAATAACCGCAATCAAGACGGCATCGCGTGTAGCTAGACGCGATGAATATGGGTCGTCTGCAGGGAGACGGTGTGTTTTACATTCTTGTTATGACGAGTTAATACGAGGGTCGGAATGGTTGGATTCTAACCTAAGTGTTGTATATGAAAAGTATAAGTTGTTAGGATTAGATAGGTTAGCGTAAGTTAGGGAAATCCGTACTCAATCCTTTGAGCCGAGCTTGACCATTGAAGCTAGAGCAATCGGAAACAATGTGGATTAGGGTGGTTAAGTACGGTATTTATGAAATCCGGCTTATTGACCCTTGTCCATCCATTCTTGTCTCATGACTTTCGCCTCCGGCCAAACCGAACACAACCGGTCATGGTTAGGGATCACCGATTCCTTGGTAGGGTAGGGTGCCTAACGGAGTGCTTGCGTAAGGTTTGGGCAGAGTTCAATTGGTAAATATTGGGCAAAGGAAATGAGAAAAGAAAACCTTAACTTACACTACCATTCTTTTTCCTAACAACACTATTATTTACAAACCATCAAAACAACAAAAAGAAAGAGCAAATGAAATGATAAAAGAAAAGAATACAACAACATTGCAAATAAGTAAATGGAAAGAAATAAATAGCAATTAAGTAAAAGAGATAGAAAATACTAAGAACCCAAAAGCACAATTGAAAGCTTTATTAACTTCGAATGAAGATACAAACCATGAGTTCAATAACCAAAAATTAAACTTGCAAGCTCAATGAAGAGGTTGCAAGATCAAGAGAAGGCAAAGAACTTAAGGTGAACTAGCTACTATGTAAAAAGACAAAATGAAAAGAGAAACAAAAAGAAAACTTTAGCTCAAAGTATATCAAGTGTGTCTCTCTTCCCTTGCTCACCGATCTGGTTTTTATAGGCACAAAATCATATTAAGAAAGTAATAAAAATAAGATGATGTGACAGCAAGGGATGGACAGAACAAAAATGGGGATATATGGAGCTATGGGGACCGGTAGCGCCGGGATTTGGTGAGGTCTCGTCCGGCTATATCCGACCTAATGGGATCGTGTTTGTTGTGTGATGTAGTGTTCTCTCGACAATTCCACTGGTGCTGCTTGATTTTTCTATATGAACCTTGCCTGCATTCAGGGATTTCGAGGGAAACATGTAGCTTTATATCACATCATAACTTTTTGCATTTAACATTCTTGTCATCCTATGTGTGCTTACTACTTGCACAAGCCATCATTTGTGTGTGCCAACTTGTGTAAAGCAGCCCTCACCATGGTCCATGTGCCAAAGAGTTATGTGCACACTTGTTTTGTATTAGACCAAAATTGTGTGCACACATTTATTTGCAAAATAACTCTTTGGCCATTGATCGGTTTGCAGTTTCGGTTGCAGTTTTGGCTCACAAACGTTACATCCATGATTTTGAGTGTGTTTCCAGTATTGTGTCATGGATACCTGTAATCTGGATTTACTGAGCAGACACTAGTTAATAGTACCGATATATAACAAAACAGATAATGAATGAGTGGTATTGAACTGTAGTTTTCTGTAATAAACAATTTTCTATGTTGTGAAAATATAAAAGTAGGTGGAATATGAGAGCATGGGTGTAGCATGGCTTGGTGATTATTTTATTCTATATCCTACACTATTGAAGCATGGTTACAATTCTATATTGATGGATATTGGTTGCTTCAATAATGTGAGGGTTTTTATAAGCCATCCAACACTTGGTTATTTTTCTAGACTTGCTCATTTTTTCTTTTGAGCTCATGTGATGAGTTCTCTTCTCTAGCTCTCTCCGTATTCTTCACCTCCACCGCAAAGCTCAAACCTTCATATGAGTTGCGAACCCTTGATCTTGTGAGAACCCTAGTGAGAAAATAACACCCCTACTTCACCATCCTACACTAGATTAGCACTTTGGTGTAGTGTGTTTCCTTCACTAAACAGTTTCATGAAGAGGTAGCTTGGATTAGCGGAGCTTCGGGTGGATCATCTTCGGAACGATAATCGCAAAGGAAGCTCGATCCAACTTCAAGTGGAGCGTAGTGGAGTCGCATGGACTACTACACAGAGCTTTAAAAGAGAAGGACACGGTCTACAAAGGTTGTAGCCTCCATCTCTTAGTATAGTTTATGATAACATGCTTAAAACCTTAATCATCTAGTTTAAGATCTTGTTTAGTGTTGATTAGCACCCCTAATTTTTTAAAATTGGCATGCTTGATGCTAGAAAAACCCAGTGGTGGTGCTAACAAACACTTTCACCGACGACCGAGCTTGATCCATATCTTTTAGGAGCTCAAGAAGAGGAGAAGAAGACCCGAAGGACTAGATTCTTGGATGTATAAAACTCTATCATAGTAGTTTAGAACCTCTATTTGTTTTGCTAGTTAGGGTTACTGAACGATCTTGGATGTTTAGTCGAACTTGCTTGTTATAAAATCGTTTTTTGTAAATTCCGCCTCCCCACAAACCATGTGGGTGTGTGGCATCGACTTATTGTGGTATCAGAGCCTACTCAAATCTTAACTAGCTCATTAGACGAAGTTTAGAATTAAGAAACCGAAATAACTCTGTATCGATAAATTCAAAGTCCAAGTTTCTGTTGATTTTAAAAGAGCCTCTAAAAATTATTTAAACAATTGTAGAGTGCTCTTCTTGTAGTAACTAGAACACCAGAAAAAAATGAGGTGCAAATTTCAAAGAAAAACCGCCGGAATTGGCAAACTCCCCGCTGTCGCCGGTTTTTTGTGGGAATTTTGTCTTGAGGTTTTTCTGGTGTTCTATACTCTTGGATTTAGGATTTATGGTATTGTTTGATTTTTCCTAGATTTCATTTTGTGTTATCTTTGTGCTTGGGCAATACAGAGTATTTTGAAGTCGGAATTTTAACATTGTTTATTCGTTTAAACTCGTATATGTGTTTCTAAACGTTTACTAATTGCTACATGTCGATTAGTGGGGGTTGCACATATCTTGTATCTTTTTTATGGTTTGTGGATATAAAGTATTGGATCATCGTGAATGAATAGCAGGAGGGATGTAAGAAGAGTGTTCTTTTCTTTCATTCATGTATATTTGTAAATTGATGTAATATTCTTTTACGGGGCATATCTGGGTTGAGATTGTAGCCACCGTTGTATTATTTCATTTACGTTTTCATGCACCTAGGATAGACCCAAGGAGAAGTGCACAAACTACCGGGTTCTTGAAGTGCCGAGTGGCCTACTCATTTCATTGAGGGGGTTGCTTCGCTTCGGAAATTTAGCGGGTAGTTTGCCGCACCCGTAGGGGTCTAGGGTGGGAATTTGGCTATTCATGACGATCGTGGAATCCGTTTTTTGTTCTAGGCTAAAACGAAACACGGAAATTCTAGTATATCCAATATATTCATCTGTGTTGCTGTGATCTATGATCTGGAATGGCAATTATTATGTGAGACGAATGGCTATATATATATTATATATAATAAACGTTACTTATGTTTTGTAGCAGCGCTAGTCCAGCCCCCACTCTGCCGTTAGTTAAGTAACCCAATAGTGCATGACGGGGCCCCGTGGCGAATGCGGATGGCATAAGCATACGTTCTATTTTCGTTTCTTTCTACAGTGATAGGGTTAAATGATGGGACAACCTTAATATTATTTAATGCAAAGAAAAAAAAACCAAAGCTAAATCATTGTAACAATTTCAAAACCACTCGGTTTTCTTTAAAAATAACTTTTAAATGCGGAGCATAAACCACTCTTTTTAAAAATTATCATGGTCCTTTCGACTATATCAAGTTCATTACGTTCACAGTTTTCGCCAAAACCAGCCGTAGCCCTCCGTCATTTCAGATGGGTATTCAGTAGTATTCAAGCTATGTATTTTGACATTCGCCAAGGTATAGTGATTGGTAGTTGCTGGGCATTCATCTGTATTATAGATAGATGCGTTAATCTGGGACAGGCATACAGCTATTTTGGCTTTCGTCAAGGGTTTATACGGATGGGTTCAGATTAACCTGGATAATGACGGGTAGAACTTGACTTGCGTCTTATGATATTTGGGCCTTCATCAAGGTCATAAGTGTTAGTGTATATGCCCTAGAGGCCATTACTGTATCATACTAGTTTGTATATTACTTAATGGATGCTTGGGATATTCACCTTGTATATACAATCTTGCTCAAAATAGTAGTATGCTACTTGGTTTGTTTCTACTTCAATGTGTACTTGTGTTTATTTCAGTATATCACTTATACGCATTAGTGGAGCCCTTAGGATCTTTGCTTGATTACCAGCGTTGTGATGGCAGTCACACTAGTGGGGGCTGGGTAATCTATAAGCACATCCTTATACAGGTCCCTAGTCGCAGGACTATCGAGACAGGGCATCGATACTCCGGAGTAGACTAGCGTATGCGCTTCTCATCCCAGTGTGGGAGATGGTCTGTCCCACAGCCATCAGTACGTCGTACTGGAGATAGTATACGGGTGCTCGTTGGGTTACGAGTACACTGGACAGGACTCGTCGGGAACTGACAGGTTGGTATTATACCTATCGTCAGTTATCAGTTCCCAGGTGACATGAGTACAGCTTAGTCCGCTGACTTGACACTGGCACTTCGCCTCAAGTGTGTTCCCACTGCACTTTGATCACTACCCTACCACGGCTCAAAGGAGTCGTGCAAACAGGTGGTGGTTGGGTGCAGTCCCGAAGCACTTGGAGGCAGTGACGGTTAGACAGGATTCGTCTCTCCCGGTATTGGGGGTTGACATCGCGCTGTGTCTAGGAGAGCCATTACACGAGTAGTCCCTGGCCAGGGCAAACGAGATATACTGGTAGGTTTCCAGTGTTATCTCAGGGTGTTTTGGGCTTCGCTCCGGCACGACTTGTACCGCTATTGGGGGACTGACGTTTACCACCCCCTAGGCCCGCCATGCGATGTATCAGACGAACAGACCGGACTGTACGGAGACTGTCACATTCAGACTCAGTAGGAGTACAGATGGGGTTTCACCTCGTCAGCCTTCTTGTCGACATCTACCTGGGGACCGTTACGCACAGCTAGTGCCGCTTGCGGTCTGTGGTTAAACCCACTGCCAGCGTAGTGTCGAGTCTTTAGAGTCCCACACAGAGGGTATTCGCCTCTGGGCAAAACAGAGTAGAGGTCGCATGGTTTTGCGACAGGGTTCGTTCTCATCCGCGCACTTGTGCACGTTTGGAGTCCGGACGGATTATACTGGCAGGCTCTGGTTTGAGCCTGATACTGGTATATATGTTTTGGGGTTGCTTTTATATCTCGGTATTCTTGTTCCTCGGAACGAGAATGCAGGTGTGTATGCACAGTTGCTTGAGGCGGAGGATGAGTTTTTCCATTAGGGTTTCGGAACGGGTGCGTATGCACAGTTGACAGTTATCATTTTCCAAACCCTAATAGATTTATGGATTATCTATTTATAATAGTAATTAAATGAGAATTTTGTTATGGTTGATTTTGTTGACTTGTTGACCATGGTTGACTTGTTGACCATGGTTGAATGTTGACCACCATCATGCTTTAAAAAGTCTTCCTTGATTTATGCTTACATTTTTAAATGAAGCATGGTAGTGGTCATTCCAAATTACCATCAACTATTCTCATTTTCAATTATTATTATTAGATAATTCTTTTCTTTTGCATTATGGTTGCAAGAGAGAAGGGAATAGCGCATTCTATCATATTCATTCTCTCTCCTCTCTTCATCTTCTTCTTCCTCTAGCAAAGAGAAACCTTCTCATGTGTTGAGAATCCTTCTCTTTAAAAAGAAAAGCAAACCCTAGTCACTCTCTACTCACTCTAGGATCAAAGGATTAGCAAGCCGGAGATTCTAGTTCACTCCAAGTCCGAGAAAGAGCCCAAGGTCGAACCCTCGAGGTGGATTCATCTTCGACGGAAGAAGGCGACGAAAAAGAACCATCAACCTCTACAAAGTTCGAAGAAGAAGGAGTTCAAGTTTAGGTATAACCATCTTCCATAGTAGCTAACTCTCTTTAGCAAGTATACTAGTTTTAGTTTAGACAACGATCCCGACCTAGTTTAGTCCATGTTGCCTCTTGCGATAAAAATTCGTTTTTTATACCGTTTCCGCCTCCCCGTAAGCACCAGGGGTCGCAATATGGACTTACAGTGGTATCAGAGCCTAACTAAACTTAAACTAGCTTGGTAGTGAAGTGTAACGAAGTTCGGAACCGAAAAATCGCAAAACCGGAAAAACAAAACCCTAAGTTTCTGTTGAAATTTTTTCTGCTCAAAATGAAAAACTTTATACTTGTAAAATCGTCTCAGGGTTTTCTAAGAACAACCACCAAAAACGATAGCATGATTCCTCCAAACCGCCGCCCTTCCGCGGCCTCACCTATTCATCTGGCCGCGGAACCGCCGCTGTTTGGTGTCATCTCTGCATCGTTTTTTGTGCAGTGTTCTTCTGTGTTGGTTTTGGGATTTTTAAGATATATTATATGTACCCAGATTTTCCAGAACTGAAATTCACTTTTGGGGTCCTATAATTCCGTATTTTTTCCGAACTTCACTGCACTTTGGCTATGTTGGTTATATCTGTGTTGTTTGCATGTATTGAACGTCGGCTAATCGCTATAAGTCGATTAGTCGGGGTTATACATGATCTGTAATGTGCTGGAATGTGTATATGAATCTGTTGGACTGTCGCGGGTGAATAGCCGGGGTGGATGTGAGATGAGCTTTTGTTTTTCTTTCATTCATTGTAAATGTAAATTGATGTAATAATATTATTTGTTTGGCCGCACAACCGGGTCGGGGTTGTAGCCGTCATTGTATAATTCTTTTTACTGTTTTTGCTCCTAGGATAGACCCATGGAGGGGTGCACAAACTACCGAGTACTTGGCGGGTAGTTTGCCGCACCCGTAGGGGTCTTGGGTGGGGTATTTGGCTATTCACCGCGACCGTGTTATCCGCTTTTCGTTTCAGGCTCGAAAGGATTGCGGATTGCTAGTATATCCAATGTATTCATCTGTGATCTGTAATGTCTATCATTGCTTTCTATTTAGGCGTTGCTTATGTTTTACAGCCGCGCTAGCCCAGCCCCCGCTCTGTCGTTAGTTAAGTAACCTAACGGGTAATGACGGGGCCCCGTGGCGAATGCGAATGGCATAAGCGTACGTCATATTTTGGTTGTTTTCTGCAATGGTAGGATTAAATGATGGGACGCATTAAAAGTACTAATGCAAGAATATCACGCATTAAAAGAACTAATGCAAGATAATAAACCAAGTTAAAGTCGTTGGAACACTTTCGAAAAACCACTCGGTTCTTTTCAAAAAACAACTTTTAAATGCGGAGCTTGAGCCACTCCTTTTAAAAGCTATCTCGTTCCATCGACCAAATCAAGTTCACTACGTTCACGGTTTTGCCAAAACCATTCGTAGCCCTCCGTCGTTTCGTATGAATATTCAATAGTATTCAAGCTGTGTTTGTTGACCTTCGTCAAGGCATAGTGATTGGTAGCTATTGGGTGTTCATATGTAGCATAGATAGATGCGTTGGTTTGGGACACTCGCATTACCTTGTTGACCTTCGTCAAGGGTATATACGGGTGGATTCAAATTAACCTGGATAATGACGGGCAGAACTTGACATGTGACTTATGATTTGTTGACCTTCGTCAAGGTCATAAGAGCATGGGGCAAAAATCCACATCGGGAGTTTCATAAGTACTGAAACTTGCTAGATTTGCATACCATTTGGAGTGTGATGATTCTGGTAGGATTCCTTCAGTTTCGTCACGCGATGATATTTGGATCCCGATCCTACTGTGAGTATATGCTACTCCTCGGGAAATTTCTCACTAAACGATCAATGCTATAAACCTAGTAGGTGCCTAGAAAGGTGTTAGCGGGGTTACGCCCCCAGGGAAAAGAGGTTATTTAATTAAGGAACTTCGCGAAAGCGTTGGAAAACCTCCCTCGAAGTACCGACACTGGCCTGGCTGAACGGTTAAGCAAGTATTGTACGGTGGGATTGATCCTGACTAATTCTTCCTTTATGGTTTGAGGAGGGATTCGAGAAACAGTGGGAGCCATCCTGTTTAGACAAACTAAAAACCACTCTAAACTTGCAAGAGCATCATGCTGAGTGTTTCTTCTTCTCTCTCCTAATTGCAGCGACCAATCAACATGACTGGACTTAAGTTACTCCTAGATAAAAACAAACTGACAGGGCCAAACTACAAAGATTGGCTCAGGAATGTCAAGATAGCAATCACTTATGACAAGCTGGGGTATCTTCTTACCACCAAAGCTCCCCCTGTCCCTGGTCCAACTTCCAGTATCGCGGATAAGGAAATCCGCAAGACTTGGGAGATTGATAGCACGAAGGCCAAGTGCCTCCTGCTTGCCTCGATGGACAACAAACATCAGAGGAGGCATGAGAATATGGACATGGAGTCCATATTGCTCCATACAAAAGAACTGTATGGAGAGCAATCACGTATCGCAAGATACGAAGCGTCGAAAAAGTTGTTTTCGACAAGAATGGCCGTCGGATCATCAGTAGCCGAGCACGTGCTAAAGATGATCGGCTACATTGAGGAGCTCGCTGACCTAGGGATCACATTGGAGAGTGAGCTATATACGGATATAGTTCTCCAGTCCCTTCCTTCCACTTACGCCCAGTTTATACTGAACTTCAACCTACAAGAAAAAGAGGTTGAACTATCAGAGCTCCTCAACATGCTGAGGAGCGCAGAGGCCACCCTACAGAAAAGTAGGGAAACATCCACTTTGTTTGTAGGAGGATCATCTTCTTCTAGGTCCAAGGCGAAAGCCAAGGGAAAGAAGAAGAAGGCCCCCGCCAAACCAAGGGGCGGTGTTAGTAAAGTGGATACGAAGGGAAAAGGTAAAGCAACAAAGATAGCGGGGAAGCTTGTGGATAAGGAAGAATGCTTCTTTTGTCATAAGAAAGGACACTGGAAGAATGATTGCAGGGCCTGGAAGGCCAGAACACAGGAATTGAAGCAGGTTGCAGCTTCAGCTTCAGGTGTGTATGTTATTGAAAACTGTCTTTCAATAAACTCTACTTCCTGGGTATTGGATACCGGATCAGGATCTCATATCTGTAATTCTTTGCAGGCGTTGAGAAACCGTAGGGATTTGAAGGCAGGTGACATGACCCTCAGAGTTGCGAACGGAGCTAGCATGGATGCTAAAGCCGTGGGCGACTATCACCTGGGAATGTCAGATGGACATGTTTTGGTTTTGCGTAATTGCTTTTTTGTACCCAACGCAACTTGTAATATCATTTCTGTATCTTTAGTTTCTAAAGAAGGTTATGAATTTGCGTTTGTAAGTAATGTTGTAAACATTCACCTTAATCAAGTTCTAATTGGGTCAGGTACATTGAGTAATGGTATATACGTGTTAAACCAACCACAGATTTTTAATGTCCAGAATACACACAAAAGAAAGTCTCCAGAAATAAATCAGACTTTCTTATGGCATTGTAGATTGGGTCACATCAATGAGAGAAGGTTGACTAAGTTGCATACAGAAGGATATTTGAATGCGTTCGAATATCAATCATATGCCACTTGTCAATCTTGTCTCAAAGGAAAGATGACAAAGACTCCGTTTACTGGACATGGAGTAAGAGCGAGCGAGCTCTTAGGACTCGTACACAGTGACGTGTGCGGTCCAATGTCTACACATGCCCGAAGCGGACATTCTTACTTCAATACTTTTACGGATGACTTCTCAAGGTACGGTTATGTCTTCTTAATGAAACATAAGTCCGAGGCCTTTGGAAAATTCCAGGAGTATAAGAATGAAGTAGAGAAACAGACCGGCAAAAGTATTAAGATTCTAAGATCGGATCGAGGTGGAGAATACTTAAGTGCCGAGTTCCTGGACTATTTAAAAGAGAACGGAATTCTCTCTCAGCTTACTCCTCCATACACCCCGCAACATAACGGTGTATCGGAGAGACGGAACCGCACCCTATTGGATATGGTGCGGTCCATGATGAGTAACGCTGAGTTACCGCGATCATTCTGGGGATATGCACTAGAAGCAGCTGCGTATCTCTTGAACAAGGCTCCTACCAAGACTGTGCCCACCACCCCATATGAGATGTGGACTGGGAAGAAACCCTGTCTTAATTATCTCAAGGTATGGGGATGTCCAGCTTTTGTAAAAAAGCAGCATGCAGACAAGCTTGAGGCACGTTCAGTACAGTGTAAGTTTGTGGGATACCCAAGGAACTCCAGGTGGTATCTTTTCTATTCCGCTGAGGAACAAAAGGTTTTTGTTTCTCAGCATGCCCGCTTCTTGGAAACTGAGTTTTTGGAAACCCAGATAAGTGGGAACACAATAGAACTGGAAGAAATTCCAGAACCACAGACTGTTACTGAAAGCTTAGTGGAACCAGAGGGTTCAACAGAACAGGACATTCCTACGCCGCTCCGCAGGAGTAGTAGGCAGTCTCATCCGCCCGAGAGATACTGCGGTTTTCTCATAGACGGGGATAGAGAGGATTGCATCATAGATTATGATGAGCCTACTAGCTTCCAGCAGGCCGTTCAGAGCGTTGACTCGGTAAAATGGCTGGATGCAATGCGGACCGAAATGGAGTCCATGTACACCAACAAAGTATGGACGTTGGACATTGCTCCAGACGGGGTAAAACCCGTAGGATGCAAGTGGATCTTCAAAAGGAAGATTGGTGTAGATGGACAGGTTGAGACCTATAAAGCTAAGCTGGTAGCAAAGGGTTTTCGTCAAAGACCTGGCTTGGACTACGACGAAACCTTTTCTCCAGTAGCCATGCTGAAATCCATTCGGATCCTTCTTGCCATTGCTGCCTTCCACGATTATGAGATCTGGCAAATGGACGTAAAGACAGCTTTTCTAAATGGAAATTTAGAGGAGTGTGTCTATATGGACCAGCCAGAGGGTTTCATTCAGAGTGGGAGCAGCGGAAAGGTGTGCAAGTTGCTTAAGTCCATCTATGGACTAAAGCAGGCATCGCGGAGTTGGAACATCTGTTTTGATGAGACGGTCAAGGAATTTGACTTTATCAAAAATCCAGATGAACCATGCATCTATAGTAGATTTGTAGCGAGAACTGTAGTATTCCTTGTTTTATACGTGGATGACATTCTCTTAATAGGAAATGACATTCCTATGCTACAATCTGTCAAGGGGTTCTTGTCACAAAGGTTCTCCATGAAAGACCTGGGTGATGCCTCATACACCCTGGGGATCCGGATCCATCGTGATAGATCCAAGAGGATATTGGGACTTTCTCAGTCCAGGTACATCGACACCATAGTGAAGAGATTCAGTATGGAAGATTCCAAGCGCGGTAACCTACCGGCTTGTCACGGGATCACCCTCTCTAAAGAGATGTCTCCCAAGACTGATTTGGAGAGGGATCGCATGTCTATTATACCCTACGCTTCTGCGGTAGGCTCTATAATGTATGCGATGTTGTGTACCAGACCGGATGTAGCTTATGCACTAAGTGTGGTAAGCCGGTATCAGTCTAACCCTGGGGAGAAACACTGGATAGCAGTAAAGAACATTCTCAAGTACCTGAGAAGGACTAAGGAGATGTTCTTGGTGTATGGCGGAAAAGACCTCCAGATCGAGGCCTTTGCTGACTCCAGCTTCCAGAGTGACAAGGATGATTCCAAGTCCATGTCGGGTTTTGTCTTCACCCTCAATGGAGGGGCGGTGTGTTGGAAGAGTTCCAAACAGGAAACCGTTGCAGACTCGACGATGGAAGCGGAATACATCGCTGCATCTGATGCCGCAAAAGAAGCTGTCTGGATGAGGAAGTTCTTGAAAGAACTTCAGGTGGTTCCGTCCATTGTTGACCCAATACCTCTGTATTGCGACAACAACGGGGCTATAGCTTTAGCGAAGGAACCCAGGTCCCATCAGAGATCCAGGCACATCTTGAGGCGGTATCACCTGATCAGGGAGATCGTGGATCGCCAGGAGATCGAGGTTCGGAGAGTCGCTTCAGAAGACAACACTGCAGATCCATTCACCAAGGCCTTGCCCCAGACTCAGTTCGAGCGGCTGATCGAGATGATAGGTCTTCGATACGCCAGTACATGGTCTTAGTGCAAGTGGGAGATTGTTAGTGTATATGCCCTAGAGGCCATTACTGTATCATACTAGTTTGTATATTACTTAATGGATGCTTGGGATATTCACCTTGTATATACAATCTTGCTCAAAATAGTAGTATGCTACTTGGTTTGTTTCTACTTCAATGTGTACTTGTGTTTATTTCAGTATATCACTTATACGCATTAGTGGAGCCCTTAGGATCTTTGCTTGATTACCAGCGTTGTGATGGCAGTCACACTAGTGGGGGCTGGGTAATCTATAAGCACATCCTTATACAGGTCCCTAGTCGCAGGACTATCGAGACAGGGCATCGATACTCCGGAGTAGACTAGCGTATGCGCTTCTCATCCCAGTGTGGGAGATGGTCTGTCCCACAGCCATCAGTACGTCGTACTGGAGATAGTATACGGGTGCTCGTTGGGTTACGAGTACACTGGACAGGACTCGTCGGGAACTGACAGGTTGGTATTATACCTATCGTCAGTTATCAGTTCCCAGGTGACATGAGTACAGCTTAGTCCGCTGACTTGACACTGGCACTTCGCCTCAAGTGTGTTCCCACTGCACTTTGATCACTACCCTACCACGGCTCAAAGGAGTCGTGCAAACAGGTGGTGGTTGGGTGCAGTCCCGAAGCACTTGGAGGCAGTGACGGTTAGACAGGATTCGTCTCTCCCGGTATTGGGGGTTGACATCGCGCTGTGTCTAGGAGAGCCATTACACGAGTAGTCCCTGGCCAGGGCAAACGAGATATACTGGTAGGTTTCCAGTGTTATCTCAGGGTGTTTTGGGCTTCGCTCCGGCACGACTTGTACCGCTATTGGGGGACTGACGTTTACCACCCCCTAGGCCCGCCATGCGATGTATCAGACGAACAGACCGGACTGTACGGAGACTGTCACATTCAGACTCAGTAGGAGTACAGATGGGGTTTCACCTCGTCAGCCTTCTTGTCGACATCTACCTGGGGACCGTTACGCACAGCTAGTGCCGCTTGCGGTCTGTGGTTAAACCCACTGCCAGCGTAGTGTCGAGTCTTTAGAGTCCCACACAGAGGGTATTCGCCTCTGGGCAAAACAGAGTAGAGGTCGCATGGTTTTGCGACAGGGTTCGTTCTCATCCGCGCACTTGTGCACGTTTGGAGTCCGGACGGATTATACTGGCAGGCTCTGGTTTGAGCCTGATACTGGTATATATGTTTTGGGGTTGCTTTTATATCTCGGTATTCTTGTTCCTCGGAACGAGAATGCAGGTGTGTATGCACAGTTGCTTGAGGCGGAGGATGAGTTTTTCCATTAGGGTTTCGGAACGGGTGCGTATGCACAGTTGACAGTTATCATTTTCCAAACCCTAATAGATTTATGGATTATCTATTTATAATAGTAATTAAATGAGAATTTTGTTATGGTTGATTTTGTTGACTTGTTGACCATGGTTGACTTGTTGACCATGGTTGAATGTTGACCACCATCATGCTTTAAAAAGTCTTCCTTGATTTATGCTTACATTTTTAAATGAAGCATGGTAGTGGTCATTCCAAATTACCATCAACTATTCTCATTTTCAATTATTATTATTAGATAATTCTTTTCTTTTGCATTATGGTTGCAAGAGAGAAGGGAATAGCTCATTCTATCATATTCATTCTCTCTCCTCTCTTCATCTTCTTCTTCCTCTAGCAAAGAGAAACCTTCTCATGTGTTGAGAATCCTTCTCTTTAAAAAGAAAAGCAAACCCTAGTCACTCTCTACTCACTCTAGGATCAAAGGATTAGCAAGCCGGAGATTCTAGTTCACTCCAAGTCCGAGAAAGAGCCCAAGGTCGAACCCTCGAGGTGGATCCATCTTCGACGGAAGAAGGCGACGAAAAAGAACCATCAACCTCTACAAAGTTCGAAGAAGAAGGAGTTCAAGTTTAGGTATAACCATCTTCCATAGTAGCTAACTCTCTTTAGCAAGTATACTAGTTTTAGTTTAGACAACGATCCCGACCTAGTTTAGTCCATGTTGCCTCTTGCGATAAAAATTCGTTTTTTATACCGTTTCCGCCTCCCCGTAAGCACCGGGGGTCGCAATATGGACTTACAATAAGCGCCTGGGGCAAAAATCTACATCGAGAGTTTCAAAGGAAATGAAAACTTTCTAGTTTTTCATACCATCTGGAGTGTAATGATTTTGGTAGGATTCCTTCAAAGTTGTCACATAATGATAGTTGGATCACGTTCCCACCGTGAGTTTTATTACTCTTCGGGAAAGTTTTTCACTTTATAATCAATGCTATAAACCAAGTAGGTGTCTAGAACGGTGTTAGCAGGGCTACGCCTCCAGAGAAAAGAGGTTATTTAATTAAGAAACTTCGCGAAAGCGTTGTAAAACCTCCCTCGAAGTACCGACACTAGCCTAGCCGAAAGGTTAAGCAAGAATTGTAAGGTGCGATTAATCCCGACTAATTCTTCTTTTATGGTTTGAAGGAGGATTTGAGGAAACAATGGGAGCCATCCTGTTTAGATAAACTAATAACCAATCTAAACTTGCAAGAGTATCATGCTGAGTGTTTCTTCTCTCTCTCTCTCTCCTAATTGAAGTGACCAAAATGACCGGGCTTAAGTTACTACTAAATAAAAATATATTGACAGTGCCAAACTATAAAGATTGGCTAAGGAATGTCCAGATGGCCATTACCTATGACAAGCTGGGATACTTCCTTACAACTAAAGCCTCCACCGTCTCAGGTCCAGATTCCACCATCGTGGATATTGAGATCCATAGGACATGGGAATTAGACTGTGTGAAAGCCAAGCACCTCGTGCTGTCCTCAATGGATAATGAACACCAGAGGTGACACGAGAAGATAGACTTAGCTTCCATCTTCCTACATACAAAGGATTTATATGGAGAGCGATCTCGTATCATAAGATACGAGACCTCGAAGAAATTATTTCAGGCGAGGTTGGCTATCGGGTCATCTGTAGGGGACCAGGTCCTTAAGATGATCATCTATATTGAAGAACTCATGGACCTTGGGGCCACGTTGTAGAACGAGTTATTTAAAGACTTGATTATACAGTCCCTCCTCTCTACCTATGCCCAGTTTATATTGAATTTCAATATTCAAGGGAAGAAAGTTACACTTCCAGAACTCCTTAATATGTTGAGGAGTGCATAGGACGCCCTAAAGAAAACCAGGGAGACACCCGCTCTGCTAATTGGGGAACATTCCTCCTCTAGATCCTAGGCAAAAGTCAAGGGGAAGAAGAAGAAGACCCCCACCAAGCCGAAAGGTGGTGTCAGTAAGGTATAGGGAAAGGGCAAGGCAAAATTTAGGGGGCCAATAGTAGCGAAGGAGGAATGCTTCTATTGTCAAAAGAAAGACCATTCGAAGAAAAATTGCAGGGCTTGGAAAACCAACAACTAGGATTCGAAACAGGTTGTGGCTTCAGCTTCAGGTGTGTTTATGATTGAAAACTGTCTGTCAATCAACTCTACTTCCTGGGTATTGGATATCGGTTCAAGATCTCATATTTGTAATTCATTGCAGGCACTGAGAAGCCGTAGAGTTTTGAAGGCAGGTGATATGGCCCTCAGGGTTGCTAACAGACTAAGCGTGGATGTTGTTTCCGCAGGGGAATATCACATTGGATTGACAAGTCGACACATTTTGGTTTTGCTTAACTATTTTTGTGTACCTGGTTTGACATGTAATATCATCTCTATATCTTTACTATCAAAAGAAGGTTATGATTTAACATTTGTAATCAATATTGTAAGCATTCGCCTTAATCATGGTTTGATTGGGTCAGGTAAACTAGACAACGGTATAAACGTATTACATCAACACCGGGTTTTCAATGTCCAAAACACATTTAAAAGAATGTCTCAAGAATTAAATCAAGCTTTCTTATGGTATTGTAGACTAGGTCATATCAATAAAACACGGCTGACGATGTTACATAAAGAGGGATATTTGGATCCGTTTGAATATTTGTCTTATGCAACCTGTCAATCATGTCTCAAAGGAAAGATGACAAAGACTTCTTTCACTGAACACAGAGTAAGAGCCACCGAGCTCTTGGGACTCATACACTGCGACGTGTGTAGTCCAATTTCTACACATGCAAGAAGTGGTTATTCCTACTTCATTACTTTTACGGATGATTTATCAAGGTATGGATATGTATTCGTGATGAAACATAAATCCGAGGCCATTATGAAATTTCAAGAACACTTGAATGATGTGGAAAAACAAACAGGCAAAAGTATCAAGACACTTCGATATAATCAAGGTAGTGAATACTTAAGTGCCGAGTTCTTGGATTATTTATTAAAGAATGGAATTCTCTCTCAGCTTACTCTTCCATACACACCTCAACATAATGGTGTATAGGAAAGGCAAAACCGCACTTTATTAGATATAGTACGTTCCATGATGAGTTACTGAGATCTTTCTGGGGTTATGCACTAGAATCTGCTGCATATTTTTTGAACAAAGTTCCTACTAAGTATGTGCCTACCACACCATATGAAATGTGGAGTGGGAAGAAACCCTATCTTAAGTATCTTAAGATATGGGGATGTCCAGCTTTTGTCAAAAAACAGCATACGGACAAGCTCAAGGTACGATCAGTGCTGTGTAAGTTTGTAGGATACCCAAGGAACTCCAGGGGGTATCTTTTCTATTACGTAGAGGAACAAAAGGTTTTTGTTTCTTGGCATGCCCACTTTCTGGAGACTCAATTTCTTGAAAAAGAAATAAGTGGCAGCGCGATAGAACTGGAAGAAATTCCAGAACCACAAACTATTACTGAAAGCATGGTGGAAACATAAATTTCAAAAGAACCAGACGTCCTTGCGCCACTCCGCAGATCTAGTAGGCAGTATCATCTTCCCGAGAGATACTACGGTTTTCTCATAGATGGGGATAGAGAAGATTGCATCTCAATAATGATGAGCCAACTAGTTTCCAGCAGGCCATTACAGGCATAGACTCAATAAAATGGCTGGATGCTATGCGGACCAAAATGGAATCCATGTACACCAACAAAGTTTAGAGTTTGGACATTGCACCTCAAGGGGTAAAACCCGTAGGCAGAAAATGGATCTTTAGAAAGAAGATTGGTGCAGATGGACCCGTTGAAACATATAAGGCTAGACTTGTAGAAAAAGATTTTCGTCAAAGACCTGGCTTGGAGTATGATGAAACCTTTTCTCCAGTGGCTATGTTTAAATGCATTAGAATCCTACTTTCCATTACTGCCTTCCATGATTATGAAATTTGGCAGATGGACGTAAAGATCGCTTTTCTGAATGGAAATTTTAAAGAGTGTGTTTATATGAGCCAGAGGGTTTCATAGAGAGTGGGAGCAGCAGAAGAGTGTGCAAGTTGCTTAAATCCATTAATGGATTAAAGCAGGCATCGCAGAGTTAGAACATCTTCTTTGATGAGACGGCCAAAGAATTTGACTTTATCAAAAATCCAGATGAACCATGCTGTTAAAGTAAGATTGTAGCAAGAACTGTAGTATTTCTCGTCTTTTACGTGGATGAAATTCTCATGGTAGGAAATGACATTCCTATGCTACAATCAGTCAAATGATTCTTGTCACAGAACTTCTCCATGAAAGACCAGGGTGATGCCTCTTACATTCTGGGAATGTAAATCTATCATGATAGATCTGAGAGGATGTTGGGACTTTCAAATTCCAGGTACCTTGACAGCATGCTGAAAAGATTTAGTATGAATGATTTCAAGCACGGTAATCTACTGGCTTGTCACGGGATCACCCTCTCCAAAGAGATGTCTCCCAAGAATGATTTGGAAAGGGATCGCATGAGTATTATATCCTGCGCTTCTGCGGTGGGATCTATAATGTATGCAATGTTGTGTACTAGAACAGATGTTGCTTAAATACTAAGCGTGGTAAGCAGGTATCGGTAAAACCATGGGGAGAAGCACTGGATAGCAGTTAATAATTTCTCAAGAACCTAAGAAGGAATAAGGATATGTTCTTGGTGTAAGGAAGTAAAGACCTCCAGATCGAGGCCTTCGTTGACTCCAGCTTCCAGAGTGACAAAGATGACTCCAAATCCTTATCAGATTATTTCTTTACCCTAAGTGGAGGGACGGTCTGTTAGAAGAGCTCCAAGTAGGATACCGTTGATGACTCGAAAATGGAGGAAGAGTATATCGCTGCATGTGACACCGCGAAAGAAGCGGTCTGGATGAGAAAGTTCATTACAGAACTTCATGTGGTTCCATCCATTGTTGATCCAATACCTTTGTATTATGACAACAACGGGGCTATATCTTTTCCGAAGGAACCAAGGTCCCATCATAAGTCCAGATATATCTTGAGGCGGTATCACCTGTTCAGGGAGATCGTGGATCGCCAGGAGATCGAGGTGCGGTGATTAGACACAGAGAACAACACTGCAGATCCACTCACAAAGGCCATCTCTCAGACGCAGTTTGAGTGGATATTCGAGATGATAGTTCGGCGGTATTCCAATGCATGGCTTTAGTGCAAGTGGGAGATTATTAGTGATATATGACCTAGAAGCAATTATTGTATAATACTGGATTATATATTACATTTTGGAAGCTTAGGATATACATAGATGTCATAACAGTCTTGCTCAATATGATAGTATGCTATCTGGTTTGATTCTATTTTAATATGTGTATATGTTTTTTTTAACATATCGCTAATACATATTGATAGAGCTTTTAGGATCTTTACTTGACTACCGGCGTTATGTTGGCAGTCACACTAATAGGGGCTGGGTTGTCTGTAAGCACATCCTTAAGCTTGTCTCTAGTCATAAGATTATCGAGACAGGGCATCGATACTCTAGAGTATACTAGTGTATACGCTTCTTATCCCCATCAAGGGAGGTGGCCTGTCCTGCAGCCATTGGTATACGGTACCAGAGATAGTATACATGTGCTCAGTTATGAGTTACAGTGGACAGACTCGCTGGGAACTGCCGGTTGGTACTATACCTATCGTCATTTAGCAGTTCCCCGGTGACATGAGTACATGTTAGTCTATTGACTTGACATGACTATTTGTCTCGAGTGTGTTCCCACTGTACTTAGATTACTACCCTACAACGGCTCAAATGAGTCATGCAAATAGGTAGTGGTTAGGTGCAGTCCCGAAGCACTTGGAGATAGTAGGGGTTATATAGGATTCGTCTCTCCTATTATTAGGAGTTGATATCGCGCAGTGTTCGGTTAGCCAATATACAAAGTCCCTGGCCAGGGCAAGTGAGATTTGCTGGTAGGTACACTAGTAGTTTCTAAGGGTGTATTGGGCTCTACACTGATACGACTTATTGGTTTAGTAGGGGTCTGACGTTTACCACCTCCTAGGACCGATATGCGATACTCTTAGACGAACAGACCGGACTGTACGAAGATTGTCACGGATAGGCTCGGTAAGGGTTCGGATGAGTTCGCTCATCAGCCTTCTTTTCAACTGGTACCTAGGCAGCCGTTATGTACAGCTAGTGCCACTCACGAACTTATGGTTAAGCCCACTGCCGGTATATTGTCGAGTCATTAGAGTCCCACGCAGAGGGTTTCCCTGGTTCAGGCAAAGCGATGTAGAGACCGTACGGCTTTACATACAGGGTTCCGGTCATATACGTATACTAGCTGCACGGATGTTGTTCGGACGGATAATACTAGTGGGCTTAGGATTAAGTAGGATTCTAGTATTATATTGTTGGTTTATATTTTATCACTTTGTATTCGTATTTTTTGCAGTACGAATACTGGTATGTATATACGGTGAGGATATTCTTGTAATTTTTACAAGAGATGTTTCTAGAAGGGGACACCTCATTTTGGTTTTATCTATTTTTGGAAAATAGATTAATGAGGTGGAAAATGGAGATATATTTGGCATGGTTGAAGCATGGCTAATTCTTTAGTTTATTAGTTTGGCCTTACTATTCAAGCATGGCTACAATTTTCTATTGAAAATATTGCATGCTTGATTATGAGAAAAAGACTTAACTATTCTTCACTTGCTAACTCACTTGTTCATTCTACTTTCTCATTCTCTCTCCATTACTCTCCTCTATCTTCCTCAAACCCTAACCCTCACATGTGTTGTGAATCCTAGGGTTCTTTGAGATTAAATAGTCCAATTAACTCTCTATATCTCCTAAGCTATCTAGATTAGCAAATTAGGTATTTTAGTTACATCATTCTTGAGGTTGGAGCTTGAACCATAGGCTCTCGGATGGATCGTCTTCGACAAGAGGAGGCCGACAACCGAGTTTGATCCATATCATCTATAAGCTCAAGAAGAGGAGAAGAAGACCCGAAGGACTAAATTCTTCGATGTATAAAACTCTATCATAGTTGTTTAGAACCTCTATGTGTTTTTGCTAGTTAGGGTTACTGAACGATCTTAGATGTTTAGTCGATGTTGCTTGTCATAAAATCGTTTTTTGTAAATTCCTCCTTCTCACAAACCATGTGGGTATGTGACATTGACTTACAATATATATATATATATATATATATATATGTATATATAGGAACATTCGTCTCACGCATGATATTATAACAAACACAGAATCACAGCGGAAGAAAACACAATATGGAAATGCGGATAAACTAGGAAAAGTACATTTCAATGGAGCAAAGTGTTCCCTTATAAAATATCAGAAATACCCCAATGGTGCATCACGTGTCTACACGTGACCAGAGGTCACGTGCGGACACGTGATAGGTTCCTAAGATCTCTAATTTATAGAATTAAATTCTAATCAAACAATCAATCAGTGGTGTCACGTGTTCACACGTGATGGGCCCTTAAACCCACTGAAAGGAATTAAAAAGAAAAAATAAAATGACAAAGAAAAACCCTAATGGCGCGTCACGTGTCCACACGTGACCAAGGGTCACCTGTTGACACGTGTTGATTCCTGAGCCTTTTAAAACAGCAAAATTAAATTCTGGTTAAAATTTATAATCAGGGGGGTCACGTGCCAACACGTGATGGGTTTCTAAGCTCTTTAATTAATAGAATTAAATTCTATTCAAAATGATCAAACAGTGGGTTCACGTGCCAACATGTGATAGGCTCTTAAGCTTTCTGAACAAACAGAATTAAATTCTAATTAAGAGGAAATCGAGAACCCTAACTGGAAAAATATTTCTCCAAATCTTTCAAAACAAAAAAGATTATGCTCTGTAAAGTGGAGCACCGTTGGATTAAAAATCCAAGGGTGATTAAAAATCTCCAATTTATAGAAAGATTATATACCAGGAAAGACTTCTCTGTAATTCACGAGGAATAACAAACAGAATATCATGTTGGTTACAAAATCAATTAAAATCTTTCAATGAAAGATTGACTAAACAAATTGATTCTTTTCTTTCTCCTATAAATAGGAGCCAAGAAGAGAAGAGGTAGGATTTTTTTTTTGGAGAGAGACAACAGCAGAGAGAAAAAAGAAAAGAATTTAATTCTCCAGAGAGAAGAGAAAATTTCATCAGAAGAGAAAGAAACCCAAGGTGAGAAAGGGGAAAGAGATCTAAGCTCCATAAAACAAAAGAGAATTTAATTCTCAATTTAAGAGTTTAAATCTTCTGAATAAGAACTTAGTTCTTCCTTTGGTTGAAGATCTGCAAAAGCAGATCTCCTCACAAGTTGAGAATTTAGTTCTCATCGGGGAGATTCTGCCATGCAGATCCAAAACTTAGAGGGAGAATTAAGTTTAAAGAATTTAATTATTCCAAATTCATAGGAATTTAATTCCTCCAAATGAAACTAGGGTTTAACCCTACAAAAGAATTTAATTCTTCTAAATTCATAGGAATTTAATTCCTCCAAATGAAACTAGGGTTTAACCCTACATAAGAATTTAATTTTTCCAAATATATAGGAATTTAATTTCTCTAAATGAAACTAGGGATTAACCCTACAAAAGAATTTAATTCTTAAAATAAGAGACTTGAAGCTCTCCATGCACATAAAGAGATCAGTACTCAACCTGGTCACGTGGTAACAAGTGACCCTCATACTCAATGAGCAAAAAAGAACGAACAAGACTCGGTCACGTGCCCCCATGTGACCCTTAAATAGACTCCTCAAAATGAGAAAATCAAAGCTTGGAGGCAATGTCTCACGTGCTCACACGTGACCCTTAAAAAATGAAGGGAATAAAGCCAAAGGTGTAGGGTTCCTAGGCACTCTAAAGAGGTCTCACAAGGCATCAACCATGCCAATTTCAAATTTTACAAGTGCCGAGAAACCCTAATACGGATCGTTAACTAGACGTCTAGGCGAAAAATGAAACAAGTAAACTACTTTACTCTAAGTGAACGGAAATACAACCTTTGTAGATCCGGTTCTCCACCTCCTTAGCTCCGTGATGAAGTCCCCTCGCTGTACAAATCGCATCTTGGACTCTAGTGTCGGCTTCATCGGAGAAATAGGCGGGCTAGGTCATCGACTACGATGCCGAAGATGATCTACGTCGAGGCATCACAAGATCAAGCTCCCACTTCACCAAGTCATGAAACTTGTGAAGAAAACACCCTATACTACATGGCAAGAGGTAGAGGATGAAGAAATAGGAAGTGGGTTCACTTTAGAATTGGATTTCTCACTCATTTGCTCAAGTTGCCATTGATGAAGCAAGCTTTCTTCTTGAAGAAGAAGAAGAAGAAGATGAAAAATGTTATGATAAGTATATTTGAAAAAGAAAATAAAATGTATACTTATCATAATCCAACCATGGTCAAGTGTAGAGAATAAACTAGGGTTAGGTCAATGGTTAGGGTTAAGCATGAAGACAAAAATGGTGACTTAGTCAAAGCTTCATGAAGCTTCAACATGCATCCAAAGAAAGCCACCATTTTTCTTTTCATTTGCCAAAAAGAAAGAAATAAATAAATGAATAAATAGATATGAAAAACAAAACCCTAACCATTTAAATAACCATGGTTTAATCTTTACACAAACTCAAGTAAGCATGTATCATCAAACATGATACAATCAATTGCACAAAAGTATATCACATATACAACTTGTGAACTTCAAGTGAGAAAATCCATTTAAAGTGAACCAATACTAGTTAATGCAAAGTAATATATCAAATATATAATTATGCATTAAATCATTAAATCAACACTTGATTTAACGATCCGGTCATATCGCATATAACCGACTAATATTCAATGTATCGGCTCATCGAATCAATACTTGATTCGATAACTAGGTTATATCGCATACAACCTTTCGATACATTCATCGCGAGAATAGAATACGGTATCACATACACGCATTATTCTCGGTCCCGCACATATCTCATATGCGCTCCTATTTCGTTTCGCTTGAGCCAGGAAACCTCTGTGTAGGACTCTAAAGACTCGTCAATACGCCGGCAGCAGGTGATGATCATATCAAACATCCACAAGCCGCAAGCGGTCTGCCAAACGTAACGGCCACCCGGGTATTGAGCGATCAGAAGATCGACGAGCAAGCCCGCTCACACTCCTGTGAATCCAACCAGTAACACTTACCGTACAGTCCGGTCTGATCGTCTGATATGTCGCATATCTCGCCTAGGGGTGGTAAACGTCAGACCCCAATAGCTTGACAAGTCGTGTCGATATAAGGTCTATGACAGTTCGAGAAACTACTGGTAACACTTACCAGTAAATCTCAGCAACCCTGGCCAGGGATTTCCCGTTATAGCCAATCGAACACAGCGCAACATCAACTCCCTATACCGGGATAGACGAATCCTCTCCTATCGCTCATTGCCTCCATGTGATTCGGGACTGTACCCAAAAACCACCGTTTTGCACGCCCTCTTGGACGTGGTAAGGTGGAAATCAAAGCACAGTGGGAACCACACAAGACTCTATGACGATCTCGGGTCAACAGACTACTCTGTACCAGTGTCACCAGAGAACTGCCATCTAACGTAAGGTATAATACCATCTGGGAGTTCTCGGCGAGTCCATCCAGTGTACCCAGTCTCCACTGAGCACCCGTATATCATCTCTGATGTCAAACACCAATGGATATGGGATCATCCATCGCCCATCTGTATGGGTCGAGAAGGTATACGCTAGTCTACTCTGGTATATCGATGCCCCGTCTCGATACACCCACGACTAGGGACCTTGAAGGATGTACTTATGGACTACCATGTCCCTACTAGTACGATCCGCATCATAGTCCAGGTAGTCAAGTACACATCCTAAGGGCTTTACCAACATGTAAAAGAGAGACAATCAGTGTACACGTTAAGGTAAAGATCAACCAGATAGCATACTATCATGTCGAGCAAGAAAGTCCTCCCTATATATGTCCAAGCATCCACTACAATATACATCCTATGTATAGTAATGGCCTCTAGGGCATACATATAACTAACAATCTCCCACTTGCACTAGGGCCATCTGACAGCAGTGGTTGTAGTATCTCATACTCAACCATCCCATAAAAGTCTCTCTCTGGGATAAGGCCTTTGTGAGTGGATCCGCCGTGTTGTCCTCTGAGTCTACTCTCCTAACCTTGATCCCCTAGGAGATCAACCATCTCCATGATCAGGTGATACTGCCTTAGAATATGTCTGGATCATTGATTGGACGGTCGTTCCTTGGCATAAGCCACAACTCCATTGTCTCACAATGGAAGGAACGTAGTTCATCTCATGAACCAATATACACCCAAACAGCCACTTTGGTAGCATCTTAAGTAGCGATGTATCGAGCCTTTATCGTCTAGTATGCCACGGTATCTAGCTTGGAACTCTTCCAACATACCGTCCCTTTACTGAGGGTAAAGACAATGCCTGTGACTGACTTTCAGTCGTCCTTATCACCCTGGAACCCTTCCAGTGATTCTCCCCAGAATCAATCGATACCATCTCACTACAACTAGTGAGAATCCTAACATCCAATTAGATCTATCTCATAGATCCAAAACCCAGGATTTAGGAGATATCATTTTGATCCTATATGGATAATCATTGTGATAAGCGGAGATTGACCGAGCGTAGCATAGGAAACTCCTTCCCTATCAAGAGTATGACATCCACGTACTCTATGAGGATCACCATCATACTCCCTACTACCTTTTCGTTTATACAAGGTTCATCTACCATTTTGATGATGTCAACTTCTTTGACTAATTCATCAAAATAGATGTTCCAACTCCGCGATGCCTGCTTTGTCCTATAAAGCATCTTGCACATGTTTCCACTGCTCCCACTGTCTACGAAGCCCTCTGACTGTGTACTTATAGACTCTCTCTTCTAAAACATCATTTAGAAAAGCAGTCATGACACCCAACCGCCAGATATCGTAGTCATGGTATGTAGCCGTGGCAAGTAGGATCTGGATGGACTTAAGCATAGCCACTGGAAAAAGGTTTCATCATTCTCCACGCCTGGTCGATGACGAAAAGCTTTAACAAGTCTAGCTTTGAAAGTCTCAACTTTTCCATCTACACCAAGTAATCTTCTCAAGATATACTTGCTCCTGAAGGGGATTTAACCCTTCAGATATAGCAACCAAAGTCCATACTTTGTTGGTGTACATGGATTCCATCTCAGATCGCTAAGCATCCATCCATTCTTACAGAGTCACACTCCTGATGGCCATCTCGAAACTAGTTGGGTCATCATCTCATGATGCAATCCTCGCTCCCACTGTCATAGAGTAACGGAAGTATCTCTCAGGTGGGTGAGGAACCTTACTAGATCGGCGGAGAGGCTGAGGTTCGTTGGTATCTACTGAATCCTTTGGTTCTATCAAATCATCAGCTGCAATTTGTTTAGCTGGAACATTTCCAGTTCTACATAACAGATCTTGCCTCGAGCTTATCCCGATTTTGCTTTTAGACATAGGCCGGACAACCCCAAATCTTAACTAACTTAAGATATGGGCTCTTCCCTTATCATATCAAATATGAAGTGGTAGGCAACTGATTTGATTTGAACCCTATTCAATAGGTATGCAGCTTCTCAAGTGCATAACTCCCAAAAAAAGGAAATAGGTAACTCAGTAGTACTCATCATAGAGCGCACCATATTGAATAGGGTGCAACTGCTCCGCCCCGATATACCATCGTGCTATGGTGTATACGGAGGAGTAATGCTGAGAGAGAATCTCATTCTCCTTTAGAATAATCCAGGATTTCCGTGCTCAAGTATTCTCCTCCTCGATCTCATCAAAGGACATAATACTTATACCCGTGTTATGGTTTTCTACTTCTAAATCATATTCTGTGAATATCTCAAAAGGTTCGGACTTGTGTTTCAACAGGAACATATGTCTGAATCTTGAGAGATTATCAGAGAATGTAACGAAGTACAAAGAACCAGTCCTGGCATATGTAGACAGGGGACCTATCATACATCAACATGTATCATCCCAAGAGTTTACTAACTCTTTCTCTGTTTCAAATAAACAGAGCCGTGGTCAGCTTATCTCTGTGACATGACTGGCAAGTTTCACAAGATGTAAATTCAAACCGATTTAAATATGCATCTATAATGTAACTTCAGCCAGTCGAATCGCATTGATATGACATAGTCTACAATGCCTCAAGAAGGATTTGTTCATTTCTGAACTCTTCCTCTTTTGTGTGTTCTCTATACTAAGAACTGTAGTTTGATTTAGAACATTAACGCTTTTAGATAACGTGCCTGAACCGATCAACTTTTGATATAGGAAATGTTCAAAACATTATCCAACAATACAAAATTTTATCATTTCTTTACTGATAAAGAGACTGATATGATTTTGTATATCAGGTTCGGTATCTAATAACATTCGTTCAGAATCAATGTATTGGTAATACAGGGTGACAGTGACCAACAGACTTGGCTGCAACTCTTGCCCCGTTTTCTGCCTCATGAAACTTATCACCCGTTCTCAGTTTTTTCTACCTTTTTGTAGCCCTATGTAACAGATTACATATCTGGGATCCAGATCCGGTATCATATAACCAGGATGCGGAGGATACTGAGAAACAGTTCTGTATAGCGAACACACCCGAAGATAATGCATCGGCATGCACTTTCTTCGTTTGGGCGGCATGGGAATTCTGGTAATCCCCAATTTCCTGCTCTGTCTTATAACAATTATAAGTTGGAGCGGGACAACGTTCCCCAGCTCAGTATAACAAGCGGGTTCGGTCAATATTCCGTATTATTATCTTGATTAAGGCGTGATATGGTCGCTACCTGGAGAGAGAGAGAAGAAAACACTCAGCATGCGCTCTTTCAAGAATAGATTGGTTATTATTTTGTTTAATCAGGATGGCTCCCACTGTTTTTTATCAAATCTTCCTTCAAACCCTAAAAGGAAAGACTAGCCGGGATTAATTACACACTACAGGTTCGCCAATCTTTTAGCCAGGCCAGTGTCGGTACTTTGAGGGAGGTCCCCCGTGCTTTCGCACGAACCTAATTAATGTAAACATCGTTTTCCCAGAGGCGTAACCTCGTTAACACCTTTCTAGACACCTACTTGATCGGCTAATTGTAATGTGTAAAACTCTCCCAGGAGTAACTCTTACTCGCAGCGGGTATCGGGATCCAACTATCTCATAGAAGGTATGCAATCTCATTGCAAATTTCAACACTTGAAATTCCCGATAATATTTTGCCCCTAGCACCCTATGACCTTGACGGAGGTCAACAAACCATAGGCTACTAGTCAAGTTCAACCCGTCATTTCTTGATCGAATTAAACCCACCCGCACGACCCTTGACGGAGGTCAACAAGGCCGCACGACTACCCTAATCCAATCTGCATCATATGCATAAGCAGATAAATACTAGTTAGCTACCGCACACTACGCCTTGACGGAGGTCAACAAACGTAGCACGAATACTAAATAGGACTTATCTGAAATGACGGAGGGCTACGACAGGTTTTTCTGAAAACCTATTGCGTAATGAACTTGATATCGTTGTAGAATCAAATGATTTTAAAATGGAGTGCTTTTGAGGCTTTTCTAGTTTTGCTAAAGGAGTCACTCCCGGTGAAGGGATCTCGGTCCTTTCCTCATCGAATAAGGTGCAGGATATATCACATATACCGCTGTGCAAAGCAAAAACTCTTAAAAGCAATCAAAAGACAAACCGAGTGTGTAGCATCTGCCAGTTATTGCTAAAGGAGTCACTCCCGGTGAAGGGATCTCGGTCCTTTCCTCATCGAATAAGGTGCAGGATATATCACATATACCGCTGTGCAAAGCAAAAACTATAGCTACCTGTTTTATTTTGAAATTCGATTCTACAACATCTTAGGTTTCTTTTATTTCATTAATCACATTAATGAAGTCCCATCATTTATATACCTAAACATCACAGATAAATACGACGTACACTTATGCCATCCGCATTCGCCTCGATGTCCCCTCGTGCACCGTTAGGTTAGGTAACAACGGCAGAGCGGGGCAGGGCTAGCGCGGGTGTAAAACATAAGTAACGCCTATATAATATATCATATATACTATATACTGTATCTATCACAGAACATCACATGATCACATCACAGATATCGCCGCAGAAGAAACATATGAAATATTGGATATACTAGGACGTCCGTGTTTTCAATACGAGCCAGTATTAAACATTGATTCCACGGTCGTGATGAATAGCCAAACCCACACCCCTAGACCCCTACGAGAGCGGCAAGCAACCCTACCAATTCTAGGGTCAGGAGACCCGTACTCGACTCCTCGAGTTGGTCTCCCACTGGACCCCAGAACCCGGTTACTTGTGCCCTCCTCCTTGGGTCTATCCTAGTGCGGAAAAGTAAATAATATACAAAGGGTGACATCTTCCGCAACCTGGAAGTGCCCCAATAAAAGAATATTACATACAAGTTTTTACATGAATGAAAATGAAAAACACTCATCTCACATAAAAACCCCCGGCTATTCAGACACGACGATCCAATATAACATATCCAGCAACACATAACATCATATATCATCAACGTAAGTAAATATGTCCATCCCAATTGTCGTTGACATATAGCAACGAAACCGGGGATATCACATATTACACTTACGGTCACAGAAAAGAAAGTGCAAAACTACAATAGTTGGAATCCGCAACCTACATAGACATCGCATGCCTAATCAAATGAATTTCTTAGACATCGCATGCCTAACAATTATAAACCCCGCATTTTAGTCTCATTATCGAAAACACTTTTCAATATCAAGTCGAGCAATTCAACAAGATTCCCGACATCCTGATCGAATGCTCGTCGCAAACTTTAGTAGGCGGCCGCACCCCCGATACCGTCGATGAAGTGCACCAAGGCGGAACACCGCTGCCGCGAGCACCCGAACGGATGCTTTCGGCGACGGGGTTCTCCTACAGTCACTTGGTCGGGGCTATGGGGTGTAGCAGTATATTAAGTTTACCCAGCGAGTATCCACGTACGCCACGTGATTGCGACGGACTTTTGATCGCATCAAAATTCCGTGGCAACCGATCAAGTGATGCTAAAGTGCTATGTTTATAACATTCATTTAGTTATCTCATAACAACTTGTGAATTCCAATTATTGTATCACATTCCGGATAAATAGAAAATGTCAAACTTTCCGATCGAACAATCGAACACCCAAGTTTTCCCGAAACACCTCAACACATGAAACAAGTTTAAAAACATTCACTTCATGCCTCAGTACCAACGGTCCAGCCGTAGAAGGGTCAAGCCAACGCCTCACATGTGGCACGCCGTACTGCCCCAAACCCGAAGGTTCAAAGGGCAGTTCAAGACGGTCACATAATCGAGTTAAGGTTTGTTGTCTTCTAGAGGGACCATCGCGTTACTTGCACTATTTAGAACATCTTCAAACCTCAGAAAAATCCAACACTTGGAAATTTTCCGGCAGGGGAAAAGTTGGGTATTTATATCCGGTCGAACTTTTTAACATATTCAATATATCCGGAAAGCCACATAGACAAAGTCTGATAATCCGATCGAATCAACTAAGCTCCAAAACACCCTGGAATGTTCAACTCTTGAATAAATATTAAAAAATCCCAGAAAATCCAGAACCAAATTATAGGAGTTACTGTGCAAAAATTAAACAGTGATCACATATATTGGCCGCGGAACCGCCGCAGAAGCCAAGGTTCTGCAGCGGTTCCGCCGCACTGTAGCAGCATCACTCGATAAATTTTGCATCGTAATTCTTATAATTTGGCCGCGGTTCCGCCGCAGAAGCCAAGGTTCTGCAGCGGTTCCGCCGCACTGTAGCAGCATCACTCGATAAATTTTGCATCGTAATTCTTATAATTTCCTGCTGAATTTTTTAAGAATTTTTAATCTGGAAAAAACCCAGTTTTTAGAAAAAGTCCAGAGAGCATATTGCTTTAGGGTTTCGATGTTCAATCGGGTTTCAAACGTCGTCTACGCATCGCCTAAGGCTCTAGCTAGGCTCTGATACCACTGTAGGGTTCCTAGGCACTCTAAAGAGGTCTCACAAGGCATCAACCATGCCAATTTCAAATTTTACAATTGCCGAGAAACCCTAATACGGATCGTTAACTAGATGTCTAGGCGAAAAATGAAACAAGTAAACTACTTTACTCTAAGTGAACGGAAATACAACCTTTGTAGATCCGGTTCTCCACCTCCTTAGCTCCGTGATGAAGTCCCCTCGCTGTACAAATCGCATCTTGGACTCTAGTGTCGGCTTCATCGGAGAAATAGGCGGGATAGGTCATGGACTACGATGCCGAAGATGATCTACGTCGAGGCATCACAAGATCAAGCTCCCACTTCACCAAGTCATGAAACTTGTGAAGAAAACACCCTATACTACTTGGCAAGAGGTAGAGGATGAAGAAATAGGAAGTGGGTTCACTTTAGAATTGGATTTCTCACTCATTTGCTCAAGTTGCCATTGATGAAGCAAGCTTTCTTCTTGAAGAAGAAGAAGAAGAAGATGAAAAATGTTATGATAAGTATATTTGAAAAAGAAAATAAAATGTATACTTATCATAATCCAACCATGGTCAAGTGTAGAGAATAAACTAGGGTTAGGTCAATGGTTAGGGTTAAGCATGAAGACAAAAATGGTGACTTAGTCAAAGCTTCATGAAGCTTCAACATGCATCCAAAGAAAGCCACCATTTTTCTTTTCATTTGCCAAAAAGAAAAAAATAAATAAATGAATAAATCGATATGAAAAACAAAACCCTAACAATTTAAATAACCATGGTTTAATCTTTACACAAACTCAAGTAAGCATGTATCATCAAACATGATACAATCAAGTGCACAAAAGTATATCACATATACAACTTGTGAACTTCAAGTGAGAAAATCCATTTAAAGTGAACCAATACTAGTTAATGCAAAGTAATATATCAAATATATAATTATGCATTAAATCATTAAATCAACACTTGATTTAACGATCCGGTCATATCGCACACAACCGACTAGTATACAATGTATCGATTTATCGAATCAATACTTGATTCGATAACTAGGTTATATCGCATACAACCTTTCGATACATTCATCGCGAGAATAGAATACGGTATCACATACACGCATTATTCTCGGTCCCGCACATATCTCATATGCGCTCCTATTTCGTTTCGCTTGAGCCAGGAAACCTCTGTGTAGGACTCTAAAGACTCGTCAATACGCCGGCAGCAGGTGATGATCATATCAAACACCCACAAGCCGCAAGCGGTCTGCCAAACGTAACGGCCACCCGGGTATTGAGCGATCAGAAGATCGACGAACAAGCCCGCTCACACTCCTGTGAATCCAACCAGTAACACTTACCGTACAGTCCGGTCTGATCGTCTGATATGTCGCATATCTCACCTAGGGGTGGTAAACGTCAGACCCCAATAGCTTGATAAGTCGTGTCGATATAAGGTCTATGACAGTTCGAGAAACTACTGGTAACACTTACCAGTAAATCTCAGCAACCCTGGCCAGGGATTTCCGGTTATAGCCAATCGAACACAGCGCAACATCAACTCCCTATACCGGGAGAGACGAACCCCCTCCTATCGCTCATTGCCTCCATGTGATTCGGGACTATACCCAAAAACCACCATTTTGCACGCCCTCTTGGACGTGGTAAGGTGGAAATCAAAGCACAGTGGGAACCACACAAGACTCTATGACGATCTCGGGTCAACAGACTACTCTGTACCAGTGTCACCAGAGAACTACCATCTGACGTAAGGTATAATACCATCTGGGAGTTCTCGGCGAGTCCGTCCAGTGTACCCAGTCTCCACTGAGCACCCGTATATCATCTCTGATGTCAAACACCAATGGATATGGGATCACCCATCGCCCATCTGTATGGGTCGTGAAGGTATACGCTAGTCTACTCTGGTATATCGATGCCCCGTCTCGATACACCCACGACTAGGGACCTTAAAGGATGTACTTATGGACCACCATGTCCCCACTAGTATGATCCGCATCATAGTCCATGTAGTCAAGTACACATCCTAAGGGCTTTACCAACATGTAACAGAGAGACAATCAGTGTACACGTTAAGGTAAAGATCAACCAGATAGCATACTATCATGTCGAGCAAGAAAGTCCTCCCTATATATGTCCAAGCATCCACTACAATATACACCCTATGTATAATAATGGCCTCTAGGGCATACATATAACTAACAAAAGGCAATACTGATTCAGGGTGCCTCATGTGTCCCCACGTGACCCCTGACTAACACCTTTTTAAAAGGGGTAAAAGTAGGAAAACAGAGGAATTAATACCCAATACATGGGCACTATCACGTGTCCACACGTGATGATTACAGAGACTAAGTGTTTAACACTTATTTGCAGATTTCGAGAGTAAAATAAAGGTGGTTTGGCCCATTCTCTGACGCCTCACGTGACCCCACGTGACTACCTCACTTTCAGTGTTTAACACTACTTTAAGCGTTTTGTCCCTAGTGTTTAACACTATTTTAAGCGCATCATAAGGGAACACGTGATCACCAAATATCCTCTAGTGTTTAACACTATTTTAAAGCCAAGCTTAACCCAAATTGGTTAAGTTTTTCCAGAGGCAAATCTCCCCTTCAAATGAACCTTAGAATCCAGAGCTATAATGAATGGTTAGTGCTCAGCCAAAGACAAAATGTTGTCAGAGCCCCCAAACCCCTGTTTAGTATTGCTAAATAATGGGGGGCTGAACCCAGATAAATGTTCAACAGTCCAACAAAGGGCCAACATTTCAAACTTAATTAGACTTAGCCCAAGTTGGCCATAAGTCCTCGATTCAGATTTAACTGAGCCAATGTGCTCATAATCTAATTAATTGATCTTAGTCTTAAATTGGACAACAGATTTCCCAATCAACTTTGGTTCAAGGGTATATCTTTTCACTCCTTTGATATCTGTCGTTGTAATCCTTCAATATCTTCAGAGAGGTGACGGGTCCTGATAATCAATCATTCCATGGACTGTGAGGTCCTTAAACCCATGAACTATGATGTCCTTAACCTGGACTATGGGTTCCTTAAACTCATAGACTGTGATGTCCTTAACCTCGGACTGTGGGGTCCTTAAGCCCATGGACTATGATGTCCTTAACCTTTATAGACTTTGATGTCTTTAAACTGGACCGTAATGTCCTTAAACTAATCGACCATAATGTTTCTAAACTAAATAATAGAACCCAAATGCTCTTTTGTTTGATCTAAACAATCCCGTTAAGTTGATCTTAGTCTAAAATTAGACTAACGTATCCTTAACAAACATTTAAGTTGATCTTAGTCTCAAATGAGACTAACGTATCCTTAAACCCAACCCCAAACCCAAATCTAAGAAAATACGGATTTGGACTAATCCACGCCCTACGGGCGACAACATAAATTAGTCTCTGTATACAATCCACGGGCAACCAAAAACAAAACAAACACCCACGACACGAAGTGACCATCTGGAGAAGGAGAAAGTGGTTTCCGCGATGCGGTAGCGTAATTAACTGCAGGGGCTTGCGCCTGCAGGAAAGAGCATCCCCACAATCAAAAACCCCTCAACGAGGGGGAATCTGACGAAGTCTGGCATATCAGCCGCATCCGTTTAAACCTTCAATACATAGTGTCATAAATCAACTTGGCATCTTCGGAGAGGTGGAAGGATAGCACCAATTAGCATCTGCCCTGGACTCAGGCAAGACGGACCTGTGCGGTCGCGTCTCCGTGTTTCAGAGGGGAACAGATTCTGGCATGCCCGGTGGGACCTTTTCCTCTTTCCACTCCACACTTCGTGTGTTGTGTTCGCGAGCGAATTGCGGTTTAATATGGTTGCCCTTCTGTCCGAGATACTAAGATTTGGTTTTGCTCTCGTGCAGAGAAAAGAAGATCAAATGGCTTTCAACTGCACAAGTTGCAACAATGGCAATAACTCTTACTCCGTCCCCACAGGAGGAGTGACCTACAGGCCTCATGCGGCCTCTGTTTTTAAAATGCCGGTGGACCAGGAGACTCAGGCCACCACTGGGCTATTTTTTGGGACCATGCTCCCACCCATGAACTTCAATGCCCCGCTGCCATTGCAGGAATCCCCAAAGAAGTCGGTCTTTGATCGACTTACAACTACCATGGCCCCTCTCAATAGGTCGCCCAAATTCAATGCCTCAGTTTTCAACAGATTGGGCCAGAATGCCAACAAGCCCGCGATACCTAAAGTAGCCATCCCAATGCGGATAGCCATCCCAGCTCAAGCAGGCGAAATCATCGGAGAGGCTTCTTCTGCCAAGAAGTCAGTCTTCACGAGGATGGCCATTCCGGCTCCTGCTCTAGGTGAAGTCCCCAAAGCTGCTTCCCCTGCCCAGAGGTCTGTCTTTGACAGATTGGATATTGCTTCTCAACGGACATCGGTCTTTAAGAGGCTGACGCCGGCGACAACCCTTCGCCAAAACAGGGGGCATGACGAAGTCACCCTTACACCTGAGACAATCCCATCCGCACGACATGCTTGTCGTCGCCACTGGCGCCGAGTCAGGAAGGCTGGGGGCAACTCCCCTTTCGGACTGACTCCGCCAGCTCTAATGGTAGAAATCAATGCTGCTGTTCCAACTGGGAACAACTTTGAACCACTAAGGAGGTTGTGCAAAAACTCTATAACTGCTGTGCTGAAGAGATCTCCTCCACCTGTGGAGAATGCTACAAAGAAGAAGCCGGAGCAACCTCCTCAGAAGCTGTCCTTCAAAATTTACAAAGTCCGGCGACAAGTCCAGGAATCGGTGATTGACCAGGACTACTCTCGCCGACCAAAGAAGATTAAAGCTCGGCAAGAAGATATCCATCCCATGGCAGCTTGTCGGAAACAGCGTTTGAATGGTACTCGGAACTCCCGAGCGACTCCGTTAAAACGTTTGCAGAGATGGAGCTGCTATTCACACAAAGATTCGCAAGCGCTAGCGAGCGTACTCCGATTACCACACTAATTAATGCTAAGGTGAAGCCAGGAGAGACATGTGTTCAATACGCAATACAATGGCGAAATCTGTGGTCGAAATGTGAACAGCGCATCGAAGAAGCACTGGCAGTGGGCATGTTTGTGGGCACTCTTGACCCTCAGGCGACTATTTCGCAATTCATGATGTTCTTCAAGCCAGCCACTTTCCAGGCCTTGATTGAAAAACTGGCCGAAATGGACCAGATGGGTCATAGACCGTCTACTTCAAAGCTGGAGCCACGGAATGAAAAAGGCAAAGGGAAAGCGACCTTCGTCGCAAATGCTTAACAACAGCCTAGTGGTCCAAATTAACTGATCGCCTAGACGAGAGACGGCGATTTTATAATGAGAAAATAAAGCGGCCTTACTCATTTCCCCGGGACAAAACGAGGAGATCGTTTGAACTATCGGTGCACAACAGGCTCATCAATCTGCCGAATCCGAAATGCCCATTGCAACCCGGTGAGGATAATATTCCCATATTTCCCCTATCACCAAGCAATAGGCCATCCAATTGAAGATTGCTTCATCTTTAAATGCTTGATTGAAGATCAATACCAACAGGGCAAATTCGCCCTGTCCGAGAATTGGAAAGTAAGCCCGCCGCAGCCATACGCTCCTAGAAGGACAGACACACCGGGGGTATCGTGCTCTTTTGTAGAAGAAGCTCCATGGGAGGTCGTTCTTTCAGCCAAAACAAAAAGAATGCTGAAGGATCTCCAAGCATGCCCGGCAATCAAATGGAAAAGTCCGCTGGAACCCGAAGTCATCAAGGGAATGCTGAAGCCGCGCCCAACTCCAAACATTGGTGGTGATAGTCAAAGTGTCCACACCCAGCCGTCAATGTCTTCGAAGAAGAAGAAAAAGACCAAAAATCCCGTGAAGCCTAGAGACAAGCGCACGAACCTGCAAAAATATATCGACGCGCTGGAAGAATATAACCAGAAGGTACGAACCCCGGCCACACTTCAAGAGTTTCTCAGCCATGTCCTTGAGGACCGAGGGAATGACAATGGAGAAGATTCGTCGGATGAGCCTGAAGATTATGTGGCAAGCTGCCATGTGATCTCTCACTCGTCGATAGACGGTGAAGAAGCTCCATATGCAGAGAAACTGTGGGCAGGTCCTGAGTTGGAACATCTAGGACCTTCAAACGAAATGATTGATGCGTTCCTAAATGCTCTTTTGAAAAGAAAAGCTGATCGAGAGCACGAGATGGCCATATTTGAAAAGGCCAAACGCCGGAGACTGGACGAAAGGGTTAAAACACTCCCGCCAGATCAATGTACACCCACTGCAAATAAAAGCAGGTTTAAGACGAGAAAGTGGTTCGCCAAAGCCATATCGATGGGAATGAAGATGCCACCCTCCGAAGGAAACACTCATAATGAAGCGGATATACATCCTAACTACTGCTTATATCATCGAAAGATTGTGCACCCCACCGAAGAGTGCAACGCTTTTAAAAGCTGGTGGCAGGGATATGTTGCTCACCGACAACATTTCAAGCGGATGAAACGCAAAACTCGTTGGGAACAAAGAAATACGACCGAGAAGAACAAAAGAACTGCCGGCAACTGTCATTTGGTTGACTACGGGGGATCGCAAGTTCTTACCTTCGGGAGCGACTCTGACGAAGAAATGACTCTTGGCTCTCTCTTTAAAGAATCCACCTCGGGAAAAGAGGAAGAACCGAAGAGCAGTGAGAACATTCTTCTGCGCAATCGCACATTACCTGAAAAGAATCTCAGGCCCGTGAACAAGGGATCGAACAAAAAGTATAAGGGAAAAGAAATGGTCCCTGAAGATATCATGCTCGATGACCAAGCCATCGAAGAGTTGACAGCCAAAGATCCGCCAGAGAAAAGTAAGGTGGATTACAATGTTCTGGCATACCTGAAGAAGATCCCCTCACAGCTAAGCATTCTCGATGCCCTTCTCCTATCCAAAAAGGCGAGAGATTCTTTGATTAAGGCACTACAAAAACCGGAGGAATTCCATGCTTTCCTCACCGAAGAAAAAATAAAGGACGAGCTGGAAGAAGTGCACACAGCCGATATCACCTTCGGCGATGAAGATCTCCTCCTTGGGACTTATGAGCATAACTGTCCCCTTTATGTCTCTGAATACTGTCATGATATCAAGATAGGCAAAATCCTGGTTGACAACGGATCCTCCGTCAACCTCCTTAATGTAAGAGTGTTGAAGGTAATCTGCATGAGCGTTTAGCACCTCGCTCGTGATAAGATCACCATCTCCGAGTTTGACTCCCAGTCATCACGGACGCTCGGGTCTGTGATATTGACACTACGCTTTGGGTTGCTCGTCACAGACGTTAAATTTCACGTCATTGATGCAAAGACATGCCACAATGGTTTGCTCGGCAGGCCTTGGTTACACGAGTACAACATCATCCCTTCTACACAACATCGGTATATGAAATATTTCAAGGATGGTCTCGACTATACTGTGAAAGGGGAGTTGAACCCAATCTCCGTGAATGAAGTCCGAAAGTACGAAAATGCAAAATACTTCTTACCAGATTTCGAGGACAAGGAAAGATGTCACAAACCGAAGAACAAAGCTATTACCAATATTCCAGTCTTCGGGAGTGACACTTAGGAGGAAGACGAAATAGTTTATCAGGACCGCCCCAATGCAACAAGCCGGGACCGTCCACCCTATGTTGATCTTTGGCAGCGACTCGGAAGATGAGGTCAATACTGTATTTTCTGTTCGACCATCAATACAAGCCTTCGCTGACGATGATCGGAGTTTGCAAATTGCCATGGTTCCGCAAGAGCATTACAAAGAGCGAGACGCGCTTAATGCCTATAATGTGCAGGAACTGCAGACATTTTACGTCCCTCCCAGGCGAAGAGATGAAAAGGCGATCCTCTTTTATCGATAAACGGAGACTAAAGTGGAAAAAGAAATTTGGCATGGTGCCGATTCGACACTTGACAGGCTCCAGCCCATCCGTCTGCCCAGATATTACAAAGAAGGATTAAAAAGGATGTTGAGGCGCCAAGGCGTACCCTTCAAACAGACTGCTCGAAAAGCTCAGTTCTACAACAGGATCAGGAATATCCCCGGAACTCAGCGAAAATTGCCCAACGGCAGAATGGAAACGATCAGGCTTGGATATGTTCAATCCAAGAGACGGGAACAATTCCATGACTGCTGCGTTATACATGACTTTGATAAAGAAGGAGATGTTCTGTTAAAAGACGCTGACCCTGAACCAAAATGAGGTCCCTCCATGAAAATGCCAAGTCCTTCGTTTAAAGAAAAGATGGACAAGCTAATAAGGGAAGTGGATTAAAAGGTCCGGGATGACCATAGTCATGAAATGGCCATTTACGAGAAAGCCAGGACGCAGCGCCTCTTTCAGCAGGTAACGGAGAATGACAATGCTCTTCGTCGCCAACCTGTCATACAAATGACCCGACGCAGAGGCAAAAATAAACCAAAGGAAAAAAAAATCGTTTGGCAGCAGCGTAGCAGATCTAAGAAGCCACGCGATCAAGAATCGAGCAGCCGGGATCCATCTCTTATAAAGAAGATGGGTCGAGAATATTCTTTTCTCCAAGACAAGACAAAAAAGATATTCAATCTTGTCATGAAACATCAAATGATGAACTCCCGGAGTCCAAGCACCCCGAGCAAGCAGACAAGGTTTCTCACCCAGACTATTACTCCTATCACCGAGCAATAGGACATCCTCTCGATGACTGCTTCACCTTCAAGAACTGGGTTGAAGACCAGTATCAACTCGGCAAGTTCACACTATCCAGCAGCTGGAGGGTAACCCCGCCGAAGAAGCATAAACCGAAGGCCACGTATGCAGCAAGAGTAGAACCAGATCAATATCGGTCTTGGAAGCGATCTCGCACCTGTCACATGATAACGATGTCAGGAGAAAGAATATGTGAAGATATGGATGATCTCCCTTGGTGCCTCGAAAACAATGATAACGAAGTGATCTCCGAGTTTCCACCGGCGCCAAAAGAGCTGGAGGATGGGATTCATACTACTGCAGATGACCTTAGAAAAATCGACTTGGGAACAGCAAACGACCCACGGCCGACGTTCGTCGGTGAACTGTTGTCTGAAGAAATGGAGGCTACGCTAAAAGACGTGCTCATACAGTATAAAGATTTCTTCGCATGGAACTATTCCGAGATGCCGGGATTAGATCCAGAGATTGCCGTCCACAAAATGGCGATTTCCCCAGACGTCAAGCCAATCAAACAAGCACCGAGAAGGATGCGGTTCGAGCTGGAAATGAACATCAACGCCGAGATCTATAAGCTAATCGACTCCGGATTCATCCAAGAAGTTCAGTACCCTGACTGGATTGCCAACATTGTCCCAGTAATGAAGAAAAATGGGACGGTGCGTATATGCGTAGACTTCCGGGATCTCAACAGAGCTTGTCCAAAGGACGACTTTCCAGTACCGGCCACTGAGCTGATGATAGATAATACGTCCACTCAAGAAGTTTTCTCCTTCATGGACGGCTCATCAGGATACAATCAGATAAAGATGCATCCTGAGGACCAGAAGCATACCACTTTCCGAACCCCTTTGGGTATATTCTGCTATAAGGTGATGCCCTTCGGTCTAAAGAACGCTGGTGCCACCAATCAGAGGGCCATGACGAAGATTTTCGATGACCTCATACATGAAATCATCGAATGCTATATCGAAGACCTCGTAGTTAAAAGCAAATCATACGAGGAACATTTAAAGCATCTGAAGATCGTGTTTCAGCGCCTTCGGAAATACAACTTGAAGGTGAACCCTCTCAAGTGCGCGTTCGGAGTCCTCGGGCAAGTTCCTAAGATTCGTCATCCAACACCGAGGCAGTGAAATGACCCATCGAAGATCAAGGCAATCATGGAAATGCCTCCGCCAAGGACTCTCAAGCAATTGCGGTCTCTCCAAGGGAAACTCGCATATATCCGATGATTCATAGTTAATCTCTCCAGCAAGTGCCGTCCTTACAGTCACCTAATGAAGAAGGGGCCCCGTTCGTTTGGGATCGCAAATGCCAAAGCGCACTGGACGAAATCAAGCAATACCTACAGAATCCTCCGGTGTTAACCGCTCCAGTAAAGGGAAAACCCATCATTCTGTATACAACTGCCCTCGAAGGTTCTTTAGGCGCACTGAGGGCACAAGAAAACGACCAAGGGAAAGAGAGAGCCCTATACTACTTGAGTCGAGTTCTACTAGGGGGAAGAAAGAAACTACTCCCCCATCGAAAACACTACATAGCGTTGATCTTCGCGATAACGAAGCTCAGACACTACGTATTGGCACATGAGGTCCATCTCATATCAAAGGTGGATCCTTTCAAATATTTCATGTCAAAGGCTATATTAACAGGACGGCTCGCCAAATGGGCCATGCTCTTGATGGATTTCTCGATAACTTATCGTCCCCTCAAGGCAGTGAAAGGCCAAACCATCGCTGACTTCCTCGCTGAGCATCTGATACCTACCGATTCTCCTTTGAACTGCGAATTCCCCGACGAGCACGCATTTGACACGATCGACGGGGAAAGAAGAGAGAATGATACCCGATGGGAACTATATTTTGATGGAGCATCTTCCATGAAGAAGCGCAAACAAAGCACACCCATAATCAAATCAGGGGTAGGCCTCATCTTCGTGACTCCACACGGAGGGATAATGCGCTTTGCCTTCTCTTTAACAGAGCCAAGGACGAACAATGAATCCGAATATGAAGCTTTGATAGCAGGTCTTGAGATCGCTGTCGACATGGGAATCGAGAACCTTCTTATATACGGAGACTCACAGCTGGTCGTTAATCAAGTAAATGACGACTATCAAACGTGCAAGCCAGAGTTGGTGAAATACGGCGAGTGAGTGCAGCAACTGCTGACTCAAATCCATGCCTATGCCCTGGAGAGCATACCGCGTGCGGAAAATAGCAAGGCGGATACATTAGCCAAGCTCGCTAAAGAACTGGCCGACAAAAACCTCGATGACGTGAGGATCGTTGTGCAAAGCCGTCGGGTTTTCGCACCGGCAGAAGTATCTCCGGAATCTTGCGAAGAAAAGGGAGCGACCGAGCAATTGGCTCTGCAATTAAAAGACCAGGAAAAAGCCAAGGATTGGAGAGAAGTATTTATAGGCTATTTCAAATCCCGTCGAACACCTGAAGATACATCGTCAAGACATCAGCTCATGAAACGAGCTCTAGCCTTCGCCTTTGTCAATGATACTCTGTATAAGAGATCATTTAATTCTCTGTGGCTAAGATGCCTCGGACCTGAAGAGGCAAGGAGAGTCGTCCAAGAAACTCACGATGGACTCTGTGGTTCTCACCAAGCCGGGCCGAAGATGAAACTAAAAATCAAAAGGATGGGCTACTACTGGCCCACGATGATCCAAGACTGCCTCGAATACGCGAAGCAGTGCCACTCATGCCAGATTCACGGGGACTTTATCTATCAACATCCAAATCCACTACACCCAACGGTGGCTAGCTGGCCATTCGAAATGTGAGGAACTGACATAATCGGGCCCATTGAACCAGCATCATCCAAAGGACATCGATTCATTTTGGCGACAACTGATTACTTCTCCAAATGGGCGGAAGCAGTACCGCTGAAAGAAGTGAAGATAGAGAATATCCTCCATTTCTTTAAGACACACGTCATCTATCGGTTTGGCACACCGCGACGAATTATCTTCGATAATGGGCCGGCCTACAGATGTCATAAGATTAGCCGCTTTGCACAGCAGCATAATATAGACTGGAGATACTCTTTGGTCTATATCCCCAAGCTAACGTTCTAGCTGAGGCTTTCAACAAGACCTTGACGAAGATCGGGAAAAAGACGGTGTCTCAAAATAAGAGGGACTGGCATGAGAGACCGCATGAAGCTCTCTGGGCGTATCGAACCACGTTCAAAACAGCCATGAACACAACGCCGTATGCATTGGTATTCGGCACAGAAGCGGTACTCCCCCTAGAGATAAAATTACCCTCTCTATGAGTGGCTGTCCACTATGAGCTAATAGATGAAGAAAATGCTCACCTTCGGCTTGAAGAGCTCGATGCCCTTGATGAAACCCGGCTCATGGCGCAACAAAATCTGGAGGCTTATAAAGCAAAGATGACGCGCTCATATGAAAGATTGACGAGGCCGAGAACATTCCGCACGGGCGAACTCGTGTTAGTGGTCAAAAGACCTATGATCCCCAATCGTGCCAAGCGGGGGAAATTCGAGCTGAACTATGAAGGCCCGTATATCATAGACAAAGTTTACCAGGGTGGAGCCTATCTACTCATAGACATGCATGGTGAAAGACCTTTCAGGCCAATAAACGGCCGCTTCCTGAAAAAATACTACGCCTGACGAGTCACGGCCTAGGCCAACGATAGATGACGACGCCTATGTCCGCTCGCTATCTTCCTAAGCCCAAACTCTATAAGTAGTAGCCGGCTTTCGGACCAAAATGTCCTTAAACTAACGATGGACCACTATGTCCTAAAACTAGCTATTGACCGAAACGTTGATAAACTACTACGGACCACATCATCCCAAGGCTGACACAAAAAAAAATAAAATAAAATAAAAGAAGAAGAAGAAAATGGTATGTCCATAAGCAAAATGGGCACGGATGAAAACTCGAAAGGGCTCCGTGAGTAAAAACAGCAGGACTACCGGCGATGTTTATGAAAACCCGAAAGGGCGCAACCTCGTTAAAAGACACGTGCAAGGTCCCCTCGACCCTGTAAGGAGAAAATACATGCATAAGATCTTTATGACTCACAAGGGAGCAACACACTTAGGAATCCTCATGATTCCTAAGGAGAAAACACACTTACGAGATCCTCACGACTCGTAAGGAGAATCCTTTTATGAGACCCTCACGGCTCATAAGATTCAAAAGACTTAAGCTACAGGGATCTGAACCTGTTCTTAAGCCATCACAATCCCCAGATTGCCCTACAAGTGGTTCAGTATTGACCCTTGTATACAATCCACGGGCACGAATAAACATTTCCCTAACAAAGCCCTCCCCCCCCGCGACTGGGGATTTGTTTACACAGTGGACAGCCCTTGTAAGTCCTCTCGACTTATAAGGAGAAAACACTCTTGTAAGATCCATACGACTTATAAGAGAACACACACTTAAGAATCCTCACGATCCCTAAGGAGAAAACGCGTTTACAAGATCCCCACGACTCGTAGAAAGAAATACCTTCATAAGACCCTTACGGCTCATGAAATCAAAAGCCTTAGTCGACGGGATCCTAACTCTGTTTACTAAGCCGCCTTTGTTCGACATCGACATAGGCAAATGATGATTTGCTCCTGCCAATATCCCAGTTGTAGTGATGCTGATGCCGAAATCGGTGTCCAATCCCAAACTCGCAGCGAAAAGTCAGCGAGCCACAAATGCATATGAAATAGCCGAAATGTGGGGCAACTTGCAACAAAATCAGCAAGTAAAAGTGTATGCATGCAAAATAGCCGAAATGATTGGGCACCGCGAAAAATAGCCGAAATGATTGGGCAATCGCGATTTTCGCGATATAAAAGCTGAAATGATAGAGCATCGCGGAAAGAAAAATATATAAAATAAAACTTTTTGCCGTACAAGTGAGATCACATCGATCCCTGTATACAATCCAGGGGCATAAACAAAGAGGGAACCATACATTCCCACCAGGCTCCATCAGAAAAAGAAGCCAAATCTCAACGGTTCACAGACAGCCTGGAGATCATCTCAACATTCGTCTCATTATAACAGACGCAATATCAGCAAATCAGAGCTGTGGCAAAGTTCCTAGTTCCATGACTCGATAATGCACAGACCACCGAGAGTCAACCCATCCTGGTCCTTGCGGAATACAGCTTATGTCAATCTTGACCCCGTGGGAAGCTTCCATAGCGAATCTTGGTCCTTGCGGAACATGGCTAATGTCAATCCTGACCTCGTGGGAAGCATCCAGAGCACATCCTGATCTTGTGGAACACGGCTAATGTCAATCCTGACCCCGTGGGAAGCGTCCAGAGCAGATCCCGGTCCTTGTGGAACACGTCTTATGTCAATCCTGACCCCATGGGAAGTATCCAGAGCAAATCCTGGTCTCGTAGAACATGGCAAATGTCAATCCTGACCCCGAGGGAAGCGTCCAAAGCGGATCCTGGTCATTGCGGAACACGGCTTATGTCAATCCTGACACCGTGGGAAGAATCCAGAGCAAATCCAGGTCTAGTGGAACACGGCTATGTCAATCTTGACCCCATGGGAAGCATCCAGAGCAAATCCTGGTTTCATGGAAACGACTTATTTCAATCCTGACCCAGTGAGAAGCGACCAGAGTGGATCCTGGTCTTTGCGGAACACGGCTATATCAATCCTGATCCCATAGGAAGCATCCAGAGCAAACCCTGGTCCTTTCGGAACATGGCTTATGTCAATCCTGACCCCGTGGGAAGCGTCCAGAGCAGATACTGGTCCTTGCGGAACATGGCAACTTTCAATCCTGACCCCGTGGGAAGCGTCCAGAGCAAATCCTGGTCTAGTGGAACACAGCTTATGTCAATCCTGATCCCGTGGGAAGCGTACAGAGCGGATCCTGGTCCTTGCGGAACAAGGTTAATATCAATCCTGACCCAGTGGGAAGCATCCAGAGAAAATCCTGGTTCTTGCGGAACACGGCTTATGTCAATCCTGACCCCGTGGGAAGCGTCTAGAGCGGATCCTGGTCCTTGCGGAATATGGCTAATGTCAATCCTGACCCCATGGGAAGCGTCCACAGCAAATCCTGGTCTAGTGCTTATGTCAATCCTGACCCTGTGGGAAGCATCAAAAGCGGATCCTGGTCCTTGCGGAACACGGCTAATGTCAATCCTAACCCCATGGGAAGCGTTCAGAGAAAATCCTGGTCTAGTGGAACACGGCTTATGTCAATCCTGACCCCATGGGAAGCGTCCAGAGCGGATCCTGGTCCTTGCGGAACACGGCTTATGTCAATCCTGACCCCGTGGGAAGCATCCAGAGCAAATCCTGGTTTAGTGAAACACGGCTAATATCAATCCTGGCCCCGTGGGAAGCATCCAGAGTGGATCCTGGTCTTTACAGAACACGACTTATGTCAATCCTGACCCCGTGGGAAGCATTCTGAGCAAATCCTGGTTTTGTGGAACACGGCTAATGTCAATCCTGACCCCATGGGAAGCGCCCAGAGCGGATCCTGGTCATTGCGGAACACGGCTTATGTCAATCCTGACCCCGTGGGAAGCATCCAGAGAAAATCCTGGTCTAGTGGATCATGGCTATGTCAATCCTGACCCCGTGGGGAGCATCTAGAGCAAATCCTGGTTTCGTGGAACACGGCTTATGTCAATCCTGACCCCGTGGGAAGCGTCCAGATCGGATCCTGGTCCTTACGGAACATGGCTAATGTCAATCCTGGCCCCAAGGGAAGCGTCCAGAGCAAATCATGGTCTAGTGGAACATGGCTTATGTCAATCCTGACCCAATGGGAAGCGTCCAGAGCGGATCCTGGTCCTTGCAGATCACTGGTTATGTCAATCCTGATCCCATGGAAAGCGTCTAGAGCAAATCCTGGTCTAGTGGAACGCGGCTTATGTCAATCCTGACCCCGTGTGAAGCGTCCAGAGCGGATCTTGGTCCTTGCGGAACACGGTTTATGTCAATCCTGACCCTGTGGGAAGCATCCAGAGCAAATCCTAGTCTAGTGGAACACGACTTATGTCAATCCTGACCCCGTGGGAAGCGTCCAGAGCAGATCCTGGTCCTTGCGGAACATGGCTATGTCAATCCTGACCCCATGGGAAGCGTCCAGAACAAATCCTGGTCTAGTGGAACATGGTTTATGTCAATCCTGACCCCATGAGAAGAGTCCAGAGCGGATCCTGGTCCTTGCAGAACACGACTTATATCAATCCTGACCCCGTGGGAAGAGTCCAGAGCGGATCCTGGTCCTTGCGGAACATGGCTAATGTCAATCCTGACCCCGTGGGAAGCATCCAGGGCAAATCCTGGTCCTATAGAACACGGTTAATGTCAACCTTGACCCCGTGGGGAATGGCCAGAGCAACTCCTGACTCCATGAAATGCCGATAATGTCAACCTCATCCATCACTTATGGGTCCTCACGACTCGTAAGGGAGAAAACTCTTTTGTGAGATCCTTACGACTCTCAAGAGAAAAGGCACTTAGGAATCCTCACGATTCTTAAGGAGAAATTACACCTACGGGATGCTCTCGACCTGTAGGGAGAAAATTCTTTATGAGACCCTCACGGCTCATAAAGTTGAAAAGTCGTAAGAGGCAGATCCTAACCCTGTCTCCCAAGCCATCGTTGCTTCGCAGAGAGATCAAGGTAGATTTTCTACAGGCCACCCTCTCCGACAAGAAAAGAAACAATGTCCTCTCGACATGTAAGCAAGAAAAACTTTCTCGTGAGATTCTTACAACTCTCAAGAGAAAACACACTTACGGGTCCTCTCGACTCGTAAGGGAGAAAACTCTTTTGTGAGATCCTTACGACTCTCAAAAGAAAACGCACTTAGGAATCCTCACGATTCTTAAGGAGAAAATACACCTAAGGGATCCTCTCGACCGGTAGGGAGAAAATTCTTTATGAGACCCTCACGGCTCATAAATTTGAAAAGTCTTAGGTGGCAGATCCTAACCCTGTCCCCTAAGCCATTGCTGTCCTATAAGGAGATCAAAATAGATTATCCACAAAATGCATTAACTAAAAAGGGACACACCATCATGAAACAAAATATGTCTTTTATTCATAAATCAGGATGAATACAAAGTACAATTTATGAAAGAATAAAAAAAAATACTCTCATTCAGGAGTATGTACAAAAGAAGAATAAAAAATATACGATTCTTCAAGCCGGCGGACGATTCAATAGATTCGCCAATTCATCCTTTTTCCGCTGGGCCTCAGCCTCATGATTCATTATCGCTAAGAGACGGGCCTTCGCTAGAGACTGCTGAGCCTGGTATAAGGCAATCCGACTTTCAAGCTCTTTTTCGGTAACCTTATGAGCTTCGACCATTTCGCTAGTGAAAATGACGGCCTTATCAATGGCTACCATCTCTTTGATAGCCTCTTGAAGCCCTCGCTAAAGATCATACGCCTGAGTGGCCTTGGCCGTAAGATTAGCTTGAAGTTCCCCTAGCGCAGTTGAAGCCAACTTCCTCTCTGAAAATTTTTGGCTGAGCCTCTTCTCGCATGACAGCATATTCGCAGGGCACCGCTTAATCAGCCCCCGTAAGCTCGCCTTTGCAGCCACAACCTCTGAAGGAAGGTGTGTACAATCAAGACTATGCAAGCAAGCTTCCACCTGACGACAGAACTCAACCCAGACTTGCACCAATGTTTCACTATAGTAAGTAGCAAGAAAGGGAAGAGAACAATTGGCTTCAGCGGCAAATGCTTCGGCCGTGATCAGACTGCCAGCACGAAGGTCTTCAATCAGAGCTGACAAGGAGTAAAGGCTTAGCTTTGCCATCCGTTCCGAGGAACGTAGAGCGCAGGGGCCGGGCGGTATGACGATGCGAGATTCCAGCGTGGTAAGAACTGGCAAAGCTGTTAAAGATTCATAAAAAGAAATCAGCGAGACTTGCAAGCAAAGAGCAGGTGGAAAAGTGTCGAAACTTTACTTCCCCACAGTCATGCAAGAAGGGTCTGAAGGCTCCCCAGGCCCGTCAAGAATCTCAACTTCCTCATCGACTTCCAGAACTGTAGAAGACATCAGTGTTATTATATAAAATAATTATAATGCCGTGAGGAGTAGGCAAATAACACTAACCCTGCCCGGAAGAGAGGACGATGCGTTGAGGGGATATCGCCTGCGGAGCAGCCATCTCTAACAGACGCTAAAAAGACTTCCTGGGGGACAAGTCCACGATGGACGCCGCCAATCCTAATAGCTCTGAAAAGACAGAAAGGTTTAGATAATGAAGAAATCATTGAAATAAAATATAAAAGAATACCTTCGATGCTCCTCCCACTCTGGAGTGGAGGGATAGCAGCTTCGGCGGCCTCCTCCATGCCCCCAGGCACATCATCGGGAACGTGGGCCGGTATAACAACTCCCAATTGAGGAGCAGCAGCCACCGCGGCAGGCTCCGATGAGAGGACGATGGCCTCAACTACCTGCCCCACAGCCTCCGGGCCGTCCCCAGAAAGATCCATTGAATCTGCGGCCAATGAAGATGCTTCTTCAGTGGGAGCAAGCACCTGGGGAACGGGAGTCACCGATGGGAGCTCCGTAACAGGAACGACAGTTGTATCGACCCCCTCCACACTTATTAGTGTCTCATCGGGGATATTTGTAGAGCCCATGGTCAAGGCGCGACTCGAACTCAGATCCTCCGCCATTGCCGAAGTCCCTGTAAAGTTTTCACGAGGATAAGGATATATATATATATATATATATATAAGCAGTGCAAAATATTACAAAAAAAAAAAAATATGAGTATACCAATGCGCAAAGGAGCTTCTAGTATAGCTTGTTCAAGCCGGCGTTCCTTCCTGAGGAGATATGCTCGCCGGGGTTCGAAGGTAGACTCGTGGCCACCGGTCCACAATGAAAGCGCATCTTCGGCATCGGCCGAGATAGGCTGTTTAAGAGCTATCTCACCTCCCACTTCTAAAGGACCTATAAATATCCGCCGTATCGATAGAGGATCTTCGTAAAAGATGATGGCAGGATAAGGCCTCTTCGGGATCCTTACATTCTCAGATTCATTCTGTGAGCGTCTTATAGCCTTATCCAATTGTGCGGCTTCCTCGGCAGATGAACCCGGGAAAAGTAGACCACCATCCGATTCTTGCATGGCTAGTGGTTCATCTTGAAGGATAGGCTCTGATTCCACTAAAAAGTTGATCAGATTGGTGACCGTCTTCCTTCGCCTCTTGGACCCGGAACTAACTGCAGAGGATGATCACTTCTTCTCCCTTGGTGCTTTAGTGCGACGTTGACCCACTTCGCCTTCAATATCCTCACTCGGCAGTACTAAAGATGACGACACTGCTATTGCTGACGCCGCAGCTGATGATACTGCTACAGGCGCCTTATTGGCCTTTGCTTGAGCTCCAGTGCACGGCGGCATACCAGCTGTGGGAGTTAGATCCACTTCCGCAGCCTCGGGAATAAGCACGACACCAGTATCTCTTAAAGGAGGGCGAACCACTACCCGCGGTCGCGGCGGGACTCCCGTAACCTGGACAGGAGTAGGAGCCCTATATCCGAGGAGAATTCCTCTCCTCAGCAATAATGGGACTGACTCGGTGGAGGTACCAACCTGTAAAATCCCCCACACATCGAGGAATATAGTCAGCTTCAGGAATCACAAAGTGAGAGCCGGTGTTCAGCCGCATGAAGTAATGAGTGGCGTCACGAACAACTTCTAATGACGGGCTGGGCACCACTGTAAACGCCTCAAAGGGGACACCCTGGTCATATCCAAGTTGCTGAGCAAAGCGGTGTGGGTTGTACTATATAAAAAGGGCCGCACCATTTTGACGAAATACCAGATAACCCGGTCTGATCGAATATAAGTGCATGGCTTACTTGAGCTTCTGGGAGGGTGCTCCCTCTTTCGACGAGTCACAAACCTGTTGAATCGGTCCTGAAGGAGCAGAGAGGACTTGATCGTTGAATACCATCCCGCCCGCGTTGGCATAGGGACTAAGCAGCACATGAATAGCTCCGGACTGAGTCGGATCAGGAGCAGAGACGCCCACCAACCTCATAAGCCGCGAAAAAGTGTAAGCATCATAAAAGCTGGGTCTCTAATGTGCGGCAAATGCCCCTAGCACGTGCATCTCAATCCATGACGTAAAGTAATGAAGAGAGAAACTCACTACGTTCACGTCTGGGGTTGAGGTATTGGCTACAGCGCTTAGCCCATGATACAGATGCGCTAGTCCCGCAATGCCCACGGCTAGTCGCGTCCCTCCAGCGATGCGATGAGCAGGGTAAATGACTGAAGCTCTCATGAATCGACGGTGTGTTGGAATGACGAACCAGCTGAGCCAGACGCTGATAAAACCCACGAAGAATGTCTCTTCATCTATGCCAGGAGCTGCGATCGACTCAAAAGGTACAGCCGACAGGATTGGAATGTAGAACTGTGGCAAATACTATTCTTTAGCCGGTAGCTTATTTAAACCGAACCCGAAGGGGTCGTTGATACTCGCAAACTTTGGAGCCGTCTTTGATAGAATGTCTTCGCGAAGGAAGCAGGCGATAAAGCTTTTGAAAGTGACGCCCTGCTCCTCTGACTCTGTGAATAGCTTCTCAAAAATGCCCAGAGTCTTGATTAGACTTGGGTACTTGTGGCGGACGACATTTTCAGTCGACAAGCCGTCAAGCATAGCAGGCACAACTTCGAAAACGTACTCATCAGGAGGCAGCAGTTCTTCATAGAGCGTCCCACTGATCGGCAACCCTGAGATCTCGCGAAACTGTTCCAAAGAAATTGAAACTTCGCGGTGCCCTAGAATGAAGGTGTTGGTGGGAAGATTCCATTGATTTAGGAAGGCCTTAACCCACCAGACATGGGGGGACTGATAATGGAAGAGAGATACGTATACCGCCTGATAGATCCTGACCCTTTGCAGTCGCGCACGATGGGCAGACAGGATATAACGAGCCCAGAGAAGGTAGCCTGTGGGATGTCGAGGAGTAAGCCCTATTTTGTAAACCTGTCCCTAGGGCTGGGCTTCACCATGGTAGATTAGAAGCCTTAAGATGTCTATAGCCGGCACAGGGTGGTTTGGAATCCTAGTTGTTGATGGCTCAAGCCGTCCCGTAGGATTCCAATTCGACATCTCCATAGCAAAGGCGGTCCGTGGACACTCCATCGGCAAAAATGGGTAGGTAGGCTCTATTGGTATCTCGCAAAGAAAGCTGCGGCGATCGCGGATGATGTGACCGTACCAAGTCCCCTATAAAAGCAAGTTGGTGCAATTAGGGTCATGAGCTTTAATCATCGCCATCACCTCTTCATCAGACGGTGACTGAGGAAAGGCAGCCTCCGAGCGGGTGAAAGGGAAGTATGGAAGAGAAGACATTGTTCCTGAAACAAAGGAAAGGAAACTGTTAATGAAACCCACACGTGTATATATATATGTGTGTGTGTGTGTGTGTGTGTGTGTGTGTGTGTGTGTGTGTGTGTGTGAAGGCGGTGGAAGAAAGCGACAGAAAACTTATTATATAGGACCATTGGTTACAAAACTCAGGGGCCAACAAAATTAAGACGGCGGCTCACTAATGATGAGGTAGGGTAATCATTATGAGGACAAAAGGAAGATACTCAATAAATGAACAGTGGATTTCAAACAACTCTACACATTCCCAAAGAAGAAAACCCACTGTAGAACTCTATGCAAATCAAGAAGGATCTCTCTGAATTTTTTTTTTATTTTGCAAAGAACAACTCAGGGCAAGAACTTCCCAAGAAGTTCTCTGTTAAGAACTAAGTTCTTTAAAGGAATTAAATTCCCAGAAAATTGGAAGAGCTAAGCTCTTGGAAATGGAATTAGATTCCAGGGAGAAACAAGGTAGTCATCAAACCCCTTAGATCAGAAAGATGCCTAACAATGGGGTTTGCTATCCAGAGATTGTGCACTCCTAAAGATTAGAAAAATGGGTTCTTTGAAGAAGAAAACCCTTGGCGCGGATTTGAAATCCAAAAAGAGTTCTTTTATGTATAAAAGTTCTTCAGCTGTTCAAAACCATTACCTGAAGAAAGGATTCTTTCTGGGACAGAGTTAAACTCTGGAAAAATTTTGGGACAGAGAACTAAGCTGTGAGAGAGAGAATTAAATTCTCAAGGCAAGAACAAGCAAGGAAGAAGATGAAAAGTGGAGGTGCTTCTGAGGAGACCCCTGCATTTATAGGTTGTGATGGGAAACGGTTCATCTACCCCCTTCCCTAGGCAGATCCAACGGCCACACAGCGTTGCACTCACGTGCAAACACGTGAGAACAACGCTGTGGGGGCATTTGTTCCATCATAAAATATCAGGAACACCCCAATGGGGCATCACGTGTCCACATGTGACCAGAGGTCACATGCATACACGTGATACGTTCCTAAGATCTCTAATTTATATAATTAAATTCTAATCAAACAATCAATCAGTGGAGTCACGTGTCCACACGTGATGGGCCCTTAAACCCACTGAAAGGAATAAAAAGGAATAATAAAACGACAAGGAAAAACCCCAATGGGGCATCACGTGTCCACACGTGACCAAGGGTCACGTGTTGACACGTGATGATTCCTGAGCCTTTTAAAACAACAAATTAAATTCTGGTTAAAATGTTTAATCAGGGGGGTCACGTGTCAACACGTTATTGGTTCCTAAACTCTTTAATTAATAGAATTAAATTCTATTCAAAATGATCAAACAGTGGGATCACATGATAGTCTCTTAAGCCTTCTGAACTAATAGAATTAAATTCTAATTAAGAGGGAATCGAGAACCCTAACCGGAAAAATATTTCTCCAAATCTTTCCAAACAAAAAAGATTGTGCTCTGTAAGTGGAACACCGTTGGTTTAAAAATCCAATAGTGATTAAAAATCACCAATTTATAGAAAGATTCTATACCAGGAAACACTTCCCTGAAATTCACCACGAATAACAAACAGAATATCATGTTGGTTACAAAATCAATTAAAATCTTTCAATGAAAGATTGACTAAATAAATTGATTCTTTTCTTTCTCCTATAAATAGGAGCCAAGAAGAGAAGAGGGAGGATTTTTTTTGGAGAGAGACAATAGCAGAGAGAAAAAAGAAGAGAATTTAATTCTCCAGAGAGAAGAGAAAATTTTTTCAGAAGAGAAAGAAACCCTAGGTGAGAAAGGGGAAAGAGATCTAAGCTCCATAAAACAAAAGAGAATTTAATTCTCAATTTGAGAGTTTAAATCTTCTGAATAAGAACATAGTTCTTCCTTTGGTTGAAAATCTGCAGAAGCAGATCTCCCGACAAGTTGAGAATTTAATTCTTATCGGGAAGATTCTGCCATGAAGATCCAAAACTTAGAGGGAGAATTAAGTTTAAAGAATTTAATTCTTCCAAATTCATAGGAATTTAATTCCTCCAAATGAAACTAGGGATTAACGCTACATAAGAATTTAATTCTTCCAAATTCATAGGAATTTAATTCCTCCAAATGAAACTAGGGTTTAACTCTATATAAGAATTTAATTCTTCCAAATATATAGGAATTTAATTTCTCTAAATGAAACTAGGGTTTAACCCGACAAAAGAATTTAATTCTTAAACTAAGAGACTTCAAGCTCTCCATGCACGTAAAGAGATCAGTACTCAACCTGGTCACGTGGTAACACGTGACCCTCATCCTTAATGAGCAAAAAAGAACGAACAAGACTAGGTCACGTGCCCCCACGTGACCCTTAAACAGACTCCTCAAAATGAGAAAAACAAATCTTGGAGGCAATGCCTCACGTGCTCACACGTGACCCTCAAAAAATGAAGGGAATAAAGTCAAAGGCAATACTGATTCAGGGTGCCTCACGTGTTCCCACGTGACCCCTGACTAACACCTTTTTAAAAGGGGCAAAAGAGGGAAAACAGAGGAATTAATACTCAATACATGGGCACTATCACGTGTCCACACGTGATGATTACAGAGACTAAGTATTTAACACTTATTTGCAGATTTTGAGAGTAAAATAAAGGATGTTTGGCCCATTCTAAAGCGCCTCACGTGACCCCACGTGACTACCTCACATTCAGTGTTTAACACTACTTTAAGCGTTTTGTCCCTAGTATTTAACACTATTTTAAGCGCATCACGTGGGAACACGTGATCACCAAATATCCTCTAGTGTTTAACACTATTTTAAAGCCAAGCTTAGCCTAAATTGGTTAAGTTTTTCCAGAGGCAAATCTCCTCTTCAAATGAACCTTAAAATCCAGATCTATAATGAATGGTTAGTGCTTAGCCAAAGACAAAATGTTGTCAGAGCCCCCAAACCCCTGCTTAGCATTGCTAAATAATGGGGGGCTGAACCCAGAAAAATGTTCAACAGTCCATCAAAGGGCCAACATTTCAAACTTAATTGGATTTAGTGCAAGTTGGCCATAAGTCCTCAATTCAGATTTAACTGAGCCAATGTGCTCATAATCTAATTAATTGATCTTTTTTTAAATTGGACAACAGATTTCCTAATCAACTTTGGTTCAAGAGTACATCTCATCACTCATTTGATATCCGTCGTTGTAATCCTTTAACGTCTTCAACGAGGTGACGGGTCCCGATAACCAATCATTCCATGCACTGTGGAGTCCTTAAACCCATGGACTATGATGTCCTTAACCTGGACTGTGGGGTCCTTAAACTCATGGACCATGATGTCCTTAACCTCGGACTGTGGTGTCCTTAAGCCCATGGACTATGGTGTCCTTAACCTTTACAGACTATGATGTCTTTAAACTGGACCATAATGTCCTTAAACTAATCGACCGCAATGTCCCTAAACTAAACAATAGAGCCCAAATGCTCTTTTATTGGATCTAAACGATCCCATTAAGTTGATCTTAGTCAAAAATTAGACTAACGTATCCTTAACAAACGTTTAAGTTAATCTTAGTCTCAAATGGGACTAACGTATCCTTAAACCCAACCCCAAACCCAAATCTAAGAAAATATGGATTTGGACTAATCCACGACCTACGGGCGACAACATAAATTAGTCTCCGTATACAATCCACGGGCAACCAAAAAGAAAACAAACACCCACGACACAAAGTGACCATCTGGAGAAGGAGAAAGTGGTTACCGCGATGAGGTAGCGTAATTAACTGCAGGGGTTTGCGCTTGCAGGGAAGAGCATCCCCACAATCAAAAACCCCTCAACGAGGAGGAATCTGATGAAGTCTGCTATATCGGCCGCATCCGTTTAAACCTTCAATACATGGTGTCATAAATTAACTTAGCATCTTCGGAGTGGTGGACGGATAGCACCAATTAGCATTTGCCCCGAATTCAAGAAAAACGGACCTGCGTGGTCGCGTCTCCGTGTTTCGGAGAGGAACACCAAGTATGAAATGTAATTTTTCCAGTCATGTGGATAGCCCGTAGTATTAGACCTTTGACCCCTACGAGTGCGGAACGCCACCCGCCAATCCCAAAAGTGAGGCAACCCCAATCAACAAAGTGGGTTGGCCACCCAGCACTTCCAAAATCCGGTGGCTTTGGCACCCCTCCACGGGTTACACCTATACCCCCTACGAGTGCGGCGAATAGCCCACCAATTCTAGAGTAAGGCACCCCGGTCTTAATGCCATGAGATGGAGGCCCGCTGCCTTTTAGAACCCAGCTACTCAAATACTACCCTACGGGTTAATCCTAATGCATGTAATGAAAACTTGAATATACAACGCTGACTACTTCAGCAACCAGGACGCACCTCGAAGAATAATACAGGCCGTGATGACGGAAGTCCACATGTCAGACGCTCGTCACGCAATATGAATATACATTATATCACAGGAAATTACATCAAATACTACATACTCCGGACTATCCATCACGACAAATCCAACACAACCATAATCAACATAGCACTATTCATCACAGAACATCAATGTGAATATCATGTTCGTAAACCCGTCTGATTGTACATATAGCAACCACTCGGATTATACCACGCTATGATATTCACGTTCGCAGAAACAAATGCATAGTAAACCATGAATTTAAAATTTCAATCGATTAGAACTTTCCGCATTGGACCAAATTAAATATTCCAAAAATCACATTTCCATATATTAGAGCCCTAAAAAAATTTGAGGCACTGTAGCCAAAATTTGGGCACGGAATAGCCGCAAATGGCCGCATTTGGCGGTGGTTCCACGACCAAATTTTAGGCTTAGGTGCCCAAAATTTTTTCTTGGCTCTAATTTGGCATGCATATATTTTTGATGCAACTTGAAATTTTTTTTGACCAACTTTGAAATTCAAACAGTGAGCAAAATTTTTGGAAATGTGAATCGGAAAATTCCGTCAATCGAAACTCTAAATTTGTGCAAACAAGTCTAACTTTTAGCCCGACTCTGATAACACTGTTGGGAACTCATGCACACTACCAAGCTAATTTAAGAAGACGGCAACATGGATTTTAAAAAATTTCTAGATTTCTAAAGTTCTAAAACCATGAATCAAAACTAAAGAGGTAGAACTTGCAAACAAAAAATAATAAGCTATGCTAATATACTTTGTTTGTAAAATTCACATCCTCAAGCTTTCTTCAAGAGCTCCAATTAGGTTGGATTCTAGCAAGCTCTCATGAGCTCTGGATCGTGGTTGCAAAACGGTCCTCTTTCGCCCAAGATGATCCACCCGAAAGAATCAAGTCCAAGCTCTAGCTTCACACAAAAATAACCTAGTGAAGAAACTAAGCTTCATAACTTGCTAAGAAGTGAAGCTTAGGGATGTAGAAATGTTATCATGTATTTATCTATCTCTTTTCATCCAAACTCAAGAGAGCAATGAAGAATGATGAAAAATGAGGAGCTAATGAAAAGATAGTAAACAATGTGAGAATGAGAGTGTTGTAGTGAAAATGAAATATAACTATCTTGTTTTGATAAAAAGAATTTCCAACAAAAAAAAATTGTAGCCATGCTTCAATAGTGTTTACAAATGAATAAATAATTCATTTGCTCATTTTCTTCACCATACTCAATGTCACCTCACCCCTACACCTCATTTCCTAATTTCCACATATGGAAATTCAACACAAATAAGGTGTCTATCTTCTAAAATGTATTTTTTTATGAATACAAAAATACATCCCTACAAATACATGCATGTATTCGTATCAAAATATAAATACCCAAAAGATAGAAAAATACAATGAACATAATACTTAAATATTGTTCATCACAGAAAACAACATTTCAATACCGCTCATTAATTATCAATTTTGTATAATATCGGTACTATTAACTCATATCTACTCAATAAATACAGATTACAGGTATTCACGACAAAATACTGAAAACACACTCAAATACACGGATATGAAATTTGTGGGCCGACACTGCAACCGAAACTGCAAACCAATCTATATTTAAAGAGTTTCTTTTTACAACATACATTTGTACACACTTTTTATCAAAAATGGTCCAACACATACAAGTGTGAACACCTTTTGTGATGCATGAACTTAGAGGGCTGCCTTGCATAAGTGGGCACACAAGTTGGCACATACAAATGATGACTTGTGTAAGAGAAGAGGCAGGTGGGTGTAGGTAATGAGTGATATGAAATTTTGTGATGTGATTTAAACGTTTGATTTCCCTCCAAAACTACTGAGTACAACCCAGAGTTCTACAAAGAGATCAAACAAAACCAGTGGGATTGTGGAGAGCACACAACATCACAGAACCAACACGAGCCTAATTGCCCAAATGATGACCGGCGAGATACTCACCTGGTCCGGCGCCGCCAGTCCAATAATGACCAATGCGCCCCATTTTTCTTCTGGCTTTCCCTTGTTGTCACATCATCCTTAGAATATTGTTTGTTTAATCTTATTTTGTGCCTATAAGTACCAGATCAGTGAGCAAGGGAAAGGGGACTTGAAATATATACTTTGGGCTATAGTTTAACTCTTTGTTTCATTTTTATTTTGAAGCTTTGTACATAGTAGCTTGTACAGCTTGAGTTCTTTGCCTTCTCTTGATCTTGCAACCTCTTCATTGAGGTTGCAAGTTTAAGTTTTGGTTATTGAACTCATGGTTTGTATTATCAATTCAAAGTTAATGAAGCTTTCATTTGTGCTTTTGGGTTCCTAGTATTTCTAATGCTTTACTTACTTGAAATTTAGTTCTTGTCATTTACATACTAGCAATGCTTTTCCGTATTGTCTGCTCTTTTTATATCTTCTTGTTGATGATGGTTATGCTTTGTGAATAATGGTGTTGTTAGAGAAAGAGAATGGTTATGCATGTTAGGAATCCATTTGCTCATTTCCTTTACCCGATTTTTGCTATTAAACTCCGCCCAAAGATTACACAAGCGCTCCATTAGACATCCTACCCTACCAAGGTATCATTGATCGCTGACCATGACCGGTTGCGTTCGATTTGGCCGGAGGCGACAAGAGTCAATAAGCCGGATTTCACAAATACTATACTTAAGTGTCTTAATCAACATTGTTGCCGATTACATCAGCTTCAATAGTCAAGCTCGGCACAAAGGAATGAGTATTGATTTTCCTAACTTACACTAACCTATCTCTATTGCTAAGAAACTTATACTTTGCATATACAACGCTTAGGTTAGAAACGAACAGTTCCGACCCTTGCTTAACTCGTGATAACAAGAACGTAAAACGCTCCATCTACCTGCGGACGACCCGTACTCATCACGGCTAGCTACACACAACGCCGTCTTGATTGCGGTTAACTTTAGAATTAGATACGACACGCGAAACGCTTAACGATCAAATGGCGCCGTTGTCAGGGAGACGGTAACGTTTTTATTCTTGTTATTTCGGGTTAATCTCTGTATATCTTGTTTATATCTCTAACACTATCCTAAAAACAAACTAAAAATCGAAAAATTTCTAAAAAACCAAAACAAAAATTGGCAATTCTAACTTTTTGCTCGCTGGAAATTTGACATGCCGGCATTCTAGGACTAATTAGAAAAGTTAAACAATAACATTGAGACAATAGTAAAACACTAAGAAATTTGAAGAATTTTGGAGCCTCAATTCCCAAAGTATCTTGGCGACTTCCTCCAAATACCCGGTGCCGCCAGTCAAGTCATCCCCTTTTGCTCCAAAATATTGTTCCGTGCTCCAGTGTTCTATTATTATCCCAATTTTAACTCAAAAACTATAGGAATGCTAGGCACAACAGCAAGGTTTCGGGAGGCATCGTTCATGCCAATTTCAAAAATTTGCCATACTTAACAATACTAACCCTAGAATCTTAACTAAAGATTTTGACAATATGATGTGTAAACTACTTTACATCTAAGTGAGTAGGGATTACAACCTTTGTAGCCTGGTCCTTCACTTCTTTAGCTCCTTGTAGTAGTCCATTTGCTCCAAGTTGTGATCTTGCGGACTCTCGAACAGCTCCACAAGAAGAAAGATGCATGCTTGCTTGAAGTCTTCAAAGCCAAAGATGATCTACGTCGAGGAGTCACAAACCCAAGCTACACTCTTCACTAATGTGGGATTAGTGAACCTAACACCCTATACTAAAGTGCTAATCTAGTAGAGGATGATGAAGTAGGATTTTTGCTCACTTTAGAATTACTTTTCTCACTAGTTTTAAGTTTCTCTCAAAAACCTAGAGAGCTCTCTCATCTCAAGAGGAAGAAGAAGCAAAATAATAGAGGAGAAAGTGAATCGCAAGCATGGGTGAGAAAATATCTAATATATCTCATGTAGAGACTTAACCATGAGTTTAGATAATGGTTAGGTTAACAATTATCTAGTATAAGACAAAACTATGGGACTAAGTCAATGGGTCTCCAACCTTCATTAAGCTTCATTCCATGTCACAAATTTCCAACTAATAATTGTTTTATTCTAAATAAATAAATCCTTCATTATCATTATCATGGTGTAGGTCTCATACACCCATGTTGCATGTATCATCAACCATGACGCATAAATAAAACACAATTAATATATATCAAATATATATCAAGTGTGCACATGTAAGAAAAAGAAATGCTTAAGTAAGTTAATATTAGTTAATGTAAATTAATATATCATATATATAATTATACATTAAATCATCAAATCAACACTTGATTTAATAATCTGGTTATATCTCATATGACCGACTAATATTATTTGTATCAATTTATCGAATCAACACTTGATTCAATAACCCGGCTATATCTCATATAACCGACTGATACTTTATCGACTTATCGAATCAACACTTGATTCGATAACCCAACTATATCTCATATAACCGATTGATACTTTATATCGTGAGAATAGAATACGGTATCATATACTCGTACTAATCTCGGTCACACACATATCACATATGTGCTCCTACTTCGTTTTGCCTGAGCTAGTGAAACCTCTGTGTAGGACTCTAAAGACTATCAATACGCCGACAGTTGGTGATGATCACATCAAGCACTCACAAGCCGTCAGCGGTACTAGCTGGACGTAACGGCTACCCGGGTATTGAACGATCAGAAGATCAGCAAGCAAGCCCGCTCCAACTCCTGCAAAAGCCTGTCAGTAACACTACCATACAGTCCGGTCTCTTCGTCTAATATGTCGCATATCTAGTCTAGGGATGGTAAACATCAGACCCCAATAACCGATAAATCGTGCCGATGTGAGGCTCAAAACGGGTCGAGAAACTACTGATAACACTTATCAGTAAATCTCCGTAGCAGCCCTGGCCAAGGACTTGTCGTTATGGCCAATCGAGCATAGAGCAACATCAATCCCTAATACCGGGAGAGTTGAATGCCCTCTTATCGCTCATTGCCTCTATGTGATTCGGTACTGTACCCAAAAGCCACCGTTTTGCACGTTCTATTGAACGTGGCATGGTGGAAATCAAAGCACAGTGGAAATCACACAAGACTCTATAACGATCTCGGGTCTACAGACTAACCTATACCAGTGTCACCGGAGAACTGCTATCTAACGATAGGTATAATACCATATAGGAGTTCTCAGTGAGTCCGTTCAGAGTACCCAGTCGCCACTGAGCACCCTTATACCATCTTTGATGTCAAACACCAATGGATGTGGGATCATCCATCGCCCATCATATGGGTCATGATGCGTATACGCAAGTCTACTCTGGAATATCGATGCCCTGTCTCGATACACCCTCGACTAGGAACAATTATAGGGTGTACATGTAGACCACCCTTGGCCCCACTAGTATGATCTCCATCATAGTCCTGGTAGTCAAGTACACAACCTAAGGGCTTTATCAACATGTGTGAGCCAGACAGCATCGCATATACAAGTCAACATGTTAGGATAAAGAGCAACAATATAGCATACTATCATGTCGAGCAAGAACGTCCTCTCTATATATATCCAAGAATCCACTATAATATACATCACATGTATAATAATGGCCTCTAGGACATACATATAACTAACAATCTCCTACTTGCACTAAGGCCAGTTGTTATAGTATCTCATACCCAACATCCCGAAGGGTCTCTCAAATTGTATCTGGGGAATGGCCTTGGTGAGTGGATCCATCGTGTTGTCCTTTGTGTTAACTCTCCGGACCTCGATTCCCGGTGATCAACTATCTCCCGGATCAGGTGATACTGCTTCAGAATATGCCTGGATCGCTGATGGGACCTGGGTTCCATGGCCAAGGCCACTGCTCCATTGTTATCACAATACAAATGTATTGGACGCTCAATGGATAGAACCATGCCAAGTTCAGTTATGAACTTCTTCATCCAGACAACCTCTTTGGCAGCATCGTTGGCAGCGATGTATTCAGCCTCCATCGTCGATCCTGCCATGGTTTCTTGTTTGGAACTCTTCTAACAAACTGTCCCTCCATTGAGGGTAAAGACAAATCCCGAGACTGACTTAGAGTCGTCCTTATCACTATGGAAGCTCGAATCGGTAAATGACTCCACTTGGAGTTCTCCATTACCATTCACCAAGAGTATCTCTTTAGTCCTTCTCAAGTACTTGAGAATGTTCTTCATAGCTATTCAGTGACTCTTTCCTGGATCAGCTTGATACCCACTCACTACACGTAGTGAGTATGCTACATCGGGTCTGGTACATAGCATCGCGTAGATGATAGAGCCTACTGCTGAAGCATAGGGTATCTCTTGCATGCGAGCTCTCTCCAAATCAGTCTTAGGAGAAATCTTTTTGGAGAGAGTGAGTCCTAAGATCGTGGGTAAAAACCCACGCTTGGATTCTTCCATACAAAACCTCTTTAGTATGTTGTCAATGTACCTGGATTGGGACAATTCGAGTATCCGTTTAGATCTATCTCTATAGATATTAATCCCCAAGATATAGGAGGCATCACGTATATCTTTCATTGAGAATCATTGTGATAAAAAGAGCTTGACCGAGTGCAGCATAGGAATATAATTTCCTATCAAGAGTATGTCATCTACGTACAATACGAGGAAGACAACCTTACTTTCTGCCACCTTCTTGTATATACAAGGTTCATCCACGTTTTTGATGAAGTCAAACTCTTTGACTACCACATCAAAACAGATGTTCCAACTCCGCGATGCCTGCTTTAACCCGTAGGTGGATTTAAGCAGCTTGCACACTATCCCGCTGCTCCCACTGTCCACGAAGCCTTCTGGCTGAGTCATGTACACGCACTCTTCTAAATCACCATTTAGAAATACGGTCTTAACATCCATTTGCCAGACTTTGTAGTCATGGTATGCAGCGATGGCAAGCAGGATTCGGATGGACTTAAGCATAGCTACTGGAGAAAAGGTTTCATCATATTCTACACCTGGTCATTGACGAAAACCTTTTGTAACAAGTCTAGCTTTGAAAGTCTCAATTTTTCCATCTACACCAAGTTTCATCTTAAAGATCCATTTGCTCCCGATGGGTTTTACCCCTTCAGGAGAAACTTTCAAAGTCCATACTTTGTTGGTGTACAAGGATTCCATCTCAGATCGCATTGCATCCAGCCATTTCACAGAGTCCCCACTCGTGATGGCCCGCTCGAAACTAGTTGGGTCATCTTCTACCATGATGCAATCCCCGCTCCCACCTTCTACGAGAAAACCGTAGTATCTCTCAGGTGGATGAGGAACCCTACTAGATCGACGGAGAGGCTGAGGTTTGTTGGGAACTACCGAATCCTCTGGTTCCAATAAATCATCAGCTGTAGTTTATGCCGCTGGAACTTCTTCTAGCTCTACCTCTTCGCCACTAATTTCTTTTACAAGAAAATCCTTTTCTAAACTATAAAAACGTATAGGATCTAAGGGTAAATAGACAGGAGGTGTGAAACATAAGGGTTGAATATTTCTAACTTAGGATGATAGAATTTCTAACTTAGATACTAAAATGTAGGAGTAGAATCGATGTTAACTTATGAAACTGGCTTGACTGGATTTTGTGGGTGTAATCCCCTGAAAATCCTCAGGAGACAACACTCCTCCTACTAGAGACACCTAGAGGTTTAACGGCTTGTTACACATGCTCTGTGCAATCACGTTCCCTGCGAAAATGAGGCTAGGATTTTTTTTTAGCTCGAGACGAGCAAAAGATAAGTTTGGGGGTATTTGTTCATCATAGAAAACTGCATTTTAATACCGCTCATTCCTTATCTTTTTTTTATCGGTGCTATTAATCAGTGTCTGCTCTGTAATTACATTTTACAGGTATTCGTGAAAAAATACAGGAAACACATTCAAAATCACAGATATATCGTCTGTGAGCCGACACTACAACCAGAACTGGAAACCAACCGATATCCAAAGAATTTTTGCAAATAATTTGTGTGCACAATATTTTGGTCCACCACAATACATGTGCATATATGCTCTTTGCCACTAGGACCATGATGGGGCTGCCATGAATCATGGAACAAGTGGGTATGGTGTGATGTGCATTGATGGTGCAATAAATGCTTAAAGTGTTGATGTGATATGTTGCACCAAGTTTCCCTCCAAATCTCTACGTACAAACCAGGTTATTTTATACCAAACAAACAGTACGAGAGTGATATGGGAAAACACATATACCTACCATGCAAATACGAGCCCCATTGCTCGGTTTTTGGCCGGTGAGACCGTAAGGAAATGCGGCGAGCTTGATCCCATCTAGCCCAATGGGCCCCATATTTTCCCTGTCCCTCCCTTGTTACTACGTAGGCTTATTTTTATTGTTAGTTTAAATTTCTTTTGAGCCTATAAATAGCAGATCAATGGCAAGGGGAGAGCTTTCTCTCATACTCTCTCAATTCTACCATACATTGTACATTTTGTTAGTTTCTTTCTTTTTGGTTTAAGCGTGAGGGTGAGTGGTCTTCATATTGGTTTCTTCTTCTTCTTCCCTCTTGAAGCTCTCTTTAGAGAGCTTCATTAAGGAGGTTGAAAAAGCTACCATAAATCTTGTATCTCATTTCAAGTGTTTAATATAATTGTTATTTCTTTATTCTTGCTTTCTTTTCTTTACTTGCTCTTTATTCATGCTTAACTAATCTTTAATTTTGTTGTGGTGTGGGTGAGGAAGTGAGATAAATGGCTTTACCTCCTCTACCTCATGTTTAAGGTTCATATGCTTAAATTATGATTCTAACCTAAATATTGTTTATGTATTGATATGATACGGTATTTTGACATATGGTTACTTGTAACCTCCTCATATACCGTATTCATTCTCTTTCTCCATTTTTAATGTTTAAGTTAAAATCCAATTGGTGTTAAGTTTGCTAAGTTTGGATATCGTATCTTGTGATCAATTGCTTGACAGTCTTTTGTTTTCATATATGACATACCATCACAAATACTTAGCAAACTCAACACCAAAATCATTTGCTCTCACTAACCACTTTATGTTTTTGTTGTTGCTGTACGCTTGCTAACCTTTGTGTCTAGTGCTGATACCCCAAACGCTGACATACAAACGGTAAGTGATCAAAAGAACTCATTTCGTTCTTTGAGGCGAATATCGGAATTTTACGGTTTGTGCTCCGCAACCGCTGTTCATATCAGATTTTTGCATTTTTATACCGCCCAATTTTTATCACATTGCTTATCGGTAGGTACTCTTGAGCCGTGTTTGCTAGTCAATTGCAGGATACATGTTCTCGGCTCTAAACGGTGAAATTCATGGAAAAGCACGACAAAATCCGGATTACTGCCAACCACAGATAAAACACGGGTCTCCGCTCTCTATCCGTATGTTGCCGCACACCAGTTTAAGAGACAGAATGGCAAATCAATGTCATTTTCATGCACAAAGCTCAATGGCTACACAAGATCCAACATATCTACGCGGAGCTCGAGGAAATCATGACAAAAAGATCCACATCAAATCACCTTTTGACCTGCTGCAAATCTGGAAGAAATGTTGAGAGATTCTGAGAAACAAAGTTTACCAAACTGATCCAAATATCAACAGCAAGCAGCTCAAAAAATTGGAAGACCCAACTCTACCATATGGCCGCGGTTCCGCGGCCAATAAGGGTTATAGGCCGCGGATCCGCGGCCGTACGGCCTCTGTAGACGATCAAATTTTGGGGGCAGATTGGTAATTTCTCATATGGACATATGGTTGCCCTAGATTTCCAGTTCCCTGCCTATAAATAGTCCAGAAATTGCCAAAGCCAAGGGTGCATATTCTTGTATTTAGATTTTAGAATACATGTCTTGTTCTTCTTCCTCCTCTCATCTCTTCTCCATTAAAAACTTGTAGCGAGCTTTTGTGAGAGAAGAATGAATAAAGGAGTTCTTTTATTATCATGCTTGTCTTGTTCTTGTAATTGTTAATTATATTTGCTTGTAATTTTCATTTGCTAATTTAGTTGTTGTTATTTGTGTTTGTTTCTTTCTTGTTCTCTTTTCCTTTATCCTTAAACAACCATGATACTTACGCTTGATCCTTGCCGAGGTGAGGTCGCAAATAGCTAGTTGTAATCTTCTAACCTCTTTCTTTCTATCTTCCTCCTTTGTTTTATTTTCTTTTCCTTATAATGGGTGAGTAGTTTTCATACTTTTTATGGTAGGATAAGGGAAGTTTGAGAGAAGGAAATCTCTCTCACTCTTTCCTTGCTCAACATCTTCAATCGGACTCCAGTTAATTGAACCACAATCCGCTCCCTACGGCACCCTATCCTACATGATAACGGTGATTCCGTAGTGAGACCGGTTGTGGTTAAATTAACCGGAGGTTAAGGCTAAGAGCCAAGAACGGACGGACAAGCACCAAAAGGAAGAACTTATGCGTTGAAAAGCCTAGCTTATACTCGCAAGTTCCTTCCTAGTCGTGCTAATCCCCGTTGTTGCCGATTACCGTAACACCGATATTAAGAGTGGCAACGAAAGAAGTGAACGACTCCTAACTCAAACTAACCTAATCTAACCCTAACAAGCTCTCTTTATATATCATTTTAGCACATAGTTAATCACAAACAAATCTGGACATTTGGACTTAACTCGTTAAAGCACATAGAAAAAGATTCCCATCTCCCTGCGGACGACCCGTACTCAACCGGCTAGCCACAAGCGAAACCGTCTTGTTTGCGGTAATTAACTAAACTTGAACACGCAAAAAGTCTAACAATCAAATGGCGCCGTTGCCGGGGAGACGGTAGTTTATTTCTTTGTGTAATTTGGGATTAATTTGTGAATATAAATATAACCGGAAAAAAAAATATACATTGTAAAAAAAAAACCATCTTGTTATTTTTGATTAGTTTTTATGCAAGTGTGCAGGATAAAAATACGGTCGAGTTCAGTGCTAAAGACATGGGAAGTTAGACCCATATCTCGCGGCTACACCGCGACGGATCAAGACGGAGCCAACGGTCTACTGTAAAAATCTGGAGCAGATATAGTGAGCAAATCAAGATTTAGGAAATCCAGACAAGCATAGGACACCCAAAGAAGCACAGACCAGAAAACTGGAGCTCCAATTCCTCAACCTAGCCGCGGAACCGCGGCATAAGCAAGCTTAGGCCGCGGAACCGCGGCCATTTAGTGCCTTCAGGGTGCTAAATTTTTTTGGTGAGTCTCTTTCCTCTCCCCCACTTCTCTGAACTCCACTGAACTATGTTTTCTGCAGCATTCTTTGCGCAAACTCTCTTCCCCTTCCAATAAATTGTTCTTGTGCAGGATTCTTTGCGCCGCGCTAAAAAGTAAAAATTGATTGCAGTTGATTGTTACTGCTTTGCATTTATTAATACGGACTTTAAGGGGCTTGAAACCAATCCAGATTAGGTGGGGATTTCATCACCCTTCCCAGGACCCCAGAAATCACAAAAAGCATATGCGTTGACCATTGTTAATTAAAAAATACTAGACTCAGCCTTAAGGACTTCGCGCTCAATAGGACAGAGGACTAGTTACAGGCATCGGCCGTTTATCCTATCCTGACTCTGCGGTGTCTAGGCAAGTGTGTCCAAGGCAAGTGGTTACTTAATTAGGACCACTACTTACATAGTGGGGAGCCTCCCACTTACCTGGCATTTACCTGGCCGCAATTGGCGGAGAAGAGGCGGTTTGAGGTCCTATTTCTAGCCCTTTGGAACAGTTAGGAGCTGTCTAGCTGACCTAGGTGACCCTAGATCTAGGTGTGATTGTGCATATCTTGTTTGTGATTGCTTGAAGCCGTAAGTCCGTATATATTTCTGTAAAGCTCTTTCTAAAAAAAAAAGAAAAAAATCAAAAACTTTTATAAAAACTTGCCCTTTGTCGCTAAAATCCCATTTTTCACCCACCACCCATCGTATTTCTCCATTGACGTTTTCTTACCCTCACCTTCTCCGCTTTGACTATACTAAACTCGTTTAGTGTATGTCCGCTTGGACTCGGGACACTAGCGCCCGCCTAGTCCGTATTACGTTAGTCGCTACCGACTACGCGATCGACTCAGACGTCGAATCTCCGTCCACGCCTCTTTCACCCTTACCTTTGCCGGCCAACTCCGACGTTGACCGGAATTCTGTTCATACATCCTCACCTTCACCATCACCAACCTCTTCTTCCGCGATGTCAGGATTTAATCCAAACATCCCTTTGACTCCCCCGGGATTGATTCCGCCACCTATGGATGCGAATAACCCACCACCACCGCCTGTGGTAGCGCCACAGCGAATCGCGCTCCAGGATCGTTTCTATCCCACCCGTTCTGCACTTCCCACCTGACTTTCCCTTCCACCGGCCAATGGGTATAATTTTGAAATTAAGCCCCACTTCATTAACATACTTCCGAAATTTCATGGGCTTGAATCTGAAGATGCCTATATCTTCATCAACAAATTTCAAAACGTTTGTGCCATGATGAAAACCACCCAGCTGTCGGACGATGCTATACGGCTATGGGTCATTCCGTTCACTTTGTGCGATCTTGCTGAAAAATGGCTATATAGCACCGCTTCCCACTCCATAACCAGTTGGGACGAGTTTGTGAATGCGTTTCTCAAGAAATTCTATCCGAATCATAAAACCGCAAGGATCCGTAACGAAATCAACCAATTCTCCCAGCTTCCTACTGAACCCTTCTGGAAGTGCTTTGACCGGTATAAAGACCTTCTTGTTCAGTGCCCTCACCATGGTATCGAGAAATGGCAACTTTGCCAAACTTTATACGAGGGCCTGAACCCAGCAACGAAGCAGTTGTTGGAAACCATTTGTCAGGGCCACTTCCTATCGAAATCTGACGAGGAAGCGTGGGAATTCTTCGACGACCTTGCGGAACAAACGCTACAATGGGAGAGCTCCAGACCGACTTCTTCTTCTTCTACCTCCACTTCTACCGGTCAGTCTAGGGTAGGAATTCACCAACTCGATGTCTCTTTGCGATGAAAGCTAAAATGGCTGCAATAACGAGAAAACTTGAAGCGATAGAGAGCAAATTTTCATCTCCTGCTCCTGCCCCTGTTCTTTCCCTTCGTACCATTTGTGCTTGTTGTTCCGATCCTTCTCACTTGACCAAAGAGTGTCCTTACAATCCACCATCTCAAGGACAGGATCAGGTTAATGCTGCATGATTTAATGTATTTCTCGATTGGGATGTAAAAGCAAGTATCGAATCAATTGTTTCCCGATAACGGTTTCATTTGATCGATAACAGTATCTTGTATCAGTAATTAGAAAATTGTATAAAGAAATCACAACCAAAGAATTATATTTGACCGCAATCAATTACGGTGTCAGTTGTAGATCGTAAGCGAGTGCGGATCGTCCACAGGGATTGTGCGATTCGTTTCAATGTTCGATTTGTTTGAATTGAAAAGTTAATCGAAAAGAAAAGAAAGCATGATTCAAGATTTATCAATTGTTTCAAGTGTCACTATTCTATTCAAGAATCAAGAAAATGATAAACAATCGAGAATCGGGTTTCGATGATATTTCCAACCAAATGTCAAGAATCTAAATGAGGCTCATAGGAATCGATCGGATCTATAGACGTGATGTAATCTCAAGATATCGTGTTCTTGTCCTTCGAAGAATTGATACTAGATCGATGATGATCGACGAGAGTTAGGGCTTTCTCGTGAAACTAGGGTTTCATCATTTAACCCTTGTTCTTTCGTCGATATCATTCACATTCTAGCCTCTAGCAATTTCAAGAAACGATCGTAACTCCCCAATTTCGAGGGATATCAATCAAGAAAGCATCGCAACAAAATTAGGTTGTCGATTCTTGAACTTGCTAGAGTTTACAAAACTCGTAGGAATCAAGAATCGTTTTCAGATATATTACATCATCATTCAATTGATCGTCTCGACTCCTCGACGAGCGGAGTTTATTCACACATCATCACACAGAAAGAATTCAAGAATTGAAAAGATATCATGATGCAAGAATTTAAAGAAAACAAGATAAAAGAATATCACCATTTATTTATATCAACAATTTGATTACAGTCGCTCAAGAACTACAAGAGGAAGAACTAAATTGTCGATCTGGCATCGCTTTTCTCCGTGAGTCGTGGATCGGCTTGGACCACTTGCTCTGTTGAAGATCGGTTCCGCTCATAAAAGGTTGACGGGCTTCTTGCTTGATTTGGTACTCGGGATCTTGGCTTTTGATTGGAATTAGGGTTAGGGTTTCACACAAGCCTTCTCACTAGACTTGTGGAAGAAGATGAAGAAAGAGAGTGAATGGATCAATCAATTTCAATGAATCAATAATATCTTTACAAGTGAGCCTAGGGTCCTATTTATAGATCTTCCAAACTCTAAGCCTTGAGTTTAAAATTACAATTCTCTCCAAAAGTTTGTTGAGGCTTCTAGAAGGTAGTTTGTTAGGAGCTAGCTTAGGCTTTAAGCTAGGATTAATTAAGCATTAGAACCCTAGTTTGCTGATCTGGCAGAAGTCTCTGGAGTCTTCTGGAACTTGTTGTATCTTTCTGAACTGTAGGAGCTGAGGTAAGAATTCTGCAGCATAATTCGATGGATGACGTGGCAAGGCCGCCGCGGAACCGCGGCGCAAGCCGGCTCCGGCCGCGGTTCCGCGGCCATGTTGGCTCCTTGGGACTTGGGCTCTTTGCAGTGGTCTTGGTTTGACACTTGGGGCTTTATCTGATATGTTGATTTGTATTTGTCCCTTTGGATTGATACCAGAACTGAAATCATTGAGTTGGCGTAATGTTTGATCAGTACCATGTAAATTTTTGGCTTTTCTTCTGAGTTTTCCTGCATAGATCTCAAAACAAGTGTTGCGCAATATAGGGATGATGCGATGCCATGAAATGCAGTCAATTTCCCTAGAAATGCCGGTTTTAAGGTCTAACACATGTAATCTGATATTTTGCGACAGATTTGCTAATATGTGAAATATGAATGCCGAACACTTCTATATGAATGCAACTGATAGGGAAATTGTCGGTTAAAATATGCAATATTTTCGACTAATCAAATTCCCCCAAACTTAATTTCGATCGTCTCGAGCGAACTTTTTATTTAAAACGAGAAGGGGAAAATAAAGAAAGAGAAAAACTAACTAGCACACTTTCGTAGGCAACACGATTGCACTGAGCACGTGCAACAAGCCTTTAAAGCTCTAGGTGTCCCTAGTAGGAGGAGTGTTGTCTCCTGAGGGTTTTCAGCGGATTGCACCCACAAAATCCAATAGTAAAAGAAAGATCATGAATATTACATTTAAAGAAAAGAATTGTAAAAGAAAAGCCTTGAAAATTAGGGTTTCCAACTAAGCTAGCTTTTCGGTTGTCATGAGCCCTATCTTAATGGTCATGAAAAGATGTCAGAAATCACGTCCTCCCTCAATAAAACATCGTCTTATGTTTCATTCCTATCTTTCTTCCAAAACATCGATCATATCACCCTGCGTGTGTGTAAAGGACTTCCCTACACCCGGAGAATTCAATTCAAGCTATCATACTCTTGCCCATCAGCCTCAGTACTTTTTACTTAATGAATATTTAGATGAATTTTCTCACACACTTTCATGCGACCGTTAATACTTCTTGAGGTACTAACCGACCGATTACTCATGTGTTTGCTTATTTGGTGTATTTTCCTCGTCTTGCACCACCTCAGGCATAGCAGTGACTCCCAGACCAGTTGGCCTTAGGGCACTAGGTGAAGATGCACCCTAGCTATACATTTTTATTGCCCTCGGCGATAAAAAAACCAGTGTCCATTTTTCTCACCACTTTATATATTTTTATTCACTTTTTTTTTATTTCCTTCATACATCGGCTTTAAGACAAGAGCATTTCAAGGTATCCTCTACTATCCCAGGATTCAAGACGTGTGTAAGTGCGAATAGCAGGGTAGCAATGTTCAAAATGTTTGGCTTCCAGAATAGAAAATATTTTTCAGACTTAGTTTTATCCTCAGATTAGTGACGTCCTTCATCTTACTAACCCTTGGGACAACGGCTCATAACTACTTATTACTAGTTCGTATAAGAAAACTTCTAATTTTCTTAGTTTTCTTAAATTTTTCTAATCTCATGGATGTAATTGTTCATTATCTAAACTTTTATTATCTTATTTATGTACAAAAAAGTTTAAATATTAAAATATTTTTAAATTTGAAATTTTTTTAAATTTTTGTGGGTTTTGAAAATTTTTATAGATTTTTAAAAGAAATGTTTTGTGCTTATGCAGATGATATGCAAATGATGCAAAAATAAGCACAAACCTCCCCCAAACTTGATTTCAACAGTGTTCTCACTGTTGCCAATCGCTATACCTACAAAAACTGTAAGCCTGGGGGGAATTATTAGTTGGGGCAAAATATATAAGTGAAGAACTTCCCCCAAACTTATTCTTTTTACTCACTTCCATCCAAAAGATGATGCAAAAATATATAGGATATGAAGGTGAGACGGAGGAATTTTAATCCAAATAAACTGGCTCTTGTAAGAACAAGAGCTCCTCCGTGGGGTCAGTGGAAAAGTACGGCTTTAGTCTATGTCCATTCACTTTGAAAAATGTGCCGTTTTTAACATTTTCTACTTCTACTTCCCCGTGCGGGTATACAAACCGCACAATAAAAGGTCCTTTCCACCGAGATCGGAGCTTACCCGCGTGAAGGTGTAAGCGTGAATCATAAAGAAGGACTTGTTGACCAGGTGAAAATGTTTTCCTCAAAATGTTTTTATCGTGAAAAACCTTAGTCCTATTCTTTACAATTACAGCGTTATCATAAGCTTCATCGCGGAGTTCGCTTAGCTCATTTAGTTGCAGCTTCCGAAAGTTGCAGGCTTCTTTTAGATCAAAGTTTATTTCCTTTATAGCCCATAATGCTTTATGCTCTATCTCGACGGGTAAGTGACATGCCTTTCCAAACACTATCCTCTATGGAGACATCCCTAGGTTGGTTTTCTATGCAGTTCTGAATGCCCAAAGTGCATCCGTCAGTTTGGTCGACCAGTCTTTTCTATTCTTAGCAACAGTCTTCTCCAGGATAAGTTTGATCTGTCTGTTTGAAATCTCAGCCTGCCCGCTCATTTGGGGATGATAGGGTGTAGAAAGTCGGTGGTTGATTGCGTATTTCCGCATCAGAGTCTCGAAGGACCTGTTGCAGAAATGTGTCCCATTATCGCTAATAATAGCGTGTGGGTGTCCAAATCGCGAAAAGATATTCTTTTTCAAGAACTTAATGACAACTTTCCTGTCATTAGTGCGACATGGAATGGCTTCAACCCACTTTGAGACATAATCAACTGCCAGTAGTATGTACAAATTCCCAAAGGAGTTGGGAAAGGGACCCATAAAATCAATGCCCTAAACATCGAATATTTCAACAACCAGAATGGGTTGCTAAGGCATTTCATTTCTCCGGGATATTCTACCCATGTACTGACACTGTGTACAGGTTTTGCAATGCTCAAATGTGTCCTTGAATAAGGTCGGCCAATAAAATCCACATTGCAAAACCTTTTCCGCTGTCTTTTTAGGACCGAGGTGACCCCCACAGGCCTGATCATGACAAAAAGAAAGAACTCTCTTGAACTCATCTTTCGGGACACACCGGCGAATGATCTGATCAGGACAATATTTAAACAAATATGGTTCGTCCCAGTAAAAGTGTTTTACTTGGGAAAGAAAACGGTATTTGTCCTGTTTTGACCAATCGCTCGGTATAAGTTCCGTGATAAGATAGTTCACAATATCCCTGAACCATGGTTCAGCGAATACGTTCAAGAGTTGTTCATCAGGGAACAAATCATTGATCGGCAGGGTCACAGGGGAAGAAATGATGCGTGAAAGATGGTCGGCTACTACGTTTTCACATCCTTTCTTATCTTTGATAACAAGATCAAATTCTTGTAACAGAAGGATCCAACGTATTAGTTGACCTTTTGCATCTTTCTTCGCCAGAAGATGTTTTAAAGCGGAATGGTCAGTGTACACAACTATAGGAGAGCCAATTAAGTAAGGCCTGAATTTTTCTAAAGTAAATACAACTGCTAAAAGTTCTTTCTCGGTAGTTGTATAATTGATTTGAGCATCATTCAGGGTCTTACTTGCATAGTATATCACGTGTGGCATCTTTTCGATGTGCTGTCCTAAGACTGCACCTACTGCAAAGTCGGATGCGTCATACATTAGCTCAAAGGGGTAGTCCCAATTTGGAGACGATAAAACGGGGGCTGAAGTGAGTGAGTGTTTAAGTGAGTCGAAAGCTGTCTCACAGTCCGAGTCAAAGTGGAAGGTCGTATCCTTGGCTAGGAGAAGAGTTAAAGGTCTAGCAATTTTGCTAAAATCCTTAATGAATCTCCTATAAAAGCCCGCATGGCCGAGGAAAGATCGAATATCTCTGACGCTTTTGGGATGAGGGAGGTTTTGAATGACATCTATCTTAGCTCTGTCAACCTCAATGCCTTTCTGTGAAATAACATGTCCTGGTACAATTCCTTCTTGGACCATGAAATGGCATTTTTCCCAGTTCAATGTTAAGTTCTTCTCTTTGCAACGAGTAAGAATTGCGTCAAGATTCGATAGGCAATCAGAAAAAGAGTCTCCAAAAATCGAGAAATCGTCCATAAAGATCTCCAGAAAATTCTCTACCATATCAGAGAATATCCCCATCATACACCGCTGAAAGGTAGCGGGAGCATTGCATAACCCAAAGGGCATGCGACTGTAAGCAAAGGTACCAAAAGGACAAGTAAAAGTGGTTTTATCTTGATCCTTTTTGGTGATGGGGACCTGATTATAGCCTGAGTATCCATCCATAAAGCAATAATACTCTCGTCCCGCTAAGCGTTCCAGCATTTGATCAATGAATGCTAGAGGAAAGTGGTCTTTCCTCGTGGCAGCATTGAGTTTTCTATAATCAATACATACATGCCACCCAGTTTGGGTGCGGGTCTGAATCAACTCATTTGCCTCATTGGTAATAACAGTGATGCCGGATTTCTTAGGAACGACATGTATAGGACTCACCCATTGGCTATCGGAGATGGGGGTATATAATACCATTATCTAGGCATTTGACGATCTCTTTCATCACTGCTTCCTTCATGACGGGATTTAACCGTCTCTATGGTTCTCGGGTTGGTCTGGCATCATCCATCACATGTATATGATGTTCAACAATCAAGGGACTAATCCCTTTGATGTCCGCCATACTCCAACCGAACGCCTCTTTGTTAGATCTCAATACCGATAAAAGTGCATTCTCTTGCTCTGATGCAAGAGAAGCGGAAATGATAACCGGTAAAGACTCATTCTCACCAAGATATGCATATTTAAGGTGAGAAGGTAAAATTTTTAGATCTAAAGCTGGCGGAGAAATAATAGAAGGAGGGATCATCGAGTGATTCTCGGAGTTACAAAGAAGCTCAGAGCCTGTGAAAGATACAGACTCGGGTGGAGAAAAGTCAGGAGTGCAGGAATCAAATGTTGGAAAAGTGTCCTCGCTAAGATCATGTGTAAGATCAAGCAGAGATGTGGTAATGTCGTCGAGATCTAGAAAGCAAAGATTCTCAGCTCCACAACTATCGGGAGCGATCTCGTGGACAGAGCACACATCTAGAATATGAGGAGAGGGTTCTGATGGCTGACTTCCAACTTTGTAGATGTTTAGTTCAATGGTCATATTTCCAAATGATAAGTTCATTGAACCATTTCTACAGTTTATAACAGCATTGGAAGTGGCAAGGAAAGGACGACCCAGAATCACCGGAATTTGGCCCCGGGGGTTTGCTACAGGCTGTGTATCGAGTACAATGAAGTCTACAGGGAAAACAAATTTCCCGACCTTTATCAACATATCCTCTAGTTCACCCCTTGGTTTGGTGATTGAACGGTCTGCCATTTGGAGAGTGCAGTGAGCAGGTTTCAACTCTCCAATCCCTAATTGCTCATATACAGAATATGGAAGTAGGTTAACACTTGCGCCAAGGTCAAAAAGAGCACGATTTATGTTTTTACCCCCAATAGAAATCGATATTGTAGGACATCCTGGGTCCTTTCGTTTCTTTGATAGCTGTGGGATAAAAGCAGTGCTGATATTATTAGACATGAAGACCTTCTTCGGCACTTGAGTCTTCCTCTTCCTAGTGCACAAGTCCTTAAGAATTTTCGCATAAGCTGGGACTTGTTGAATTGCATCTAGGAGAAGGATATTGATGTTAACCTGTTTGAACATTTCTATAATTTTCTCCATATGTGGACTCGTTCTGTTTCCCCTTAACCGATTCGGGTAAGGAGCTTTCGCAATAAGCATCGGGTCCATCATAGGAGAAGGAAGAGGGGGTAGAAGAGATCCCAAAAGAGGTGTGGGGACCGTCTGTGGAGAACTAGAAGGGCTATACTGAGGTGTCGAGCCTAGTGGGAAATGGAGAATAGGCTCGCGAGAAGGTGGTGTGGTAGAAGAACAAGGATCAGAAGGAGAAGTGTGTGTGTGTGGAAAGGTCTCAGCCGGGGCGTTGATATGATTTTCAGTATCATCAACTTCTTCCCCAACATGGTTGTTCAGCACTCTTCCCGATCTCAACGTTGTGACGGCATTTACATTGTAATGCCCAGGATTCTGTAGGGGTTGAGAGGGAAGTTTCCCTTTTTCTCTCGCACTCATTTCGGCTTTAAATCGTGCGATTTCAGCTTCCATCGTTTTGATACTCTCAGCTTGGGACGCTGAGTTTTTCTTTATCTCACTGATGGAAGATCTAACCTCAGCCGAAACCTCTATGAAATTTGACAAAAGTGATTTCATGGTTTGAGTGAATTGAAAGAACTCATCAGAACAGGTCATAGGATTAGACTGTGCAGGAGTGTTGACCTGATTTTGGAAGTTTTGTGACTAATAGGGGTGCTGAGTGATTTGAAGGGGTTGCTGTGGTGGAGGAAGAGCCCTTTGAAATTGATTCGTGTTTGGAACCGTGTTTTGAGATTGGTTTTGGTTCCAAGCGAAATTCGGGTGATTCCTCCAACCCTGATTGTACGTGGAAGAATATGGATCGTTTCTAGGTCTTTGAAATGCGGCATTAGAATGCTCGTGACCTTGAAACGCAGAGTTTAATGGACATTCTTCCGTTAAATGAGACGGATCAGAACAGCACCCACAAACAGTTTTGGGGAGCGACATTGGGTTTAGGGAGGCTGCTGCAAATTTGTGTTCCATAGCGTCGAGCTTCTTTTGCATTGCTGCCATCTCAGCTCGAACACCTATGGACACATCTATTTGGTGTATGCCACCCCTATTCAATGGTTGGGTTCCACTCTCCCACTGTAGTGATTTTTCAGCGAACTCTTCTAAATACTTCCAAGCTTCCCCATCATCTTTGGTCATAAAAGTACTTTGACACATGTTTTCAAGGCTCTGTTTAGTGTTTGGGTTAATGCCCTCATAAATGATTCGGCAAAGCTCCCATCTCGGGATGCCGTGATGAGGACACTGAACCAATAGATCCTTGAAACGTTCAAAGCATTTAGAGAATGGTTCAGTAGGGAGCTGGGCAAATTGATTCAGTTCGCTACGGATTCGAGCTGTCTTTTGTATTGGGTAAAATTTCTTAAGGAATGCAACGACGAATTCTTACCAATTCGTAATAGAGTGTACGGTAGTGTTATATAACCACTTCTCGGCTATATCGCACAAAGTAAATGGAAGAAGTCGTAGACGCATAGCATCCACTGAAAGTTGTGACGTACCCATCATTGCGCATACGTTTTCAAATTTGGTAATGAAAACGTAAGCGTCCTCAGTCTCGAGTCCGTGGAATTTGGGTAAAAGATTGATATACTGGGGCTTAATGTCAAAGTTATCCCCGTTGGCTGGTGGTGTGGATAAGCAGGTTGAAAGAGGACCTCGAATAGGGTAGCACCTCTCCTGGAGAGAGATGCGGGGTGGATTCTGCGCACCAACGGACGGCGGCAGATTAGGGTTAAAGAAGTTCGATGGATTCGGATCCATCGGTGTGGGTGTGGTAGTGAGTAAACGAAAGGTAAATGGAGAAATATCGACTTCGTAGTCGATAAAGGGTACGCGGACTAAACGGGCACTAGAATCCCGTGTCCAGCCTATCTTGCACTAAAATGGGTTAGTACAAGTGGCAGCGTTGACTTATAATTAGGGGTATGAATGAATGCGGTGTTTGCTTTGAAAAAAAAATGATGCGACAAAACAAATGCAACAACAAAAAACCGTAGAATTTAGTGGTCACCTAGGTCCGGCTCTAGACCGCTCCTAACTGCCAAAAGATAAGTCGCAGGATAGAATCCTCCACTGCCGTTTTGTCCCCCTGTGGCCGGATAAGTGCCAGGTAAGTGGGAAGGTACTCCACTACGTAAATAGTGGGCCTAATTAAAAACCACTAGCCTTAGACACACTTGCCTTAGACACCACAAGAAAACACGGATAAGCAATGAATTACCCACGGCTTTCTTTTGTCCTAAGTGAGCGCGACGGTTCTTAGAGTCATCTCTAGATATTTTTTAGTTAATGAGGGTAATGCGGATGCAGGTTTTACGATTTTTGGGGCCTAGGAAGGGTAATGAAATCCCCACCTAATTTGGATTTGGCTGTGCCCCTTAATATCCGTATTTAAAATGCAAACAACCAAGAAACAAAATCACGCACAAATTTACTTTTGCAATTTGCGAGTTGGGATTATTTGCAAAGAAGACTGCAGAAAATTATTAGTTGGAGCTAAAAAGAGGAGAGAGGAGAAGGTAAGAAATTACCTGAAGCAAAAATTTTGCAGAGATCCCCCAAGAATGCCGCGGTTCCGCCGCATATGGGTACTAAGACCGCGGTTCCGCGGCTGAATGGTGAGATCACTCCACCAAAATTCACCAGGGAGCTTCTGTAGACTCCCTCTGCTCTCTGGTCTATTCCAATTTTTTTTTCCAATTTCCAGCAATCTCCAGATCTCGTTGCAATGAACCACAAAAAATCGTTTAGGGTTTGCACGAATTTTGATCTCAAAAATCACAATGGAATAAATCTTTCAATTCAACTTTAATATGAAACGAATTAGCGCGCGATCCCCGGCAACGGCGCCATTTGATTTAATGTATTTCTCGATTGGGATGTAAAAGCAAGTATCGAATCAATTGTTTCCCGATAACGGTTTCATTTGATCGATAACAGTATCTTGTATCAGTAATTAGAAAATTGTATAAAGAAATCACAACCAAAGAATTATATTTGACCGCAATCAATTACGGTGTCAGTTGTAGAACGTAAGCGAGTGCGGATCGTCCACAGGGATTGTGCGATTCGTTTCAATGTTCGATTTGTTTGAATTGAAAAGTTAATCGAAAAGAAAAGAAAGCATGATTCAAGATTTATCAATTATTTCAAGTGTCACTATTCTATTCAAGAATCAAGAAAATGATAAACAATCGAGAATCGGGTTTCGATGATATTTCCAACCAAATGTCAAGAATCTAAATGAGGCTCGTAGGAATCGATCGGATCTATAGACGTGATGTAATATCAAGATATCGTGTTCTTGTCCTTCGAAGAATTGATACTAGATCGATGATGATCGACGAGAGTTTGGGCTTTCTCGTGAAACTAGGGTTTCATCATTTAACCCTTGTTCTTTCGTCGATATCATTCACATTCTAGCCTCTAGCAATTTCAAGAAACGATCGTAACTCCCCAATTTCAAGCGATATCAATCAAGAAAGCATCGCAACAAAATTGGGTCGTCGATTCTTGAACTTGCTAGAGTTAACAAAACTCGTAGGAATCAAGAATCGTTTTCAGATATATTACATCATCATTCTATTGATCGTCTCGACTCCTCGACGAGCGGAGTTTATTCACACATCATCACACAGAAAGAATTCAAGAATTGAAAAGATATCATGATGCAAGAACTTAAAGAAAACAAGATAAAAGAATATCACCTTTTATTTATATCAACAATTTGATTACAGTCGCTCAAGAACAACAAGAGGAAGAACTAAATTTTCGATCTGGCGTCGCTTTTCTCCGTGAGTCGTGGATCGGCTTGGACCACTTGCTCTGTTGAAGATCGGTTCTGCTCATAAAAGGTTGACAGGATTCTTGCTTGATTTGGTACTCGGGATCTTGACTTTTGATTGGAATTAGGGTTAGGGTTTCACACAAGCCTTCTCACTAGACTTGTGGAAGAAGATGAAGAAAGAGAGTGAATGGATCAATCAATTTCAATGAATCAATAATATCTTTACAAGTGAGCCTAGGGTCCTATTTATAGATCTCCCAAACCCTAAGCCTTGAGTTTAAAATTACAATTCCCTCCAAAAGTTTGTTGAGGCTTCTAGATAGTAGTTTGTTAGGAGCTAGCTTAGGCTTTAAGCTAGGATTAATTAAGCATTAGAACCCTAGTTTGCTGATCTGGCAGAAGTCTCTGGAGTCTTCTGGAACTTGTTGTATCTTTCTGAACTGTAGGAGCTGAGGTAAGAATTCTGCAGCAAAATTGGATGGATGACGTGGCAAGGCCGCCGCGGAACCGCGGCGCAAGCCGGCTCCGGCCGCGGTTCGGCGGCCATGTTGGCTCCTTAGGACTTGGGCTCTTTGCAGTGGTCTTGGTTTGACACTTGGGGCTTTATCTGATATGTTGATTTGTATTTGTCCCTTTGGATTGATACCAGAACTGAAATCATTGAGTTGGCGTAATGTTTGATTAGTACCATGTAAATTTTTGGCTTTTCTTCTGAGTTTTCCTGCATAGATCTCAAAACAAGTGTTGCGCAATATAGGGATGATGCGATGCCATGAAATGTAGTCAATTTCCCTAGAAATGCCGGTTTTAAGGTCTAACATATGTAATCTGATATTTTGCGACAGATTTGCTAATATGTGAAATATGAATGCCGAACACTTCTATATGAATGCAAATGATAGGGAAATTGCCGGTTAAAATATGCAATATTTTCAACCAATCAATGCATTTCAGCAAAGACCGAGAAATGATCCATACTCTTCCACCTACAATCCCGGTTGGAGGAACCACCCCAATTTCGCCTGGAATCAGAATCAGCAGCAATTCCAAGGCAACAATTTCCAGAGGCCCCCTCCTCCGCAACAACAAGCGCAACAACAAACTCAACATCAGTTTCAGCAGCCCTTCCAACCCCAACCTTTTCAAAATCAGACGAAAAACTTTGCACCCTACAATTCTTTTCCCCAAAACAACTTTGTTCCGTCAAACAACGATATGGTTTCCTCGCTAGAACGAAGTCTGGAGGCGTTCGTTAAACAATCCACACAATCCACCACCAACATCCAGTCTTCCATTCAGTCCTTGGTGCAACACACTGCCGCTCACGGGCAAAGCATCAAAACCATCGAAGCGCAGATTGCACAACTGAATGCGGCCTTAAGCGAGCGAGAGAAGGGGAAGCTTCCGTCCCAACATCTCCCAAATCCCGGTCACCCACATAATGTACATGTTGCTCTTGAACAACAGAACAATAATGTGAGTGCCGTGACTACATTGAGATCGGGAAGGATGCTGCAAAACAACATTGGCACACGGATCGACGATGATGCCCCGGCCACTTCTTCTTCTTCTTCTTCTTCTCCTTCCTCATCTTCTGAGCCTAGTCTTCATTCTTCAAAAGGCTCTCCTTCTTCTTCTTCTGCTCTGAACGGACCCACTTCTCACTCCACGAAAACACCAGTTCTGGGATCCGTTCCAGCTCCACAATCTCCTCCACAAGCAGTGGACTCAACTAATTTTAAAAACGCTCCATTTCCAAACCGGTTGAGGTCCAATAAACAAAATCCACAAATGGAGAAGATTCTAGAGTTATTTAAGCAGGTTAACATAAAGATTCCCCTTTTAGATGATGTCCAACAAGTCCCTTTTTACGCGAAAATCTTAAAGGACTTGTGCACGAAAAAGAGGAAGTCTCAGGTACCCAAGAAAGTTTTCTTGGCTAGTGCTGTGAGTGATGCTCTTACCCAATCTTTACCGCAAAAACGGAAGGACCCTGGCTGTCCTACGATTTCTATTACCATTGGGGATAAGAACATCAACCGCGCACTATTAGATCTTGGTGCCAGTGTTAACCTACTTCCGTACTCAGTATATGAGCAACTAGGTGTAGGAGAGCTGAAACCCACACACTGCACTCTCCAAATGGCCGATCGATCGATCACCCATCCTAGGGGTGAGCTAGAGGATGTGTTAATCAAGGTTGGGGACTTCATTGTTTTAGACACACAGCCTGTAGCTAACCCCCGGAATCAAATTCCGGTGATACTCGGTCGCCCATTCCTTGCAACTTCAAATGCTGTGATCAATTGTCGAAATGGTTCGATGAACCTATCTTTTGGAAATATGACAATTGAACTCAACATTTTTATGTTGGGGAATCAGCCCTCCGAACCTAATGCTCACATACTAGACGTTTACTCGATCCAAGAGATCACCCCGGAAGAGTGTGAATTCGAGGAGTTTCTGTTCGATCACGATAACCTTAACGGCACTAGTGCGTTCCTCTTCGAACCTGCTACTGTTTCTGCGCCCGACAATGACTACGAGTGTTTCACTTTCTCGAACGATCTTAGCCACTCACCACCCGAGTTTGAATCCTTCGAATTTCTGGAAGAGTTACATGAACCATCCAACTCGGTCGCTTACACTCGTTTTGATCCTTTGCTGGAATCCTTTGAGTTCGAGACCTTTTCACCAATCTTGCCTTCAATCGTTTCACCTCCAACGCTCGAACTCAAGCCTTTGCCGTCACACCTTAAGTACGCTTACCTGGGTGAAAACGAGACCCTCCCTGTTATCATCTCGGCTTCTCTAGCTCACGAGCAAGAGAAAGCCCTTCTTGCGGTCTTGCACAGCAATAGGCAAGCTTTTGGCTGGTCCATGGCGGACATCAAGAGGATTAGTCCCCTGATCGTTGAACATCACATTCATCTGATGGATGATACCAAACCAGCCAGGGATCCACAAAGGCGGCTCAACCCAGTCATGAAGGAGGCTGTGAAAAAGGAAATCGTAAAGTTTCTGGATAGTGGTATCATTTACCCTATCTCTGATAGCCAGTGGGTTAGCCCCATTCACGTTGTCCCCAAGAAATCAGGCATAACGGTCATCACTAACGAGGCAAATGAGTTAATCCCTACTCGCACCCAAACTGGGTGGCGAGTATGCATCGATTACCGAAAACTCAACGCCGCAACGCGGAAAGACCACTTTCCGCTACCTTTCATTGACCAAATGATTGAACGATTGGCCGGACACGAGTACTACTGCTTTCTTGATAGCTACTACGGCTATAATCAAATTCCCATCGCCGAAAAAGACCAGGACAAGACCACATTCACTTGTCCTTTCGGCACGTTTGCATATCGTCGCATGCCCTTTGGGTTATGCAATGCGCCATCCACCTTCCAACGGTGTATGATGGGAATCTTTTCAGACATGGTAGAAAAATTCCTGGAGATCTTCATGGGCGATTTCTCCATCTTTGGCGATTCCTTTAACGAGTGTTTGATGCATCTTGACGCTGTCCTTACCCGATGTAAGGATAAGAACCTCACTTTCAATTGGGAGAAGTGCCACTTCATGGTGCGCGAAGGTATTGTCTTAGGACATTGTTAGTTATATGTATGCCCTAGAGGCCATTCCTATACATAGGATGTATATTGTAGTGGATGCTTGGACATATATAGGGAGGACTTTCTTGCTCGACATGATAGTATGCTATCTGGTTGCTCTTTACCTTAACGTGTACACTGATTGTCTCTCTGTTACATGTTGGTAAAGCCCTTAGGATGTGTACTTGACTACCTGGACTATGATGCGGATCATACTAGTGGGGACATGGTAGTCCATAAGTACATCCTTCAAGGTCCCTAGTCGTGGGTGTATCGAGATGGGGCATCGATATACCAGAGTAGACTAGCGTATATCTTCTCGACCCATACAGATGGGCGATGGATGATCCCATATCCATTGGTGTTTGACATCAGAGATGATATACGGGTGCTCAGTGGAGACTGGGTACACTGGACGGACTCGCCGAGAACTCCCAGATGGTATTATACCTCACGTCAGATGGCGGTTCTCTGGTGACACTGGTACAGGTTAGTCTGTAGACCCGAGATCGTCATAGAGTCTTGTGTGATTCCTACTGTGCTTTGATTTCCACCTTACCACGTCAAAGAGGGCATGCAAAACGGTGGTTTTTGGGTACAGTCCCGAATCACATGGAGGCAATGAGCGATAGGAGGGGATTCGTCTCTCCCGGTATAGGGAGTTGATGTTGCGCTGTGTTCGATTGGCTATAACCGGAAAACCCTGGCCAGGGTGGCTGAGATTTTCTGGTAAGTGTTACCAGTAGTTTCTCGAACTGTTATAGACCTCATATCGACACGATTTATCGAGCTACTAGGGTCTGACATTTACCACCCCTAGGCGAGATATGCGACATATCAGACGATCAAACCGGACTGTACGGTAAGTGTTGCTGGTTGGATTCACAGGAGTGTGAGCGGGCTTGCTCGTCGATCTTCTGACGCTCAATACCCGGGTGGCCGTTACGTTTAGCAGACAGCTTGCGGCTTGTGGGTGTTTGATATGATCATCACCTGCTACCGGCGTATTGACGAGTTTTTAGAGTCCTACACAGAGGTTTCCTGGCTCAAACGAAACGAAATAGGAGCGCATATGAGATATGTGCGGGACCGAGAATATTGCGTGTATGTGATACCGTATTCAATTCTCGCGATGAATGTATCGATTATTTGTATGCGATATAACCTAGTTATCGAATCGAGGATTGATTCGATAAGTCGATACATTGGATATTAGTCGGTCATATGCGATATGACCGGATCGTTAAATCAAGTGTTGATTTAATGATTTAATGTATAATTATATATTTGATATATTACTTTACATTAACTAATATTGGTTCACTTAAGATGTTCTTCTCACTTGTTTGTGCACATTGTATATGTGATATATTTTTGTGCACAAGTTTGTATCATGTTTGATGATACATGCAAACTTGGGTGTGTATGATTAAACCATGGTTATGTTAATGGTTAGGGTTTTGATTTACTTATTTATTTATTCTCTTTATTCTTTTTTGGCAAAAAGAGAAATGGTGGCTTGCTTTGTTTTATAGTTGAAGCTTCTTGAAGCTTTGAAAAAGTCTACCATTTTTGTTTCATGCTAAACCTAACCATTCACCTAACCCTAGTTTATTCTCTACACTTGTTAATCTAACCCAAGGTTGCATAATGATAAGAATGACTTATTTTCTATTTTCCAATTATTCTTATCATATTCTTTTTCTTCTTCTTCTTCTTCTTCTTCAACAAGAAGAAAGCTTGCCACCATTAATGGCAACATGAGAAAAAGAGTGAGAAATCCAATTCTAAAGTGAACCCACTTCCTTTTTCTTCATCCTCTACCACTTGCCAAGTAGTATATGGTGTTTTCTTCACAAGTTTCATGACTTGGTGAAGTTGGAGCTTGATCTTGAGTTGCCTCGACGTAGATCATCTTCGGCATCGAAGTCGACGACCTAGCCCGATCATTTCTTCGATGAAACCACCGCGAGAGTCCGGGATCCGATGGGTACAGCGGAGGGATGTCATCACGGAGCTAAGGAAGTGGAGGACCGGATCTACAAAGTTATAGTCACTTCCCTTTTTAGCAGTAAAGTTGTTTATTCGCATTTGTTTTCGCCTAAACTCTAGTTAACGATCGCATTAGGGTTTCTCGGCACCGGAATTTTTTGAAATTGGCATGGTCGATGCCTTGTGAGACCACATTAGCATGCCTTGGAATCCTACAGTGGTATCAGAGACTAGCTAGAGCCTTAGGCGATGCGTAGACGATGTTAGAAATCCGATCGAACCCCGAAACCCTATTCGATGCCATTCTCTGTACTTTTTTCAAAACTGTGCATTTTCATAATTAAAATTATGCTGAAAAATCAGCAGGCGTTTCTAGGAGTTACTGTGAAATTCGAGTGGCTAATTTGACTAAGGCGCGGCGGAACCGCGGCACGAGCTTGGCTCGTGCGGCGGTTCCGCGGCCAAGTAGTCACATCAGATTTTGAAAATTGCACAGTAATTCCTATATTTTAGTGCTGTATTTTCTGGGAATTTTTAACTTCTACTCAAGAGTTGAGTTTTTTGGGTTGTATTAGGGATTCGATGATTCGATCGGTTTATTTAACTTCGTCTATGTGTTTTCCGGATAATTTAAGAATATGTTAAAAAGTTCGACCGGATATAAATACCCAATTTTTCCCCTGCCGGAAAATTTCCAAGTGTTGGATTTTTCCGTAGTTTGAAAACGTTCTAAGTAGTGCAAGTAACGCGATGGACCCTCTAGAAGACAACAAACCTTAACTCGATTATGTGACCGTCTTGAACTGCCCTTTGAACCTTAGGGTTTGGGGCAGTACGGCGTGCCACATGTGAGGCGTTGGCTTGACCCTTCTACGGCTGGACCATTGGTATTGTGGCATGAAGTGAATGTTTTTAAGCTTGTTTCATGTGTTGAGATGTTTCGGGAAAACTTGGGTGTTCGATTGTTCGATCGGAAAGTTTAACATTTTCTGTTTATCTGGAATGTGATACAATATTTGGAATCCACAAATGGTTATGAGATAACTTAATGAATGTTATAAACATAGCAGTTTAGTCTCACTTGATCAGTTGCCACGGAATTTTGATGCGATCAAAAGTCCGTCGCAATCGCGTAGCGTACGCGGATACTCGCCGGGTAAACTTAATGGACAGCCTCACCCCATAGCCCCGACCAAGTGACTGTAGCAGAACCCCGTCGCCGATAGCATCCATTCGGGTGCTCGCGGCAGCGGTGTTCCGCCTTGGTGCACTTCGTCGACGGTATCGGGGGTGCGGCCGTCTACTGAAGTTTGCGACGAGCATTCGATCAGGATGTCGGGAATCTTGTTGAATTGCCCGACTTCATATTGAAAAGTGTTTTCGATAATAAGACTAAAATGCGTGGTTTATAATTGTTAGGCATGTGATGTCTAAGGAATTCATTTGATTAGGCATTCGATGTCTATGCAGGTTGCAGATTCCAACTATTGTAGTTTTACACTTTCTTTTCTGCGACCGTAAGTGTAATATGTGATATCGCCGGTTTCGTTACTATATGTCAACGACAATTGGGATGGGCATATTTACTTATGTTGATGACATGTGATGTTATGTGTTGCTGGATATGTTATATTGGATCGTCGTGTTTGAATAGCCGGGTTTTTTTTTATGTGTGATGAGTGTTTTTCATTTTCCTTCATGTAAAAACTTGTATGTAATATTCTTTTAATGGGGCACTTCCAGGTTGCGGATGTTGTCACCATTTGTATATTATTTACTTTTCCGCATTAGGATAGACCCAAGGAGGGGAGCATAAGTAACCGGGTACTAGGGTCCAGTGGAAGACCATATCGAGGAGTCGAGTCCGGGTCTCCTAACCCTAGAATTAGTAGGGTTGCTTGCCGCTCTCGTAGGGGTCTACGGGTGTGGGATTGGCTATTCATCACGACCGTGGAATCCGTGTTTTATACTGGCTCGTATTAAAAACACGGACGTCCTAGTATATCCAATATTTCATATGATATTTTCTGCTGCGTTATCTGTGATGTGATCATGTGATATGTTCTGTGATAGATACTTTATATAGTATATATAATATATTATATAGACGTTACTTATGTTTTACACCCGCGCTAGCCCTGCCCCGCTCTGTCGTTAGTTACCTAACCTAACGGTGCACGAGGAGACATCGAGGCGAATGCGGATGGCATAAGTGTACGTCGTATTTATCTGTGATGTTTAGGTACTTAAATGATGGGACTTCATTAATGTGATTAATGAAATAAAAGAAACCTAAAGATGTTGTAGAATCGAATTTCAAAAATAAAACAGGTAGCAACAGTTCTTGATTTGCACAGCGGTATATATGATATATCCTGTACCTTATTCGATGAGGAAAGGGCCGACGATCCCTTCACCGGGAGTGACCCATTTAGCAATAACTGGCAGATGCTACACCCCTCGGTTTGTCTTTTGATTGCTTCTATAGTTTCTACTTTGTACAGCGATATATGTGATATATCCCGCACCTCATTCGACGAGGAAAGGGCCGACGATCCCTTCACCGGGAGTGACACCTTTAGCAAAACTAGAAAAGCCTCAAAAACATTCCATTTCAAAATTCATTCGATCCTACAACGATATCAAGTTCATTACGCAATAGGTTTTCAGAAAAACCTGTCGTGGCCCTCCGTCATTTCAGATAAGTCCTACTTAGTATTCGTGCTACGTTTGTTGACCTCCGTCAAGGCGTAGTGTGCGGTAGCTATCTAGTATTTATCTGCTTATGCATATGATGCAGATTGGATTAGGGTAGTCGTGCGACCTTATTGACCTCCGTCAAGGGTCGTGCGGGTGGGTTTGATTCAATCAAGAAATGACGGGTTGAACTTGACTAGTAGCCTATGGTTTGTTGACCTCCGTCAAGGTCATAGGGTGCTAGGGGCAAAATTATCGGGAATTTCAAGTGTTGAAATTTGCAATGAGATTGCATACCTTCTATGAGATAGTTGGATCCCGATTCCCGCTGCGAGTAAGAGTTACTCCTGGGAGAGTTTTACACATTACAATTAGCCGATCAAGTAGGTGTCTAGAAAGATGTTAACGAGGTTACGCCTATGGGAAAACGAGGTTTACATTAATTAGGTTCGTGCGAAAGCACGGGGGACCTCCCTCAAAGTACCGACACTGGCCTGGCTGAAAGATTGGCGAACTTGTAGTGTGTAATTAATCCCGGCTAGTCTTTCCTTTTAGGGTTTGAAGGAAGATTTGATAAAAACAGTGGGAGCCATCCTGATTAGATAAAATAATAACCAATCTATTCTTGCAAGAGCGCACGCTGAGTGTTTTCTTCTCTCTCTCTCCAGGTAGCGACCATATCATGCCTTAATCAAGATAATAAAACGGATATATTGACCGAACCCGCTTGTTATACTGAGCTGGGGAACGTTGGTCCCGCTCCAACTTATAATTGTTATAAGACAGAGCAGGAAATTGGGGATTACCAGAATTCCCGTGCCGCCCAACCGAAGAGAGTGCATGTTGATGCATCATCTTCGGGTGTGTTCATTACAGAGAACTGTTTCTCAGTATCCTTTACGTCCTGGGTATGTGATACCGGATCAGGATCCCGCATATGTAATATGTTACATAGGCTACAGATAGATAAAGAACTGAGAACGGGTGATAAGTTTCATGAGACAGAAAATGGGGCAAGTGTTGCAGCCAAGTCTGTTGGTCACTGTCGCCCTGTATTACCAATACATTGATTCTGAACAAATGCTAATAGATACCGAACCTGATATACAAAATCATATCAGTCTCTTTATTAGAAAAGAAAGGATATAAATTTGTATTGGTGGATAATGTTTTGAACATTTCCTATATCAAAAGTTGATCGGTTGAGGCACGTTATCTAAAAGCATTAATGTTCTAAATCAAACTACAGTTCTTAGTATACAGAACACGCACAAGTGGAAGAGTTCAGAAATGAACGAATTCTTCTTGAGGTATTGTAGACTAGGTCATATCAATGCGACCCGACTAGCTGAAGTTACATGTAGACGCAAATTTAAATCAGTTTGAATTTACATCTTATGAAACTTGCCAGTCATGTCACAAAGATATAATGACACCAGCTCTGTTTATTAGAAACAGAGAAATAGTTAGTGAACTCTTGGGATGATACATGTTGATGTATAAAGGTCCCCTGTCTACACATGCCAAGACCGGTTCTTTGTACTTCATTACATTCTCTGATGATCTCTCAAGATTCAGACATATGTTCCTGTTGAAACACAAGTCCGAACCTTTTGAGATATTCATGGAATATAAGTTAAAAGTAGAGAACCAAAATGAGGGTATAAGTATTATGTCCTTTGATGCGATCAGGGAGGAGAATACTTGAGCACAGAATTCCTGGACTATTCTAAAGGAGAATGAGATTCTCTCTCAGCATTACTCCTCCGTATACACCATAGCACGATGGTATATCGGGGCGGAGCAATTGCACCCTATTCGATATGGTGCGCTCTATGATGAGAACTACTGAGTTACCTATTTCCTTTTTGGGAGTTATGCGCTTGAGAAGCAGCATAACTATTGAATAGGGTTCGAATCAGATCGCAGCCTACCACTCCATATGAGATATGGTATGGGAAGAGCCCATGTCTTAAGCTAGTTAAGATTTGGGGTTGTCCGGCCTATGTCTAAAAGCAAAATCCGGACAAGCTCGAGGCAAGGTCAGTTATGTAGGACTGGAAAGGTTCCAGCTATGCAAACTACAGCAGATGATTTGGTACAACAAAAGGATTCAGTAGATATCAACGAACCTCAGCCTCTCCGCCGATCTAGTAGGGTTTCTCACCCACCTGAGAGATACTTCAGTTTCTCTATGACAGTGGGAGCGAGGATTGCATCATGAGATGATGACCCAACTAGTTTTGAGCTGGCCATCAGGAGTAGGACTCTATAAGAATGGCTGGATGTTTATCGATCTGAGATGGAATCCTTATATACCAGCAAAGTATGGACTTTGGTTGCTATATCTGAAGGGTTAAATCTCCATCAGGAGCAAGTATATCTTGAGAAGATTACTTGGTGTAGATGGAAAAGTTGAGACTTTAAAAGCTAGACTTGTTAAAGGTTTTCGTCATCGACCAGGCGTGGATAATGATGAAACCTTTTCCAGTGGCTATGCTTAAGTCCATTCGGATCCTACTTGCCATGGCTACATACCAGGACTACGATATCTGGCGGTTGGGTGTCATGACTGCTTTTCTAAAATGATGTTTTAGAAGAGAGCGTCTGTAAGTACACAGCCAGAGGGCTTCGTAGACAGTGGGAGCAGCGGAAACGTGTACAAGATGCTTTATAGGATAAAGCAGGCATCGCGGAGATGGAATGTCTGTTTTGATGTAGTAGTCAAAGAGTTTGACATCATCAAAATGGTAGATGAACCTTGTATAAACAAAAAGGTAGTAGGGAGTATGGTGACGATCGTCGTAGAGTACGTGGATGACATACACTTGATAAGGAAGGAGTTTCCTATGCTACGCTCGATCAATCTCCGCTTATCACAATGATTCTCCATATAGGATCAAGGTGATACCTACTAAATCCTGGGTTTTGGATCTATGAGATAGATCTAAATGGATGTTTGGATTCTCACTAGTTGTAGTGAGATGGTATCAATCGATCCTGGGGAGAATCACTGGAAAGGTTCCAGGGTTATAAGGACGACTGAATGTCAGTCACAGGAATTATCTTTACCCTCAGTAAAGGGACGGTATGTTGGAAGAGTTCCAAGCTAGATACCGTGGCATACTAGACGATAAATGCTAGATACATCGCTACTTAAGATGCTACCAAAGAGGCAGTCTGGATATATTTGTTCATGAGATGAACTTTGTTCCTTCCATTGTGTGACAATGGAGTTGTGGCTTATGCCAAGGAACGTCCGTCCCATCAGTGATCCAGACATATTCTAAGGCAGTATCACCTGATCATGAAGATGGTTGATCTCCAGGGTGATCGAGGTTAGGAGAACAGACTCAGAGGACAACACGGCGGATCCACTCACAAAGGCCTTTTCCCAGAGAGAGACTTTTATGGGATGGTTGAGTATGAGATACTACAACCACTGCGATTAGATGGCCCTAGTGCAAGTGGGAGATTGTTAGTTATATGTATGCCCTAGAGGCCATTACTATACATAGGATGTATATTGTAGTGGATGCTTGGACATATATAGGGAGGACTTTCTTGCTCGACATGATAGTATGCTATCTGGTTGCACTTTACCTTAACGTGTACACTGATTGTCTCTCTGTTACATGTTGGTAAAGCACTTAGGATGTGTACTTGACTACCTGGACTATGATGCGGATCATACTAGTGGGGACAGGGTAGTCCATAAGTACATCTTTCAAGGTCCCTAGTCGTGGGTGTATCGAGATGGGGCATCGATATACCAGAGTAGACTGCCATATATCTTCTCGACGCATACAGATGGGCGATGGATGATCCCATATCCATTGGTGTTTGACATCAGAGATGATATACGGGTGCTCAGTGGAGACTGGGTACACTGGACGGACTCGCCGAGAACTCCCAGATGGAATTATACCTCACGTCAGATGGCGGTTCTCTGGTGACACTGGTACAGGTTAGTCTGTAGACCCGAGATCGTCATAGAGACTTGTGTGATTCCCACTGTGCTTTGATTACCACCTTACCACGTCCAAGAGGGCGTGCAAAACGGTGGTTTTTTGGTTCAGTCCCGAATCACATGGAGGCAATGAGCGATAGGAGGGGATTCGTCTCTCCCGGTATAGGGAGTTGATGTTGCGCTGTGTTCGATTGGCTATAACCGGAAATCCCTGGCCAGGGTTGCTGAGATTTACTGGTAAGTGTTACCAGTAGTTTCTCGAACTGTTATAGACCTCATATCGACACGACTTATCGAGCTACTGGGGTCTGACGTTTACCACCCGTAGGCGAGATATGCGACATATCAGACGATCAGACCGGACTGTACGGTAAGTGTTGCTGGTTGGATTCACAGGAGTGTGAGCGGGCTTGCTCGTCGATCTTCTGATCGCTCAATACCCGGGTGGCCGTTACGTTTAGCAGACCGCTTGCGGCTTGTGGGTGTTTGATATGATCATCACCTGCTGCCGACGTATTGACGAGTCTTTAGAGTCCTACACAGAGGTTTCCTGGCTCAAGCGAAACGAAATAGGAGCGCATATGAGATATGTGCGGAACCGAGAATAATGCGTGTATGTGATACCGTATTCTATTCTCGCGATGAATGTATCGATTGGTTGTATGCGATATAACCTAGTTATCGAATCGAGGATTGATTCGATAAGTCGATACATTGGATATTAGTCGGTCATATGCGATATGACCGGATCGTTAAATCAAGTGTTGATTTAATGATTTAATGTATAATTATATATTTGATATATTACTTTACATTAACTAATATTGGTTCACTTAAGATGTTTTTCTCACTTGTTTGTGCACATTGTATATGTGATATATTTTTGTGCACAAGTTTGTATCATGTTTGATGATACATGCAAACTTGGGTGTGTATGATTAAACCATGGTTATGTTAATGGTTAGGATTTTGATTTACTTATTTATTTATTCTCTTAATTCTTTTTTGGCAAAAAGAGAAATGGTGGCTTGCTTTGTTTTATAGTTGAAGCTTCTTGATGCTTTGAAAAAGTCTACCATTTTTGTTTCATTCTAAACCTAACCATTCACCTAACCCTAGTTTATTCTCTACACTTGTTAATCTAACCCAAGGTTGCATAATGATAAGAATGACTTATTTTCTATTTTCCAATTATTCTTATCATATTCTTTTTCTTCTTCTTCTTCTTCTTCAACAAGAAGAAAGCTTGCTACCATTAATGGCAACATGAGAAAAAGAGTGAGAAATCCAATTCTAAAGTGAACCTACTTCCTATTTCTTCATCCTCCACCACTTGCCAAGTAGTATAGGGTGTTTTCTTCACAAGTTTCATGACTTGGTGAAGTTGGAGCTTGATCTTGAGTTGCCTCGACGTAGATCATCTTCGGCATCGAAGTCGACGACCTAGCCCGATCATTTCTTCGATGATACCACCGCGAGAGTCCGGGATCCGATGGGTACAGCTGAGGGACGTCATCACGGAGCTAAGGAAGTGGAGGACCGGATCTACAAACGTTGTAGTCACTTCCCTTTTAGCAGTAAAGTTGTTTATTCGCATTTGTTTTCGCCTAAACTCTAGTTAACGATCGCATTAGGGTTTCTCGGCACCGGAATTTTTTGAAATTGGTATGGTCGATGCCTTGTGAGACCTCATTAGCGTGCCTAGGAACCCTACAGACATATCATTTCGCAAAATGGCATAGAGGTTGACAAAGCGAAGATTTAAGTCATTTCCATTCTCCCTCCTCCCAGATGCGTCCGAGACATCCGAGCCTTCCTTGGCCATGCCGGTTTCTATAGACGGTTCATCAAGGACTTTAGCAAGATTGCTAGGCCCTTGACTCTTTTGCTGTCCAAGGACACGCCATTCGACTTCAACTCGAGCTATGTGACTGCATTCGACTCATTAAAAAGTTCACTCACTTCTGCTCCCGTTTTTTCTTCACCTGACTGGACGCACCCATTTGAGATTATGTGCGATGCATCCGACTTTGCCATTGGTGCTGTCCTTGGACAGCACATCAACAAGATACCGCACGTAATCTATTATGCTAGCCGAACCCTGAACGACGCCCAACTTAGTTATACAACAACTGAGAAGGAATTCTTGGCTGTTGTATTTGCTTTAGAAAAGTTCAGGCCCTACCTCATCGGCTCTCCAGTCATTGTCTACACAGACCATTCTGCTCTGCGCCATCTTTTTGCGAAGAAAGATGCAAAATCTCGGCTAATACGTTGGATCCTCTTGCTTCAAGAGTTTGACCTTGTCATTAAGGACAAAAGAGGATGTGAAAACGTCGTCGCCGACCATCTCTCACGACTTCCTTCTTCGCCTTCGCTTCATATTCCAATCAACGACGTTTTCCCGGATGAACAGCTCTTGACAGTATCTTGCGTACCCTGGTTCCCAGATATTGTGAACTATTTGGCCACAGGGTTACTACCGACTGAATGGTCAAGTCAGGACAGACTACGATTCTTATCCCAAGTAAAACACTTTTACTGGGACGAACCCTATCTGTTCAAGTACTGTCCCGACCAGATTATTCGTCGGTGTGTCCCTGACGATGAATTCAAGAGTGTGCTGTCATTTTGCCATGATCAAGCATGTGGTGGGCATTTTGGCCCCAGAAAGACAGCTGAGAAGATCTTGCAATGTGGTTTCTACTGGCCACAACTCTTCAAAGACGCTCATGACTATTGCAAGACTTGCTCCCGGTGCCAACACTTGGACGGGATATCCCGGAGGAATGAGATGCCGCTCCAACCAATCTTGGTTGTGGAGATTTTCGACGTTTGGGGGATAGATTTGATGGGGCCGTTTCCCAGCTCTTTTGGGAACTTGTACATCCTTCTCGCTGTTGATTACGTCTCTAAGTGGGTCGAGGCTGTGCCCAGCCGGACTAACGACAACAAGGTTGTCGTTAGGTTTCTTAAAGAAAACATTTTCTCCCGTTTTGGGCACCCCCGAGCGATCATTAGCGACAATGGGACTCATTTCTGCAATAAGACTTTCGAGGCCTTGATGCGGAAATATTCCATTAATCATAAGCTATCTATGCCCTACCATCCCCAAACCTGTGGGCAAGCCGAAGTTTCAAATCGTCAAATCAAGCAGATACTGGAGAAGACGGTTTCCAAGAACCGAAAGGATTGATCGTTGAAACTCACTGATGCTCTTTGGGCATTTCGAACTGCTTATAAAACCGATCTTGGCATGTCTCCCTATCGGCTTGTGTACGGAAAGGCTTGCCACCTCCCTGTCGAAATAGAGCATCGCGCATTTTGGGCGATAAAAGAACTGAATCTGTCTCTCGAAGATGCGGGCAGCCATCGGAAGCTGCAGTTGAACGAATTGAGGGAGCTTAGGGATGAGGCTTACGATAACGCGGTTGTCGTTAAGAATCGAACGAAGGTGTTTCACGATAAACACCTTTTGCGCAAAACTTTCGTACCTGGTCAACAGGTACTGCTTTACGACACCCGGCTACACTTCCATCCAGGAAACCTCATATCTCGCAGGAAAGGGCCGTATTTTGTGCGGAATGTGTATCCGCATGGCGCTGTGGATTTGGAGAATCCAAAGGACGGTTCATTTTTCAAAGTAAACGGACACAGACTTAAACCGTACCTTAGTGCTGAACCAACAGAGGAGCTCCTGGTCTTACAGGAGCCAGTTTACCCTGCATAATCTTCCTCTGCCTACCACCAAACTTCGGTTATCCTGCCAAGAACAGTGGACACTGTTCCAAATAAGTTTAGGGGTATGTATATATCATTTTGCATATATTTGTGGATATTCTTTCCCATTTTTTCTATTTTTCTTTTCTTTGAAAACAAAAACAAAAAAAATTGTGTATAGCTAACCGACAATTTTGACCCTTCAATGATCTCTTCATGCAACGACAGTGAGGACACTGTCCAGTTTATGTTTGGGGGTACGCTCGGTACGCATTTCTAACCTTCGCATTCATATGTATATTTTGCATCTGCATATTAAAATCCATAAAACACATAAAAATCAGAAAATTTTCTAAAAACATAAAAACTTTTCTGTCAAGTTAGCTAGTGAGAGAACTCTGATTCAACATTTTGACGGTTTTGTTTGATAAGATAAGAATAACTAAATCTCATTTTTAGATTTTGAAAACCTGAAAGATAACTCTCCTTTGAAGTTAATTGTAGCTGATATACGTCTTTACATCACATTACACGTGTCGTGAGTTTTGGAAATTAGATGGCAAGTCTTTTATGTCTAAAAACTTTTAAAGCATAAATGATTTTCTGAGGATCAAATAGGTTTGTTCTGAAATAAGTAATATCAAGAATAGTTTATGAAGTGAAGTGAATATGAAGGAATGTTATTGATGCCTTAATTGGAACTAAGTCTGAAAAATAACCCATCTGGAACTTGATTGGAATGATTACACACTAAACCCACTAAACACGTCTTTTACCCAAAAAATAATTGAACTGCCGGTTTTATCTCCGTTCGCATTGAATCATCATGATTTTCACGCTAAATTGACTTTTGTTTTTTGGGCCTAGGTAACTTGAGTAATTAAGTCCGCTGGGATGTCTCTACACCTAATGCCCTAAAGCCAACTGGTTTGGGTGCATTGGCCCAAAGCTCGTTAAGAAGCCTAGAAAGTCCAGATTAAAACAAAGTCAAGCAAGTGTTCTCACCGAGTTAAAATTCCTAACGGTTCTTTGTGTGAGAATAATCTTGACAAAAGACAAGTTCTTATAAAAAAATATTTCTAGCGGAGATATGAAGGTTTTATTCTATGATAAAGACTATTGCACGTTCACAGAGGTGTGTATGAAATGAAAACAAGAAAAAGGTGGAGTAGAAAATAAGACGTAGTTTCCTGTTAAGGAAGATAGAAATTCTGAAATTGAAACCTTACTGGAAAACGAAACTTGAAAAATGCTTAACTCTTTATAAAACTTATGTGATCCTTTTAAAATTGTTATCTGGGCTTTATTGTGTGACATGATGACTTTAACCGATCCTTCTGGAACTTAACGACACTATTTGCACTGCACGTAAAGACATATAAAATCTTAAGTTAAATAAGAAGCGAGATGTGAAAAATAAAGGTTCGATAGTCTAGACTTAGGATAATAGAATTGTTATTTTCTGAAACAAAACTTTAGGGTTTGAATCATAGTTGTTTTGCAAAACTAGCTTGACCGGATTTTGTGGTTAGTATCCGCTGAAAACCGTCAGGAGACAACACTCCTCCTACTAGGGATACCTAGAGGTTTAACGGCTTGTTGCATATGCTCAGTGCAATCGCGTTCCCTGCGAAAGTGAGGTTAGGAATTTTTGTGAATAAATTGGCTTTGCTCGGGATGAGCAAATGATAAGTTTGGGGGTATTTGTTCATATCAGATTTTTGCATTTTTATACCGCCCAATTTTTATCACATTGCTTATCGGTAGGTACTCTTGAGCCGTGTTTGCTAGTCAATTGCAGGATACATGTTCTCGGCTCTAAACGGTGAAATTCATAGAAAATCATGACAAAATCCGGATTACTGCTAACCACAGATAAAACACGGGTCTCCGCTCTCTATCCGTATGTTGCCGCACACCAGTTTAAGAGACAGAATGGCAAATCAATGTCATTTTCATGCACAAAGCTCAATGGCAACACAAGATCCAACATATCTACGCGGAGCTCGAGGAAATCATGACAAAAAGATCCACATCAAATCACCTTTTGACCTCCTGCAAATCTGGAAGAAATGTGGAAAGATTCTGAGAAACAAAGTGTACCAAACTGATCCAAATATCAACAGTAAGCAGCACAAAAAATTGGAGGACCCAACTCCACCATATGGCCGTGGTTCCGCGGCCAATAAGGGGTATAGGCCGCAGATCCGCGGCCGTACGGCCACTGCAGACGATCAAATTTTGGGGGCAGATTAGTAATTTCTCATATGGACATATGGTTGCCCAAGATTTCCAGTTCCCTGACTATAAATAGTCCAGAACTTGCCAAAGCCAAGGGTGCATATTCTTGTATTTAGATTTTAGAATACATGTGTTTTTCTTCTTTCTCCTCTGATCTCTTCTCCATTAAAAACTTATAGTGAGCTTTTGTGAGAGAAGAATGAATAAAGGAGTTCTTTTATTATCATGCTTGTCTTGTTCTTGTAATTGTTAATTATATTTGCTTGTAATTTTCATTTGCTAATTTAGTTGTTGTTATTTGTGTTTGTTTCTTTCTTGTTCTCTTTTCCTTTATCCTTAAACAACCATGATGCTTACGCTTGATCCTTGCCGAGGTGAGGTCGCAAATAGCTAGTTGTAATCTTCTAACCTCTTTCTTTATATCTTACTCCTTTGTTTTATTTTCTTTTCCTTATAATAGCTAAGTAGTTTTCATACTTGTTAGGGTAGGATAAGGGATGTTTGAGAGAAGGAAATCTCTCTCACTCTTTTCTTGCCCAACATCTTAAATCGGACTCCCGTTAATTGAACCACAATCCGCTCCTTACGGCACCCTATCCTACATGATAGCGGTGATTCCGTAGTGAGACCGGTTGTGGTTAAATTAACCGGAGGTTAAGGCTAAGAGCCAAGAACGGACGGACAAGCACCAAAAGGAAGAACTTATGCGTTGGAAAGCCTAGCTTATACTCGCAAGTTCCTTCCTAGTCGTGCTAATCCCCGTTGTTGCCGATTACCGTAACACCGATATTAAGAGTGGCAACGAAAGAAGTGAGAGACTCCTAACTCAAACTAACCTAATCCTAACCCTAACAAGCTCTCTTCACATATCATTTTAGCACATAGTTAATCACAAACAAATCTGGACATTTGGACTTAACTCGTTAAAGCACATAGAAAAAGATTCCCATCTCCCTGCGGACGACCCGTACTTAACCGGCTAGCCACAAGCGAAACCGTCTTGATTGCGGTAATTAACTAAACTTGAACACGCAAAAAGTCTAACAATAAACCGCGTTGACAAGTCGTGCTTCATGCCGGGATCGAGGTAAGGCCAGACAACTCATGACCAAGGGTTTGTAGAGGTAAACGTCACGATTCAAGCTTCCAAGCGAAGCCACAACCATTTCTTCCTCACTTGTTTTTCTTGCTTCTTCTTGCTTTCGTATTCTTTTTATATATTTTGTGACATACCCCAATTCATTGATTTGTTAACCTTAAAAAATAAATACTTAATACACAATTCCCTGGGGATCAACCCATACTTGCCGGCTCGGTACAACACGCCGTGCACTTGCGGTTATAAATTTTAAAACGAGAACGATCTCGTGTGTGCATTCCGTTTCATCTGTTTCCTTAACATACACGTTTGCGCGCGGGGGTGAATTCCCAAAAGTTTATAGGTGAGGAAGTGCGATGAAAGGCTTTGCCTCCTCCACCTCCTGTTTATGTTTCACTTAACTTATGATTCTAACCTAAATATTGTTTAAGTATTGATATGATACAGTATTTTAACATATGGTTACTTGTAACCTCCTCATGTACCGTATTCATTCTCATTCCCTATTTTCAATGTTTAAGTTAAAATCCAATTAATGTTAAGTTTGCTAAGTTTGGATATCGTATCTTGTGATCAATTGCTTGACAATCTTTTGTTTTCATATACGACATACCATCATAAATACTTAGCAAACTTAACACCAAAATCATTTGCTCTCACTAACCACTTTGTGTTTTTGTTGTTGCGGTACGCTTGCTAACCCTTGTGTTTAGTGTTGATACCCCAAGCGCGGACATACAAACGGTAAGTGTTCAAAAGGACTCGTTTCGTGCTTTGCGGCGAATATCGGAATTTGACGGTTTGTGCTCCGCAACCGCGTTGACAAGTAGTGTTTCATGCCGGGATCGAGGTAAGGCCGGACAACTCTTGACAAAGGGAGTGTAAAGGTAAACGTCACGATTCAAGCTTCCGAGCCAAGCCACAACCATTTCTTCCTCACTTATTTTTCTTGCTTCTTCTTGATTTCGTATTCTTTTTATATATTTTGTGACAAACCTTAATTCATTGATTTGTTAACCTTAAACAACAATAGTTAATATACAATTCTCTGCGGATCGACCCGTACTTACCGGCTCGCTACAACGCGTAGTGCACTTGCGGGTATAAATTTTAAAACGAGAACGATCTCGCGTGCGCATTCCGTTTCCTTCATTTTCATATCCGTTTCCGTAACATAAGCGTTTGCGCCCGTGGGTGAATTCCTAACAAGTTTTTGGCGTCGTTGCCGGGGATTTGTAGTCATTAGGTATTGTTATTTTTGGTTCTTACTATCAAAACTAACGTTTAACTCAATTTTTTCAAAAACTAACAATACGACATTCTTTCACTCTTGTTCTCTGTCTTTACTGCCTGCAAACACTCTGTGATTCAATTAAAAAATCAAGTTAGACCATTGGCATACTAATATAGCCTAGAGAACTCACACAAAATTTTAGCACAAGCACTCGGAATTCGACCGGCGACACCAAGAAGAAATCCGGCGACCTCGGCCCATTTGGGGTGTTTTTGATTTTTTGTTTTTGTGTGATCTCCAGTGAAGTGTTGGTATTCTAGTGATATTGTTTGATTTTTTTAATTTTCACTGTGCAGGAATTAGGGCACATATATCGCTTTTTGACACTAAATACCGTATTTTCCGACATTTCAGGTTTTTAAGGAATTACGACCAGCGATCGTGTGGAGCGAGGCTTAAATGCAATTGCAAAACGTTAGTGAAGTACAGTGTCAAAGATCCGGATAGTTTGACCCGCGCAAGCGAACAATCAAAGTCTCGGTATCACTTTCAAAGAGGGTTTCTTAACCCAAATCATTTTGGTACGTAATTTCCTAACCCATTCCTCTCGAATCCGACGCATTCCAATATTCTATCTTTTGCAGGATTCTTCACACAATTTTTGCCGCCAATTGTACAGAGAACTAACCCATTTCTTTTTTGCAGCGCTTAAACTTAAACAAAAAAAAACAATTGCTTAAATTGCTTGATTTATTGAATTCTTTTATTTGATTGCACATTGCATCTTAATACGGAATTAAGGGCAAAAATGACCAAACAACATACGGTAAAGGATTTCATCACCTTTTCTCCGTAGCCCACAAATCACAAAACCACATTCTTGCATACCCCCAGTAAATTTAAAATCAATTAGAACTCTGACTTTAAGGATTTCAAGCTCGTTAGGAGAAATTGACTGTGTTTAGAACACCGCTTAACAGTATATCGTTCACGGGGTGTTTAGGCAAGTGTTCAAGAGAAAGGGTTATCTAATTAAGGAATTTCGCGAAAGCGTTGGAAAATCTCTCCTTCTCTCTTGCACTTACCTGGTTTCGTGATCCATATATCTTGAGCCCGTTTCTCGACACAGTTTTATTTCGACAATCAGGTTCTTGAGCAGGTTTAGTTGACTTAGAATAACATAGACTGCTAGGAGTGTGATATTCTTTATTTTTGTGACATTTGTGAAAGTCTTGTTAATATGGGTGACACAAAATTCAATTCTATTTTTCACGATTCTTATTCTTTTGTTTATACTCAGTCCCAATTAATTTGTACAAATTGCCAAAATTCTTCCTACATTCATGATAATTGTCCTTTTCTAGGTGGTGACCAACTGTCCCAAATTTTTGATAACGGTCACCCACCTAACACCCTTGAACCCAGTCCAACTTCAACTATAGACCATATGATTGAACATTTACAGAAAGAGGTCGAAAGATTGACAGTTCTAGCATCACCACTATCACAACCCCTTCAACCCAAAACAATCGAACCATCATTAGGGTATGATAGTGAGATGGATGCTAAGTTGACCGCTCTAGAAAAAGGTATTGAAGTAATGACTGCGGTCGAGAATCAATCAGCTGCGACGCTAGCCCTGTTTATACAGCAATCTAAGCAACTATTTGTTGCTCAAGCTCAATCATTAGCTAGAATCAAGGAACAAGTGAAACATTTAGCTTTGAGGATTCTAGGGAGTGAACATAGTCAATCGAAACCCAATAGTGTCAGTATCTGTCATCTATGAAGTCACCAATGTGAGATAAACGATCAACCAAATTTTGTTGATTTCATAGATGATGATACAATAGAATTGACTGAGTATGGTCACGACACACAAGAAAAACCTCCGATTGATTTTTTCTTTCCAATTTTAGAGGAGAAAACTTATGAATTTGACGGGTATGGTTAGGATAAATTGTTAGAAAAGATCAATGATCAGGAACCTACAATTTTTGTATTACCTAGTGATATTGTTTCGGAAGAAATATTAGGGTGGGAACCTACTTTTTTAGATGACATATACCTACCCATTTATCAATGTGATGAGGGAGAAATCATTTTGGGAGAGTTTGTAAATAATGAGAGTAAGATTGTGGAAAATCTTAGGGAGGAAAACAGTTTTGAAAAATATTCTTTCATGTCGAGTTTTGAGGAAATTTTTGCAGATGAACTTGATATTCTTGGTGAGTTTGAGTCAGAATCAATTTGGGAACATCATAGAAACCTTTCTTTTGCCGATTTTTTTGCGGATGAACTTCAGTTTTTAAACGAACCTGACTTCAGAACTCAACACGTGTTTATTGAACATTCAATTCATTCAGAAAACAATTCTTTAACCTCCTTAAAACTTCATCTTTACCTTCAACGTCTTCCGATCCCTACTTTTACACGCTCATGCCCTTCACTAACATCTAACCATTTTTTGTATATTCTCCTTTTCTTTTTATTATACCTATTCTTTTTCCAGCTATGGCACTATATTGATAAAAATTTTGAATGGCCGGTATTAATTTCTGGACTAATCCAATCGTTTCACTTGTATATATAGTAATTAGTCTTAGTTTTTTTTCTTTTTCTTTAAATAAAATTCTCACCCTGATGTGTAAGTCTAGCTACCGGAGACGGGGGCAACGATGAGGACATCGTAAAACTCAGGTTTGGGGGTGAGCACTGCGTTTATCTGCATCATTTGTATATTGTATATTCAGCATTGCATACATAATAAAAACCCATAAAAATTGAAAAAAAAATTACAAAGACATAAAAACTTTGTCGTCAAGTTTGCTAGTAGGGTAACTTAGATTTTTATTCTGAAAGTTTAGTTGATACGTTAAAAATAACTAAATCCTAGGCTGAGGAATTGAAAACCCTAAAAATAACTCTCGTTCTGTTTAAACTTGGTAATTATACGTCCTTATAGTTTTTTTTTTGAAATAGGTAATCTTGAGTTCAGTTCTTTAGTTATGTCAAGATGAAGGGAGAGTATTAAAGCTTTACTGAAAGATAAGTCTGAAAAATAGTTTCTATTCTCGAGTCAAAATTTCGAAAATATATACCCTACAAACTGCACATACACGCACCTTGAAACTTGGGATAGTAGATGATACCTAGAAATACTCTTGCCTGAAAATCTAGTATGAAAGAAAAAACGGTATTTAAATCTAACCACCATAAGAGCATCATTAAAAAATATATCCGGTCTTGAAAAAAAATATAAATAAAAGAAAAAAAATAAAATCAAGACCTGGAGACTGCTATTTAAGCTTTAAGCTTATACATTCAGTAATCGGCTGCTAGTGCCTCAAGAAGCATTAATAATCGTATGAAAGATGTGTGAGCAAAACAGTTCATCCATTAATGAAAAGAAGTGGTATTAGGTATTAAGGCAAGGGTACTATAGCTTGAATTGAATTCTTAAGTGTAGAGGTGAAAATTTATACACACGTAAGGGTATACAATCGATATTTGGAGGAAAGATAGGGATGAAGAATAAAACTTATGTTTTCTGCATTGATGATAAAAATCTCTGATTGGAGACCACACTTTAGAAGGAAAACTCAGGAGATACTAATATCTTTCTAAACTATAAAAACGTATAGGATCTAAGGGTAAATAGACAGGAGGTGTGAAACATAAGGGTTGAATATTTCTAACTTAGGATGATAGAATTTCTAACATAGATACTAAAATGTAGGAGTAGAATCGATGTTAACTTATGAAACTAGCTTGACTAGATTTTGTGGGTGTAATCCGCTGAAAACCTTCAGGGGACAACAGTCCTCTTACTAGGGTTTAACGGCTTGTTGCACATGCTCAGTGCAATCGCGTTCCCTGCGAAAGTGAGGCTAGGATTTTTTGTATTGCCTGGGACGAGCAAAAGATAAGTTTTGGGGTATTTGTTCATCACAGAAAACTGCATTTTAATACTGTTCATTAGTTATCTATTTTTGTTTATATCAGTGCTATTAATCAGTGTCTGCTCTGTAATTACAGTTTACAGGTATTCGTGATAAAATACCGAAAACACATTCAAAATCATGGATATATCGTCTATGAGCCGATACTGCAACCGGACTGGAAACCAACCGATATCAAAAGAGTTTTTGCAAATAATTTGTGTGCACAATATTTTGGTCCAACACAATACATGTGCACACATGCTCTTCGCCACTAGGACCATCATGGGGTTGCCATGAATCATGGCAGAAGTTGGCATGGTGTGATGTGCATTGATGGTGCAATAAATGCTTAATGTGTTGATGTGATATGTTGCACCAAGTTTCCCTTCAAATCTCTGCATACAAACCAGGTTATTTTAGACTAAACGAACAGCACCAGAGTGATATGGGGGAACACATATACCTACCATGCAAACACGAGCGCCATTGCTTGGTTTTTGGATGGCGAGACCTTAGGGAAATCCGGCGAGCTCGGTCCCATCAAGCCCAATGGGCCCCATGTTTTCTCTGTCCCTCCCTTGCTGCCACGTAGGTTTATTTTTATTGTTTGTTTAAATTTCTTTTGAGCCTATAAATAGCAGATCACTGGCAAGGGGAGGGCTCTCTCTCATTCTCTCTCAATTCTACCATACATTGTACATTGTGTTAGTTTATTTCTTTTTAGTTTAAGCTTGAGGGTGAGTGGTCTTCATATTGGTTTCTCCTTCTTCTTCCCTCTTGAAGCTCTTTTTGGAGAGCTTCATTAAGGAGGTTGAATAAGCTACCATAAATCTTATATCTCATTTCAAGTGTTTAATATAATTGTTGTTTCTTTATTCTTGCTTTCTTTTCTTTACTTGCTCTTTATTCAAGCTTAACTAATCTTTAATTTGGTTGTGGTGTGGGTAAGGAAGTGAGATGAAAGGCTTTGCCTTCTCCACCTCGTGTTTATGTTTCATGTGCTTAACTTACGATTCTAACCTAAATATTGTTTATATATTGATATGATACGGTATTTTGACATATGGTTACTTGTAACCTCCTTATATACCGTATTCATTCTCTTTCCCCATTTTCAATGTTTATGTTAAAATACAATGGGTGTTAAGTTTGCTAAGTTTAGATAACGTATCTTGTGATCAATTGCTTGACAATCTTTTGTTTTCATATACGACATACCATCTCAAATATTTAGAACTCAACATCAAAATCATTTGCTCTCACTAACCACTTTGTATTATTATTGTTGCGGTATGCTTGCTAACCCTTGTGTTTAGTGTTGATACCCAAAGCGTGAACATACAAACGGTAAGGGATCAAAAAGAATCGTTTCGTGCTTTGAGGCAAATATCGGAATTTGACGGTTTATGCTCTGCAACAGCGTTGACAAGTCGTGCTTCATGCCGGGATCGAGGTAAGGCCGGACAACTCATAACCAAGAGAGTGTAGAGGTAAACTTCACGATTCAAATTTCCGAGCCAAACCACAACCATTTCTTCCTCACTTGTTTTTCTTACTTCTTCTTTCTTTCGTATTCTTTTTATATATTTTGTGACAAACCCCAATTCATTGATTTGTTAACCATAAACAATAATACTTAATACACAATTCCCTGCGGATCGACCCTTACTTGCCGGCTCGCTACAACGCGCCGTGCACTTGCGGTTATAAATTTTAAAACTAGAACGATCTTGCGTGCGCATTCCGTTTCCTTCATTTTCATATCCGTTTCCGTAACATACGCATTTGCGCGCGGGGGTGAATTCCCAACAAGGTCACTCCCGGTGAAGCGATCTCGGCTCTTTCCTTATCGAATAAGGTGCTGGATATTCTACAAGGAATACCGCTATGCAAATCAAAAAACTAGAGCTACCCTTTTTGAAAATTTTATTCTACAACATATTTTAGGTTTCTTTTCTTTTCATTAATCTCTTTATTGAATTCCCATCATTTATGCTTACTAAGCATCACAGAAGAAACAAAAATACAACGGACTCTTATGCCATCAGCATTCACCACAGTGTCCCGTTATGCACCGTTTGGTTACTTAACTAACGACATAGCGGGGCGGGACTGGCACGGGTGAAAAACATAAGCAACGTTTATTAAATATCATATATACAATAATAAAGCATTCGTCTTGGATATATAAAGTGATCACATCATAGAATATCAGCAGCAGAAGATAACATATAAAATATTGGATATACTAGGAATTCTGTGTTTTAATTTAAGCAAGTATAAAACACGGATTCCACGGTCGTGATAAATAGCCAAACCCACATCCCAAGACCCCTACGAGAGCGGCAAGCAACCCTACCAATTCTAGAGTTAGGAGACCCGGACTCGACTCCTCGAGATGGTCTCCCACAGGACTATAGAACCCGGTTACTTGTGCTCCCCACCTTGGGTCTATCCTAATGCGGAAAAGTAAATTATATAAACAATGGTGACATCATCCTCAACCCGGAAGTGTCCCAATAAAAGAATATTAAATACAATAAATTTTACATGAATGAAAATAAAATCTCTCATCTCACATAAAACACCCGGCTATTCAAACACGACGATCCAATATAACATATCACAGCAACACATAACATCACAAGTCATCAACGTAAGTAAATATGCGTATCACAATTGTCGTTGATATATAGCAACGAAAATGGTGATACCCCACATATTACACTTACGGTCGCAGAAAAGAAAATGTCAAACTACAACATTTAAAATCCACAATCACCTTAGATATCATAAACCCAAAATATCACATACTTTGGATTTTATGCCTAACTTGATGAATTCCATATATTCTATCATGTTCAGTCAAAAATATTGTGCATTTGATATGACATTTTCCTTACTATTTTTATATAATAAAAGGGGTTTATTATAAATATGACACATATGAGGGTTTATTTGTAAAAATACTATTTTCATATGTTTATATATTATAATTAACATTATAAAGGAAAATGTAAGCATATAATATCTATATAATATTTGGTCCATTTAAATATGCTTACCTTATTAAATATCTTTGACCAATTCTTTTAAAACAATAATTTCATGTCAAATGGTTAAGATAATATCTCAATAAAAACAAATTCTACTAACATTATTTATTGAGATAATTGTGCAGAAATTATATCAGGACTGGAATCAAGGAAATCCGAGTTATCGACATCAAATCTGCCGAAATCTTAAAGTAAATCGAAGAAATCAATTCTGGCAGAGACTTAGTGAAGATTTTCAGATTCCAGATATCAAAATAGTCTACATGTGTCACCAGAAGAGACAACAAGATTTTTGAAGCAACAAACCCCCTAACCTATCATGGATCCGCGGCCAAACCCACCAAATGGCTTCGGTTCTGCCGCAATATTGAGGAGTTAGGGCTCTGGATTTTCTGGTTGGGATCCTAACAACTAGTTACCATATTAGGAAACTAGGGTTCTGGCTCTGTGACTATAAATAAGGACCGAGAGTCTCTTGAAAAAATTATCACACCGACGCGATCACGAAGTCCATGACGACTCAAGAATCCTGATTGATCATCAACAGTTCATCTACCTCCTTAGAAGAGATCGAGAAGCAAACTAGGGTTTTGTAATCATTTTCTAAAGGAACAAAGTGTACCTGATCTTGTTGATTAATAAAGGTAGTTGTTTTCTTATATCATTTTATTTTCTGTAGTTTTAAATATGATTTTCCTTTCTATCTTTTCTTTTCTCAACATGCGCGAATAATTCTCCGGTTGTTAGGGTTCGTAGGATTAGGGTAGATTAATGGATGATGAAGATCTTTAAACTATATTTACATCCTATAATGTTTATAAACTTTACCAAAAGAACGGAGATCGGGCACGCTACCAATTCATCTGCGACTTGAGATTAGAGTAACGATTGCTGTGGTAAAGGCTAGACATGAACGGAGATCCATGTCAAGATAGGGGTTAAGAGTGGAAACATTTTTCCCTCCAGAAACCCTAATCTACATGCATCACTGTCAATCGAGGTTTAAATCTATTAAAGGATAAAAAGAGTAATCGTTAATTAATCATCCATGACTACTAAATCTTAACGAACCCTACAAGCCCCTTTCTAATATAAAACCTACATCCGTAATTAATCTAGATCTATATTCTACATCCGTGATTGACGTAGATCTAGAACCTACAACCATTCTTCACCATTCTTTCTTCTTCCTCCTTTCCTAATCAACACGCCTAAAGTAAGATTAAAAGATTCCACGTTTCCATGAGGACGACCCGTACTCATCTCGGTCTAGCTATACGCGACACCGTTATTGATTGCGGTTATTCTACAAACACAAACACAACTCTAAAAACATCAACCAATCAAATGGCACCATTGCCGGGAATACGTGCATAATTTTTATTTCTTACTATTCGTGTTGAATTCTTATTTAATCAATATCATAAATAAAACAAAACTGAAAATTGTATATTTAACGATTGTTGTGTGAATTTTGCAAGGAGATCTGGAGTCACAGACTTGAGGAAACATAGATTCAGAAGCATTCATCAAGATCCAAAGAAGAAAGGGAGGCCACGTAGTAAAAATCTTCATCAGATCTTCCTAGTCGGTGGCGGAACCGCGGCACAAAGAGCATATTGGCGGCGGAACCGCGGTGCATTAGGGGATTTACGGTTTCCAAATTCTCTGGTATCTTTTCTATATGTTTCTCTCTCCTCTGAAATCCAATAAAATATCTTTTCTGCCGGATTCTTTGCAAAATATCGCCGCGCAAAAATCGTTTTGCAAGTTCTGTTTTGCGGTTTGTTTTTACATATTTTAATTCGGACATTTGTTAGTTATATGTATGCCCTAGAGGCCATTACTGTACATTGGATGTATATTGTATTGGATGCTGGGACATATATAGGGAGGACTTTCTTGCTCGACATGATAGTATGCTATCTGGTTACTCTTTACCTTAACGTGTACACTGATTGTCTCTCTGTTACATGTTGGTAAAGCCCTTAGGATGTGTGCTTGACTACCTGGACTATGATGCGGATCATACTAGTGGGGACATGGTAGTCCATAAGTACATCCTTCAAAGTCCCTAGTCGTGGGTGTATCGAGACGGGGCATCGATATACCAGAGTAGACTAGCGTGTACCTTCTGGACCCATACAGATGGGCGATGGATGATCCCATATCCATTGGTGTTTGACATCGGGGATGATATACGGGTGCTCAGTAGAGACTGGGTACACTGGACGGACTCGCCGAGAACTCCCAGATGGTATTATACCTCACGTCAGATGGCAGTTCTCTGGTGACACTGGTACAGAGTAGTCTGTTGACCCGAGATCGTCATAGAGTCTTGTGTGGTTCCCACTGTGCTTTGATTTCCATCTTACCACGTCCAAGAGGGCGTGCAAAACGGTGGTTTTTGGGTACAGTCCCGAGTCACATGGAGGCAATGAGCGATAGGAGGGGATTCGTCTCTCCCGGTATAGGGAGTTGATGTTGCGCTGTGTTCGATTGGCTATAACAGGAAATCCCTGGCCAGGGTTGCTGAGATTTACTGGTAAGTGTTACCAGTAGTTTCTCGAATTGTTATAGACCTCATATCGACACGACTTATCGAGCTATTGGGGTCTGACGTTTACCACCCCTAGGCGGGATATGCGACATATCAGACGATCAGACCGGACTGTACGGTAGTGTTACTGGTTGGATTCACTGGAGTGTGAGCGGGCTTGCTCGTCGATCTTCAGATCGCTCAATACCCGGGTGGCCGTTACGTTTAGCAGACCGCTTGCAGCTTGTGGGTGATTGATATGATCATCACCTGCTGCCGGCGTATTGATGAGTCTTTAGAGTCCTACACAGAGGTTTCCTGGCTCAAGCAAAACGAAATAGGAGCGCGTATGAGATATGTGCGGGACCGAGAATGATACCAGTATGTGATATTGTATTTGATTCTCGCGATGTGACATTGATCGATTATATGCGATATAGCCGGGTTATCGGATCAAGTGTTGATTCGATAAGTTGTTACTAATGATACTAGTCGGTTATATGCGATATGACCGGATCGTTAAATCAAGTGTTGATTTAATGATTTAATGCATAATTATATATTTGATATATTACTTTGCATTAACTAGTATCGGTTCACTTTAAATGGATTTTCTCACTCGGATGTGCGCATTGTATATGCGATATATTTTTGTGCACTTGTTTGTATCATGTTTGATGATACATGTTTACTTGGTTAAGTGTAAAGAATTAAACAATGGTTAAACTTATGATTAGGGTTTTATTTCCTTTTCTCTTTTCCTTTATCTATTTATTCATTTTGGAAAATAGATGGAAAAAGGAGAAAAAGAATGGTGGCTTTTTTTGTTGTTTAGTGGAAGCTTCATGATACCTTGACCCTAACCATTCATTTAACCTAAGTTAATTCTCTACACTTTACCATAGTTACAATTATGATAAGCATTGTTTTTCTTTTCTTTTCTAATTAATCTTATCATAATATTCTTCTTCTTCTTCCTTGAACCAAAGAAGAAACCTTGACTTCATCAATGGTGATTGATGAATTAGAGTAAGAAATCCAAAACTAAAGTCTACCCACTTCCTATTTCTTCATCCTCTACCTCTTGCCAAGTAGTAGACTGTGTTTCCTTCACAAGTTTTCAAGACTAGGTGAAGGTGGAGCTTGATCTAGTGATGCTTCGACGTAGATCATCTTCGGCACGTCGTCGACGACCTAGCCCGTCCATTCTCCGATGAAGCCGAAGCTAGAGCCCGGATTTGATTTGGACAGCCGAGGGGACTTCGTTGCGGAGCTATGGAGGTGGAGCACCGGATCTACAAAGGTTGTATTTCCGTTAAACTTTTAGTTAAGTGTTAACTAGATTTCTTTTTCGCCTAGATTTCTAGCAAACGATCCGTACACTAGGGTTTCTCGGCACCCTAATTTTTGAAATTGGCATGGTTGATGCCTTGTGAGACCTCATTGGTGTGCCTAGGAACCCTACAGTGGTATCAGAGCCTAGCTAGAGCCTTAGGCGAAGTCTAGACGGATTTTGAACTCCGAACGAACCCGAAATCCTAACACACCCATGCTCTCTGTCCAATTTTCAAAAACAGGGATTTTTCAGTATTAAAAATATGCAGAAATATCAGCAGGTTATTTTAAGAGTAACTGTGAAATACGAGTGCGTAATTCCATCAAACCGCCGCGGTTCCGCGGCACGAGCATGGCTCGTGCGGCGGATCCGCGGCCGTACGGACTCATTCTTCAGTCAATGTTACACAGTAACTCCTAATTGATATTGCTGGTTTTCCTGGGTATTTTTAAATATTATTCAAGAGTTGAATTTTCTGTGGTTGATTTGGGGATTCGGTGTTTCGATCGGAGTATCAAATTTTGTTTATGTGGCTTTCTGGATAAATATTAGAATATGTTAAAAAGTTCGACCGGATATAAATACCCAATTTTTCCCCTGTCGGGAAATTTCCAATTGTTGGATTTTTCCGTAGTTTAACGACGTTCTAAGTAGTGCAAGTAACGCGATGGACCCTCTAGAAGACAACAAACCTTAACTCGATTATGTGACCGTCTTGAACTGCCCTTTGAACCTTCGGGTTTGGGGCAGTACGGCGTGCCACATGTGAGGCGTTGGCTTGACCCTTCTACGGCTGGACCGTTGGTACTGAGGCACGAACTGAATGTTGTTAGACTTATTTCATGTGTTGGATTGTATCGGGAAAACTTGGGTGTTCGATTGTTCGATCGGAAAGTTTAACATTTTCTGTTTATCTGGAATGTGATACAATAATTGGAATTCACAAATAGTTATGTGATAACTAAATGAATGTTATAAACGTAGCACTTTAGTCTCACTTGATCGGTTGCCACGGAATTTTGATGTGATCAAAAGTCCGTCGCAATCACGTAGCGTACGCGGATACTCGCCGGGTAAACTTAATAGACAGCCTCACTCAATAGCCCCGACCAAGTGACTGTAGGAGAACCCCGTCACCGAAAGCATCCGTCCGGGTGCTCGCGGTAGCGGTGTTCCGCCTTGGTGCACTTCGTCGACGGTATCGGGGGTGCGGCCGCCTACTGAAGTTTGCGACGAGTATTCGATCAGGATGTCGGGAATCCTGTTGAATTGCCCGACTTGGTATTGAAAAGTGTTTTCGATTTTGAGACTAAAATGCGGGGTTTATAATTGTTAGGCATGTGATGTCTAAGAAATTCATTTGGTCAGGCATGCGATGTCTGAGGTGGTTGCGGATTCCAACTGTTGTAGTTTTACACTTTCTTTTTTGTGACCGTAAGTGTAATATGTGATATCGCCGGTTTCGTTGCTATATGTCAACGACAATTGGGATGCGCATATTTACTTATGTTGATGACATGTGATGTTATGTGTTGCTGGATATGTTATATTGGATTGTCGTGTTTGAATAGCCGGGGGTTTTTATGTGAGATGAGTGTTTTTCATTTTCATTCATGTAAAAACTTGTATGTAATATTCTTTTATTGGAGCACTTCCAGGTTGCGGAAGTTGTCACCGTTTGTATATTATTTACTTTTCCGCACTAGGATAGACCCAAGGAGGAGGGCACAAGTAACCGGGTTCTGGAGTCCTGTGGGAGACCAACTCGAGGAGTCGAGTGCGGGTCTCCTAACTCTAGAATTGGTAGGGTTGCTTGCCGCTCTCGTAGGGGTCTAGGGGTGTGGGTTTGGCTATTCATCACGACCGTGGAATCCGTGTTTTATACTGGCTCGTATTGAAAACACGGACGTCCTAGTATATCCAATATTTCATATGTTTCTTCTGCTGCGATATCTGTGATGTGATCATGTGATGTTCTGTGATAGATACAGTATATAGTATATATGATATATTATATAGGCGTTACTTATGTTTTACACCCGCGCTAGCCCTGCCCCGCTCTGCCGTTAGTTACCTAACCTAACGGTGCACGAGGGGACATCGAGGCGAATGCGGATGGCATAAGTGTACGTCGTATTTATCTATGATGTTTTAGGTACTTAAATGATGGGACTTCATTAATGTGATTAATGAAATAAAAGAAACCTAAGATGTTGTAGAATCGGATTTCAAAAATAAAACAGGTAGCTACAGTTCTTGCTTTGCATAGCGGTATATATGATATATCCTGCACCTTATTCGATGAGGAAAGGACCGACGATCCCTTCACCGGGAGTGACTCCTTTAGCAAAACTAGAAAAGCCTCAAAAGCACTCCATTTTAAAATCATTTGATTCTACAGCGATATCAAGTTCATTACGCAATAGGTTTTCAGAAAAACCTGTCGTAGCCCTCCGTCATTTCAGATAAGTAGTAGTTAGTATTCGTGCTACGTTTGTTGGCCTGCGTCAAGGCGTAGTGTGCGGTAGCTAACTGGTGCTTATCTGTATAAGCATATGATGTGATTGGATTAGGGTAGTCGTGCGACTTTGTTGGCCTGCGTCAAGGGTCGTGCGGGTGGGTTTAATTCAATCAGGAAATGACGGGTTGAACTTGACTAGCGGACTATGGTTTGTTGGCCTGCGTCAAGGTCATAGGACGCTAGGGGCAAAATATTATCGGGAATTTCAAGTGTTGAAATTTGCAATGAGATTGCATACCTTCTATGAGATAGTTGGATCCCGATACCCGCTGCGAGTAAGAGTTACTCCTGGGAGAGTTTTACACATTACAATTAGCCGATCAAGTAGGTGTCTAGAAAGGTGTCAACGGGGTTACGCCTCTGGGAAAATGAGGTTTACATTAATTAGGTTCGTGCGGAAGCACGGGGTACCTCCCTCAAAGTACCGACACTGGCCTGGCTGAAAGATTGGCGAACTTGTAGTGTGTAATTAATCCCGGCTAGTCTTTCCTTTTAGGGTTTGAAGGAAGATTTGATAAAAAGCAGTGGGAGCCATCCTGATTAGATAAAATAATAACCAATTTATTCTTGCAAGAGCGCACGCTGAGTGTTTTCTTCTCTCTCTCTCCTGGTAGCGACCATATCACGCCTTAATCAAGATAATAAAACGGATTATTGACCGAACCCGCTTGTTATAATGAGCTGGGGAACGTTGGTCCCGCTCCAACTTATAAATGTTATAAGACAGAGCAGGAAATTGGGGAATACCAGATTTTCCGTGCCGCCCAAACGAAGAGAGTGCATGCTGATGCATCATCTTCGGGTGTGTTCATTACAGAGAACTGTTTCTCAGTGTCCTTTACGTCCTGGGTATGTGATACCAGATCAGGATCCCAGACATGTAATCTGTTACATAGGGCTGCAGAAAGGTAGAGAACTGAGAACGGGTGATAAGTTTCATGAGGCAGAAAACGGGGCAAATGTTGCAGCCAAGTCTGTTGGTCACTGTCACCCTGTATTACAAATACATTGATTCTGAACGAATGTTATTAGATACCGAACCTGATATACCAAATCATATCACTCTCTTTGGTAGAAAAGAAAGGATATAATTTTGTATTGATGGATAATGTTTTGAACATTTCCTATATCAAAAGTTGATCGGTTCAGGCTCGTTATCTAAAAGCATTGATGTTCTAAATCAAACTACAGTTCATAGTATATGGAACACACACAAGAGGAAGAGTTCAGAAATGAACGGATTCTTCTTGAGGTATTGTACACTAGGTCAGATCTACGCAACCCGACTGGCTGAAGTTACATTTAGATGTATATTTAAATCGGTTTGAATTTACATCTTGTGAAACTCGCCAGTCATGTCACAGAGATAAGATGACCATAGCCCTGTTTATTGAAAACAGAGAAAGAGTTAGTGAAATTTTGGGATGATACATGTTGATGTATGTAGGTCCCCAGTCTACACATGCCAAGACCGGTTCTTTGTACTTCATTACATTCTCTGATGATCTTTCGAGATTCAGACCTATGTTCCTGTTGAAACACAAGTCCGAACCTTTTGAGATATTCACAGAATATAAGATAGAAGTAGAGAACCAATAAGGGTACAAGTATTATGTCCTTTGATGTGATCAGGGAGGAGAATACTTGAGCACGGAATTCCTGGACTATTCTAAAGGAGAATGAGATTCTCTCTCGGCATTACTCCTCTGAATACACCATAGCACGATGGTATATCGGGGCGGAGCAATCACACCCTATATGATAAGGTGTGCTCTATGATGAGTACTACTGAGTTACCTATTTCCTTTTGGGAGTTATGCACTTAAGAAGCTGCATACCTATTGAATAGGGTTCCAATCAAATCAGTTGCCTACCATTTCATATGTGATATGGAAAGGGAAGAGCCCATGTCTTAAGCTAGTTAAGATTTGGGGTTGTCCGGCTTTGTCTAAAAGCAAAATCCGGACAAGCTCAAGGCAAGATCTGTTATGTAGAACTGGAAATGTTCCAGCTATGCAAATTGCAGCTGATGATTTGACAGAACCAAAGGATTCAGTAGATTCTAATGAACCTCAGCCTCTCCGCCGATCTAGTAAGGTTTCTCACCCACCTGAGAGATACTTTGGTTTCTCTATGACAGTGGGAGCGAGGATTGCATCATGAGATGATGACCCAACTAGCTTCGAGCTGGCCATCAGGAGTAAGACTCTGTAAGAATGGCTGGATGCTTAGTGATCTGAGATGGAATCCTTATACACCAGCAAAGTATGGACTTTAGCTGCTATATCTGAAGGGTTAAATCCCCATCAGGAGCAAGTATATCTTGAGAAGATTACTTGGTGTACATGGAAAAGTTGAGACTTTCAAAGCTAGACTTGTTAAAAGTTTGCATCATTGACCAGGTACGGATAATGATGAAACCTTTTCAAGTAGCTATGCTTAAGTCCATCCAGATCCTACTTGCCACGGCTACATACTATAACTACGATATCTGGCGGTTGGGTGCCATGACTGCTTTTCTAAATGATGATTTAGAAGAGTGCGTCTGTAAGTACACAGCCAGAGGGCTTCGTAAACAGTGGGAGCAGCGGAAACGTGTGCAAGATGCTTTATATGATAAAGCAGGCATCGCGGAGTTGGAACATCTGTTTTGATGGATTAGTCAAAGAAGTTGACATCAACAAAATGGTAGATGAACCTTGTATAAACAAAAAGGTAGTAGAGAGTATGGTGATGATCCTCGTAGAGTACGCGGATGACATACTCTTGATAGGGAAGGAGTTTCCTATGCTACGCTCGATCAATCTCCGCTTATCACAATGATTCTCCGTAAAGGATCAAAGTGATACCTACTATATCCTGGGGTTTTGGATCTATGAGATAGATCTAAATGGATGTTAGGATTCTCACTAGATGTAGTGAGATGGTATCAATTGATCCTGGGGAGAATCACTGGAAGTGTTCCAGGGTGATAAAGTTGACTGAATGTCAGTCATAGGCATTGTCTTTACCCTAAGTAAAGGGACGGTATGTTGGAAGAGTTCCAAGCTAGATACCGTGGCATACTAGACGATAAAGGCAGGATACATCGCTACTAAAGATGCTACCAAAGAGGCTGTTTGGGTGTATATTGGTTCATGAGATGAACTACGTTTCTACCATTGTGAGACAATAGAGTTGTGGCTTATGCTAAGGAACGCCGGTCCCATCAGTGATCCAGACATATTCTAAGGCAGTATCACTTGATCATGGAGATGGTTGATCTCCAGGGTGATCGAGGTTAGGAGAGTAGACTCAGAGGACAACACGACGGATCCACTCACGAAGGCCTGTTCCCAGAGAGAGACTTTTATGGGATGGTTGAGTATGAGATACTACAACCACTGCTACAGATGGCCCTAGTGCAAGTGGGAGATTGTTAGTTATATGTATGCCCTAGAGGCCATTACTGTACATTGGATGTATATTGTATTGGATGCTGGGACATATATAGGGAGGACTTTCTTGCTCGACATGATAGTATGCTATCTGGTTACTCTTTACCTTAACGTGTACACTGATTGTCTCTCTGTTACATGTTGGTAAAGCCCTTAGGATGTGTGCTTGACTACCTGGACTATGATGCAGATCATACTATTGGGACATGGTAGTCCATAAGTACATCCTTCAAAGTCCCTAGTCGTGGGTGTATCGAGACGGGGCATCGATATACCAGAGTAGACTAGCGTGTACCTTCTCGACCCATACAGATGGGCGATGGATGATCCCATATCCATTGGTGTTTGACATCGGGGATGATATACGGGTGCTCAGTAGAGACTGGGTACACTGGACGGACTCGCCGAGAACTCCCAGATGGTATTATACCTCACGTCAGATGGCAGTTCTCTGGTGACACTGGTACAGAGTAGTCTGTTGACCCGAGATCGTCATAGAGTCTTGTGTGGTTCCCACTGTGCTTTGATTTCCATCTTACCACGTCCAAGAGGGCGTGGAAAACGGTGGTTTTTGGGTACAGTCCCGAGTCATATGGAGGCAATGAGCGATAGGAGGGGATTCGTCTCTCCCGGTATAGGGAGTTGATGTTGCGCTGTGTTCGATTGGCTATAACAGGAAATCCCTGGCCAGGGTTGCTGAGATTTACTGGTAAGTGTTACCAGTAGTTTCTCGAATTGGTATAGACCTCATATCGACACGACTTATCGAGCTATTGCGGTCTGACGTTTACCACCCCTAGGCGGGATATGCGACATATCAGACGATCAGACCGGACTGTACGGTAGTGTTACTGGTTGGATTCACTGGAGTGTGAGCGGGCTTGCTCGTCGATCTTCAGATCGCTCAATACCCGGGTGGCCGTTACGTTTAGCAGACCGCTTGCGGCTTGTGGGTGATTGATATGATCATCACCTGCTGCCGGCGTATTGACGAGTCTTTAGAGTCCTACACAGAGGTTTCCTGGCTCAAGCAAAACGAAATAGGAGCGCGTATGAGATATGTGCGGGACCGAGAATGATACCAGTATGTGATACTGTATTTGATTCTCGCGATGTGGCATTGATCGGTTATATGCGATATAGCCGGGTTATCGGATCAAGTGTTGATTCGATAAGTTGTTACTAATGATACTAGTCGGTTATATGCGATATGACCGGATCGTTAAATCAAGTGTTGATTTAATGATTTAATGCATAATTATATATTTGATATATTACTTTGCATTAACTAGTATCGGTTCACTTTAAATGGATTTTCTCACTCGGATGTGCGCATTGTATATGCGATATATTTTTGTGCACTTGTTTGTATCATGTTTGATGATACATGTTTACTTGGTTAAGTGTAAAGAATTAAACAATGGTTAAACTTATGATTAGGGTTTTATTTCCTTTTCTCTTTTCCTTTATCTATTTATTCATTTTGGAAAATAGATGGAAAAAGGAGAAAAAGAATGGTGGCTTTTTTTGTTGTTTAGTGGAAGCTTCATGATACCTTGACCCTAACCATTCATTTAACCTAAGTTAATTCTCTACACTTTACCATAGTTACAATTATGATAAGCATTGTTTTTCTTTTCTTTTCTAATTAATCTTATCATAATATTCTTCTTCTTCTTCCTTGAACCAAAGAAGAAACCTTGACTTCATCAATGGTGATTGATGAATTAGAGTGAGAAATCCAAAACTAAAGTCTACCCACTTCCTATTTCATCATCCTCTACCTCTTGCCAAGTAGTAGAGTGTGTTTCCTTCACAAGTTTTCAAGACTAGGTGAAGGTGGAGCTTGATCTAGTGATGCTTCGACGTAGATCATCTTCGGCACGTCGTCGACGACCTAGCCCGTCCATTCTCCGATGAAGCCGACGCTAGAGCCCGGATTTGATTTGGACAGCCGAGGGGACTTCGTTGCGGAGCTATGGAGGTGGAGCACCGGATCTACAAAGGTTGTATTTCCATTAAACTTTTAGTTAAGTGTTAACTAGATTTCTTTTTCGCCTAGATTTCTAGCAAACGATCCGTACACTAGGGTTTCTCGGCACCCTAATTTTTGAAATTGGCATGGTTGATGCCTTGTGAGACCTCATTGGTGTGCCTAGGAACCCTACAACATTAAGGGGCAAAGACCAAATTCAGATTAAGTGGGGATTTCATCACCCTTCCTAGGCCCCACAAATCACAAAACGAGCATCCGCATCAACCCTACATTAAATAAAAAATATCTAGACAAGACTCTAAGGACCGTCGCGCTCAAATAGGACATAGGAAGGTCGTGGGTAATTTATCATTTATCCGTATTACTTTTGTGGTGTCTAAGGCAAGTGGTTACTTAATTAGGCCCGCTATTTTCGTTGATTCGTATAGCGGATACCTCCCACTTACCTGGCACTTACCTGGCCATAAGAGTAGTAAAGAGGTGGTAGAGAATTGATCATGCGGCTTGTCCTTTGGATGTCTAGGAGCGGTCTAGAGACTTGACCTAGGTAACCTTAGTTCTAGGGTTGTTTGTACATTTTTGTGTGATTTGTCTTGAGTCCCACTTTTCAAAAAAAACAAACCAATTTTAAATCACACACATGCTGCCACTTGCGCTAAAACCGTTTAGTGCATGCTCGGCTGGACACTGGATTCTAGTGCCCGTCTCGTCCGCGTTTCGGCTATCGACTCCGAAGTCGGTACTTCTTCATTTTCTTTTCCCCCACTACCCACCACATCGACCGAGATGGACGGTACTCATCAGATTATAACACCACCCTGCCACCGCCCGTAGGTGCGCAGAATCCACCGTGCATATCTCTCCAAAATAGATGCTATCCTATACGCGGTCCACTTCCTACCTGTCTATCCATTTCACCAGCTAACGGGGATAATTTTGAAATTAAACCCCAGTACATCAACCTGTTGCCCAAATTTCACGGGCTCGAGTCTAAAGACGCGTACGTTTTCATCACTAAATTCGAAAACGTATGCACAATGATGGGTACTTCACAGCTGTATGTGGATTCTATGCGTTTGCGTCTTCTCCCATTCACTTTGTGCGACTTGGCAGAAAAATGGCTTTATAATACTGTCGCGCACTCTATTACCAATTGGGATGAATTCGATATAGCATTCCTTAAGAAATTTTACCCAAATCATAAGACCGCCCGTGTTCGAAGCGAAATCAACCAGTTTACTTAGCTTCCCAATGAACGCTTTTGGAAGTGCTTTGAACGTTTCAAAGATCTGCTTGTCCAATATCCTCATCATGGAATACATAGATGGGATCTGTGCCAAATTATATATGAGGGAATTAATCCAGCGACAAAGCAGATACTTGAAATCATGTGTCAATGCAATTTCATGTCCAAAGACGATGGTCAAGCCTTGAAATATCTGGAAGATCTCGCTGAAAACACTTTGCAGTGGGAAAGCGTTAGACCACCTTCATCTTGGGGAGGTATTCATTAGCTCGATGTTTCTATCACAGTAAAAGCTGAAATGGCAGCGATGCAAAAGAAACTTGACGCTATTGAGAACAAATTCTCATCAATCTCCCTAAACCAGGTAATGCTCCCCAAGACTGTATGTGGCTATTGTTCTGATCCATCACATTTGACGGAAGAATGTCCTATGAATGCACCGTTTCAAGGTCACGAGCAAACTAATGCTACCTTTCAGCAGCGACCGAGAAACGATCCTTATTCTTCCACGTACAATCAGGGATGGAGGAATCATTTTAACTTTGCTTGGAACCAAAACCAAAACCAAAATCAAAACAAGTTCCAAAGCAAATACCAAAGACCTCCTCCACAACAACAGCAACCATCACAACAGACTTAGCACCCCTTTCAGTCACAAAATTTTCAAAATTCGGTCAATAATTCTGTACCTTCTAATAATTCTTTCCAAATGACCGGTACCGATAACTCCTCCTCACTTGCATAAACTTTGGATTAGTTTATGAAACATTCCATCTAAATTTCGGCTGATATGAGGTCTTCTATTGATATAATAAAGAAAGACTCCGCCTCCCACGGTGAGAGTATTAAATCAATAGAAGCCTAAATTGCACAGTGGAATGCTGCGATGAGTGTGAGAGAAAAAGGGAAGCTCACATCTCAACCCTTACCGAATCCTGGTCACTCACAAAATTATAATGTGAGTGCCGTTACTACGTTGAGATCGGGAAGAGTACTAGATAACCGAGTGGGTGAACATGTTGATGACGTTAGTGATACCAATGATACCCCGGCTGCTACTTGTTCCCCAAATTCGTCTAGTCTCCCATCTTCTTCCGAGCCTATTCTTCGTGTTCCACAAGGCTCGAACCCTCAGCCCACTTCCTCGAATCTTCCAAAAATGATTCCCACTCCAATTCTGGGATCGAATCCTTCCCCACAATCTTCTCCACAAATGTTGGACCCAAAACTTATTGATAAGGCTCCATTTCCAAACAGATTGAGGGCCAACAAACCTAACCCAAAAATGGAGAAGATTGTGGAAATGTTTAAGCGAGTTAACTTGAATATTCCTCTCCTAGATGCTATTCAACAAGTCCCATCTTATGCAAGAATCCTTAAAGACTTGTCCACTAGGAAGAGAAAGACTCAAGTGCCGAAAAAAGTTTTCATGACAAGTAATATTAGCACAGCTTTTACCCAGCAATTACCAAAGAAACGTAAGGACCCTAGCTGTCCTGCCATCTCTATTTCTATTGGGGGTAAAAATATCAATCATGCTCTACTTGATCTTGACGCTAGTGTTAACTTGCTTCCCTATTCCGTCTATGAGCAACTAGGAATAGGAGAGTTGAAACATGCCCACTACACTCTCCAGATGGCAGATCGATCTATCACCCAACCTAGGGGTGAGCTTGAAGATGTGTTAATCAAAGTTTGGGAATTCATATTCCCTGTGGAATTTATTGTTTTGGATACACAACCTGTGGCGAACCTACTTAATCAAATCCCGGTGATACTCGGTCGACCTTTCCTAGCAACTTCCAACGTTTTAATTAATTGTCGTAACGGTTCTATGAACTTATCCTTCGAGAAGATGACAATTGAGATTAATATTTACAGGATAGGAAGTCAACCATCTGAAGCTTCTGCTCATTTGCTTGATGTCTATTCTGTCCACGAGATAGCTCCCGAAAGCTGCATGGTTGAGGAACTTTGCTTTGATGATCTCGACGACATTAGCATATCATTGTTTGATCTTGCACAATATCATAGTGAGGATATCTTCGATGAATCCATCCCCGAGTTCAAATCCGTTGACTCGTTGCAAAAGTCAGTAGCAATTTCCGAGTCAATATCCTATGCAAGTTATGAACCTCTTAGGGAGTCTGAGTATCATTCCCTCACCCTACCTTCTATCGTCTCTCCGCCGACAATAGATCTCAAACCGCCACCTTCTCATCTTAAATATGCGTATTTAGGTGAGAATGAGTTTTTTCCCGTGATCATATCCGCTTCTCTAGTTTTAGAGCAAGAGAACGCACTTTTGGCGGTATTGAGATCAAATAGGCAAGCATTTGGTTGGACAATGGCTGAAATCGAAGGAATTAGTCCCTTAATTGTTGAACATTATATACATCTGATGGATGAAGCCAAACCAACCAGAAACCCAAAAAGATGGTTAAATCCCGTTATGAAAGAGGTGGTAAAGAAAGAAATTGTCAAGTGCTTTGATAGTGGTATAATTTACCCTATATCTGATAGCCAATGGGTAAGTCCTATTCACGTGGTCTCTAAAAAGTCTGGCATCACGGTCATAACTAATGAGGCTAATGAGTTGATCTAAACACGCACCCTACTGGATGGCGCGTGTGTATTGATTATAGAAAACTCAATGCTGCAACGAGGAAAGATCACTTCCCTCTACCTTTCATTAACCAGATGTTATAACGATTAGCTGGACATGAATACTATTGTTTCTTAGACGGATACTCTGGTTATAACCAGGTCCCCTTCACCGAAAAGGATCAAGATACAACCACATTTACTTATCCTTTCGTTACTTTTTCTTATAGACGCATGCCCTTTAGGTTATGCAATACTCCCGCTACATTTCAGCGGTGTATGATGGGGATATTCTCAGACATGGTTGAGAATTTTCTGGAGAATTTTATGGATGATTTCTCCATATTTGGGGACTCCTTTGAGGATTGCCTTCATCATCTTGATGCGGTTCTTTCCCGTTGTAAGGATAAAAACTTAACTTTGAATTGGGAAAAATACCATTTTATGGTCTAAGAAAGTATTGTCCTAGGACATATCATTTCACGAAAAGGAATTAAGGTTGACAGAGCTAAAATTGATGTCATCCATAACCTTCTTCCTCCCAAATGCGTCAAAGATATACGATCTTTCCTTGGTCATGCAGGATTTTATTAGAGATTCATTATTGACTTTAGCAAAATTGCTAGACCCTTAACTCTTCTCTTGGCCAAGGATACTACATTTCACTTCGATTCGGATTGTGAGGCTGCTTTTGAATCGCTTAAAAGATCTCTCACTACAGCCTCCGTTCTATCATTTCCGGATTGGAACCACCCGTTCGAGCTTATGTGTGATGCATCAGATTTTGCTATTGGTGCAATCTTAGGACTGCACATTGATAAGATGCCACATGTAATTTACTATGCAAGTAGGACCTTGAACGATGCCCAAATTAATTACACAACTACTGAGAAAGAACTCTTGGCAGTTCAATTTGAATTAGAAAAATTCAGGCCCTAGTTGATTGGCTCGCCAATAGTGGTTTACACTGATCACTCCGCCCTACGCACCTTTTATCAAAGAAGGATTCTATGGACAGGCTAATACGTTGGATCTTGTTGTTACAGGAATTTGATCTTGTCATACGAGACAAGAGTGGATGTGAAAACGTAGTAGAAGACCATCTTTCACGCATCAATTCTTCACCAATGTTGACCGTGCCAATAAACGATTCCTTCCCTGACGAACATACCTTGACCGTATCCTGCGAACCTTGGTTTGTGGATATTGTGAATTATCTATCAACGGGACTTATTCCTAGCAATTGGTTGAACAAGACAAACTTCGATTTCTATCACAAGTAAAACACTTTTACTGGGATGAACCTTATTTGTTTAAGTATTGTTGTCACAACCCGAAATTGGCACGTGACGGCCCTTAAACTACGCAACGTCTACAGGCATAACGCAATTTAAGAAAGCCAAAAACCCAGTAATCTGAGCCATCAAAAGTAGTAAGTGATAAGAACATTCTTAAAACTTTTGAAAATCTCGAGTACAAATTCTTTAAAGTCCAAATTTACTTTCTTAAAAATTTTGGCAGCACCTCCTTTGTAAAAACTAACCCCAAAATGGGTACAACAAAAATATAAGTAAAGCATCCCCAACGGGAGCAAATCCACGCCCAAAAGCGAAAACAACCACCTCAACAGATATATGATGACGCAGCGAAGAAAAAATAGATGATATAAATAAAACAGCTTAAAAGACCTCCAAGTCACCAAAAATATACAATATCGTCCTCACATCAAGTCTCGAAGTCAATACATGAGAATGGTAGATGGAGAGTATAAGGTACAAAGATATACTAAGAGCATCATCGGATAACCGCAAAACCCACCTATAGCAAAACTGCACGCAATCAGCCGAAGCGGTATCCGCTGCAAAAGATGATATGATAGGTAGAAGCCCTGCCTCCACTACTCTGAAGAACATCCTGCAAAACCCTGTGGCACAACGGGGGTGAGTTACCAACTCATGAATAGTAAATAACATATTCAGGTAATCTCAAGTACGCACGTACTGCGCGAATCTATCACAAGCAAGCTAACAGCAATAAATGGCCATATGTATGCAACAGTCATGAAAGGTACTCTATTAGGTACAACTAATAAACGAAGCAATAAATGGCAATATGTATATGCAACAGTCATGAAACGTACTCTATCAGGTACTACAAATACATGAAACAATGCATATAAAGTAAATGCGGAATATGGGATAAAACATGTCATCCTCATGGAATCCTGATCTCGTGGCAGGACCAAAGTCCATCAAGACAGTCTAAATCCCAAATTTCCTCAAATTAGCCACCAAATTGGCCCTCATATCCTGTAAGTCTCTTATATCCTGAGTGTCCAATACAAATAAATCCCATATATCCTGAATGTCTAATATCAAGTAAATCTCAAATAACCAGTATCCAATATCTACTCCCAAAAACATCATGAAAACAAGTGTCTAGTATCGACACATAAATACTCATCTCTGAGGCGGCGCCACCTGGGACTGGCCTCCCATGTCATGTACGTACATCCTATAGGACCTGAGCGTGCACCACCCGTAATCGATAAGGCATGTGCGTACATAACCTCGATTGGTATCCCCCAGATATCCGTCGAGTCCAAATACTATCACCGGTTGGCACATGCCCAGCCAGGCTCATCGGCATGTACCGTCGACCTTCTTGCCCCGGAGAACCAACCGGGTTCCACCATTTACCCGCACATGGCCCACTCAGTCCTCGCATAGGGTAATATATAAGCTCGGAACCGAGAAATCTCATGGTGGAAGCTGAAATATCATATCAAGAGAAACCGGGTTTTCCAAATAATGCATAATTTCATGAAACTACCACGGTCCTCAAATCCAGAAAACATCAGGAATCAATAATTATAATTGCATAGATCATTATATATGTGTACATATATATCAGCGTCCCATTCCACTGATATATATATACTTAGGAGTAAAATATCATATGAAATCCGTGAATAAAATATTTGCAACATGAAACAGTAATATGAGCATATAAAGGAAAAACCGCTATTTAACTGTAACAAGTTAAAAATATATATCATGCGGTTCCTAATTTCTCCAAGTCCATACAACATCAAATAAAGGTGAACATGTAGCTATAGCCAGGTATGCATAACAATGTCGGTATAGCAAGATATGTGTATCTACCTATCAATAATGATGTAATACCATCCAGGTATATGTATAAGTTTGTATGCAAGATGTACATGTAGCAATGTGTCATATATGTATATACCTATCCCTAATGGTACAATACCATATAAGTATATGGGTAACTAGCATGTAAGCATATCAAGGCATATGTGTAAGAATGTAGGTATACAGGTATGCTATATGTCATATGCACAAAAAAATTAAGGATCATATCTCAATGTCCTTAAGAAATACAGTATCACATATGTATAGGTTTTGTGCATGTCATGGCAATTATCGACGGTGTGTGTGTAGCAAACAATTAGTGCTCGTGAAACATGAACCGTCAATAATGTTGTTGTGTCTCATTAATCCTAAATCCATGCACAATAGGAATGAGATATGCAACAAAAGTACACATGCAAAATCAATATCCGTATACTTCTAACTAATAGTCAAGTCATTAATCTAGCCCAGACGCATAACGCCATGCGGGCGATTCCCCTGTAGATGTTAAATCTACTCACAACAATCCTGGTTAAGTAAAGCCAATCACTCGCTTTTCCTTTATCGCAGCGCCCGAATTCCCTGCCTGTGATCCTGAAAGCATATAACAATATAACAAGTGTATATTAGCAATCGACCAACAATATGTACAAACTACGTTTGACCGACGCACCAACTCCAACATACTCTCCAGTGTCTGTCTAGGGGCTAACGCTCATAGCAACACTACGAAACCAACTCAAGAGCAAAAACTACACAAAAATACGAATGACATCGGCACAACCCTAGCTAGGAACGCTAAATGACACAACCAACAAGCCTAGACCCTGATCGTATCGATCGCGCATTCACAACACAATAATAAACAAGCAATCTAATATAAATAATGTCGCAACGTCAAAAGAAACCCGCGCCTAAATTATCCGGAATTCTAGTAAGCAACTTATATCATTTTTAGCTCAAGACTACAAGTTTTACCAAAACTAGCAATCACCAACATCAACATATAGCATGATTAAACCATCCAAAACATTACTAGAATTTTAATCTCAGTTAATTAGGATTTAGTAAAAGTCTAGTTTGTAATTAAGCTAATTAGATAATTAGGAAAATATCATTTAACAAATCTTGCAACTAGGTTAAGTTTTCTTTTGACTAAACATCACATATAACCATTTCACTAAACAAAACCCTAAATTGATTAACAAAAACCTTTTCTAATTTCTAAACATGCAAATGAAAGCTTTAATTAACAACTGTTAAGCTAACATAATGTATTAAAACAAGAATTTGAGCTTAGAGTTAGAAATTATAGCTCCACTTGATTCAAAAACTTGCAACAAGATCATCAAAAATAACCTCCAAAATGCTAACTTGATGAAGATCCAAGCATGTTTTGTGATGATGAATGATGGGTATTGATTTAATTATGAGTTTGTGGGTTTTATTTAGGATTTTTGATGATTTTATGAAGCCATAAGAGATGAAATTGGGGTGAGAAAATGAGAGGGCTGCCGGGGGAGGGTCGGCCATGGTGAAGAAATGGGGATAAGTTTGGATTTGTGTGGAAAATTCTAGTGCAAAACAAAATTAATAGCTCATTAATGCAATGCCACCTCTTAATCTATTTCATTTTCTAATTATAATTTTCTTTAAATCATATAAATATCTAGATATTTTGGAGAGAAAGGATTAAGCTAAAACTAGTGATTAACTTAGCATAGATTCACTTTAGTAGTAATTAACCCAAACCAAAATTGTAATTACCACTAATTAAGTGCATATTGAACAACTTAAAATAATATTTTAATTATGGAAAATTATTAAAATGCACTAAAATTACAAGTGGCTTACAAAAACCCGCAAACTAGCAATATTCTAGCTAAACTAGGTGCAATGAATTCTATACTGCAAAAAGATCGCTTCTAGGGTTTTACGGAAAAAAACAATTTATTTTACCTAAAAATGGAAAATCGCCTAAACGATTTCCAAAACGTTACAATCTTCCCCCTTAAAGAAATTCGGTCCCCGAATTAAAAATTCTTACCACACGCACCTTCAAAGAGATGAGTGCAAAACTCCCAAATCTCCCTCGCAGCCTCCCAAGTGATCACCTCACTACACGGCTACGCCAAAGAAACCTCCACAGATGGCAAGATCCTTGACCGGAATTTCTCCACCTGCCGATCCACTAACACTATCGGTTGCCGGTGAACGAAATGATCGCATCCAAGCTAAATAGTCTGATGCTGAATCATGTGAGAAAGGTCAAGAAGATATTTGCGAAGTATCGAAACAAGGAATACGGGGTGAATACTCAGAAATCTGGGTGGAAGCGCCAAATTATAGGCAACGGTACTAACTCGCTTCTAGGATCTCGAAAGGACCTACAATCTGGGACTAAGCTTCCCAAAACACAACACGCCATTCACCGGAAAAAACCCGTAGGAATACATGATCTCCTACTGTGAACGCAAGTCTGCAACCACCACGGTCGGCAAAAGACTTCTGTCTGCACTGGGCTACTCTCATCCTGACTTGAATCAATTGGATCATCTCCAAAACCTTTCGACTAGCTGGGGTCCAAAAATCCTACTCTCGCAGAGTCAGTAAAACAGACTGGCAATCGACAAAACCTACCAAACAAAACCTAAAGGTTGCCAATTGGAATGTCTCCTGATAACTTCTATCGAAGGAGAATCCTAACAATGGCAAGTGATGATCCCAACAGCTAACAAACAATTAGTACGTATGCACAAGCATATCCTCCAGAGTCTGTATAGCCCGCTCTAACTGACCATCGGCCTACAGATGGAAAGGGGAGCTAAAGCTCATCCAGTACCCAAGGCTTCCTGAAACTTCTGCTAAAGAAGGCCAGCGAACCGATGCCTCTATTGGATACAACGCATGAAAGAACTCCGTGTAAATGCACAAACTTAACAAAGAACTACTGAGCAAACTGAGCATAACCGGACAACAACACCCAAATGGAGTCACACCCTGTCTAGACCTAGGTAGACACCACAACGAAAATCATGGAGATCTGCTGCCATTCCCACTCTAGAACGGTAAAAAGGTTGCAACTCTCCAGCCGGTCTCAAATGCCCAACCTTAGCTCGCAACAAGCCAGACACCTCGAAATGAAATCCGAAACCCTCACCCTTCATCCCTGCCCACACGTAACTATCTCACAAGTCACGCTACATATTGGTGGAACTTGAGTGAACACAGAAAGCTGACTGATGTGCCTGCTCTATGATTTCGCGTCTCTACCCATCAGTATAAAGTATACAAAAACGTGTCCCTAAACGTAGCACACCCTAGTCACAAATCAAGGACTCCGAATCTTTACCCAGCCGAACATGCTCAAGAATCAAACAACGAGCGTCGGCGGGCTGTGCCACACGAAAACGATTAAGTAAAAGTGGAAGGGCACGGACATGAGCAAACTGTCCCCTCAGTAGAGGCGAACTTAAACTATACTCAACGATTGCACAAGAACTGTAAATCTGCAGAAGACTGTCTCAGAACTACGCACAACTGGGACAAGCTAACCCCGGGGCTACGACTCAAGCATCAGCTACCACGATCGCCTTGCCACGGGAAATAAAGGATCTCACAATCATAATCATTTACAAGCTCCATCCAACTACGCTGTCTCAACAATCAAAACCCGCTGCAGGAAGATGTATATTAAGCTCTAGTAGTCCGTGAAAATTTAACACGACTCTCCACACAAGTAGAGTCCTAAATCTTCAACGCACGACCGCTGCGGCCATCTCCAGATCATGAGTAGGATATCCTGCTCGTACTTCCTCCAACTGTCGGGAAGCAAAAGAGATAACTCTAAAATGCCTCGTCAACGTAAAATCGAGCCCCGCTCGTGAAACATCACAGTTAAACAACAAAGTCGCCCGATCCAGAAAGCAAAGAAAGAACTAGTGCAATTGTCAACCGAGTCTTCAACTGCTAAAAACTCAGCACGCATGCCTCTGTCCAAGAAAAGGAACCTCCTTCCGGGTAAGTACAGTCAACGGTGCAGCGATACACAAAAATCCTCCACGAAACGGCGGTAAAAACCTGCTAAGCCCAAAACTGCGGACAACTGCCCCCGTTGCAAGCCTGGGCCAAGCTGTACGGCCTCCATCTTCCCCGGGTCCATACGAATACCGTCTCCCGTAACTACAAGACCCAGGAGTCAACACAATCAAGCCTGAAGGAACACTCCAAGAAATTAGCAAAGAGCTGGTGCTCTCCTAATGTATGCAAAGCAAATCCTCAAGTGTTGCACATGTTCCTCACGACTCTTGGAAAAGACCAGAATGTCATCAATAACACAACAATCAACTGGTCGAGGAACGGCCAGAAGAAATCTGGTTCATCACATCCACGAATGTAGCTAGGGCATCGGCGAGTCCAACGACACCACCAAAAACTCATACTGCCTGCAGCGCACAAAAAAGCAGTCTTCGGAATGTCATCACTCTGAACCCGCAACCAATGATGCCCTGATCTTAACCAAACTTAGAAAATGTCTCGCATTCTGGAGCTGATCAAAGAAATCGTCAATGCGAGATAAAGGATACCTATCCGCACCGTAACTCGGTTCAATTGACGATCAATCAACACACAACCTTAAACTGCCGTCCTTCTCCCTGACGAACAGAATAGGAGCTCCCCAAAGCGAAACACTCAGACGTACAAGTCCCCCTATCTAGCAACTCTGCAGCTGATCCTTAAGCTCCCTAAGCTTCGCATGCTCATCTGGAACAAAGTCGGAAACTCCCGCACGATAGGAACCCGGTCCAACAAACCCACTGTTGCTCCGGTATCACGAATGAAAGCCAAGAATCCTCTACATCCACCCCTCAAAAGCTGACCAGTGAAAAAGGCTGAATTCAAGCTGTGAGGGCGGCACCACTGTCCCCCTGCACAACAAGAACTGACTCTCAGGAAAACGAATCCTGACTGTTTCCTCGCGGCAGTCCACAGACGCATAGCACGCACCTAACCAGTCCGTTCCCAGGAGAACGTCAAATCCAACATCTGTAGAAGGATCAAAAGGACGGACGAATCTCTATCTCCTATCCAATTGACACACGACCGATATACGTGTCGTGCAACAAAAGAATTGCTGACAGAAGTTAACACAACAAACGGCTGATCCAGCTAACACGTCTCTCGTCCTAAGGCTCTGCTACTCCCGTGACGTGCACGAAACCTGTCACGGCGACTGAACCTCTGTCTCGGGGCAAGTACACCTGTATGAGCCCTCCTCTGTCCTCGAACTTCTAAAGTCTCGAAAAGACGCTCCTCGTCAAATAGGGTTGATAGCAAGGAATAACTGGGTAACAGGGGTGATAACCTCCTGTCGCTGCGCTCAACTTGCCTCAACCAAAGACCTCGTCATCTGGCGCAAGTGCTGCATCTCTTCCTCAAGCCTACCGATACGATCTATCGAAGGAGGATCCATCTGCTCCTGTGCAACGAGGGTGCCATCCTGGTCAGTCCTCGTCCCACAAGAGTCAACTCTGACCTCGGCTTTCGCTGCATCACTCTGAGTCCTCATGGTCATCGGTGGAAAGGGCTATAAATGGAAATAGGATTCGATATGAACACGGAAATCGAATCACAATGATTTGTATCATCAAGGAATGAATTTTAAGCAATTAGTACTTATGTCACTTTAGGCAGAGTACTGTGATCGTGAGTATGCCACGGACATACACACAGTACGTTACTCTGCTTAAGCTACCTACTCCACCATACCAAGGTCATCCTACACTCCGAAAGGTAAAACCTAGCGCTCAGATACCAACTTTGTCATGACCCGAAATTGGCACGTGACGGCCCTTAAACTACGTAACGTCTACAGGCATAACGCAATTTAAGTAAGCCAAAAAGCCAGCAATCTAAACCATCAAAAGTAGTAAGTGATAAGAACATTATTAAAACTATTGAAAATCTCGAGTACAAATTCTTTAAAGTCCAAATTTACTTTCTTACAAATTTTGGCAGCACCTCCTTTGTAAAATCTAACCCCATAAATGGGTACATTATAAATATAAGTAAAGCATCCCCAATGGGAGAAAATCCACGCCCAAAGGCGGAAACAACCACCACAACAGATATACGACGCCGTAGCGAAGAAATAAAAGACGATATAAATAAAACTGCATAAAAGACCTCCAAGTCACCAAAAATACACAATATCGTCTTCACATCAAGTCTCTAAGTGAATACATGAGAATGGTAGATGGAGAGTACAAGGTACAAAAAAATACAAAGAGCATCATCGGATAACCGCAAAACCCACCTATAACAAAATTGCATGCAGTCGGCCGAAGCGGTATCCGCTGCAAAAGATGATATGATAGGTAGAGGCCCTGCCTCGACTACTCTGAAGAACATCCTGCAAAACCCTGTGGCACAACGGAGGTGAGTTGCCAACTCGTAAATAGTAAATAACATATGCAGGTAATCACAAGTATGCATGTACTGCACGAATCTATTACAAGCAAGCTAACAGCAATAAATGGCCATATGTATACAACAGTCATGAAAGGTACTCTATCAGGTACAACTAATACATGAAGCAATAAATGGCAATATGTATATGCAACAGTCATGAAAGGTACTCTATCAGGTACTAAAAATACATGAAACATTGCATATAAAGTAAATGCGGAATATGGGATAAAATATGTCATCCTCACGGAATTCTGACCTCGTGGCAGGACCAAAGTGCATCAAGACAATCTAAATCCCAAATTTCCTCAAATCAGCCCCCAAATTGGCCCTCATATCCTGTAAGTCTCATATATCCTGAGTGTCCAATATCAAGTAAATCTCATTTATCATGAATGTCCAATATCAAGTAAATCTCTTATAACCAGTATCCAATATCTACACCCAAAAACATCATGAAAACAAGTGTCTAGTATCGACACATAAATACTCATCTCTGAGGCGCAGTCACCTGGGACTGGCCCTCCCATGTCATGTACGTACATCCTATAGAACCTGAGTGTGCACCACCCGTAATCGACAAGGCATGTATGTACATAACCTCGATTGGTATCCCCCAGATATCCGTCAAGTCCAAATACTATCACCGATTGGCACATGCCCCTAGCCAGGCTTATCGGCATGTACCGTCGATCTTCTTGCCCCGGAGAATCAACCGGGTTCCACCATGTACCTGCACACGGCCCACTCAGTCCTCGCATGGGGTAATATATAAGCTCAGAACCGAGAAATCTAATGGTGGAAGCTGAAATATCATATCAAGAGAAACCGGGGTTTTCAAATAATGCATAATTTTATGAAACTACCACGGTCCTCAAATCCAGAAAACATCAGGAATCAATAATTATAATTGCATAGATCATTATATATGTGTACATATATATCAACGTCCCATTCCACCGATATATATATATATATATACTTAGGAGTAAAACATCATATGAAATCCGTGAATATAATATATGCAACATGAAACAGTAATATGAGCATATAATGGAAAAACCGCTATTTAACTGCAACAAGTTAAAACTATATATATCATGCGGTTCCTAATTTCTCCAAGTCCATACAACATCAAATAAAGGTGAACATGTAGCTATAGCCAGGTATGCGTAACCATGTTAGTATAGCAAGATATGTGTATCTGCCTATCAATAATGATGTAATACCCTCCAGGTATATGTATAAGTATGTATGCAAGATGTACATGTAGCTATGTCTCATATATGTATATACCTATCCCTAATGGTACAATACCATATAGGTATATGGGTAACTAGCATGTAAGCATGTCAAGGTATATATGTAATCATGTAGGTATACAGGTATGCTATATGTCATATGCTTAAGGAAATTAAGGATCATGTCTCAATGTCCTTAAGAAATACAGTATCACATATGTATAGGTGTTGTGTGTGTCATGGCAATTATCGACGGTTTCTGTGTAGCATACAATTAGTGCTCGTGAAATATGAACCGCCAATAATGGTGTTGTGTCTCATTAATACTAAGTCCATGCATAATAGGAATGAGATATGCAACAAAGGTACACATGCAAAATCAATATCCGTATAATTCTAACTAATAGTCATGTCATTAATCTAGCCCAGACGCATAACGCCATGCGGGCGATTCCCCTGTAGATGTTAAATTTACTCACAACAATCCACGCTAAGTAAAACCAACCACTCGCTTTTCCTTCTTCGCAGCGCCCGAGCCCCCGCCTGCGATCCTGAAAGTATATAACAATATAACAAGTGTATATTAGCAATCGACCAATAATACGTACAAACTATGTTTAACCGACGCACCAACTCCAACATGCTCTCAAGTGTCCGTTTAGTGGCTAACGCGTGTAGCGACACTACGAAACCAACTCAAGAGCAAAAACTAAACAAAGTCACAGATGACATCAGCACAACCCTAGTTAGGAACGCTAAACGACAGAATCAACAAGCCTAGACCCTGATCGTACCGATCGCGCATTCACAACACAATAATAAACAAGGAATCTAATATAAATAACGGCACAACGTCAAAATAAACCCATGCCTAAATTATCCGGAATTTTAGTAAACAAATTATATTATTTTTTGCTCAAAACTACAGGTTTTACCAAAACTAGGAATCACCAACATCACCATATAGCATGATTAAACCATTCAAACCATTACTAGAATTTTAATCTCACTTAATTAGTATTTAGTAAAAGTCTAGTTTGTAATTAAGCTAATTAGATAATTAGGAAAATATCATTTAACAAATCTTGCAACTAGGTTATGTTTTCTTTTGACTAAACATCACACTTAACCATTTCACTAAACAAAACCCTAACTTGATTAACAAAAACCTTTTCTAGAATTTTCTAAACATGAAAATGAAAGCTTTAATTAACAACTATTAAGCTAACATAATGTATTAAAACAAGAACTTGAGCTTAGGGTTAGAAATTATACCTCCACTTGATTCAAAAACTTACAACAAGATCATCAAAAATAACCTCCAAAATGCTAACTTGATGAAGATCCAAGCATGTTTTGTGATGAAGAATGATGCGTATTGATTTAATTATGAGTTTGTGGGATTTATTTAGGATTTTTGATGATTTTATGAAGCTAGAAGAGATGAAATTGGGGTGAGCAAATGAGAGGGCAGCCAGGGTGGTCGGCCATGATGAAGAAATGGGGATAAGTTTGAATTTGTGTGGAAAATTCTAGTGCAAAACAAAATTAAAAGCTCATTAATGCAATGCCACCTCTTAATCTATTTCATTTTCTAATTAAAATTTTCTTTAAATCACACAAATATCTTGATATTTTGGAGAGAAAGGATTAAGCTAAAACTAGTGATTAACTTAGTATCACTATTAAAATAGGGGGTTGCCCCTACAGATTACGAAATCTGTAGGGGCAGATTTTGTTTGGCCCTACGGACTAATCCGTAGGGCCTTAAGGTTGCCCTACGGTTCTTACATATTAATTTAAGAATATTAAATCGTAAATTGTTGTTTGCCCCTACGGAGCCGCAAACCAAGAACCTACAGATTTATCCGTAGGGGCATGTAAATAGGGATTTAATTAAAAAGGCACAAATCGATCCCTACGCTCATTATCTTAATTATTCTCGAAGTCGCGCGCGAACCCAAAATCCCCAAATCCTCATTCCCGCCGATCGCCAAATCTCTCGTCGCCGTTCTCGTCGTCGCCAGCGCATGCTGTTTCATCGTCGCCACAGCCTGGTTCTTCCTCGTCGCCGTTTTCGTCGTCGCCTCCGTTTCGTCGTCGCCACCGATCGATCGTCTCCTCCACTGCACAGGTAATTAAATCTTCAATTAAATAAAATTTTGATTATTTTAGGGGTTGGGGTTGCGGTTGCAGTTGGGGTACGGTTAGGGTTACGGTTGGGGTTGGGGTTGGGTTCGGCTATGGTTGCGGTTGGGGTTGGGATTGGGGTTAGGGTTAGGGTTGGGGCTGGGGCTGGTGCTGGGGTTGCGGTTGGGGTTGGGGTTAGGGTTAGGGTTAGGGTTAGGGTTTGGCTGGGGCTGGGGCTGGGTCTGGGTCTAGGTCTGGGGCTGGGGTTAGGGTTAGGGCTGAAAACAATGGATCTTGCTTAAGTTATATTTTCAGTTGTAGAATTTTATTTGAGGTGTTACATGAGATAGAATAACTTAGTTATATTTTCAAAAAACTATAGCTATATTTTTCAGTTGTAGAATTTTAAACTAGTTAATAAATAGGCAAGATATCGTTAAGTAACTTATACGGTTCGAAGTTCAGCCGTAGACTTCGAGACTAGTTGATGCGCAAGTAAAACATTGCAATATTTGAGGGAAGTAAACATCATGAAAATAATGGATCTTGCTTAAGATGCTAAAAGTTCGTAGGAAAACCCTAAGTGAGAAAAGAAAGGGGAATCAAAACATCAAACAGAGAATTTAATTCTCAAATCTAAGAGTTTAACTCTTCTGTACAAAAGAATTTAGTTCTTCTTCTGGTTGAAGATCTGCACATAGCACATCTCCCCATAAGATGAGAATTTAATTCTCATCGGGTTGAGATCCTGCCATGCAGATCCAAAACTTAGAGGGGGAATTGAGTTTAGAGAATTTAATTCTTCCAAAACAAAGTTAGGGTTTAACCCTATATGAGAATTTAATTCTCCCAAAATTATAGGAATTTAATTCCTTCAAGATGAAACTAGGGTTTAACCCTATATGAGAATTCAATTCTCCAAAAATTACAGGAATTTAATTCTTTCAAGACAGAACTAGGGTTTAACCCTAACTGAGAATTTAATTCTCTCAAATTCACAGGAATTTAATTCCTCTTAAAAAATGAAATTAGGGTTTCACCCTCTACAAGAATTTAATTATTTTACATATATGGGAATTTAATTCCTCTAAAAGAAAATTAGGGTTTAACCCTTTATAAGAATTTAATTCTTTCAGGAATTTAATTCCTCCAAATCATGATCAGGGTTTAACCCTACGGAGAATTTAATTCTCAAAATAGAATAAGAAGACTTAAAAGATCTTCATGCATGCAAAGAGCTAGGGTCACGTGCCCCACGTGACCCTTGAAAAGATCCCCACAAATGAGAAGGATTTAGCCCTGAGGCAATACCTCACGTAATCCTTTGTCAATACATATCCCGTTCTTAGATTTCTCAATATAGTCACCATAACCTACAATTTATATGTTATACAGTCTAACATGGCCCATGAGTATGTCAGAGTTAAGGACTGGATGTATGTGGATTGGCAACAACGTATGCAACCTAAGTTTTTCGCAGGAGTTGCTGCTTTTATTGAATTTGCACGCGCACATAATAAGATCGTGATAGAGAAGATTCTCTGCCCGTGCGATTGATATGGCAATAAGTACTGGCAGAAGGTAGAATTGGCAGAGCTTCATATCGTAAAATATGGCTTTACTGGACTCTATACAACTTAGAAATATCACGGGGAAGGAGAAGAACGCAGTAATGCGTCAGAAGAAGAAAGAGAACACGATAATGCGGCAGGAGAAGAAAGAGAAAACGGTAATACGGAAGAAGGAGAAGACGGTAATTTATTTCCATCAGAAGAAATGGAGGATAGAGGCTGTCCTAGGTGAATCTATTCGTACCAGAGATGACATTCCTTCCGGTCAAAGACCGCGTACGGATAAATATGAAAATTTCATGAATGATGCTAAAAAACCAATTTATGAGAATGCAAAGTATTCCACCCTTTCATGGTTCGTCCAACTTTTCCGGATTAAGTACCTAAATGGATGGAGCAACAAGTCATTCACAATACTTCTTTCGTTCTTGAAAGATTCTATGCTCCCGGGAAATAACGTGCCCGACAGCCGGTACGGAGCCCAGAAGATGATGTCTGATTTGGGTCTAAAGTGCAAGAAAATTCAAGCATGTCCTAAAAATTGCGTATTGTACCGGAAAGATAATTCAGATTTGAAAGAGTGTCCAACATGCGGAGAGGCCAGGTATAAGCCGAAAGATTTTGATAAAAAGCATGATATACCTGTCAAGATAGCACAATCTTTTCCCATAACACAGAGGCTACAGAGGCTATTCAGGTGCAAGAAAACAGCCGAGGCAATGATTTGGCATCACCGTGCTCCTCCAAGTGAAGATGGAAAAATGAGCCATCTAAGAGATTCACCGACATGGAAGGATTTCGATAGGAGGCACGCAATATTCTGTAGCGATCCTCGCAATGTCCGCCTCGAACTGGCTAGTGATGGCTTTTGCCCATTCAACTATATGGCTGGAAATCACAGCAAATGGCCCGTTGTAATAATAATTTATAATATGTCGCCTTGGTTGGCTATGGGCCAATCATACTTTATGATGCCTCTTCTTATCGACGGACCAAACTCACCGGGAAACAATATCCACGTCTAACTCCGACCTTTGATCGAGGAGTTAAAATCTTTGTTCATTGATGGTGTAGAGACATATGATGCAAACACAAATACAACCTTCATACTGCGTGCGGCTTTAATGTGGATAATTAATGACTTTCATGCATATGGAATGCTATCAGGTTGGTCCGTACATGGTCACAAAGCATGTCCTCATTGCCATCAACACACAACATCGAAATTCTTGAATTTTAACAGGAAGGTTTGTTATTGCGGCCATCGACGTTTCCTGCCTCTAGACCACCCGTACAGGTTAGACACTGTTCACTTTGATGGTCATCAGGAGCTTCTTGGACCTCCAACCCCATTGTCCGGAGAGGACGTGACTGCTCAATGGGATGGTTACAATAATGTGACCTTCGGGATGGATCCGACGAAACAGGTCAAACCACCATTTTGGAACAAGTTAAGCATTTTCTTCGAGCTTCCGTACTAGTCAACAAATTTAGTGCGTCATTGTCTGGACGTCATCCATATAGAGAAGGGAGTATCAGAGCACATACTCAAATTGCTTCTTTGTAAAGACGGAAAATCGAAAGACAACCTGAATGCTCGGATGGATCTACAGGAGTGGGGAATAAGAAGTGAATTGCACCCTAGACCGGTAGCGGGTAAACCAGGCAAGTTTGTACTTCCCAATGCCGCTTATCATATGTCACAACTGGAGAAGAAAAGATTCCTGCAGGAGTTGAATGATTTGAAAGTTCCCACAAGTTTCTCAGGATCATTTAGCAAGCAAATAAAAATTGTGAAAGGCAAGATCGATGGGCTGAAAAGTCATGATCACTATGTTATCATGGAGCACCTTCTTCCATTAGCCCTCAGGACTTCTCTCCATGAATCGGTTGGTCTAGTAATAAACGACCTATGTTGTTTTTTCATAGAGTTGTGTGCTAAAACACTGGAGGTTGTGACGCTGGATAAACAAGAAAATTCTATTGCGTTGATACTTTGCAAGTTTGAGCGTATTTTCCCACCGTCATTCTTCGATATCATAATACACTTGACAGTTCATCTTGCAACTGAGGCTAAGTTAGCCGGACCGGTACAATATCGATGGATCTATCCCGTCGAGAGGTACGTGTAATTTTTCGTTTCGCGCAATTTTTAAAATTATTGTTGTCCTGTATGCCCGTATTTATTTATTCAACATATTTTCTTTAGATACCTCTACACTCTTAAAAAATATATACGCAATAAAAATCGACCAGAGGGTTCTATCATGCAATGTTATTTTCTTGATGAAGCAACCACATTTTGTTCCCGCTATCTGGACGAGAACATTGAGACGAGACTTAACCGGCCTCAAAGAATTCAAGATGGGCCATATGGTAAAGCCGATTATAAGAGGGTAGACACTATGTTTATCAACAAGATATACCGGTTTATCTTGCTTAATTGCGCATGTCTTGAACAAATTAGAGAGTAAGTTTTTTTGGATTAATTGTTATATTTGTGTTTGTGTGTGTATGAAATGATATAATATTAATGTCACCATTATTTGTCAAAAACAGAATTCATTTTAACGAGGTACGTGAGGGGCATCCTGATTAGAACGAAGAACGATTGGAAAAATATCATCAGGATAATTTTTGTGATTGGGTCACAGATCATGTAAGTTATTCGAATAACATGTTATTGCTATCAGTTTTAATCTAAACTTATATCGTTATGTATTTGTCGTAAAATTTGTTTTGCTAGATCCACGATCCGAACATGTCTGCATCATTTGAGAGTGATTCAAGATATTTAGCTCAATTTCCTAGTATGGAGGTTGCATATTATAAAGGATTCGGTGTCCTTGGATACAAATTCGAAGTTAAGGACATAGAAACATCTAGAACCACTCAGAATAGTGGGATTGCGATGGTAGGATTGGACGGTGCGATTTATTATGGGTACTTAAATTGTATACTCGGCATCCACTATCCCGGACGATCAGAACCGTTTTATATATTCCAGTGTACTTGGTACGATACGCGAACTGATACGGATAAGTGGAAAAGCATTCTTGGGACTTGGAAAGATGAATATGGATTGACCAGTGTGAACACACTTCAATTTTACGGGCAGGAAGATCCATTTATCTTTCCGAACCAAGCGTTCCAAGTATACTACTCACAGTGTTTGAAGTATCCAGGATGGAGTGTCGTATGCCGTTGGAAACCCAGGGATGTCTACGATGTCCCACAATTCGAGGACAGCGATGATGATGAAGAAGAGAGAAGGCTTAGAGTGCTCCGACCGTCTGTTTCGAAGGATGGGTTGTCTTCAGCCGATCATGAAGTTACGTGGGGTAGAAATGATATCGATGATGAAATCAAAGTAGATATGTTTAATGCGCCCACGAAACGAAAAAGGTTATCAGTAATGTTATATTATTACTTCACATTTTACGATATATACCTATATAGTCAATACTTGTAATGATTGTCTAATGCGTCCACGAACCGTTTATCTAGATTTGATGACGATAACGGGAGCAGTGAGGGGCGGAAGGAGCTCCAGCCGTGGCAAGAACTCCAGCCACGGCACCGGCAGAGGCAGAGGCAGAGGCAGAGCGGTTCTGCCTCCCGGAAAGCTGCGTAGGGAGCTTCAGAGGGCCGGTCTTTCACCCAGATCGGAAACCCCTTCGGATGCCTCCTTCCGTGTGGACTTTGCCACACCTCCAGGTATATTGCACGCATATCCATTTTGAATGTAATATTATAGATATTCATGCCTGTTCATGTCAAAATTACTTATATTGTCAATGTTTGATTGTCTAGTTGTTGGTGATGCGTCCACATCAGGGACAGAGGCCACATCTGCCCAGGGGCCACTCTTGCCACTTCCGTACACTCCGCATCGTCTGTAGGTTAGTATGAATAAATATAAGATATTTATTCATTTTACATATCCTCTATAGAATAAAAATGAACTTCATGGAAATTTTGCGTCAATGTTTATTTTCTAGTTGGAGGGGATGCGTCCGCATCCGGGACACCGGCTGTTCCTCACCGGAGGAACTATCGTCCCGCTCGTGCTGCTGCCCGGGCCCAGGCTCGTGCTTTAGTCACCGGAGGTATATATCACACTTCAATTTTCATTTAATCTTGATTTCTTAATTCAACTTTGTCTTAATATTGATTGTCTTGATATTTCTTGCCGACGCAGGGCCTCCCCATCCCCAGAGGGGGACTCGAGGCCCGAATCAGTCCCACAGGCTGAGGAATAACAGAGCTAGGGGGAGGCGGCATTCCCCCTCTTTTTTACCCCTGATTATCGCTATACCGGTCCTCATGCCGAGAGGTTCGGCCGGTATATGGGGGATGAGAGCCGGCTCGTGAAGAACTATCCACTTCACGTTGAGTGGGGTGACTAGCACCGGCGCTCATTCGCCCTCTTCTTTGATTAGGCTCGGGTATTAATATATATTTTCATTTGATTTATCCAATATATTTATTATTAACACTTGCAATCTAATAACAATGTTTTTTTTTGTATTTTCAGTTGGATTACGATTTTCAGCCTGTACCCGACCATGATCACCCAGGGAAGGTGCTCGACCTTCATGCCCTGTATAATGGCCTGATGAAGAACACGCAGACCAAGGTCCGATACAACAGGAATGAGCTGAAGGCCGACTGCTACTCCCTATGGATGGCGACCCCCGAGGCAGAGAGAGCGGCCCTCCTATCTACTCCGGCCTTTGCGAGAGTCGACATAGAGACATGGCCTCTATTGTGCGAATATTTCGACTCTCAACGCAAACAGGTATGTATTTTAAATGTAATTCATTGTTTAGTATATAATTTATTTTTTTGTGTTCCTTAATTAGAAAACTAAATGTGAATGTGTTGTGCAAAAACAGGCCGCTCAAAATATAGAGAATAGGAAGTCGGCGAAGAGGGGTCGCCCCACTTATACAGGTGGCTCGAGGAATATTACTCGAGCCATGGAGTTATCGGTAAATTACAATAGACCGGCCTTTGTGATATAATGCAATATTAAGAGTTATTTTGTAATATATCGAATATTAAGAGTTATTTTCTAATATTGCAGAGAGCTCAGACCCTGGCGCAAGGTGGTACACTGAGCGTGCTGTCCGCATATCTTGCCGTCCACGGCACCTCGACAGATCACGCCACGGGCGAGCTTCGATACCCCGACGTCGCTACCCAGAAGTATTGCATAAGTGTTAATATTTATTCAACCCCTATTTGAAATTTTAGTTTTGAAAGGTTCAAATTTAAATGATATACTTTTGTTTTACTGGTTAATGTGGGTGTAGGAACGGGTGGTTGAACAGGCCGAGGCATCGGGGATCGATTTTACCGGACAGAGCGATCCGATGCTGCTGACCCCAGTCCTGGACGCCGCACACGGAGGGCACCACGGAGGTTGGGAGAGAGGCCGGGGACTGGGCCCTAGCAGGGCCCATATGAGGTTGGACTCCACCCCGGCTGTTACTTCCTCCGTCTCCAGTGAGCGACGTTTCCAGCAGGAACTGGAGAGCTTGAAGGCCACCGTTCAGGAGTTGAAGGAGATGCTGGTATGTATACTACTTAATAGTAAAATATTATGTCATATTATAGATAGCAACATATCCAATATTAGTACGTAGCCTGAGCTTATTTGGTTGTAGACTTAGCTTTGATTAATCATACATACATATCTAATTAAAATAAGCTACGGTTTTCCAAACTAGATATCCAAACGAGGCCTAAGTCCCTAAGTATACATAGATTAGGGTTTCGAAATAACTTGATAATGATCCGAATTCGAATAATACACAGTTCTTACTCGCTTATTACATACGTAGGTCCAGACACGACAGGGTACATCGACCGAGCCTCCACATGCATCTCCTTCGGCTGCGGCTCCGCAAGCCACTACATCGGCTGCGGTTCCACAGACAGCTCCTATAGCTCCACCGCCCGCCCAGACTCCTGCAGCCGTGGCTCCGCAAGCCACTACCTCGACGGCGGCTGCACAGACCACATCGCCAGCTCCACAGCCTGCTCAGACTCCCGCACGCTCCGCATTGCATGATTTATTGACCGAGGAGCAGGCGCGCCAGATTCTGGCGTTTATCAGAGGTGGAGCTGGACCGAGCTAGGGTAGCTTTTTCATTCTTATATTTTAAACATGTATTTATTTATATGATACATATTGTACTATATTTTGGACGATATTGATATTAGTGGTGTTTGTGTGTTTATATAGATACCATATTCTGCTTGTTGGTTTCTTTTGTATATTATGCGTGATGTAATTATGAATACTGCGATATATGTTCTGCGTGATGATTAATTTTATATATGATCGATGTATATATTATTGTGCATAGGGCGAGAAAAAAATAGGCAGCCCTTTTTTTTAAAAAACCTGATAATATGTACCTACGGATTAATCCGTAGGGCCTAACATTGCCCCTACGGATTAATCTGTAGGGCCCACATATGTACCTACAGATTTATCCGTAAGGGCAAAATATCAGGATACCTGATATTTTGCCCCTATGATCTCAGTATCAGGGGTTAATCTTGCCCCTACGAATATATCCGTAGGGGCAAACAAATGCCCCTACACAGGTATCCGTAGGGGCAAAATATCAGGATACCTGATATTTTGCCCCTACGGATATATACCTACACACTTATCCGTAAGGGCCACTACTTGGCCCTACGGATAAGTCCGTAGGTACAACTAATCTAATTTATAAAACCGTAAATAAAATAAATTTTTTGTCCCTACGGACTAATCCGTAGGGACAACTGGACCTACACATAACTCCGTAGGGGCAATTTTTAGTCCGTAGGGGCAATTTCAAGACTTCAACTTGCACCTACGGCCTTTGCACCTACAGGGTAATTTCTTGCCCCTACGGATATATCCGTAGGGGCAGTGGTTTGCTCCTACGGATAAATCCGTAGGGGCAACCCCTATTTGTAGTAGTGTATAGATCCACTTTAGTAATAATTAACCCAAACCAAAATTGTAATTACCACTAATTAAGTGCATATTTAACAACTTAAAATAATATTTTAATTAAGGAAAATTATTAAAATGCACTAAAATTACAAGTGGCTTACAAAAACCCGCAAACTAGCAATATTCTAGCTAAACTAGGTGCAATAAATTTTATGCTGCAAAAAGATCGCTTCTAGGTTTTACGGAAAAAAACAATTTATTTTACCTAAAAATGGAAAATCGCCTAAACGATTTCCAAAACGTTCCAATTGTTCCGATCAAATCATTTACAGGTGTGTCCTTAATGATGAATTCAAGAGTGTGTTATCATTTTGTCATGATAAGGCATGTGGCGGTCACTTTGGTCCTCGAAAAACGGCGGAGAAAGTTTTGCAATGTGACTTTTATTGGCCAACATTATTTAAAGATGCATATCATCACTGCAAAACTTGCCATGGTGTCAACATTTGGGTCGGATTTCACAAAGAAATGAGATGCCGCTCTACCCTATTTTGGTTGTGGAAATATTCGATGTTTTGGGCATTGATTTTATGGGCCTTTTTCCCAACTCTTTTGGGAATTTATATATCTTGTTAGCGGTTGATTATGTCTCAAAATGGGTGGAAGCAATACCGTGTCGCACTAATGACAACAAAGTTGTCATTAAGTTCCTTAAAGAAAATATCTTTTCGCGATTCGGACACTCTCGCGCTATAATTAACGACAACGGGACGTATTTCGGTAATCGGTCTTTCGAGGCGTTGATGCGGAAATATGCAATCAGCCACAAACTTTCTACGCCCTATCAGCCCCAAACAAGCGGGCAAGCTGAGAACTCAAATAGGAAAATCAAACAAATTTTAGAGATGACGGTTTCTAAAAACCGTAAAGATTGGTCAACCAAATTGACGGATGCTCTTTGGGTATTTCGCACTGCATATAAGACCCAACTTGGTATGTCTCCATACCGCCTTGTGTTTGGGAAGGCATGCCACCTTCCTGTCAAAATCGAACATAAAGCAATGTGGGCTATCAAAGAACTAAACTTCGATTTTGATCAAGCCAGCAGCTATCGTGTCACGACCCGAAATAGCTCGTGACTGGCCCTTGAATCATATGAAGTATATAGGACCCCATCTAATCCAAGTAAACCAAAGCCCAGAAATCTAAAACCATTTTAAATAATAAATGAAGGAAAAATAGTTTAAGAAGTGAAGAAAACATGTTTTAAAAGCAAGGTTTTAAATACGTAAGCCGAATGGGTATTTTTAAAAGTATAGTCTTTTCTTGAAAATTTCGGCAGAGTTTCCTTTGTAAATACTGGCCCCGAACGAGGTACAACAAGAATAATATATATATGCAATGATAAAAGGCATCCCCTAGCGGGAGCTAGCTCTTCGTCAATCGACGGTCACAACCACGCAAGCAATATAATATACAACGCCAGAGAGCGAGGATCAAAACTCAGAAAAAGAAACTCAAACAGCATGAAAACCGTAATACTACAACGCGCGACTCTAAGGTCGAAATAATACATAACTAATTTTCTAAGTCTGAAACAATATACAAGCTTTAGTTGATGGAATTTCTAGATACAATGAATAATACATGTACAATGGTGGTTCTGATGCAAAAGATCCCACCTACCAAAGCAAGTCACCCACAAAGGAAGCAGTGTGCTAGAAATGCCGCCATGAAACCTGTACGGCAAAACCTGCAAGAAACTGTGGCACAACGGGGGTGAGTTGCCAACTCGTGAATAGAAAACATCTACAAGTAGATATCGAATGTATGACTCATCCTAGGTCAATACGATCGGATATATATAAACCTCAATATGAATAAGTCTGAAGCATGCTAAAGTGGCAATATAACCTCTATACATGAGTGCAGTGCCTCAGGTAATAACATGTCATAAATATGAGGTATGATCAATGTAATCAAATCTGTATATATGTGGATCCCGTCCACTCGTCACCCAATGACAATAACCATCATGCATGTAAATATCATAAAGCATATGCATGAAAATATGAGGATATAAACCATCTGTGTCCCTCGCGACACGTCAAAATCATGGAACTGGGGTGTCCAGCATCGACACTCGAAAACATCATGAAACCTGTGCCCAGCATCGGCACGTAAATCCTCATATATCGGGCTCCGTCAGTCCGGATCAGCTCACGGGCTCCGTCTGCGGAATCGGCTCTCAGCCCCCGCAGTACGCCCATATCCATCTATCGACTCTGGTCAGTATCCTCCGGATAACCGCCAGGTCCAACCAATCACCAGTAGGTAGTGGTCGCTCTGCCAGGCTCACCGTCTAGTTACACAGCAGATCCGTTCTCGCCCCAGGGTACCATACCGGGTCCACCATGTACCCGCAATCGGCCTCGTCCGCTCCTCGAATCGGGTTTCACATGTCGCTCTCAGCATCGAGAAAACACATGGTGGACGGACTGAAATATCATATCAAGGGTAACCGGGTTTTTAAAATGATTACATATTCTCTTTTGAAATACCCACGGTTCCCAAATCCAGAAATATCATGGAAACAACATATCTTAATGCGTATAATCAGAAAGCATGATGTATGTGACATGTAAAAGAAATGTAATCATATCAGTATGTCATGCAACATGGAGTAGTAATATGCACATATTTAGGGAAGACCGCTTCTTTAAAATGAATCAGCTTTAAAAGGTATCTTGCGGTTCCCAAATCTCTAATCAAGCTAGAATCATCAATGTATGTGCGAATACGTATGCATGCACGTATGGGTGTAGAATAGGAATACACAGTGTATAGGTACACAAGTATGCCATGCAAGGGTCATATCCTGAATGCAACAGTACTACAGTGTAGTGACATGGCAATTATCGATGATGAAGTGTGTGAGCCGGCAAACAGTGTACGTGGAACATATGCATCATCGATAATGGTGCCGGTGTCCTAGCAGCATGATTGTAATATATCAATAAACACGAGCAATGCAATGCAAATAGCATGAATATGCGGAATCGAAAAATCAACGCAACAGTGAAGAATCTACCTCAATAAATATATCATGCAGCTTTGCCATTTGAAATAAGACGAATCGGGGTTTTTGGTAAAATAAGGGCTACGGTGTTTTAAGAAAAGATGCGTCGTTTGAAAATATTCGTAGAATCCCTTTTTTCCTATCTTTAAAATATCCCTGATTCGTTAGTTTTGAAATAGGATGTCTCGGGTCTGGTCTAATATCTACTAAGTAATCTACAGACCTAACTAACAAGCTAAACAGGAGGGGTATGGAAATCACCTACATCTGAGTCGATATATATATATATATATATATATATATATAATAGTCGGTGATCCCGCCTCAATAGTATCCCATACGACATAATATACATCATATAATATCCTCGAGTCACGAGTGCGGATCTATCATCAATATAAAATTCGCACGGTAAGTCATCGTACGGCATCCCAATAGCTGGATACGGGTCAATATCACATTCATCTCATCAATTATCTGGTATCCTTATCATCATCTCTCATGATCTGGGGTACTGATCTAAGTCTAGTACAATCGATACCATCTAAACAAATATAAGCGCGTGTGTAAAACACACATCCAAAGGCCCGCTAAAATCTCGTATCGTATCCTAAATACGAATCACATAATATCACCGATGTCCTGGCACCATGCCCAATATCATCGACTCGTCTCCACATATCATCCACTATCCTCATCATCACGGTAAAAGTAAAGCAATAAGCATTTGTGTGCGTGTGGGTGTAAACCTATGCTAGGGTTCGCGACTAGGAGCTACACTAGTTAACTTCCAACCCTAATATCCATAGTACACCTAACATATCTATGATCTCCATGTCACGCAATAAGCTATCATATATATATATATATATATATATAGTATACTAGACATCGAACTGCTGGGGTGCTATATGCCATCGACCCGACTTCCCCCGTAGATATAATCTACTCACCTGATCTTCGTTTGTCAATGTCGACGTTGCCACGCACTTGCTTGTCGTCCCGAAATCTTCATGGGGTACCACACATCAACGTATCGTAAATGCGTATTAAAACCAAAACAATACACAAAAGACAAAACGATAAGCTAAGGCCTATAGGTTAGAACCTACGGACGACGCTTTCAAAACCATCAATAAATCCTCGATATCGTCGTATAAACGCCAAGTATTCGAGGTAAAACTGTAAGTCCACGTTACCCGTCCCCAGTTCTTTGGGGTTGCGGAAATGGTGAAAAACGATTTTCTACGGTGGGTAACATGGACTCAAAATACGGATCATTGTTAAACAACTATCTAACAACCTAACTAGGAGTTTTACCTACTCGGTTAGGGGGTTATACCTTAACTTGAACTCCTTCTCTTCAACTCCTTGCGGTAGTCGGATCGGCCTCACCTCATTGTCTCCTTGCGCCGAAGATGGATCCACCCGAAAGCTTCTACCTTTGGCTTCAACCTCAAACTAGAGGAAACTAGAACACTTGGTTTGCTAGACCTTGTATACTAGGATGAGTAGAGAAGTGTTTTGGGTTTTATCTCTAAGGAAATGGTTCTCAACTCATGAGAGGGAGTTCCCTTAAGCTAGAGAGAGAGAGCAAGAGGAAGAGGGAGAGCTTGAGGATGAGAGAGAATGAGAATGATAGAATGAGCAAGACTTTTTCCACCATCCTCTCATAACACAAAATAATCATAATAATAATAGTAATTGAGTATTATGTGATGGTTCATGTCAAATGGCAAAATCATTTCATGCACTCATTTTGTAAAGAATAACAAGCAAGCAAAAGTCTTTGCCATGAAATGATAGCCATTGTAATTATGATGGTCAACAAGTCCAAGCTAGTCAACCGGTCAACAAAGTCAACAAGTCAACAAAGTCAACCTTTCAACCCAACCGTGGCACAATAATACTTAATTAATATTATTATTAATCATATTTCTTATTCTCATTAGGGTTTAGCAAAAGTCAACAGTCAACAACCCTAATGAGAATCCTCTGCCTCTGTCTCTGTCAACCGTGCATACACACCCGCATCCGCGTTCCGGGGAACACGAATACAAATGAGATAAAACAAATACCAAAATGTACACTAGGATCTGGCTTAAACCAAAGCCCGCTACTGATAACTGCCCGGACACTAAACGTGCTCAAGTGCACGGATGTGACCGAACCCTGTCGCAAAACCATACGACCCCTACTCTTTTGCCTAAAGGCGAATAGCTCTCTGTGTGGGACTCTAAAGACTCGACACAACGCTGGCAGTGGGTTTAACCACAGACCGTAAGAGGCACTAGCTGTGCGTAACGGCCCCCAGGTAGATGCCGATAAGAAGACTAACGAGGTGAACTCATCCGAACTCCTACTGAGCCTGAATGTGACAATCTGCGTACAGTCCGGTCTGTTCGTCTGAGAATATCGCATGGCGGGCCTAGGGGGGTGGTAAACGTCAGTCCCCTAATAGCGGTACAAGTCGTGTCAGAGTATAGCCCAAAACACCCTGAGACAATACTGGAAACCTACCAGTGCATCTTGCTTGCCCTGGCCAGGGACGGCTATGTGTAATGGCTCTCCTAGACACAGTGCGATATCAACTCCCAATACCGGGAGAGACGAATCCTATCAACCGTCACTGCCTTCAAGTGATTCGGGACTGCACCCAACTACTACCTGTTTGCACGACTCCTTTGAGCCGTGATAGGGTAGTAATTAAAGTACAGTGGGAACACACTCGAGGCGAAGTGATAGTGTTAAGTCAGCGGACTAAGCTGTACTCATGTCACCTGGGAACTGATAACTGACGATAGGTATAGTACCAACCAACATTTCCCGACGAGTCCTGTCCAGTGTACTCGTAACCTAACGAGCACCCGCATACTATCTCAAGTACGACGTACTGACGGCTGTAGGACAGACCGTCTCCCCTGCTGGGATGAGAAGCACATACGCTAGTCTACTCCGGAGTATCGATGCCCTGTCTCGATAGTCCTACGACTAGGGACCTGCATAAGGATGTGCTTGTGGATTACCCAGCCCCCACCAATGTGACTGCCATCACAACGCTGGTAATCAAGTAAAGATCCTAAGAGCTCCACTAATGTGTATAGGCGATATGTTAAAAGAAACACATGTACACACATTGAAGTAGATACAAACCAAGTAGCATACTACTATTTTGAGCAAGATTGTCTATACAATGGTGCATATCCCAAGCTTCCATTAAGTAATATACAAACTTGTATGATACAGTAATGGCCTCTAGGGCATATACACTAACAATCTCCCACTTGCACTAAGGCCATGTACTGGCGTATCGAAGACCTATCATCTCGATCAGCCGCTCGAACTGAGTCTGGGGAAAGGCCTTCGTGAATCGATCTGCAGTGTTATCTTTTGAAGCAACCCTCCGAACCTCGATCTCCTGGTGATCCACGATCTCCCTGATCAGGTGATACTGCCTCAAGATGTGTCTGGATTTCTGATGGGACCTAGGTTCCTTCGCTAAAGCTATAGCCCCGTTGTTGTCGCAATATAGAGGTATTGGATCAACAATGGACGGAACCACCAGAAGTTCTTTCAAGAACTCCCTCATCCAGACGGCTTCTTTTGCGGCATCAGATGCAGCGATATATTCCGCTTCCATTGTCGAGTCAGCAACGGTTTCCTGTTTGGAACTCTTCCAACACACCGCCCCTCCATTGAGGGTAAAGTCAAAACCCGACATGGACTAGGAATCATCCTTGTCACTCTGGAAGCTGGAGTCAGCAAAGGCCTCGATCTGGAGGTCTTTTCCGCCATACACCAAGAACATCTTCTTAGTCCTTCTCAGGTACTTGAGAATGTTCTTTACTGCTATCCAGTGTTTCTCCCCTGGGTCCGACTGATACCGGCTTACAACGCTCAATGCGTATGCTACATCTGGTCCGGTACACAACATCGCATACATAATAGAGACTACCGCAGATGCGTAGGGTATTGATGACATGCGAGCCCTTTCCAAATCAGTCTTGGGAGACATTTCTTTAGAGGGGGTGATTCCGTGACAAGCCAGTAGATTACCGCGCTTGGAATCTTCCATACTGAATCGTTTCAGTATGGTGTCGATGTACCTGGACTGTAAAAGTCCCAACATCCTTTTAGATCTATCACGATAGATCTGAATCCCCAGAATGTAGTTGGCATCGCCCAGGTCCTTCATGGAGAACCTCTGTGACAAGAATCCTTTGACTGACTGTAGCATAAGAATATCATTTCCTATTAGGAGAATGTCATCGACGTACAAGACGAAGAATACCACATTTCTCCCTACAATCTTACTGTAAATGCATGGTTCATCTGGGTTTTTGACAAAGTCGAATTCTTTGACAGTATCATCAAAGCAGATGTTCTAACTTCGCGATGCCTGCTTCGGTCCATAGATGGACTTCAGCAACTTGCACACTTTACCGCTGCTCCCACTCTGAATGAATCCCTCTGGTTGATCCATATAGACGCACTCTTCCAAATTTCCATTTAGGAAAGCCGTATTTACGTCCATCTGCCAGATCTCATAATCGTGGAAGGCAGCAATGGCAAGAAGGATCCGAATGGATTTGAGCATAGCTACTGGAGAAAAGGTCTCGTCATAGTCCAAACCAGGTCTTTGACGAAAACCCTTTGCAACAAGCCTAGCTTTATAGGTTCCAACCTGTCCATCTACACCAATCTTCTTTCTGAAGATCCATTTGCAGCCTACGGGTTTTACCCCTTCTGGAGCAAAGTCCAGAGTCCAAACTTTGTTGGTGTACATGAACTCCATCTCGGTCCGCATTGCATCCAGCCATTTTACTGAGTCACCGCTCTGAATGGCTTGCTGGAAGCTAGTAGGCTCATCATGATCAATGACGCAATCCTCTCTATCCCCGTCTATGAGAAAACCGTAGTATCTTTCGAGCGGATGAGACTGCCTACTACTCCTGCGGAGCGGCGCAGGAATGTCCGGTTCCCCTGAACCTTCTGGTTCTACTAAGGTTTCAGTAATAGCTTGTGGTTCTGGAATTTCTTCCAGTTCTATTGCGCTCCCACTTATCTGATTTTCTAAAAACTCAGTTTCCAAGAAGCGGGCATGACGAGAAACAAAGACTTTTTGCTCCTCTGCGTAATAGAAAAGATACCCCTTGGAGTTCTTTGGGTATCCCACAAACTTACACTGTACTGAGCGTGCCTCGAGCTTGTCCGTGTTTCGCCCAATCAGAGCAAAGCTCTGTTCAATTTCAAAATTCAAAATTTTGAAGCAACGCTTCAAGTCTCGGGCGCAACGCGCCACGCGTCAGGCGCTAATACGTCAGCGCAACGCCCAAGAAGGCGCGCCCAATCAGAGCAGAGCTCTATTTGTCTGAAGCAACGCTTCAGTTGCGCTGCGCTCTGCGATGCGCGACACGTGTCAGCGCAGATGCGCTAGCGCAGTTGCGCTGCGCTGTGCGCTGCGCGACACGTGTCACGCGCTGGGGCATCTGCGCCAAACTAAATTAAGATTTTAAGAAATATTTTCTGTTCTTGTTAAAACAAGAAGATTTTCTTCTGCAAAGCAGAAGCCCTTGGATTAAAGATCCAACGGTGGGGAAAATTCCCCAGATCACTCAGAGAATGATCTCTTTAACAAATTTAACTAATTTGTGAGCACTATAAAAAGGACCCTAAGCCTCAATTCAAAGGCATGAACATTTTTCTTGAAAACTCAAGAACTTTAAACAGAGAGAATTCTGAGAAGATTTCAAGAAAAAGGTAAAGAACCTTCATGAATTAGAAGAAATTCTTTCTAATAGATCATTGATCTAAAAACAAGATCAAGGATCTCTACATAATAAACAGTGCTTTGCACTTCTTGTGAACCTCCGGTTCTTTAAAAACAATAAAAATAAAAAAAATAAATAATAATAGTGCATTGCACTTTTATGAACCTCTGGTTCTTCAAACAAAGAAAAAACTTTTTTTTCTTTCTTTGATCTAATTTAGATCAAGAAATTAAACAGTGCTTTGCACTTCCCTTCTTGAATCTAAAAAATTCTTAGTGCTTTGCACTTCCAAACTGCGCCGTTGCGCTCTTAAGAGAGCGCCACGTGTCGGCTATAGAACCACTTGCGCTAAGCGCCCTTAAGATAGAGCTTTGCTCTTTTGGAATTGGCACAACTCGCTGATAGCGTGCCACGTGTCGCCAGCGCAACAGCGCAGCGCACTGCGCTAGTGCGCTTGCGCTCGCCAGAGCATGACACGTGTCTTCACCACAAGCGCTTGCGCTCAGTAATAGACGCAAAGCGTCTGACAAATGCAAGGCATTTTACTTCCTGAAGGGCCAGACCCAATTAAAAGGCTTAACAGGCCTAACAAATAAAATGCTGTGCATTGTTTGAAAGGGCAGTGCCCAACTGAAAGGTCCAATGGACCAAAACGAATGATCTGCATCATAATAAAAAAGGGCAGAGCCCAGTCAAAATAGGCATAAATAACCTGAAGTAATGCAATGCATTATTTAAGTGGGGGCAAAGCCCTAGCACAGGTCTAATAGACCAAAAATAAATAAGGGTGTTGAACATTTTCAACTGGACTTAGCCCAATTTTGGCCGTAAGTCCTTAAATTAAATCGGTTGAGCAAAGATTGCTCTCTTAAATCAATCTATATCCGGTTCGAGGGTACATCTCCGAGCTCCTCTGACACCTATCGTTGTAATCCTTCAGCGATATCAGAGAGGTGACGGGTCCCAACAACCACATACATTAATATGGACCGAGACGTCCTTAAACTAATAATGGACCGAGACGTCCTTAAACTAATATTGGACCGAGACTGTAACCCTTCGAAAATCGTTTAGGCAGTTTTTCGGTAATCGGCAAATTTTTCGGCTTTTTCCGTAAAAAGTCAAAATTGATAAATTTCATTGTAGAACTAATTATACAAAATTTAGATAAGATATTACTATAATTTTGTCACAAAAATGTCACTTATAATTATCTAGTTAAATAAAAAAAAATTCGTAATTAATTATTTTTTTATTATTTTAAGCCTTTTTAAATACATTTAATTAGGGATAAATACAAATTTAATTAGGTAAATTTCTTAATTAGGAGTATTTATAAGCTAAAATATGGTGTTAATAAAATTATATCATGTCTTGCAAACTTTTAGATTTTTGGTGGGAAAATTATGAAAAAATGGCTTAAAAAGGGGTTTTTTTGGAAAAAGGTTGATATGAAAGCATGATATGATATCATATGATATTGTAATTAGCTAGAAACTTCCCCAAAATTTCCCCACCTCCTCCTCTTGCTGCAGCCGACCCCTCACCTGCAGAATTTCCCCACTTCCCACTTCATTCTTGCTTCTTTTTCTTGCTAAAAATCAATAAAAATTCACATTTTTCCATCTCCATTCAAAGCAAAACCCTAATCCCTTCTCTCTTCAACCCAAATTTGTTCAAAAACATGATGAAAGGAGGCTTCTTGGTGACTTGATCAAGGTAGGGTTCAAGCTTGAGAGGTGAAAATTCTAAACTAGTTTGCTAACTTGTAGTTTATTTGTGCTAAAATCTAATTTTTAAGTATTAATTTAGTGTAAATCTTTGTTCATGAAAAATCAACAGAAGGTTTTGATTTTTAAAAATTAGGGTTTGTAGCATAATAGTTGAATTATGTTAGGGATGGTTATCTAATTGATTAGAATGGTTAATGGTGAAATTATATGCTTGCTAAATAGACAAATTTCGATGTTTGTATCAAATCGGCTAGAAATTCGCTTACTAGATTTTTGTAGAAAATAGAATGCGGTCAACTTGCGTTAGGTTAGCAATATTATTAGCTTCGTATAGGATTATTAGAATGCGCGGACGCGGGGTTTCGTCTAGTCGGGTTGTAGTTTTGTCGATTTCCCCGAAATGACGATTTTAGTGAAAGGATTGCGATTTTCGTGCGTTTTTCCGCGCACTGAGTGCATGCTACGATTAATTTGAGAGCGTGGATAATTGTATGTTGTGACTTGCATTGTGTTAGGTTTTGTAATCTTATGCTTGATATTGTGCGAATATAGGATCGGTCGGGGAAACTTCGGATACGGCGTGAAAAGGCAAAGCGGTGGCCGGATCAGATTAGCGGGGATTTCAGGTGAGTAGATGTATTCATCTATGGGGGAATCGTCTGAATGACGCGAGGCACCCCCCTAGTTAGGATTACCCTACTTTTTGCAAGAATTATTGTGTTAGCTAGCTTATCCATTCATGTACACTGCATACCCTTATAGCGAACAGTATATTAAACTGCATGGACATTCATCTATACTTATGCTATATCATTTCGTAGGACACGAACACCTTACCATTGGCTTCCGTCGCACGCGCACTATTCATGTGACACACACGCCTTTGGTAAATGCCATGCCACTCGCACTATAGAATCTGTTTATCATGATATCGCCACTTGCATTCATACTTGATATATGAATTTGCATAGCATGTATATACCTCGCATCATCATCATATTTACATAGATTTCTAGCAAACATTCACATCACATATATTGATAGCATGGACATTTATCATATATAACATGTTGGACATTATGATTTTCTTGAGGATTTCAGTATTGCTGCGATTTCTGGATTTTTGGGGAAAACCGCAAGAATTTAACAAAACCTTATATTTATCCTTTTCAAAACAAAAGTTGCGGTTTTCTCGTGATGTATGTGTCGTCCACCATGAGTTTTCATGTTTTCTGTTGGATTTCGAGACCCGATTCGAGGAGTGGATGAACCGTCTCGGGTACATGGTGGGCCCGGTATGGTACCCCGGGGCAAGAAGATCGAGTTGTAGACGATGAGCCTGGCAGGGGAAGACTACCTACCGGTGATGTCTGGCGCGGCGGATATCCGGAGGATACCGACCGTTGTCGTGAGATTTATGATATGGGCCGATCCGGACTGACGGAGCCCGATATTGAGGCATATATGATTCCTTTTTGGTGTCGATGCTTGACACGGGTTTTCAGATGATTTCTTGATGATATTTAGCTATTATACAGATATTCATGTTCTAAAGTTAAGAATTCAATAACCTTAGCAGTTAAAACACTTAAAGACTTAATAATGACATTGCATACCTGTGCATGCATACTAGAGATATCATAGCACATATGGACATGCATGTTGTGGTGCATTGCGTGCATTCTTACGATTGCCTTATTAGATGTTATATTTACTCACGAGCTGGCAACTCACCCCCGTTGTGCCACAGTGTCTTGCAGGTCGGACCCGTCAGTCTTGTAGCGGCGGGCTATCTTGTCATCAGTTCCTTTTGCTCAGACTCGCGACATCGCCCGTAGGTGGGTTGCGAGAATACTTTATTTCTTTTTGCTTTATCATTGTATCTAGTATTCTCCATCTACCACTTGTATTGTATATGCGACCTAGTGATGAGACTGAGAGATTTGTATATTTGTGGTTTCTTTTGGGTCGAGCTCACTTGAGCCGACGTGTGTTTTCTGGTATTTGCATCTCTTTTATGCTCTTTTTCTTGATATTACTATTATATTGCATGTGGTTATGATCCCCCTTGGGCGAAGAGCTAGCTCCCGCTTGGGGATGCCATTTTTATAATTACAGGTTTATTATCTTGTTGTACCCATTTTGGGGAATAGAAAATACAGGGGAGACTCTGCCGAAATTTTCGGGAATTTTTGATGTTTTTAAAAAGGGATTCTATGCAACTTAATTGATTTAAAAACCGTTTTCATTTAAGGTTTTCCTTCACTCTCTTTTGATTTTGGGTTAGATTTCTGTGCTTTGGCTGACTTAGGTTACGGTACGCCTTTAGACGTCTCGTAATCTAAGTGCCAGTCACGTTCCGTACTTTCGGGTCGTGACGAAGTTGGTATCAGAGCGTAGGTTTTACCTTTCTGAGTGTAGGACGACCTTGGTAGATGGAGTAGGTGACTTAAGCAGAGTGGCGTACCGTGGGTATGATCCGCGGCATACTTACGATACGGTACTCCGCCTAAGTAACCTTAGGACATAATTGCTTGTATTTCCTTTCTTGATTCCTTGCATTCCTTGATCTAATTGCAATGTCCTTATCGGTCCTGTTTCTTATTCCAGCTTCGATGCCGCCAAAGACTACGAGAGCTCAGCGGGCTGCCGCTAGGGATGAAATTCGAGCGGGCTCGTCTGAGGCGAGGATCGAGCGGGAGGATACGCCTACCCCTCAGGGTCCCACTGATCCGCCTTATCCTGACCGTATTGCCAGATTAGAGGCCGGCATGCAAGAGTTGCGGCAGATGATGGGATCTTTAGTTGAGTCCAGCCGGACACAGAGATCCGAGGACGTTCCTTCCACCGCACAGACCACGATCGTACCTGCTGCACAGATGGTCACTCCTGCTGCTACTACGGAGACTATCCCTGTTTCACTACAGGAGTTCATGAGATTGAGACCTCCAGCTTTTACCGGTACAGATGCGACAGAGGACCCACAGGCATTTCTTGATAGGATGGCTCGGATTTGCCGTTCGTTGAGGTGTTCTGAGGATAGATTGGTGGAGTTTGCGAGTTTTCGTCTGGAGGGTCTTGCCCAGACATGGTACGACTCAGTAGAGAGAGGCCGAGCTGCAGGTCTGCCTTCTATGACCTGGGATGAGTTTACAGCTGCATTTCTTGCCCGTTTTCTTCCGGCGAGTGTCCGAGATGCTCGAGCCCGTAGTTTTGAGTCTTTGCGCAAGACTCCTGGGATGACAGTGTCGGAGTATGATATACAGTTTACCCAGTTGTCTCGATATGCTCCGTACCTAGTCGACACAGAAGAGAAGAGAATAAAGAGGTTTGTGCGAGGGCTTGATACACAGCTATTCCTTGCCATCGGCACCCAGCACTTTGATACATACGCAGCCGCGATGGTTGCAGCCTTACTTTTGGAGGAGCGTATTTCTGAGACTCCGGTCGCTTCTGGGCCGAAGAGGATCCGTACTGATACGCCAGCTCAGCGGCAGATGGGCAGACATCATGATAGATTATTTCCGGGAGATGGCGGAGGCAGAGGATTGAGACGAGGTCAGTTATTTGGTTCATATCCACAGACCCAGCAGTCGTCTCCAGGATGTTTTCGGTGCGGGAGTCAGTATCACCGTGTCAGAGACTGTACCATGGGACGTCCGGGCACGGCGACAGTCCCGCATGTGACTTTACCACCTTCACCACCATCGCAGAGAGCTTTACTTCCTACTCCTGATGATGCTTCACGCCAGCCAGATGCTTCTAGAGGCCGTGGGCGTGGCGGTCCGGTTCAGAGAGGACGAGGCGACAGAGGCAGAGGCAGAGGCCGAGGTAGAGGCACAGCACAGCCAGCTATTAGTGGTGGACAGGCCCAAGTGTTCGCATTGACTCCTCAGGATGCACAGGCATCCAATGCCGTTGTGACAGGTACTCTGCCAGTATGTTCTTTTGATGCACGGGTATTATTTGATTCAGGCTCCACACATTCCTATGTTTCCACGTATTTTGCACCAAGGTTGGGCCGAGAGTCTTCTCCGTTAGATCAGCCGCTTGTCGTTATTACCCCGGTAGGTGAGTCTTTTGTTGCCCGTTTTGTGTACCGATTGTATTTCGTTCGTATCGGGGAGAGAGATTCTTCAGTTGATTTGATTCTCCTCGATATGCTTGACTTTGACGTTCTTCTTGGTATGGACTGGCTAGCCACCTATTATGCATCCGTGGACTGCCGTGAAAAGGCAGTCAGATTCAGTTTTCCTGGTGAGCCGGTTCTTATTATTCAGGGAGATCGTAGTGCTACCCTTCCCAGCTTGATTTCATCTCTTCGCGCTGGTCAGCTCTTAAGGAAAGGGTGTCAGGGATTCTTAGCCTATGTTTGTGATACTCGCTCCACAGAGGTTCTGTTGGACCAGGTCCCTGTTGTGAGAGAGTTTCCTGATGTATTCCCTGATGAGCTGCCTGGTCTGCCACCAGAGCGCGAGATTGAGTTCTGTATTGACTTGATCCCTGGCACGGGGCCTATTTCTATACCTCCTTATCGGATGGCCCCGGCGGAGCTGAGAGAGCTAAAGGATCAGTTACAGGACTTGCTGGACAAGGGGCTTATCCGACCGAGTGTGTCATCTTGGGGTGCTCCCGTCCTGTTTGTTAAGAAGAAGGACGGAAGTATGCGTTTATGCATTGATTATCGTCAGCTGAACCGGGTTACTGTGCGGAACAGGTATCCCCTACCCCGCATTGATGACTTATTTGATCAGCTCCAGGGTGCAGGGTTCTTCTCGAAGGTTGATTTACGATCAGGTTATCACCAGTTGCGGGTTCGGAAGGAGGATATTCCGAAGACCGCCTTCCGTACTCGTTATGGTCATTACGAGTTCTTGGTGATGTCGTTCGGGCTCACCAATGCCCCGGCAGCTTTTATGGATTTGATGAACCGCGTATTCAGGCCGTATCTCGATCAGTTCATCATTGTGTTCATTGACGACATCTTGGTTTATTCTCGGAGCCGGGAGGAGCATGAGCAGCACTTACGTATCACATTGCAGACTTTGAGGGAGCATCAGCTGTTCGCCAAATTCTCCAAGTGCACATTCTGGTTAGACAGTGTCGACTTCTTGGGTCATGTGGTGACGAGAGATGGTATTTGCGTGGACCCGAAGAAGATCGAGGCAGTTCAGCGTTGGCCTAGACCAGTATCAGTTGCAGAGGTTCGCAGTTTTCTAGGTCTGGCCGGCTATTATCGACGTTTCGTCCAGGATTTCTCCCGCATTGCTGCACCTTTGACCGGGTTGACCCGGAAGGGGGTTCCTTTTGATTGGACCCAGGCATGTGAGGATAGCTTCCAGCAGTTGAAGACTCGTCTGACTACTGCTCCAGTGTTAGCATTGCCTTCAGGATCAGGCGGGTTCATGGTATATTGTGATGCTTCTAGAGTGGGGATGGGATGTGTATTGATGCAGCACGACAGAGTTATCGCGTATGCTTCTCGGCAGCTGAGGAAACACGAGCAGAACTACCCCACCCATGATTTAGAGATGGCTGCAGTGGTGTTTGCACTCAAGATCTGGAGACATTACCTATACGGTGAGTCGTGCCAGATATTCACTGACCACAAGAGTTTGAAGTATATCTTCCAGCAGCGCGACCTGAACCTGAGACAGCGCCGTTGGATGGAGTTGGTGAAAGATTATGACTGCGAGATTCTATACCATCCGGGCAAGGCGAATGTGGTAGCAGCTGCTTTGAGTAGGAGGCCCGGAGGTAGCTTATCTTGTTTGAGCGCAGTACAGATGCAGTCGACGGCGGATTGGCAGGTTTTATGTGATAGCAGAGTGCAGCTCGAGTTCACTCCTACAGGGGGACAGCTAGCCCATTTCAGAGCACGCCCACAGTTACTTGACCGTATCCACGAGGCACAGTCCGGCGATGCCCGTACATTAGAGATCATTGAGCAGATTCGACAGGGCAGAGTTTCTGAGTTCATGATTGATGATCAGGGGATACTTCGATTTGGGACTCGACTGTGTGTGCCAGATTCAGAGGGACTGAGGCGTGATATTCTCAAGGAGGCACATAGATCAGTATACAGTGTTCACCCAGGTTCCACCAAGATGTATCGTGATTTGAGAGAGGTTTACTGGTGGGACGGGATGAAGAAGGATATTACAGATTTTGTGTCGAGATGCCTGACTTGTCAGCAAGTCAAGGCCGAGCACCAGAAGCCAGCCGGCGAGTTACAGCCTTTGCCCATCCCTGAGTGGAAGTGGGAGCAGGTCTCCATGGACTTCGTTGTGGGTCTACCCAGGACCAGTCGAGGGTATGACTCTATTTGGGTGATTGTGGATCGACTGACGAAAGCGGCTCACTTTCTGCCAGTGAAGACCACTTTTAGATTTTCTCAGTACGCCCAGGTTTATATTGATGAGATTGTGCGAATGCATGGTGTTCCGACTTGCATCGTGTCCGACCGTGGCACCCAGTTTACCAGCCGATTGTGGCAGAAACTACAGGAAGCTTTGGGCACCCGATTGAGTTTTAGCACAGCCTTTCATCCTCAGACTGACGGTCAGTCGGAGCGTACTATTCAGACTCTTGAGGACATGCTCAGAGCTTGTGTTTTAGATTTCGGTGGTAGCTGGGATCGTCATTTGCCTTTGATCGAGTTTTCCTACAATAATAGCTTCCAGGAGACGATTCAGATGGCACCTTTCGAGGCTTTATATGGGAGGAGATGTCGATCGCCAGTATGTTGGACAGAGCTCAGGGAGAGCAGTATTTTGGGGCCGCAGATTGTGCAGGAGACGACCGAGAAAATACAGCTGATTCAGGACAGGATGAGAGCGGCACAGAGCAGGCAGAAATCTTATGCTGACAGGCGTCGTCGCCGACTCGAGTTCGCTGTTGGCGATCATGTTTTCCTGAAGGTCTCTCCGATGAAGGGTGTGATGAGATTTGGGCGGAAAGGGAAGCTGAGTCCTAGATATGTTGGTCCTTTCGAGATCCTAGAGCGTGTTGGTCCAGTCGCTTATCGATTAGCTCTTCCGCCCAGCTTCCCCGATGTTCACCCCGTATTCCATGTCTCGATGCTCCGCAAGTACCTTCATGATCCTTCCCAGGAGATTCAGCACCAGACGATCCAGTTAGAGCGTGATCTTTCTTTCACCGAGCAGCCGGTTGTCATCTTGGATCGGCAGGTGAAGAAATTGAGGTCGAAGGTCATACCGTCTGTCAAGGTTCTTTGGCGTGGCCCGAACAGCGAGGAGGTCACCTGGGAGACCGAGGTCGAGATGAGGAAGAGATATCCCCATCTTTTTGAAGGTACGCGTAGTTAAATTCTAAATTCGGGGACCGAATTTCTTTAAAGGGGGAAGATTGTAACCCTTCGAAAATCGTTTAGGCAGTTTTTCAGTAATCGGCAAATTTTTCGGCTTTTTCCGTAAAAAGTCAAATTTGATAATTTTCATTGTAGACCTAATTATACAAAATTTAGATAAGATATTACTATAATTTTGTCACTAAAATGTCACTTATAATTATCTAGTTAAATAAAAAAAAATTCGTAATTAATTATTTTTTTATTATTTTAAGCCTTTTTAAATACATTTAATTAGGGATAAATACAAATTTAATTAGGTAAATTTCTTAATTAGGAGTATTTATAAGCTAAAATATGGTGTTAATAAAATTATATCATGTCTTGCAAACTTTTAGATTTTTGGTGGGAAAATTATGAAAAAATGGCTTAAAAAGGGGTTTTTTTTGGAAAAAGGTTGATATGAAAGCATGATATGATATCATATGATATTTTAATTAGCTAGAAACTTCCCCAAAATTTCCCCACCTCCTCCTCTTGCTGCATCCGACCCCTCACCTGCAGAATTTCCCCACTTCCCACTTCATTCTTGCTTCTTTTTCTTGCTAAAAATCAATAAAAATTCACATTTTTCCATCTCCATTCAAAGCAAAACCCTAATCCCTTCTCTCTTCAACCCAAATTTGTTCAAAAACATGATGAAAGGAGGCTTCTTGGTGACTTGATCAAGCTAGGGTTCAAGCTTGAGAGGTGAAAATTCTAAACTAGTTTGCTAACTTGTAGTTTATTTGTGCTAAAATCTAATTTTTAAGTATTAATTTAGTGTAAATCTTTGTTCATGAAAAATCAAGAGAAGGTTTTGATTTTTAAAAATTAGGGTTTGTAGCATAATAGTTGGATTATGTTAGGGATGGTTATCTAATTGATTAGAATGGTTAATGGTGAAATTATATGCTTGCTAAATAGACAAATTTCGATGTTTGTATCAAATCGGCTAGAAATTCGCTTACTAGATTTTTGTAGAAAATAGAATGCGGTCAATTTGCGTTAGGTTAGAAATATTATTAGCTTCGTATAGGATTATTAGAATGTGCGAACGCGGGGTTTCGTCTAGTCGGGTTGTAGTTTTGTCGATTTCCCCGAAATGACGATTTTAGTGAAAGGATTGCGATTTTCGTGCGTTTTTCCGCGCACTGAGTGCATGCTACGATTAATTTGAGAGCGTGGATAATTGTATGTTGTGACTTGCATTGTGTTAGGTTTTGTAATCTTATGCTTGATATTGTGCGAATATAGGATCGGTCGGGGAAACTTCGGATACGGCGCGCAAAGGCAAAGCGGTGGCCGGATCAGATTAGCGGGGATTTCAGGTGAGTAGATGTATTCATCTATGGGGGAATCGTCTGAATGGCGCGAGGCACCCCCCTTAGTTAGGATTACCCTACTTTTTTGCAAGAATTATTGTGTTAGCTAGCTTATCCATTCATGTACACTGCATACCCTTATAGCGAACAGTATATTAAACTGCATGGACATTCATCTATACTTATGCTATATCATTTCGTAGGACACGAACACCTTACCATTGGCTTCCGTTGCACGCGCACTATTCATGTGACACACACGCCTTTGGTAAATGCCATGCCACGCGCACTATAGAATCTGTTTATCATGATATCGCCACTTGCATTCATACTTGATATATGAATTTGCATAGCATGTATATACCTCGCATCATCATCATATTTACATAGATTTCTAGCAAACATTCACATCACATATATTGATAGCATGGACATTTATCATATATAACATGTTGGACATTATGATTTTCTTGAGGATTTCAGTATTGCTGCGATTTCTGGATTTTTGGGGAAAACCGCAAGAATTTAACAAAACCTTATATTTATCCTTTTCAAAACAAAAGTTGCGGTTTTCTCGTGATGTATGTGTCGTCCACCATGAGTTTTCATGTTTTCTGTTGCATTTCGAGACCCGATTCGAGGAGTGGATGAACCGTCTCGGGTACATGGTGGGCCCGGTATGGTACCCTGGGGCAAGAAGATCGAGTTGTAGACGATGAGCCTGGCAGGGGAAGACTACCTACCGGTGATGTCTGGCGCGGCGGATATCCGGAGGATACCGACCGTTGTCGTGAGATTTATGATATGGGTCGATCCGGACAGACGGAGCCCGATATTGAGGCATATATGATTCATTTTTGGTGTCGATGCTTGACACGGGTTTTCAGATGATTTCTTGATGATATTTAGCTATTATACAGATATTCATGTTCTAAAGTTAAGAATTCAATAACCTTAGCAGTTAAAACACTTAAAGACTTAATAATGACATTGCATACATGTGCATGCATACTAGAGATATCATAGCACATATGGACATGCATGTTGTAGTGCATTGCGTGCATTCTTACGATTGCCTTATTAGATGTTATATTTACTCACGAGCTGGCAACTCACCCCCGTTGTGCCACAGTGTCTTGCAGGTCGGACCCGTCAGTCTTGTAGCGGCGGGCTATCTTGTCATCAGTTCCTTTTGCTCAGACTCGCGACATCGCCCGTAGGTGGGTTGCGAGTATACTTTATTTCTTTTTGCTTTATCATTGTATCTAGTATTCTCCATCTACCACTTGTATTGTATATGCGACCTAGTGATGAGACTGAGAGATTTGTATATTTGTGGTTTCTTTTGGGTCGAGCTCACTTGAGCCGACTTGTGTTTTCTGGTATTTGCATCTCTTTTATGCTCTTTTTCTTGATATTACTATTATATTGCATGTGGTTGTGATCCGCCTTGGGCGAAGAGCTAGCTCCCGCTTGGGGATGCCATTTTTATAATTACAGGTTTATTATCTTGTTGTACCCATTTTGGGGGATAGAAAATACAGGGGAGACTTTGCCGAAATTTTCGGGAATTTTTGATGTTTTTAAAAAGGGATTCTATGCAACTTAATTGATTTAAAAACAGTTTTCATTTAAGGCTTTCCTTCACTCTCTTTTGATTTTGGGTTAGATTTCTGGGCTTTGGCTGACTTAGGTTACGGTACGCCTTTAGACGTCTCGTAATCTAAGTGCCAGTCACGTTCCGTACTTTCGGGTCGTGACAGAGACGTCCTTAAACTAATATCGGACCGAAACGTCCCTAAACTAATATTGGACCACCACGTCCCTAAACTGGAATATGGACCACCACGTCCCTAAACTGGCATAATAGAGCCTAAATGATCTTTTGTTGGACCTAAACGGTCCCGTTAAGTTGACCTTAGTCTCAAACTGGACTAACGTATCCTTAACAAACGTTTGAGTCGATCTTAGCATCAAAAATGGCTAACGTATCCTCCAAACAGACTTTAGTCCCAAATTGGAGTATGAATCTCCCTAAACTGGAACAATAGAGCCTCCAAATGCTCTTTTGCCGGATCTAAACGGTCCCGTTTAAGTTGATCTTAGCCCCAAACAAGGCTAACGCATCCTTAAACATTCAAATGAAATATAAAACCCTAAATCAACTTCGGTTCGAGGGTACATCTCCGAACTCCTCTGACACCTGTCGTTGTAATCCTTCAACGACGTCAGAGAGGTGACAAGTCCCGATGGCCATACATTAAGTTAATCACTACGTTAAGTGGATCTTAGTCTAAAACAGGACTAACGTATCCTTAACGAACGTTTAAGTTGATCTTAGCCGCAACGCGACTAATGCATCCTTAAACTAAAAACACCAAACCCAAATCTAAATAAATACGGATTTGGACTAATAAACGTCCTACGGGCGACGGCATTACTCAGTCTCCGTATACAATCCACGGGCAACCACAAATAAAACAAATACACACGACACGAAGTGAAATTCTGGAGAAGGAGAAAGTTGTTACCGCGACGCGGTAGCGTAATTAACTGCAGGGGCTTGCGCCTGCAGGGAAGAGCGTCCCCACAATCAAAAACCCCTTACCCTGAGGGGGAATCTGACGAAGTCTGCTACATCGGCCGCATCCGTCTAAACCTCCGATACACGGTGCCATAAATCAACTTGGCATCTTCGGAGAGGTGGACGGATAAAATCAAACAGCATCTGCCCCGAACCTCAGGCACAGACGCCAAGTCCAGGCCGCCGTTCGGAGGGGAACAGATTCTGGCACGCCCGGTGGGACCTTTTCCTCTTTCCACTCCACACTTCGTGTGTCGTCTTCGCGGACCAATCGCGGTTTGTTAAATGGTTGCCTTTGGATTTCAAGTTGCTAAGATTTGGTCTTTTGTCTGGCGCAGAACTCAAGAATCCATGGATTCTAACTGCACCAAATGCGCGAAGTACCACTGCAACGGACGCTCCACCTCACCGAGAGGTGTAACATATGGGCCCCAAGCGGCCTCTTTCCTCGCTTTGCCGGTAGAACAGGTGACCCAGGCCACCACCGGCCTGTTTTTCGGGACCATGGTCCCACCTACAAGCTTCTCTATGCCGATATCCGCACCGGAAGCGAACAAGAAGTCGGTGTTCGACCGGCTCACTGCTACCACGACCCCTGTCAACGGGTCGCCCGCTGCTAAACCGACAGCCTCCGTTTTCACCAGGCTAGGTCAGAACTATAAAGTGGCCGTCCCAAAGAGGGCAACGGCCGCTGCTCTGGAAGTCGTTAAAGCGGCTTCTCCCATCAGAGAGTCGGTCTTCACAAGATTGACGGTTCCCACTCCTCCCCCAGCTGGTCAAAAGGCATCAGTCTTCGATAGGCTGACATCGGCAGTTACCCCACACTCAAACAGGGGGCAACGAGAAACCATCTCGATTTCCGAGCCAGTCCCAACGGCTCGTCGTGCACGACGTCGCCATTGGCAACGAGTAAGGAAAACAGGGGGCAACTCCCCCTCAGGGCTAACCCCACCTGCTCCAGTGGTAGAGGTCAACGCTGCTGTTCCAACTGGGAACAGCTTTGAATTGTTGAGGAAAGTGAGAAAGAACTCTCCAATTGCTACATTGAAAAGATCTCCTCCGCCTATGGAAAAAGCTCCGGAGACAAAGCAGGAACAGCCCCCTCAACGGCTGTCGTCAAAAATTTATAAAGTTTGGCGGAGGGTTCAAGACTCCGTGATTGACCCAGGCCACTTTCATCGCCAGAAAAAGGCAAAGGTGGAAAAGGACAAAAACAGCCCCATTAAACAGCAGGGGGCAACAAATGCTAGGATGCCCACTTCAACGGCTCCTTCAACCTCAATGGTTCACAAAAGAAAAAGGCCAAAGAAAGCTCCCGTGACGCTGACAAAGTTTAAAAGCGGTGAACCTAAACTCCCCAAGTCAGGGGGCATAACAGTTCATACGGTTTATATGGCTTCTGGAAAGGAAGAAAGTCGTACTTCTACGGGTCACCGACCGCTCACCCGATCAGTGACCAAGGCTCAGGAGCAGCAACAAAAGCTCCAGGAGATGATGAATGCTATGGCCGTGCTTACAGAGCCAAAAGAAAACCCTGAAGCATCCTTAGATGAGCGCCGAGATGAAGAGACCGACGCCGAGTTCCTCCGCCGAGTACTGGAAAAGAGAGACAAAGAGGCTGCTGAACAAGCAGCCAATATACAGCGTATGGGCCTCCTCTTCCAGGACATGATAGGGATGATGATACAACAAGATCCCCCGACTGAAGAACCCCCGATTGTCCTTGGGGATGATAGGGGAGAGACATCAAACCCTCAGCCCGTTCTATCAACGGCTAAAGAGGATACAATCTCTAAGACTGATCTGGACGAATATATAGCCCAGCAAATAAAGGTTCATCACGCGGCCGAAGTAGCCGGCCACGTCGTAAAAACGGGGCGACCGTATCCAGGCTGGTATGACCAAATCAAATACCCGCCGGGTTACACAATTCCCAAGTTTCATGTCTACAAAGGGACCGGCAATCCCTATCAACATGTTGCCCAGTTCAGGGCGCTTTGCGGTAACACCGGCGGCGACGACAAGCTTTTTCTTCGCCAGTTTGTTGGAAGCCTATCAGATACGGCGTTCGAATGGTATTCTGAGCTCCCCAACGACTCTATTAAAACCTTTGCGGAGATGGAGCTGCTCTTCACCCAACGTTTTGCAAGTGCCAGTGAGCGTACCCCGATGACGGCACTGTTTAATGCCAGGGTAAAACCCGGCGAAACATGGGTTCAGTATGCTATACGGTGGCGTAATCTATGGTCGAAGTGCGAACAACGCATAGAAGAAGCTCCGGCGGTGGGAATGTTTGTTGGAACCCTTGATCCACAAGCAACCATCTCCCAGTTCATGATGTTCTTCAAGCCGACTACCTTCCAGGCTTTGATCGACAAACTAGCGCAGATGGACCAGATGGGCCATAAACCCCCTCTCCCAAAGCCAGATTTCCGAAATGACAAAGGAAAGGGAAAAGCGATCGTTGTCGCTAACGCTCAACAACAACCGAACGACTTGAAGCCGGTTGCTCGTCCAAACAATACGCGCCCTTACGTACCCCTTGAGGATAGGATGGGACGTCCTTATTCCTTTCCCCGCGATAAAACGAAGAGGTTATTCGAGCTGGCATTACGCAACAGACTCATAAATCTGCCAGATCCAAAACGTCCGTGGCAACCAAGTGACGTCAACGAACCTAATTACTGCCCCTATCATCGAGTGCTAGGCCATCCGATTGAGGACTGTTACGTTTTCAAAAATTGGCTTGAAAACCAGTATAGACAGGGAAAATTTGCGTTATCTGACAAATGGAAGGTGAATCCCCCGCAGCCCCACACCTCTAAAGGGACGAATACGCCGGAGGCAACATGCTCTGTCATTGAAGAAACTCCGTGGGAGGTTGTATTATCATCAAAAACGAAGAGGATGCTAAATGATCTTCGGACATGTTCGGCGATCAAGTGGAAAAGCCCATTGGAACCGCAGGTCGTTGAGGGGATGTTAAAGCCACGTTCAACTCCAAAGACCAATGATGGGGGTTCAAGCACTAGTAGCCAGTCGTCAAAGTCTTCGAAGAAAAAGAAGAAGGCCAAGAAACCGGTGAAGCCTAGCGATAGGCGCACGGACCTGCAAAAGCAAATTGACGCGCTGGAAGAGTACAACCAGAAGGCGCGGACTCCCGTCACATTGCAAGAGTTCCTCAACCACGTCTTCCAAGCAGAAGATGAGGGAGGTAGTTCGTCAAATGAATCTGAAGAACATGTAGCAAGTTGCCATGTGATTTCCCATTTGTCCACAAGCGATGAGGAGACTCCTCACGCTGAAAAGCTGGGGGCAAAGCCTGCACTAAAAATCCTGGAGCCGTCGGATGAAGCGATTGATGCATTCCTAAATCAGGCGTTTTTAAATGGCAAAGCTGATCGGGATAACGAAGCGGTTATATTCGAAAAGGCCAAACGCCAGCGCCTTGGCGAAAGAATTGCGGTACTCCCGCTAGAACAAAATACACCCACCACAGATAAAATCAAGTTCAAGATAAAGAAAAGATTCGCTAAGGCTGTGTCGATGGGTATAAAGCTACCACCCTCCGAGAAAAACATTAAGGGTGAAATGGAAAACCACCCCTCCTATTGCTTGTACCATCGGAAGGTATCGCATCCCACCGAAGAGTGCAAAGCTTTCGGTAAGTGGTGGCAAGGATATGTTACTCACCGGCAACAGTTTAAGCGGGAAAAGCGCAAAGCCCGCCGAGAGCAGAACGGAATAAACGAAGTGCTTGATAAAACTAGCGGTGGTTGTTGCATGATTGACGCCGGGGGATCACAAGTACCTGTATTTGGGAGTGATTCTGATGAGGAGCTAGAACTTGGCCCCCTCTTTAAAGAATCCATTTCGGGAAAAGAAGAAGGACCAAAGGCTTGCGAGAATATACAGCTACGCAACCGGACGTTACCTGAAAAAAATCTTGGACCCTTAAACAAGAAAGACAAAGGGAAAGAGAAGGCCTCTGAAGACATCGCCTTGGATGATCGAGTTGCGGAAGAGTTAACCGCCAAGAACCCGCCAAAGAGGAATAAAGTGGATTACAATGTCTTGGCACATCTGAGGAAGCTACCCTCACAACTCAGCATTCTCGATGCCCTGTTGCTATCAAAAGAGGCGAGGGATTCTTTGATTAAAGCCTTACAAGAGCCGGAACAATTCCAAGCATGCCTGGCCGAGGAAAAGATGAAGGATGAGTTGGAGGAAGTACACACGGTTGATATTACCTTTGGCGATGAGGACCTTCTACTTGGGACTTGTGAACACAATCGCCCTCTCTATGTTTCGGGATACTGCCATGATATAAAGATAGGCAAGATTCTGATCGATAACGGGTCGTCTGTTAACCTACTCAACGTACGGGTGTTGAAGGAAATCTGCATGAGCGTCCAGCACCTTGCTCGGGACAAGATCACCATATCTGGGTTCGACTCCCAATCGTCAAAGACTCTTGGATCTGTGATACTAACGCTACGCTTCGGATTACTCGTCACGGACATTAAGTTCCACGTCATAGATGCCAAGACATGCTACAACGCTTTGCTCGGCCGACCATGGTTACACGAGTACAACATCATCCCTTCTACACAACATCAGTGTATGAAGTATTTTAAGGATGGTTTCGAATATACCGTGACGGGAGAACTGAACCCGTTCTCTGTGAACGAGGTCCGCAAATACGAAGATGCCAAATACTTTTTGCCGGATTTCGAAGACACGGAGAAGTGTCACAAGCCGGAAAATAAAACTAACGCCACCATCCCTGTCTTCGGCAGTGATACCGAGGAAGAAGAGGAGATCGTTTATTCGGGTCCGCCCCAACATAACAAGCCAGGACCATCCACTCCTACATTGGTCTTTGGTAGTGACTCGGAGGATGAAGTCCATGTCGTATTCTCTGCTCGACCTTCAATAAAAGCTTCCGCTGACGAAGAGCAAAGTCTGCAAGTCGCCATGGTACCGCCTAAACATCATAAAGAACTGAACGCACTTAATATCTACAGTATAGAAGAGCTGCGGACATTCTATATCCCTCCCAGGCGAGAAAACGAGAAGGCAATCCTATTCTACCGTTCTGAAGAAAACAAGGTGGAAAAAGGAGTTTGGCATGGCGTGGATCCCACGCTCGACAGGCTTCAGCCTATCCGTCTTCCCAGATATTATACCGAAGGTTTGAAGAAACTGCTGAAACGCCAGGGGATATCCTTCAGACAGACCGTTAGAGAGGCCAAATTCTATAACAGGGTCTGGAATGTTCCCGGGACCCAACGCAAACTGCCTAACGGGAGAATGGAAACAAAAGGGCTTGGGTACATCCGGTCAAAGAAACGGGAGCTAGTAAACAGCTGTTATGTCATGTATGACTTTGATGAAGAGGCGGACGCTCAATGGGAGGACGCTAATCCTGAACCAGCAAAAGTTCCTGATACAAAGCCGCCTAGTCCATCGTTTGAAGACCAGATGAGCAAACTTATAAGGGATGTGAGTCAAAAAGCCCGAGATGATCACAATCGTGAAATGGCAATCTATGAGAAAGCCAAGACACAGCGCCTCCTTCAACAGGCAGTAAAGAACGAAGATGCTGCCCCATGTCAACCTGATACAAAAAAAGTTCGACGCGAAAGCAAAAACAAGTCGAAAGGCAAGAAAGGCGCTCAACAACCACAAAGTAGAGCTAAGAAGCCACGCATCCGAGGGTCGAGCGTTATTGACCTAGCCCTCATGAAGAAAATGGGTCGAGCATACTCATTTCCTCGGAGCAAAACAAGGAAAATACTTGATCTTGCTCTAAAACATCAAATGCTTACACTGCCAGAGTCTAAACACCCTGAGCAAGCAGGCGAAGCCTCCAACCCAAATTATTGCTCTTACCATCGAGTAGTAGAGCATCCGCTTGAAGATTGCTTCACCTTTAAGAATTGGGTTGAGGACCAATATCAGCTTGGCAAATTCTCGTTGTCTGACAACTGGAGGGTAGCGCCGCAGCAAAAGCACGAACCCGAAAACACAAGGATAGAACCAACTCCGCATTGGGATTGGCAGAAAATTCGCACCTGCCACGTGATAACAATATTAAAAGAAGAGTCCGAAGACATGAACAGCCTTCCCTGGTGCTTCGAAAACAGCAATGATGAGGTGATCTCAGAATTTCCCCCAGCTCCGAAAGAAATGGAGGACGGCATACATACCACTGCGGATAACCTCAAGAAAATTGAGTTGGGGACGATAAACGATCCGCGACCGACATTCGTCAGCGAACTGCTGTCCGAGGAAAAGGTGGCTGCATTAAAGGACGTCCTTGTACAGCATAAAGATTGCTTCGCATGGAACTATGCCGAGATGCCGGGACTTGATCCAGAAGTTGCTGTACATAGACTGGCAATATCCCCGAGTGTCAAGCCGGTCAAACAAGCGCCGAGAAGAATGCGGCTTGAGCTCGAAATGAGCATCAACGCGGAAGTCAAAAAGCTGATAGACTCCGGCTTTATCCAAGAGGTTCAATACCCTGAATGGATTGCTAACATTGTCCCAGTGATGAAGAAAAATGGTACGGTGCGCATATGCGTGGACTTTCGGGATCTCAACAATGCCTGCCCGAAGGATGATTTCCCAGTACCAGTCACCGAACTAATGATAGACAATACGTCCACGCATGAGATTTTCTCATTCATGGACGGCTCATCAGGATATAATCAAATAAAAATGCACCCTGAAGACCAGAAACATACGGCTTTCCGAACTCCTTTGGGAATATTCTGTTACAAGGTGATGCCCTTCGGTTTAAAGAACGCCGGTGCAACCTACCAAAGGGCCATGACGAAGATTTTCGATAACCTTATACACGAAATTGTTGAATGCTATATCGACGACCTCGTTGTTAAAAGCAAATCATATGAGGAACATCTCAAGCATCTGAAGACCGTATTTCAACGTCTTCGACAATACAACTTGAAGATGAACCCTCTGAAGTGTGCATTCGGGGTTTCCTCGGGCAAATTCCTGGGATTCGTCGTTCGACACCGAGGTATCGAGATAGATCCGTCCAAGATCAAGGCAATCATAGGAATGCCTCCGCCGAGAACTCTCAAACAGCTGCGGTCTCTCCAAGGAAAGCTCGCGTACATACGACGATTTATAGCCAACCTCTCAGGAAAGTGCCGCCCTTACAGCCACCTGATGAAGAAGGGAACCCCGTTCCTCTGGGATCAAAAGTGCCAAAACGCACTAGACGAAATCAAACAGTACCTGCAAAACCTTCCAGTGTTGGCTGCTCCAGTGAAAGGAAAACCTCTCATTCTTTACACGGCCGCCCTTGAAGGTTCTTTGGGCGCATTATGGGCACAAGAGAATGACCAAGGGAAAGAAAGAGCACTCTACTACTTAAGTCGGGTTTTGCTGGGGGCAGAAAGCAATTATTCCCCCATTGAAAAACACTGCCTGGCGTTGATCTTCGCAATAACAAAGCTTAGACATTACGCATTAGCGCATGAAGTCTATCTCATTTCAAAGGTGGACCCTCTCAAATATCTAATGTCAAAAGCCATATTGACAGGACGACTCGCTAAATGGGCCCTACTCTTAATGGAGTTATCGATAGCATATCGACCACTCAAAGCAGTAAAAGGACAGGCCATCGCCGACTTCCTTGCTGAGCACCCGATACCAGCTGACTCTCCTTTAAACTGCGATCTTCCAGACGAACATGCGTTTGATGCGATCGATGGTGATAATACCCGATGGGAGCTTTATTTTGACGGAGCATCTTCCGTGAAGAAGCGCAAACAAAGTACCCCTATAATCAAATCGGGGGTAGGACTCATCTTTATAACTCCACAAGGAGGGATAATGCGCTACGCGTTCTCCCTGACGGAACCGAGGACAAACAACGAAGCCGAATACGAAGCTCTGATAGCAGGCCTCGAGATCGCCATTGACATAGGAATTGAAAACCTCCTCATATACGGAGATTCGCAACTGGTCGTTAGTCAAGTAAACGGCGATTACCAAACATGCAAACCGGAGTTAGTAAAATACGGTGAAAAGGTGCAACAACTGCTAACCCAGATTCCCTCCTATACTTTGGAGAGCATACCACGCGCGGATAACAGCAAAGCGGACGCGTTGGCCAAACTCGCTAAAGAAATGGCTAACGAGAATCTCGATGACGTTAGAATCATGGTACAAAGTCGTCAGGTGCTCGCCCCCGCAGAAATACCTTCGGAATCACCCGAAGAGAAGGGAGTGACTAGACAAGCGACCTTGCAAATAAAAGAACATGAGAAGGTTGAGGATTGGAGGGAAGTCTTTATAGACTACTTCAAGTCCCACCAAATGCCCGAAGATGCGTCCGCAAGACATCAACTCATAAAACGAGCTCTGTCCTTCGCCTTCGTCAATGATACTCTCTACAAGAGGTCATTCGATTCTCTGTGGCTGAGATGCTTAGGACCGGACGAATCGGAAAGAGTCGTTCAGGAAATTCATGACGGAATCTGCGGTTCTCACCAAGCAGGTCCAAAGATGAAGTTGAAGATCAAACGGATGGGCTATTACTGGCCCACGATGATTCAAGACTGCATCGAATATGCGAAGCAATGTCACTCATGCCAGATTCATGGGGACTTCATCCACCAGCACCCAAATCCGCTGCATCCAACGGTAGCTAGCTGGCCATTCGAAATGTGGGGGACTGATATAGTCGGCCCCATCGAGCCAGCATCATCTAAAGGACATCGTTTCATCCTAGCGACGATTGACTACTTCTCTAAATGGGCAGAAGCGGTACCATTGAGAGAAGTGAAGACGGAGAATATCCTCCATTTCTTCAAAACGCACGTCATATATCGGTTTGGAACTCCGAGGCGGATCATTTCCGATAATGGGCCAGCTTACCGAAGTCATAAAATCAGCCGCTTCGCACAACAGCATAACATAGACTGGAGATATTCCTCAGTCTATAATCCACGAGATAACGGTCTCGCCGAGGCCTTCAACAAGACCTTGACGAAAATTATAAAGAAAACAGTGTCCCGAAATAAGAAAGACTGGAATGAGAGACTGCAAGAAGCTCTTTGGGCGTATCGAACCACGTTCAAGACAGCTACAAACACAACGCCATACGCGTTGGTGTTCGGTACGGAAGCAGTACTCCCTCTCGAGGTAGAGTTACCCTCTCTACGAGTGGCAGTCCATTACGAGCTGACGGACGAAGAAAATGCTCATCTTCGGCTTGAGGAGCTTGACGCCCTTGAAGAAACACGGCTCATAGCGCAACAAAATCTGGAGGCCTATAAAGCAAAGATGATGCGCACATACGAAAGATTGACCCGACCGAGGACATTCCACCAAGGCGAACTCATGCTAGTGGTCAAAAGGCTTATGATCCCCAATCGCGCAAAGCGGGGAAAATTCGAGCCGAACTATGAAGGCCCGTACATCATAGATAAAGTTTATCAGGGTGGGGCCTATCTACTCATGGACATGCACGGTGAAAGGCCTTTCAGGCCGATAAACGGTCGCCTCCTAAAGAAATACTACGCTTGATGAGCCACAGCCTAGGTCAACGATAGATGACGACGACTATGTCCGCTCGCTATCTTCCTAAGCTCAAACTTTATAAGCAGTAGCCAGCTTCTTCATGACGGACCGAAATGTCCTTAAACTAATAGCAGACCGAAACGTCTTTAAACTAATACCGCAGCATCCTTAGGCTGACGAGATAAAAAAAAATAAAATAAAAATAAAATATGAAAATAAAATAAAATAAAAACGGTATGTCCATAAGCAAAAAGGGGCACGGATGAAAACCCGAAAGGGCTCCGTGAGTAAAAACAGCAAGGCTACCGGCGAGTGTTCGTGAAAACCCGAAAGGGCGCGACCTCGTAAAAAAAAAAGAGAAAAAGGAAATAAAAAGAATAAAAAAAAAAAGACGGTATGTCCATAAGCAAAAAGGGGCACGGATGAAAACCCGAAAGGGCTCCGTGAGTAAAAACAGCAGGACTACCGGCGAGTGTTTGTGAAAACCTGAAAGGGCGCAACCTCGTTAAAGAACACTTACAAGATCCTCTCGACCTTGTAAGGAGAAACCACCCGCGTGAGATCCTTACGACTCACAAGGGAGCAACACACTTAGGGATCCCCACGGTTCCTAAGGAGAAAATACACTTGCGAGATCCTCACGACTCGTAAGGAGAACGCTCTTATGAGACCCTCACGGCTCATAAGATTTGAAGGTCTTAAGCTACAGAGATCTAAACCTGTGCTTAAGCAGCCCCCACAACTTTCGATAATGCCCTACAAGTGGCTCAGCATTGGCCCTTGTATACAATCCACGGGCGCGAATAAACATTTCCCTAACTAAGTCCCATCTGAAACTAGGGATATGTTGTATGGTAAACAACCATTGTAAATCCTCTCGACTTACAAGGAGAAAACCCTCCTGTAGGATCCTTGCGACTTACAGAGGAACAAAACACTTAGGAACCCTCACGATTCCTAAGAAGAAAATACCCCTACGAGATCCTCACGACTTGTAGGGAGAAATACCTTTATGAGACCCTTACGGCTCATGAAGTCAAAGCCTTAGTCGACAGGACCCTAACTCTGGTCGCTAAGCCATCTTTGTTCGACAGCGCCAGAGGCAGATGATGACTCGCTCCTGGCAATATCCCAGTTGTAGCGGTGCTGATGCCGAAATCGGTGTCCAGTTTCAGGTTCACGGCGAAAAGCCAGTAGACCGTACATGCATACGAAATAGCCGAAAAGATGGGGCAACTTGCAATAAAAAAAAAGCAGCAAGTAAAAATATATGCATGCAAAATAGCCGAAATGATTGGGCACCGCGAAAAATAGCCGAAATGATCGGGCAGTCGCGACCTTCGCGATATAAAAGATGAAATGATAGAGCATCGCGGAAATAAAATAAAATAAAAAGAAGAAATGATAAAACCTTGGCCCTACAGTTAAGATCACATCGATCCCTGTATACAATCTAAGGGCGTAAACAAAGAATGGACCATGCTTTCCCAGCGGATTCCGTCAGAAGACGAACCCCAAATCTCACCGGTTCATTTCAACCGAAGAAGCCAGTGACTTCAGCAAAATTCCTCGACTCACGGATACAAACACTCCTTGACGAGAGCTTCCTGATCCGCGTCGACCCGCAGAGCTACCAGTGCCTCCGTAGGAATCCTCGACTCGTTTCAAACCCCAAGGAAACAAATAATCCTTGGCGCTTGGGAAACAAATAATCCCAGCAAACTCCTCGACTCACGGATACAAACACTCCTTGACGAGAGCTTCCTGATCCGCGTCGACCCGCAGAGATACCAGAGCCCCCGTGGGAACCCTCGACTCGTTTCAAACCCCAAGGAAACAAATAATCCTTAGCGCTTGGGAAACAAATAATCCCAGCAAAATTCCTCGACTCAGGGATACAAACACTCCTTGACGAGAGCCTCCTGATCCGCATCGACTTGCAGAGCCACCAGCGCCTCCGTGGGAATCCTCGACTCGTTTCAAACCGCCAAGGAAACAAATAATCCTTGGCGCTTGGGAAACAAATAATCCCAGCAAACTCATCGACTCACGGATACAAACACTCCTTGACGAGAGCTTCCTGGTCCGCGTCGACCCGCAGAGCTACCAGAGCCCCCGTGGGAACCCTCGACTCGTTTCAAACCCCAAGGAAACAAATAATCCTTGGCGCTTGGGAAACAAATAATCCCTAGCAAACTCCTCGACTCACGGATACAAACACTCCGTGACGAGAGCTTCCTAACTCATGTCAACTGTTCCGCTACAACTGCAAACAGATCCTCGATTCGTCTCAATTTATGAGAAGAGGTCTCAGACAGCAAGGATTGAAAAGCTTGCTTTCTGAGTGATGAGGCCCTGCAAGTCAATCCAAACTGGTCTCTTGCATACTATTCACGGGTCTCACTCTCCGAAGTCGAATTTCGACGAGGAGGGAAACAACCACTTACGAATCCTCTCGACTCGTAAGAGGGAAAATTCTCTTATAGGATCCTTACAACTTATAAGAGAAAACCACACTTAGGAATCCTCACGATTCCTAAGGAGAAAATCCACCTGCGAGATCCTCTCAATCCGTAGGGAGAAAAGTCTCTATGAGACCCTTACGGCTTATAGAGTTGAAAAGTCTTAGACAACAGATCTGAACCTGCGGCCTAAGCCATCGTTATTTCTTAAGAAGGTCGGGATACTCGTCCTAATCATCCGTCAATCATGGTTACTAAGGTGGCATACTGATAATAAAAGAAAGAAAAGACGGAGAAATGACACAAGACATTACAAAAATATGCATCTCTCATTCATAAATGTTGATTGAGTTTAGGATACATCGTACTAAAGAATACAAGATATACATATATGTTACAAATACCAACGATACAAGGAAAATTACTGAGAAGGAAGCGTCTTGCACAGATCCAGCAATTGCTCGCACACTTCCTTCCATGCTTTTTCCCGATTGGCCACCACTGCCAACTCCGCCTCCACTTGGGCCCGTTGCTGTGCGACGGATGCAAGCTGACCCCTGACGGCCTGATGAGCAGCCTCACGGCCTGCGATGTCACGCTCGGCAATATCGAGTGCCCGCTTCAGTCTCAGCCCATTTGAGATGCGCTCCAAAAGACCCTCGAAGACGGCCTTTACCTCAGCGGCGTTCGCCTCAACTTCGGCACGCAAGCGAGCAGTTCTGCTTGAAGAATCTTGGCACTCCTTCAGCCTCAAAGCCACTTCTTGTTCCAGGTGACGGAAATGGGAAGCGCTTTGCTCGAGCCATGCTCCCCGTTGAGTGCTCAAGGCCAAAGTTTCGGGGGACAGGCGCATTGACTCCAGCTGATGGAGGCGAGCCTCGATCTCCCGACAATAGTTAACCCAGGAGGCGACAATGCCCTCGTCATGGAAGGTGGCAAATATCGCCAACATCGGGTTAACCGTCGTGGCGAAGTCTTCAACAGATACAGGAGCCTCGATGTCGAGTTCCTCGATGTAGTCGCTCAACATGCGCAAACTATTCGCGGCACCTTTTGAGGACGGACGTCGCTGGGAAAGGCCGCCCGGTATTGTAATGCGAGACTCGAAAGGCACCGAGACTGGAACGACAGCTGGAAAAAGACGAAATGCGATTAGATGATGATTCAATAGATATGAAGGAAGTCATTGATAAGATAGTTTACTATACCGGTGGAGACAGGTGGCAAGGCCGGAAGGGCTGGTGGCGCAGCCGATCTTTCTGCTCCCCCTTCGATTTGCAGCACTGCAGTCAGAACAAGAGAGAGTTAGAAATAATTCTACCACTGAAAAGACAAAGCTACCAATCGGGAACGGTACTCACCAGCACCACCAGAGGGAGAGGCGAATTCAGAAGGGAAAGAGAAGTGTGGGAGCAACACTTGATAGAGATGATCAAAAAGCACTCCTGGAAGATACAACAATGTGACTTTAGTACACAAATTATACATCTGGAAGATAAGATTAACAAATCGCAAACACATACCTTCCAACATCTTCGAGGGTATGAGAGAAGGCTGAGAGGTGACCACCGCCAAAGCAGTCGTTGAAGGCACTCCCTCGAGCGGTGGGGCATCGGCACTAGCTGCACCTGCATTACGAAAAGGTGAACTTGTCAGAAAAGGTTGTAAAGCAAAGAAAAGCAGCCACTTAAGGTTTACCTGAGGAGCTCCCGGCTGAAACGGAGGCGACTCCCTCCTCTACCGACATGAGACCACCGCCCGTGGCCTCGTCACCCGACTCGATGGGGACCGTCGTCGTGCTAGCAAGACCTGGGGACGGCGGAGGGCCATAGACGAGAAGGTCTATGATTGGAGTATTGCCAGATTCCAGAGAGGGAGCGGTTGGCTCGTCCTCGGGAATCATGGCCACCTCATCCACTACTCTCTCAGGTTCAGTAGCTGCGGTTGTATCGTCTACCGTCGCCAGGGGACCGCCGACCTCGAACGCCTCAGCCGCCACCACCCTGGACTCATCATCTGCCACCGCTTCAGGTTCGGCATCAATGACCTTCTCGGCGGTAGGCCCCTCGACCTCCACTTCAGGCTCCATGGCCTCAACGATATTACCCACTTTCGGCTCGAGTTCGGCAGGCATCGCCTCCTCCGTTCCCCTAGGATCGACGGCTTCCGCCTCTCCCTCGATCGGACTTGGCCCTGCAAAGATAAGAGATATAAGGACCAATGACATTAAAATCCTTATAACAAAAACTCTGAGAGAAATATTACCTGAAGCGGATTTACCGTTTGCGCTCCGAACTGCTCGTGCCACCTCTCTGCGGGCAGTGGATAGGGCGACAGGGGCCTCTTCAGAGGGAGTATCAGCTCGAGGGGCGGTGCTGGGGCCCGCTCCTATAGCCAAGGCAGCCCTGCGCGCCTTCGCCTCACGCCTCAACCGCTTCCTCTCCTCACGAGCGGTCATGAGGGACCTCTGTGATGCCTCCTTCAAGGCATCATCGTCTTCATTCAGGGATGCCTCCATAGCCTTTAAGGCATCTCTCATCGTCTCTCCAAGACGAACCTCCTGCGGTGGCCCAGAAGAAGCAGGAACGTCGGCAGCTGGTCCAACATCTGCGTCGCTAGGAGGGAACGGCTTTGAGGTTCCTGTAATTAAAAGGGAAGGGTTAGATCGACCATAACACAAGGAAAATGAAAAACTTGATGAGTTGAAACTTACTAAGGCCCATAGATGCCCTGAGACGTTCCTCCTCCTGAAAAGTCCTCAGAGAAGCAGCGATGGCTTCTTCATCAGTGATGCCTGTTGAAAGAAAAGAAAGAAAAGCGTTAGTCAAAAATAATGAAGAGGATATGTTGCAATAAATAAAAGGGGACTAGTAGTTACCTGATTGCGCAAGCTTAGCCAGCCACGCGTCACGCTTCACCAACCATGCCGAAGCTCTAAGAGCAGCCTCCAAGTCTGTATCGTCCGGCGGCGGCATCACCAACCCTTCGTTAGTCCCATATTCGAGCAGACCTTCAGCATGAGGGGCATGGGGTTCCTGGCCGAACACGACATCCGCAGCGAAGAGCGACTTCTTCTTTTTCTTTTGACCCCCGACCCTAGGCTCCCGGGAGATCGACTTCCGCTTAGCAGCCGCTTTGGGACGACGAGTCCCGATGTCCGCACCCACGCCAGACTCTGGCGAGGGTACAACCACTGCCTCCACTGGAGCACAGGGTGTGGGAGGTGCGTCTGTGATATCAGGAAGCGGCAGCTCACGTGGAGGACTTTGCGCACGTGATGGTCTGCCCCCAGCATCTTTTAGAGGAGGAACCACCAGGGTCCTTGGCGCTAAGGGGGCGTTACGATTGGTACCGAGGGGTACTTCTTTACGGTCGATCAACACTCGCCTCTCTTCCTTTAGAACAGCCCCCGTCGCATGATTGTACCACTCTTTATATACATTAAGGAGTCGTGGAGCATAGACCGGCGTGCTAATGAAAAAACGAGAACCCGTGTTCAGGCGCATGAAGTGGTGTAACGCGTTCTCCATCCCTTCTTCATTTACAGCAGGTTCCAGTAAGAAAGCTTCTAAGGGTACCCCTTGATCGTAACCCAGTTGTCGGGCAAAACGATGCGGGTTATATCTCATAAAGACTGCTGCACCGCCCTGCCTGAAGACTAGGAAACCCGGTCTAATAGAATACAAATGGAGGATCTCCCGGGCCGTCAACACTGAAGCTCCATCCTTGAAGGAGTCCTGTAATGGTCGCACCGCAGTGGTGGACGCCTTCCCAATGGTTAATACCTTATCAATAAAGGACATCCCGACTCCAACGGTGTGAGGGCGAAGCAGTAAACCCCTGGCGTCCCGTGGTGAAGGGGTCACGATTGATGAGCCAATCTGATGTAAAATGCGAGGAAAACCGCACTTGTCAAAGAATGAAGGCCTTTTATGCATACCAAAGACACCCGCCGTGTGTAGCTCGAGCCACGATGCAAAGTAGTGCATCGGGAAGACCACGTGCAGTACCCCGGGCTCGTTGGCATCCGCTGCTCGGCTGAGGCCATGATATAGGTGCGCCAGGCCGTCAATCCCCACGGCCACCTTTACCCCAATGACCATGCGGTGGGCTGGATAAAAGACAGAGGGCCGCATGCGATGAGAATGCATTGGGATCGCGAACCAACTCAGCCACAGCCCGAGAAATCCTAAGAAAAAGGCCTCCTCATCCATCCCAGGGACTGCAATTTCCGCGAAAGATATGGTAGGGAAGTCTGGGAGGAAGAAAGCCTTTTGGTCTATCTCCTTCGTCGGCAGGTTAGCCAAACCTAGACCAAAAGGATCATCCAGAATAGCAGATTTGACGGCTCCTGGCGAAATGACGCTCGGACGGAGGAAGCGAGCAATGAAGTCCTCAAAATTAACTCCTCGGCTCCCGTGTTCGATGAAAAGGGACTCGTAGATGTTCAACACCTTGATCAGGCTCGGGAATCGGTGTTGAACGGCATTTTCCGGCGTAATCCCCCTTACCATCGGCTTAGCACCGAAGACGTACTCATCTGTCAGGAGCAGCTCTTCATAGTGTTCCCCCATGACTGGTAGGCCGGATACCTCCACGAATTCCTCCAAAGAAATGGACACTTCCCGATCCATGGCAAGGAAAGTGTGGATGGGAATATTCCATTGCTCCAAGAAAGCCTTGAACCACGAGGTGGGGAGCGTAGGATATTGGAAAAGAGAGACGTAGACCGCGGTGTACAGTCCTAGTCTTATCAACTGCGACTTCCTCGTCGACAGGATGTACCGGGCCCACGGCAGGTAGCCAATTGGGTGGCGGGGAATCAAACCAAGGTTATATGATTGCCCCCAGGGTCGTGCTTCTCCCTGACAGATACGGCGTCCTAGGATATCCAAAACCATAGGACGCTGAACCGGAACCGCATCCATAGCGGGATGAAGAAAGCTGTTCGCGGTCCAGTCTATCATCTTCACGGCATACTGCACTGGAGGTGGGTTAGCGTAGTGAATCGCCGTGATAGGTTCTGACGGCACCGCGCAAGTGAAGCTGCGTCGACCCATAATAATCTGGTTATACCAAGACCCCCAAAGGTGGAGTTTCTTGTACTCAGGGTCGTACTCTCTAATCATGGTTAGGGCTTCACGGTCCAAGGGCGCCTCGGGAAATCCCTCCTCCGAGCGGACGAACGGGAATGAAGTGTCTTCAGACATGATCGCTGCAAAAGAACAATGTAGCCGTTAGTGTTGTAATCCCAACGTTTGGCATTGAAAAAAGAAAATGCATTAATTAAATAAAAATCAAAATTAATTAATTACACCGCACCACAGTGCAGTGAGTAGGAGACCAAAGAGGGACCCACAAAATCTAAATGACAATACGTCAATTAATAAGACAAACTCATCATTGGATGAGATTGTCAGTTGGCCCCCGGGGAGACATTCCCATTTTGAAAAGGGGGAAGAATCCTTAGAGACAAGGAGAAAATCTCCTCTTTCAGAGCAAAGCTCTGTCACAGAATGACACTTGTCAAATTCTGGTCTCAAAAGAATAAAATTCTATAAAGAGAACTTAGCTCTGTAATTTCCCATCAAAGAGAAATTTTTTGAAAAGAAATTTAAAATTAAAATTTTTGGAATCCTGAAAAAAAAAGATTCATGAAAGCTTATAGAAAAATTCTTCATTTTTCAGATCTAAAAGATCTACATTTGATTCAAGAGCAAAGCTCTGTTCATGGGTTAGAACCCATGAACAAGATCTCTGTAGATCTATGGATTTGTGAGAGCAAAGCTCTGTTGATGAAACCCCAAAGGGAATTTCTTTAGATCAAAAGATCTATGAGAGCAAAGCTCTGTTGGTTAAAATTGATTTAAATTAATTTAACTTAATTTTAAATTAATTATTACCTAAAGTTTTCTAAACTTTGGGAAATGAGAGCAAAGCTCTAGAGTTCTGAAATCAAGAGCAAAGCTCTGAAATTCTTAAGCAAGAGCAGAGCTCTGAAAATCTAAATCTAGAAAATGGTGGAGAGTTTTCTAAAGGCCAGATGCCCTATTTATAAGGCGCTTGCGCCTCTTGAGCTCACCCCCTTGATCTAACGGTCAGGGGGCTTGCCACCGCTGCACTCACGTGTGCGCCACGTGAGCGCAACGGTGGGGGGGCATTTGTTTCGCCCAATCAGAGCAAAGCTCTGTTCAATTTCAAAATTCAAAATTTTGAAGCAACGCTTCAAGTCTCGGGCGCAACGCTCCACGCGTCAGGCGCTAATACGTCAGCGCAACGCCCAAGAAGGCGCGCCCAATCAAAGCAGAGCTCTATTTGTCTGAAGCAACGCTTCAGTTGCGCTGCGCTCTGCGCTGTGCGACACGTGTCAGCGCAGATGCGCTAGCGCAGTTGCGCTGCGCGACACGTGTCAGCGCAGTTGCGCTGCGCTGTGCGCTGCGCGACATGTGTCAGCGCAGATGCGCTGCGCTGTGCGCTGCGTGACACGTGTCACGCGCTGGGGCATCTGCGCCAAACTAAATTAAGATTTTAAGAAATCTTTTCTGTTCTTGTTAAAGCAAGAAGATTTTCTTCTGCAAAGCAGAAGCCCTTGGATTAAAGATCCAACGGTGTGGAAAATTCCCCAGATCACTCAGAGAATGATCTCTTTAACAAATTTAACTAATTTGTGAGCACTATAAAAAGGACCCTAAGCCTCAATTCAAAGGCATGAACATTTTTCTTGAAAACTCAAGAACTTTAAACAGAGAGAATTCTGAGAAGATTTCAAGAAAAAGGTAAAGAACCTTCATGAATTAGAAGAAATTCCTTCTAATAGATCATTGATCTAAAAACAAGATCAATGATCTCTACTTAATAAACAGTGCTTTGCACTTCTTGTGAACCTCCGGTTCTTTAAAAACAATAAAAATAAAAAAATAAATAATAATAGTGCTTTGCACTTTTATGAACCTCTGGTTCTTCAAACAAAGAAAAAACTTTTTTTTCTTTCTTTGATCTAATTTAGATCAAGAAATTAAACAGTGCTTTGCACTTCCCTTCTTGAATCTAAAAAATTCTTAGTGCTTTGCACTTCCAAACTGCGTCGTTGCGCTCTTAAGAGAGCGCCACGTGTCGGCTATAGAACCACTTGCGCTAAGCGCCCTTAAGATAGAGCTTTGCTCTTTTGGAATTGGCGCAACTCGCTGAGAGCGCGCCACGTGTCGCCAGCGCAACAGCGCAGCGCACTGCGCTAGTGCGCTTGCGCTCGCCAGAGCATGACACGTGTCTTCACCACAAGCGCTTGCGCTCAGTAATAGATGCAAAGCGTCTGACAAATGCAAGGCATTTCACTTCCTGAAGGGCCAGGCCCAATTAAAAGGCTTAACAGGCCTAACAAATAAAATGCTGTGCATTGTTTGAAAGGTCAGTGCCCAACTGAAAGGTCCAATGGACCAAAACGAATGATCTGCATCATAATAAAAAAGGGCAGAGCCCAGTCAAAATAGGGATAAATAACCTGAAGTAATGCAATGCATTATTTAAGTGGGGGCAAAGCCCTAGCACAGGTCTAATAGACCAAAAATAAATAAGGGTGTTGAACATTTTCAACTGGACTTAGCCCAATTTTGGCCGTAAGTCCTTAAATTAAATCGGTTGAGCAAAGATTGCTCTCTTAAATCAATCTATATCCGGTTCGAGGGTACATCTCCGAGCTCCTCTGACAATTATCGTTGTAATCCTTCAGCGATATCAGAGAGGTGACGGGTCCCAACAACCACATACATTAATATGGACCGAGACGTCCTTAAACTAATAATAGACCGAGACGTCCTTAAACTAATATTGGACCGAGACGTCCTTAAACTAATATCGGACCGAAACGTCCCTAAACTAATATTGGACCACCACGTCCCTAAACTGGAATATGGACCACCACGTCCCTAAACTGGCAAAATAGAGCCTAAATGCTCTTTTGTTGGACCTAAACGGTCCCGTTAAGTTGACCTTAGTCTCAAACTGGACTAACGTATCCTTAACAAATGTTTGAGTCGATCTTAGCATCAAAAATGGCTAACGTATCCTCCAAACAGACTTTAGTCCCAAATTGGACTATGAATCTCCCTAAACTGGAACAATAGAGCCTCCAAATGCTCTTTTGCCGGATCTAAACGGTCCCGTTTAAGTTGATCTTAGCCCCAAACAAGGCTAACGCATCCTTAAACATTCAAATGAAATATAAAACCCTAAATCAACTTCGGTTCGAGGGTACATCTCCGAACTCCTCTGACACCTGTCGTTGTAATTCTTCAACGACGTCAGAGAGGTGACAAGTCCCGATGGCCATACATTAAGTTAATCACTACGTTAAGTGGATCTTAGTCTAAAACAGGACTAACGTATCCTTAACGAACGTTTAAGTTGATCTTAGCCGCAACGCGACTAATGCATCCTTAAACTAAAAACACCAAACCCAAATCTAAATAAATACGGATTTGGACTAATCAACGTCCTACGGGCGACGGCATTACTCAGTCTCCGTATACAATCCACGGGCAACCACAAATAAAACAAACACACACGACACGAAGTGAAATTCTGGAGAAGGAGAAAGTTGTTACCGCGACGCGGTAGCGTAATTAACTGCAGGGGCTTGCGCCTGCAGGGAAGAGCGTCCCCACAATCAAAAACCCCTCACCCTGAGGGGGAATCTGGCGAAGTCTGCTACATCGGCCGCATCCGTCTAAACCTCCGATACACGGTGCCATAAATCAACTTGGCATCTTCGGAGAGGTGGACGGATAAAACCAAATAGCATCTGCCCCGAACCTCAGGCACAGACGCCAAGTCCACGCTGTCGTTCGGAGGGGAACAGTCCGCATGCTGCTTTTTGACAAAAGCTGGACATCGCCATGTCTTAAAGTGTTTAAGACAGGGTTTCTTCCCACTCCATATCTGATATGGTGTGGTAGGCACTGTCTTATTAGGAACTTGGTTTAAGAGATATGCAGCTGTTTCTAGTGCATAACCCCAGAGAGATCGCGGTAACTCAGCCTTACTCATCATGGAACGAACCATATCCAATAGAGTTCGATTCCGTATTTTTGATACACCGTTGTGTTGTGGTGTGTATGGAGGAGTAAGCTGCGAGAGAATTCCATTCTCTTTTAAGTAGTCCAGAAACTCGGCACTCAAGTATTCTCCACCTCGATCAGATCTCAGTGTCTTGATACTTTTGCCTGTTTGTTTTTCAACCTCATTCTTGTATTCCCAAAATTTCTCAAAGGCCTCGGATTTATGCTTCATCAGAAAGACATGTCCAAACCTAGAGAAATCATCTGTGAAAGTAATGAAGTATGAATAACCACTTCGCGCATGTATAGATATTGGACCACACACGTCACTGTGTATGAGTCCCAAGAGCTCGCTTGCTCTTTCTCCGTGTCCAGTGAACGGAGTCTTTGTCATCTTTCCCATGAGACAGGATTGACAAGTTGCATACGACTGATATTCGAATGGATCCAAATATCCTTCTGTATGTAACTTTGACAACCTTCTCTCATTGATGTGACCCAGTCTACAATGCCATAAGAAAGCCTGATTTGTTTCCGGAGACTTTCTTTTAAGTGTGTTCTGGACACTGAAAATCTGAGCTTGATTCAATATGTATATCCCGTTATTTAATATACCTGACCCAATCAGAACTTGATTTAGGTGGATGTGGACCACATCGCTTACAAAAGTAAAATCATATCCTTCCTTAGAAAGTAAGGATACAGATATGATATTACAAGTCGCACCTGGTACATACAAACAGTTACGCAGAATCAATATATGCCCAGTTGTCAGTCCAAGATGATATTCCCCTACGGATTCAGCATCCATGCTCATTCCGTTAGCAACCCTGAGAGTCATATCACCTTTCCTGATAAGCCTATGGTTTCTCAGAGCCTGTAATGAATTACAGATGTGAGATCCTGATCCGGTATCCAATACCCAGGAAGTAGGGTTAACTGACATACAGTTCTCTATTACAAACACAACTGAAGCCGAAGCCACAACATGCTTCGAATTTTGGCTACTGGCTTTGCTAGCCCTGCAATCCTTCTGCCAATGTTCATTCCCGCAACAATAGGGACGTCCCTCCTTTACTACATCCAGTCCCGAAACTTTTGCCCTTTCCTTTCCTTCTACTTCCCTGGTTTCTTTCAGGGTATAAGCAAAGGGCAGAGACTGTAGAATCAAGTCAGTATCTGACCCGTTCTCCAACGTGGTCTTCAGGTCCGTAAGCTCAAAATAGCTGGTCTCTGTAAGGACGTTGCCTCCTACAGATGACCCGATAGCCAACCTCGCTTGAAACAATTCGTTCGAGGTCTCATATCTTGCGATACGAGATTGCTCTCCATATAAATCTTTGTTATGGAGGAAGACAGAAACTAAGTCCATCTTCTTTTGATGCCTCTGGTATGCACCATCAACTAAGGCTAACACGAGGCACTTGGATTTCGCACAGTCTTTTTTCGATGTCTTACGGATATCAATATCCGTGACAGGGGAAACTGGTCCTGAGACGGCAGGGCCTTGATTAGTTAAGAGGTGTCCCAGCTTGTCATGGGCAATGGACATCTGGACAGACCTTTGCCAGTCATGACAGTCAGATTCAGTCATTTTATTATCTAGATGTAACCTATGTGTGGTCACTGGGTCGCTGCAATTAAGAGAGAGAGAGAAGAAAACACTCAGCATGATGCTCTTGCAAGTTTAGATTGGTTTTTAATTTATCTAAACAGGATGGCTCCCACTGTTTCTCGAATCCCTCCTCAAACCAATAAGGAAGAATTAGTCGGGATCAATCTCACCGTACAATACTTGCTTAACCGTTCAGCCAGGCTAGTGTCGGTACTTCGAGGGAGGTTTTCCAACGCTTTCGCGAAGTTCCTTAATTTAAGAACCTCTTTCCTTGGGGGCGTAGCCCCGCTAACACCTTTCTAGACACCTACTTGGTTTATAGCATTGATCGTTAAGTGAGAAATTTCCCGAGGAGTAGCATATACTCACAGTAGGATCGGGATCCAAATATCATCGCGTGACAAAACTGAAGGAATCCTACCAGAATCATCACACTCTAAATGGTATGCAGCGCTAGCAAGTTTCAGTTTCTTTTGAAACTCCCGATGTGGATTTTTGCCCCATGCTCTTATGACCTTGACTAAGGACAACAAATCATAAGTCACATGTCAAGTTCTACCCGTCGTTGTCCAGGTTGATTTGAACCCACCCGTATATACCCTTGACTATGGACTACAAAGTAATACGACTGTCCCAAACCAACGCATCTATCTATGCAACATATGAATACCTACTAGCTACCAAACACTGTGCCTTGACTAAGGCCAACAAAACAGCTTGAATACTGTTGGATATTCATATGAAACGACGGAGGGCTACGAATGGTTTTGGCGAAACCGTGAACGTAGTGAACTTGATATAATCGATGGAACGAAATAGCTTTTAAAAGGAGTGGCTTAAGCTCCGCGTTTAAAAGTTGTTTTTGAAAAGAAACCGAGTGGTTTTTGAAATTGTTCCAACGACTTTAACTTTGGTTTATTTTCTTGCATCAATTTTTAATGTGTCCCATCATTTAATCCTACCATTGCAGAAAACAACGAAAATATGATGTACGCTTATGCCATCCGCATTCGCCACGGGGCCCCGTCATTACCCGTTAGGTTACTTAACTAACGACAGAGCGGGGGCTGGACTAGCGCGGATGCAAAACATAAGCAACGCCTAAATAGATATTATATATAGATATATACATTCGTCAGATGCAATGATAGCCATTCCAGATCACAGATGAACACATTGGATATACTAGGAATCCGCATTCCGTACGAGCCTGTAACGAAAAGCGGATTACACGGTCGCGGTGAATGACCAATACCCCACCCTAGAACCCTACGGGTGCGGCAAACTACCTGCCAAATACCCGAAGTGAAGCAACCTCCCTCAACAACGTGAGTAGGCCACTCGGCACTTCGAGGTACCTGGTAGTTTGTGCATCCCTCCATGGGTCTATCCTAGGAGCAAAAACAGTAAAAGAAATTATACAATGACGGCTACAAGCTCATCCCGGTTGTGCGGCCATATAAATAATATTACATCAATTACAAGTTACATGAATTGAAAAGATAAAGAAAACTCTCATCTCACAACCCCCCGTTTATTCACCCGCAACAATCCAATGAATTCATATACACATACCATCAACATTACAAATTACAGATATGTATAACCCCCACTAATCGACGTATAGCGATTAGCAGACGTTCAATACATATATCGCATCACAGATATAAACCCGTTAGCTTAAGTCTTTAGAAGTTCGATCAAAATACGGATTTTTAAACCCCAAAAATAAATTTTGCTTTCTGGAAAATCTGGGCAGAAAAATCATATTCCAAAAATCCAAAAACACCCCAAGAAACACACTGCAGAAAAACGATCCACAGAGCCGAGTCAACTCGGCCGCGGATCCGCGACGAGAAGTCCCACTGTAAGTCCACATTACCCGTCCCCGGTTCTTTGGGGTTGCGGAAATGGTGAAAAACGATTTTCTACGGTGGGTAACATGACTCAAAATACGGATCTTTGTTAAACAACTATCTAACAACCTAACTAGGAGTTTTACCTACTCAGTTAGGGGGTTATACCTTAACTTGAACTCCTTCTCTTCAACTCCTTGCGGTAGTCGGATCGGCCTCACCTCTTTGTCTCCTTGCGCCAAAGATGGATCCACCCGAAAGCTTCTACTTTTGGCTTCAACCTCAAACTAGAGGAAACTAGAACACTTGGTTTGTTAGACCTTGTTTACTAGGATGAGTAGAGAAGTGTTTTGGGTTTTATCTCTAAGGAAATGGTTCTCAACTCATGAGAGGGAGTTTCCTTGAGCAAGAGAGAGAGCAAGAGGAAGAGGGAGAGCTTGAGGATGAGAAAGAATGAGAATGATAGAATGAGCAAAGACTTTTTTCACCATCCTCTCATAACAAAAAATAATCATAATAATAATAGTAATTGAGTATTATGTGATTGTTCATGTCAAATGGAAATATCATTTCATGCACTCATTTTGTAAAGAATAACAAGCAAGCAAAAGTCTTTGCCATGAAATGATAGCGATTGTAATGATGATGGTCAACAAGTCCAAGCTAGTCAACCGGTCAACAAAGTCAACAAGTCAACAAAGTCAACCTTTCAACCCAACCATGGCACAATAATACTTAATTAATATTATTATTAATCATATTTCTTATTCTCATTAGGGTTTAGCAAAAGTCAACAGTCAACAACCCTAATGAGAATCCTCTGCCTCTGTCTCTGTCAACCGTGTATACACACCCGCATCCGCGTTTTGGGGAACACGAATACAAACGAGATAAAACCAATCCCAAAACGTACACTATGATCTGGCTTAAACCAAAGCCCGTTAGTGATAACTGCCCGGACACTAAACGTGCACAAGTGCACGGATGTGACCGAACACTGTCGCAAAACCATGCGACCCCTACTCTTTTGCATAAAGGCGAATAGCTCTCTATGTAGGACTCTAAAGACTCGAAACTACGCTGGTAGTGGGTTTAGCCACAGACCGCAAGCGGCACAAGCTGTGCGTAACGACCCCCAGGTAGATGCCGATAAGAAGACTGACGAGGTGAACTCATCCGAACTCCTACTGAGCCTGAATGTGACAATATGCGTACAGTCCGGTCTGTTCGTCAGAGAATATCGCATGGCGGGCCTAGGGGGGTGGTAAACGTCAGTCCCCTAATAGCGGTACAAGTCGTGTCGGAGTGTAGCCCAGAACACCCTGAGACAACACTGGAAACCTACCAGTGCATCTCGCTTGCCCTGGCCAGGGACGACTATGTGTAATGGCTCTCCTAGACACAGCGCGATATCAACTCCCAATACCGGGAGAGACGAATCCTATCAACCGTCACTGCCTCCAAGTGCTTCGGGACTGCACCCAACTACTACCTGTTTGCACGACTCCTTTGAGCCGTGGTAGGGTAGTAAACAAAGTACAGTGGGAACACACTCAAGGCGAAGTGACAGTGTCAAGTCAGCGGACTAAGCTGTACTCATGTCACCTGGGAACTGATAACTGACGATAGGTATAGTACCAACCAACAGTTCCCGACGAGTCTTGTCCGGTGTACTCGTAACCTAACGAGCACCCGCATACTATCTCAAGTATGACGTACTGACGGCTGTGGGACAGACCGTCTCCGCTGCTGGGATGAGAAGCGCATACGCTAGTCTACTCCGGAATATCGATGCCCTGTCTCGATAGTCCTACGACTAGGGACCTGCATAAGGATGTGCTTGTGGATTACCCAGCCCCCATGAGTGTGACTGCCATCACAACGCTGGTAATCAAGCAAATATCCTAAGGGCTCCACTAATGTGTATAGGCGATATGTTAAAAGAAACACATGTACACACATTGAAGTAGAAACAAACAAAGTAGCATACTACTATTTTGAGCAAGATTGTCTATACAATGGTGAATATCCCAAGCTTCCATTAAGTAATATACAATCTAGTATGATACAGTAATGGCCTATAGGGCATATACACTAACAAAAACGCAATACACAAATCCAGAATTCAAATACGGAATACGGAAACACGAATCCAAAACAGCAACTAAAGAAAAAGGCTCCAGATTTCCCCTAGGTCAAATTGGACAATTTTGCACATGCCAGGGGTCTAATCTAAAGATGTAGGAGCTACAGAACCAAAACGAGGCAAAATGGTGGGGTTCAGGCCGAAAATTACGGCCAATTGGATTAAATCTGCGGCCGAGGTTGGGAGTTAGGGGCTAGGGTCTTGGGGTTAGCTTCCTGGGTGCCTACACATGTTACTGTCAATCCAAAATAATTTTATGAGTCTCGGGATGATAGCAGATTCCAATTTACCCTTCACAGATTATCATTTTTTTTCTGATATCGGTTTCTAAATCCGTATTCCGGGTTTCAAGTTTCTGTTTTGGGTCATAATTCAAGCACTAGGGTGTTGGGGTGGCCTCTACTGATCTCAATTTCACAACACAACTCTCAATTCCCTCAAACCCTAACTAGGTTTTCCTTAAGTTCACAACATCACCCGATATCGATTAAATTTTAACATAGGGGTGTAAGTAATGCAAAATCTAATCTAATGGTTCGGTAAATACCTCATTTGGCAACTCAAGAATTTTCTTGAGTTTCCCCTAGTGGCCAAAATCCTCGATTTCTTGGTCCAATGTGTTGGTCTCGAGCTTGTGCACAAAATTAATGAAATGGGGATAGGGTTTTGAGGTGATCTTCAAGGTGTTTTGGAGGTTGGAGTTGGAGGAGGAGGGGGAGGTAGCAGCAGCAGTAGGGAGAGAGTTGAGTGGGAGAGGAAATGAGAGGAATTGAGAAGAAATGGCTAAGTCAACACCCTCACCTACTCTTTCTCTCTCTCACCATACATATATATTATATTCCAATACCTTTTCTTTTCTTTTTTCCAATATCCTTCTCACTCAAATAGTAACCCCAAAAGAAACATGATAGAAAATGCACAAGTGTAGAAAAAAAGATATGTGCATGTTTTGCACAAAACACCCCCAAAATCCGATTAGAGATTTTTAATCGCGATTAGCACTAAATTAGCATATAATTAATCATAAAAACTTTAAAATGGCATAATTCCATAAAATACCCTATTTTAGAATTTTCCATAATTTTTCCAATTTTTTTTCCATTTATCTGTATTTAATTATACCGAAATATTAAAATATTCATTAAAATAATATTAAATTATAAAAATTCTCAAAAATAATATTTTATTTTATTTTTTGAAATTTTACAATCTCCCCCCTTAAAGAAATTCGGTCCCCGAATTTAAATTTAAACCCCCAACCTCTAAAACATTTCAGTAAAAATCCAAGTCGTCGGGGCTCCGAAATCATCAATAAATAAAACGCATCATAGCGCAATGCATTGTAACGTTTCAGAAATCGTTTTGCGAATTTTTCCGTTTTAGGGCAAAATTGTCGGTTTTTCCCGTTTTAACCCGATTTCGATCAAACATCCGTATAAGCATGCCGGCACTTTTTTTTTAGCTAAAATAAAGCTTGCGTGCGAACTTTGGGAGTATTTGGGAGGTTTTGGTTCAGATAGAATTTTTCCAAAATAAAATATTATTTTAAGCGGTATTATGGTGCACGTAAATCAGGAAATATTTTTCTCTTGTGAATAAATTATTTTTGTCACTAGAATATTTTGGAAACTTTTTTTTAAATATCTAGATATTTTTGGAGTGCAAAAGAAATTATTAAGAAAAGAAAAGAAAAGGTGTAAAGGTGGCAATTTAGCATTTATTAGCATTTATTACTCTTTTTCCTAGCATTTTCTTCACAAAAATTCACAAAAATACCCCCCTCACCCCTTGGCCGGCCCTTCCCTTCCCCTTGCTGCCCCTTATCATTTCCACCCATTTTCAACTCATTTTGCATCAAATAAATCATGAAAAATCCAAATAAAATCACAAAAACTCAAATATATTCATTTTCCTTCTTTCTTCTTCACAAAAGTAGCTTGGATCTTCATTCAAAACATCATTTTGGAGGAAAAGAAGATGAGTTTGGTTTCTTGGTTTTGATCTTTTGTGGAGGTATAAAACCCTAACCCTAATCCCTTTTGTTGTTTCTAAATTTCTAATTAGCATATTAATTGTTTATTTAAGCTTTTAATTTCATGTTTGAAATTCAAGACTTGATTTTTATGATAATCTAGTTACGGTAAAACTTGATTTATGTGTTTAATATTTATTTGAAGTGTTAATTTGTGTTTTGGAGAAGATTAACCTAGTAGAAATTGTTAATTTTTGCTAATGAACACTTTGTTTAATTATGCAATTTTGCTTACTAGGTTTTTGCTAAAATTTATTTAGCAAATGTTAAAAATATAGAAATGGTTTTTTATAGATTAGTTAAGCTATTTTAAGGTGTTTATAATCGCTAGATATCCGTTAGCTTGAACTAGTGCAAAATATTGCGATAGGTTGCTTACTAGATTTCGGGGTTTTTCCGACGTGGGTTCGATTGGTCGTTGCGAGATTATATCTATTGTATTCCTCGTAATTTTTGTGTTGTGTTGCGCGATCGGGACGATCGGGGTCTAGACAAGTGTTTTGTAGTTTAGCAACCCCAATTAGGGTTTTTGGCCGATGTCGTGCGCGATAAATGCGCTAAGCGCGCAGTGTAATTTTCAGGGCGTTATTCTTGCGTTTCGATGTCTTTTCGTCGATGTAGGATATTTGCTTATGTATTGTGTTTGTGAAATTTTAGGTTCGCAAGTGGGGACTTCGGACGCTACGACAAGGGGAAAACAGGTGGTAGGCTTCACTTAGCCAGGAGCGTTGGTGAGTAAATTTAACATCTACAGGGGAATCGCCCATATGGCGTTATACGTCTGGGCTAGAGATGTTATTTCTGTCGCATATTCTATGTCATATTTAGAATTGCGCATTTACCCTATTACTTAGATATTGTTGTGCTTGGACTAGTATCCTTAGGACACTGCACATATTATTGGCGATTCATGTTGCACGAGCACTGATTGTATGTGATCAGTCGAAAATAATGTATTTTTAACACGGCAATTTCCCCATCTTTTGCACACATTTAGAAGTGTTCGGTATTCATATTTCACATATTAGCAAATCAGTCGTAAAATACCAGATTGCATGTATTAGACTTTTAAACCGACACTTTAAGGGAAATTGACCGCATTTCATGGCATCGCATCATTTCTGTATTTGCGCAACACTTGTCTTGAGTCGGTGCAGGAAAATACAGAAGAAAAACCAAAGAGCTGATCAAAAATTACGCCAACTCAATGATTTCAGATCTGGTAGCATTTCAGAAGGAGATATTAAATTCAACATATACAATAAAGGCCCATATATCAGCCCAAGCCTGTACCAGAAAGCCCAATCCCCAAGGCTCATAAAGTGCCGCGGATCCGCGGCTGGAGCCTGCTTGAGCCGCGGATCCGCCGCACTTTGGACACGTCAGCAAGGAATTTTTAGGGCATTATTCTTATCTCAGGGCCCACATTCATTTATGATACTTCAAATTCCAGAATTCTCTCGAAGCTACTGCCAGATCAGCATAGAAGATTAAGCAAGGCTAATCCTAATTAAGCTCCTAACTAATCACATCTAGAAGCTTCTCCTCTAACTAACTTTTGGAGGGAAATTTGAATTTCTTCAACAAACTTTAGGAGGGAAACTTAGAATTTGAAATCTTAGATCTAGGGTTTAGATGGCTATAAATAGGAACCTAGATCTAAGGGTTGAGGTTGTTCATCATTAGGTTAAATAATCTCCTATTCCTAAATTCTTCATCTTATTCCACAAGTCTAGTGACAAGGCTTGTGCGAAACCCTAACCCTAATTCCACTCCAAATTCAAGATCTTGAGTACCAATCAAGCGAGAAGCCTTCAACCTTTTAGGAGCCGAGCCGATCTTCAATCGGGCAAGTGATCCAAGCCGATCCGCGACCCACGGAGACGAGCGAAGCCAAATCGACGATCGAATTCTTCCTCTTGTAGTTCTTGAGCGAATGTAATGAAATTGTTGATATAAATAAAAGGTGAAATTCTTTAATCTTGCTTTCTTTTAATTCTTGCATCATGATTAGATCTCAATTTGTAATTGTTGTTCTTGTTGTGATGTTTGAGTAAAACTCCGCTCGTAAAGGAGTCGAGACGATTGTAGAATGATGATGTAACAAATCTTAATACGATTTTTAAGTCCTACGAGTTTTGTAAACCCTAGCAAGTTCAAGAATCGATGACCTAGTTTCGTAGCGATGCTTTCTTGATTGTGATCGCTCGAAATTAGGGATCTACGATCGTTTCTTGAATTTACTAGAGGCTAGAATGTGAATGATATCGACGAAAGAACAAGGGATAAGATGAAACCCTAGTTTCACAAGAAATCCCTAATTCTCGATCGATCATCATCGATCTAGTATCAATTCATCGAAGGATAAGAATACGTAATTGTAAGATTACATCACATCTATAGATCCGATCGATTCCTACGAGCCTCATTTCGATTCTTGATATTTGGTTTGGAAAAATCATCAAATGATCAATTCTTGATTCTATCTTTTACTTTTCTTAGATCTGGATATTTTCTTTTTCTTGAAATACAAAATTTAAATCATGAATTGTTTTGTTTTCTTTTCTTAAAGTTTCGACTCATCTAATTCAAAAGACGAACGATTACACTTTCCCTGTAGACGATCCGCACTCACTAACAATCTACATCCGACACCGTAGTTGATTGCGGTCAAATATTTTTTTTGTTGTGATTTCTTTACAATTTTCATACTACACAACAGAAATACCTAATCAATCAAATGGCGCCGTTGCCGGGGATAGTGCGCTAATAGTTCGTATTTTGAAATTTGAGTTGAAAATTTTATTCCATCTAAATTTTGTGATCAAAATTCGTGCAAACACTAATGCGTGTGTTGTGATTTGATTGTGAGGAAATCTGGAATCATTGGAGCTGTGGAAAATTTTTTCTGAAACATCCAGAGAGCTGTGTAGGTGAACAGAAGCTTGTGCACAAATTTCTGTGCACTGATCCAAATATACCGCGGCTGAAGCGCGGCATTAGGGAACATCCGCGGCGGATCCGCCGCAGTTCTAGCTCCTCTCTGCATCAATTTTGCTCTGTGAGTCTCTATCTTTCTTATCTCTTACCTCATCTGCTCTAAATAACAATTTCTTGCAGGTTTCTTTGCAAATAAATCGCTGCGCCGCAAAAGCAAAATAAAAATTTGTGCGTGTTTTGATTCTTTTGGTTGTTTGCATATTAATACGGAAATTAAGGGGCACGACCAAATTCAAATTAGGTGGGGAGTTCATTACCCTTCCTAGGCCCCGAAAATCACAAACTTGCATCCGCATTTACCCTCATTAACTAAAAAATATCTAGAGATGACTCTAAGGACCGTCGCGCTCAATTAGGACAAGAGAAGGCCGTGGGTAATTCATTGCTTATCCGCGTTTTCTTGTGGTGCCTAAGGCGAGTGTGTCTAAGGCTAGTGGTTTTTAATTAGGCCCACTATTTACGTAGTGGAGTACCTTCCCACTTACCTGGCACTTATCCGGCCACAGGGGAACAAAGAGGCAGTGGAGGATTCTATCCCGCGACTTGTCTTTTGGCAGTTAGGAGCGGTCTAGAGCTTTGACCTAGGTGACCCCTAGATTTTAGGGTTTTGTGTGTTGCATTTGTTGTGTTGCATCATTTTTTCAAAAATCCTTCCACTTTTCAAAACAAACACCGCATTCATATCTTTCCCCTAATTATAAATTCACGCTGCCACTTGTACTAACCCTTTTTAGTGCAAGATAGGCTGGACAACAAGATTCTAGTGCCTGTTCAGTCCGCGTCCCCCGATCGACCCTAAAGTCGGTATTTCTACACTTACCTTTTCTTTACCCACCACCACACCCACATCGATGGATCCGACTCCATCGAACTTCTTTTCCACTACTCTGCCGCCGTCCGTTGGTGCGCAGAATCCACCTCGCATCTCTCTCCAAGAGAGATGCTATCCTACACGAGGTCCACTTTCCACCTGTCTTTCCATTCCACCAGCCAACGGGGAAAATTTTCAAATAAAACCCCAATACATCAACCTTCTACCAAAATTTCACGGTCTCGAGTCTGAAGACGCATACGTGTTTATCATGAAATTTGAAAATGTATGCGCAATGATGGGTACTTCACAGCTTTCTGTGGATGCTTTCCGTCTTCGTCTTCTCCCATTCACCTTGTGCGATATAGCCGAGAAGTGGCTATATAACACTACCGCACATTCCATTTCAAATTGGGACGAATTCGTCAAAGTATTCCTTAAGAAATTTTACCCACATCACAAAACAGCTCGAGTCCGTAGCGAAATCTATCAATTCACCCAGCTTCCAAATGAAACATTTTCAAAATGTCTTGAACGTTTCAAGGATCTGTTAGTCCAATGTCCACATCACGGCATCCCGAGATGGGAATTATGCCGAATCATTTATGAGGGCATTACTCCTTACACAAGACAGACCCTTGAATCCATGTGTCAAGGCAACTTCATGACTAAAGATGATGGGGAAGCCTGGAATTTTCTAGAAGATTTCGCTGAAAAATCTTTACAGTGGGAGGGTGTGAGTCAATCGTCTAGGGATGGCAATGATATTTCCATAGGAGTTAGAGCTGACATTTCAGCTATATACAAGAAACTCGAGACTATGGAAAAAAAAATTTTAGCCGCCGCCCTAAGTCAAATATCACTCTCCAAAACTGTATGTGGCTGTTGTTCTGATCCGTCTCACTTGACGGAAGAATGTCCGTTTCAAGATCATGAGCATACCAATGCCGCATTTCAAAGACCTAGAAACGATCCATTTTCCTCCACATATGATCAGGGTTGGAGGAATCACCCTAATTTTGCTTGGAACCAATCACAATCTCAAAACACGGTTCCAAACCCGAATCAATTCCAAAGGGTCCCTCCACCACAACAGCAGCCACCACTTCAATTGAGTCAGCACCCCTTTCAATCACAAAACTTCCAAAATCCGGCCAATACTTTTGCACCATCTAGTCCTTTGCAATTGACCGGTACAGATAATACCTCTGCACTAGCACAAACCTTGGATACTTTCATGAAACAATCCATCCAAGGGACGGCAAGTTTGCAATCTTCCGTCGAGAATGTGATGAAGATCATTGTCTCTCAAAATGAGAATATCAAATCGATGGAAGCACAAATTGCACAACTAAAAGCCGAAATAAGTGCAAGAGAGAAATGGAAACTTCCAGCTCAACCTTTACCTAATCCTGGCTATTCACATCATGTGGATGCAATCACGTTGAGATCTGGAAGAGTGCTTGACAATCACGTTGGGGAAGAGTTTGATGATACTGATAAATCAATCAATAACACCCCGGCTGAGACCTTTCCTCACACACACACTTCTAATTCTAACCCCAGTTCTTCTACCCCACCACCTTCTTCCGAGCCTATTCTTCATTTCCAAAAAGGCTCGCCACTTCAGCCCACCTCTTTTACCCCTCCACGGACGATCCCCACTTCTATTCTGGGATCGGTTCCACACCCATTTCCTTCTCCTATGATGGACCCCGCGCTTATTGCTAAAGCACCTTATCCTAATCGGTTAAGGGCTAACACACCAAGTCCACATATGGAGAAGATTATGAACATTTTTAAGCAAGTTAATACCAACATCCATCTCCTAGATGCCATCCAACAAGTTCCTTCCTATGCGAAAACTCTTAAGAACTTGTGCACTAGGAAGAGGAAGACTCAAGCGCCCAAGAAGATATTCATGGAAAAAACAATAGACACGGCTTTCCCCCAGCAATTACCGAGGAAACGTAAGGATCCTGGATATCCTACTATTTCCGTTTCTATTGGGGAAAAACACATCAACCGTGCTCTACTAGACCTTGGCGCTAGTGTTAACTTGCTTCCATATTCAGTCTATGAGCAACTAGGGATTGGAGAATTGAAGCCAACCCATTGCACTCTCCAGATGGCTGACCGATCAATCACCAAACCTAGGGGTGAACTGGAGGATGTGTTAATAAAAATCGGGGAATTTATATTCCCTGTGGACTTTATTGTAATTGATACACAGCCTGTAGCGAACCCACGGAATCAAATTCCGGTGATTTTAGGTCGCCCCTTTTTGGCCACTTCCAATGCTATTATCAACTGTCGTAACGGTTCTATGACCCTATCTTTCGGGAATAGGTCAATTGAGCTGAACATTTACAAGTTGGGAAGTGTACCCTCCGAACCTACTGCTCAGGTATGTTCTGTCGACTTAATGGATGTCGACAGCAGCGAATTTGATGATCCTCCTGATACCGATCTTGACTCTTTTCATACGTTATTGTTTGACCCAACTATGTATCATACACATACGGACTCTTCCACTGAGATGTCCGGGTCAACAATTAACACGGATTATGAACTGTTCTTAGAGTCTGAACATCACCCCGCACTTTGTGATGACATTATTCATTGGGGTATAGATGGAACTTTTGAGGAAATCTTCGCTGATGAACTCGCATTTTTGAATGACACAGGTGTTGAGATGAATCATCTCCCAATCATTGAAATTGAACCTCCACCCCTTCTTTTGACTTGTAAAAAGAATGCGTGAAATCCATCACATTCACTGCATCGTCTCTCTAAAACGAGACGCACACACATTCTATTCCACCCCTTACCCTTTCCCCATTTCTTCTTCCACCAACCAGAGCACTGCATTGATAAAAATTTTGAATGGTTGGTGTTAACATTCGGTCTTTGCAAAGCTTGGCATCGACCACTGATTTTTGACCCCCTCATGTGATTTTCAAAGATTAACATTGCTTAAGTTAGGGGGGGTATAATCGGGCTCTTGAAAATAAAATTTTTACAAAATTTTGAGCCAAAAATAAGTTTGGGGGAGGATTTTCACTTAAATATTTTGCCCCCACTAATAAATTCCTCCCAAGCTTACAGGTTTTTTCGAGATTTAGCTGATGGCAACAGTGAGGACACTGTTGAAAACAAGTTTGGGGGAGGTTTGTGCTTATTTTCGCATCATTTGCATATCATTTGCATAAGCACAAAACATTTTTTTTGAAAACCATAAAAATTTAAAAAAATTTCAAAAATAAAAATATTTTTTGTACATAAATAAGATAATAAAAGATTAGATAGTGAAAAATTACATCCATGAGATCAGAAAAATTTAAGAAAACCAAGAAAATTAGAACTTTTCTTATACGAACTAGTAATAAGTAGTTATGAGCCGTTGTCCCAAGGGTTAGTAAGATGAAAGACGTCACTAATCTGAGGATAAAATTAAGTCTGAAAAATAGTTTCTATTCTGGAAGCCAAACATTTTGAACGTTGATACCCTGCTATTCGCACTTACACACGTCTTAAAGCCTGGGATAGTAGAGGATACCTTGAAATGCTCTTGTCTTAAAGCCAAAAGTATGAAGGAAATAAAAAAATGAAAAATATATAAAGTGGTGAGAAAAATGGACACCGGTTTTGTTATCACCAAGGGCAATAAAAAAATGTATAGCAAGGGTGCTTCTTCACCTAGTGCCCTAAGGCCAACTGGTCTGGGAGTCACTGCTATTCCTGAGGTGGTGCAAAACGAGGAAAATACACCAAATAAGCAAGCACATGAGTAATCGGTCGGTTAGTACCTCAAGAAGTATTAACGGTCGCATGAAAGTGTGTGAGCAATCCTAAATATTCATTAATTAAAAAGTACTAAGGATGATGGGCAAGAGTATGATAGCTTGAATTGAATTCTCCGGGTGTAGGGATGTCTTTACACACACGCAGGGTTATATGATCGATGTTTGGAAGAAAGATAGGAATGAAGAATAAGATGATGTTTTATTGAGGGAGGACGTGATTTCTGACATCTTTTCATGACCATTAAGATAGGGCTCATGACAACCGAAAATCTAGCTTAGTTGAAAACCCTAATTTTCAAGGCTTTTCTTTTACAATTCTTTTCTTTAAATGTAATATTCATGATCTTCCTTTTATTATTGGATTTTGTGGGTGCAATCCGCTGAAAACCCTCAGGAGACAACACTCCTCCTACTAGGGACACCTAGAGGTTTAAAGGCTTGTTGCACGTGCTCAGTGCAATCGTGTTGCCTATGAAAGTGTGCTAGTTAGTTTTTTTTTCTTTCTTTATTTTCTCCTTCTCTCTTTTTAATAAAACATTCGCTCGAGACGATCGAAATTAAGTTTGGGGGTATTTGATCAGTCGAAAATAATGTATTTTTAACACGGCAATTTCCCCATCTTTTGCACACATTTAGAAGTGTTCGGTATTCATATTTCACATATTAGCAAATCAGTCGTAAAATACCAGATTGCATGTATTAGACTTTTAAATCGACACTTTAAGGGAAATTGACCGCATTTCATGGCATCGCATCATTTCTGTATTTGCGCAACACTTGTCTTGAGTCGGTGCAGGAAAATACGGAAGAAAAACCAAAGAGCTGATCAAAAATTACGCCAACTCAATGATTTCAGATCTGGTAGCATTTCAGAAGGAGATATTAAATTCAACATATACAATAAAGGCCCATATATCAGCCCAAGCCTGTACCAGAAAGCCCAATCCCCAAGGCTCATAAAGTGCCGCGGATCCGCGGCGGGAGCCTGCTTGAGCCGCGGATCCGCCGCACTTTGGACACGTCAGCAAGGAATTTTTAGGGCATTATTCTTATCTCAGGGCCCACATTCATTTATGATACTTCAAATTCCAGAATTCTCTCGAAGCTACTGCCAGATCAACAAAGAAGATTAAGCAAGGCTAATCCTAATTAAGCTCCTAACTAATCACATCTAGAAGCTTCTCCTCTAACTAACTTTTGGAGGGAAATTTGAATTTCTTCAACAAACTTTAGGAGGGAAACTTAGAATTTGAAATCTTAGATCTAGGGTTTAGATGGCTATAAATAGGAACCTAGATCTAAGGGTTGAGGTTGTTCATCATTAGGTTAAATAATCTCCCATTCCTAAATTCTTCATCTTATTCCACAAGTCTAGTGACAAGGCTTGTGCGAAACCCTAACCCTAATTCCACTCCAAATTCAAGATCTTGAGTACCAATCAAGCGAGAAGCCTTCAACCTTTTAGGAGCCGAGCCGATCTTCAATCGAGCAAGTGATCCAAGCCGATCCGCGACCCACGGAGACGAGCGAAGCCAAATCGACGATCGAATTCTTCCTCTTGTAGTTCTTGAGTGAATGTAATGAAATTGTTGATATAAATAAAAGGTGAAATTCTTTAATCTTGCTTTCTTTTAATTCTTGCATCATAATTAGATCTCAATTTGTAATTGTTGTTCTTGTTGTGATGTTTGAGTAAAACTCCGCTCGTAAAGGAGTCGAGACGATTGTAGAATGATGATGTAACAAATCTTAATACGATTTTTAAGTCCTACGAGTTTTGTAAACCCTAGCAAGTTCAAGAATCGATGACCTAGTTTCGTAGCGATGCTTTCTTGATTGTGATCTCTCGAAATTAGGGATCTACGATCGTTTCTTGAATTTACTAGAGGCTAGAATGTGAATGATATCGACGAAAGAACAAGGGATAAGATGAAACCCTAGTTTCATAAGAAATCCCTAATTCTCGATCGATCATCATCGATCTAGTATCAATTCATCGAAGGATAAGAATACGTAATTGTAAGATTACATCACATCTATAGATCCGATCGATTCCTACGAGCCTCATTTCGATTCTTGATATTTGGTTTGGAAAAATCATCAAATGATCAATTCTTGATTCTATCTTTTACTTTTCTTAGATCTAGATATTTTCTTTTTCTTGAAATACAAAATTTAAATCATGAATTGTTTTGTTTTCTTTTCTTAAAGTTTCGACTCATCTAATTCAAAAGACGAACGATTACACTTTCCCTGTGGACGATCCGCACTCACTAACAATCTACATCCGACACCGTAGTTGATTGCGGTCAAATATTTTTTTGGTTGTGATTTCTTTACAATTTTCATACTACACAACAGAAATACCTAATCAATCAGTATGCTACACACACCGTCAATAATTGCTATGTCACGCACAACCCACTTATAGATATGATATTGCTTGGTTAGGGACATTGAGACTTTGATTCATATTTCATTACGCATTGACTTATAGCATACCTGTATACCTACATGCTTACACATATGACATACTTACATTGTTGTTACCTGTATACCTATAGAGTATTGTACCATTAGTGATAGGTACATGCACACTTTATGACATAGCTACAGGTATACCTTGCACACCTTTTTCACTTATACCCAGGGGTATACTACATCATTACTTATAGGTAGATACATATATCTTGCTATACCTTTATGTTGCACATATATCTGGTTATAGCTACATGTTTACCTTTACCTGATGTTATTTTAGAATTGGAGAGATTAGGAACCGCATGATATTATATTAACTTGTTACAGTTAATTGCTGCTTTTCCTCTATATGCTCGCATTTCAGATTTATGATGCGTATACTTTATTCATGGATTTTCGCATTGAGATATGGATTTTTCATGATGTTTTCTGGATTTGGGAACAGTGGTAGTTCATGAAATTATGCATTATTTGAAAAACCCGGTTTCCCTTGATATGATATTTCTGCAGCCACCATGAGATTTGTCGTTTACGATGTGTATACCCCACGCGAGGAAAGGAGGGGTCCGTGTGCGGGTACATGGTGGGGCCCGGAGGTACCCCGAAGCAAGAACGATGTCGTGGTGTCAGGCGATGAGGCTTAGGGGAACCATACTATCCGGTGACAGGACCAATGACTTATCGGCTATCATATGGATACCGACGGGAGTCATGTACGTATGGATACATCGAGAGGCGAGGGACAGAGCTAGGCACTCGAGCTTTCGGGATAGCGTATGATACGTGCTTATCAGGATGTTAGTCTGGGAGACGGCATATGATAGATCAATATTTCTGTGTCGATGCTTGGCACATTGGTTTCATGATATTTCTAATTACTCCTTGTATATATAACAGGGGATTTATCCGTTGTTATATATACCCTTACACCAATATTAGTGGAATGGGAAGCTAATATATGTGTATTGACCTCATCATATTTATTTATGTCATTATATTTAGGATGTTAGAATTTTGCCTGGAGATTTGATTCGGGATATAAGAGATTCATTTGAGATTGGATACTGGATAAATATGTGAGATCCACTTGATATTGTACATTCGATATATGTGAGATATACTTGATGATTGTACATTCGATTATGTGAGATATACTTGATATTGTACATACGAGATATGTGAGATATACTTGATGTTGTACATTCGATATATGTGAGATATACTTGATGTTGTACATTCGATATATATGAGATATACTTGATGTTGTACATTCGGGATATACGAGATATACTTGATATTGTGCAATTGAGGAGATGTGATACTTAGATGATATGAGAGCCAATTTGGGGGCTGATTTGAGGAATTGGGATTTGAATTGTCTTGCAGGATTGTGATCCTACCACGATGTCAGGATTCCGTGGAAATGACATACTTCACTCCATACCTCACCTTTATCTGTTTGTACACTGCTTCATGTATTAGTAGTACCTGTTAGTGTACCTTTCATGATTGTTGCACATTTACTTTCTCATATCCCTATTGCATGATTATTGCATACTGTTGTCATATCATCATTGCTTTATATATTGGTTGTACCTGCTAGTGTACTTTCCATTATCCTGCATTCATATGACATGTTATTACTGTTAATTGCATATCTTTGATTCACGCTTTACGTGCATACTTGTGATTACCTGCATATGTTATTTACTATTCACGAGTTGGCAACTCACCCCCGTTGTGCCACAGTGTTTGCAGTGTTCCTCAGGATAGTCAGAGGCAGGCTATATCACACATCTCATCATCTTTTGCTACGGATACCGCATCAGCTCACAGTGTGCAGTTTGCTTAGGTGGGTTTTGTGGTTATTCGTTGTATTGTATATTCGTTGTATCCCTGTACTCTCCATCTACTATTTTCATATTGACTTAGAGACTTGGTGATGACGATGTTGTATATTATGTTGGATTTGTTGTCTTTTATACAGTTTCCTTTCTATCGTCTTCTATTTCTTCGCTACAGCGTCGTATATTTCTGGTGGTGATTGTTTTCCGTCTTTGGGCGTGGATTTGCTCCCGTTGGGGATGCTTTACATTTTATTTATGTTGTACCCACTTTTGGGGTTGGTTTTTATAAAGGAGGTGCTGCCAAAATTTTAAGGAAATAAAGTTGGACTTTTAAAGAATTTGGGTTGTGATTTCAAAGACTTTTAAATAATAATTCTTATCTTTTCTTTTCTTTTACTGGTTTAGATTTCTGGGTTTTGGCTTTCTTTTACTGCGTTACGCCTGTAGACGTTGCGTAGTATTAGGGCCGTCACGTGCCAATTTCGGGTCGTGACAAAGTTGGTATCAGAGCGCTAGGTTTTTACCTTACGGAGTGTAGGATGACCTTGATATGATGGAGTAGGTAGCTTAAGCAGAGTAACGTAGTGTGTGTATGTCTGTAGCATACTCACGATGCAGTACTCCGTCTAAAGTGACCTAAGTACAATTACTTGAAATTCCTTCCTTGATGATTCATATCCTTGTGATTCGATTTCCGTGTTCATATCGAATCATATCCCTATTTATAGCCTTTGCCACCGACGACTATGGGGACTCAGTGAGGTGCAGCGAGGGCCGAGGTCAGAATTGACTCGGGTGGGTCAATGACGGACCAGGATGGCACGCTCGTTGCACAGGTGCAAACGGATCCGCCTTCGACAAATAGTATCGCTAGGCTTGTGGCAGAGATGCAGGACATGCGCCAGACGATGAGTTCTTTGGTGGAGACCATTCGAGCGCAGCGACAGGAGGTTGTCACCCTTGTTACCCAGTTGTTCCTTGCGATCAGCACACAGCTTTCCGTCACCTACATAACACCAGTTGTTCCTTACGATCAGCACACAGCTTTCCGTCACCTACATAGCACCAGTGGATGCAGCCCTAGTTGACGAGAGACGTATTCCTGAGACTTTAGGAGTTTCGGAACAGTGGAGGACTCGTACCGGTATACCAGCCCAGAGACAGAGGCTTAGTCATCGAGACAGCTTTCGTGACCGTTGCAAGAGTAGCAGAGGTTTGGGATGAGGGGATTCGTGTTAGCTAGATCAGCCGTTTGTTGTGTTAACTTCTGTCAGTGATTCTTTTGTTGCGCGGCACGTATTTCAGTCGTATGCCAATCGGTTAGGAGATTCATCCGTCACTTGATCCTTCTAGAGATGTTGGATTTGACATTCTCCTGGGCATGGACTGGTTAGTTACGTGCTAGGCGTCTGTGGACTACCGCGAGGAAACAGTCAAGTTTGTTTTTCCAGCAACTCAGTTCTTGTTCTGCAGGGGGACAGTGGTGCCGCCTCTCACAGCTCGAATTCATCCTTTTTCGCTAGTCGGCTTTTGAGGAGAGGATGTCGAGGATTCTTTGCATTCATTCGTGATACTGGAGCCATAGTGGGTTTGTTGGACCGGGTTCTTATCGTGCGAGAGTTTTCCGATGTTGTTCCAGATGAGCCGGCGGAGCTTAGGGAGCTTAAGGATCAGCGGCAGAGTTGTTTGTTGGGGGGTTTGTGTGTCTGAGTGTTTCGCCTTGAGGAGCTCCTATTTCTGTTCGTCAAAGAGAAGGACGGCAGTTGAGGTTGTGTATTGATAGATCTTCAATTGAACCGGCTTACGGTGCGGATAGGTATCATTTACCTCGCATTGACGATTTCTTCGATCGGCTCCTAAGTGCGAGACTTTTTCTAAGTGGTTGGGATCAGGTCATCATTGTTGCGGGTTCGGAGTGATGGCATTCCGAAGACTGTCTTGTACGTGCTACGGGCTTTGTGTGTTTTGGTGAGTCATTGGATTCACTGATGCCCTAACAGCATTCACTGATCCTCAGTTCTTGTTGTGCAGGGGGACAATGGCATTCCGAAAACTTTTTCATTAATTTGCGCATTGCATTCATTAATACGGACTTAAGGGTAAGCGAACCCCACAACATACGGTAAAGGATTTCATCACCTTTTCTGTGGCCCACAAATCACGAAATTGAGCAGAACGTTTACCCGCACAAATTTTAAAAAGAAACTAGACTTTAAAGCCTTTAAGGACTTCGCGCTCATTAGGAAAAGTTAACTATGTTTAGAACGTCGCTTAACGGTATATCGATCCCGGGGTGTCTGAGAAAGTGTTCACGGCGAAACCGCCAGAAGTGAAAGGGTTATTCTAATTAAGGAACTTTACGAAAGCGTTGGAAAACCACCCCTTATCTTTGCACTTACCTGGCCTCATGATCAGTATATTTTGAGCCCGTTTCTCGACATAGTTTTACTTAAACAATCAAGTTCTTGAGCAGGTCTAGTTGACATAGGTGAACCTTAGACCAATTAGGTGTGTGGTATTGTATTGTGATTATTTTTCTTCTTTGTGTGTATATTTTATACTTTTGTTGATAACTAACAATAAAAAAAAAATCACATTCTTTTTCATCTCCTTTTCTTCTTTTTCTTCTCTTCATATCATGGGTACCCCACATAGACCAACTCTTGCCGAACATTGGTACCCTCAGCCAGATATTACTTCATACGGTTCTTGTTTTGGTAGAACGTCAGACGATCCATCCATACCAAAAATCTCTTTGAAAGATTGGATAGACGTTTCTAGGAAATCCACTTGGACACCACAATCTATGTCATATCAACCTTTTCAAACTTTCAACCCTCCTCTTGTTGATAACCCTTCTGAGGGAAACGTGGCGACTTGCTTAGTCAAAAATAGTGCACATTTAACATGACAATTTCGTTACTTTTCTTAAATATCTAAAGGTATTTGCTATAAATATAACACATATTAGAAGTTCATCTGCAAAATATCATTCACCATGTGTTATACATTATAATCAACATTATGAAGGAAATTGTATGTTTAATATGTTTACGCATAATATTTTATATCTCACATTCTTCATTAAGATCTTGTGCAAGATTAGCTCAGGTCAGATATCGGGAATCAGGAATCTGCCGATAAAATACAAGAAATTCGAAGAATCAAATACTGGCAGAAATTCAGAAGAGATAAGAAGATTCCAGATATCACATAAAGACCCAGAGATCAACAGAATAATACCACAGAAGTTTGAAGCAACAAGCTCACCAATCTGCCGCGGAACTGTGCCCATGTTAGGCCGAGTCACCGCGGATCCGTAGCCGATTCAGGGACTTGGGGTTCAGGAGTTCTCTGGAAGCTTCTTTGTAACAACCTAACTTGTTGAGGACGCTTCTTTGTAATAATCTAGCTTGTTCTAGAATCTTCTTTGTAACAACCTAGCTTGTTAGGAAAGTTTCTTTGTAACAACCTAGCTTGTTCTAGAAGTTTCTTTGTAACAACCTAGTTTGTTGGGGAAGCTTGATTAGGGGCTATGAAAAAGACCTAAAGCTAAATTGAAAAGGGTTTCTAATTAGTTGCCAATTTAGATCCCAAACGTCATCCAACTCAACACAAATCCAAGATCCAAAATCAAAAATCATCGAGAATTTCATCAAGCGATTCAACAAAAGATCCTTTACACGAAGCTGATCATCATCAACGAGCAAGCGATCCACGACAGGTCTAAGACTCACGGTGATTGAGCAACGTGAAGATCGACGAAAAAATTACCTCTTCAAGGGAGTGATCGAGAGCAATTCTTCTTGTAAATCTCGGATTGAAGAAGTTGTAATTTGAAATTTAATAATAAAGGTGATAATTAATTTCAATTTCGCTTTCTTTAGTTTCCGCATTATGAGTTCTTTTTCTAATCTTTCTTCGATTTCCATGATGTGCGAGTAAATCTCCGCTTGATAGGATTCGTAGGATTCAGGTAAATCGATGGATGATAGAATTCTTTACTTTTCTTTAGTCTTATAAAGTTTACAAACCTTCGCAAAAGAATCGTTAAAATACTCATTGGGTACGATATCAAATTATTGATTATCTTGACCACAATGTGAGATAAGATTGACGATCTTGTTGTGAAGGGCTAGAAAATGAATGGGATCAATGAAAGGACAAGGGACTATTGTGAAAAAACCCTAGTTCTTCCAAGAAACCCTAATCCGTATTCATTACCATCAATCTAGTGTTAAATAGTCAATAGAAAAGATGAGTCACCGTTATTCGTCATCCATGGCTACTAAATCCGATCGAATCCTATAAGCCTTCTTCATATTTTCTTGATAATTAGATCTTGATATTCTCTTGATTTCCTTTCTTGAAAACAATTTCTTGAATTTCTTGAAACTATTACTTCAACTAAATCTTGACTATTTCTTGAATTTCTTTACTAGTTCTTTCAACTCGTCTAAAGTAAGAATTTACGAATTCCTCGAATCCCAGAGGACGATCTCTACTCACTAATGCTCACTACACATGACACCGTTATTGATTGCAGTTACTACTACTACTACCTATTATTTTTGAAAAAATCACGACTCTTAAACCGATGTCCATTGCTGAACGTATTGCGCAATCTCGTAGCCGGTCTTTCATGCCTTTCACCACTCCGGATTCTTCAGGTCAACAATTCCAACCATCTCCTTATCCAGATGTTGATCCTAATCCTCCCTTTTTCACACAACCATTCGATTTCTATCAATCCTACCCGACTTTTACAGCTTCACTAGACATTTCTTCTGAACAACCATTTGGGAGTTTCACGTATCCAGAAAACTTTGAATCTTTTACTGAAACGCCTTCACCACCCTTGTCAAGTCTTAAACAGTCGATAGAAGAGTTTCGAGTAGCTTCATGCCAACAACTGGAGGAATTGAATGTGTCCATGGCTGCCCTCATACAACATTATGAACCAGAAGCTAGTTCCCAACTAGCTCAAAATTTTCCCATGTATTATGAGGCAATAGGACAATTTGAGGATTTGAGTCTTGAGAGTGAGCAGTACACCCTTCAAAATCAAACCTACCCATTCCAAATTGAATTCTACAACTGAGGTTTCGAAAGTCTATCGAGTGCCCTAAATGAATCACCAATTGAAGATAGAACGGTTGATAAGTTGTGCGACTTTGCAGTGTTTGACTTACCTGATTGTGAAGGGACCCTGTCAAGTGAAACAATTGCCAATCCCATGGATCTCTACACCTCCATTCTAGAAATCCTGCTGATTGAAAACCATGCTTTTGTTGAGGTGTTTGAGAACTTTACGTTTGACTTGATTGAGAATATCGATGTTGCAGATGATTTAAATGATAATGAACCCACAAATTTAGGTAAGATTGGCTCACCATTGCAACGCTTTCTTTCAGAACCATGTGGACATCATCCTGAACTGTTAACTGTTAGTTATATGTATGCCCTAGAGGCCATTACTGTACATAGGATGTACATTGTAGTGGATGCTAGGACATATATAGGGAGGACTTTCTTGCTCAACATGATAGTATGCTATCTGGTTGCTCTTTACCTTAACGTGTATACTGATTGTCTCTCTGTTACATGTTGGTAAAGCCCTTAGGATGTGTACTTGACTACCTGGACTATGATGCAGATCATACTAGTGGGGACAGATAGTCTATAAGTACATCCTTCAAAGTCCCTAGTCGTGGGTGTATCGAGACGGGGCATCGATATGCCAGAGTAGACTAGCGTATACCTTCTCGACCCATACAGATGGGCGATGGATGATCCCATATCCATTGGTGTTTGACATCAGAGATGATATACGGGTGCTCAGTAGAGACTGGGTACACTGGACGGACTCGCCGAGAACTCCCAGATGGTATTATACCTTACGTCAGATGGCAGTTCTCTGGTGACACTGGTACAGAGTAGTCTGTTGACCCGAGATCGTCATAGAGTCTTGTGTGGTTCCCACTGTGCTTTGATTTCCACCTTACCACGTCCAAGAGGGCGTGCAAAACGGTGGTTTTTGGGTACGGTCCCGAATCACATGGAGGCAATGAGCGATAGGAGGGGATTCGTCTCTCCCGGTATAGGGAGTTGATGTTGCGCTGTGTGCGATTGGCTATAACCGGAAATCCCTGGCCAGGGTTGCTGAGATTTACTGGTAATGTAAGTGCACGGAGGCGACCAGGTCGTCAATCCGACGGCCAAATGCGGAAACGGTGATAAACTTTAATTTTGCGAACTTAGCAAACTGGCACCACCGCGCACTAAACCCCGGATCGGGCCATTAAACTAGATCTAGAAAAGTAACAAGATGGGAAGAGATGTACCGAGTGATCCGAGTCCTCCGGTCTTCTCGTCGTCGTCCCGATCTCCTGCGGAAACTCCGGTCGTCGCCTCCTCGCCGGAAGGGCACCACATCGCCTGCATCTTTTACAGGCTCCCACCTCAATACCGAGGCAACTCGGGCGCGAAGTTGGCTGGCCGACGCGTCCAAGATTTGCTGTAGAATGTGTAGGGTTGAGGCTATGTCTCATTTGGGGTTTTGTTGCCTTTGAAGATGATGTAGGAATCAAGATAAGAAAAATGGTGCTTGCATTTTTCTTAACATGAAAAGAGATCAAAATGCTACACCCTCAAAAATGAAGCTCTCATCTTCTTCTCTCAAATGTGTTCAACCATATCAAAAATGAGAATGGTGGAGGAAGGAATACAAAATGCAAGAGGGAGGTGAGTGTAGTAAAAGGTAAGAGGTGACCATATCCAAACATCATCATAACTAACTCACATCAAAATCTAATCACCTTTTAGTGATGTAAAGAGAATCAAATGATGGTTGAAAAGAAAAGATGCCATCATAATCAATACTTTTGCAAGAAAACCCTCCACAATGTGTTATTTGCAAACTTGCAAATAACCCCCTCCATCGGAAAAGTCCGGCCGGGAAAGTACAAAGGAAAACCGGCCGGAACGGAATGCAAACTGGCAACTCCAGAAAACTGGTCCCGTAATAAATTACAGGAAAACCACGATACTGTGCATACACACCCGCATCTGTATTCCGTCCGGATACAAATGCAATGAGACAAAATCTACACTGTACTATACTAGGATCCGGCTTAAACCAAAGCCGGCTAGTAATATCCGTTCGATCCTGATCCGTGCAATACCGCACGTATCCGATCGAACCTTGCCATATATCTATACGGCCACTAGCACAAACCGTCCGATCCTGATCCGTGCAATACCGCAAGTATCTGATCGGACCCTGCCATATCTCCATACGGCCTCTACAGCGTTTCGCCCGAAAACCTGAGTAACTGAAAGTGTGGTGGACTCTAAAGACTCGTCAATACTATGGCTGTGGATTTAACCACTAGCACGTCAGAGGTATAAGCCAATACGTAACGGGCCACCAGTAATTGACTAAAAGGGACGTCGATGAGCGAACTCATCCTGACACCCTACTGAGCCTGTCAGTGACAATATCCGTACAGTCCGATCCGTTCGTCTATGAGCATCGCATGTCGGGCCTAGGGGGTTGGTAAAAGTCAGACCCCCAAAAGCGGTACAAGTCGTGTCGGAGTGTAGCCCAGAACACCCTGAGATACTACTGGAATACCTACCAATAAATCTCCTGCCTTGGCTAAGGTCTTCGTGTAATGGCTCTCCTAGACACAGCGCGACCTCACCCCCAATACCGGGAGAGACGAACCCCTGAAGATCCGCTCACTGCCTCCATGTGGCTCGGGACTGTACCCAACTAAAACCTGTTTGCACGACTCCTTTGAGCCGTGGTAGGGTAGTAATCAAAGCACAGTGGGAACTCACACGAGACAAATGACGATCCCCAGGTCGATGAACTAACCTGTACACATGTCACCAGGGAACTGCTATCTGACGTCAGGTATAAGACCAACTAGCATGTTCCCGGCGAGTCCTGTCCGGTGTACTCATAACCCAATGAGCACCTGTATACATCTTAGGTGAACCAACTGACACCAGTGGCTTGTGAGACCGGCCACCGCCCCTCGTCGGGGTCTCGACTGTATACACTAGTCTACTCTGGAGTATCGATGCCCTATCTCGAATTTCCCACGACTAGGGACCTTTTAAGGATGTGCTTATAGACTACCAGCTCCCACGTTTATGATCGCCCTCATACTGCCGGTAGTCAAGCAAGAATCCTAGGGGCTCTATCAACGTGCAATAGTGACCTGTCATGTCACCTAAAGCAGTACACGATGATAAAGTTAAACCAGATAGCATACTATCATCTCGAGTAAGACTGTCCTACCGGGATAGGTCCTCCCTCAATCAATGCAATCACGTGCCTGTGATCCAATAATCGACTCTGAGGGCACTATCTCCAACAATCTCCCACTTCCACTCAAGGCTAATTATTGCGATGTCGCATACTCACAGCCCGTGTGATACCGAACACCCAACTCCTCTACTTGTCAGTCTCACAAAACTCGTTTGCGAAACTATTGCGTTCGAGGAATAGCCTCAGTGAGTGGATCCGCTTGGATGTTTCTTTCTATGTCTCTCTATATCTCAAGTTCGCGGAGAAAGCCATCTTCCGAAATGAGCAATACCTGTCTTAGAATGTCTGGATGTCTGATGGGACCTAGCTCATAAATGAACTCCAAATCCAAACTTCTTAGACTGTATCGTCAACTGAACCTAATCAGTATCTTGCGCCATGCCACCCTCAGTATTGCCTTGGACGACCTGTCCAAAATACTGCCCCTCGTCAGAAGGAAAACTATAACTCTGACAACCTCCCTGTCGTCCAGGTCACCTTGGAAGCCTGGAATGATAACTGCCTCCTGAATGAGGCTGTCGTTATCATATCCTTAGAACATCCACTTATGTTCTAAAACTGCCTCCGACTGTTTCTCCAGGATTGGATGAATATCAACTTATTGCATCTACTGCAAGAACAACATCTGGTGTGGTACTTGACATTTCATGATTGACTCAATTGCCTAAGCAAGTGATCTGCCAATCATGCACATCCCTCTCTACTTTAGTCTATAAGACACCTTTAGAGAGGGTGACTCCATTACCTGCAGGTATACTACCGTGCCAGGAGTCGTCCATTCTAAATACTCTTAGAATGCTGTCAAGGTACCCTGATTGGGAAACCACCCAAATCTAGATCTAAAACCATAGATCCAGTAACCAGTATGTCTGATATAATGTCCAAGTCCTTTGTGGAGAAACCACTGTGTGACGACCAAAGTATAACCGATCGTAGTATAGGAATATCACTTCCTACTACCTTCTCAACAGATCCATCCCCTATTCTGATGACGTCAAACCTATGACTGTCACAACAGAAATAGATGATCTTTCTCCGCTACATCTGCTTTAGTCTATAAATAAACATAAGCCTGATGTCCACCAATGCTTCCGCTGCTCCCACTGACTACGACAACCCTCTGGCAGAGTCATATAGACGTGCACTTCTAAAGCAAGTTTAGAACGACGCTATACTCATCCTCCTGCCGGGTCTCGCAGCCTGGAACAACAACAATGGCAAGTGTGGGTAAACAAGAACTTCCCTGTCACCGTCCTTGAGGCTACCGGAGTACCTCTCGGGTGCCTGAAGTTACCCACCATCCCTGCGGAGTGGCCAATGGAATGTCAAGCCAGATTGAATCTTTAGGTTCCTTATCAAATCTTCAGTAATCGTTTGCGGTTCTGGAATCACTTCCAGTTCTACCATACTCCCACTACTGTTTTTGAAAAAATCCATTTTTAATAAACTGTGGCGAGTCTAGAACAATATTTCTATTGATCTGCCAGATGGTAGAAAGTCAACCCTCGTCATAGCTTGGGTCAACCCACAAACAGCCATTACAGAAACGTGCCTTGAGTTGTCCAGTGTCTGGTTTTAATCATAAGCCGGACAACTCCCCGTACCTTAACAATGTTAAGATATGAACTGTACTATATCCAATATAGAACCAGAGGCACTGATTTAATTGAACCAGATTCAAATCATGCAGCTATCTCCAGTGCATGTCAACTAAATGGAAGGAGGCCGATCAGCGTTACTCAACTTAGGAATGCTTCCAATTATGAGTAACCTGAAAGAGAAGCAATTTCTCTTTATCATTACTATCAACTGAATACCATACACAAGTATCTACATCTTCGATCACTTTGAAGAATCCCGATACTTGCTACACCTGGTTCTCTACTCTATTCAAATACCTATAACTCCTCAAAACTTAGACCCCGTGTTTCTACGAAACACATGTCTAAGAACTAGAGAAGTCAAAAGTAAACAGAATATAGTATGAGAACCAACCCCTCTGTCCTAATGGACACTGGACAACATACAATACTCTGTATAAGTCCGCTGAGTCTAACAACTCCTTCACTGTGTGTCGTAGGTTGAAAACTGTACTTATGGTTAAGAAGAATTACACCGCTGTTTAATGCTCCTTACCTAACCATCCACTGATATAGGTAAATGTCATCGACATAATATCAAAAGGTATATCTCACTCTATGAAAATAGACGTACAGATATATCAATTTGAAATTGGTGCACAACAGCGGATATTCAAAACCAAATATTTGCCGACCGGCAAACAGCCCAGGTGATCTCCTCAAATATCACCGATTACATCGAATCCCGATATAATAAGGATGATCACCCAATTCCCAATAACTTACTCCTACTCATCATATGTAAAACCATACAGATGTGAGAATCATACCTGGTAAATACATACCCTGGAGTAAGTGTCTAATCGGGAAATCAGTTTTCCATTAACAGTACACAGTGAAACTGAAACATTGAAATGTTTCGTTGGGGTATCCTGGTATTCCTAGTAATGCCTCTACCATTATCCAGATTCACAACTATAACCGTATAATTCTATGCCACCTCTCCAAATCCCTTTATATGTCTTTAGTCATTACCTTCTGCACACCCCTTTAGGCCAATTGGTTTTCTTCCTTCCCTACCGTTCGGCACCAGCCTATCGTTTGGAAGAAGACTATCCAATAAGCATAATGGGTGTACTGTCCTAGTCCTAGGAGCACTCGCAATGCGAGAGAAGGTGAAGATAAAAGACAACCGAATAAACCTTATTCCTATTTCTCCTGGACCAGAATCCATCCCCGAACTGGAACAAGTTCCTTTCGAGTTCGTATATAACCATACGATGGAGTATCCAATAAACTGTGGATCTTCGTAGTGATACGGAGTGTCCTGGAGAAATACAAAGGTGATTTAGGATTGGCGAAGAAATATTTGGTTTGGTCGTGAATATCAGTCGCAATTTACTTTGCCCTCTTACTAATCCCTTTATATGTCTTAATCTTAATACCTTCTGCACACCGTTTAGGCTAATTGGTTTTCTTCATTCCCTACCGGTCGGCACCAGCCTATGGTTTGGAAGAAGACTGTCCAATTTGCGTAATAGGTGTACTACTCCTAAACCAAGGAGTACTCGTAACCTGAGAGAAGGTGAAAAGAAAAGACAACCGAATAATCCTATTCGTTTTCTCCAGAACCGGAAACCATTCTCGAATAAATTCCTTCGAGTTCGTATCTAACCATACGATGGTTTTGTCCAATGGAAGTGGACGTTCGCAGTAATACGGGGTGTCCTGGAGAAAAGGGTAAAAGTAGGAGTGGCAATGAGGTCAGCGACTCTGACAATCCAAAAGCCAGTGTTAAGAAGGTTCGGTCAACTTGGTCACTGAGTCATAGTCTAGGGTCGGGTCAATGGTCGCTGCCAGAGAGAGAGAAAAGAAACACTCAGCGTGCACTCTATCCTAGATCAGAATGGTTACCAATTTATCTAATCTGGAAACCTCCCACTGTACCTCAAACTCTCCTCCAAACCTGAAAGAAGAATTAGTCGGGGTCACCCGAGGAGTAAACCAACTCATCAGTGGGAATCGGGATCCAACTATCATCGCATGATAACGTGACGGAATCCGCTCACGCTATCACACTCCAGAAGGTATGCGCATATCTGGCAAGTTTCAGTTCTTTTGAAACTCCCGATGTGATTTCTGCCCCATGCTCTTATGACCTTGACGAAGGTCAACAAATCATAAGTCACATGTCAAGTTCCACCCGTCATTGTCCAGGTTAATTTGAACCCACCCGTACAAGCCCTTGACGAAGGTCAACAAGGCTATACGACTGTCCCAAACCAACACATCTATCTATGCAGCAGAAAAGCAACAAGCAGCTACCATACACTATGCCTTGACGAAGGTCAACAAACATAGCATGAATACTACGTGCTACCCGTCTGAAACGACGGAGGGCTACGAATGGTTTCTGGCGAAAACCTTTAACGTAATGAACTTGATATCGTTGAAGGAACGGATAGCTTTTTAGAAAATATAGTGACGAAAACCTTCGCTAAAGAGGTCACTCCCGGTGAAGGGATCTCGGCTCTTTCCCCGTAGAATGGGGTGCAGGATATCCCAAATGAATACCACGATGCAAAGCAAAAGTAATCGGCTATAGTGAAGTTATTGCCCTGACGCAAACTGTTTGTCCAAGGGGTCACTCCCGGTGAAGGGATCTCGGCCCTTGCCTCGTCGACTGAGGAGCAGGATATTCCAAATGAATACCACGATGCAAAACAAAAGTAAACGTCCTTGCAATAACAGCTTTTTGAAAAGTGTTCCAACAACATCAGAATAGGTTTGTTTAACTTGCATTGATCCGAATCAACGCAGTCCCATCAATTAATCACACCACAAAGAACGAAAATATACTGACGTATCTATATGCCATCCGCATTCGCCACTGGGTCCCGTCATCACTCGTTAGGTTAGCTTACTAACGACAGAGCGGGGACTGGACTAGCGCGGATGAAAAACATATACAACATCTACTAATATATATACCAATATATTATATTTCGCTCAAGGCGTGAAAAGAAATGCAACATCACAGAAATGTACAGCATCACAGAACAATACAGATATCTGGGATCCCCGGGTTTCACAGAGCCACTACTGAAACCCGACGTTCCCCTGGTCGTGTGGATAGCCTGTGCAATGAAATCCTAGACCCCTACGGGCGCGGCAAGTTACCCGCCAAAACCTGAAGCGAGGCAGCCCCCTTTCAGCGCCGTGAATGGACCACCCAGCACTTCACGGAATCCGGTAACTTGGGCACCCCTCCTTGGTCAACCTGTACCCCCTACGAGTGCGGCGAATAGCCCGCCAATTCCAGACTGAAGCCCCCCTCCGTCTCAATGCCCTGAGATGCGGGCCCGTTGCCCTCTAGAACCCGGCTATCCGTGCACCCCTCCGCGGGGTAACCCTAGTACAGAAAGTAAAATATACATACAACGGGTACATCGACCGCAACCAGGTCGTGCCGCAAAAGAATAATACAAACAGGCAGTGACGGCAGTCCACATGTCGGACGCTCGCCCCGCAATATCAAATGTACATAATACAACAAAAACTGTACTAGCATTGCATCCAGGCTATCCCCCACGACCGATCCGCAACATCACAGCAAAAACAGAACATCAACGTGAAAGTCACGTTCGCAAATCCGTCTAACCGGGCTATAGCAGTTAGACCGGATTTACCGATCAAGTGACATTCACGGTCGCAGATATAATGTAAATACTGTGAAAAATGTGTTTAAAATTTTCCGATTGATCAAAAATAAACTAGTGGGCCCCAAACCAATACTGCAGCACTCACAGAAATACTGGGCCCAAAATTAATATTCCAAAACCCATATTTTAAGCCCAGAAAGCCTCTGTAAAAAATTGGTGCAGGGAACCCTACAGTGCGCGGCGGATTAGCGGCGGGAATGGGGTATATGCAGCGGTTCCGCGCTCCCACTGTGGATTCACCTCATCGAATTTTTTACAGAGCTCTTAGATTTTCCAGTACATCAATAATTTACAACCTGAAAAATTTTTCGACACCAAAAATTTCAAACAGAAAACTGATGTGATCAAAATATGGTTTTTGGAATTTTGGTCGATCGGAAATGCAAAACACATCAAACGAAGCTAGACGAAGTTAATGGCGAGGCTCTGATACCACTGTAAGTGCACGGAGGCGACCCGGTCGTCAATCCGACGGCCAAATACGGAAACGGTGATAAACTTTAATTTTGCGAACTTAGCAAACCGGCACCACCGCGCACTAAACCCCGGATCGGGCCATTAAACTAGATCTAGCAAAGTAACAAGATGGGAAGAGATGTACCGAGTGATCCGAGTCCTCCGGTCTTCTCGTCGTCGTTCCGATCTCCTGCGGAAACTCCGGTCGTCGCCTCCTCGCCGGAAGGGCACCACATCGCCTGCATCTTTTACGGGCTCCCACCTCAATACCGAGGCAACTCGGGCGCGAAGTTGGCTGGCCGACGCGTCCAAGATTTGCTGTAGAATGTGTAGGGTTGAGGCTATGTCTCATTTGGGGTTTTGTTGCCTTTGAAGATGATGTAGGAATCAAGATAAGAAAAATGGTGCTTGCATTTTTCTTAACATGAAAAGAGATCAAAATGCTACACCCTCAAAAATGAAGCTCTCATCTTCTTCTCTCAAATGTGTTCAACCATATCAAAAATGAGAATGGTGGAGGAAGGAATACAAAATGCAAGAGGGAGGTGAGTGTAGTAAAAGGTAAGAGGTGACCATATCCAAACATCATCATAACTAACTCACATCAAAATCTAATCACCTTTTAGTGATGTAAAGAGAATCAAATGATGGTTGAAAAGAAAAGATGCCATCATAATCAATACTTTTGCAAGAAAACCCTCCACAATGTGTTATTTGCAAACTTACAAATAACCCCCTCCATCGGAAAAGTCCGGCCGGGAAAGAACAAAGGAAAACCGGCCGGAACGGAATGCAAACTGGCAACTCCAGAAAACTGGTCCCGTAATAAATTACAGGAAAACCCCGATACTGTGCATACACACCCGCATCTGTATTCCGTCCGGATACAAATGCAATGAGACAAAATCTACACTGTACTATACTAGGATCCGGCTTAAACCAAAGCCGGCTAGTAATATCCGTTCGATCCTGATCCATGCAATACCGCACGTATCCGATCGAACCTTGCCATATATCTATACGGCCACTAGCACAAACCGTCCGATCCTGATCCGTGCAATACCGCAAGTATCTGATCGGACCCTGCCATATCTCCATACGGCCTCTACAGCGTTTCGCCCGAAAACCTGAGTAACTGAAAGTGTGGTGGACTCTAAAGACTCGTCAATACTATGGCTGTGGATTTAACCACTAGCACGTCAGAGGTATAAGCCAATACATAACGGGCCACCAGTAATTGACTAAAAGGGACGTCGATGAGCGAACTCATCCTGACACCCTACTGAGCCTGTCAGTGACAATATCCGTACAGTCCGATCCGTTCGTCTATGAGCATCGCATGTCGGGCCTAGGGGGTTGGTAAAAGTCAGACCCCCAAAAGCGGTACAAGTCGTGTCGGAGTGTAGCCCAGAACACCCTGAGATACTACTGGAATACCTACCAATAAATCTCCTGCCTTGGCCAAGGTCTTCGTGTAATGGCTCTCCTAGACACAGCGCGACCTCACCCCCAATACCGGGAGAGACGAACCCCTGAAGATCCGCTCACTGCCTCCATGTGGCTCGGGACTGTACCTAACTAAAACCTGTTTGCACGACTCCTTTGAGCCGTGGTAGGGTAGTAATCAAAGCACAGTGGGAACTCACACGAGACAAATGACGATCCCCAGGTCGATGAACTAACCTGTACACATGTCACCAGGGAACTGCTATCTGACGTCAGGTATAAGACCAACTAGCATGTTCCCGGCGAGTCCTGTCCGGTGTACTCATAACCCAATGAGCACCTGTATACATCTTAGGTGAACCAACTGACACCAGTGGCTTGTGAGACCGGCCACCGCCCCTCGTCGGGGTCTCGACTGTATACACTAGTCTACTCTGGAGTATCGATGCCCTATCTCGAAACTCACACGACTAGGGACCTTTTAAGGATGTGCTTATAGACTACCAGCTCCCACGTATATGATCGCCCTCATACTGCCGGTAGTCAAGCAAGAATCCTAGGGGCTCTATCAACGTGCAATAGTGACCTGTCATGTCACCTAAAGCAGTACACGATGATAAAGTTAAACCAGATAGCATACTATCATCTCGAGTAAGACTGTCCTACCGGGATAGGTCCTCCCTCAATCAATGCAATCACGTGCCTGTGATCCAATAATCGACTCTGAGGGCACTATCTCCAACAGGTAAGTGTTACCAGTAGTATCTCGAATTGTTATAGACCTCATATCGACACGACTTATCGATCTATTGGGGTCTGACGTTTACCACCCCTAGGCGAGATATGCGACATATCAGACGATCAGACTGGACTGTACGGTAAGTGTTACTGGTTGGATTCACAGGAGTATGAGAGGGCTTGCTCGTCGATCTTCTGATCGCTCAATACCCGGGTGGCCGTTACGTTTAGCAGACCGCTTGCGGCTTGTGGATGTTTGATATGATCATCATCCGCTGCCGGCGTATTGACGAGTCTTTAGAGTCCTACACAGAGGTTTCCTGGCTCAAGCGAAACGAAATAGGAGCGCATATGAGATATGTGCGGGACCGAGAATAATGCGTGTATGTGATACCGTATTCTATTCTCGTGATGAATGTATCGATTGGTTGTATGCGATATAACCTGGTTATCGAATCAAGGGTTGATTCGATAAGCCGATACATTGGATATTAGTCGGTTGTATGCGATATGACCGGATCATTGAATCAAGTGTTGATTTAATGATTTAATGCATAATTATATATTTGATATATTACTTTGCATTAACTAGTATTGGTTCACTTTAAATGGTTTTTCTCACTTGATTGTGCACATTGTATATGTGATATACTTTTGTACACAAGTTTGTATCATGTTTGATGATACATGCTAACTTGAGCATGTGTAAAGATTAAACCATGGTTGTGTAATAGTTAGGGTTTTCCTTTCATTTTCTTATTCATTTATTTATTGATTTATTCTTTATGGAAAATGAAAAGCATAAAGAGAAAAATGGTTGCTAACTTTGTTTGTATTATGAAGCTTCATGAAGCTTTGACTAAGTGACCATTTTTGTCTCATGCTTAACCCTAACCATTCCCACTAACCATAGTTTAGTCTCTACACTTGACCATGATTGGTAGATGATAAGTATTATTATTATTTTCATTTTACTCAATACTTATCATATTCATTCTTTCTTCTTCTTCTTCTTCTTCATCTTCTACTTGAAGAAAACCTTGCCTCCATCAATGGCAAAGTGAGAAAAAGAGTGAGATATCCAATTCTAAAGTGAACCCACCTCCTATTTCTTCATCCTCTACCTCTTGCCAAGTAGTATAGGGTGTTTTCTTCACAAGTTTCATGACTTGGTGAAGTGGGAGCTTGATCTTGTGATGCCTCGACGTAGATCATCTTCGGCACGAAGCCGACGACCTTGCCCGCCCATTTCTCCGATGAAGCCGACGCTAGAGCCCGGGTTTCCATTTGGACAGCGAGGAGACTTCATTGCGGAGCTATGGAGGTGGAGGACCGGATCTACAAAGGTTGTATTTCCGTTCTATTAGTTAAGTTGTTAACTATTCGCTTTTGTCGCCTAAAATTCTAGTTAACGATCTAGTCTAGAGTTTCTCGGCACCCGTAATTTTTGAAATTGGCATAGTTGATGCCTTGTGAGACTTCATTAGTGTGCCTAGGAACCCTACAGTGGTATCAGAGCCAAGCTAGAGCCTTAGGCGATGTGTAGACGACGTTTGAAACCCGATCGAACCAAAACCAAAACCCTAAAATGCTCTCTGGACAATTTCTGAAATCTGGTCTTTTTTGAAATTAAAAATATGCAGAAAATTCAGCAGGGAATTGTATGAATTACTGTGAAGCCCGTACCCATGATTCCCTCATTGCGCGGCGGAACCGCGGCACAAGCATGGCTTGTGCGGCGGTTCCGCGGCCAAATTGTATATCATCCAACAATTTTTGCACAGTAATTCTTGTTTTCAGGTGCTGGATTTTCTGGGAATTTTTAATATTTATTCAAGAGTTGAATATTCTGAGTTGTTTTGGGGATTCGTTTATTCGATCGGAGTATCAGATTTTGTCTATGTGGATTCCGGATAATTTTTGAATATGTTAAAAAGTTCGACTGGATATAAATACCCACTTTTTCCCCTGCCGGGAAATTTCCAAGTGTTGGATTTTTCAGTGCTTTAAAGACGTTCTAAGTAGTGCAAGTAACGCGATGGACCCTCTAGAAGACAACAAACCTTAACTCGATTATGTGACCGTCTTGAACTGCCCTTTGAACCTTCGGGTTTAGGGCAGTACGGCGTGCCACATGTGAGGCGTTGGCTTGACCCTTCTACGGCTGGACCGTTGGTACTGAGGCACGAACTGAATGTTTTTAGACTTGTTTCATGTGTTGATCTGTATCGGGAAAACTTGGGTGTTTGATGTTCGATCGGAAAGTTTAACATTTTCTATTTATCCGGAATGTGATACAATAATTGGAATTCACAAAAGTTATGAGATAACTGAATGAATGTTATAAATCTAGCAATTTAGTCTCACTTGATCGGTTGCTACGGAATTTTGATGCGATCAAAAGTCCGTTGCAATCACGTAGCGTACGCGGATACTCGCCGGGTAAACTTAATAGACAGCTACACCCCATAGCCCCGACCAAGTGACTGTAGGAGAACCCCGTCGCCGAAAGCATCCGTTCGGGTGCTCGCGGTAGCGGTGTTCCGCCTTGGTGCACTTCGTCGAAGGTATCGGAGGTGTGGCCGCCTACTAAAGTTTGCGACGAGCATTCGATCAAGACATCGGGAATCCTGTTGAATTCCCCGACTTGATATTGAAAAGTGTTTTCGATAATGAGACTAAAATGCGGGGTTTATAATTGTTAGGCATGCGATATCTAAGGAATTCATTTGATTAGGCATGCGATGTCTATGGAGGTTGCGGATTCCAACTGTTGTAGTTTTACACTTTCTTTTCTGTGACCGTAAGTGTAATATGTGATATCGCCGGTTTCGTTGCTTTATGTCAATGACAATTGGGATGCGCATATTTACTTACGTTGATGACATGTGATGTTATGTGTTGCTGGATATGTTATATTGGATCGTCGTGTTTGAATAGCCGGGGGTTTTTATGTGAGATGAGTGTTTTTCATTTTCATTCATGTAAAAACTTGTATGTAATATTCTTTTATTGGGGCACTTCCAGGTTGCGGAAGATGTCACCTTTTGTATATTATTTACTTTTCCGCACTAGGATAGACCCAAGGAGGGGAGCACAAGTAACCGGGTTCTGGGGTCCTGTGGGAGACCAACTCGAGGAGTCGAGTCCGGGTCTCCTAACTCCAGAATTGGTAGGGTTGCTTGCCGCTCTCGTAGGGGTCTAGGGGTGTGGGTTTGGCTATTCATCGCGACCGTGGAATCCGTGTTTTATACTGGCTCGTATTGAAAACACGGACGTCCTAGTATATCCAATATTTCATATGATTCTTCTGCTGCGATATCTGTGATGTGATCATGTGATATGTTCTGTGATGGATAAAGTATATAGTATATATGATATATTATATAGGCGTTACTTATGTTTTACACCCGCGCTAGCCCTGTCCTGCTCTGCCGTTAGTTACCTAACCTAACGGTGCACGAGGGGACATCGAGGCTAATGCGGATGGCATAAGTGTACGTCGTATTTATCTGTGGTGTTTAGGTACTTAAATGATGGGACTTCATTAATGTGATTAATGAAATAAAAGAAATATAAGATGTTGTAGAATCGAATTTCTAAAAATAAAACAGGTAGCTACAGTTCTTGCTTTGCACAGCGGTATATATGATATATCCTGCACCTTATTCGATGAGGAAAGGACCGAGATCCCTTCACCGGGAGTAACTCCTTAAGCAATAACTGGCAGATGCTACACACTCGGTTTGTCTTTTGATTGCTTTTAAGATTTTTTGCTTTGCACAGTGATATATATGATATATCCCGCACCTTATTCGATGAGGAAAGGACCGACGATCCCTTCACCGGGAGTGACTCCTTTAGCAAAACTAGAAAAGCCTCAAAAGCACTCCAATTTTAAAATCATTTGATTCTACAACGATATAAAGTTCATTACGCAAAAGGTTTTCTTAAAAACCTAACGTAGCCCTCCGTCATTTCAGATAAGTCCTAGTTAGTATTCGTGCTGCGTTTGTTGACTCAGTCAAGGCGTAGTGTGCGGTAGCTGATTAGTGCTTATCTGCAAAGCATATGATGTGATTGGATTAGGGTAGTCGTGCGGCCTTGTTGACTCAGTCAAGGGTCGTGCGGGTGGGTTTAATTTAATCGAGAAATGACGGGTTGAACTTTACTTGTGGTCTATGATTTGTTGACTCAGTCAAGGTCATAGATCGCTTGGGGCAAAATTTTATCGGGAATTTCAAGTGTTGAAATTTGCAATGAGATTGCATAACTTCTATGAGATAGTTGGATCCCGATACCCGCTGCGAGTAAGAGTTACTCCTGGGAGAGTTTTATACATTACAATTAGCAGATCAAGTAGGTGTCTAGAAAGGTGTTAACGGGGTTAAGCCTCTGGGAAAAGGAGGTTTATATTAATTAGGTTCGTGCGAAAGCACGGGGGACCTCCCTCAAAGTACCGACACTGGCCTGGCTGAAAGATTGGCGAACTTATAGTGTGTAATTAATCCCGGCTAGACTTTCCTTTTAGGGTTTGAAGGAAGATTTGATAGAAACAGTGGGAGCCATCCTGATTAGATAAAATAATAACCAATCTATTCTTGCAAGAGCGCACGCTGAGTGTTTTCTTCTCTCTCTCTCTCCAGGTAGCGACCATATCACGCCTTAATCAAGATAATAATACGGATTATTGACCGAACCCGCTTGTTATACTGAGCTGGGGAACGTCGGTCCCGCTCCAACTTATAATTGTTATAAGACAGAGCAGGAAATTGGGGAATACCAGATTTCCCGTGCCACCCAAACGAAGAGAGTGCATGCTGATGCATCATCTTCGGGTGTGTTCGTTACACAGAACTGTTTCTCTATATCCTCTACGTCCTGGGTATGTGATACCAGATCAGGATCCCTGATGTGTAATCTGTTACATAGGGCTACATCTAGGTAGAGAACTGAGAACGGGTGATAAGTTTCATGAGGCAGAAAACGGGGCAAGTGTTGCAGCCAAGTCTGTTGGTTACTGTCACCCTGTATGACCAGTACATTGATTCTGAACGAATGTTATTAGATACCGAACCTGATATACAAAATCATATCAATCTCTTTATTAGTAAAGAAATGATAAAATTTTGTATAGTTGGATAATGTTTTGAACATTTCCTATATCAAAAGTTGATCGGATCAGGCACGTTATCTAAAAGCATTGATGTTATAAATCAAACTACAGTTCTTAGTATACGGAACACACACAAGAGGAAGAGTTCAGAAATGAACGAATCCTTCTTGAGACATTGTAGACAAGGTCATATCAATGTGATCCGACTGGCTGAAGTTACATTTTAGATGCATATTTAAATCAGTTTGAATTTACATCTTGTGAAACTTGCCAGTCATGTCACAGAGATAAGATGACCATAGCTCCGTTTACTGGAAACAGAGAAAGAGTTAATGAACTCTTGGAATGATACATGTTGATGTATGTAAGGTCCCCTGTCTACAGATGCTCAGACCGGTTCTTAGTACTTCATTACATTCTCTGATAATCTCTTTAGATTCAGACATATGTTCTTGTTGAAACACAAGTCCGAACCTTTTGAGATATTCACAGAATATGATTTAGAAGTAGAAAACCAAAACACGGGTATAAGTATTATATCCTGTGATGAGATCAGGGAGGAGAATACTTGTGCATGGAATTCCTGGACTATTCTAAAGAAGAATGAGATTCTCTCTCAGCATTATTCCTCCGTATACACCATAGCACGATGGTATATCGGGACGGAGCAATAGCACCCTATGTGATATGGTGTGCTCTATGATGAGTACTACTGAGTTTCCTGTTTCCTTTTGGGAGTTATGCACTTGAGAAGCTGCATACCTATTGAATAGGGTTCTGATCAAATCAGTTGCCTACCACTTCATATGTGATATGGAAAGGGAAGAGCCCATATCTTAAGTTAGTTAAGATTTGGGGTAGTCCGGCCTATGTCTAAAAGCAAAATCCGGACAAGCTCGAGGCAAGGTCTGTAATGTAGAACTGGAAATGTTCCAGCCATACAAACTGCAGCTGATGATTTGATAGAACCAGAGGATTCAGTAGATTCCAACGAACCTCAGCCTCTCCGCCGATCTAGTAGGGTTCCTCACCCACCTGAGAGATACTTCTGTTTCTCTATGACAGTGGGAGCGAGGATTGCATCATGAGATGATGACCCAACTAGTTTCCAGCTGGCCATCAGGAGTGAGACTCTGTAAGAATGGCTGGATGCTTAGCGATCTGAGATGGAATCCATGTACACCAACAAAGTATGGACTTTGGTTGCAATATCTGAAGGGTTAAATCCCCATCAGGAGCAAGTATATCTTGAGAAGATTACTTGGTGTAGATGGAAAAGTTGAGACTTTCAAAGCTAGACTTGTTAAAGGTTTTTGTCATCAACCAGGCGTGGATAATGATGAAACCTTTTCAGTGTCTATGCTTAAGTCCATCCAGATCCTACTTGCCACGGCTACATACCATGACTACGATATCTGGTGATTGGGTGTCATGACATCTTTTGTAAATGATGTTTTAGAAGAGAACGTCTGTAAGTACACAGCCAGAGGGCTTCGTAGACAGTGGGAGCAGCGGAAACGTATACAAGATGCTTTATAAGATAAAGCAGGCATCGCGGAGTTGGAACGTCTGTTTTGATGAATTAGTCAAAGAGTTTGACATCATCAAAATGGTAGATGAACCTTGTATAAACAAAAAGGTAGGAGGGAGTATGGTGACGATCCTCGTAGAGTACGTGGATGACATACTCTTGATAGGGAAGGAGTTTCCTATGCTACGCTCGATCAATCTCCGCTTATCACAATGATTCTCCATAAAGGATCAAAGTGATACCTCCTAAATCTTGCGTTGTGAATCTATGAGATAGATCTAATTGGATGTTAGGATTCTCACTAGTTGTAGTCAGATGGTATCAATGCGATCCTGGGGAGAATCACTGGAAGGGTTCCAGAGTGATAAGGACGACTGAAAGTCAGTCACAGGCATTGTCTTTACCCTCAGTAAAGGGACGGTATGTTGGAAGAGTTCCAAGCTAGATACTGTGGCTAACTAGACGATAAAGGCAGGATACATCGCTACTTGAGATGCTACAAAAGAGGCAGTCTGGATGTACATTTGTTCATAAAATGAACTTAGTTCCTCCCATTGTGTGACAATGGAGTTGTGGCTTATGCCAAGGAACGTCCGTCCCATCAGTGATCCAGACATATTCTAAGGCAGTATCACCTGATCATGGAGATGGTTGATCTCCAGGGTGATCGAGGTTAGGAGAGTAGACTCAGAGGACAACACGGCGGATCCACTCACGAAGGCCTATTCCCAGAGAGAGATTTTTATGGGATGGTTGAGTATGAGATACTGCAACCACTGCTACAGATGGCCCTAGTGCAAGTGGGAGATTGTTAGTTATATGTATGCCCTAGAGGCCATTACTGTACATAGGATGTACATTGTAGTGGATGCTGGGACATATATAGGGAGGACTTTCTTGCTCAACATGATAGTATGCTATCTGGTTGCTCTTTACCTTAACGTGTATACTGATTGTCTCTCTGTTACATGTTGCTAAAGCCCTTAAGATGTGTACTTGACTACCTGGACTATGATGCAGATCATACTAGTGGGGACAGATAGTCTATAAGTACATCCTTCAAAGTCCCTAGTCGTGGGTGTATCGAGACGGGGCATCGATATGCCAGAGTAGACTAGCGTATACCTTATCGACCCATACAGATGGGCGATGGATGATCCCATATCCATTGGTGTTTGACATCAGAGATGATATACGGGTGCTCAGTAGAGACTGGGTACACTGGACGGACTCACCGAGAACTCCCAGATGGTATTATACCTTACGTCAGATGGCAGTTCTCTGGTGACACTGGTACAGAGTAGTCTGTTGACCCGAGATCGTCATAGAGTCTTGTGTGGTTCCCACTGTGCTTTGATTTCCACCTTACCACGTCCAAGAGGGCGTGCAAAATGGTGGTTTTTGGGTACAGTCCCGAATCACATGGAGGCAATGAGCGATAGGAGGGGATTCGTCTCTCCCGTTATAGGGAGTTGATGTTGCGCTGTGTTCGATTGGCTATAACTGGAAATCCCTGGCCAGGGTTGCTGAGATTTACTGGTAAGTGTTACCAGTAGTATCTCGAATTGTTATAGACCTCATATCGACACGACTTATCGAGCTATTGGGGTCTGACGTTTACCACCCCTAGGCGAGATATGCGACATATCAGACGATCAGACCGGACTGTACGGTAAGTGTTACTGGTTGGATTCACAGGAGTATGAGCGGGCTTGCTCGTCGATCTTCTGATCGCTCAATACCCGGGTGGCCGTTACGTTTAGCAGACCGCTTGCGGCTTGTGGATGTTTGATATGATCATCATCCGCTGCCGGCGTATTGACGAGTCTTTAGAGTCCTACACAGAGGTTTCCTGGCTCAAGCGAAACGAAATAGGAGTGCATATGAGATATGTGCGGGACCGAGAATAATGCGTGTATATGATACCGTATTCTATTCTCACGATGAATGTATCGATTGGTTGTATGCGATATAACCTGGTTATCGAATCAAGGGTTGATTCGATAAGCCGATACATTGGATATTAGTCGGTTGTATGCGATATGACCGGATCATTGAATCAAGTGTTGATTTAATGATTTAATGCATAATTATATATTTGATATATTACTTTGCATTAACTAGTATTGGTTCACTTTAAATGGTTTTTCTCACTTGATTGTGCACATTGTATATGTGATATACTTTTGTACACAAGTTTGTATCATGTTTGATGATACATGCTAACTTGAGCATGTGTAAAGATTAAACCATGGTTGTGTAATGGTTAGGGTTTTCCTTTAATTTTCTTATTCATTTATTTATTGATTTATTCTTTATGGAAAATGAAAAGCATAAAGAGAAAAATGGTTGCTAACTTTGTTTGTATTATGAAGCTTCATGAAGCTTTGACTAAGTGACCATTTTTGTCTTATGCTTAACCCTAACCATTCCCACTAACCCTAGTTTAGTCTCTACACTTGACCATGGTTGGTAGATGATAAGTATTATTGTTATTTTCATTTTACTCAATACTTATCATATTCATTCTACTCAATACTTATCATATTCATTCTTTCTTCTTCTTCTTCTTCATCTTCTACTTGAAGAAAACCTTGCCTCCATCAATGGCAAAGTGAGAAAAAGAGTGAGATATCCAATTCTAAAGTGAACCCACCTCCTATTTCTTCATCCTTTACCTCTTGCCAAGTAGTATAGGGTGTTTTCTTCACAAGTTTCATGACTTGGTGAAGTGGGAGCTTGATCTTGTGATGCCTCGACGTAGATCATCTTCGGCACGAAGCCGACGACCTTGCCCGCCCATTTCTCCGATGAAGCCGACGCTAGAGCCCGGGTTTCCATTTGGACAGCGAGGAGACTTCATTGCGGAGCTATGGAGGTGGAGGACCGGATCTACAAAGGTTGTATTTCCGTTCTATTAGTTAAGTTGTTAACTATTCGCTTTTGTCGCCTAAAATTCTAGTTAACGATCTAGTCTAGGGTTTCTCGGCACCCGTAATTTTTGAAATTGGCATGGTTGATGCCTTGTGAGACTTCATTAGTGTGCCTAGGAACCCTACATTTACTATTTCTCCTGAACCCCATTTACATCTTGAGGTTATTAATGAAGATTTGGATGAATGCATGGATGGTTTTGATTTTGTGGAGAATTTTGAGGACATTTTTAAGGATAAACACGTTTTGTTGGATGAGTCGGATTTTCCAATTCATCAAGTCCCCTCCGTTGACTGTGAATGTTCTCTTGAGCTTCTGACCGAGACCATTCCTCAGTTACTTCCCTCCATCATTTTCCTACCACAAGACCATTTGATACTGCCACTTCCGTCATCTTGTTCACCAAGTTCGGGCCCATGTTTTCTCGTGAATCTTGAGAAGTTTGATCCCATTTCTCGACATATTGATAGATTAGTATAATCCATTTTTTCATTGAGATCATTACAGATTGTACTAATTTATTCAATCAATTTTCACCCTTAAGTTAACATTCTGTTTCTTTTTCCCTTCCGTTCATCTCCTTATAAATCGGGACCGTATACCACTTTTGTCCACGCACGGTATCGTGTATCCTTCATTTCTTTTCTCTACACATTCTTCCACCGACCGTGGTCATATCATGATAAAAATTTTGAATGGTTGGTTTTAACTTTTGGTCTATGTAAGGCCTTATATAGCTTGAAACTGTTCCCTCCCCCAACCTTAAACTTAAACGATTAAAAGTGGAAACACTGTTTCACTTAAGTTTGGGGGGCTTTTTGTGTATATATATTTTGTTTTCTTTTTTCTGTTATTAAAAAAATAAATAAAAAAAGGAGAACCGACTATTTTGCCCTCCCCCCCCCCCGACAATTTTGACACTCGTTGTGTAGCATGACAGTGAGGGCACTGTCATGTTTAAGTTTGGGGGTATGCTCGGTAAGAATTTCTATCCTTCGCATTCATTTGAATATTCTGCATTTGCATACATATTCAAAAACCCATAAAAATCAAAAAAATTTCCCAAAAAACATAAAAATTTTGTCGTCAAGTTAGTTAGTGGAAGAACTTAGATTCGATATTTCGATGGTTTTGTATGATGAGATAGGAACAACTAAATCCTAATTTTAGATTTTGATAACCTGAAAGATAACCATCCTTTGAGTTTAACTGTATCTAATATACGTCTTTACATCACATTACACATGTCGTGAGTTTTAAAAATTGGATGACAAGTCTGATATGTCTTAAAACTTTTAAATTGATAAACAATTTTTTGAGGATCAAACAGGTTTGTTCTGAAATAAGTAATATCAAGAATAGTTTATAAAGTAAAGTGGATATAAAGGGATATTATTGATGCCTTAATAGGAACTAAGTCTGAAGAATAACCCATGTTGAACTTGATTGGAGTCAATACACACCTGATCCACAAACACGTCCTTTTATCCTAAAACGAATTGAACAAATGGGTATATCTCCGTTCTCATTAAATTGTTATGATTTCCATGCTAAAATGAGTCTTTTTGTTTTAGGGTCTAGGCAACTTGAGTAATTAAGTCTGCCGGGGTGAATCTACACCTAATGCTCTAAAACCAACTGGTTTGGGAACATTTGCCCAAAGCTCGCTACGATGCAAAGTCAAAATTAAAACAAAGTCAAGCAAGTGTTCTCTCCGAGATAAAATTCCTAACGATTCTTTGTGTGAGAATAATCTTGACAAAAGACAAGTTCTTATAAAAATATTTTTAACGAGGATATGTTGGTTTTATCCTATGATAAAGACTATTGCACGTTCACGAAGGTGTATATGAAACGAAAACAAGTAAAAGATGGAGTGAAGAATAAGACCTAGTTTCCTGTTAGAGAAGGTATAAATTCTGAATTCGAAACCAAGCTGGGAAATGAAACTTGAGAAATACATAAATCTTTATAAAACTTATGTGATCCTTTTTAAGTTTTTATCCGGGATTTATTTTATGACATGATGATTTTAATCGATCCTTTTAAACTTAATGACACTATTTGCACCGCACGTAAAGACGTATAGGATCTTAAGTTAAATAAGAAGTGAGGTATGAAAAATAAGGGTTCGATATTTCTAACTTAGGATAATAGAATTTCTAGCTTTAATGCTAAACCTTAGGGTTAGAATCAACAGTTATTTTCACAAAACTAGTTTGACGGGATTTTGTGGGTGTAATCAGCTGAAAACCCTCAGGAGACAACACTCCTCCTACTGGGAACACCTAGAGGTTTAACGTCTTGTTGCGCGAGCTCAGTACAATCGCGTTTCCTGCGAAAGTGAGTTAGGATTTTGTTTTACTTGGGATGAGCAAAAGATAAGTTTGGGGGTATTTTTTCATCACAGAAAACTGCATTTCAATACCACTCAATCATTATCAATTTTGTATAATATCGGTACTATTAACCCGTGTCAGCTCAATAAATACAGATTATAGGTATTCGTGATAAAACACTAGAAACACACTCAAATACATGGATATGACATTTGTGAGCCGACAATACAATCGGAACTGCAAACGGATCTATATTTAAAGAGTTTCTTTTTACAACATGCATGTATACACACTATTTTATCAAAAATTGTCCAACACATACAAGTGTGAACACCTTTTGTGATGCATGAACCTAGGGGGTTACCTTGCACAAGTGGGCACACAAGTTGGCACATATAAATGATGACTTGTGTAAGAGAAGAGGAAAGTGGGAGTAGGTAATGAGTGATATGAAAAGTTGTGATGTGATTTAAAGATTTGATATTCATCCAAAACTACTGAGTACAACCTAGGCTTCTACAAAGTGATCAAACAACACCAATAGGATTGTAGAGAGAACACAACATCACAGAACCAACACGAGCCCAATTGCCCAAATTATGACCGGCGAGATACACACCCTCCGGTGCCGCTGGTCCAATAATGCCCAATGTGCCCCATTTTTCTTCTGGCTTTCCCTTGTTGTCACATGATCCTTAGTATATTGTTTGTTTAATCTTATTTTGTGCCTATAAGTACCAAATCAGTGAGCAAGGGAAAGGGGACTTGAAATATATACTTTGGGCTATAATTTAACCCTTTGTTTCATTTTCATTTTGAATCTTTGTACATAGTAGCTAATTTACCTTGAGTTCTTTTCCTTCTCTTTATCTTGCAACCTCTTCATTGAGCTTTCAATTTTAAGTTTTGGTTATTGAACTCATGGTTTGTATCATCAATTCAAAGTTAATGATGCTTTCATTTGTGCTTTTGGGTTCTTAGTATTTCTATTGCTTTCCTTACTTGCAATTTAATTCTTGCCATTTACTTACTAACAATGTTTTTCCGTATTGTCTACTCTTTTTATATCTTCTTGTTGATGATGGTAATGCTTTGTGAATAGTGGTGTTCTTAGGGAAAAAGAATGGTTATGAAAATTAGGAATTCCGTTTGATCATTTCCTTTGCCCGGTTTTTTCTAATTGAACTCCACCCAAACCTTACGCAAGTGCTCCGTTAGGCACCATACCCTACCAAGGTATCGGTGATCCCTAACAATGACCGGTTGCGTTCGGTTTGGCCGGAGGCGAAAGTCAAGAGACAAGAACGGACAGAAAAGAGTCGATAAGCCGGATTTCACAAATACCATGCTTAAGCGCCCTAATCCACGTTGTTGCCGATTACTCTAGCATCAATAGTAAAGCTCGGCACAAAGGAATGAGTATTGATTTTCCTAACTTACACTAACCTATCTCTAATCCTAACAAACTTATACTTTGCATATACAACACTTAGGTTAGAAACGAACAGTTCCGGCCCTTGCTTAACTCGTAATAACAAGAACGTAAAACGCTCCATCTCCCTGCGGACGACCCGTACTCATCGCAACTAGATATATACGATGCCATCTTGATTTAAGTTAACTTTAGAACAAGATACGACACGTGAAATGCTTAACGATCAAATATACATATCAAAATACATATATGTAAATTATTAAATCAGTACTTGATTTAATAATCCGTCTTAATCCTAAGCCGGATGGTATTATCATCCGTCCGATTAAAATCCGTGCAGCTAGTGCATTTATTTAATCGGAACCCTGCACATATCAATATACGGCACCTACATCATTTCGCTTGAACCGGGAAAACCCTCTGTGTGTGATTCTAAATACTCGACAATATACTGGCAGTTGATTTAACTACAACCATGTCAACAACACTAGCTCTATATAACGGCTACCAAGGTATTGAACGAAAGGAATTTCGATGAGAAAACACATCTGTATCCCTACTGGACCTGTCTGTGACAATCTCCATATAGTCCGGTCTGTTCGTCTAAGAGAATCGCATATCGGGTTTAGGGGTGGATAAAATCAGACCCCTAATAACGCGATAAGTCGTGTCAGTGTAAATGTCACGACCCGAATTTGGCACGTGACGGCCCTTAAACCACGTAACGTCTCAAGGCGTAACGTAATTCAAGTAAGCCGAAAACCCAGCAATCTAAACCATCAAAAGTAGTAAGTAATAATAACATTGTTAAAACTTTTGAAATCTCAATCAAAATTCTTTAAAATCCAAATTTACTTCCTTTAAAATTTGGCAGCACCGCCTTTGTAAAAACCAGCCCCCAAAAAGGGTACAACAAAAATATAAGTAAAAGCATCCCCAACGGGAGCAAATCCGCGCACAAAGGCGAAAAACAACCACCACAAGCAGATATACGACGCCGTAGCAAAGAAAAAGACAATATTAAGTGAAATAGTATAAAAGACCTCCAAGTCACAAATAATATACAATATCATCCTCACAACTCGTCTCTAAGTCAATACATGAAAATGGTAGATGGAGAGTACTGGATACAACGAATATACAAATGAGCATCATCGGATAACCGCAAAACCCACCTAGCAAAACTGCTCACAGTCAGCCACAAAAGATGATACGATAGGTAGAAGAGAGCCCCGCCTCTAACTGCAGGGACAACCTGTACAACCCTGTGGCACAACGGGGGTGAATTTCCAACTCGTGAATAGCAAATAACACATGCAGGTAATCGCAAGTATGCATGTATTGCGCTAATCTATCACATGCAAGCTGATAGCAAAAAATAGAAATATGTATATGCAACAGTCATGAAAGGTACTCTATCAGGTACTACTAATACATGAAGCAATGCATATCAAATAAATACGGAGTATGGAATAAAACATATCCTTTAAGTCTTATGGAACCTGAGTGTAAAACATCGACACCCGAAAACATCATGAAAACTAGTGTCTAGCATCGACACATAAAAACTCATATATATATATATATATATATATATATATATATAGGGCTCCGTCAGTCCGGATCGGCCCCTGGGCTCCGTCAGTCCGGATTATATATATAGGGCTCCGTCAGTACGGATCGGCCCCTGGGCTCCGTCAGTCCGGATTGGCCCAGATGATATATATATATATATATATATATATATATATATATATAGGGCTCTGTCAGTCCGGATCAGCCCTTACCAATACCTCGGGCTCCGTCAGTCCAGATCGGCCCTATCAATACCTCGGGCTCTATCAGTGTCACGCCCCGCTTCCCAGTATACGGGCAGAGGACGCGACTGGGCCGCTACGTGTTTACTGTGAAGTAAATACGCTAAGCGTATCTAAGAAATATAAAAGTAAATGCACAAGAGACAAGATATAATCAAAACAACAACTTTATTTATTCACATTCTTTCTGTAAAATACATGGAAAGTAAATACAGCTAAAAGAAAGCAATGCCTAAACAATGGAATAACAGAAATGAAAAGTACTGAATGGAAAGTGTACAATAAACTAGAGCTTGGGGTCTTCACTGAATTGGTCCAAGTCTTCAGCAGTGGGCTCGATCTCTGACGTGTCCAGATCACCTGACGACATTCAAAGAAGAAAGAAAAAGAATGTCGTCAGCGAACAGATCGCTCGGTAAGTCCCGAAGATAAGGGAGAAATAGAATAGACAGAGTAAGAAGATATCTTTTAAAGTTGAATTATATTGTTATAATATTGTGTTAACGCTGTTGTTTGTAGTTTGGTACAGAAGGATGCCACTGTGTACGAGAGGGGTCCCTATATGCTAGAGACCAGGGCAAACGGAATGTACAAGGAATCGTTGGGCTACGGCACAACAGCAACGGAATATATGTTAGGTTTCTTAATCTTACTGTCTCATGCCACTTCTAACACCTTCCGTTCCAATCTACTCCTTTAAACCCCGAGTTATATTGTTTGTATTGTATTGTATTGTCTTGTAATATAGATTGTATAGTTGGATGACTTTACCGAAACCATGATATCAGTAAACGGATGTAACTGTAGAATCATGTAAATGGATATAACTGGAGAATCATGTAAATGGAAGTATATCCATGGTTCGGTTCAGTCAAGTTGTATAGATTGATAGATTGAATATATGGAATAATGGATTCATAGATTCATGTTGAATTGTAATATTGTAGATTATAGATTGTAGATTGTACTTGAATTATATTCAAGTCATATTATTAAAGAGACTCATCTGAGTCAGACAAATAGAAAAGTAAATTGAAGTTCTGATTGTTTTGATATTATCGGTAACTGCTGCACATGGGCGGCAGGATTTGTGTCTTTTTCAAAGACGATTACCATATTGATAACACCGTTGTTAAGTTGTCTACATTAAATAGGCAAGCATCCACTTCTCCGGCTCCCTGAGGCTTAAGAGATTGGTCCCGTTTAAATCTATGTTTACTAGGGTCCTTAGGGTAATTTATAGAACTTGAGGGGGTTTTATGTAAAAATACTACTATATACTTTTCAAAATACTCTCCAAATATTTAGTTATCGTCTTTAGAGTTTTAATGAACGTAGATTTTATATTTATGATATTTCTAGTGAAAATATCCTAATTTCATAAATAAAGGTATTTATTTGTAACATTGATTTGTAGGGAATTCATGGTATTTTAGTGTGAAATGATTCTTGTGATATTTTTAGAAAAAGGTGGAATATTTATATTATTACAAAATAGATATTTTAAGGATATATATACATATATTTATATGAAAATAATTTTTAATATATATAATATTTCTAGAAATCTCATTTTCTTTAGAATTTTCGTATTTTAAATCTTTTGAGACCGAATGCTCCTTGAGGAGGTCTGCATCTCGCACTACTAAGCCCGAGAATGTGCGATAATCCGAACCATCCCGAACGGGTTCCCCAAATAGGTTGTAGCGGCGTTTTGCAAAGATTTGTATAAATACTAAATCGTTTAGAAAATGGTTTTATTATTAAAAGGTATTTAAATGAAAAGGTATTGTTTTCCCGTATTCTATGTTCCCGAGGGTATTATGCTATGTTGCATATGAGTGTGTGAGGAGGTAGGTCATTACCTCGTGATCTACTTAAAGGTATAGCGAGGTTTTTATGGTTTAAATGTAGAAATGAAAGTATATGGTATTTTAATGAAAGAAATACAGTAAAATGAAAATAGCAATTACTTTTGATATGAAACTTGTTCAATATGATTAGTTAGTGTTTAATAGTCAACATGAATTGGTTTTAGCATAATTGTATTAAACAAAAGTGAAATTTTAGGAAGAAACCGAGTCAGAAATCGGATTTGTTCCGATTCCGTCAGGTTTTGGAAGTTCGTATTTTTAGAAAAGAGTAAAGGAGAGAAATTGGGACTTACGGGTTTAGGAATTTAAAATAGAGGAAGGGGAGATGATAGGAGTCAAGGGTGCGTCGTTTCGTCGCCGGGATTTCCTACGGTTGTCGCCGGAAAATCCGCCGGAGCTTTGCCTTTCGCTCACTTCGATTGCACACTAGGGTTTCTAAAGATTTCCTGAGAGTTGGCTCAGAGTTTTGCAGTGAGGGGGTAGAGTGTAGGGGTAGTATTTATGGGGTTAGGCTTGGGTTAGGTTAGATGAAGAGTTTAAATTGAAAAAATGTAAAAATATATTAAAATTCATTAAAAAAAATGAAGTAAATGGGGATTTCAAAAGTCTCTGTAACCGATCTGGGAAAATGAAGTGTGCAGGAGGGTAGGGGAGAGGAAGAGCCCCAACTTTGGTGTTGGGGACTTGGCCGATCGGCCGAGTCCGGCTGGCGGCGCCGGCTCGAGTCGGCCGGTCCGCTGGCCGACTCAGCCGAGTCGGGCCAAGTCAAAGGGTCGGGGGCCGTGTCATCGTTCCACCTTCTCACTGGTACAATTATTTTATGGGGTGTAGTGGGGGTTTTGTGAGAAATGCACGTGTAAACTGCTGGTATTCTAAAAATCAAAAACAAAATAATATTAAAAATAATGTGGGGTATTGGATTTGAACTCTGGTGGCTTGGTTCAGCAGTGCAAGGTATTACCAATGAGCCAAAAGACCCTTCTTGTAATTAAGGAGTGAATTAATTACTCAAAGTAATCGCAGCAAAAGTAAATACCCCAAATATACATTAATTTTAAAGCTTATTTTTGTACACTAAAAATGGAGTTGTTACAGTCTACCCTCCTTACAAAAATTTCGTCCTCGAAATTTACAACTTTTATTTGAGGACTAGTTTACAAAGATGTGTGGATATCTTGCACGCATTTCATCTTCCCTTTCCCAAGTGGACACTCTTGTTGTGTCTTTCCTCCACATCACTCGGACCAAGTTGACTTCCTTGTTCCGAAGTATGTTCACTTTCCTGTCCAGGATCTCCACAGGTTGTTGCTCACAAGATAAGTCGGGCTGTATAGTGAGCTCGGAATGATCAAGAACATGGCTGGGGTCACTCACATACCTTCTGAGTTGGGATATGTGGAACACATTATGACTCCTTCCAATGAAGGTGGAAGTGCTAAGCGGTATGCCACTTCACCGACTCGTTTGAGTATGTCGAACGGTCTAATGTATCTCGGACTTAACTTACTCAGCCTTCCAAATCGGATCACTCCGCGGTTCGGAGATATCTTTAAGAACATATGATCTCCTGGCTGGAACTCCAAGTGCCGTCTCATTGCATCAGCCCAGTGCTTCTATCGATCTTGGGCTATACGCATCCTTTCCCTGATAGTACGAACCACATCAATAGTCGCTACTATCATCTCTGGTCCAAGAAGTTCCCTATCTCCGATGTCATCCCAACTTAATGGCGATCGACACTTTCGTCCATATAGTGCTGCAAAAGGTGTCATTCCTATGCTTGCTTGGTAGTTGTTGTTGTATGAGAACTCCACAAGATATAGGTGATCTTCCCACGATCCTTTGAAGTCTAACATACATGCTCTGAGCATATCCTCCAAGATCTGAATAGTTCGCTCAGACTGACTATCTGTTTGTGGATGATAAGCCGTGCTGAAGTTCAGACTTGTTCCCAAGCTTGCTTGCAGACTCTGCCGAAATTGCGATCGGAACCTGGTGTCACGATCGGAGACAATGCAGACCGGTACTCCATGAAGTCTCACAATTTCCCGCATGAATTCATGGGTATCAGAGATAGTACATTATGAAGATTTTAAATCTTTAAGTAGATTATTACCTCCATGTACTTCTTTGCTAGTGTCTCAGTAGATTGGCAAATTCGAAATGGGATGAAGTGAGCCGACTTTGTGAGTCAGTCCACAATGACCCATACGGCATCGTTACCCTTTGTACTGCGAGGAAGAGCAGTCACAAAATCCATCGTGATGTGTTGCCACTTCCATTCTGGGATTGGTAACGGTTGAAGTAATCCAGCAGTCCTGTGATGTTCAGCCTTTACTTGCTGACATACCAAGCATTTTGCGACGCTTCTGGCTTCTTCATGCTTCATTCCATGCCACCAATAATTATGGCGTAGATCTTTGTACATTTTGGTACCTCCAGAGTGTACTGAGTAGGGAGAGCTGTGAGCTTCTTTCATTAACTCTTCCCGAACAGGACTTTTAGTACACACAATCTGCTGCCGTATTTCAAAGATCCGTCTTCATGGATGATGAAGTCTGTTCTGAGTCCATTCTCCGCTTTTTCTATGATCTTTTGCAACTTAGCATCACTTGTTTGAGCTGCTTTGATCTGATTAACAATGTTTGATTGAACTTGTAAATTCATCAAATTTGAAGCATTACCTGGCATGACTACTTCAATCTCCATCTGATGCAAGTCTTGTTGAAGCTTCCACTGAGCGGTGAGATTCATCGATAAAGGTTGGGGACTAAGAGCATCAGGTACCACATTCACCTTCCCTGGGTGATATTGCATGTTGATGTCAAACTCCGCCATGAGTTCTAACCATCTTCTCTGCCGCATATTCAACTCCTTCTGAGTAAACACATATTTCAGGCTCTTGTGATCTGTGTATATGTTCACTCGTTCACCAAGTAAATAGTGGCGCCAAATCTTGAGAGCAAAGATAACTGCTGCCAACTCCAGATCATACGTCGGATAATTGCGCTCATGAATTTTCAGCTGTCTTGAAGCATAAGCCACAACCTTACCGTGCTGATGTAGAACACATCCTAATCCCTTACCGGATGCATCACAATACACTTCGAATCCTCTAGATTGATCCGGTATGACGAGAATAAGTGCTGATGTCAACCTTGACTTGAGTTCTACGAAAACTTGTTCGCTTGCTTCTGACCACACAAAATATTCATCTTTACGTGTGAGCTTGGTCAGGGGTGTTGCTATCTTTGAAAAGCCTTCAATGAACCTGATATCCAGCTAAACCCAAGAAACCCCGAATGTCCTTCACTGACTTTGGCGTCAGCCATTCGCTAACTGCTGAAACTTTCATTGGATCCACAGAGATTCCTTCTCCTGATACGATATGTCCAAGAAACCAACTTGCTTTAGCCAAAACTCGCACTTGCTGTACTTGGCATAGAGCTGATGTTGTTGAAGAGTTTCCAGGACAATTCGTAGGTGCTCGGCATGTTATTTCCGACTCTTAGAATACACCAGGATGTCGTCGATGAATATGACAACAAACCTGTCTAAGTACTCCCGGAAAACGTGATTCATTAGGTTCATGAATATTGCTGGTGCATTGGTCACTTCAAATGGCATCACTAGAAATTCGTAATGTCCATAGCGAGTTCTGAAAGCCGTTTTATGAATATCAACTTCCTTGACCTGTTAGGTTTACTTAGCACCTCATGAAGGGTTTAGAAGCATCACATGTGTCAAAATCAAATTTTTTAAGGTGCTAAGTGAACATACAAAGAATCATCACTAGAAATTTAGGGTTTCTAAACATACACATCATCACAAGAAGATAAAGCTGGGGTTTTAAGAGTACAACCTTTGTAGCTCCCTACGCTAGAGTCCTTGGCTACTTGAGTGTTGGAAAAAGTCCGCTTGAGAACCTCTAGGTCCACGATGATCCACCCGGAGTCCTCTTTGTCCAAGCTTGCAACTTCACAAGATCAAGAGAAGAAATGGAAGCTAACACTCTTCACAAGTGGGCAAGACTAGTGTACAATGGTGTTGTGGTTGGTTTTCTCACTTCAAAAGCCTAACTTGGTAAGTATTTTGCTCACTTGAGAAATTTAGAGAGCAAAAAGGAAAGTAAGAAAAAGATGATGGCCTTTTAGAACTCAAGAGAATGATAATGTGTTATGAAAAATAGAAAATATAAGTATATATATTTTCTACTCTTCATCTCAAACCATAGTTACATTATATGGATATTATTTCACTTGAGTTAAAACACAAAAGGAAGATTAACTCATGGTTAAAAGGTAGGTGAACAAGGTTAGTTCAAAGAAGAGTGTAGAAGATAACCATGTATTAATCTTTTCTTTTCTTTTGTTTTAAAACAAATACAAATATATATCCATATATAATCATAAGGTGTGAGTCTTATATTGCTACCATCTTCTATATGTATACAACCATGATAGAATGATGTATGCATGTATGTGTGCATGCACATCCATATGTGCATGAACAAGAATGAATGCATACAAGCATGCATACATCCAAAAAAAGACAAGAAAAGGATTTCTAGTTAGAAACTAATGGTTAAATGATAAATCAACACTTGATTTAGCAACCCGGTCATATCACATACGACCCGACCAAAAGCAAGCCGCCCGATTAATATACGGTATCTTATACGCGCATTTTAACCGGGTCCATGCGCATATCGCATATGCGCACCACAACGTTTCTCCTGGACTAGGTAACTCCTTTGTGGGACTCTAAGACTCGTCAATACGCCGGCAGTGGGTGATGATCATATCAAGCACCCCCAAGCCGCAAGCGATCAGCTAAACGTAACAGCCACCCGGGTATTGAGCGATCAGAAGAAAACAAGCGAACCTGCTACAACTCCTGTCGAGCCAACCGGCAACAGTACCGTACAGTCCGGTCTCTTCGTCAGATATGCTGCATATCAAGTCTAGGGATGGTAACGTCGACCCCAATGACTCAATAAGTCGTGCTGATGAATGGTCTATAACAGATCGAGAAACTACCGATAACACTTATCAGTAAATCTCAACAGCCCTGGCCAGGGACATACTGATATAGCCAATCGAGCACAGCACAGCATCAACTCCCAATACAGGGAGAGACGAAACCCCTCCTATCGCTCATTGCCTTCGTGTGTCTCGGGACTGTACCCAACGGCCACCTGTTTGCACGACTCAGTAGAGCCGTGGTAGGGTAGTAATCAAAGTACAGTAGGAGAACCTACAAGACTCTATGACGATCTCGGGTCTACAGACTAACCTGCACCAGTGTCACCTGAGAACTGCTATCCGACGATAGATATAATTCCATATAGGAGTTCTCGGTGAGTCCGTCCAGTGTACCCTGTCATCACTGAGCATCCCTATACGATCTCGATGTCAGACATCGATGAATGTGGGAACATCCATCGCCCATCATATGGGTCAAGTATCATATACGCTAGTCTACTCTGGTATATCGATGCCCCGTCTCGATACACCTACGACTAGGGACATTCCAGGATATGCTTATAAACTACAGATGTCCCACTAGTATGATCTCTATCATAATCACAGTAGTCAAGCCAATATCCTCAGGACTTTATCAACATGTATGAATGAATAAAAGCATGATCAAATCAACATGTCAGATAAAGAAGAACCAGATAGCATACTATCATGTCGAGCAAGAATGTACACTGAATATATATATATATATACATGTATAAATACATCCACTATCATATAATGGCCTCTAGGGCATACATATATCCAACAATCTCCCACTTGCACTATGGCCAGTTATTGGTGTATCTCATACCCAACATCTCAAAAAGTAGCTCATGCTGCGGCTGAGGGAGGGCCTTGGTGAGTGGATCCGCGGTGTTATTCTTTGTGTCTACTCTCCTAATCTCGATCTCGCGGCGATCTACAATCTCCCGGATCAAATGAAAGCACCTCGGGATGTGTCTGGACCGCTGATGGGACCTGGGCTCCTTTGCTAACGCCATAGCCCCATTATTATCACAATACAATGGTATTGGATCAATAATGGTTGGAACTACTCCTAGCTCCGAGACGAACTTCTTCATCCAGACGGCTTCCTTGGCGGCATCATTCGCAGCAATGTACTCAGCTTCTATCATAGAGTCTGCAACGGTATCCTGTTTGGAACTCTTCCAACTTACCGCCCCTCCATTGAGGGTAAGTACAAACCCAGAGATAGATTTGCTGTCATCCTTATCGCTCTGGAAGCTCGAATCGGTAAAGGCCTCTATTTGGAGATCTCTATTACCATACACCAAGAACAATTCTTTAGTCCTTCGCAAGTACTTAAGAATGTTCTTCACAGCTGTCCAGTGATTCTCCCCTGGGTTGGATTGATACATGCTTACAACACTAAGTGCATAAGCTACATCTTGGCGTGTACATAACATCGCATACATTATAGATCCTACTGCCGAAGCATATGGTATAATGCTCATGCGAGCTCTCTCTTCATCGGTCTTTGGGCAAGAGTCCTTAGAGAGAGTGGCCCCATGGCAAGCGGGTAAGGCATCCCGCTTGGAGTCTTCCATACTAAACCTTTTTAGGATGGTGTTGATGTACCTGGTTTGGGACAATCCCAATAACCTCTTGGATCTATCCCTATAGATCCTTATGCCTAGAATGTATGTGGCATCACCCAGGTCCTTCATGGAGAACCTTAGTGATAAGAAAGATTTGACCGACTGTAGCATAGGAATATCATTTCCTATCAGAAGAATGTCATCCACGTACAGTACGAGGAATGTGACAGCTCTCCCTACAGCCTTCTTATAAACACAAGGTTCATCTGGATTTTTGATGAAATCAAACTCTTTGATAACATCATCAAAACAGATGTTCCAACTCCGTGATGCCTGCTTTAACCCATATATGGATTTAAGCAATTTACATGCTTTCCCGCTGCTCCCACTGTCAATGAAGCCCTCTGGCTGATCCATATAAACGCATTCTTCCAAATTACCATTTAGAAATGCTGTTTTAACGTCCATCTGCCAGATTTCATAGTCGTAGTGAGCAGCAATAGCAAGTAGGATCCGAATGGATTTAAGCATGGCTATGGGAGAAAAAGTCTCGTCATAGTCCAAACCTGGTCTTTGACGAAAACCCTTCGCCACAAGTCTTGCCGTATAGGTCTCCACCTGCCCATCTACACCAATCTTTCTTTTAAAGATCCATTTGCACCCCACAAGTTTTACCCCAGGGGGTACAACGTCCAAAGTCCATACTTTGTTGGTGTACATAGACTCCATTTCGGATCTCATGGCATCCAGCCACTTTACAGAGTCTCCACTCGTGATAGCTTGCTGAAAACTGGTAGGATCATCATCTTCCATGATACAGTCATCTCTATCACCATCAATGAGGAAACCGTAGTACATTTCCGGTGGGCGAGAAGTCCTACCAGACTTACGGAGTGGCCAAGGTTCCTCAGTTTCTATTGCAACAGCCGGTTCAACCAAGTCGTCATTTGTAGTTTGTGTCTCTAGAACCTCTTCTAAATCTACCACATTGCCATCAGCTTTATCTGTGAAAAACTCTTTTTCCAAGAATGTGGCATACTGAGAAACAAACACCTTTTGTTCCTCCTTGTGGTAGAAAAGATATCCACAAAAATTCTTTGGATACCCTACAAAATTACACATGACCGACCGCGTCTTGAGTTTGTCCGGATTCTGCTTTTTAACATAGGCCGGGCAACCCCAAATCTTAATTCTCTTAAGAGATGGTCTCTTCCCATGCCATATCTCATATGGCGTGGTAGACACGGTTTTGGTTGGAATCCTGTTTAGTAGAAACGCTGCAGTCTCCAATGCATGCCCCCAAAATGAGACAAGTAACTCAGCCTCACTCATCATGGAACGGACCATATCTAATAGGGTCCGATTTCGTCGTTCTGACACACCGTTGTGCTGTGGTGTGTAAGGAGGAGTGAGCTGAGAGAGAATCCCATTCTCTTTTAAGAAGTTTGCAAATTCTGTACTGAGATACTCTCCACCTCGATCTGATCGAAGCATTTTGATATTCAAGCCGGTTTGCTTTTCTACTTCTTTTTTATATTCAGTGAATTTCTCGAAAGCTTCGGACTTGTGCTTTAATAAAAATACATGACCGAATCTTGAGAAATCGTCAGTGAACGTAATGAAGTATGAAAAACCGGCTCTAGCCTGTGTAGACATTAGCCCGCATACATCACTATGTATGAGGCCTAGGAGCTCAGTAACTCTTTCTCCGTGTCCGGTAAACGGAGTTTTGGTCATTTTACCCTTGATACAAGACTGGCAAGTCGCATAAGATTTATATTCAAAAGGGTTTAAATATCCATCTTTGTGTAACATGTTTAGTCTTATTTCGTTAATATGACCAAGTCTACAGTGCCAAAGAAAAGCTTCATTTATTTCTGAAAGTTTTCTTTTATTAGTGTGTTGTATGCTGAAAACTGTGTGTTGATTTAGGACGTATATCCCGTTATTAAGCGTACCATATCCAACCAACATTTGATTCAGGTGAATGTTCATAACATTGTTCTGCAATACAAAATTATATCCTTCATTGTCTAACAAAGAAACAGATATTATATTACAAAGCATACTTGGTACAAAATAACATGGGTTCAAAACCAATATACACCCAGATGGAAACCCCAAGTGATACTCTCCCACTGCGACTGTATGTACATTGAAACCATTTCCAACGCGGAGAGTATGGTCACCTGTCCTCAAAACCTTGCTATTTCTCAGCCCCTGCATAGAATTGCAAATGTGAGAACCTGAACCGGTATCTAATACCTAGGAAGCAGAGTTTATTGAAAAACCGTTTTCTGTTACAAACACACCTGAAGCGGAAGCATCCCCATGCTTCTTCTTGAAATTCAAGTACTCGGTGCTGTTGCGTTTCCAATGTCCTATCTTGTGGCAATGAAAACATTCCCCTTTCCCCGATTCTCCAGCTTTGGACTTTTCCTTCCCCTTAACCTTTTTAACTCCACCCTTAGAATTGGTGGGCTTCTTCTTTTTCTTTCCCTTGGCCTTAACCTTTGGGCGAGAAGAGGAAGATTGCCCAACAGTCATAACGGGAGTTTTCAATGATTTCATTGTGCTCTCTGCACTCCTTAACATATTAAGGAGTTCAGGTAGTTCCTTCTCCATATTGTGCATGTTGAAGTTAACTATGAATTGAGCGAAGGTGGAGGGGAGGGACTGTAGAATAATATCCGTATATTGTTCATTGTCCATCGTCCATCCAAGGTCCTCAAGCTCTTCTATGAGAGCTATCATCATCAGAACATGGTCTCCTACTGGTGTGCCAGGGGCCATTCGCATCTGAAACAATTTCTTTGATGCTTCGTATCGTAATACGCGGGATTGCTCTCCATACAACTCCTTTTTATGGAGGAATATGGCGTGAATGTCCATATTCTCGTGCTGCTTTTGATGTGTGTTATCCATTGATGCAAGCGCGAGGCATTTGGCCGTGGCATAGTCAGCGTCCCATGTCTTGCGGACTTCAATATCCGCAACTGAGGATTTTGGACCTGGGACGGGCGGGGCTGGAGCCGTGAGGACATATGATACTTTATCATAAGTCAAGGCTATTTTCAGATTCCTCAGCCAGTCTTTATAATTGGTCCCATTCAGTTTATTTTTATCTAGTAGAAGCTTGAGTCCTGTCATGGGTATCTGCCATTAAGAGAGAGAAAAGAATGCACTCAGCGAAAGCTCTTGAAAAGATCAGATTGGTTATTTATCTTATCTAATCGATGTTTCCCACTGCTTTAATCAAGTTTTTCTTTCAAACCTTAAAAAGAAAACTAGCTAGGATTAATTACAGTCTACAACTTCGCTAACCGTTCAGCCAGGCCAGTGTCGGTACTTGAGGGAGGTTCCCCGTGTTTTCGCACGGACCTAATTAAAGTAAACCTCATTTTTCCAGAGGCGTAGCCCCGTTAACACCTTTCTAGCCACCTAATGAGTTAGCTAATTGTAAACTGCAAAACTCTCCTGGGAGGAACTATTGCCCACAGTGGGATCAGGATCCAACCATCATATGGAAGGTATGCAATCTCATTGCAAATTTCAACTATTGAAATTCCCGATGTGGTTTTTACCCCTAGTACTCATGACCTTGGCTAAGGTCAACAAATCATAAGCACTAGTCAAGTTCAATCCATCATTTCTTGATTAATTAGACCCGTTCACATGACCCTTGGCTAAGGTCAACAAAGTCATATGCCCGTCCTAATTAATCTGCATCATATGCATTGTAGGAAGACATCACATAGCTACCGTACACTACGCCTTGGCTAAGGTCAACAAACGTAGCACGAATACTAAGTACTCTACTTCCTAAAATGACGGAGGGTTGCAGATGATTTTTAAGAAAATCTTTAACGCTTTGAACTTGATATCGTCGTAGAATCAAATGGTTTTTAAAAGGAGTGGCTTAAACTCCGCAGTTTTGAAAATGTAGCTTTTTCATAAAGAGCCGAGTGGTTTTCAAATCCGATTCTACAACACCTTTTTAGGTTTATTTTCTTTACATTAATCATATTAATGTAGTCCCATCATTTAAGTCCTTAAGCCAGTCACAGAAAAGAAACGAAAATAACACGTACGCTTATGCCATCCGCATTCGCCGCAATGTTCCGTTATGCACCGTTAGGTTACTTAACTAACGGCATACCGGGACGGGACTAGCGCGGGTGTAAAACATAAGCAACGTCTACTATATACCATATATATAATATATCATTCGTCTCAAATATCTCGTTACAGAACACAGACAGCAGAAACACATAAATGATAATACAGGATATACTAGGACGTCCGTATTTAGTATTTAGCCAACAATAGAAAATACGGATTCCACAGTCGCGATGAATAGCCAAGCCCACACCCAGGACCCTTACGAGAGCAGCAAGCGACCCTCCTAATTCTGGAGTTTAGGAGACCCGGTCTCGACTCCTCGAGATGGCCTCCCACTGAACCCCAGAACCTGGTCACTTGTGCTCCCCTCCTTGGATCCATCCTAATGCGGAAAAGTAAATAATATACAATACTGGTGACATCAACCTCAACCCGGAAGTGCCCCAAATAAAAGAATATTACATTACATTTGAATTTTACATGAATGAAAAGAAAACTCTCATCTCACATAAAAAAAACCCTGGCTATTCAATCGCGACAATCCTGTACATCATATCTCAGCAACACATAATATCATATATCATCAACGTAAGTAAGTATGCGTACCCCGATTGTCGTTGATGTATAGCAACGAAACCGGCGATAATCGACATACTACACTTGCGGTCACAGAAAAGAAAGTGTAAAACTACAATATTTGGAATCCACATTCTCTTTAGACATCGTAAATCCGAAATATCACATACTTCGCATTTCATGCCTAACTATATGAATTTCACATATTGTATCACATTTCAGATAAATAGACAGTATTAAAGTTTTCGATCGAACGATCAAATACCCAAAATTTCCTAAAGCTCAATACTTGAGCGAAGTTCAAAAATCCCAGAATGTGACACAGTAGCAGTGGTCCAGCCGTAGAAGGGTCAAGCCAACGCCTCACATGTGGCACGCCGTACTGCCCCAAACCCTAAGGTTCAAAAGGCAGTTCAAGATGGTCACATAATCGAGTTAAGGTTTGTTGTATTCTAGAGTGTCCATCACTTAACTTGCACGTATTTCCGAAAGATTTAAACCCCGTGAAAAAGTGAGTTAATGACACTCGTTCGAACATTTTAATACTTTCTAAATTATCCGAAAAAGACACGAAATTAAAATTCCGATCGAATCACCGAATCCAAAACAATCCACAGAACATGCAATACTTGTATCAGATTAAAAATACCCAAAAATATATACAAGCAGGTAGGAATAACACTGTATAAAAACGAGGCAATGACTCATCAGTACGGCCGCGGAACCGCGGCCTAAGCAAGCTCTGGCCGCGGTTCCCGGTGGGATCTACTGTTCATGGCTTCATTTTTTACAGTTGTTCTTAGAATTCCCTGCTGAATTTTTTACATATTTTTAATTCTGAAAATAACACAGTTTGAAAAAATGTTCAGAAAGTGTTCAAAAAACCGTATTTTTGGTTCGATCGGAGTTTTAATTTCCTTAAAGTGTCGTCTAAAGTTCTAGGTCGGCTCTGATACCATTGTTAGGTTTACCTAGCACCTCATGAAGGGTTTGGAAGCATCACATGTGTCAAAATCAAATTTTTTAAGGTGCTAAGTGAACATACAAAGAATCATCACTAGAAATTTAAGGTTTCTAAACATACACATCATCACAAGAAGATAAAGCTAGGGTTTTGAAAGTACAACCTTTGTAGCTCCCAACGCTAGACTTCTTGGCTACTTGAGAGTTGGAAAAAGTCCGCTTGAGAACCTCTAGGTCCACGATGATCCACCCGGAGTCCTCTTTGTCCAAGCTTGCAACTTCACAAGATCAAGAGAAGAAATGAAAGCTAACACTCTTCACAAGTGGGCAAGACTAGTGTAGAATGGTGTTGTAGTTGGTTTTCTCACTTAAAAATCCTAACTTGGTAAGTATTTTGCTCACTTGAGAAATCTAGAGAGCAAAAAGGAAAGGAGGAAGAAGATGATGGCCTTTTAGAACTCAAGAGAATGATAATGTGTTATGAAAAATAGAAAATATAAGTATATATATTTTCTACTCTTCATCTCAAACTATAGTTACATTATATGGATATTATTCCACTTGAGTTAAAACACAAAAGGAAGATTAACTCATGGTTAAAAGGTAGGTGAACAAGGTTAGTTCAAAGAAGAGTGTAGAAGATAACCATGTATTAATCTTTTCTTTTCTTTTGTTTTAAAACAAATACAAATATATATCCATATATAACCATAAGGTGTGAGTCTTATATTGCCACCATCTTCTATATGTATACAACCATGATAGAATGATGTATGCATGTATGTGTGCATGCACATCCATATGTGCATGAACAAGAATGAATGCATACATGCATGCATACATCCAAAAAAAGACAAGAAAAGGATTTCTAGTGAGAAACTAATGGTTAAATGATAAATCAACACTTGATTTAGCAACCCAGTCATATCACATACAACCCGACCAAAAGCAAGCCACCCGATTAATATACGGTATCTTATACACGCATTTTAACCGGGTCCATGCGCATATCGCATATGCGCACCACAACGTTTCGCCTGGACTAGGTAACTCCTTTGTGGGACTCTAAGACTCATCAATACGCCGGCAGTGGGTGATGATCATATCAAGCACCCCCAAGCCGCAAGTGATCAACTAAACGTAACGGCCACCCGGGTATTAAGCGATCAGAAGAAAACAAGCGAACCTGCTACAACTCCCGTCGAGCCAACCGGCAACACTACCGTACAGTCTGGTCTCTTCGTCAGATATGCTGCATATCAAGTCTAGGGATGGTAACGTCGACCCCAATGACTCAATAAGTCGTGCTGATGAATGGTCTATAATATATCGAGAAACTACCGATAACACTTATCCGTAAATCTCAACAGCCCTGGCCAGGGACTTACTGATATAGCCAATCGAGCACAGCACAGCATCAACTCCCAATACCGGGAGAGACGAAACCCCTCCTATCGCTCATTGCCTTCGTGTGTCTCGGGACTGTACCCAACGGCCACCTGTTTGCACGACTCAGTAGAGCCGTGGTAGGATGGTAATCAAAGTACAGTGGGAGAACACACAAGACTCTATGATAATCTCGGATCTACAGACTAACCTGCACCAGTGTCACCTGAGAACTGCTATCCGACGATAGATATAATTCCATATAGGAGTTCTTGGTGAGTTCGTCCAGTGTACCCAGTCATCACTGAGCACCCGTATACGATCTCGATGTCAGATATCGATGAATGTGGGAACATCCATCGCCCATCATATGGGTCAAGTACCATATACGCTAGTCTACTCTGGTATATCGATGCCCCGTCTCGATACACCTATGACTAGGGACATTCCAGGATATGCTTATAAACTACAGATGTCCCACTAGTATGATCTCTATCATAATCACAGTAGTCAAGCCAATATCCTCAGGGCTTTATCAACATGTGTGAATGAATAAAAGCATGATCAAATCAACATGTCAGATAAAGAAGAACCAGATAGCATACTATCATGTCGAGCAAGAATGTACACTGAATATATATATGTACATGTATAAATACATCCACTATCATATAATGGCCTTTAGGGCATACATATATCCAACATGACCTTCACCTGATGATAACCTGAACGAAGATCCAATTTAGAGAAAACACAATATCCACTTAGCTAATCGAATAAATCGTCGATGCGTGGGAGTGGATACTTGTTCTTTATAGTGACTTCATTCAAGGCTCTGTAATCGATGCACATTCTATATGAACCTTCCTTCTTCTTCACAAGTAGTACAGGTGATCCCCAATTTGAAGTGCTGGGACAAATCCATCCATTCGCCAGTAATTCGTCCAACTGTGTTCGGACTTCTTTCAACCCTTCCGGACTTAATCGATAAGGTGCTTTGATCACCGGTTATGCTCCTGGTACAAAATCAATGCTGAATTCAAGAGCTCGATCGGGAGGCAAACCTTATATATCATCAGGAAACACATCGTCGAACTCTCGGACCACATCTCGCCTTGATTCTTCCTCCGTTTGAGCTGCTGCAACTACTGCTTCCCTTGGCTTCGCTTTGTAGGTACTTGGCTCTAAGGTACAGTCTCCGCTTTTGAAATAGAAGATCGGGTGGTCTGGAATCTCGAATACTACCCTCCTTTGACGACAGTCGATGGTAGCATTAAAAGTTCCAAGCCAGACCATACCTAGAACCACATCGAAGTTCGGTATGTCCAGTACTTTGAAATCAGCATAAAATTCTCTGCTGCAAACAACTACTGGACACAAGTTGTATCCTATTGTTGCCTTCAGAACGCCATTTCCTGAACTGACATTCCAGCTGGATACAAGCTGTGTGACTGGAATCGCATGGGTTCGGACGAACCATTTCGACATAAAGCAGTAAGATGCTCCAGTATCGAACAGTGCTAGTGCAGGTATTGAGGATACTAAGATTGTACCTAAGTATGTGGGATTTGTTTTAGGTATAGGGAAATGTATGTAGATAAGTAGCAAGACTGAAAAGAAAGGTTTGAGAAGAAAAGTTTACCAGTGATAACATGGCCAGTGGCCTCAGCTTCTTCCTCGGTCAACGTGAAAGCCTGGCGCCTTGGTACATTCCTCCTGCCCTAAGGAGCATTCCTCGAAACGTTTCTTTGAGCTTGATGGAACTGACGAGGAGGTGGTGCAGCTTATGATCCGCTGGGTGGTGTAGGTAATGCAAGTCTTGGAGCAGGGGCTTGGATGGTTGGGCGCTGTGGGTAACTGTTTGCTGACCTAGGTGCAGCAATTGGATTTTGTCTATGAGGACAAGACCCAATGTCATGAGCAGCTGAGCCACAGACTAAGCAAAGACGGTTGGCTCACCGGCAGTCTTGCATCATGATTTTTAGTAATTCTAGGATGCGTTTATCAAATCAAATAGTCCCCGGCAACGGCGCCATTTGATTTTTAAACGATTCTTTATGTGTCAGTTTATGAAAATGTATAGAATCCCAATCAAAGAATTATATTTGACTGCAATCAACTACGGTGTCAGTTATAGATCGTAAGTGAGTGCGGATCGTCCACAGGGATTGTGCGATTCATTTCAATGTTTGATTTATTTGAATTGAAAAGTTAATTGCGAAGAAAAGAAAGCATGATTCAAGATTTATCAAATGTTTCAAGTGTCACTATTCTAATCAAGAATCAAGAAAATGATAAACATCAAGAATCGAGTTACTTTGAATTCCAATCACTTAAAGGTTTCAAGATTTGAAGTAGAACTCGTAGGAATCGATTAGATTGCAGATGTGATGAAGATTCAAGAATACAATTTCTTATCCATTAGCGAATTGATACTAACTCGATGTTGATTGATCGAGGTTTAAGGATCTTGCAAAGAATTAGGGTTCTTCGTCCTATCCTTCGTCCTTTCGATGAATCACATTCGCTAGATAGCTTCTTGAAGATATAATGATCGATTCTTGAAATTCTAGATCGTGCGAAAAGAATCAAGAATCCATTTCACATCGATATAGATCATCGATCATTCTATTTTCAAGAATTTACAATTGCTATAAGACTTAAGAAAATGTTTAAAGATTCGTCAACACCATCATTCTACAATCATCTCGATTCCTCCACGAGCGGAGTTTATTCACACATCATCACAAAGAATGCATTCAAGAATTGAAAAGATATCATGATGCGAGAATTAAAATATAGACAAGTTTAAAGAATCTTCACCTTTATTACATCAACAAGAAGTTACAACTCTCAAGAATTACAAGAGGAAGGAACATCGCTCGTTGAATCTTGCATCGCTCGGCCTCTTGAGTCTTGGATCGCTTCGACCTCGTGCTCCGATGAAGTCCGGCTTTGCTTCTAAAGGGTTGTAGAAGACTTGCTTGGCTTGAACTCCATGAATCTTGAAGTGGGTATTTGTGGATTGGATTAGGGTTAGGGTTTGGAGGTGGTTGTTGTTGGGTAGAAGAAGAACTAGGGTTTCTACTCAACAACAATGAATGAATGGATCAATTGAATGAATTAATTTCCTTCCATCAATCATCATTTTACAAGTGAGCCTAGGGTCCTATTTATAGATTTCCCAAACCCTAAGCCTTGAGTTTGAAATAGAAGTTCCCTCCAAAAGTTTGTTGAAAGACTTCTAGAAGTACTTAGTTAGGCTTAGCTTAGGGTTTAAGCTAGGGTTTAGGGAGAAGTTTCTAGAATGATAGGCTAGTTTAGTGTAGGAACAAGGGTTTGCTGATCTGGCAGAAACTTCTGGGGCTTTCTGGAAATTGATGTGTCATTCTGAGGTGTGTAAGCTGACATAGGAGTTATGGCCCAAAATTGAGGTGGTGATGTCGACAAACCGCAGCGGAACCGCGGCAATAGGCGGCTTAGGCAGCGGTTCCGCGGCTATTTGGGCTCCTTGGGTCTTCAAACTTCCTGTGTTGACTTGTGATATCCTCAAGTATATTATCTGATATGATGAATCTCAGAATACCCTTTTAATCATTAGCAGATTCCAATTCCTTGAGTTGGCGTATTCTTTTAGCAGTCTTGTCATGTAAATTTGAGCAAGCTTCTGATTTTCCTGCACGAACTTCGAAACACAAGTTGCGATATATAGAAATGATGCCATGCTATGAAATGCAGTCAATTTCCCTAGAAATGCCGGTTTTAAAGTCTATCACATGTAATCTGATTTTTTGCGACTGTTTTGCTAATATGTGAAATATGAATGCCGAACACTTCTATATGAATGCAAATGATAGGGAAATTGCCGGTTAAAAGATGCAATATTTTCGACTAATCAAATTCCCCCAAACTTAATTTCGATCGTCTCGAGCGAACCTTTTTTTATTAAAAAGAGAAAGAGAAAAACTAACTAGCACACTTTCGTAGGCAACACGATTGCACTGAGCATGTGCAACAAGCCTTTAAACCTCTAGGTGTCCCTAGTAGGAGGAATGTTGTCTCCTGAGGGTTTTCAGCGGATTGCACCCACAAAATCCAATAATAAAATAAAGATCATGAATATTATATTTAAAGAAAAGAATCGTAATAGAAAAGCTTTGAAAATTAGGGTTTCCAACTAAGCTAGCTTTTCGGTTGTCATGAGCCCTATCTTAATGGTCATGAAAAGATGTCAGAAATCACGTCCTCCCTCAATAAATCATCGTCTTATTCTTCATTCCTATCTTTCTTCCAAACATCGATCATATAACCCTGCGTGTGTGTAAAGACATCCCTACACCCGGAGAATTCAATTCAAGCTATCATACTCTTGCCCATCAGCCTCAGTACTTTTTAATTAATGAATATTTAGATGAGATTGCTCACACACTTTCATGCGACCGTTAATACTTCTTGAGGTACTAACCGACCGATTACTTATGTGCTTGCTTATTTGGTGTATTTTCCTCGTCTTGCACCACCTCAGGCATAGCAGTGACTCCCAGACCAGTTGGCCTTAGGGCACTAGGTGAAGAGGCACCCTCGCTATATATTTTTATTGCCCTTGGTGATAACAAAACCAGTGTCCATTTTTCTCACCACTTTATATATTTTTTTATTCACTTTTTTCTTCTTTTTATTTCCTTCATACATTGGCTTTAAGACAAGAGCATTTCAAGGTATCCTCTACTATCCCAGGCTTCAAGACGTGTGTAAGTGCGAATAGCAGGGTAGCAACGTTCAAAATGTTTGGCTTCCAGAATAGAAACTATTTTTCAGACTTAGTTTTATCCTCAGATTAGTGACGTCCTTCATCTTACTAACCCTTGGGACAACGGCTCATAACTACTTATTACTAGTTCGTATAAGAAAACTTCTAATTTTCTTAGTTTTCTTAAATTTTTCTAATCTCATGGATGTAATTGTTCATTATCTAAACTTTTATTATCTTATTTATGTACAAAAAAGTGTAAATATTAAAATTATTTTTATATTTGAAATTTTTTAAATTTTTATAGGTTTTGAAATTTTTTAAATTTTTATAGATTTTTAAAAGAAATGTTTTGTGCTTATGCAGATGATATGCAAATGATGCAAAAATAAGCACAAACCTCCCCCAAACTTGATTTCAACAGTGTCCTCACTGTTGCCTATCGCTATACCCTACAAAAACTGTAAGCCTGGGGGGAATTATTAGTGGGGGCAAAATATATAAATGAAGAACTTCCCCCAAACTTATTCTTTTCAATCACCTCCATCCCAAAGATGATGCAACGATATATAGGATATGAAGGTGAGACGGAGGAATTTTAATCCAAATAAACTGGCTCTTGTAAGAACAAGAGCTCTTCCGTAGGGTCAGTGGAAAAATACGGCTTTAGTCTATGTCCATTCACTTCGAAAAATGTGTCGTTTTTAACATTTTCTACTTCTACTGCCCCGTGCGGGTATACAGACCGCACAATAAAAGGTCCCTTCCACCGAGATCGGAGCTTACCCGCGTGAAGGTGTAATCTTGAATCATAAAGAAGGACTTGTTGACCAGGTGAAAATGTTTTCCTCAAAATGTTTTTATCGTGAAAAACCTTAGTCCTATTCTTTATGATTACAGCGTTATCATAAGCTTCATCGCGGAGTTCGCTTAGCTCATTTAGTTGCAGCTTCCGAAAGTTGCAGGCTTGGTTTAGATCAAAGTTTATTTCCTTTATAGCCCACAATGCTTTATGCTCTATCTCGACTGGTAAGTGACATGCCTTCCCAAATACTATCCTATATGGAGACATCCCCAGGTCGGTTTTATATGCAGTTCTGAATGCCCAAAGAGCATCCGTCAATTTGGTCGACCAGTCTTTTCTATTCTTAGCAACAGTCTTCTCCAGGATAAGTTTGATCTTTCTGTTTGAGATTTCAGCCTGCCCGCTTGTTTGGGGATGATAGGGTGTAGAAAGTCGGTGATTGATTGCGTATTTTTGCATCAGAGTCTCGAAAGATCTGTTGCAGAAATGTGTCCCATTATCGCTAATAATAGCGCGTGGGTGTCTAAATCGCGAAAAGATATTCTCTTTCAAGAACTTAATGACAACTTTCTTGTCATTAGTGCGACATGGAATGGCTTCTACCCACTTGGAGACATAATCAACCGCCAGCAGTATGTACAAATTCCCAAAGGAGTTGGGAAAAGGACCCATAAAATCAATGCCCCAAACATCGAATATTTCAACAACCAGAATGGGTTGCTGAGGCATTTCATTTCTCCGGGAGATTCTACCCGTGTACTGACACTGTGTACAGGTTTTGCAATACTCAAATGCGTCCTTGAATAAGGTCGGCCAATAAAAACCACATTGCAAAACCTTTTCCGCCGTCTTTTTAGGACCGAAGTGACCCCTACAGGCCTGATCATGACAAAAAGAAAGAACACTCTTGAACTCTTCTTTCGGGACACACCGGCGAATGATCTGATCAGGACAATATTTAAACAAGTAGGGATCATCCCAGTAAAAGTGTTTTACTTGGGATAGAAAACGGTATTTGTCCTGTTTTGACCAATCACTCTGTATAAGTCCCGTGACAAGATAGTTCACAATATCCCTGAACCATGGTTCAGCGAATACGTTCAAGAGTTGTTCATCAGGGAACGAATCATTGATCGGCAGGGTCACAGGGGAAGAAATGATGCGTGAAAGATGGTCGGCTACAACGTTTTCACATCCTTTCTTATCTTTGATAACAAGATCAAATTCTTGTAACAGAAGGATCCAACGTATTAGTCGACCTTTTGCATCTTTCTTCGCCAAAAGATGTTTTAAGGCGGAATGGTCAGTATACACAACTATAGGAGAGCCAATTAAGTAAGGCCTGAATTTTTCTAATGCAAATACAACTGCTAAAAGTTCTTTCTCGGTGGTTGTATAGTTGATTTGTGCATCGTTCAGGGTCTTACTCGCATAGTAAATCACGTGTGGTATCTTTTCGATGTGCTGTCCTAAGACTGCACCTACTGCAAAGTCGGATGCGTCACACATCAGCTCAAAAGGGTAGTCCCAATTTGGAGATGAGAGAATGGGGGCTGAAGTGAGTGAGTGTTTAAGTGAGTCGAAAGCTGTCTCACAGTCCGAGTCAAAGTGGAAGGTCGTATCCTTGGCCAGGAGAAGAGTTAAAGGTCTAGCAATTTTGCTAAAATCCTTAATAAATCTCCTATAAAAGCCCGCATGGCGAAGGAAAGATCGAATATCTTTGACGCTTTTAGGATGAGGGAGGTTTTGAATGACATCTATCTTAGCTCTGTCAACCTCAATGCCTTTCTGGGAAATAACATGTCTAAGTACAATTCCTTTTTGGACCATGAAATGACATTTTTCCCAGTTCAAAGTTAAGTTCTTCTCTTTGCAACGAGTAAGAACTGCGTCAAGATTCGATAGGCAATCAGAAAAAGAGTCTCCAAAAATCGAGAAATCATCCATAAAGATCTTCAGAAAATTCTCTACCATATCAGAGAATATCCCCATCATACACCGCTGAAAGGTAGCGGGAGCATTGCACAACCCAAAGGGCATGCGTCTGTAAGCAAAGGTACCAAAAGGACAAGTAAAAGTGGTTTTATCTTGATCCTTTTTGGCGATGGAGACCTGATTATAGCCTGAGTATCCGTCCATAAAGCAATAATACTCTCGTCCCGCTAAGCGTTCCAGCATCTGATCAATGAATGGTAGAGGAAAGTGGTCTTTCCTCGTGGCAGCATTGAGTTTTCTATAATCAATACATACACGCCACCCAGTTTGGGTGCGTGTCTGAATCAACTCATTTGCCTCATTGGTTATAACAGTGATGCCGGATTTCTTAGGGACAACATGTATAGGACTCATCCATTGGCTATCGGAGATGGGGTATATAATACCATTATCTAGGCATTTGACGATCTCTTTCATCACCGCTTCCTTCATGACGGGATTTAACCGTCTCTGTGGTTTTCGGGTTGGTCTGGCATCATCCATCACATGTATATGATGTTCAACAATCAAGGGACTAATCCCTTTGATGTCCGCCTTGGTCCAACCAAACGCCTCTTTGTTAGATCTCAATACCGATAAAAGTGCATTCTCTTGCTCTGATGCAAGAGAAGCGGAAATGATAACCGGTAAGGACTCATTCTCACCTAAATATGCATATTTAAGGTGAGAAGGTAAAATTTTGAGATCTAAAACTGGCGGAGAAATGATAGAAGGAAGGATCATCGAGTGATTCTCGGAGTCACACAGAAGCTCAGAGCCTGTGAAAGATACAGACTCGGGTGGAGAAAAGTCAGGAGTGCAGGACTCAAGTGTAGGAAAAGTGTCCTCACTAAGATCATGTGTAAGATCAAGCAGAGATGTGGTAATGTCGTCGAGATCTAGAAAGCAAAGATCCTCAGCTCCACAACTATCGGGGCGATCTCGTGGACAGAGCATACATCTAAAATATGAGCAGAGAGTTCTGATGGCTGACTTCCAACTTTGTAGATATTTAGTTCAATGGTCATATTTCCAAATGATAAGTTCATTGAACCATTTCTACAGTTTATAACAGCATTGGAAGTGGCAAGGAAAGGACGACCCAGAATCACCGGAATTTGTCCCCGGGGGTTTGCTACAGGCTGTGTATCGAGTACAATGAAGTCTACAGGGAAAACAAATTCCCCGACCTTTATCAACAAATCCTCTAGTTCACCCCTTGGTTTGGTGATTGAACGGTCTGCCATTTGGAGAGTGCAGTGAGCAGGTTTCAACTCTCCAATCCCTAATTGCTCATATACAGAATATGGGAGTAGGTTAACACTTGCGCCAAGGTCTAAAAGAGCACGATTTATGTTTTTACCCCCAATAGAAATCGATATCGTAGGACATCCTGGGTCCTTACGTTTCTTTGGTAGCTGGGGTATAAAAGCAGTGCTAATATTATTAGACATAAAGACCTTCTTCGGCACTTGAGTCTTCCTCTTCCTAGTGCACAAGTCCTTAAGAATTTTCGCATAAGCGGGGACTTGTTGAATCGCATCTAGGAGAGGGATATTGATGTTAACCTGTTTGAACATTTCTATTATTTTCTCCATATGTGGACTCGTTCTATTAGCCCTTAACCGATTCGGGTAAGGTGCTTTCGCTATGAGCGTCGGGTCCATCATAGGAGAAGGAAGAGGGGGTAAACGAGATCCCAAAAGAGGTGTGGGGACCGTCTGTGGAGAACTAGAAGGGCTATACTGAGGTGTCGAGCCTAGTGGGAAATGGAGAATAGGCTCGCGAGAAGGTGGTGTGGTAGAAGAACAAGGATCAGAAGGAGAAGTGTGTGTGTATGGAAAGGTCTCAGCCGGGGCGTTGATATGATTTTCAGTATCATCAACTTCTTCCCCAACATGGTTGTTCAGCACTCTTCCCGATCTCAACGTTGTGACGGCATTTACATTGTAATGCCCAGGATTCTGTAGGGGTTAAGAGGGATGTTTCCCTTTTTCTCTCGCACTCATTTCGGCTTTAAGTCGTGCGATTTCAGCTTCCATCGTTCCGATACTCTCAGCTTGGGACGCTGAGTTTTTCTTTATCTCACCGACGGATGATCTAACCTCAGCCGAAACCTCTATGAAATTTGACAAAAGTGATTTCATAGTTTGAGTGAATTGAGAGAACTCGTCAGAACAGGTCATAGGATTAGACTGTGCAGGAGTGTTGACCTGATTTTGGAAGTTTTGTGACTGATAGGGGTGCTGAGTGAGTTGAAGGGGTTGCTGTGGTGGAGGAAGAGCCCTATTAAATTGATTCGTGTTTGGAACCGTGTTTTGAGATTGGTTTTGGTTCCAAGCAAAATTCGGGTGTTTCCTCCAACCCTGATTGTACGTGGAAGAATATGGATCGTTTCTAGGTCTTTGAAATGCGGCATTAGAATGCCCGTGACCTTGAAACGTAGAGTTTAATGGACATTCTTCCGTTAAATGAGACAGATCAGAATAGCACCCACAAACAGTTTTGGGGAGCGACATTGGGTTTAGGGAGGCTGCTGCAAATTTGTGTTCCATAGCGTCGAGCTTCTTTTGCATTGCTGCCATTTCAGCTCGAACACCTATGGACACATCTATTTGGTGTACGCCACCCCTATTCAATGGTTGGGTTCCACTCTCCCACTGTAGTGATTTTTCAGCGAACTCTTCTAAATACTTCCAAGCTTCCCCATCATCTTTCGTCATAAAAGTAACTTGACACATGTTTTCAAGGCTCTGTTTAGTGTTTGGGTTAATGCCCTCAAAAATGATTCGGCAAAGCTCCCATCTCGGGATGCCGTGATGAGGACACTGAACCAATAGATCCTTGAAACGTTCAAAGCATTTTGAAAATGGTTCAGTAGGGAGCTGGACAAATTGATTCAGTTCGCTACGGATTCGAGCTGTCTTTTGTATTGGGTAAAATTTCTTAAGGAATGCAGCGACGAATTCTTCCCAATTCGTAATAGAGTGTGCGGTAGTGTTATATAGCCACTTCTCGGCTATATCGCACAAAGTAAATGGAAGAAGTCGTAGACGCATAGCATCCACTGAAAGTTGTGACGTACCCATCATTGCGCATACGTTTTCAAATTTGGTAATGAAAACGTAAGCGTCCTCAGTCTCGAGTTCGTGGAATTTGGGTAAAAGGTTGATGTATTGGGGTTTAATTTCAAAATTATCCCCGTTGGCTGGTGGTGTGGATAAGCAGGTAGAAAGAGGACCTCGAATAGGGTAGCACCTCTCCTGGAGAGAGATGCGGGGTGGATTCTGCGCACCAATGGACGGCGGCAGATTAGGGTTAAAGAAGTTTGATGGATTCGGATCCATCGGAGTGGGTGTGGTAGTGGGTAAAGAAAAGGCAAATGGAGAAATATCGACTTCGGAGTCGATAAAGGGTACGCGGACTAAACGGGCACTAGAATCCCGTGTCCAGCCTATCTTGCACTAAAAAGGGTTAGTACAAGTGGCAGCGTTGACTTATAATTAGGGGTATGAATGAATGCGGTGTTTGCTTTGAAAAAGGGACGGATTTTTGAAAAAATGATGCTACAAAACAAATGCAACAACACAAACCCTAGAATCTAGTGGTCACCTAGGTCCGGCTCTAGACCGCTCCTAACTGCCAAAAGACAAATCGCAGGATAGAATCCTCCACTGCCTATTTGTCCCCCTGTGGCCGGATAAGTGCCAGGTAAGTGGGAAGGTACTCCACTACGTAAGTAGTGGGCCTAATTAAAAACCACTAGCCTTAGACACACTCGCCTTAGACACCACAAGAAAACGCGGATAAGCAATGAATTACCCACGGCCTTCTTCTGTCCTAATTGAGCGCGACGGTCCTTAGAGTCATCTCTAGATATTTTTTAGTTAATGTGGGTCAATGCGGATGCAAGTTTTGCGGTTTTCGGGGCCTAGGAAGGGTAATGAAATCCCCACCTAATTTGGATTTGGCCGTGCCCCTTAATATCCGTATTTGAATGCAAACAACCAAGAATCAAAATAACGCACAAATTTAATTTTGCTTTTGCGGCGCTGCTATTTATTTGCAAAGAATCCTGCAGAAAATTATTAGTTGGAGCTAAAAAGAGGAGAGAGGAGAAGGTAAGAAATTACCTGAAGAAAAATTGCACAGTGATCGCTTCACCAAGCCGCGGTTCCGCCGCAATAGGGGGCTCCCACCGCGCTTCCGCGGTCGTCTGTGCAGATCACTGCACCAAAATTCTTCAGAGAGGCTCTGTAGACTCCCTCTACTCTCTGGTATATTCCAAATTTTTTTTCAAATTTCCAGCAATCTCCAGATCTCCTTGCAATGAACCACAACAAATCGTTTAGGGTTTGCACGAATTTTGATCTCAAAAATCACAATGGAATAAATTTTTCAATTCAACTTTAATATGAAACGAATTAGCGCGAAATCCCCGGCAACGGCGCCATTTGATTTTTAGTAATTCTAGGATGCGTTTATCAAATCAAATAGTCCCCGGCAACGGCACCATTTGATTTTTAAACGATTCATTGTGTGTCAGTTTAAGAAAATGTATAGAATCACAATCAAAGAATTATATTTGACCACAACCAACTACGGTGTCAGTTGTAGATCGTAAGTGAGTGCGGATCGTCCACAGGGATTGTGCGATTCGTTTCAATGTTTGATTTATTTGAATTGAAAAGTTAATTGCGAAGAAAAGAAAGCATGATTCAAGATTTATCAAATGTTTCAAGTGTCACTATTCTAATCAAGAATCAAGAAAATGATAAACATCAAGAATCGAGTTACTTTGAATTCCAATCACTTAAGGGTTTCAAGATTTGAAGTAGAACTCGTAGGAATCGATTAGATTGTAGATGTGATGAAGATTCAAGAATACAATTTCTTATCCATTAGCGAATTGATACTAACTCGATGTCGATTGATCGAGGTTTAAGGATCTTGCGAAGAATTAGGGTTCTTCGTCCTATCCTTTGTCCTTTCGATGAATCACATTCGCTAGATAGCTTCTTGAAGATATAATGATCGATTCTTGAATTTCTAGATCGTGCGAAAAGAATCAAGAATCCATTTCTCATCGATATAGATCATCGATCATTCTATTTTCAAGAATTTACAATTGCTATAAGACTTAAGAAAATGTTTAAAGATTCGTCAACACCATCATTCTACAATCATCTCGATTCCTCCACGAGCGGAGTTTATTCACACATCATCACAAAGAATGCATTCAAGAATTGAAAAGATATCATGATGCGAGAATTAAAATGTAGACAAGTTTAAAGAATCTTCACCTTTATTACATCAACAAGAAGTTACAACTCTCAAGAATTACAAGAGGAAGGAACATCACTCGTTGAATCTTGCATCGCTCGGCTTCTTGAGTCTTGGATCGCTTCGACCTCGTGCTCCGATGAAGTCCGGCTTTGCTTCTAAAGGGTTGTAGAAGACTTTCTTGGCTTGAACTCCATGAATCTTGAAGTGGGTATTTGTGGATTGGATTAGGGTTAGGGTTTGGAGGTGGTTGTTGTTGGGTAGAAGAAGAACTAGGGTTTCTACTCAACAACAATGAATGAATGGATCAATTGAATGAATTAATTTCCTTCCATCAATCATCATTTTACAAGTGAGCCTAGGGTCCTATTTATAGATTTCCCAAACCCTAAGCCTTGAGTTTGAAATAGAAGTTCCCTCCAAAAGTTTGTTGAAAGACTTCTAGAAGTAGTTAGTTAGGCTTAGCTTAGGGTTTAAGCTAGGGTTTAGGGAGAAGTTTCTAGAATGATAGGCTAGTTTATACAAGGGTTTGCTGATCTGGCAGAAACTTCTGGGGCTTTCTAGAAATTGATGTGTCATTCTGAGGTGTGTAAGCTGACATAGGAGTTATGGCCCAAAATTGAGGTGGTGATGTCGACAAACCGCCGCGGAACCGCGGCAATAGGCGGCTTAGGCCGCGGTTCCGCGGCTATTTGGGCTCCTTGGGTCTTCAAACTTCCTGTGTTGACTTGTGATGTCCTCAAGTATATTATCTGATATGATGAATCTCAGAATACCCTTTTGATCATTACCAGATTCCAATTCCTTGAGTTGGCGTATTCTTTTAGCAGTCTTGTCATGTAAATTTGAGCAAGCTTCTGATTTTCCTGCACAGACTTCGAAACACAAGTTGCGATATATAGAAATGATGCCATGCTATGAATTGCAGTCAATTTCCCTAGAAATGCCGGTTTTAAAGTCTATCACATGTAATCTGATATTTTGCGACTGTTTTGCTAATATGTGAAACATGAATGCCGAACACTTCTATATGATTGCAAATGATAGGGAAATTGCCGGTTAAAAGATGCAATATTTTCGACTAATCACATCACATGTCCAGATCTCTTGCAGTAGGTACAAAAGGCTGGGCTGGGATGATGGTTCGGTACTCCCGGTCGCTTTGGCACAAAAGGTGGACTGGACGAGGCTCCTCCTGTCATCTGGTTGACAGGGCGTTTAACTCCTGCAGACTGAGGTCTGCCCCTCGCCTTTATCATTGCCTCATAACTGCGGGCAGCTGTCAGAGCCTCCTCATGAGTCGGAAATTTCCCTGTGGCTAGTGCTGCCGGGATTTCCGTGTCCAAACCTTGTTGAAATCGACGGGCTCTGATCTCGTCCGTCGGTATCAAATGTGTCGCGAATCTATTTAAAGGATTGTGTTAGATGTGTAGTAAGTGATATTTCAAATTATTTGAGACATATCTTACCGACAGAGCATGGTGAACTCAGCATCATACTCATCTACCGACTTGATCCACATCGAACCTTGTTGCAGATGAATAAACTGCTATTCCATGTCGAACCTGGAAGTCTTAGGGAAGTACTTCGCGTCAAACCTATCATGAAAAGTCTTCCATTCAATGGGCTGATCAAGACGGCTTTCATCCGCCTTACACCAGTTCTGTGCATTGTCCGTGGGCTATAATTTTGCCACACGAACATAAGCTATATCTGGCACTTGTGCCGCTGCCAGATCATCTTCTATACCTTGTGCCCATTCTTCAGCTTCTAGTGGGCTTCACCCCAAGTGCTTCAGTCTCGGGACGGCTCAAGAGCTGCTGCTGTCCCTCTAAGAGGCTGCGGATTGCCTCAAGCAGAACCGTTTGCTCGGTGGGTGGAGCAGGAACAGTAGGTATGATTGGTAGTGGAGGTAGGGTGTTGTTGAAGTTGGCGCTTGTGTTGTTTGCGGAATCCATAACCTTGGAGAAAAATTTGGTTTAGGACAGATTCAAAATATTTGAAATGATAAGATTCAAGGAACATGAATTGTAAAGAATGTTTTAGTTGCGGGTTCTTGTATTTTATTTCTTAGGTTGTTCACGCAAAACAGAACTGCATAGTATGGTTCTATACAGCTCTGACCTGCATGGGCCACCAACAAAACCTGTCATGCCCCACTTCCCAGTATACGGGCAGAGAACGCGACTGGGCCGCTACGTATTTACTGTGAAGTAAATACGCTAAGTGTATCTAAGCAATATAGAAGTAAATGCACAAGAGACAAGATATAATCAAAACAGCAACTTTATTTAGTCACATTCTTTCTGTACAATACATGGAAAGTAAATACGATAAAAAGCAATGCCTAAACAATGGCATAACAGAAATGAAAAATACTGAATGGAAAGTGTACAATAAACTAGAGCTCGGGGTCTTCACTGAATTGGTCCAAGTCTACAGCAGTGGGCTCAATCTCTGACGTGTCCAGATAACCTGACGACATTCAAACAAGAAGAAAGAGAATGTCGTCAGCGAACAGATCGCTCAGTGATTTGAAACGTTTTCGCGTATGCGTTTTCGAAAGATATGAATCAAAAATATTTCTAAACCGCAATCAAGAACGGCGTCGCTTTGCAGCTAGCCGGTGAGTACGGGTCGGTCCACAGGGATGTTGTGAATTTCCTAGTCGCTCAAACGAGTTAATTCCGATGGGAGCCGGATTGATTATTAAATCTAAAAACTAAATTATTCTATACTAAAATTATCCAGATCTAAGTCTTGCTAGGGTTAGGTCTAGGTTAAGTTTGGAAAGTCAATAAATCTCACCGCTTTCTATACCCATATGAAAATCTAATTAGGTGTTATGGTAATTATTAATAAAAGGGATTAGATCCATTCGGGAAGATGTTCCTTCCTCTAGGTTCTTGTCCTTCCTTTATCAATCCTTACCCTAACCTCCATGGAAAACCATCACAACCGGGCCTTTATACTACGGTATCACCGCTACCTCGTAGGATAGGGTGCCGTAGGGAGCGGTATGTGCATGTATGCATAGAGTCCTATGAAAATATATGACGGGCAAGAAAGGGGATGAGAGATCTTCGTCTCTCAAACATTCCCCAGATCTAACCCTAACATGCGAGGAGACTACTCGCTCATTAAGGAATTGAAGAACATTTATCTAGGGCAGAGAATAAAAGATTAACTAGGGCAAAGAATTAAATTTAACTAGGACAAGAATAGAAAATTATCCTAGGGCAGAAAATAAAGAACTTACAACTTGATGCTCTCCAAAAGAATTCTGAAATTTATTAATGAAGGGAGGCATACATCAAAAGAGGTATTAGGGTCTCTATTTATAGGACATAGAAACCCTAGGGTTACAATTGACTCGCACATCTGCTATTACAGAAATACCCTCTAAGAAAAGACCTAGTCAAAGATCCGCGCACGCCACAAATTTTGGTAAAAAATTATTTAGCTCCGGGCTCTAGATAGCCGCGGAACCGCGGCCGCAGCATGGGTTGGGCCGCGGTTCCGCGGCCCAATGGTAGACTTGGTTTATGAATTTTTCTGGGCTTCCTCTGGGCTTTCTGGGGTTCCTTATTTCTTCAGTACTTTACTCAATTTGGCTTCTAGGTTTCCTCCAGTGAATTGTAGTGAACTTTTACCGTTGCTTCGAGACGAAGTCTTGAACCTTGCGCTGCTTTGTACTGATCTTCGTGTAGGCTTGATCAAGATTATCTGTTTGTTGGTCAAAGTCTCACTTTTGCATCGTCTTTTATGTTTTTCACTGTTTTAGCTCCAAGAACCTGTAACCTGTACTATGTAGCAGACATGGGTCAAAAGCACCTGTTTATTTGTAAAATAACTTGGAATGGGGAATGTAATAATGCAATATTATGATATGAACAAATACCCCCAAACTTATCTTTTGCTCGTCCTCGAGCAAACCTAGTTTTATTCTCAACAAAAACCTAACCTCACTTTCGCAGGGAATCGCGACTGGACTGAGCTCGTGCAACAAGCCGTTAAATCTCTAGGTGTCCCTAGTAGGAGGAGTGTTGTCTCCTGAGGGTTTTCAGCGGATACTACCCACAAAATCCTATCAATTCAGCCCATTAACTTTAATTTTCCAGTTAGGTTTTCTAACAAGGAATTTTATTATCGTCGACTCGTAAATTATCCACCCATATTCTTCACACATCCTCATCATTTAACTTAAGATTATATATGTTCTGCAGACCTACTTAGCTTTTGGCATCTCTTAAGTTTTCCTTCTAAGGTTCCATCTCCACTTAGGAATTTTTATCAACTTTACTAAAGATACAAGTTCTATTCTTTACTTCTATCTCTAATCTAAACTCCAATCACATACCCCTACGTGTGTGTATATATCACCCCTACACTCGGAAATTCAAATCAAGAAATCATACTCTTGTCCGTTGTCCAAAGTACTTATTAATTGGTGAATTTTTAATTGAATTTTGCTTACACATCCTTCATGCGACCGTTAATACTTCTTGAGGTACCAACGACCGATTACAAAATGCGTTTGCAATTTAAAGCATAATTCCTATCTTGCAACACCCAAGGCTTTTAGCAGTGACTCCCAAACCAGTTGGTCTAAGGCACTGGGTGATGAAGCACCCTCGCTAAATACTTTTCTATTTTTACAGCCTTAAGTAATCACAAAAACCAGTGTTCATTTTTTTCTTCTTTATTCACACTTGAATTTTTTTTTCGAACTAAGGACTTTAGACAAGAGCATTTCAAGGTCTCCTCTACTATTCCAAGTTTTAAGGTGCGTGTTTGTGCAATTTGTAGGGTATATATTTTCAGAATCTAGACTTAAGCTAGGAATTATTTTTCGAACTTATACTCTAACAAAAATATCAATACTTTTCCTTTGTTTTGACTTAGCCCAAGAAGTGAACTCAAAATTTGCCTATTTCTAAATAAACTACAAAGACATATACTTTCTACCGTTAAAGTTTAAGGAAGGTTATTTTTAGGGTTTTTAATTTACTAAGTCTAAGATCTAGTTGTTCCTAGCTAGTTAACCTATTTTTCAAACTCTAAGTCAAACAAGCCAAAATTGAATACATTGATTTTTATAATTTTTCAAAATTTTCAATTTTTATGGATTTTAAAATAAGTATGCAAATGCAAAAATATACACATGAATGCGAAGGAAGAAAACGTACCGAGCATACCCCCAAACTTAAACTTGACAGTGTCCTCACTGTCATGCCACACCAAGAGGGTCAAAATTGTCGGCACTCCCCTGTTTATTTATTTATAATATATTTTTTATTTTTTTTAATTTTTTTTTTAATTTTTTTTATTAGAAAAGAAAACAAAAAATATATATACATATATACAATAAGGTCCTCCCCAAACTAAGCAAGGCGTTACATAAGCCAAAGGTTAGCACCAACCATTCAAAGATCTTATCGTGGTAATGGTAGGGTTGGTGAAAGAATGGGGTGTAAAGGAAAGAAATGAGAAACACACGAGACCGTGTGAAGATAGAAATGGTATGCGGTCTCGGTGGAAGAGAAGAATGGCGGAAAAGAGAAAGAAGTGTAGTACGATCTTAAGGGTGTAAATCGAGTGAATAAATTAGAGCAATTTGTGATGACCGATGTGTTAAAAGCGATTGTGCTAACCTATCAACCCGTCGAGAAATGGGGTCAAATCCCTCAAGATTCGCAAGAAAGCATGGGTACGCCGAACTTGGTATTGGAGATGAAAGCGTAACGGTCTCTTGCACGGTCGGAACGGTGGGAAGGACGAAAGGGAGTGAATTAGGGATAGTCTCATTCTCATCGTAGTAAACTGTCTTGAACTGGAAAGATTCCATCAATACTTCGAAACGACTGTAAGCAACCGAGTCTGATGGATCAACTAACTCATCTGAAAATTCAAAGGACTCAAACTCGGGCGGTGAGTCTGCAATATCGTCTGAAAAAGTGAAACACTCGTAAGTGTTATCGGCTGTGAGAACTGTGTCAGATTCAACGGCAAATTTTTCAAGCTCACAGTCTTCAAGCGTGATATTAGGCGTGGTCGGAACGATGGAAAGGAGTGAGGGTGATATAACAGTTAAAGGTTAAGGAGGATGAATTGGAAAATCCGACACATCAAAGAAAAATGGCTCAACCTCAATACTCTCCTCAATACTATCCTCATAATTCTCCTCAATATTTAACTCATCCATGCTATTATCATCAAAATCAAGACGCATATGAAGTTCGGGAGAAACATCTAATGACTCGGGATGATGACTTGGACATAAAATTTCAATCAAATCGACAAGTTCATCATCCGAAATTTGCGTCTATATCCTCAATCAAGTGAAAATCTATTTTTTCTGACACCTCATCAAAAGCATGGATATTTATCAATTTAGGTTCTAGGTTGGAGGTGTAGAGATCAAAGGGATTTTTGATGGTTTCACTCGAAAGGGGTTCTTCACAATCTGGCAAATCAAGTACTACAAAGTCGCACAACTCATTTTTATCCTTAACTGTTGAATCATTTGGGACACTTGTTTGAAAACCGGAGTTGTGGGGTTCAATTGGGTATGGGTAGGTTTGATTTGGAAGTGTGTAGAACTCACTCTCTCCTCTCAAATTCTCACTCTGTCCAACCGCCTCCTCATACATTGAAAAATTTGAAGCTAGTTGGAAACTAGCTACCGGTTCAGTAGGTTGTATAAGGGCGGCAATGGACGCATCCACATTCCTAATCATTTTGTTTGTTTCTAAAATATAATCTTCCAACGACTGTTCCAAACTAGACATGGGTTTTGAAGGGGTTTCGGTAAAAGATTCAAAACTGTTTGGATACGTGAAACTCCCTAATGGCTGTGTAGAAACAGTGTCTAGTGAAGGTGGGAAAGTCGGGTAGGACTGGTAGGAATTGGATGGTTGGACAGGAGTAGGGTCAACATGTGGATAAAAAGATGAATAGTCTTGTGGATCCCTAGAACTAGATGAGTGGAGAGGGGTGAAAAATCGGCTATGAGATTGAGCAATATGCTCAGCAATGAACATTGGTTTAAGAGTTACAACCGGACTTGAAAAAGTGGTATCAACGTATGAAGGTGGTGAAGGTTGACATGGTTGACACAAAGTGGGTTGCAAAGTCGAACTGTTTCTCCTAGACGCTTCTATTTGATCTTTCAAAGAAATTTTGGGCACGGAGGGATCTTCCTTAAATCGACCGAAACAATTGACGTACGAGGCAAAGTTAGGTTCGGGATACCAAAGTTCAGCAAGAGATTTGTGGTGTGGAGTACCCATGATAGAAGAAAGAGAAGAGAAAGAAGGTAGGTGGTGCAAGGATTTCTTAGAGGCAAAATTTTGCAAGTTTTTATAAAAGATTTTTCCTTTTTCCTTTTTTTTTATTTGTTTGGAACTTTTTGCAAAAAAGATTTTCGATAAAGGGGTTTGACACACTTTTAATCAACCAAAAATGCACAATCAGGCCTAGATCTAGGGTCACCTAGGTCAGCTAGACAGCTCCTAACTGTTCCAAAAGGCTAGAAATAGGACCTCAAACCGCCTCTTCATCGCCAATTGCGGCCAGGTAAGTGCCAGATAAGTGGGAGGCTCCCCACTACAGAAGTAGTGGTCCTAATTAAGTAACCACTTGCCTTAGACACACTTGCCTAGACACCGCAAAGTCAGGTTAGGATAAACGGTCAATGCCTATAACTAGTCCTCTGTCCTATTGAGCGCGACGTCCTTAGGGCTGAGTCTAGTATTTTTTTTTTAATTATAGATTTGGTCAATGCAAATGCCTTATGTGATTTCTGGGGTCCTAAGAAGGGTGATGAAATCCCCACCGAATCTGACTTGGTCAAAAGCCCCTTAAAGTCCGATTAAAGATATGCAAATCAGTAAATCACTTGCAATCAAATCTTTTTTATTTTATGCGCGGCACAAAGAATCCTGCACAAGATTTGTTATTTGGAAGGGAAGATTTTTTTTAAGCGCAAAGAATCCTGCAGAATATTTGACAAAAGATATATGGGGATTGGAAGAAGAGGGAAAAGGGGAGCAAACAGTGCAAAACACGGGCGGTGACGTGGCAAATGGACCGCGGAACCTCGACGGGAGCGCGCTTGCGTGGCGGAAAGGGGGTGGATTTGAAGCTTCAGGTCTGTGGAAAAATTGTGCTGCTCTGTTGTTCCAATCCCTTTCTGTTCTGATCTACCTTTTTCTGTTTCGCACTCAAGATTTTTCCAGATCCGTCGATCCTGCAAAGATTCACAAAAAAATACCCTTTCCAAAAAAATAACAGATGATATATTTTTATATTTTTTTTTGATTTTTTAGTTTTTAAGATTTTTTAATTTATATTAACCCGAAATTGCAAAAAGGAACTAACACGCCATCCCCGGCAACGGCACCATTTGATTTGAAACGTTTTCGCGTCTGCGTTTTCGAAAGATATGAATCAAAACTATTTCTATATCGCAATCAAGAATGGCGTCGCTTTGCAGCTAGCCGGTGAATACGGGTCGGTCCACAGGGATGTTGTGAATTTCCTAGTCGCTCAAACGAGTTAATTCCGATGGGAGCCGGATTGATTATTAAATCTAAAAACTAAATTATTCTATACTAAAATTATCTAGATCTAAGTCTTACTAGGGTTAGGTCTAGGTTAAGTTTGGAAAGTCAATAAATCTCACCACTTTCTATACCCATATGAAGATCTAATTAGGTGTTATGGTAATTATTAATAAAAGGGATTAGATCCATTCGGGAAGATGTTCCTTCCTCTAGGTTCTTGTCCTTCCTTTATCAATCCTTACCCTAACCTCCATGGAAAACCATCACAACCGGGCCTTTATACTACGGTATCACCGCTACCTCGTAGGATAGGGTGCCGTAGGGAGCGGTATGTGCATGTATGCATAGAGTCCTATGAAAATATATGACGGGCAAGAAAGGGGATGAGAGATCTTCGCCTCTCAAACCTTCCCCAGATCTAACCCTAACAAGCGAGGAGACTACTCGCTCATTAAGGAATTGAAGAACATTTATCTAGGGCAGAGAATAAAAGATTAACTAGGGTAAAGAATTAAATTTAACTAGGGTAAGAATAGAAAATTATCCTAGGGCAGAAAATAAAGAACTTACAACTTGATGCTCTCCAAAAGAATTCTGAAATTTATTAATGAAGGGAAGCATACCTCAAAAGAGGTATTAGGGTCTCTATTTGTAGGACATAGAAACCCTAGGGTTACAATTGACTCGCACATCTGCTATTATAGAAATACCCTCTAAGAAAAGACCTAGTCAAAGATCCGCGCATGCCACAAATTTTAGTAAAAAATTATTTAGCTCCGGGATCTAGATGGCCGCGGAATCGCGGCCGCAGCATGGGTTGGGCCGCGGTTCCGCGGCTCAATGGTAGACTTGGTTTATGAATTTTTCTGGGCTTCCTCTGGGCTTTCTGGGCTTCCTTATTTCTTCAGTACTTTACTCAATTTGGCTTCTAGGTTTCCTCCAGTGAATTGTAGTGAACTTTTACCGTTGCTTCGAGACGAAGTCTTGAACCTTGCGCTACTTTGTACTGATCTTCGTGTAGGCTTGATCAAGATTCTTCTTGTTTATTGGTCAAAGTCTCACTTTTGCATCATCTTTTATCTTTTTCACTATTTTAGATCCCAGAACCTGTAACCTGTAATATGTAGCAGACATGCGTCAAAAGCACCTGTTTATTTATAAAAAGAATAAGAATGGGGAATATAATAATGCAATATTATGGTATAAACAAATACCCCCAAACATATCTTTTGCTCGTCCTCGAGCAAACTTAGTTTTGTGAATTTCCTAATCGCTCAAACGAGTTAATTCCGATGGGTGTTCGGATTGATTATTAAATCAAAAAACTAAATTATTCTATACTAAAATTATCTAGATCTAAGTCTTGCTAGGGTTAGGTCTAGGTTAAGTTTGGAAAGTCAATAAATCTCACAGCTTTCTATACCCATATGAAGATCTAATTCGGTGTTATGGTAATTATTAATAAAAGGTATTAGATCCATTCGGGAAGATGTTCCTTCCTCTAGGTTCTTGTCCTTCCTTTATCAATCCTTACCCTAACCTCCATGGAAAACCATCACAACCGGGCCTTTATACTACGGTATCACCGCTACCTCGTAGGATAGGGTGCCGTAGGGAGCGGTATGTGCATGTATGCATAGAGTCTTATGAAAATATATGACAGGCAAGAAAGGGGATGAGAGATCTTCGTCTCTCAAACCTTCCCCAGATCTAACCCTAACAAGAGAGGAGACTACTCGCTCATTAAGGAATTGAAGAACATTTATCTAGGGCAGAGAATATAAGATTAACTAGGGCAAAGAATTAAATTTAACTAGGGCAAGAATAGAAAATTATCCTAGGGCAGAAAATAAAGAACTTACAACTTGATGCTCTCCAAAAGAATTCTGAAATTTATTAATGAAGGGAGGTATAGCTCAAAAGAGGTATTAGGGTCTCTATTTATAGGACATAGAAACCCTAGGGTTACAATTGACTCGCACATCTGCTATTACAGAAATACCCTCTAAGAAAAGACCTAGTCAAAGATCCGCGCACGCCACAAATTTTGGTAAAAAATTATTTAGCTCCGGGCTCTAGAAGGCCGCGGAACCGCGGTCGCAGCATGAGTTGGGCCGCGGTTCCGTGGCCCAATGGTAGACTTGGTTTATGAATTTTTCTGGGCTTCCTCTGGGCTTTCTGGGCTTCCTTATTTCTTCAGTACTTTACTCAATTTGGCTTCTAGGTTTCCTCCAGTGAATTGTAGTGAACTTTTACCGTTGCTTTGAGACGAAGTCTTGAATCTTGCGCTGCTTTGTACTGATCTTCGTGTAAACTTGATCAAGATTCTATGTTTGTTGGTCAAAGTCTCACTTTTGCATCGTCTTTTATCTTTTTCACTGTTTTAGCTCCAAGAACCTGTAACCTGTACTATGTAGCAGACATGGGTCAAAAGCACCTGTTTATTTGTAAAATAACTAGGAATGGGGAATGTAATAATGCAATATTATGATATGAACACTCAGTAAGTCCCAAAGATAATGGAGAAATAGAATAGACAGAGTAAGAAGGTATCTTTTAAAGTTTTATTATACTGTTATAATATTGTGTTAACGATATTGTTTGTAGCTTGGTACAGAAGGATGCCACTGTGTACGAGAGGGGTCCCTATATGCTAGAGACCAGGGCAAACGGAATTTATAAGGAACCGTTGGGCTACGGCACAACAACAATGGAATATAGGTTAGGTGTCTTAATCTTACTGTCTCGTGCCACTTCTAACACCTTCCGTACGAATCTACCCCTTTAATACCCGAGATATATTGTTTGTATTGTATTGTATTGTCTTGTAATATAGATTGTATAATTGGATGACTTTACCGAAACAATGATATCATTAAACGGATGTAACTGTAGAATCATGTAAATGGATGTAACTGGAGAATCATGTAAATGGAAGTATATCCATGGTTCGGTTCAGTCAAGTTGTATAAATTGATAGATTGAATATATGGAATAATGGATTCATGGATTCATGTTGAATTGTAATATTGTAGATTATAGATTGTAGATTGTACTTGAATTATATTCAAGTCAGATTATTAAAGAGACTCATCTGAGTCTGATAATTAGAAAAGTAAATTGAAGTCCTGATTGTTTTGAAGTTATCGGTAACCGTTGCACATGGGCGGCAGGATTTGTGTCTTTTTCAAAGACGATTACCGTATTGATAACACCGTTGTTGTCTACCTTAAATAGGCAAGCACCCACTTCTCTGGCTCCCTGAGGCTCAAGAGATTGGTCCCGCTTAAACCTATGTTTACTAGGGTCCTTAGGGTAATTTATAGAACTTGAGGGGGTTTTATGTAAAAATACTATTATATACTTTTCAAAATACTCCCCAAGTATTTAGTTATCGTCTTTAGAGTTGTAATTAATGTAGATTTTATATTGTGATATTTCTAGTGAAAATATCCTAATTTCATAAATAAAGCTATTTATTTGTAATATTGATTTGTAGGGAATTCATGGTATTTTAGTGTGAAATGATTCTTATGATATTTTTAGAAAAATATGGAATATTTATATTATTACAAAATAGATATTTTAAGAATATATATACATATATTTATATGAAAATAATTTTTAATGTATATAATATTTCTACAAATCTCATTTTCTTTAGAATTTTCGTATTTTAAATCTTTCGAGATCGAATGCTCTTTGTGGAGGTTTGCATCTCACACTACTAAGCCCGAGAATGTGCGATAATCTGCACCATCCTGAACGGGTTCCCCAAATGGGTTGTAGCGGCGCTTTGCAAAGATTTTTATAAATACTAAATCGTTTAGAAAATGGTTTTATTATTAAAAGGTATTTAAATGAAAAGATATCGTTTTCCCGTATTCTATGTTCCCGAGGGTATTGTGCTATGTTTCATATGAGTGTTTGAGGAGGTAGGTCATTACCTCGTGATTTACTTAAAGATATAGCAAGGTTTTTATGATTTAAATGTAGAAATGAAACTATATGGTATTTTAATGAAAGAAATACAGTAAAATGAAAATAGCAATTAATTTTGATATAAAACTTGTTTAATATGATTAGTTAGTGCTTAATAGTCAACATGAATTGGTTTTAGCATAATTGTATCAAAGAAAAGTAATGTTTTAGGAAGAAACTGAGTCGGAAATCGGATTTGTTCCGATTCTGTCGGGTTTTGGATGTTCGTATTTTTAGAAAAGAGTAAAGGAGAGAAATTGGGACTTACGGGTTTAGGACTTTAAAAGAGAGGAATGGGAGACGATAGGAGTCGACGGTGCGTCGTTTCGTCACCGGGAGTTCCTACGGTTGTCGTCGGAAAATTCTCCAGAGCTTCGCCTTTCACTCACTTCGATTGCACACTAGGGTTTCTAGAGATTTCTTGAGAGTTGGCTCAGAGTTTTAAGGTGAGAGGGTAGAGTGTAGGGTGGTATTTATGGGGTTAGGCTAGGGTTAGGGTAGATGAAGAGTTTAAATTGAAAAAATATAAAAATATATTAAAATTCATTAAAAATAGAGTAAATGGGGATTTCAAAAGTCTCTGGAACCGATCTAGGAAAATGAAGTGTGCAGAGGTTGGTGAGAGGAAGAGCCCCAACTTTGGTGTTGGGGACTCAGCCATCCGGCCGAGTTCGGCCGGCGGCGCTGGCCCTAGTCGGCCGGTCCGCCGGCCGACTCGGGCTAAGTCAAGGGGTCGGAGGCCGTGTCGTCGTTCCACCTTCTCACTGGTATATTTATTTTATGAGGTTTAGTGGGGTTTTTGTAAGAAATGTACATGTAAACTGTTGGTATTCTAAAAATCAGAAACAAAATAATATTAAAAATAATGTGGGGGTATGGGATTTGAACTCTGGTGGCTTGGTTCAGCAGTGCAAGGTATTACCAATGAGTCACAAGCTCCTTCTTGTAATTAAGGAGTGAATTAATTATTTAAAGTAATCACAGCAAAAGCAAATACCCCAAGTATACATTAATTTTAAAGCAAATTTTTGTACACTAAAAATGTAGTTGTTACAGTCAGTCCAGATCGGTCCTATCAATACCTCGGGCTCCATCAGTCCAGATCGGCCCTATCAATACCTCGGGCTCCGTCAATCCGGATCGGCCCTTGGTTCTCAAATCCATAAATCATATGAAGTAAAGTATAAGAATACTTGCATAGATCATTATGATGATATATATATGTATATATACATATATAACAGCATCCCATACCACTGATATATATATATATATATATATATATATATGTATATCACAGTGTCCCATACCACTGATATATATCATCAGGAGAAAAACATCATATGAAAACCATATCTAAATGCGTAATTCCATGAAATACAATATATGCAACATGAAACAGTAATATGAGCATATAAAGGAAAAACCGCTATTTAACTGCAACAAGTTATTAAATATATCATGTGGTTCCTAATTTCTCCAAAATCCATACAACATCATATAATGGTGAACATGTAGCTATTGCCAGGTATGGGTAACCATGTCGGTATAGCAAGATATGTGTATCTATATATAAGCATGTATGTATGATGCATCTCATATGCGCAATAGCATAAGAATCAATGTCTCCATGTCGGTGACAATACAATACCACATAGAGGTATATGTAGCTCTAGTCAGGTAAATGGGTGTACATGTAGGTATGTGTGCATGATGTACATGTAGTTGTAGCAAGGTTTGTGTATATACCTGTAAATAATGATATAATACCCTCCAGGTATATGTGTAATCATGTAGGCATAGCAATGCATATGTGTAAGCATGTTGGTATACAGGTATGCTATATGTCATATGCACAATGGAATATGAACCAATGTCTCAATGTCCCTAACCATACCATATCACGTATGTATAGGTGTTCACTATATCTCGTATGTATATGGGTTATGTGTGTTATGGCAATTATCGACGGTGTGTGTAGCATACAATCAGTGCTCGTGCAACATGAGCCGTCAATAATAGTGCAGTGTCCAATGAGTACAAGTCTAAGTACAACAAATAATAATATGCAATGAAGTTTATGCACAAACTCTATATGTGCAATATAAACATGCGAATAATATCATATCATATCTAGTCCAGACTCATAACGCCATGCGGGCGATTCCCCTATAAATGTTAAATCTACTCACAGATGATCTTAAGCTAAGTAAAGCCAACCACTCGCTTTTCCTTCTTCGCAGAGTCCGAAGTCCCCGCTTGCGGCCCTAAGATCATAAAACAACAATATAACAAGTTTATATTAGCAATCGACCAATAATACGGATCATCTATGTTTGACCGACGCACCAACTCCAAATATACTCTCAAGTGTTCCTCTAGTCGCTAACGTGTAAGTCTATGTTACCCATCCCGGTGCTTAACGGGGAGGCGGAATAGGTAAAAATCAAATTTTTCTTAAAGGAAACATAGACTAACCATGAAGGATCTTTGCTAAACAAAAGCTAACAAAATAATATGGAGTTTTAACTACTAGGTTAAATGGTTATACCTAGTTCTTGAACTCCTTCTCTTCTTGTTGTGGTCCTCCTAGTTGCTAGCTCCTTGGAGTGGTGTAGATGGCTCCTCCTCATTATCTTCTCTAGGTCCAAGAACGATCCACCCGAAGGCCTCTACCTTGAGCTTCTACCTCAACAATGAAGTAACTAGAGTGCTTGGCTTGCTACACTAAGAACCCTAGAGTGAGTAGAGAAGTATTTTGGTGGTTTAGTCTCGAAAGCTTTTGATTTTCAACACATGAAAGATAAAAGTTTTAAGAGAGGAAGAGGAAGAGCAAACCATGAGAGAGAAAGATAATGAGAGAATGAGAGAACAAAGCTCTCATATAAGAAATATATGATAATAATAATAATTAAGAAAATTGTGATGGTAAGTTGATTTGACCATTATCATTTCATAATTAATGCTAAGCATGCTTCAAAAAATATCTCATGCTCAACAAAAGAAAATATCTAAGTCAATATGAGTCAACAAGTCAAATGGTCATCCCAACTCTAACCATGATACAATTATCCTTAATTAAAACTATTAATCATATTCCTCATTCTCATTATGGTTTTGATCAAGTCAATGGTCAAAACCCTAATGAGGTGTCTCCCTCTCCGCCCCTGTCAACTGTACATACATACCCGCATCCGTGTTCCATAGAAACACGAATATAATGAGACTAGACCAATCCCAAAACAAATACTAGGATCTGGCTTAAACCAAAGCCCACTAGTATCAACTACCCGAACACCAAACGCGCACAAGTACGCATATGTGAACGAACCCTATCGCAAAACCATACGACCTCTATCTCTTTTCGCCCAAAGGTGAACAACCTGTTAGTTATATGTATGCCCTAGAGGCCATTACTATACATAGGATGTATATTGTAGTGGATGCTTGGACATATATAGGGAGGACTTTCTTGCTCGACATGATAGTATGCTATCTGGTTGATCTTTACCTTAACGTGTACACTGATTGTCTCTCTGTTACATGTTGGTAAAGCCCTTAGGATGTGTACTTGACTACCTGGACTATGATACGGATCATACTAGTGGGGACATGGTAGTCCATAAGTACATCCTTCAAAGTCCCTAGTCGTGGGTATATCGAGACGAGGCATCGATATACCAGAGTAGACTAGCGCATACCTTCTCGACCCATACAGATGGGCGATGGATGATCCCATATCCATTGGTGTTTGACATCAGAGATGATATACGGGTGCTCAGTGGAGACTGGGTACACTGGACGGACTCGCCGAGAACTCCCAGATGGTATTATACCTTACGTAAGATGGCAGTTCTCTGGTGACACTGGTACAGAGTAGTCTGTTGACCCGAGATCGTCATAGAGTCTTGTGTGGTTCCCACTGTGCTTTGATTTCCATCTTACCACGTCCAAGAGGGCGTGCAAAACGGTGGTTTTTGGGTACAGTCCCGAGTCACATGGAGGCGATGAGCGATAGGAGGGGATTCGTCTCTCCCGGTATAGGGGGTTGATGTTGCGCTGTGTTCGATTGGCTATAACCGGAAATCCCTGGCCAGGGTTGCTGAGATTTACTGGTAAGTGTTACCTTTAGTTTCTCGAATTGTTATAGACCTCATATCGACACGACTTATCGAGCTATTGGGGTCTGACGTTTACCACCCCTAGGCGAAATATGCGACATATCAGACGATCAGACCGGACTGTACGGTAAGTGTTACTGGTTGGATTCACAGGAGTGTGAGCGGGCTTGCTCGTTGATGTTCTGATCGCTCAATACCCGGGTGGCCGTTACGTTTAGCAGACCGCTTGCGGCTTGTGGGTGTTTGATATGATCAACACCTGCTGCCGGCGTATTGACGAGTCTTTAGAGTCCTACACAGAGGTTTCCTGGCTCAAGCGAAACGAAATAGGAGCGCATATGAGATATGTGCGGGACCGAGAATAATGCATGTACGTGATACCGTATTCTATTCTCGCGATGAATGCATCGAATGGTTATATGCGATATAACCTAGTTATCGAATCAAGTATTGATTCGATAAGCCGATACATAGGATACTAGTCGGTTATATGCGATATGACCGGATCGTTAAATCAAGTGTTGATTTAATGATTTAATGTATAATTATATATTTGATATATTACTTTGCATTAACTAGTATCGGTTCACTTTAAATGGATTTTCTCACTTGGATTGTGCACATTGTATATGTGATATACTTTTGTACACAAGTTTGTATCATGTTTGATGATGCATGCTAAATTGGGTTTGTGTAAAGATTAAACCATGGTTGTGTAATGGTTAGGGTTTTTATTTTCTTATTCATTTATTTATTTATTTATTCATTTTGGAAAATGAAAAGCATAAAGAGAAAATGGTTTCTAACTTTGTTTGTATTATGAAGCTTCATGAAGCTTTGACTTAGTGACCATTTTGTCTCATGCTTAACCCTAACCATTCGACTTAACACTAGTCTATTCTCTACACTTTACCATGGTTGCATTATGATAAGTATTGATTTATTTTCCTTTTTGAATAACACTTATCATAATATTAGCTTCTTCTTCAATGAAGAAAGCTTGACTTCATCAATGGTGATTGATGAAAAAGAGTGAGAAATCCAATTCTAAAGTGAACCCACTTCCTATTTCTTCATCCTCTACCTCTTGCCAAGTAGTATAGGGTGTTTCCTTCACAAGTTATCATGGCTTGGTGAAGGTGGAGCTTGACCTAGTGATGCCTCGACGTAGATCATCTTCGGCATCGTCGTCGATGACCTAGCCCGTTCTTTCTCCGATGAAGCCGATGCTAGAGCCCGGGATCCGTTTTGGACAGCGAGGAGACATCATCACGGAGCTATGGAGGTGGAGCACCGGATCTACAAAGGTTGTATTTCCGTTTACCATTTAGTTAAGTTGTTAACTAGCTTCTTTTTCGCCTAAATATCTAGTTAACGATCCGTATTAGGGTTTCTCGGCACCCGTAAAATTTGAAATTGGCATGGTTGATGCCTTGTGAGACTTCATTTGTGTGCCTTGGAACCCTACAGTGGTATCAGAGCCTAGCTAGAGCCTTAGGCGATGCGTAAACGAAGTTTGAAACCCGATCGACCCGAAACCCTAACCCGTATTTGCTCTCTGGACTTTTTTGAAAAAATGGGATTTTTCCAGATTAAAAATTGCTAAAAAATTCCGCAGAGAAATATAAGAATTACGGTGCAAAAATTATCCATTGACTCATCAATAGTGCGGCGGAACCGCGGCACAAGCATGGCTTGTGCGGCGGTTCCGCGGCAACTTTATCACAATATTTTATTATTTTTGCACAGTAATTTATATTTTTAGGTTCTGGATTTTCTGGGAATTTTTAAAATTTATTCATGAGTTGAATTTTCTGGGGTGTATTGGGACTCGATGAATCGATCGGATTATTTAACTTTGTCTATGTGGCTTTTCCGGGTAATGTTAGAATATGTTAAAAAGTTCGACCGGATATAAATACCCACCTTTTCCCCTTTCGGGAAATTTCCAAGTGTTGGATCTTTCCGTGGTTTAAAGACGTTCTAAGTAGTGCAAGTAACGCGATGGTCCCTCTAGAAGACAACAAACCTTAACTCGATTATGTGACCGTCTTGAACTGCCCTTTGAACCCTCGGGTTTGGGGCAGTACGGCGTGCCACATGTGAGGCGTTGGCTTGACCCTTCTACGGCTGGACCGTTGGTACTGAGGCACGAACTGAATGTTTTTAGACTTGTTTCATGTGTTGAGCTGTATCGGGAAAACTTGGGTGTTTGGATGTTCGATCGGAAAGTTTAACATTTTCTATTTATCTGGAATAGGATACAATAATTGGAATTCACAAGAAGTTATGAGATAACTGAATGAATGTTATAAACATAGCAGTTTAGTCTCACTTGATCGGTTGCCACGGAATTTTGATGTGATCAAAAGTCCGTCGCAATCACGTAGCGTACGCGGATACTCGCCGGGTAAACTTAATAGACAGCCTCGCTCCATATCCCCGACCAAGTGACTGTAGGAGAACCCCGTCGCCGAAAGCATCCGTTCGGGTGCTAGCGGTAGCGGTGTTCCTCCTTGGTGCACTTCGTCGACGGTATCAGGGGTGCGGCCGCCTACTAAAGTTTGCGACGAGTATTCGATCAGGATGTCGGGAATCTTGTTGAATTACCCGACTTAATATTGAAAAGTGTTTTCGATTTTGAGACTAAAATGCGGGGTTTATAATTGTTAGGCATGCGATGTCTAAGGAATTCATTTGATTAGGCATGCGATGTCTATGCAGGTTGAGGATTCCAACTGTTGTAGTTTTACACTTTCTTTTCTGTGACCGTAAGTGTAATATGTGATATCGCCGGTTTCGTTGCTATATGTCAACGATAATTGGGATGCGCATATTTACTTACGTTGATGACATGTGATGTTATGTGTTGCTGGATATGTTATATTGGATCGTCGTGTTTGAATAGCCGGGGGGTTTTTATGTGAGATGAGTGTTTTTCATTTTCATTCATGTAAAAACTTGTATGTAATATTCTTTTATTTGGGGCACATCCAGGTTGCGGAAGTTGTCACCCTTTGTATATTATTTACTTTTCCGCACTAGGATAGACCCAAGGAGGGGAGCACAAGTAACCGGGTTCTGGGGTCCAGTGGGAGACCAACTCGAGGAGTCGAGTCCGGGTCTCCTAACTCCAGAATTGGTAGGGTTGCTTGCCGCTCTCGTAGGGGTCTAGGGGTGTGGGTTTGGCTATTCATCACGGCCGTGGAATCCATGTTTTATACTGGCTCGTATTGAAAATACGGACGTCCTAGTATATCCAATATTTCATATGTTTCTTCTGCTGCTATATCTGTGATGTGATCATGTGATGTTCTGTGATAGATACAGTATATAGTATATATGATATATTATATAGATGTTACTTATGTTTTACACCCGCGCTAGCCCTGCCCTGCTCTGCCGTTAGTTACCTAACCTAACGGTGCACGAGGGGACATCGAGGCGAATGCGGATGGCATAAGTGTACGTCGTATTTATCTGTGATGTTTAGATAATTACATGATGGGACTTCATTAATGTGATTAATGAAATAAAAGAAACCTAAGATGTTGTAGAATCGAATTTCAAAAATAAAACAGGTAGCTTCAGTTCTTGCTTTGCACAGCGGTATATGTGATATATCCTGCACCTTATTCGATGAGGAAAGGACCGAGATCCCTTCACCGGGAGTGACTCCTTTAGCAATAACTGGCAGATGCTACACATTCGGTTTGTCTTTTGATAGCTTTTAAGAGTTTTTGCTTTGCACAGTGATATATATGATATATCCTTTGCTTTGCACAGTGATATATATGATATATCCCGCACCTCATTCGACGAGGAAAGGACCGACGATCCCTTCACCGGGAGTGACTCCTTTAGCAAAACTAGAAAAGCCTAAAAAACGCTCCATTTTAAAATCATTTGATTCTACAACGATATAAAGTTCATTACGCAAAAGGTTTTCTTAAAAACCTGTCGTAGCCCTCCGTCATTTCAGATAGGTAATAGTTAGTATTCGTGCTGCGTTTGTTGACTCAGTCAAGGCGTAGTGTGCGGTAGCTGATTAGTGCTTATCTGCAAAGCATATGATGCGATTGGATTAGGGTAGTCGTGCGGCCTTGTTGACTCAGTCAAGGGTCGTGCGGGTGGGTTTAATTCAATCGAGAAATGACGGGTTGAACTTTACTTGCGGTCTATGGTTTGTTAACTCAGTCAAGGTCATAGATCGCATGGGGCAAAATATTATCGAGAATTTCAAGTGTTGAAATTTGCAATGAGATTGCATACCTTCTATGAGATAGTTGGATCCCGATACCCGCTGCGAGTAAGAGTTACTCCTGGGAGAGTTTTACACATTACAATTAGCCGATCAAGTAGGTGTCTAGAAAGGTGTTAACGAGGTTACGCCTCTGGGAAAACGAGGTTTACATTAATTAGGTTCGTGCGAAAGCACGGGGGACCTCCCTCAAAGTACCGACACTGGCCTGGCTGAAAGATTGGCGAACTTGTAGTGTGTAATTAATCCCGGCTAGTCTTTCCTTTTAGGATTTGAAAGAAGATTTGATAAAAAGCAGTGGGAGCCATCCTGATTAGATAAAATAAAAACCAATCTATTCTTGCAAGAGCGCACGCTGAGTGTTTTCTTCTCTCTCTCTCCAGGTAGTGACCATAACACGCCTTAATCAAGATAATAATACGGATTATTGACCGAACCCGCTTGTTATACTGAGCTGGGGAACGTTGGTCCCGCTCCAACTTATAATTGTTATAAGACAGAGCAGGAAATTGGGGATTACCAGAATTCCCGTGCCGCCCAAACGAAGAGAGTGCATGCTGATGCATCATCTTCGGGTCTGTTCGTTACAAAGAACTGTTTCTCTGTATCCTCTACGTCCTGGGTATGTGATACCAGATCAGGATCCCAGATATGTAATCTGTTACATAGGGCTACAGCTAGGTAGAGAACTGAGAACGGGTGATAAGTTTCATGAGACAGAAAACGGGGCAAGTGTTGCAGCCAAGTCTGTTGGTCACTGTCACCCTGTAATATCAGTACATTGATTCTGAACGAATGTTATTAGATACCGAACCTGATATACAAAATCATATCAGTCTCTTTAAAAGTAAAGAAATGATAAAATTTTATATTGATGGATAATGTTTTGAACATTTCCTATATCAAAAGTTGATCGGTTCAGGCACTTTATCTAAAAGCATTAATGTTCTAAATCAAACTACAGTTCTTTAGTATACGGAACACACACAAGAGGAAGAGTTCAGGAATGAACGAATCCTACTTGAGGCATTGTAGACTAGGTCATATCAATGCGACCCGACTAGCTGAAGTTACATGTAGATGCATATTTAAATCAGTTTGAATTTACATCTTGTGAAACTTGCCAGTCATGTCACAGAGATAATATGACCATAGCTCTGTTTACTGGAAACAGAGAAAGAGTTAGTGAACTCTTGGGATTGATACATGTTGATGTATGTAAAGTCCCCTGTCTACAAATGCCAAGACCGGTTCTTTGTACTTCATTAAATTCTCTGATGATCTCTTTTGATTCAGACGTATGTTCCTGTTGAAACACAAGTCCGAACCTTTTGAGATATTCACAGATTATAAGTTAGAAGTAGAGAACCAAAATACGGGTATAAGTATTATGTCCTTTGATGAGATCAAGGAGGAGAATACTTGAGCACGAAATTCTTGGACTTTTCTAAAAGGAGAATGCGATTCTCTCTCAGCATTACTCCTCCGTATACACCATAGCACGATGGTATATCGGGATGGAGCAATCACACCCTATATGATAAGGTGTGCTCTATGATAAGTACTACTGAGTTACCTATTTCCTTTTTGGGAGTTATGCACTTGAGAAGCTGCATACCTATTGAATAGGGTTCAAATCAAATCTGTTGCCTACCTTTTCATATGTGATATGGAAAGGGAAGAGCCCATATCTTGAGATGGTTAAGATTTGGGGTTGTCCAGCCTATGTCTAAAAGCAAAATCCGGACAAGCTCGAGGCAAGGTCTGTAATGTAGAACTGGAAAGGTTCCAGCTATACAAACTACAGCAGATGATTTGAAAGAACCAAAAGGATTCAATAGTTCCCGACGAACCTCAGCCTCTCCGCCGATCTAGTAGGGTTCCTCATCTGCCTGAGAGATACCTCGGTTTCTCGATGACAGAGGGAGCGTGGATTGCATCATGAGATGATGACCCAACTAGTTTCGAACTGGCCATCAGGAGTGGAACTCTGTAAGAATGGCTGGATGCTTAGTGATCTGAGATGGAATCCATGTACACCAACAAAGTATGGACTTTGGATGCTATATCTGAAGGGTTAAATCCCCATCAGGAGCAAGTATATCTTGAGAAGATTACTTGGTGTAGATGGAAAAGTTGAGACTTTCAATGCTAGACTTGTTAAAGCTTTTCGTCATCGACCAGGTGTGGATAATGATGAAACCTTTTCAAGTGGCTATGCTTAAGTCCATCCAGATCCTACTTACCACGGCTACATACCATGACTACGAAATCTGGCGGTTGGGTGCCATGACTGCTTTTCTAAATGATGTTTTAGAAGAGGACGTCTATAAGTACACAGCCAGAGGGCTTCGTAGACAGTGGGAGCAGCGGAAACGTGTACAAGATGCTTTATAGAATAAAGCAGGTATCGCGGCGTTGGAACATCTGTTTTGATGTGTTAGTCAAAGAGTTTGATATCATCAAAATGATAGATGAACCTTGTGTAAACAAATGGGTAGTAGGGAGTATGGTGATGATCCTCGTAGAGTACGTGCATGACATACTCTTGATAAGAAAGGAGTTTCCTATGCTACGCTCGGTCAATCTCCGCTTATCACAATGATTCTCCATATAGGATCAAAGTGATACCTTCTAAATCCTGGATTTTGGATCTATGAGATAGATCTAATTGGATGTTAGGATTCTCACTAGTTGTAGTGAGATGGTATCAACCGATCCTGGGGAGAATCACTGGAAGGGTTCCAGGGTGATAACTACGACTGAAAGTCAGTCACAGGCATTGTCTTTACCCTCAGTAAAGGGACGGTATGTTGGAAGAGTTCCAAGCTAGATACCGTGGCATACTAGACGATAAAGGCTCGATACATCGCTACTTAAGATGCTACCAAAGAGGCGGTCTGGATGTATTTTTGTTCATGAGATGAACTTAGTTCCTCCCATTGTGTGACAATGGAGTTGTGGCTTATGCCAAGGAACGTCCGTCCCATCAGTGATCCAGACATATTCTTGATTGTTAGCGATTCTGCGTGTTCAAGTTTTAGTTAAATACCGCAATCAAGACGGTTTCGCTCGTAGCTAGCCGGTTGAGTACGGGTCGTCCGCAGGGAGATGGGAATCTTTTTCTATGTGCTTTAACGAGTTAAGTCCAGTTTTTTTTTAGATTTTGTTGTGATTAGTTAAGCGGTAAAATGATATGTAAAAAGAGCTTGTTAGGGTTAGGATTAGGTTAGTTTGAGTTAGGAGTCTCCACATCTTTCGTTGCCCCTCTTAATATCGGTGTTACGGTAATCGGCAACAACGGGGATTAGCACGACTAGGAAGGAACTTGCGAGTATAAGCTAGGCTTTCCAACGCATAAGTTCTTCCTTTTGGTGCTTGTCCGTCCGTTCTTGGCTCTTAGCCATAACCTCCGGTTAATTCAACCACAACCGGTCTCACTACGGAATCACCGCTATCATGTAGGATAGGGTGCCGTAAGGAGCGGATTGTGGTTCAATTAACGGATGTCGACTTAAGCTGTTGGGCAAGGAAAGAGTGAGAGAGATTTCCTTCTCTCAAACTTCCCTTATCCTACCCTAACAAGTATTAAACTACTCACACATCATGATACGGAAAAATAAAACAAAACAAAAGAGGAAGATAGAAAGAAAGAGATTAGAAGATAACAACTAGCTATTTGCGACCTCACCTTGGCGAGGATCGAGCGTAAGCATCATAGTCGTTTTAAGGATAAAAAAAAGAGAGAAGAAAGAAACAACACGAAATAACAACAACTAGTTAACAAATGAAAATTACAACAATTATAGAAAGAACAAGGCAAGCATGATAATAAAATGAACTTCTTTATTCACCATTCTTCACTCACAAAGCTCACTACAAGTTTTAATGGAGAAGAGATGACAAGAAGAAGAACATGTATTCTAAAACCTAGAAAAAGAATACAAGATTATGGACCCTTTCCTTCTCAAAGTTCTGGGCTATTTATAGGCTGGAGAATGGAAATCTAGGGCAACCACCAGAACACATATGAAAAGACCCAAATACCCCCCAAAGCCCATGCTCTGACTCCACAGAGTGGCCGCGGATCCGCGGCCTAAGCCTCCCTATGCCGCGGATCCGCCGCACTCTGGTGGAGTTAGGGCATGGGATTTTTGGTGCTTCCCTGGTTTGCTGTGTACTTTATTCTGGCATATGTATTTTCTCAAATTGTCTTCACTATTTTTCCAGAATTTCTGTTGAGAGAAAGGTGGACTTTTTGTGGATGTTTTTGTCATGATTGCCTCGAGCTCCGCGTAGATTTCTTGGATCTTGTGCTGCCATTGATCCTTGTGCATGAAAACGACATTGATTTGACATTTTGTCTCTTAAACTGGTATCTGGCAACATACGGATGAAGAGCGGAGACCGTGTTTTCTCAGTGGTTGGCAGGAACCCGGATTTTGTCGTGTTTTCCATGAATTTTACCGTTTTAGAACCGAGAACCTGTATCCTGCATTTTACTAGCAAACACGGCTCAAGAGTATCTACCGATAAGCAATGTGATAAAAATTGGGCGGTATGAAAATGCAAAAATCTGATATGAACAATTCTAAGGCAGTATCACCTGATCATGGAGATGTTTGATCTCAAAGGGATCGAGGTTAGGAGAGTAGACTCAGAGGACAACACGGCGGATCCACTCACAAAGGCCTTTTCCCAGAGAGAGACTTTTATGGGATGGTTGAGTATGAGATACTACAACCACTGCTATTAGATGGCCCTAGTGCAAGTGGGAGATTGTTAGTTATATGTATGCCCTAGAGGCCATTACTATACATAGGATGTATATTGTAGTGGATGCTTGGACATATATAGGGAGGACTTTCTTGCTCGACATGATAGTATGCTATCTGGTTGATCTTTACCTTAACGTGTACACTGATTGTCTCTCTGTTACATGTTGGTAAAGCCCTTAGGATGTGTACTTGACTACCTGGACTATGATGCGGATCATACTACTGGGGACATGGTAGTCCATAAGTACATCCTTCAAAGTCCCTAGTCGTGGGTATATCGAGACGGGGCATCGATATACCAGAGTAGACTAGCGTATACCTTCTCGACCCATACAGATGGGCGATGGATGATCCCATATCCATTGGTGTTTGACATCAGAGATGATATACGGGTGCTCAGTGGAGACTGGGTACACTGGACGGACTCGCCGAGAACTCCCAGATGGTATTATACCTTACGTCAGATGGCAGTTCTCTGGTGACACTGGTACAGAGTAGTCTGTTGACCCGAGATCGTCATAGAGTCTTGTGTGGTTCCCACTGTGCTTTGATTTCTATCTTACCACGTCCAAGAGGGTGTGCAAAACGGTGGTTTTTGGGTACAGTCCCGAGTCACATGGAGGCGATGAGCGATAGGAGGGGATTCGTCTCTCCCGGTATAGGGGGTTGATGTTGCGCTGTGTTCGATTGGCTATAACCGGAAATCCCTGGCCAGGGTTGCTGAGATTTACTGGTAAGTGTTACCTGTAGTTTCTCGAACTGTTATAGACCTCATATCGACACGACTTATCGAGCTATTGGGGTCTGACGTTTACCACCCCTAGGCGAGATATGCGACATATCAGACGATCAGACCGGACTGTACGGTAAGTGTTACTGGTTGGATTCACAGGAGTGTGAGTGGGCTTGCTCGTCGATCTTCTGATCGCTCAATACCCGGGTGGCCGTTACGTTTAGCAGACCGCTTGCGGCTTGTGGGTGTTCAACACCTGCTGCCGGCGTATTGACGAGTCTTTAGAGTCCTACACAGAGCTTTCCTGGCTCAAGCGAAACGAAATAGGAGCGCATATGAGATATGTGCGGGACCGAGAATAATGCGTGTATGTGATACCGTATTCTATTCTCGCGATGAATGCATCGAATGGTTATATGCGATATAACCTAGTTATCGAATCAAGTATTGATTCGATAAGACGATACATAGGATACTAGTCGGTTATATGCGATATGACCGGATCGTTAAATCAAGTGTTGATTTAATGACTTAATGTATAATTATATATTTGATATATTACTTTGCATTAACTAGTATCGGTTCACTTTAAATGGATTTTCTCACTTGGATTGTGCATATTGTATATGTGATATACTTTTGTACACAAGTTTGTATCATGTTTGATGATGCATGCTAACTTGGGTTTGTGTAAAGATTAAACCATGGTTGTGTAATGGTTAGGGTTTTTATTTTCTTATTCATTTATTTATTTATTTATTCATTTTGGAAAATGAAAAGCATAAAGAGAAAATGGTTGCTAACTTTGTTTGTATTATGAAGCTTCATGAAGCTTTGACTTAGTGACCATTTTGTCTCATGCTTAACCCTAACCATTCGACTTAACCCTAGTCTATTCTCTACACTTTACCATGGTTGCATTATGATAAGTATTGATTTATTTTTCTTTTTGAATAACACTTATCATAATATTAGCTTCTTCTTCTTCATCTTCTTTAATGAAGAAAGCTTGACTTCATCAATGGTGATTGATGAAAAAGAGTGAGAAATCCAATTCTAAAGTGAACCCACTTCCTATTTCTTCATCCTCTACCTCTTGCCAAGTAGTATAGGGTGTTTCCTTCACAAGTTATCATGGCTTGGTGAAGGTGGAGCTTGACCTAGTGATGCCTCGACGTAGATCATCTTCGGCATCGTCGTCGATGACCTAGCCCGTTCTTTCTCCGATGAAGCCGATGCTAGATCCCGGGATCCGTTTTGGACAGCGAGGAGACATCATCACGGAGCTATGGAGGTGGAGCACCGGATCTACAAAGGTTGTATTTCCGTTTTCCATTTAGTTAAGTTGTTAACTAGCTTCTTTTTCGCCTAAATATCTAGTTAACGATCCGTATTAGGGTTTCTCGGCACCCGTAAAATTTGAAATTGGCATGGTTGTGCCTTGTGAGACCTCATTTGTGTGCCTAGGAACCCTACACAACCCTCTGTGTTGGACTCTAAAGACTCAACACTACGCTGGCAGTAGGTTTAACCATAGGCCTCAAGTTGTACTAGCTGTACGTAACGGTACCCAGGTAGATGCCGATAAGAAGGCCGACGAGGTGAACCCATCTGAACTCCTATTGAGCCTGAATGTGATAATCTCCGTACAGTCCGGTCTGTTCGTCTAAGAGTATCGCATGTCAAGCCTAGGGGGGCGGTAAACGTCAGACCCCTAATAGCGGTACAAGTCGTGTCGGAGTGTAGCCCAGAACACCCCGAGAAACTACTGGAAACACTACCAGTAAATCTCGCTTGCCCTTGCCAGGGACTGTTCATATCATAATTTTGCATTATTATATTCCCCATTCTTATTCATTTTACAAATAAATAGGTGCTTTTGATCCATGTCTGCTACATAGTTGCAGGTTACAGGTTCTCGGAACAAAACAGTGAAAATGATGAAAAGACGCTACAAAAGTGAGACTACGACCAACAAATAGAGAATCTTTATCATGCCTACAGTTTGAAGAATAAACGAAGATCAATGAACAATTTCATAAAGTACAAAGGCAGCGCAAGATTCAAGACTTCAACATGAAGCGAACGGTAAAAATCCACAATATTCTGCACTGTGGGAATCTGGAAAAAATTAGAAGACAATCTGAAAAACCAAGTGAAGAAACCGGAAGACAAATGCAACAGGAAGTAGCCCAGAACAACAGAGCCAATGACTCCACCATATGGCCGCGGATCCGCGGCCAAACAGGGCATATGGCCGCGGATCCACGGCCGTGCTAAGCACGTGTCGGTGCAAACTTTAACAGTGGTGGCGGTGCATTGACTAGGCTTCTTAGGGTAATTTTGTAAATGTAGATAGGGATCAGATGTAACCCTAGGGTTTCTATAATCTATAAACAGGAACCCTACAGCTCTTTTTGGAGCATGCCTCTTCCTATGCCTCTTCTTATTGATCAAATTCAGAATTTTATATTCGCTGTAATGTTTTGAATAGTGCATCGAATAAAAGTAAGTAGTTTTTCTTTACCTTGCCCTAGTTAATTTCTTTTCTGCCGTAGTTTAGTAATTTTATTTATCTGCCCTAGTTAATTAGTTAGAACTTTTATTTATTTGCCGTAGTTAGGTTATTGAATTAAAACCAAACAAAAATGTCTTTAGATATTAATTCCCTAATGAGTGAGTAGTTCCTCACTTGTTAGGGTTAGGAATAGGAAAAGTTTGAGAGATGAAAATCTCTCACCCCTTTCTTGCCCATCGCATATTTTTTATAGGATTCCATGCATACATACACACACCGCTCACTACGGCACCTTATCCCACGAGATAGCGGTGATACCGTGGTTTAAAAAACCGGTTGTATATGTTTTCCATGGAGGTTAGGGTAACAATTAAGAACGGACGGACAAGGACTTAGAGGAAGAAACATAGTTTCTTCCCGATAGTGCTAATCCCCTTTATTAATTATTACCTTAACACCTAAATAGATCTTAATTAGGGCATTGAAAGCGGTGAGAAATATTAAATTTCCAAATTTAATCTAAACCTAACCCTAGCAAGGTTTTAATCCTAATCTAAATCAACCTTAGTTTTTAGTGATAATCAATCCAACCCCAATTGGAATTAACTCGTTAGAACAAATAGAAAATACAAAAAATCCCTGTAGACCGATCTGTACTCCCCGGCTAGCTACCAAGCGACGCCGTTTTTGATTGCGGTAAATTCTTTGATCACAAAATACGCATAAGCAATAAACATATCAATCAAATGGCGCCGCTGCCGGGGATGGCGTAGTTATTTTCTTTTTGTAATTTTGGGTTAATATAAAAATTGAAAAATCATAAAAACTGAAAAATAAAAAATACAAAAAATTTATCATCTTGTTATTTTGTGAAGGGTGTTTTCGTTTGAATTATGCAGGATCGAAGAACAGATTCAGATTTGGAAAAATTCAGAGAGCAAAACAGCAAACAGCAGATCTGGACAAACAGAGGAGATCCACAACAGGCAAACAGAAAAAATTTTGAGGCTTGAACAGAGAATTAGACCGCTGAACCGCGGCTAAAGTGTGCCTTCTGTCGCGCATCCGCAGCGCACTGCTGACGTCAGCACAAGGAAACTCCTCTGTAAGTTTTCTTTTCTTCTCTGTATCCCCGTGATCTCCTCTGAAAAATTTTCCTGCAGGGTTCTTTGCGCAAAAACTTCTCTCCCTTCTCCAATAACTTGATCTTGTGAGAATTCTTTGCGCCGCAATAAAAAAAAAAAATTTTTGCAAGTGTGATTTGTGTGTTTGCTGCTTTGCATTCTTTAAAACTGACTTTAAGGGGCTTTAACACCAATCCAGATTGGGTGGGGATTTCATTACCCTTACTAGGACCCCAAAAATCACAAAAAACATTTTGCATTAACCATCAAGCTAATTAAAAAAAGATTAGACTCAGCCTTAAGGACTGTCGCGCTCAAGAGGACAAAGGAATAGTTGTAGGCATCGATTGTTTATCTAAACCAGATTTTGTGGTGCCTAGGCTAAACAAGTGGGGAAAGGTAATTTTAAAAGGCCTGTCTCACGGTGATTCGTGAGTGGATCCCTCCTTTCTTTACTTGTGCTTACCTGGCCACAATTGGCGGTGAAGAGGCGATTTGAGGACCTCACAACTTGCCCTTTGGAACAGTTAGGAGCAGTCTAGTTAACCTAGGAGACCCTAGATCTAGGCTTGATTGTGCATATTGTGATTGCTTGAACGTGTGTCTAAACTTCTTATAAAAATCTTTTTGCAAAAAAGCTCCTTAAAAAAACACAAATTTTTTTTACAAAGACTTGCCAATTTTGTCGCTAGAAATCCATTGCACCCCACTTGAACCAACATTCTTTTTCTTCTCCTTCTTACATCATGGGTATCCTACCTCACAAAACTCTTGCCGAACTTTGGTATCCTCATCCAAACATTGCTTCCTACGCGAATTGTTTTGGTCAAATTACGGACGACCCCTCCATGCCCAAAATTTCTTTGAAAGATAGAATAGAAGCGTCTAGGAGAAACAGTTCGACTCCGTAATCCACTTTGTATCAACTATTTCAACCTTCACCAACTTCTTACGTTGATACTACTTTTTCGAGTTCTTTTGTAACTCCGAAACCCATGTCTACTGCTGAACATATTGAACAATCTCGTAACCGATTTTTCATTCCTTTCAACACTTCCAGTTCTTGGGATCAACAAGTCCATTCACCTTTATATCCAAATGTTGATCCTACTCCTGTCCAACCATTCAATTCCTACCAGTCCTACCCGACTTTCGCACCTTCCCTAGACATTGCTTCTACACAACCATCTGGGAGTTTCACGTATCCAAACAACTTTGAATCTTTTACTGAAACCCCTTCACAACCCATGTCTAGTCTGGAACAGTCATTGGAAGCTTATATTGTAGCGACAAACCAACAGATGAGGAATTTGGATGTGTCCATTACCGCCCTTATGCAACCTATTGACCCGGTAGTTAGTTTCCAACTTGCTCCAAAAATTCCAATGTATGATGAGGCGGTTGGATAGATTGAGAATTTGAGTGGAGAGAGTGAGCCGTGCACCCTTCGAAATCAAACCTACCCATCCCCAATTGAATTCCACAACTGCAGTTTTGAATGTCTATCAAGTGTCCCAAATGATTCACCAGTTGAAAATAAAATGTTTAACGAGTTGTGCGACTTTGTAGTGCTTGATTTTCCAGATTGTGAAGGGTCCCTTTCGAGTGAAAACATCACCTATCCTGTCGACCTCTACACCTCCAATCTAGATCCTGAATTGATAAATATCCATGATTTTGATGAGGTGTCCAAAAAAATTGATTTTTACTTGATTGAGGATATTGATGCAGGGAATAATTTGGATGATGAACCCGCAGATTTGACAGAATTTTTCTCTCCAATTCATCATCCCGAGTCATTAAATGTTTCTCTCGAACTTCATATGCGTCTTGATTTTGATGATAATTGCATGGATGAGATAACTTTTGAGGAGAATTATGAGGATAGTATTGAGGATGAACCAGTTTTGTTTCATGAGTCGGATTTTCCAATTCATCCTCCTGAACCTTTAACTGCAACCCTTCCTAAATCACTCCCCTTCGTCCTTTCCATCGTTTCGACCGTGCAAGAATCCGTCACGCTTCCATTTTCAATGTCTGGTTTACCAAGTTCAACGTACCCATGTTTTCTCGCGAATCTTGAGGGATTTGACCCCATTTCTCGACGGGTTGATAAATTAGCACAATCGCTTTTAACACATCAGTCATCACAATTTGTGCTAATTTATTCACTCAATTTACACTCTCAAGTTCGTACTACACTTCTTTCTCTTTTCCTCCATTCTTCTCCTAATATACCGAGACCATATTCCACCTTTCTTCCCATACGGTCTCATGTGTTTCTCATTTCTTTTCTCTACACTCCATTCTTTCACCAACCATACCATTATAACGATAAATTTTTTGAATGGCAGGTGCTAATCTTTGGCCTGTGTAGAGCCTTGTATAGCTTGATACTGTGTTTTTCTCCTCCCTAACTCTGAACTTTAATGCTGAATCAGTGGAAACACTGTTTCACTTAAGTTTGGGGAGGCCTTTTTATAGATATATTTTGTTTTGTTTTTCTGTTAACAATAAAAAAAATAATAAAAAAAATAAACAGGGGAGTACCGACAATTCTGACCCTCTTGGTGTAGCCTGACAGTGAGGACACTGTCAAGTTTAAGTTTGGGGGTGTGCTCGGTAAGCTTTCTTCCTTCGCATTCATATGTATATTTTTGCATTTGCAGACTTATTTTAAAACCCATAAAAAATTGAAAAAATTTAAATTATAAAAATTGAAAAAATTCAATTTTGGCCATAATTGACTTATGTTTGACAAGACAATTAACTAGCTAGGTAAAACTAGATCCTAGACTTAGTAAATTAAAAATCCTAAAAATAATCTTTCTTAAAATTTAACGGTAGAAAAATATATATCTTTGTAGTTTACTTAGAAATAGGCAAATTTTGAGTTCACTTCTTGGGCTAAGTCAAAACAAAGGAAGAGTATTGAAATTTTTATTAAAGTGTAAATCTGAAAAATAATTCTGAATCTTAAGTCTAAATTCTGAAAATATATACCCTACAAATTTGCACAAACACGAACCTTGAAACTTGGAATAGTAGAAGAGACCTTGAAATGCTCTTGTCTAAAGTCCTTAGTATGAAAGAAAAAAAATATAAAAAATACAAGTGTGAGTAAAGAGATAAAAAAATCCACACTGGTTTTTGTAATTACTTAAGGCTGCATAAATAGAAATAATATTTACCGAGGGTGCATTATCACCTACTGCCTTAGACCAACTAGTTTGGGAGTCACTGCTAAATCCTTAGGTGTTACAAGACTAGGAATTATGCCTTAATGAGCAAACACATTTTGTAATCGGTTGTTAGTACCTCAAGAAGTATTAACGGTCGCATGAAGGATGTGTGAGCAATTTTATCTAAAAATTCACCAACTAAAAAGTACATTGGACGATGGAAAAGAGTATAAGAGCTTGAATTGAATTTCCAAGTGTAGGGGTGATACATACACACACGTAGGGATATATGATTGGGGTTTAGATGAGAGATAGGAATGAAATATAGGACTTATATGTTTAGTAGAGATGATAAAAATTCCTAAGTTGAGATGGAACCTAGAAGGAAAACTCAAAAGATGCTAAAAGCTAAGTAAATTTACAGAACATATACAATCTTATGTTAAATAATAAGGAAGCGTGAAAAATACGGGTTGATAATTTCTGAGTTGAAGATAATAGAATTTCTTGCTAGAAAACCGAATTGGAGAATAAAAGTCAATAGACCAAATTGATATGATTTTGTGGGTAGTATCCGCTGAAAACCCTCAGGAGATGACACTCCTCCTACTAGGGACACCTAGAGGTTTAACAGCTTGTTGCACGAGCTCAGTGAAATCGCGTCTCCTTGTGAAAGTGAGGTTAGGCTTTTTCGAGAATAAACTAGTTTTACTCGAGGACGAGCAAAAGATAAGTTTGGGGGTATTTGTTCATATCATAATTTTGCATTATTATATTCCCCATTCTTATTCATTTTACAAATAAATAGGTGTTTTTGATCCATGTCTGCTACATAGTTGCAGGTTACAGGTTCTCGGAACAAAACAGTGAAAATGATGAAAAGACGCTACAAAAGTGAGACTACGACCAACAAATAGAGAATCTTTATCATGCCTACAGTTTGAACAATAAACGAAGATCAATGAAAAATTTCACAAAGTACAAAGGCAGCGCAAGATTCAAGACTTCAACACGAAGCGAACGGTAAAAGTCCACAATATTCTGCACTGTGGGAATCTGGAAAAAACTAGAAGATAATCTGAGAAACCAAGTGAAGAAACCAGAAGACAAATGCAACAGGAAGCATCCCAGAAGAACAGAGCCAATGACTCCACCATATGGCCGCAGATCCGCGGCCATGCTAAGCACGTGTCGGTGCAAACTTTGACGGTGGTGGCGGTGCGTTGACTAGACTGTTGGAGATAGTGCCCTCAGAGTCAATTATTGGATCACAGGTGCGTGATTGCAATGATTGAAGGAGGACCTATCCCGGTAGGACAGTCTTACTCGAGATGATAGTATGCTATCTGGTTTATCTTTATCATCGTGTACTGCTTTAGGTGACCTGACAAGTCGCTATTACACATTGATAGAGCCCTTAGGATTCTTGCTTGACTGCCAGCAGTATGAGGGCGGTCATATACGTGGGAGCTGGTAGTCTATAAGCACATCCTTAAAATGTCCCTAGTCGTGGGAGTTTCGAGACAGGGCATTGATTCTCCAGAGTAGACTAGTGTATACAGTCGAGACCCCGATGAGAGGCGGTGGCCGGTCTCACAAGCCACTGGTGTCAGTTGGTTCACCTAAGATGTATACAGGTGCTCATAGGGTTATGAGTACACCGGACAGGACTCGCCGGGAACCTGCTAGTTGGGATTATACCAGACGTCAGATAGCAGTTCCCTGGTGACATGTGTACAGGTTAGTTCATCGACCTGAGATCGTCATTTGTCTCATGTGAGTTCCCACTGTGCTTTGATTACTACCCTACCACGGCTCAAAGGAGTCGTGCAAACAGGTTTTAGTTGGGTACAGTCCCGAGCCACATGGAAACAGTGAGCGGATCTGCAGGGGTTCGTCTCTCCCGGTATTGGGGGTGAGGTCGCGCTGTGTCTAGGAGAGCCATTACACAAAGCCCTCGGCCGAGGCAGGAGATTTACTGGTAGGTATTCCAGTAGTATCTCATGGTGTTCTGGGCTACACTCCGACACGACTTGTACCGCTTTTGGGGGTCTGACTTTTACCAACCCCCTAGGCCCGCCATGCGATGCTCATAGACGAACGGACCGGACTGTACGGATATTGTCACTGACAGGCTCAGTAGGGTGTCAAGATGAGTTCGCTCATCGACGTCCCTTTTGGTCAATAGCTGGTGGCCCGTCACGTATGGCTAATACCTCTGACGTGCTAGTGGTTAAATCCACAGCCATAGTATTGACGAGTCTTTAGAGTCCACCACATACTCAGTTACTCAAGTTTCGGGCGAAACGCTGTAGAGGCCGTATGGAGATATGGCAAGGTTCGATCAGATACGTGCGGTATTGCACGGATCAGGATCGAACGGATATTACTAGCCGGCTTTGGTTTAAGCCGGATCCTAGTTTAGTACAGTGTAGATTTTGTCTCATTGCATTTGTATCCGGTCGGAATACAGATGCGGGTGTGTATGCACTGTATCGGGGTTCTCCTGTAATTTATTACAGGACCAGTTTTCTGGTGTTGCCAGTTTGCATTCCGTTCCGGCCGGTTTTCCTTTGTTCTTTCCCGGCCGGACTTTTCCGATGGAGGGGGTTATTTGCAAGTTTGCAAATAACATTTATGGAGGGGGTTTCTTGCACTTGTGGCATTATGATAAGTTAAGCATCTTTGCTTTTTCATGATGGGTTGCTTTTTGAGATTAGATGGTGATTAGAGTTGATTTGAATGGATTTGACCTTGTTATCATTCCTTTTGGATGTGGTCACCCCCTTGCTTTTACTACACTCACCTCCCTTCTTGTTATGGTTTGATATTCCTTTCCTCCACCATTCTAACAAGATGAGAGAGGCTTCACTTGAGAAAAAGAAAATGAGAGAGTTCATTTTTGTTATGTGAGGAATTCTTCATCTCATCTTCTTTTTGCTAGAAAATTGGAAGCACCAATTTTCTTTACCTCTTCCTCCATCCATCAATGGCAACTACATAAACTCCAAGAGACAAAGTTTCTACACTACACATTCTACAGCAAATCTTGGGCACGTCGACTTGCCAGCTTCGTGCCCGAGTTGCCTCGCTATTGAGGTGGGAGCCCGTAAAAGATGCAGGCGATGTGGTGCCCTTCCAGCAAGGAGGCGACGACCGGAGTTTCCGCAGGAGATCGGGACGATGACGAGAAGACCGGAGGACTCGGATCACTCGGTATATCTCTCACCCTTTCTCTTATTAGCTAGTATCGGTTAATGGTTACGATCCGGGTATATTGTCCGCGGTAGCGCCAGTTTAAAGTCAAGAAAAAATTTTATCCCGCATTTTGGCCTCGGATACACGGCCGGGGCGCTGCCGTGGCGCAACATGGTATCAGAGCCACGCCATTAACCTAGTCTAGCTTGTTCAAGTGTGTTTTACTTTTCCGATCGAACAAAAATTCCAAAACCGCGTTTTCTTCACATCAGTTTTCTGTCGATTTTTTCCGGGCTCTAAAAATTTTTCAGGTTGTGGAAAACTGATGCACTGATAGTCGTAAGAACACTGGAAAAATTTGGTGCCATGATCTTTCCGTACGACCGCGGAACCGCGGCCTTGACCCCCCTTTGGCCGCGGTTCCACCGCAGGAATGTGGGTTCATGTCGTCATTTCTTTGCAGTGGGCTTGTGGGCTTAAGATAGGGGTTTTGGTATACTTTGTTTGGGCCCAGATTTTCTGTGTGTGCTACAGTAAGTACTTGGGGGCCCACTTGGTAATTTTTGATCGATCGGATATTTTAAACACATTGGTTCACAGTATTTACATTATATCTGCGACCGTGAATGTCACTTGATCTGTAAATCCTGTCTAACTGCTATAGCCCGGTTAGACGGATTTACGAACGTGACTTTCACGTTGATGTTCTGTGTATTGCTGTGATGTTGCAGATCGGTCGTGGGGGATAGCCTGGATGCAATGTTAGTACAGTTTTGTTTTTTATATGTACATTTGATATTGCGGGACGAGCGTCCGACATGTGGACTGCCGTCACTGCCAGTTTGTATTATTATTTTGGGGCACGGCCAGGTTGCGGTCGATGTACCCGTTGTATGTATATTTTACTTTCTGTACTAGGATTACCCCGCGGAGGGGTGCACGGATAGCCGGGTTCTAGAGGGCAACGGGCCCGCATCTCATGGCATTGAGACGGAGGGGGCTTCACTCTAGGATTGGCGGGCTATTCGCCGCACTCGTAGGGGGTACAGGTTGACCCAGGAGGGGTGCCCAAGTTACCGGATTCCATGAAGTGCTAGGTGGTCCATTCACGGTGCTGAAGGGGGCTGCCTCGCTTCAGGTTTTGGCGGGTGACTTGCCACGCCCGTAGGGGTCTAGGATTTCATTGCACAGGATATCCACACGACCAGGGGAACGTCGGGTTTCAGCAGCGGCTCTATGAAACCCGGGGCTTCCAGATATCTGTATTGTTCTGTGATGCTGTACATTTCTGTGATGTTGCTTTTTATCACGCCTTGAGCGAAAATTATATATTGGTATATATATATTAGTAAATGTTGTATATGTTTTGCATCCGCGCTAGTCCAGTCCCCACTCTGTCGTTAGTTAGCTAACCTAACGGGTAATGACGGGACCCAGTGGCGAATGCGGATGGCATATATGTACGTCATATTATTTTCGTTCTTTATGGTGTGATCAATTGATGGGACTGCGTTGATTCGGATCAATGCGAGATAAACAAACCTATTTTGATGTTGTTGGAACAATTTTTCAAAAAAAGCTGTTATTGCAAGGACGTTCACTTTTGTTTTGCATCGTGGTATTCAGTTGGAATATCCTGCTCCTCAGTCGACGAGGCAAGGGCCGAGATCCCTTCACCGGGAGTGACCCTTTGGACAGAAGTTTGCGTCAGGGCAATAACTTCACTATAGCCGATTGCCTTTTGCTTTGCATCGTGGTATTCAGTTGGAATATCCTGCACCTCATTCTACGGGGAAAGAGCCGAGATCCCTTCACCGGGAGTGACCTCTTTAGCAAAGGTTTTCGTCACTATATTTTTATAAAAAACTATGCAGTTCCTTCAACGATATCAAGTTCATTACGTTAAAGGTTTTTCGCCAAAAACCAGCCGTAGCCCTCCGTCATTTCCTACGGGTATTATTTAGTATTCGTGCTGCGTTTGTTGACCCAGTCAAGACGTAGTGTTCGGTAGCTAAGTGGTACTTGTTTGTTGCATAAATGGGATTAGTTAGGACAGTCGTGCGGCCTTGTTGACCTATTCAAGGGCACGTACGGGTGGGTTTAATGCAATCCAGAATAATGACGGGTTGAACTTGACTGGCGGTTTATGGTTTGTTGACCTAGTCAAGGTCATAAGCCGCTTGGGGTAAAAACACACATCGGGAGTTTCTAAAGAAACCGAAACTTGCCAAGCATGCGCATGCCTTCTGGAGTGTGGTGACGTGAGTGGATTCCGTCACGTTATCATGCGATGATAGTTAGGTCCCGATTCCCACTGATGAGTTGGTTTACTCCTCGGGTGATCCCGGATAATTCTTCTTTCAGGTTTGGGGAAGAATTTGACGTTACAGTGGGAGTTTTCCAGATTAGATAAAGTGATAACCATTCTGATCTAGGTTAGAGTGCACGCTGAGTGTTTCTTTTCTCTCTCTCTTTGGCAGCGACCATTGACCCGACCCTAGACTATGACTCAGTGACCAAGTTGACCGAACCTTCTTAACACTGGCTTTTGGATTGTCAGAGTTGCAAACCTCATTGCCACTCCTACTTTTACTCTTTTCTCCAGGACACCCCGTATTACTGCGAACGTCCACTTCCATTGGACAAAACCATCGTATGGTTAGATACGAACTCGAAGGAATTTATTCGAGGATGGTTTCCGGTTCTGGAGAAAACGAATAGGACTATTCAGTTGTCTTTTCCTTTTACCTTCTCTCAGGTTGCGAGTACTCCTTAGTTTAGGAGATAGTACACCTATTACGCAAATTGGATAGTCTTCTTCCAGACCTTAGGATGGTGCCGAACGGTGGGGAATGAAGAAAACCAATTAGCATAACGATGGTGTACAGAAGGTATTAAGTTAAGACAAAGCAAGGGATTAGTAAGAGGGCAAAGTAAACTGCGACTGCTATTCACGACCAAACCAAGTATTTCTTCGCCAATCCTAAATCACCTTTGTATTTCTCCAGGACACTCCGTATCACTACAAAGATCCCAAGTTTATTGGATAATCCATCGTATGGTTATATACGAACTCGAAAGGAACTTGTTCCAGTTCGGGGATGGATTCTGGTTCAGGAGAAATAGAAATAAGGTTTATTCGGTTGTCTTTTATCTTCACCTTCTCTCGCATTGCGAGTGCTCCTAAGATTAGGACAGTACACCCATTATGCTTATTGGATAGTCTTCTTCCAAACCATAGGCTGGTGCCGAACGGTAGGGAAGGAAGAAAACCATTTAGCCTAAAGGGGTGTGCAGACGGTAATGACTAAGGACATATAAAGGGATTTGGACAGATGGCAAAGAGATATACGGTTACAGTTGTGAATCTGGTAAATGGTAGAGGCATTACTAGGAATACCAGGATACCCCATCGAAACATTTCAATGTTTCAGTTCAACTGTGTACTGTTAAAAGAAAACTGATTTCCCGATTAGACACTTGCTCCAGGGTATGTATTTACCAGGTTGGATTCTCACATCTGTATGGTTTTATAGATGATGAGTGGGAGTAAGTTATTGGAAATTAGGTGACCATCCTCATTATATCGGGATTCGTTGTAATTGGTGATATTTGAGGAAGCCACCTGGGTTGTTTGCCGGTCGGCAAATATTTGGTTTTGAATATCCGTTGCTATGCACCAATTTCAAATTGATATATCTGTACGTCTATTTTCATAGAGTGAGATATACCTTTTTGAAATTATGTCTATGACATTTACCTATATCAGTGGATGGTTAGGTAAGGAGTATTGAACAGCGGTGTAATTCTTCTTAACCATAAGTACAGTTTTCAACCTACGACACACAGTGAATGAGTTATCAGACTCAAGGGACTTGTACAGAGTATTGTATGTTGTCCAGCGTCCATCAGGACAGAGGGGTTGGTCCTCGTACTATATTCGGTTTACTTATGACTTCTCTAGTTTTTAGACAGCTGTTTCGTGGAAACACATGGTCCGAATTTTGAGAAGTTATAGGTATTTGAATAAAGTAGAGAACCAAGTATTACAAGTATCGGGATTCTTCAAGGTGATCGAAGATGTAGATACTTGTGAATGGTATTCAGTTGAAAGCAATGATTAAGAGAACTTGCTTCTCTTTCAGGTTACTCATAATTGGAAGTATTCCTAAGTTGAGTAATGCTGATCGGCCTCCTTCCATTTAGTTGACATGCACTGGAGACAGCTGGATGATTTGAATCTGGTTCAATTAAATCAGTGCCTCTGTTTCTATATTGGATATAGAACAGTTCATATCTTGACATTGTTAAGATACGGGGAGTTGTCCGGCTTATGCTTAAAACCAGACACTGGATAACTCAAGGCACGTTTCTGTAATGGCTGTTTGTGGGTTGACCCAGGCTATGACGAGGGTTGACTTTCTACCATCTGGAAGATCAATAGTGATATTGTTCTTAACTCGCCACAGTTTTAAATAAAAAATGGTTTTTTCAGAAAACAGTAGTGGGAGTATGGTAGAACTGGAAGCGATTCCAGAACCGCAAACGATTACTGAAGATTTGATCAGAACCTAAAGATTCAATCTGGTTTGACATTCCATTGGCCACTCCGCAGATAAAGTGGGTAACCTCAGGCACCCGAGAGGTACTCCAGTAGCTTCAAGGACGGTGACAGGGAGGTTCTTGTTTACCCAGACTTGCCATTGCTGTTGTTCCAGACTGTGAGACCCGGCAGGAGGATGAGTATAGCGTCGTTCTAAACTAGCTTTAGAAGTGTACGTCGATATGACTCTGCCAGAGGGTTGTCGTAGTCAGTGGGAGCAATGGAAGCACAGTGGGCAAGAGGCTTATGTCTATTTATAGACTAAAGCAGATATAGCGGAGATAGATCATCTATTTCTGATGCGACAGTCATAGGTTTGACTTCATCAGAATAGGGGATGGATCTGTTAAGAAGGTAGTAGGATGTGATGTCCTGGTATTTGGATGACATACAAAGAGTAGGAAGTGATATTCCTATACTACGATCGGTTATACTTTGGTTGTCACACAGTAGTTTCTCCACACAGGACTTGGATATTATATCAGACATTCTGGTTACTAGATCTATGGTTTTAGATCTAGATTTGGGTGGTTTCCCAATCTGGGTACTTAGACAGCATTCTAAAGGAGTTTTAGAATGGACGACTCCTGGCACGGTAGTATACCTGCAGGTTATGGAGTCACCCTCTCTAAAGGTGTCTTACAGACTAAAGGGGAGAGGAATACGCATGATTGGCAGATCACTTGCTTAGGCAATTGAGTCAATCATGAGATGTCAAGTACCACACCAGATGTTGTTCTTACAGTAAATACAATAAGTTGATATTAATCCAATCCTGGAGAAACGATCGGAAGCAGTTTTAGGACATAAGTGAATGTCCTAGGGATTTGATAACGGCAGCGTCCTTCGGGAGACGGTTATCATTCCAGGCTTCCAAGGTGACCTGGACGGCAGAGTGGCTGTCAGAGTTGTAGTTTTCCCTCTAACGAGGGGCGGTATCAAGGACAGGTGGTCCAGGAGGATACTGAGGGAGGCATGGCACAGGATACTGATTAAGTTCAGTTGACGATACAGTCTAAGAAGTTTGGATTTGGAGTTCATTTATGAACTAGGTCCCATCAGACATCCAGACATTCCAAGACAGGTATTGCTCATTTCGGGAGATGGCTTTCTCCCCGAACTTGAGATATAGAGAGACATAGAAAGAAACATCACAGCGGATCCACTCACTGAGGCTATTCCTTGAAAGCAATAGTTTCGCAAACGAGATTTGTGACACTGACTAGTAAAGGAGTTGGGTGTTCGGTATCACACGGACTGTGAGTATACGACATCGCAATAATTATCCTTGAGTGCAAGTGGGAGATTGTTGGAGATAGTGCCCTCAGAGTCAATTATTGGATCACAGGTGCGTGATTGCAATGATTGAGGGAGGACCTATCCCGGTAGGACAGTCTTACTTGAGATAATAGTATGCTATCTGGTTTATCTTTATCATCGTGTACTGCTTTAGGTGACCTGACAAGTCGCTATTACACGTTGATAGAGCCCCTAGGATTCTTGCTTGACTGCCAGCAGTATGAGGGCGATCATATACGTGGGAGCTGGTAGTCTATAAGCACATCCTTAAAAGGTCCCTAGTCGTGGGAGTTTCGAGACAGGGCATCGATTCTCCAGAGTAGACTAGTGTATACAGTCGAGACCCCGACGAGGGGCGGTGGCCGGTCTCACAAGCCACTGGTGTCAGTTGGTTCACCTAAGATGTATACAGGTGCTCATAGGGTTATGAGTACACCGGACAGGACTCGCCGGGAACCTGCTAGTTGGGATTATACCAGACGTCAGATAGCAGTTCCCTAGTGACATGTGTACAGGTTAGTTCATCGACCTGAGATCGTCATTTGTCTCATGTGAGTTCCCACTGTGCTTTGATTACTACCATACCACGGCTCAAAGGAGTCGTGCAAACAGGTTTTAGTTGGGTACAGTCCCGAGCCACATGGAGACAGTGAGCGGATCTGCAGGGGTTCATCTCTCCCGGTATTGGGGGTGAGGTCGCGCTGTGTCTAGGAGAGCCATTACACAAAGCCCTCGGCCGAGGCAGGAGATTTACTGGTAGGTATTCTAGTAGTATCTCAGGGTGTTCTGGGCTACACTCCGACACGACTTGTACCGCTTTTGGGGGTCTGACTTTTACCAACCCCCTAGGCCCGCCATGCGATGCTCATAGACGAACGGACCGGACTGTACGGATATTGTCACTGACAGGCTCAGTAGGGTGTCAGGATGAGTTCGCTCATCGACGTCCCTTTTGGTCAATAGCTGGTGGCCCGTCACGTATGGCTAATACCTCTGACGTGCTAGTGGTTAAATCCACAGCCATAGTATTGACGAGTCTTTAGAGTCCACCACATACTCAGTTACTCAAGTTTCGGGCGAAACGCTGTAGAGGCCGTATGGAGATATGGCAAGGTTCGATCAGATACGTGCGGTATTGCACGGATCAGGATCGAACGGATATTACTAGCCGGCTTTGGTTTAAGCCGGATCCTAGTTTAGTACAGTGTAGATTTTGTCTCATTGCATTTGTATCCGGTCGGAATACAGATGCGGGTGTGTATGCACTGTATCGGGGTTCTCCTGTAATTTATTACAGGACCAGTTTTCTGGTGTTGCCAGTTTGCATTCCGTTCCGGCCGGTTTTCCTTTGTTCTTTCCCGGCCGGACTTTTCCGATGGAGGGGGTTATTTGCAAGTTTGCAAATAACATTTGTGGAGGGGGTTTCTTGCACTTGTGGCATTATGATAAGTTAAGCATCTTTGCTTTTTCATGATGGCTTGCTTTTTGAGATTAGATGGTGATTAGAGTTGATTTGAATGGATTTGACCTTGTTATCATTCCTTTTGGATGTGGTCACCCCTTGCTTTTACTACACTCACCTCCCTTCTTGTTATGGTTTGATATTCCTTTCCTCTACCATTCTAACAAGATGAGAGAGGCTTCACTTGAGAAAAAGAAAATGAGAGAGTTCATTTTTGTTATGTGAGGAATTCTTCATCTCATCTTCTTCTTGCTAGAAAATTGAAAGCACCAATTTTCTTTACCTCTTCCTCCATCCATCAATGGCAACTACATAAACTCCAAGAGACAAAGTTTCTACACTACACATTCTATAGCAAATCTTGGGCACGTCGACTTGCCAGCTTCGTGCCCGAGTTGCCTCGGTATTGAGGTGGGAGCCCATAAAAGATGCAGGCGATGTGGTGCCCTTCCGGCAAGGAGGCGACGATCGGAGTTTCCGCAGGAGATCGGGACGATGACGAGAAGACCGGAGGACTCGGATCACTCGGTATATCTCTCACCCTTTCTCTTATTAGCTAGTATCGGTTAATGGTTACGATCCGGGTATATTGTCCGCGGTAGAGCCAGTTTAAAATCAAGAAAAATTTTGATTCCGCATTTTGGCCTCGGATACACGGCCGGGGCGCTGCCGTGGCGCAACATAGGCTTCTTAGGGTAATTTTATAAATGCAGATAGGGATCAGATGTAACCCTAGGGTTTCTATAATCTATAAATAGGAACCCTACAGCTCTTTTTGGAGCATGCCTCTTCCTATGCCTCCTTTTATTGATCAAATTCAGAATTTTATATTCGCTGTAATGTTTTGAAGAGTGCATCGAATAAAAGTAAGTAGTTTTTCTTTATCTTGCCCTAGTTAATTTCTTTTCTGCCGTGGTTTATTAATTTTATTTATCTGCCCTAATTAATTAGTTAGAACTTTTATTTATTTGCCGTAGTTAGGTTATTGAATTAAAACTAAACAAAAATGACTTTAGTTATTAATTCCCTAATGAGTGAGTAGTTCCCCACTTGTTAAGGTTGGGAATAGGAAAGGTTTGAGAGATGAAAATCTCTCACCCCTTTCTTGCCCATCGCATATTTTTTGTAGGACTCCATGCATACATACACACACCGCTCACTACGACACCTTATCCTACGAGGTAGCGGTGATACCGTAGTTTAAAAGACCGGTTGTGTATGTTTTCCATGAAGGTTAGGGTAAGATCTAAGAAAGGACGGACAAGGACCTAGAGGAAGAAACATAGTTTCTTTCCGATCGTGCTAATTCCCTTTATTAATTATTACCATAACACCTAAATAGATCTTAATTAGGGCATTGAAAGCGGTGAGAAATATTAAATTTCCAAACTTAACCTAAACCTAACCCTATCAAGGTTTTAATCCTAATCTAAATCAACCTTAGTTTTTAGTGATAATCAATCCAACCCCAATTGGAATTAACTCGTTAGAACAAATAGAAAATACACAAAATCCCTGTAGACCGACCCGTACTCACCGGCTAGCTACCAAGCGACGCCGTTCTTGATTGCGGAAAATTCTTTGATCACAAAATACGCATAAGCAATAAACATATCAATCAGGGACTTTGTGTAATGGCTCTTCTAGACACAGCGTGATATTAACCCCCAATACCGGGAGAGACGAATCCTGTCTAACCGTCACTGCCTCCAAGTGCTTCGAGACTGCACCCAACTGCTACCTGTTTGCATGACTCAATAGAGCCGTGGTAAGGTAGTAATCTAAGAGCAGTGGGAACACACTTGAGGCGAAGTGGCAGTGTCAAGTCAACGGACTAAGCTGTACTCATGTCACCTGGGAACTGTTATCTGACGATAGGTATAGTACCAACCAACAGTTCCGACGAGTCCTGTCCAGTATACTCATAACCTAATGAGCACCTGCATACTATCTCCAGTATGACGTACCGATGGCTGTGGGACAGACCATCTCCCCAGCTAGGACGAGAAGCGTACACACCAGTCTGCTCCGGAGTATCGATGCCCTGTCTCGATTATCCTACAAGTGGGGACCTGTATAAGGATGTGCTTATAGACTACCCAACCCCCACAAGTGTGACTGCCATCACAATGCTTGTAGTCAAGCAAAGATCTTAATGGCTCTATCAATATGTATTAGCGATATATCAAAAGAAACATATACACATATTAAGATAGATACAAACCAAGTAGCATACTACCATATTGAGCAAGACTATTATAAATCTGTGTATATATCCCAAGCATCCAAAATGTAATATACAAACTGGTACTATACAATATTGGCCTCTAGGGCATATCACACTAACAATCTCCCACTTTCAATAAGGCCATGTGCTGGTATATCGCAGACCTATCATCTCGAATAGCCTCTCGAACTGCGTCTGAGGAATGGATCTGCAGTGTTATCTTCTGTAGCAACCCTCCGAACCTCGATCTCCCGGCGATCCACGATCTCCCTGATCAGGTGATACCGCCTCAAGATGTGTCTGGATTTCTGATGGGACCTGGGTTCCTTCGCTAAAACTATAGCCCCATTGTTGTCACAATACAGAGGCATTGGATCAACAATGGACGGAACCACCTGAAGTTCTGTTAAGAACTTCCTCATCCAGACAGCTTCTTTTGCGGCATCTGAAGCTGTGATATACTCCGCTTCCATTGTCGAGTCAGCAACGGTCTCCTGTTTGGAACTCTTCCAACAGACCGCCCCTCCATTGAGGGTAAAGACATAACCTGACATGGATTGGAGTCATCCTTGTCACTTTGGAAGCTGGAGTCAGCAAAGGCCTCGATCTGGAGGTCCTTTCCGCCGTAAACTAAGAACATCTCTTTAGTCCTTCTCAGGTACTTCAGAATGTTCTTTACTGCTATCCAATACTTCTCCTTAGGGTTTGACTGATACCGGCTTACCACACTCAGTGCATAAGCTACATCTGGTCTGGTACACAACATCGCATATATTATAGAGTCTACCGCAGAAGCGTAGGTTATAATAGACATGCGATCCCTTTCCAAATCAGTCTTGTGAGACATCTCTTTGGAGAGGTTGATTCCGTGACAAGCCGGTAAATTACTGCGTTTTGAATCTTCCATACTTAATCTTTTCAGTATGGTGTCGATGTAGCTAGACTGCGAAAGTCCCAAAATCCTTTTAGATCTATCACGATAGATCTGGATCCACAGAATGTAAGAGGCATCACCCAGTTCTTTCATGGAGAATCTGTGTGACAAGAACCCTTTGACAGATTGTAGCATAGGAATGTCATTTCCTATCAAGAGAATGTTATCCACGTATAAAACGATGAATACGACAGTTCGCGCTACAATCTTACTATAAATGCATGGTTCATCTGGATTTTCGATAAAGCCAAATTCTTTGACCGTCTCATCAAAACAGATGTTCCAACTCCGCGATACCTGCTTCAGTCCATAAATGGACTTCAGCAACTTGCACACTTTTCCGCTGCTCCCACTCTGAATGTGTAACATTTCAAAAAAATAAAATATTAATTTTAGGGAATTATGCCATTTTCTAAGTTTTTATGATTAGTTATATGCTAATTTAGTGCTAATCGAAATTAAAAATAGCTAATCGGATTTTTAGCATTTTTGTGCAAAAATGTGCACATATCATTTTTCTTACACTTGTGCATTTTTCCACCATGTTTCTTTTGGGGTTACTATTCTAGTGAGAAGGGTTTAGAGAGGAAAGAAAAAGAAAAGAAAAGGTAAAGTATGATGATTAGGAGAGAGGTAGGTATGGGGCTTACTTTTTGACTTGTAGAGCCATTCCCCATCATTTTCCCCTTCTCATTCTCTTTCCTCTCCCTCCCCTTGCTGCTGCTGCCATCTCTCTCTCTCCCCCTCTTCACCAAAAACCCTAGATCCCTCTCATTTCCCTCACCAAAACCCTATTCCCATTTCACAATAAATGTTCCCGAGCTCACTAGCTACACTTTGAGCCTAGCAAGAATGGATTTGGAGGACTTTGTGCAACTCAAGAATTTTCTTGAGTTGCCAAAGAAGGTAATTTCTACACCCCTAGTTTAGTATTTCAATTCTTATTGCATCAATTCTAGTTTCATGTCGATATGATGTCATTTGATGGACTTGTGAACTTCAAGTTAGGGTTTAGGGTTAGACCTAAGATTAAAAGTGAAATTGAGGCTTGTGATGACCCTAGAACCCCTGGTGTGATGATAGATTGGACCAAACCTGAAGCTAGAACACAGAATACGGATTGACGGAATTGATATCGGGGAAAACTGTGAATCTGTGATCGTATTTAGGAATCTGCTATCACCCCGAGACCCCAAAAATAAAACTGAGTTGACAATGAGATGTGCAGGCACCATGGAGCTACCACACCAAACCCTAGCCCCCAACTCCAACTCCAGGCCACCAATTTATTCCAATTGGCCGCAATTTGCGGCCATACCTGTCCTATTTTGCCTCGTTTTGATTCTACTACTCCTACATGTATAGATTAGGCCCCTGGTATATATATATTAGTCTAATTTGACCTAGGGTGAAATATGGAGCATATTTCCTTAGTTGCTGTTTTGGATTCGTGTTTCCGTATTCCGTATTTCTAATTCTGAATTTGCTTATGGTGTTTACCTCGACTACTTGGCATTTATACGACGATATCGAGGGTTGTTGATGGCTTTGGAGGCGTACCCATAGGTTCTAACCTATAGGCCACATAGCGTATCGTTTTGGCTTTTGTGTGTCGTTTTAGCTTTGAATTGGTTTTGATACACATTTGTGATACGTTAATGTGTAGGTACCCCATGAAGACTTCGGGATGACAAGCAAACGCGTGGCGACGTCGACAGATAAAGACGCAAGGTGAGTAGATTATATCTACAGGGGGAAGTCGGGTGGATGGCGTATAGCACCCCCGCAGTCCGTAGTTGATATACTATATATATATATGATAGTTATAGTGTGTTATGGATATTGTGTTAGGTGTATTATGGATAGTTTAGGGTTAAAGGTAACTAGTGTAGTTCATAGTCGCGAACCCTAGAATAGATTTACACCTACACGCACACTCTTGCATATTCATTATACTTGCACTGTGTTTATGATATTGGATGACATTGGAGATGAGTCGATGATGTTGGGCATTGTGACGCGAGATCGGTGATTTGATATGATTCGTATTTGGGATACGACATGTGATCTTTAGCGGGCCTTGGAGCGTGTGCTTACACACCAGTGATAGATGGTATCGATTGTACTAGACTTAGATCAGTAACCCAGATTATGTGATATGATGATAGTGATGCCTGATATGTGGTGAGATAATGTGATATTGATCCGTACCCAGCTATTGGGATGCCGTACGACGGTTTACCGTACGAGCTTTACGTTGATGATAGATCCGCACTCATAACTCGAGGAGGTCAGAAGATATACTGTATCGTACGCGATACTATTGAGGCGGAATCACCGACTATTATATTATTTATGTATATCGACTCAGATTTAGGTGGTTTCTATACCCCTCCCGATTGAATTGATGCTTAGATCTGTAGTTTGTATAGTAGATTCTTCACTGTGGTGTTGATTATTTGATTTTCCGCATATTCATGCTATTCACATTGCTTTACATATGTTTATTGCTATATTATTATCATGCTGTTAGGACACCAGCACCATTATCGATGATGCGTATGTTCCACGTACACTATTTGCCGGCTCACACACTTCATCATCGATAATTGCCATGCCACTACATTGTAGTACTGTTGTATTCATGATATGATTCTTGCATGGCATACTGTACACTTATACATGTACACATACATAGATGATTCTGACTTGATTAGAGATTTGGGAACCGCAAGATATTCTTCAAACTGATTCATTTTAAAAGAGCGGTTTCCCTCGACATGTGCACATTACTATTTCATGTTGCATGACTTGCTGTTATGCTTACCTTTCTTTACACGTCGCATACATCATGTTTTGATTATACGCATTGAGATATGTTATTTCCATGATATTTCTGGATTTAGGAACCGTAGGTATTTCAAAAGAGAATATATAATTGATTTAAAAACCCGGTTACCCTTGATATGATATTTCAGTGCGTCCACCATGTGTTTTCTCGGTGCTGAGAGCGACATGTGAAACCCGATTCGAGGAGGCGGATGATGCCGATTGCGGGTACATGGTGGACCCGGTATGGTACCCCGGGGCGAGAACGGTTTCACTGTGTAGTAGACGGTGAGCCTAACAGAGGGACTACTACCTACCGGTGCTTGTATTTAAGCTCGGCGGATATCTGGAGGATACCGACCGGAGTTGAGAGATGGACATGGGCTGACCCGTACTGCCGGGGCCGATGGCCGATACCGCAGACGGAGCCCCATATGGATGAGGATTTACGTGCCGATGCTAGGCACGGGTTTCATGATGATTTCCATGATTTTGATTACATCCTCATATTTTCATGCATGATGCTTATTGTCATTGGGTGACAGGTGGACGGGATCCACATATATACAGACATTGACTACATTGATCACACTTCATTTGTATATATAACAGGGTATGAGGGCGCTGTTATATATACCCTTACACCAATATTAGTTGAATGGGACGCTAATATTTGTGTATTGATTTTCATTTGATACTTCATCATATTTACTTCATACAGACATACCTTATATTTATGACATGTTATTACCTGAGGCACTACCTACTTGTTTAGATGTTACATTGCCACCTTATCACGCTTCATACTTACTCTTAAGGTTTATATCATATACTGATCGTTTTGACTTAGGATTATGTCTTGCATTCGGTTTCTGCTTGTAGATATTTTCTATTCACGAGTTGGCAACTCACCCCCATTGTGCCACAGTTCTTGCAGGTTTTGCCATGCAGGTTACATAGCGGCATTTCTGGCACACTGCTTCTTTGCGGGTGAATTGCTTTTGGTAGGTGGGTTCTTTTGCATCAAGAACCACCATTGTACTTATATTATTCCTTGTATCTAGAATTCCATCAACCAAAACTTGTATATTATTTCAGACTTAGACATTAGTGATGTATTATTCGACCTTAGAGTCGCGCTTAGTAGTATTGCGGTTTTCATGCTTACTGAGTTTCTTTTTTGGATTTGACCCTCGCCATTCGGCGTTGTATATTATTGCTGGTGTGGTTGTGACCGTCGATTGACGAAGAGCTAGCTCCCGCTTGGGGATGCCTTTTATCATTGCATATATATTGTTCTTGTTGTACCCCGTTCGGGGCCAGTATTTACAAAAGAAACTCTGCCGAAATTTTTAGAAAAGACTTTACACTTTAAAATGTACATTCGGCTTAGTTATTTAAAAACCTTGACTTCAAACATGTTTTTCTTCACTTCTTTAAACCAGTTTTCTTTACTTACTCTTAAAATGGTTTTAGATTTCTGGGCTTTTGGCTTACTTGGATCAGATGGAGTCCTATAGACTTCATATGGTTCAAGAGCCAGTCACGTGCTCTTTCGGGTCATGACAAAGTTGGTATCAGAGCGCTAGGTTGACCTTGGTTCGAGTCTAAGTTTGACTATGTGGAGCCTAGGGCGTTTATATATATACGGAACTTAGGCTTGACCTTACGGAACTTAGACTTAGTCGAGGGGGTATTAGACCTGAACTTTCATCGCGTAGGATGACCCTTGGTTGATGGAACAGGCGACTAAAGTAGAGGGAAGTACCGTGGGTATGTTCCGCGGCATACTTACGACACGCCACTCTGCTTAAGGAACCTTAGGATGTACATATTTTCGAGATCAGTGATTCTCTTCATATCCATGATTATACATCCATTTGAGATCCTCGATTCTATTAGTTCCATGATCATACTTTCATTGATGCTGTTCCTTCTTATGATCATGTATCCCCTCTGGATCTGTTGTTTTCTTTCTTGCCATTGATCTGCTCTCTTCGATACTTGATTGAGGTTCCTGTCGCCATGTTTGAGCGCAGTTTGGGCTGCTGCTAGGGTTATGGTCAGGGCGAGATCGTCTGGTACGAGGGCCGACCATTGTGTTTTCTGGTGACATAGGAACGTCTCGAGTTAGTATCGATGATTGTGACCTCTTGTGGAGGCGAGTGCTTGGTTTTACACCGGATGATCGGGCCATTGTTAGAGCTGCCAATTGAGAGAGGACTGTTGATGTACAGCATACCTCAGAGATTATGATGTCGCCGACCGTGCAGACAGATGGACCAGCTGTTACTGAGATTGACAGGATGTCGCTTCCGGAGCTTATGAGCTAAGATCGCCGGAGCTTCCAGGTGGATATGAGACAGATGACAGTTAGTCTACCCGATTTGAGAGACGAAGGTGATTCGTTCGATTGTGTGTCGGAGCAGGCCCAGCTGAGTTAAAGATTTCCAGTGTGGGGAGTCTTACTCAGATCTAGAGCAGACCGATTTAGAGATGGCCGCCAATGTATCGCCTTTCCTGGAGGACTGCGGCGCTGTTCAGCGTACAGTCGAATGAGCCAGTTGTTGCTGCAAACGACGAGATATCGCCCAGATGATTGGAGCTACTGCAGCATGAGTATATACTTAGAGATATGATGGTGAGTCACTAGTCACCTGAGGATGAATGAGTAGGACAGGTGTTCGTTCGCTTACCCCGATGCGAGGTCATCAGATAGACTGCTTCCAGCTAGAGACGACTTCACACGGAGACGTTGAGAGTCGATAGAGACGATCGAATGTCAGGAGCCCATTTTCCAAGTTTAAAGTATACGGAAAGATATGCAGGTGATTCTATGGACCCTCTAGAAGAATGAAACCCTAACTCGACTTAATGACCATGTGAAAGCCTTTGAACCTTAGGGTTTGCGGCAGTTCTGCGGCGCCATTAGTAAGGCTTGGGTTTGCCCTTCTACGGCTTGACCACCGACGCTGTGGTATGTACTCGATACTATTAAACTGTACTCAGGATGTTGAGCTCTTGGGGGATTATGAGGTTTTGACGAATCGATCGAATGGTTCGACTCCCTTCAGATGCGAGGTGGTGAGATGCATTTCTTGGGAGACTCCAGATACGAGTATAGCCGTTGGAGCACAGTCCATGCAGCCACGATGAGACAAGTCCAAAGCAGTCGACATTGAAGCAAAGTCAAGTAAAGAGTTCGCTAGAGATTTCGACGAGATGACGTTCCCCTCCGCTGACATCAGAGATGCGATATGCACGCGGAGGCATTGTATATGGATATACCTTTCAGAAAGAGGCGCGATGAGTATGCAGCCATTCCGGAACAAGGATTAGCTTCAGCATTGGACGATGACTTCCGGGCAATTCGGCAGAAAAGAGATATGCGAGAGACTTCGGATCGACCGTAGCCGGGAGCATTGCAGTGCGCAGATTGAGACGTGATGTCGAAGTGGACGGAAATACAGACAAGCAGACAAGAGGTTCGTGCGAGACGCTGATGAGCTGTCATTACTTCCCGTCGAGACCAGAGGTCAGATATGCTTATAGAGGCGTTGGGATATAACCAGATTCCGAGAAATGTTGTGCTGAGGACACAGATGTCCATTGAGCGAGAAGAGATTATGCAAGAGTACCATCCTCCGTACAGATCGGCATAAGCATGATTGGAAGAGACCCTGAGCAGGATTCCTTCCAGGACACTGCTGCAATGATGCTTGCACCCAGGATCAGATGTGTGACGTGCATTCAGAGAGCCAGAGGCCGACGCCAGTAATATGCAGCTTTAGGTGTGGTCGTGAGGATTGACCGAGAGATGACCAGAGAAGTGCCAGAACGGAATCATCCCCGTTAGCACACCTGACAGGGCCGATGAGACGATTGTTTGCGAGATAGGTAATCCGCAGAGAAGATAAGGACCCAGAGGCAGAGGATGCCAGACCATGAGCAAGAGGCAAGTAGATATCTTGCGCTGCTAGCATTGGATGCACCGACTCCTTCTCGACCTTGAAGGAGGAACTACCGACGACGGTGTTTATGATTTGTGATTTTGTGATTCGGTTATCATGTATCCGTCATCTTGGATTTCGGTATTTTGGGCGTTCTGTTTGCATGATTTAGTTTTGATGACTGAATTTCATGATATTTGTTTTCACGCACCCACTGGGTATTGATATTTTGCGCATAGTCATTTCATTTGAGGTATTGATTGTGATTTCACGCCTATCTTATGCAGTGATTTGATTTACACTTCCAGCATAGTTTTCATGCACCTATAGTGTTTTGATATGCGATTTTGGTGCACACCAGATGCCCTAAATTGAAATTCTTCGTGCATGTCAAATGCACCTGATTTTGCTGTCAGGCACATACGTTGCCTATGACAGATGTTTCGTGCACACCCGTTGCACCTAGATGTTGTTTTGTGCCCATGTAGGGCACATATATGGATTTTGATTTCCGTGCGCACCAGACGCACCGGATATTCTTATATACATTTTGGGGATTGATTTCTTATAGAGCAGTACATTTTTATGATATTCGCTACGTATTGATGTTTTCGGAACCCCGACAATTTGGATTTTTACTGAAATGTTTTGGTATTTGAGGGTTTAAATTTAAATTCGGGGACCGAATTTATTTAAGGGGGGTAGATTGTAACATTTCAAAAAAATAAAAAATTAATTTTAGGGAATTATCCCATTTTCTAAGTTTTTATGATTAGTTATATGCTAATTTAGTGCTAATCGCGATTAAAAATCGCTAATCGGATTTTTAGCATTTTTGTGCAAAAATGTGCACATATCATTTTTCTTACACTTGTGCATTTTTCCATCATGTTTCTTTTGGGGTTATTATTCTAGTGAGAAGGGTTTAGAGAAGAAAGAAAAAGAAAAGAAAAGGTAAAGTATGATGATTAGGAGAGAGGTAGGTATGGGGCTTACTTTTTGACTTGTAGAGCCATTCCCCATCATTTTCCCCTTCTCATTCTCTCTCCTCTCCCTCCCCTTGCTGCTGCTGCCATCTCTCTCTTTCCCCCTCTTCACCAAAAACCCTAGATCCCTCTCATTTCCCTCACCAAAACCCTATTCCCATTTCACAATAAATGTTCCCGAGCTCACTAGCTACACTTTGAGCCTAGCAAGAATGGATTTGGAAGACTTTGTGCAACTCAAGAATTTTCTTGAGTTGCCAAAGAAGGTAATTTCTACACCCCTAGTTTAGTATTTCAATTCTTATTGCATCAATTCTTGTTTCATGTCGATATAATGTCATTTGATGGACTTGTGAACTTCAAGTTAGGGTTTAGGGTTAGACCTGAGATTAAAAGTGAAATTGAGGCTTGTGATGACCCTAGAACCCCTGGTGTGATGATAGATTGGACCAAACCTGAAGCTAGAACACAGAATACGGATTGACGGAATTGATATCTGGGAAAACTGTGAATCTGTGATCGTATTTAGGAATCTGCTATCACCCCGAGACCCCAAAAATAAAACTGAGTTGACAGCGAGATGTGCAGGCACCATGGAGCCACCACACCAAACCCTAGCCCCCAACTCCAACTCCAGGCCGCCAATTTATTCCAATTGGCCGCAATTTGCGGCCATACCTGTCCCATTTTGCCTCGTTTTGATTCTACTGCTCCTACATGTATAGATTAAGCCCCTGGTATATATATATTTGTCTAATTTGACCTAGGATGAAATCTGGAGCATATTTCCTTAGTTGCTGTTTTGGATTCGTGTTTCCGTATTCCGTATTTCTAATTCTGAATTTGCTTATGGTGTTTACCTCGACTACTTGGCGTTTAGACGACGATATCGAGGGTTGTTGATGGCTTTGGAGGCGTACCCATAGGTTCTAACCTATAGGCCCCATAGCGTATCGTTTTGGCTTTTGTGTGTCGTTTTAGCTTCGAATTGGTTTTGATACGCATTTACGATACGTTAATGTGTAGGTACCCCATGAAGACTTCGGGATGACAAGCAAATGCGTGGCGACGTCGACAGATAAAGACGCAAGGTGAGTAGATTATATCTACAGGGGAAGTCGGGTGGATGGCGTATAGCACCCCCGCAGTCCGTAGTTGATATACTATATATATATATGATAGTTATAGTGTATCATGGATATTGTGTTAGGTGTATTATGGATAGTTTAGGGTTAAAGGTAACTAGTGTAGTTCATAGTCGCGAACCCTAGAATAGATTTACACCTACACGCACACCCTTGCATATTAATTATACTTGCACTGTGTTTATGATATTGGATGACATTGGAGTTGAGTCGATGATGTTAGGCATTGTGACGCGAGATCGGTGATTTGATATGATTCGTATTTGGGATACGACATGTGATCTTTAGAGGGCCTTGGAGCGTGTGCTTACACACCAGTGATAGATGGTATCGATTGTACTAGACTTAGATCAGTAACCCAGATTATGTGATATGATGATAGTGATACCTGATATGTGGTGAGATAATATGATATTGACCCGTACCCAGCTATTGGGATGCCGTACGACGGTTTACCGTACGAGCTTTACGTTGATGATAGATCCGCACTCATGACTCGAGGAGGTCAGAAGATATATTGTGTCGTACGCGATACTATTGAGGCGGGATCACCGACTATTATATTATTTATGTATATCGACTCTGATTTAGGTGGTTTATATACCCCTCCCGATTGAATTGATGCTTAGATCAGTAGTTTGTATAGTAGATTCTTCACTGTGGTGTTGATTATTTGATTTTCCGCTTATTCATGCTATTCACATTGCTTTACATATGTTTATTGCTATATTATTATCATGCTGTTAGGACACCAGCACCTGTTGGAGATAGTGCCCTCAGAGTCAATTATTGGATCACAGGCATGTGATTGCAATGATTGAGGGAGGACCTATCCCGGTAGAACAGTCTTACTCGAGATGATAGTATGCTATCTGGTTTACCTTTATCATCGTGTACTGCTTTAGGTGACCTGACAGGTCGCTATTGCACGTTGATAGAGCCCCTAGGATTCTTGCTTGACTGCCGGCAGTATGAGGGCGATCATATAAGTGAGAGCTGGAGTCTATAAGCACATCCTTAATAGGTTCCTAGTCGTGGGATTTTCGAGACAGGGCATCGATTCTCCAGAGTAGACTAGTGTATACAGTCGATACCCCGACGAGGGGCGGTGGCCGGTCTCACAAGCCACTGGTGTCTGTTGGTTCACCTAAGATGTATACAGGTGCTCATTGGGTTATGAGTACATCGGACAGGACTCGCCGGGAACATGCAAGTTGGTCTTATACCTGACGTCAGATAGCAGTTCCCAGGTGACATGTGTACAGGTTAGTTCATCGACCTGGGGATCGTCATTTGTCTCGTGTGAGTTCCCACAGTACTTTGATTACTACCCTACCACGGCTCAAAGGAGTCGTGCAAACAGGTTTTAGTTGGGTACAGTCCCGAGCCACATGGAGGCAGTGAGTGGATCTTCGGGGGTTCGTCTCTCCCGGTATTGGGGGTGAGGTCGCGCTGTGTCTAGGAGAGCCATTACACGAAGTCCTTGGCCAAGGCAGGAGATTTACTGGTAGGTATTCCAGTAGTATCTCAGGGTGTTCTGGGCTACACTCCGACACGACTTGTACCGCTTTTGGGGGTCTGACTTTTACCCACCCCCTAGGCCCGACATGCGATGCTCATAGACGAACGGACCGGACTGTACGGATATTGTCACTGACCGGCTCAGTAGGGTGTCAGGATGAGTTCGCTCATCGACGTCCCTTTTGGTCAATAGCTGGTGGCCCGTTACGTATTGGCTTATACCTCTGACGTGCTAGTGGTTAAATCCACAGCCATAGTATTGACGAGTCTTTAGAGTCCACCACACTTTCAGTTACTCAGCTTTCGGGCGAAACGCTGTAGAGGCCGTATGGAGATATGGCAGGGTTCGATCAGATACGTGCGGTATTGCACGGATCGTGATCGGACGGTTTTTACTAGCCGGCTTTGGCTTAAGCCGGATCCTAGTATTTGATAGTGTAGATTTTGTCTCATTGCATTTGTATCCGGACGGAATACAGATGCGGGTGTGTATGCACAGTATCGGGGTTTTCCTGTAATTTATTACGGGACCAGTTTTCTGGGGTTGCCAGTTTGCATTCCGTTCCGGCCGGTTTTCCTTTGTTCTTTCCCGGCCGGACTTTTCCGATGGAGGGGGTTATTTGCTATTGTGCAAATAACACTTTGTGGAGGGGTTTATTGCATAAGTTTTGATATGATTGCATCTTTGCTCCATGATGCATTAATTAAGACATGTATGAGTATGGTTTTAGTGGTGGGGCCGGCCACTTTTTGTGAAGGTTGTATGGCCGGCCACTGTTTGAAGTATGGAGTGTGTATTGTTTAATTGTGTGGATTAATTTCCTTTAGTAAGGAATGAATTTTAAATGTGTGTGCTGGAGATTCTTGAGGAGTATGGGTTTTTTGATGCATGGTTTTAATTAATTTATATATACTTCCCACTTGCATGTTTCCTGAGAGGGCTTGCTTCCTTTTTCCAGTGAGCTCCATTTTGAGATGGCATGCTCATTTTCTCTTAGCATCCACCAATGAAAATCATTGTGCACAAATTCCTCCATCTTGGCAACCTCATTAACCCCAAAGAGACAACGATTCTACATTATTCTATAGCAAATCTTGGGCGCGTCGGCTAGCCAACTTCGCGCCCGAGTTGCCTCGGTATAGAGGCGGGAGCCCGTAAAAGAAACAGGCGATGTGGTGCCCTTCCGGCGAGGAGGCGACGACCGGAGCATCCGCGGGAGATCGGAGTGGAGACGAAGACCGAAGGACTCGGATCATTCGGTATATCTCTTCCCCTTCTTGTTAGTTAGCTAGGACAAGTTTAATGGCACGATCCGGAGTTTAGTGCGCGGTGGTGCCGGTTTGCAAAGTCCGCAAAAATTAAAGTTTATCACCGCTTCCGCATTTGGCCGTCGGATTGACGGCCGGGGCGCCGCCGTGCACTTACACTGGTATCAGAGCCACGCCATTAACTTCGTCTAGCTTCGTTTGATGTGTTTTTCATTTCCGATCGACCAAAATTCCAAAACTTGCATTTTTGTACACATCAGTTTTCTGTTGAAATTTTTTGGTCTCTAAAAATTTTTCAGGTGGTCTCAAAATGATGTGCAGGGAGTTCTAAGAAAACTGGGAAAATTCGACAACATGATCCTTCCGTACGACCGCGGAACCGCGGCCATAACCCCTCTTTGGCCGCGGTTCCGCCGCAGGTTGGTGGGATCAATGCTTCGAAATTTTCCAGTGGGCTTCTGGGATTATTTTATTTGTTTTGGAATATTAATATTGGGCCCAGATTTTCTGTGAGTGCTACAGTAGTACTTTGGGGCCCACTTGTTAAAGTTTGATCGATCGGATATTTTAAACACATTATTTCACAGTATTTACATTATATCTGCGACCGTGAATGTCACTCGATCGGTAAATCCGGTCTAACTGCTATAGCCCGGTTGGACGGATTTGCGAACGTGACTTTCACGTTGATGTTTTGTGTTTTTGCTGTGATGTTGCGGATCGGTCGTGGGGGATAGCCTGGATGCAATGCTAGTACAGTTTCTGTTGTATTATGTACATTTGATATTGCGGGGCGAGCATCCGACATGTGGACTGCCGTCACTGCCTGTTTGTATTATTCTTTTGGGGCACGACCTGGTTGCGGTCGTTGTACCCGTTGTATGTATATTTTACTTTCTGTACTAGGGTTACCCCGCGGAGGGGTGCACGGATAGCCGGGTTCTAGAGGGCAACGGGCCCGCATCTCAGGGCATTGAGACGGAGGGGCTTCAGTCTGGAATTGGCGGGCTATTCGCCGCACTCGTAGGGGGTACAGGTTGACCCAGGAGGGGTGCCCAAGTTGCCGGATTCCGTGAAGTGCTGGGTGGTCCATTCACGGTGCTGAAGGGGGCTGCCTCGCTTCAGGTTTTGGCGGGTAACTTGCCGCGCCCGTAGGGGTCTAGGATTTCATTGCACAGGCTATCCACACGACCAGGGGAACGTCGGGTTTCAGTAGTGGCTCTGTGAAACCCGGGGATCCCAGATATCTGTATTGTTCTGTGATGCTGTACATTTCTGTGATGTTGCATTTTATTCACGCCTTGAGCGAAATACTATATATTGGTATATATATTAGTAGATGTTGTATATGTTTTTCATCCGCGCTAGTCCAGTCCCCGCTCTGCCGTTAGTGTAGGGTTCCTAGGCACGCTAGTGAGGTCTCCCAAGCCATCAACCATGGCAATTTCAAAAATTATGGTGCCTACAAACCCTAAACTACGGATCGATAACTAGATGTCTAGGCGAAAAAGAACTAGTTAACACTTAACTATTGGGAATACGGAAATACAACCTTTGTAGATCCGGTCCTCCACCTCCACGGCTCCGCAACGAGGTCGTCTCCGCTGTCCAAATCAAATCCGGGCTCTAGGATCGGCTTCGTCGGAGAATGGGCAAGCTAGGTCGTCGATGTCCATGCCGAAGATGATCTACGTCGAGGCATCGCTAGATCAAGCTCACAACTTCACCAAGTCATGAAACTTGTGAAGTAAACACACTCTACTACTTGGCAAGAGGTAGAGGATGAAGAAATAGGAGTTGGGTTAACTTTAGAATTGGATTTCTCACTCTTATGCATCAATCACCATTGATGGAGGTGAAGCTTTTCTTCTTGAAGCAAGGAAGAAGAAGAAGAAATGTTATGATAAGTTAAAAAGAAAAAGAAAAGAATAATCCAATCTTTATCATAACTTAACCATGGTTATGTGTAGAGATTGAACTAGGGTTAAATCAAATGGTTAGGTTAAGCATGAGATAAGAATGGTGGACAAAGTCAAAGGTTCATGAATCTTCATGAAAAAACAAAGAAAGCCTCCATTCTTCTCATTTCATTTTCCAAAAAGAAAATAAATAAATAAATAAACAAATAGATATGAAAAACAAAACCCTAACCATTTGAATAACCATGGTTTAATCTTTACACAAACTCAAGTTAGCATGCATCATCAAACATGATACATACAAGTGCACAAAAACATATCGCATATGCAATGCGCACGAACCAAGTGAGAAAATCCGTCTAAAGTGAACCGATACTAGTTAATGCAAAGTAATATATCAAATATATAATTATACATTAAATCATTAAATCAACACTTGATTCAATGATCCGGTCATGCGCACATAACCGACTGGTATCATTAGTAACATCTTATCGAATCAACACTTGATCCGATAACCCGGCTATATCGCATATAACCGATCAATGTCACATCGCGAGAATCGAATACAGTATCACATACTCGTATTATTCTCGGTCCCGCACATATCTCATATGCGCTCCTATTTCGTTTCGCTTGAGCCAGGAAACCTCTGTGTAGGACTCTAAAGACTCGTCAATACGCCGGCAGCAGATGATGATCATATCAAACACCCACAAGCCGCAAGCGGTCTGCTAAACGTAACGGCCACCCGGGTATTGAGCGATCTGAAGATCGACGAGCAAGCCCGCTCACACTCCAGTGAATCCGACCAGTAACACTACCGTACAGTCCGGTCTGATCGTCTGATCTGTCGCATATCTCGCCTAGGGGTGGTATACGTCAGACCCCAATAGCTCAATAAGTCGTGTCGATATGAGGTCTATAACTATTCGAGAAACTACTGGTAACACTTACCAGTAAATCTCAGCAACCCTGGCCAGGGATTTCCTGTTATAGCCAATCGAACACAGCGCAACATCAACTCCCTATACCGGGAGAGACGAATCCCCTCCTATCGCTCATTGCCTTCATGTGACTCGGGACTGTACCCAAAAACCACCGTTTTGCACGCCCTCTTGGACGTGGTAAGATGGAAATCAAAGCACAGTGGGAACCATACAAGACTCTATGACGATCTCGGGTCAACAGACTACTCTGTACCAGTGTCACCAAAGAACTGCCATCTGACGTGAGGTATAATACCATCTGGGAGTTCTCGGCGAGTCCGTCCAGTGTACCCAGTCTCTACTGAGCACCCGTATATCATCTCTGATGTCAAACACCGATGGATATGGGATCATCCATCGCCCATCTATATGGGTCGAGAAGGTACACGCTAGTCTACTCTGGTATATCGATGCCCCGTCTCGATACACCCACGACTAGGGACTTTGAAGGATGTACTTATGGACTACCATGTCCCCACTAGTATGATCCGCATCATAGTCCAAGTAGTCAAGTACAGATCCTAAGGGCTTTACCAACATGTAACAGAGAGACAATCAGTATACACGTTAAGGTAAAGATCAACCAGATAGCATACTATCATGTCGAGCAAGAAAGTCCTCCCTATATATGTCCCAGCATCCACTACAATATACATCCTATGTACAGTAATGGCCTCTAGGGCATACATATAACTAACAATCTCCCACTTGCACTAGGGCCATCTGTAGCAGTGGTTGCAGTATCTCATACTCAACCATCCCATGAAAGTCTCTCTCTGGGAACAGGCCTTTGTGAGTGGATCCGCTGTGGTGTCCTCTGAGTCTACTCTCCAAACCTCGATCACCCTCGAGATCAACCATCTCCATGATCAAGTGATACTGCCTTAGAATATGTCTGGATCACTGATGGGACCGGCGTTCCTTGGTATAAGCCACAACTCCATTGTCACACAATGGGAGGAACATAGTTCATCTCATGAACCAATATACACCCAAACAGCCTCTTTGGTAGCATCTTAAGTAGCGATGTATGCAGCCTTTATCGTCTAGTATGTCACGGTATCTAGCTTGGAACTCTTCCAACATACCGTCCCTTTATTGAGGGTAAATACAATGCCTGTGACTGACATTCAGTCGTCATTATCACCCTGGAACCATTCCAGTGATTCTCCCCAGGGTCGATTGATACCATCTCACTACAGCTAGTGAGTATCCTAACATCCAATTAGATCTATCTCATAGATCCAAAACCCAGGATTTAGGAGGTATCACTTTGATCCTATGTGGAGAATCATTGTGATAAGCGGAGATTGATCGAGCGTAGCATAAGAAACTCCTTTCTTATCAAGAGTATGTCATCCACGTACTCTACAAGGATCACCACCATACTCCCTACTACCTTTTTGTTTATACAAGGTTCATCTACCATTTTGATGATGTCAAACTCTTTGACTAATCCATCAAAACAGATGTTCCAACTCCGCGATGCCTGCTTTATCCTATAAAACATCTTGCACACGTTTCCGCTGCTCCCACTGTCTACGAAGCCCTCTGGCTGTGTACTTATAGACGCTCTCTTCCAAAACATCATTTAGAAAAGCAGTCGTGACACCCAACCACCAGATATCGTAGTCATGGTATGTAGCCGTGGCAAGTAGGATCCGAATGGACTTAAGCATAGCTACTTGAAAAAGTTTCATCATTATCCACGCCTAGTCAATGACGAAAACCTTTAACAAGTCTAGCTTTGAAAGTCTCAACTTTTCTATGTACACCAAGTAATCTTCTCAAGATATACTTGCTCCTGATGGGGATTTAACCCTTCAGATATAGCAACCAAAGTCCATACTTTGTTGGTGTATAAGGATTCCATCTCAGATCGATAAACATCCAGCCATTCTTACAGAGTCTTACTCTCGATGGCCTGCTCGAAGCTAGTTGGGTCATCATCTCATGATGCAATCCTCGCTCCCACTGTCATAGAGAAACCGAAGTATCTCTCAGGTGGGTGAGGAACCCTACTAGATCGGCGGAGAGGCTGAGGTTCGTTGGTAACTATCGAATCCTTTGGTTCTTTCAAATCATCAGCTTCTGTTTGTATAGCTGGAACATTTCCAGTTGTACATAACAGATCTTGCCTCGAGCTTGTCCGGATTTTACCTTTAGACATAGGCCGGGCAACCCCAAATCTTAACTAACTTAAGATATGGGCTCTTCCCTTTCCATATCATATATGAAGCGGTAGGCAACTGATTTGATTCGAATCATATTCAATAGGTATGCAGCTTCTTAAGTGCATAACTCCCAAAAAGGAAATAGGTAACTCAGTAGTACTCATCATAGAGCACACCTTATCACATAGGGTGTGATTGCTCCACCCCGATATACCATCGTGCCATGGTGTATACAGAGGAGTAATGCTGAGAGAGAATCTCATTCTCCTTTAGAATAGTCCAGGATTTCGGTGCTCAAGTATTCTCCTCCTTGATCACATCAAAGGACATAATACTTATACCCTTATTTTGGTTCTTTACTTCTAACTTATGTTCTGTGAATATCTCAAAAGGTTCGGACTTGTGTTTCAACAGGAACATAGGTCTGAAACTCGAAAGATCATCAGAGAACGTAATGAAGTATAAAGAACCATTCCTAGCATGTGTAGACTGGGGACCTACATACATCAACATGTATCATCCCAAGAGTTTACTAACTCTTTCTCTGTTTCCAATAAACAGAGCTAGTGTCATTATATCTTTGTGACATGACTGGCAAGTTTCACAAGATGTAGATTCAAACTGATTTAAATATGCATCTACATGTAACTTTAGCTAGTCGGGTCACATTGATCTGACCTAGTCTACAATGCCTCAAGAAGAATTCGTTCATTTCTGAACTCTTCCTCTTGTGTGTGTTCCATATACTAAGAACTGTAGTTTGATTTAGAACATCAATGCTTTTAGATAACGTGCCTGAACCGATCAACTTTTGATATAGGAAATGTTCAAAACATTATCCAACAATACAAAATTTTATCATTTCTTTACTAATAAAGAGACTGATATGATTTTGTATATCAGGTTCGGTATCTAATAACATTCGTTCAGAATCAATGTATCGGTAATACAGGGTGACAGTGACCAACAGACTTGGCTGCAACACTTACCCCGTTTTCTGTCTCATGAAACTTATCACCCATTCTCAGTTCTTCTACCTTTCTGTAGCCCTATGTAACATATTACATATCTGGGATCCTGATCTGGTATCACATACCCAGGACGTAGAGGATACTGAGAAACAGTTCTTTGTAACGAACACACCCGAAGATGATGCATCAGCATGCACTCTCTTCGTTTGGGCGGCACGGGAAATCTGGTATTCCCCAATTTCCTGCTCTGTCTTATAACAATTATAAGTTGGAGCGGGACCAACGTTCCCCAGCTCAGTATAACAAGCGGGTTCGGTCAATATTCCGTATTATTATCTTGATTAAGGCGTGATATGGTCGCTACCTGGAGAGAGAGAGAAGAAAACACTCAGCGTGCGCTCTTTCAAGAATAGATTGGTTATTATTTTATCTAATCAGGATGGCTCCCACTGCTTTTTATCAAATCTTCCTTCAAACCCTAAAAGGAAAGACTAGCCGGGATTAATTACACACTACAAGTTCGCCAATCTTTCAGCCAGGCCAGTGTCGGTACTTTGAGGGAGGTCCCCCGTGCTTTCGCACGAACCTAATTAATGTAAACCTCGTTTTCCCAGAGGCGTAACCTCGTTAACACCTTTCTAGACACCTACTTGATCGGCTAATTGTAATGTATAAAACTCTCCCAGGAGTAACACTTACTCGCAGCGGGTATCGGGATCCAACTATCTCATAGAAGGTATGCAATCTCATTGCAAATTTCAACACTTGAAATTCCCGATAATATTTTGCCCCTAGCGTCCTATGACCTTGACAGAGGTCAACAAACCATAGGCTGCTAGTCAAGTTCAACCCGTCATTTCCTGATTGAAGTAAACCCACCCGCACGACCCTTGACAGAGGTCAACAAGGTCGCACGACTACCCTAAATCAATCACATCATATGCTTATGCAGATAAGCACTAATCAGCTACCGCACACTACGCCTTGACAGAGGTCAACAAACGTAGCACGAATACTAACTAGTACATATCTGAAATGACGGAGGGCTACGACAGGTTTTTCTGAAAACCTATTGCGTAATGAACTTGATATCGTTGTAGAATCAAATGATTTTAAAATGGAGTGCTTTTGAGGCTTTTCTAGTTTTGCTAAAGGAGTCACTCCAGGTGAAGGGATCGTCGGTCCTTTCCTCGTCGAATGAGGTGCGGGATATATCACATATATCGCTGTGCAAAGCAAAAACTCTTAAAAGCAATCAAAAGACAAACCGAGTGTGTAGCATCTGCCAGTTATTGCTAAAGGAGTCACTCCCGGTGAAGGGATCTCGGTCCTTTCCTCATCGAATAAGGTGCAGGATATATCGTATATACCGCTGTGCAAAGCAAGAACTGTAGCTACCTGTTTTATTTTGAAATTCGATTCTACAACATCTTAGGTTTCTTTTATTTCATTAATCACATTAATGAAGTCCCATCATTTAAGTACCTAAACATCACAGATAAATACGACGTACACTTATGCCATCCGTATTCGCCTCGATGTCCCCTCGTGCACCGTTAGGTTAGGTAACTAACGGCAGAGCGGGGCAGGGCTAGCGCGGGTGTAAAACATAAGTAACGCCTATATAATATATCATATATACTATATACTGTATCTATCACAGAACATCACATGATCACATCACAGATATCGCAGCAGAAGAATCATATGAAATATTGGATATACTAGGACGTCCGTGTTTTCAATACGAGCCAGTATAAAACACGGATTCCACGGTCGTGATGAATAGCCAAACCCACACCCCTAGACCCCTACGAGAGCGGCAAGTAACCCTACCAATTCTAGAGTTAGGAGACCCGGACTCGACTCCTCGAGTTGGTCTCCCACTGGACTCCAGAACCCGGTTACTTGTGCCCTCCTCCTTGGGTCTATCCTAGTGCGGAAAAGTAAATAATATACAAAAGGTGACTACTTCCGCTACCTGGAAGTGCCCCAATTAAAGAATATTACATACAAGCTTTTACATGAATGAAAATGAAAAATACTCATCTCACATAAAAAAAACCCCGGCTATTCAAACACGACGATCCAATATAACATATCCAGTAACACATAACATCATATGTCATCAACGTAAGTAAATATGTCCATCCCAATTGTCGTTGACATATAGCAACGAAACCGGCGATATCACATATTACACTTACGGTCACAGAAAAGAAAGTGTAAAACTACAACAGTTGGAATCCGCAACCATCTCAGACATCGCATGCCTGACCAAATGAATTACTTAGACATCGCATGCCTAACAATTATAAACCCCGCATTTTAGTCTCAAAATCGAAAACTCTTTTCAATATCAAGTCGGGCAATTCAAAAAGATTCCCGACATCCTGATCGAATGCTCGTCGCAAACTTCAGTAGACGGCTGCACCCCCGATACCGTCGACGAAGTGCACCAAGGCGGAACACCGCTACCGCGAGCACCCGGACGGATGCTTTCGGCGACGGGGTTCTCCTACAGTCACTTGGTCGGGGCTATGGAGTGAAGCTGTCTATTAAGTTTACCTGGCGAGTATCCGCGTACGCTACGTGATTGCGACGGACTTTTGATCACATCAAAATTCCGTGGCAACCGATCAAGTGAGACTAAACTGCTACGTTTATAACATTCATTTAGTTATCACATAACTTTTTGTGAATTCCAATTATTGTATCCCATTCCAGATAAACAGAAAATGTTAAACTTTCCAATCGAACAATCGAACACCCAAGTTTTCCCGATACAGCTCAACACATGAAATAAGTCTAACAACATTCCGTTCGTGCCTCAGTACCAACGGTCCAGCCGTAGAAGGGTCAAGCCAACGCCTCACATGCGGCACGCCGTACTGCCCCAAACCCGAAGGTTCAAAGGGCAGTTCAAGACGGTCACATAATCGAGTTAAGGTTTGTGTCTTCTAGAGGGACCATCGCGTTACTTGCACTACTTAGAACGTCGTTAAACTACGGAAAAATCCAACACTTGGAAATTTCCCGACAGGGGAAATATTGGGTATTTATATCCGGTCGAACATTTTAACATATTCTAAGATTTATCCGGAAAGCCACACAGAGAAAATTTGATATCCCGATCGAAACACCGAATCCCCAAAATAACTCAGAAAATTCAACTCTGTAAAAATTATTAAAAATTTCCAGAAGACTCAGCAGCACAAAACATGAAATACTGTGCAAAGAAAAGTCAATGAATGTACTGTATCGCCGCGGAAGCGCCGCGCCACGTGGCATTAGGCCGCGGTTCCGCGACGTGATGACGGAGTTACAGCTCCGTTTTGTACAGTATTTCACAGTGAACCCTGCTTGATATTCTGGATATTTTTAATCTGGAAAAATCCACTGTTTTCAAAAAAGTACAGAGAGCAATTTTCCGGGTTAAGTTTTGGTTCGATCGGACTTCAAATTCCGTCTAGACTTCGCCTAAGGCTCTAGCTAGGCTCTGATACCACTGTAGGGTTCCTAGGCACGCTAGTGAGGTCTCCCAAGCCATCAACCATGGCAATTTCAAAAATTATGGTGCCTACAAACCCTAAACTACGGATCGATAACTAGATGTCTAGGCGAAAAAGAACTAGTTAACACTTAACTATTAGGAATACGGAAATACAACCTTTGTAGATCCGGTCCTCCACCTCCACGGCTCCGCAACGAGGTCGTCTCCGCTGTCCAAATCAAATCCGGGCTCTAGGATCGGCTTCGTCGGAGAATGGGCAAGCTAGGTCGTCGATGTCCATGCCGAAGATGATCTACGTCGAGGCATCGCTAGATCAAGCTCACAACTTCACCAAGTCATGAAACTTGTGAAGTAAACACACTCTACTACTTGGCAAGAGGTAGAGGATGAAGAAATAGGAGTTGGGTTAACTTTAGAATTGGATTTCTCACTCTTATGCATCAATCACCATTGATGGAGGTGAAGCTTTTCTTCTTGAAGCAAGGAAGAAGAAGAAGAAATGTTATGATAAGTTAAAAAGAAAAAGAAAAGAATAATCCAATCTTTATCATAACTTAACCATGGTTATGTGTAGAGATTGAACTAGGGTTAAATCAAATGGTTAGGTTAAGCATGAGATAAGAATGGTGGACAAAGTCAAAGGTTCATGAATCTTCATGAAAAAACAAAGAAAGCCTCCATTCTTCTCATTTCATTTTCCAAAAAGAAAATAAATAAATAAATAAACAAATAGATATGAAAAACAAAACCCTAACCATTTGAATAACCATGGTTTAATCTTTACACAAACTCAAGTTAGCATGCATCATCAAACATGATACATACAAGTGCACAAAAACATATCGCATATGCAATGCGCACGAACCAAGTGAGAAAATCCATCTAAAGTGAACCGATACTAGTTAATGCAAAGTAATATATCAAATATATAATTATACATTAAATCATTAAATCAAAACTTGATTCAATGATCCGGTCATGCGCACATAACCGACTGGTATCATTAGTAACATCTTATCGAATCAACACTTGATCCGATAACCCGGCTATATCGCATATAACCGATCAATGTCACATCGCGAGAATCGAATACAGTATCACATACTCGTATTATTCTCGGTCCCGCACATATCTCATATGCGCTCCTATTTCGTTTCGCTTGAGCCAGGAAACCTCTGTGTAGGACTCTAAAGACTCGTCAATACGCCGGCAGCAGATGATGATCATATCAAACACCCACAAGCCGCAAGCGGTCTGCTAAACGTAACGGCCACCCGGGTATTGAGCGATCTGAAGATCGACGAGCAAGCCCGCTCACACTCCAGTGAATCCGACCAGTAACACTACCGTACAGTCCGGTCTGATCGTCTGATCTGTCGCATATCTCGCCTAGGGGTGGTATACGTCAGACCCCAATAGCTCAATAAGTCGTGTCGATATGAGGTCTATAACTATTCGAGAAACTACTGGTAACACTTACCAGTAAATCTCAGCAACCCTGGCTAGGGATTTCCTGTTATAGCCAATCGAACACAGCGCAACATCAACTCCCTATACCGGGAGAGACGAATCCCCTCCTATCGCTCATTGCCTTCATGTGACTCGGGACTGTACCCAAAAACCACCGTTTTGCACGCCCTCTTGGACGTGGTAAGATGGAAATCAAAGCACAGTGGGAACCACACAAGACTCTATGACGATCTCGGGTCAACAGACTACTCTGTACCAGTGTCACCAAAGAACTGCCATCTGACGTGAGGTATAATACCATCTGGGAGTTCTCGGCGAGTCCGTCCAGTGTACCCAGTCTCTACTGAGCACCCGTATATCATCTCTGATGTCAAACACCGATGGATATGGGATCATCCATCGCCCATCTATATGGGTCGAGAAGGTACACGCTAGTCTACTCTGGTATATCGATGCCCCGTCTCGATACACCCACGACTAGGGACTTTGAAGGATGTACTTATGGACTACCATGTCCCCACTAGTATGATCCGCATCATAGTCCAGGTAGTCAAGTACAGATCCTAAGGGCTTTACCAACATGTAACAGAGAGACAATCAGTATACACGTTAAGGTAAAGATCAACCAGATAGCATACTATCATGTCGAGCAAGAAAGTCCTCCCTATATATGTCCCAGCATCCACTACAATATACATCCTATGTACAGTAATGGCCTCTAGGGCATACATATAACTAACAGTTAGTTAGCTAACCTAACGGGTGATGACGGGACCCAGTGGCGAATGCGGATGGCATATACGTACGTCAGTATATTTTCGTTCTTTGTGGTGTGATCAATTGATGGGACTGCATTGATTCGGATCAATGCAAGATAAACAAACCTATTCTGATGTTGTTGGAACACTTTTCAAAAAGCTGTTACTGCAAGGACGTTCACTTTTGTTTTGCATCGTGGTATTCATTTGGAATATCCTGCTCCTCAGTCGACGAGGCAAGGGCCGAGATCCCTTCACCGGGAGTTACCCCTTGGACAGAAGTTTGCGTCAGGGCATTAACTTCACTATAGCAGATTACTTTTGCTTTGCACCGTGGTATTCAGTTGGAATATCCTGCACCCCATTCTACAGGGAAAGAGCCGAGATCCCTTCACCGGGAGTGACCTCTTTAGTAAAGGTTTTCGTCACTATATTTTCTAAAAAGCTATCCGTTCCTTCAACGATATCAAGTTCATTACGTTAAAGGTTTTCGCCAGAAACCATTCATAGCCCTCCGTCATTTCATATGGGTAGTCAATAGTATTCAAGCTGTGTATGTTGGCCAAAGTCAAGGCACAGTGATTGGTAGCTATTGGGTATTCATATGCAGCATAGATAGATGCGTTGGTTTGGGACAGTCGTACTGCCATTTTGGCCAAAGTCAAGGGTAGGTACGGGTGGATTCAAATTAACCTGGAGAATGACGGGTAGAACTTGACATGTGACTTATGATATGTTGGCCAAAGTCAAGGTCATAAGAGCATGGGGTAGAAATCACATCGGGAGTTTCAAAAGAACTGAAACTTTCCAGATATGTGCATACCTTCTGGAGTGTGATAGGGTGAGCGGATTCCGTCACGTTATCATGCGATGACAGTTGGATCCTGATTCCCACTGATGAGTTGGTTTACTCCTCGGGTGACCCCGACTAATTCTTCTTTCAGGTTTGGAGGAGAATTTGAGGTACAGTGGGAGGTTTCCAGATTAGATAAAGGGATAACCATTCTGATCTAGGTTAGAGTGCACGCTGAGTGTTTCTTTTCTCTCTCTCTTTGGCAGCGACCATTGACCCGACCCTAGACTTCGACTCAGTGACCAAGTTGACCGAACCTTCTTAAACACTGGCTTTTGGATTGTCAGAGTTGCAGACCTCATTGCCACTCCTACTTTTACCCTTTTCTCCAGAACACCCCGTATTACTGCGAACGTCCACTTCCATTGGACAAAGACATCGTATGGTTAGATACGAACTCGAAGGAATTCGAGGATGGTTTCCGGTTCTGGAGAAAACGGATAGGATTATTCAGTTGTCTTTTCCTTTTTGCCTCCTCTCAAGTTACGAGTACTCCTTAGTTTAGGAGATAGTACACCTATTACGCAAATTGGATAGTCTTCTTCCAAACTTTAGGCTGGTGCCGAACAGTTGGGAATGAAGAAAACCAATTAGCATAACGATGGTGTGCAGAAGGCATTAAGATTAAGACAAAGCAAGGGATTAGTAAGAGGGCAAAGTAAATTGCGACTGATATTCACGACCAAACCAAGTATTTCTTCGCCAATCCTAAATCACCTTTGAATTTCTCCAGGACACTCCGTATCACTACGAAGATCCACAGTTTATTGGATACTCCATCGTATGGATATATACGAACTCGAAAGGAACTTGTTCCAGTTCGGGGATGGATTCTGGTCCAGGAGAAATAGGAATAAGGTTTATTCGGTTGTCTTTTATCTTCACCTTCTCTCGCATTGCGAGTGTTCCTAGGATTAGGACAGTACACCCATTATGCTTATTGGATAGTCTTCTTCCAAACCATAGGCTGGTGCCGAACGGTAGGGAAGGAAGAAAACCAATTGGCCTAAAGGGGTGTGCAGAAGGTAATGCCTAAAGACATATAAAGGGATTTGGAGAGGTGGCAAAGAATTATACGGTTATAGTTGTGAATATGGATAATGGTAAAGGTATTACTAGGAATACCAGGATACCCCATCGAAACATTTTAATGTTTCAGTTCAACTGTGTATTGTTAAAAGAAAACTGATTTCCCGATTGGACACTTGCTCCAGGGTATGTATTTACCAGGTTTGATTCTCACATCTGTATGGTTTTACAGATGGTGAGTGGGAGTAAGTTATTGGGAATTGGGTGATCATCCTCATTATATCGGGATTCGTTGTAATCGGTGATAATTGAGGAGATCACCTGGGCTGTTTGCCGGTCGGCAAATATTTGGTTTTGAATATCCGCTGTTGTGCACCAATTTCAAATTGATATATCTGTACGTCTATTTTCATAGAGTGAGATATACCTTTTGATATTATGTCGATGACATTTACCTATATCAGTGGATGGTTAGGTAAGGAGCATTAAACAGCGGTGTAATTCTTCTTAACCATAAGTACAGTTTTCAACCTACGACACACAGTGAAAGAGTTGTCAGACTCAGCGGACTTATACAGAGTATTGTATGTTGTCCAGTGTCCATTAGGACAGAGGGGTTGGTCCTCATACTATATTCTGTTTACTTTTAACTTCTCTAGTTCTTAGACATGTGTTTCGTAGAAACACAGGGTCTAAGTTTTGAGGAGTTATAGGTATTTGAATAGAGTAGAGAACCAGGTGTAGCAAGTATCGGGATTCTTCAAGGTGATCGAAGATGTAGATACTTATGTATGGTATTCAGTTGATAGTAATGATAAAGAGAAATTGCTTCTCTTTCAGGTTACTCATAATTGGAAGCATTCCTAAGTTGAGTAACGCTGATCGGCCTCTCTCCATTTAGTTGACATGCACTGGAGACAGCTGCATGATTTGAATCTGGTTCAATTAAATCAGTGCCTCTGGTTCTATATTGGATATAGTACAGTTCATATCTTAACATTGTTAAGGTACGGGGAGTTGTCCGGCTTATGATTAAAACCAGACTCTGGACAACTCAAGGCATGTTTCTGTAATGGCTGTTTGTGGGTTGACCCAGGCTATGACGAGGGTTGACTTTCTACCATCTGGATGAACAATAGAAATATTGTTCTAGACTCGCCACAGTTTTATTAAAAATGGATTTTTTCAGAAAACAGTAGTGGGAGTATGGTAGAACTGGAAGTGATTCCAGAACCGCAAACGATTACTGAAGATTTGATAAGGAACCTGAAGATTCAATCTGGTTTGACACTCCATTGGCCACTCCGCAAATAAGGTGGGTAACTTCAGGCACCCGAGAGGTACTACGGTAGCCTCAAGGACGGTGACAGGGAAGTTCTTGTTTACCCACAATTACCATTGCTGTTGTTCCAGGCTGCGAGACCCGGCGGGAGGATGAGTATAGCGTCGTTCTAAACTAGCTTTAGAAGTGCACATCTATATGACTCTGCCAGAGGGTTGTCGTAGTCAGTGGGAGCAGCAGAAGCATTGGTGGACATCAGGCTTATGTCTATTTATAGACTAAAGCAGATATAGCGGAGATAGATCATCTATTTCTGATGTGACAGTCATAGGTTTGACGTCATCAGAATAGGGGATGGATCTGTTGAGAAGGTAGTAGGGTGTGATATCCGGGTTTTGGATGACATACACAAAGTAGGAAAGGAAACTCCTATACTACGATCGGTTATACTTTGGTCGTCACACAGTGGTTTCTCCACAAGGGACTTGGACACAATATCAGACATACTGGTTACTAGATCTATGGTTTTTAGATCTAGATTTGGGTGGTTTCCCAATCAGGGTACTTTGACAGCATTCTAAGAGTATTTAGAATGGACGACTCCTGGCACGGTAGTGTACCTGCAGGTGATGGAGTCACCCTCTCTAAAGGTGTCTTATAGACTAAAGGGGAGATGGATGCGCATGATTGGCAGATCACTTGCTTAGGCAATTGAGTCAATCATGAGATGTCAAGTACCACACCAGATGTTGTTCTTGCACGAGATGCAATAAGTTGACATTGATCCAATCCTGGAGAAGCAGTCGGAAGCAGTTTTAGAACATAAGTGGATGTTCTAGGGATATGATAACGACAACCTCATTTGGGAGACAGTTATCATTCCAGGCTTCCAGGGTGACATGGACGACAAGGAGGTTGTCAGAGTTATAGTTTTCCTTCTGACGAGGGACAGTATTCTGGACAGGTGATCCAAGCAGATACTGAGGGAGGCATGGCGCGGGATACTGATTAAGTTCAGTTGACGATACAGTCTAAGAAGTTTGGATTTGGAGTTCATTTATGAGCTCGGTCCCATCAGACATCCAGACATTCTAAGACAGGTATTGCTCATTTCTGGAGATGGCATTCTCCGCGAACTTGAGATTTAGAGAGACATAGAAAGAAACATCAGAGCGGATCCACTCGCTGAGGCTATTCCTCGAACGCAATAGTTTCGCAAACAGGCTTTGTGAGACTGACTAGTAGAGGAGTTGGGTGTTCGGTATCACACGGGCTGTGAGTATGCGACATCGCAATAATTAGCCTTGAGTGCAAGTGGGAGATTGTTGGAGATAGTGCCCTCAGAGTCAATTATTGGATCACAGGCATGTGATTGCAATGATTGAGGGAGGACCTATCCCGGTAGAACAGTCTTACTCGAGATGATAGTATGCTATCTGGTTTACCTTTATCATCGTGTACTGCCTTAGGTGACCTGACAGGTCGCTATTGCACGTTGATAGAGCCCCTAGGATTCTTGCTTGACTGCCGGCAGTATGAGGGCGATCATATAAGTGAGAGCTGGAGTCTATAAGCACATCCTTAAAAGGTTCCTAGTCGTGGGATTTTCGAGACAGGGCATCGATTCTCCAGAGTAGACTAGTGTATACAGTCGAGACCCCGACGAGGGGCGGTGGCCGGTCTCACAAGCCACTGGTGTCTGTTGGTTCACCTAAGATGTATACAGGTGCTCATTGGGTTATGAGTACACCGGACAGGACTCGCCGGGAACATGCTAGTTGGTCTTATACCTGACGTCAGATAGCAGTTCCCAGGTGACATGTGTACAGGTTAGTTCATCGACCTGGGGATCGTCATTTGTCTCGTGTGAGTTCCCACTGTACTTTGATTACTACCCTACCACGGCTCAAAGGAGTCATGCAAACAGGGTTTAGTTGGGTACAGTCCCGAGCCACATGGAGGCAGTGAGCGGATCTTCGGGGGTTCGTCTCTCCCGGTATTGTGGGTGAGGTCGCACTGTGTCTAGGAGAGCCATTACACGAAGTCCTTGGCCAAGGCAGGAGATTTACTGGTAGGTATTCCAGTAGTATCTCAGGGTGTTCTGGGCTACACTCCGACACGACTTGTGCCGCTTTTGGGGGTCTGACTTTTACCCACCCCCTAGGCCCGACATGCGATGCTCATAGACGAACGGACCGGACTGTACGGATATTGTCACTGACAGGCTCAGTAGGGTGTCAGGATGAGTTCGCTCATCGACGTCCCTTTTGGTCAATAGCTGGTGGCCCGTTACGTATTGGCTTATACCTCTGACGTGCTAGTGGTTAAATCCACAGCCATAGTATTGACGAGTCTTTAGAGTCCACCACACTTTCAGTTACTCAGCTTCCGGGCGAAACGCTGTAGAGGCCGTATGGAGATATGGCAGGGTTCGATCAGATACGTGCGGTATTGCACGGATCGTGATCGGACGGTTTTTACTAGCCGGCTTTGGCTTAAGCCGGATCCTAGTATTTTATAGTGTAGATTTTGTCTCATTGCATTTGTATCCGGACGGAATACAGATGCGGGTGTGTATGCACAGTATCGGGGTTTTCCTGTAATTTATTACGGGACCAGTTTTCTGGGGTTGCCAGTTTGCATTCCGTTCCGGCCGGTTTTCCTTTGTTCTTTCCCGGCCGGACTTTTCCGATGGAGGGGGTTATTTGCTATTGTGCAAATAACACTTTGTGGAGGGGTTTATTGCATAAGTTTTGATTTGATTGCATCTTTGCTCCATGATGCATTAATTAAGACATGTATGAGTATGGTTTTAGTGGTGGGGCCGGCCACTTTTTGTGATGGTTGTATGGCCGGCCACTGTTTGAAGTATGGAGTGTGTATTGTTTAATTGTGTGGATTAATTTCCTTTAGTAAGGAATGAATTTTAAATGTGTGTGCTGGAGATTCTTGAGGAGTATGGGTTTTTTGATGCATGGTTTTAATTAATTTATATATACTTCCCACTTGCATGTTTCCTGAGAGGGCTTGCTTCCTTTTTCCAGTGAGCTCCATTTTGAGATGGCATGCTCATTTTCTCTTAGCATCCACCAATGAAAATCATTGTGCACAAATTCCTCCATCTTGGCAACCTCATTAACCCCAAAGAGACAACGATTCTACATTATTCTACAGCAAATCTTGGGCGCGTCGGCTAGCCAACTTCGCGCCCGAGTTGCCTCGGTATAGAGGCGGGAGCCCGTAAAAGAAACAGGCGATGTGGTGCCCTTCCGGCGAGGAGGCGACGACCGGAGCATCCGCGGGAGATCGGAGTGGAGACGAAGACCGAAGGACTCGGATCATTCGGTATATCTCTTCCCCTTCTTGTTAGTTAGCTAGGACAAGTTTAATGGCACGATCCGGAGTTTAGTGCGCGGTGGTGCCGGTTTGCAAAGTCCGCAAAAATTAAAGTTTATCACCGCTTCCGCATTTGGCCGTCGGATTGACGGCCGGGGCGCCGCCGTGCACTTACAGCACCATTGTCGATGATGCGTATGTTCCACGTACACTATATGCCGGCTCACACACTTCATCATCGATAATTGCTATGCCACTACACTGTAGTACTGTTGTATTCATGATATGATTCTTGCATGGCATACTGTACACTTATACATGTACACATACATAGATGATTCTGACTTGATTAGAGATTTGGGAACCGCAAGATATTCTTCAAACTGATTCATTTTAAAAGAGCGGTTTCTCTCGACATGTGCACATTACTATTTCATGTTGCATGACTTGCTGTTATGCTTACCTTTCTTTATACGTCGCATACATCATGTTTTGATTATACGCATTGAGATATGTTATTTCCATGATATTTCTGGATTTGGGAACCGTGGGTATTTCAAAAGAGAATATATAATTGATTTAAAAACCCGGTTACCCTTGATATGATATTTCAGTGCGTCCACCATGTGTTTTCTCGGTGCTGAGAGCGACATGTGAAACCCGATTCGAGGAGGCGGATGAGGCCGATTGTGGGTACATGGTGGACCCGGTATGGTACCCCAGGGCGAGAACGTTTTCGCTGTGTAGTAGACGGTGAGCCTGACAGAGGGACTACTACCTACCGGTGATTGTATTTAAGCTCGGCGGATATCTGGAGGATACCGACCGGAGTTGAGAGATGGACATGGGCTGACCCGTACTGCCGGGGCCGAGGGCCGATACCGCAGACGGAGCCCCATATGGATGAGAATTTACGTGCCGATGCTAGGCACGGGTTTCATGATGATTTCCATGATTTTGATTACATCCTCATATTTGCATGCATGATGCTTATTGTCATTGGGTGACAGGTGGACGGGATCCACATATATACAGACATTGACTACATTGATCATACTTCATTTGTATATATAACAGGGTATGAGGGCGCTGTTATATATACCCTTACACCAATATTAGTGGAATGGGACGCTAATATTTGTGTATTGATTTTCATTTGATACTTCATCATATTTACTTCATGCAGACATACCTTATATTTATGACATGTTATTACCTGAGGCACTACCTACATGTTTAGATGTTACATTGCCACCTTATCACGCTTCATACTTACTCTTGAGGTTTATATCATATACTGATCGTTTTGACTTAGGATTATGTCTTGCATTCGGTTTCTGCTTGTAGATATTTTCTATTCATGAGTTGGAAACTCACCCCCGTTGTGCCACAGTTCTTGCAGGTTTTGCTGTGCAGGTTACATAGCGGCATTTCTGGCACACTGCTTCTTTACGGGTGAATTTCTTTTGGTAGGTGGGTTCTTTTGCATCGAGAACCACAATTGTACTTATATTATTCCTTGTATCTAGAATTCCATCAACCAAAACTTGTATATTGTTTCAGACTTAGACATTAGTGATGTATTATTCGACCTTAGAGTCGCGCTTAGTAGTATTGCAGTTTTCATGCTTATTGGGTTTCTTTTTTGGATTTGACCCTCGCCAATCGGCGTTGTATATTATTGCTGGTGTGGTTGTGACCGTCGATTGACGAAGAGCTGGCTCCCGCTTGGGGATGCCTTTTATCATTGCATATATATTGTTCTTGTTGTACCCCGTTCGGGGCCAGTATTTACAAAAGAAACTCTGCCCAATTTTTTAGAAAATACTTTACACTTTAAAATGTACATTCGGCTTAGTTATTTTAAAACCTTGACTTCAAACATGTTTTTCTTCACTTCTTTAAGCCAGTTTTCTTTACTTACTCTTAAAATGGTTTTAGATTTCTGGGCTTTTGGCTTACTTGGATCAGATGGAGTCCTATAGACTTCATATGGTTCAAGGGCCAGTCACGTGCTCATTCGGGTCGTGACAGAATGAATCTCTCTGGCTGGTCCATATAGACACACTCCTCTAAATTTCCATTTAGAAAAGCGGTTTTTACGTCCATCTGCCAAATCTCATAATCGTGGAAGGCAGCAATGGCAAGAAGGATTCGAATGGATTTGAGCATAGCCACTGGAGAAAAGGTTTCGTCATAGTCCAAACCAGGTCTTTGACGAAAACCCTTTGCAACATGTCTAGCCTTATAGGTTTCAACCTGTCCATCTACACCAATCTTCTTTCTGAAGATCCATTTGCAGCCTACGGGTTTTACCCCTTCTGGAGCAAAGTCCAAAGTCCAAACTTTGTTGGTGTACATGGACTCCATCTCGGTCCGCATTGCATTTAGCCATTTTACCGAGTCAGTGCTCTGAATGGCCTGCTGGAAGTTAGTCGGCTCATCATTATCAATGATGCAATCCTCTCTATTCCCGTCTATGTGAAAGCCGTAGTATCTCTCAGGTGGATAAGAAAGCCGACTACTCCTGCGGAACGGTGTGGTAATGTCCTGTTCTTTTGAAACTTCTTGTTCCACCAAGCTTTCAGTAATAGCTTGTGGTTCTGGAATTTCTTCCAGTTCTATTGTGCTCCCACTTGTTTTTTTTTCTAAGAACTGATGTTCCAGAAAGTGGGCATGACGAGAAACAAAAACCTTTTGTTCCTCTGCGTAATAGAAAAGATATCCCCTGGAGTTCTTTGGGTATCCCACAAATTTACACAGTACTGAGCGTGCCTCGAGTTTGTCCGCATGCTGCTTTTTGACAAAAGCTGGACATCCCCATATCTTCAGATATTGAAAATAGGGTTTCTTCCCACTCCACATCTGATATGGTGTGGTAGGCATAGTCTTGGTAGGAACCTTGTTTAAAAGATATGCAGCTGATTCTATTGCATAGCCCCAGAATGATCGCGGTAACTCAGCGTTACTCATCATGGAACGTACCATATCCAATAGGGTTCAGTTCCGTCTCTCCGATACACCGTTGTGTTGTGGAGTGTATGGAGGAGTAAGCTGAGAGAGAATTACATTCTCTTTTAGGTAATCCAGGAACTCGGCACTTAAGTATTCACCACCTCGATCAGATCTCAGTGTCTTGATACTTTTGTCGGTTTGTATTTCTACTTCATTCTTATATTCCTGGAATTTCTCAAAGGCCTCGGATTTATGCTTCATTAAGAAGACATGTCCATACCTAGAGAAATCGTCCGTAAAAGTAATGAAATATGAAAAACCACTTCTTGCATGTCTAGACATTGGACCACACACGTCACTGTGTATGAGTCCCAAGAGCTCGCTCGCTCTTACTCCGTGTCCAGTGAACGGAGTCTTTGTCATCTTTCCTTTGAGACATGATTGACAAGTTGCATAAGAATGATATTTGAACAGATCCAAATATCCTTCTTTATGTAACTTAGCTAACCTTGTCTCATTGATGTGACCCAGTGTACAATGCCATAAGAAAGCATGATTTAATTCTGGAGACATTCTTTTGTGTGTATTCTGGATATTGAAAATCTGCGGTTGGATTAAGACGTATATACCGTTGCTTAATGTACCCGACCCAATCAAAACATGATTAAGGTGAATGTTTACAACATTGCTTACAAATACAAAATCATAACCTTCTTTAGATATTAAAGATAAAGATATGATATTACAAGTCGAACTGGGTACAAAATAACAGTTGCGCAAAACCAAAACATGTCCATTTGTCAATCCTAAGTGATAGTCCCCCACGGACTCAACATCCATGCTTGCTTCGTTTGCAACTCTGAGGGTCATACCACCCACCTTCAAAACCCTACGGCTTCTCAGTGCCTGCAAAGAATTACAGATATGAGATCCTGATCCGGTATCCAATACCCAGGAAGTAGAGTTGATTGATAGACAGTTTTCAATAACATACACACCTGAAACCGGAGCCACAACTTGCTTCGGGTCCTGGTTTTTGGACTTCCAAGCCCTGCAATCTTTCTTCCAGTGTCTTTTCTTGTGACAATAAAAGCATTCTTCCTTCCCTACAATCTGTCCCGCTACCTTTGCTTTTCCCTTGGTTTCCACCTTACTAACACCGCCCCTTGGTTTGGTGGGGAGCTTCTTCTTCTTTCCTTTGGCTGTCGCCTTGGACCTAGAAGAGGAAGCTCCTCCAACAAACCAAGCGGGTGTTTCCCTGAATTTCTACAGGGTGTATTCTGCACTCCTCAACATGTTGAGCAGTTCCGGAAGTTCAATTTCTTTTCCTTGCATGTTGAAATTCAGGATAAATTGGGCATAGGTAGAAGGAAGGGACTGGAGAATCAAGTCAGTATAGATCTCGTTCTCTAACGTGGTCCCGAGGTCCGCGAGCTCCTCAATGTAGCCAATCATCTTAAGTACGTGTTCCGCTACAGATAATCCGACGGCCAACCTCGCTGAAAATAGCTTCTTCGAGGTCTTGTATCTTGCGATACGGGATTGCTCTCCATATAGTTCCTTAGTATGGAGAAATATGGATTCAAGATCCATATTCTCGTGCCTCTTCTGATGTTCATTGTCCATAGAGGCAAGCACAAGGCACTTGGCCTTCGCGCTGTCAATCTCCCAGGTCTTACGGATTTCCTTATCCGCGACACTGGATCCTGGACCAGGGACGGCGGGGGCCTTAGTGGTAAGGAGATACCCCAACTTGTCATAAGTGATTGCCATTTTGACATTCCTGAACCAATCTTTGTAGTTTGGCCCTGTCAGTATATTTTTATCTAAAAGTAACTTAAGGCCCGTCATGTTGTATGGTTGCTGCAATTAGGAGAGAGAGAGAAGAAACACTTTAGTATGATACTCTTGCAAGTTTAGAGTGGTTTTTAGTTTGTCTAAACAGGATGGCTTCCACTGTTTCTCGAATCCTTCCTCAAACCATAAAAGAAGAACTAGTCGGGATTGATCTCACCGTACAATAGTTACTTAACCGTTCAGCCAGGCCGGTGTCGGTACTTCGAGGGATGTTTTACGACGCTTTCGCGAAGTTCCTTAATTAAATAACATCTTTTCCCTGTGGACGTAGCCCCGCTAACACCTTTCTAGACACCTACTTGGTTTATAGCATTGATCGTTAAGTGAAAAAATCTCCCAAGGAGTAGCATATACTCACAGTAGGATCAGGATCCAAATATCATTGTGTGATAAAGTTGAAGGAATCCTACCAAAATTATCACACTTCAAATGGTATGCAATACTAGCAAGTTTCAGTTTCTTCAGAAACTCCCGATGTGGATTTTGCCCCATGCTCTTATGACCTTGACGAAGGCCAACATATCATAAGTCACATGTCAAGTTCTACCCGTCATTATCCAGGTTAATTTGAACCCACCTGTACATACCCTTGACGAATGCCAAAATAGAAGTACGACTATCCCAAACCAACGCATCTATCTATGCAACAGATAAATATTCGGCAGCTACCAAACACTATGCCTTGGCGAAGGTCAAAATACATAGCCTGAATACTACTGAATATTTAACTGAAATGACGGAGGGCTACGAGTGGTTTTGGCGAAACCGTGAACGTAGTGAACGTGATATAATCGAAGGAAGCTGATAGCTTTTAAAAGGAGTGGTTTAAGCTCCGCATTTTAAAAGTTTTCTGTTTTGAAGAAAAACCGAGTGGTTTTGAAATTGTTCCAACGATTCAGCTTTGGTTTATTTTCCTTGCATTAATATAATGCGTCCTATCAATTAATCCTACCATTGAAGAAAACAACGAAAATATGACGTACGCTTATGCCATTCGCATTCGCCACTGGGCCCCGTCATCACCCGTTAGGTTACTTTACTAACAACAGAGCGGGGGCTGGACTAGCGCGGATGCAAAACATAAGCAACGCCTACAAGATATCTTATATAGATATAAACATTCGTCAGATGCAATGATAGCCATTCCAGATCACAGATGAACATATTGGATATGCTAGGAATCTACGTTTCGTTCGAGCCTGCAACGAAAGACGGATTACACGGTCGCGATGAATAGCCAAACCCCACCCTAGACCCCTACGGGTGCGGCAAACTACCCGCCAAATACCCAAAGTGAAGCAGCCTCCCTCAACAACGTGAGTAGGCCACTCAGCACTTCAAAGTACCCGGTAGTTTGTGCACCCCACCTTGGGTCTATCCTAGGAGCAAAAACAGTAAAAGAAATAATATACAATGGTGGCTACAACCTCAACCCGAATGTGCGACCATGAAATAATATTATATCAAATTACAAATATTACATTGAATGAAAAATGAAAACCCTCATCTCACATCCCCGGCTGTTCATCGCGATGATCCAACAAGTTCATATCCACAAACCAACATCACAGATTACAGATATGTACAACCCTCATTAATTGACGTATAGCGATTAGTAGACGTTCAGTACATATATCACATTACAGATATAATCCAAATAGCTAAAGTTTATTGAATTTCGATCAATATTCAAATTTGAAACTACCCCAAATACAACACTATACTCAAAAGAATCTGGGCAGAAACAAAGTATCTGAAAAATCACAAAACCTTAAGCTGGACAATCTGCAAGAAAAACGAGTTTACTCCGAGTCGACTCGGCCGCGGATCCGCGGCGAAACGCATGGTTTCGCCGCGCTTCCGCGGCAGTCTGACCAAGTCACGAGCTCGTTTTTCTTGGGTGTCCCTAAAAAAGCCTGCACGTATTTTTCAGGTCTCTGAAAATATTTTTAGACCTGTTTTAAAATCGGCAGAAAACACAAGTTTTTTATGGTTTCTTGCGATATTTCCGGGATCGAAGTTCTAAAGACATTGCTAATATGTTAGTTGTTGTTTACCCTGGCTTTGATACCACTGTAAGTCTATATTACCCACCCCGGTGCTTAACGGGGAGGCGGAATAGTTAAAATCAAATTTTTCTTAGAGGAAATATAGACTAACCATGAAGGATCCTTGCTAAACAAAAGCTAACAAACTAATATGGAGTTTTAACTACTAGGTTAAATGTTTATACCTAGTTCTTGAACTCCTTCTCCTCTTGTTGTGGTCCTCCTAGTTGCTAGCTTCTTGGAGTGGTGTAGATGGCTCCTCCTCGTTGTCTTCTCTAGGTCCAAGAACGATCCACCCGAAGGCCTCTACCTCAATAATGAAGTAACTAGAGTGCTTGGGTTGCTACGCTAAGAACCTTAGAGTGAGTAGAGAAGTATTTTGGTGGTTTAGTCTCAAAAGCTTTTAATTTTCAACACATGAAAGATTAAAGGTTTGAGAGAGGAAGGGGGAGAGCAAACCATGAGAGAGAAAGATAATGAAAGAATGAGAGAACAAAGCTTCATATGAGAAATATATGATGATAATAATAATAATTAAGAAAATTGTGATGGTGAGTTGATTTGACCATTATCATTTCATAATTAATGGTAAGCATGCTTCAAAAAATATCTCATGCTCAACAAAAGAAAATATCTAAGTCAATGTGAGTCAACAAGTCAAATGGTCAACCCAACTCTAACCATGATACAATTATCCTTAATTAAAACTATTAATCATATTCCTCCTTCTCATTATGGTTTTGATCAATTCAATGGTCAAAACCCTAATGAGGTGTCTCCCTCTCCGCCCCTGTCAACTGTACATACATATCCGCATCCGTGTTCCATAGAAACACGAATACAATGAGACTAGACCAATCCCCAAACAAATACTAAGATCTGGCTTAAACCAAAACCCACTAGTATCAATTGCCCGAACAGCAAACGTGCACAAGTACGCATATGTGAACGAGCCATGTCGCAAAACCATACGACCTCTATCTCTTTTCGCCCAAAGATGAACAACCCTCTGTCTGGGACTCTAAAGTCTCGACACTACGCTGGCAGTGGGTTTAACCATAGGCCGCAAGAGGTACTAGCTGGACGTAACGGTCCCCAGGTAGATGCCGATAAGAAGACCGATGAGGTGAACCCATCCGAACTCCTACTGAGCCTGAATGTGACAATCTCCGTACAGTCTGGTCTGTTCGTCTAAGAGTATCGCATGTCGGGCCTAGAGGGCGGTAAACGTCAGACCCTTAATAGCGGTACAAGTCGTGTCAGAGTGTAGCCCAGAACACCCTGAGAAACTACTGGAAACACTACAAGTAAATCTTGCTTGCCCTAGCCAGGGACTTTGTGCAATGGCTCTCCTAGACACAGCGCGATATTAACCCTCAATACCGGGAGAGACGAATCCTGTCTAACCGTCACTGCCTACAAGTGTTTCGGGACTGCACCCTACTACTACCTTTTTGCACGACTCAATAATGCCATGGTAGGGTAGTAATCTAAGAGCAGTAGGAACACACTTGAGGCGAAGTGGCAGTGTCAAGTCAACGAACTAAGCTATACTCATGTCACCTGGGAACTGTTATCTGACAATAGGTATAGTACCAACCAACAGTTCCCGACGAGTCCTGTCCAGTGTACTCATAACCTAATAAGCACCTGCATACTATCTCCAGTTCGACGTACTGATGGCTGTGGGACAGACCATCTCCCCAGTTGGGACGAGAAGCGTACACACAAGTCTACTCCGGAGTATCGATGCCCTGTCTCGATAATCCTACGACTGGGGACCTGTATAAGGATGTGCTTGTAGACTACCCAACCCCCACAAGTGTGACTGCCATCACAACGCTGGTAGTCAAGCAAAGATCCTAAAATCTCTATCAATATGTATTAGCGATATATCAAAAGAAACATATACACATATTAAGATAGATACAAACCAAGTAGCATACTACCATATTGAGCAAGACTGTTATAAATCTGTGAATATATCCCAAGCTTCCAAAATGTAATATACAAACTGGTACTATACAATAATGGCCTCTAGGGCATATCACACTAACATAACGTGCATAGCGACACTACGAAACTAACTCAAGTGCAACAGCAACACAAGAACACGAACCGTGTCGGATAACGTAACGCGCATAGTCGAAACACTAGAAAACAAGAAAAGTGATCCCAGATTTTTCTACCTAAACAATTTATGAAAGTTGCGCATACCACAAGACCACACACAACCCTAGAGATCCCCAGACTAAAACCCAAACCCAAATACCCTAGTCTGGCCGCAAATTGCGACCAGAAGCAATAAAATTGCGGCCTACTGTTCATGGAATTGTCTCAGGTTTTTATAGTGGGTTCTAGGTCACTACACAAGGTCACTGTAATGGGAACTTTTCCAACAAATACCTAGTTTGATAACAGATCATCCGAGACCTAAAACTACACTAAAAATATGATATTTGCACGAAACGAAACTTTACGCGTTCTAAACTGAAACGAATAAGCTACGCAACACTATAACATTTTATTTAATAGATAGAGATCATTACCTACTTCCACAAGCTCAAAGATCCTAGTTTTCCAAGCTCCAAGGCATCTTAGAGGCAAAACAAGGTTTAGGAAGTGATTTAATGGTGATTTTGTGAAGTGTGTGAAGGTTTTATGAAGGGGTAGTGTAGGGTTCAGTTGAGGTGATGAATGTAAGTCCACGTTGCTCACCCCGGTTCTTACGGGGAGGCGGAAACGGCGAAAAACAATGATTTTGGCGCAAGGCAACATGGACTAAAAGTCGGATCTTTGCTAAACTAGAAACTAGTAAACACTAAGAGATTTTAGCTACTATGCTGTAGAAAGTATACCTCACGGAACCGGTCCTTCGGGTCTTCATCCCGCTGTCCCACTCGTCCATCCAAGCTTCAAGCGTCGATCCGGACCTTGGGCACCTCCGCGGCCTTCTTGAGTCGAAGACGATCCACCCGAGAGTTGTACACTAAGCTTCGCCTCAAGCCAAGGCAACTAAGGCAAAGAGATTGCTAATCTAAATGCCTTAGGTTGTGTAGAAGAGAAAGATGGAAGTGTTTGTCTATATGGATTCTTTTTCTCTCAACACATGAGATCAAAAGAAGAGATCAAGAGGAGGAGGACGAAGGAGAAAGTTTGCAACCATGGAGCTTTTCTTTTCTTCTCATTTCAAGAGAGAGAACGAGAAGAGAATAATGAAAAGATTAAGCCAAAATGAAATGAACCATGGTTGCAATAATACACTAAGATCATCATTACTAATCCTATCATGATATAAGTTGATGGCACATTGAATTGACCATTATCATAACACATAAATTAAAATGAAAATAAAAGAAGAGTGTGGATCTCTCTTGAAGGTCAATGGTCAACATGGTCAACAAGTCAACAAAGTCAAGAGAGATCTAAGTGGTCAAATGGTCAATGCAATTAGCCATCACTAATCTATCACTAAAAGGATTAGTAAACAATGTCTCCGGCTCACAACGGTTTTGACCAAACGAATTGTCAAAACCCTAATGAGTGTGCCACATTACGGTTTTGGCCGAACCAACTGCAAAAACCCTAATGGGGCACCTCCTCCTTTATCGCTCCTCAAAACTGTGCATACACACCTGCATCCGCATTCCGTAGAATGCGAATGCACAGAAGACAAAACAAATCCATCTGTGCAATACCAGGATCTGGCTTAAACCAAAGTCCACTAGTATTGCCTGCCCGAACAGCATACGCACACAAGTGCACGTAAGTGATCGTAGCCCTGCCGTAAAACCATACGGCCTCTACACGTTTCGCTCAGTGCAAGGAAACTCTCTGTGTGGGACTCTAAAGACTCGACACTACGCTGGCAGTGGGTTTAACCACAGACCGCAAGCGGCACTAGCTGTACGTAACGGTCCCCAGGTAGATGTCGATAAGAAGGCCGATGAGGTAAACCCATCCGAACTCCTACTGAGCCTGTATGTGACAATCTCCGTAGAGTCCGGTTTGTTCGTCTGATACATCGCATGGCGGGCCTAGGGGGCGGTGAACGTCAGTCCCCTAATAGCGGTACAAGTCGTGTCGGAGTGTAGCCCAGAACACCCTGAGATAACACTGGAAACCTACCAGTATATCTCGCTTGCCCTGGCCAGGGACTACTTGTGTTATGGCTCTCCTAGACACAGCGCGATGTCAACCCCCAATACCGGGAGAGACGAATCCTGTCTAACTGTCACTGCCTCCAAGTGCTTCGGGACTGCACCCAACTACTACCTGTTTGCATGACTCCTTTGAGCCGTGGTAGGGTAGTAATCTAAGTACAGTGGGAACACACTCGAGGCGAAGTGACAGTGTCAAGTCGGCGGACTAAGCTGTACTCATGTCACCTGGGAACTGATAACTGACGATAGGTATAATACCAACTAACAGTACCCGACGAGTCCTGTCCAGTGTACTCGTAACCTGACGAGCACCCGCATACTATCTCAAGTACGACGTACTGACGGCTGTGGGACAGACCGTCTCCTCCGCTGGGATGAGAAGCGCATGCGCTAGTCTACTCCGGAGTATCGATGCCCTGTCTCGATAGTCCAACGACTAAGGACCTGTATAAGGATGTGCTTATGGATTACCCAGCCCCCACGAGTGTGAGCGCCATCACAACACTGGTAATCAAGCAAAATCCTAAGGGCTCTACTAATATGTATATAAGCGATATGCTAAAAGAAACACATGCACATATTGAAGTAGAGACAAACCAAGTAGAATACTACCATTTTGAGCAAGATTGTCTATACAACTGTGAATATCCCAAGCTTCCATTAAGTAATATACAAGCTAGTATGATACAGTAATGGCCTCTAGGGCATATACACTAACAATCTCCCACTTGCACTAAGGCCATGTACTGGCGTATCGAAGACCTATCATCTCGATCAGCTGCTCGAACTGAGTCTGGGGTAGGGCCTTCGTGAGTGGATCTGCAGTGTTATTCTCCGTATTTACTCTCTTCACCTCGATCTCCCGGCGATCTACGATCTCCCTGATCAGGTGGTACCGCCTCAAAATGTGCCTGGACTTCTGATGGGACCTGGGTTCCTTCACTAAAGCTATAGCTCCGTTGTTGTCGCAATACAGCGGTATTGGATCAACAATGGTAGGAACCACCTGAAGCTCCGTGAGGAACTTCTTCATCCAGACAGCTTCCTTTGCGGCAACGCAAGCAGCTATGTACTCCGCTTCCATAGTTGAGTCTGCAACGGTCTCCTTCTTGGAACTCTTCCAGCAAACCGCCCCTCCATTGAGGGTAAAGACATAACCCGACATGGACTTGGAGTCATCCTTGTCACTCTGGAAGCTGGAGTCAGCAAAGGCCTCAAGCTGGAGGTCTTTTCCTCCATACACCAAGAACATCTCCTTAGTCCTTCTCAGGTACTTGAGAATGTTCTTTACTGCTATCCAGTGTTTCTCCCCTGGGTTCGACTGATACCGGCTTACAACGCTCAATGCGTATGCTACATCTGGTCTGGTACAGAACATCGCATACATTATAGAGCCTACCGCAGAAGCGTAGGGTATATAGACATGCGATCCCTTTCCAAATCAGTCTTAGGAGACATCTCTTTGGAGAGGGTGATCCCGTGACAAGCCGGTAGATTACCGCGCTTGGAATCTTCCATATTGAACCTTTTCAGTATGGTGTCGATGTACCTTGACTGTGAAGTCCCAACATCCTCTTAGATCTATCACGATAGATCTGGATCCCCAGAATATAGTTGGCATCGCCCAGGTCCTTCATGGAGAACCTCTGCGACAAGAATCCTTTGACTGATTGTCGCATAGGAATATCATTTCCTATTAGGAGAATGTCATCCACATACAAGACGAGGAATACCACAGTTCTCCCTACAATCTTACTGTAAATGCATGGTTCATCTGGGTTTTTGATAAAGTCGAATTCTTTGACAGTATCATCAAAGCAGATGTTCCAACTCCGCGATGCCTGCTTAAGTCCATAAATGGACTTGAGCAACTTGCACACTCTACCGCTGCTCCCACTCTGAATGAATCCCTCCGGCTGATCCATATAGACGCACTCTTCCAAATTACCATTTAGGAAAGCCGTCTTTACGTCCATCTGCCAGATTTCATAATCGTGGAAGGCAGCAATGGCAAGAAGGATCCGAATGGATTTCAGCATAGCTACTGGAGAAAAGGTCTCGTCATAGTCCAAAGCAGGTCTTTGACGAAAACGCTTTCCAACAAGTCTAGCTTTATAGGTCTCAACCTGCCCATCTACACCAATCTTCTTTCTGAAGATCCATTTGCAGCCTACGGGTTTTACCCCTTCTGGAGCAAAGTCCAAAGTCCAAACTTTGTTGGTGTACATAGACTCCATCTCGGCCCGCATTGCATCCAGCCATTTTACCGAGTCACCGCTCTGAATGGCTTGCTGGAAGCTAGTAGGCTCGCCATAATCCATAGTGCAATCCTCTCTATCCCCGTCAATGAGAAAACCATAGTATCTCTCGGGCAGATGAGACTGCCTACTACTCCTGCGGAGTGGCGTAGGAATGTCCTGTTCTTTCGAACCCTCTGGTTCTACTAAGCTTTCAGTAATAGTTCGTGGTTCTGGAATTTCTTCCAGTTCTATTGCGCTCCCACTTATCTGATTTTCTAAAAACTCAGTTTCCAAGAAGCGGGCATGGCGAGAAACAAAAACCTTTTGTTCCTCTGCGTAATAGAAAAGATACCCCTTGGAGTTCTTTGGGTATCCCACAAACTTACACTGTACCGAACGTGCCTCGAGCTTGTCCGCATGCTGCTTTTTTACAAAAGCTGGACACCCCCATGTCTTAAAGTGTTTAAGACTGGGTTTCTTCCCACTCCACATCTGATATGGTGTGGTAGGCACAGTCTTAGTTGGAACTCGGTTCAAAAGGTATGCAGCTGTTTCTAGTGCATAACTCCAGAAGGATCGCGGCAACTCAGCCCTACTCATCATGGAACGAACCATATCCAATAGGGTTCGATTCCTCCTTTCCGATACACCGTTGTGTTGTGGTGTGTATGGAGGAGTAAGCTGAGAGAGAATTCCATTCTCTTTTAAGAAGCCCAGAAACTCGGCGCTCAAGTATTCACCACCTCGATCAGATCTCAGTGTCTTGATACTTTTGCCTGTTTGTTTTTTAACTTCATTCTTATATTCCTGAAATTTCTCAAAGGCCTCGGATTTGTGCTTCATTTAGAAGACATATCCATACCTAGAGAAATCGTCTGTGAAAGTAATGAAGTATTAATAACCACTTCGCGCATGTGTAGACATTGGACCACACACATCACTGTGTATGAGTCTCAAGAGCTCGCTCGCTCTTTCTCCGTGTCCAGTGAACGGAGTCTTTTTCATCTTTCCCATGAGACAAGATTCACAAGTGGCATAAGACTGATACTCGAACGGATTCAAGTATCCCTCTCTATGTAAGTTTGTTAACCGTGTCTCATTAATGTGACCCAGTCTACAATGCCATAAGAAAGCCTGATTTGTTTCCGGAGACTTTCTTTTAAGTGTGTTCTGGACACTGAATACCTGAGCTTGATTCAAGACGTATATACCGTTTTTCAATGTGCCTGACCCAATCAGCACTTGATTTAGGTGGATGTTTACTACATCGCTTACAAAAGTAAAATCATATCCTTCCTTAGAAAGTAAGGATACAGATATGATGTTACAAGTCGCACCTGGTACATAAAAACAGTCACGCAGAATCAATATCTGCCCAGTTGTCAGTCCTAGATGATATTCTCCTACGGATTCAGCATACATGCTCATTCCGTTAGCAACCCTGAGAGTCATATCACCTTTCCTGATAACCCTACGGTTTCTTAGAGCCTGTAACGAATTACAGATATGAGATCCTGATCCGGTATCCAATACCCAGGAAGTAGAGTTAACTGACAAACAGTTCTCTATTACAAACACACCCGAAGCCGAAGCCACAACATGCTTCGAATTCTGGCTACTGGCTTTGCAAGCCTTGCAATCCTTCTGCCCATGTTCATTCCCGTTACAATAGGAACATCCCTCTTTTACTACATCCAGTCCCGAAACTTCTGCCCTTCCCTTTCTTTCTACTTCCCTGGTTTCCTTCAGGGCTGTAGGTAGAGACTATTGAACTAAGTCAGTATCTGACCCGTTCTTCAACATGGTCTTCAGGTCCGTGAGCTCGAAAGAGCTGGTCTCTGTAAGGACGTTGCCCCCTATAGATGACCCGATAGCCAACCTCGCTGGAAGCAATTCGTTCGAGGTTTCATATCTTGCGATACGAGATTGCTCTCCATATAAATCTTTGTTATGGAGGAAGATAGAAACTAAGTCTATCTTCTCATGCTGCCTATGGTATGCACCATCAACTGAGGCTAACACGAGGCACTTGGCTTTCGCATATTCCTTTACCGATGTCTCGCGGATATGAATATCCGTGACATGGGAAACTGGACCTGAGACGGCAGGGGTTGGATCAGTCAAAAGGTGTCCCAGCTTGTCATGGGCAATGGACATCTGGACAGACCTTTGCCAGTCATAACAGTCAGATTCAGTCATTTTATTATCTAGATGTAACCTAGGTGCGGTCACTGGGTCGCTGCAATTAAGAGAGAGAGAAGAAAACACTCAGCATGATGCTCTTGCAAGTTTAGATTGGTTTTTAATTTATCTAAACAGGATGGATCCCACTGTTTCTCGAATCCCTCCTCAAACCACAAAGGAAGAATTAGTCAGGATCAATCTCACCGTACAATACTTGCTTAACCGTTCAGCCAGGCTAGTGTCGGTACTTCGAGGGAGCTTTTCCAACGCTTTCGCGAAGTTCCTTAATTAAGTAACCTCTTTTCCCTGTGGGCGTAGCCCCGCTAACACCTTTCTAGACACCTACTTGGTTTATAGCATTGATCGTTAAGTGAGAAAGTTCCCGAGGAGTAGCATATACTAACAGTAGGATCGAGATCCAAATATCATCGCGTGATAAAACTGAAGGAATCCTACCAGAATCATCACACTCCAAATGATATGCAGCGCTAGCAAGTTTCAGTACTTTTGAAACTCCCGATATGGATTTGTGCCCCATGCTCTTATGACCTTGACTTTGGCCAACAAATCATAAGTCACATGTCAAGTTCTACCCGTCATTATCCAGGTTAATTTGAACCCACCCGCACATACCCTTGACTTTGGCCAACAAGGAAGTACGACTGTCCCAAACCAACGCATCTATCTATACTACATATGAATACCCAATAGCTACCAAACACTGTGCCTTGACTTTGGCCAACAAACACAGCTTAAATACTATTGACTATCCATACGAAACGACGGAGGGCTACGGATGGTTTTGGCGAAACCGCGAACGTAGTGAACTTGATATAATCGATGGAACGAGATAGCTTTTAAAAGGAGTGGTTCAAGCTCCGCGTTTAAAATGCTGGTTTTAGAAAAGAACCGAGTGGTTTTCAAAGTGTTCCAACGACTTTTACCTGGTTTATTGTTCTTGCATTAGTTCTTTTAATGTGTCCCATCATTTAATCCTACCATTGCAGAAAACAACCAAAATATGACGTACGCTTATGCCATTCGCATTCGCCACGGGGCCTCGTCATCACCCGTTAGGTTACTTAACTAACGACAGAGCGGGGGCTGGGCTAGCGCGGCTGAAAAACATAAGCAACGCCTAAACAGTTATCATATATAGATATATAGCAATGATAGACATTACAGATCACAGATGAACACTTTGGATATACTAGGAATCCGCGATTCGTTCAAGCCTGCAACGAAAAACGGATTACACGGTCGCGATGAATAGCCAAACCCCACCCTAGACCCCTACGGGTGCGGCAAACTACCCGCCAAGTACCCGAAGCGAAGCAACCTCCATCATCACTGTGATGTAAGTCCATGCTACCTCTCCCGGTACTTTCGGGCATGCGGAATTTGATGAAAAACAATTTTCTAGAGGCGGTAACATGGACTCAAAACCGGATCTTTGTTAAACTACTAACTAACAACCTAACAAGAGTTTACCTACTCGGTTAGGGGGCTATACCTTTCTTGAACTCCTTCGTCTTCGACTCCTTCTGGTGTACGGATCGGCCTCACCTCGTCGTCTCCTTGTGCCGAAGATGGATCCACCCGAAAGCTTCTACCTTTGGCTTCTTCTTCGAACTTTGAAGAAACTAGATCACTTGGCTTGCTAGGCCTTATGAACTAGAATGAGTAGAGGAATGTTTTGGTGTCTTTTTATCTCTAAGGCAATGAGTCTCAACACATGAGAATGGTTTGCCTTGAGGTAGAGAGAGCAAGAGGAAGAGGGAGAGCTTGAGAATGAGAGAGCTCAAGAGAGAGAAAGCAAATGATAGAATGAACCATACTCTTCTCATTCTCACCTCTCATAATCCAAAAGCCATCATAACAAAAATAGTAATCAAGTATTGTGTAAATGGTTTAAGTCAAAATGGCTATATCATTTCATGCACTCATTTTGCATAAATAAACAAGCAAGCAAAAGTCTTTGCCATGGAATGATAGCCATTGTCATGATGATGGTCAACTAGTCCAACCTAGTCAACCGGTCAACAAAGTCAACAAGTCAACAAAGTAAACCCCTCAACAACCATGTCACTATAATACTTAATTAATATTAATGTTAATCATATATCTTATTCTCATTAGGGTTAAGCAAAAATCAATGGTCAACAGTCAACTGTCAACAGTCAACAGTCAACAACCCCAATGAGAATACTCTGCCTCTGTCTCTCTGTCAACTGTGCATACACACCCGCATCCGCGTTACGAGGAACACGAATAAAAACGAGATAAAACCAATCCCAAAACGTACACTAGGATCTGGCTTAAACCAAAGCCCGCTAGTGTTAACTGTCCGGACACTGTACGTGCACAAGTGCACGGATGTGACCGAACCCTGTCGCAAAACCATGCGACCTCTACTCTTTTGCCAAAAGGCGAATAGCTTTCTGTGTGGGACTCTAAAGACTCGACACTACGCTGGCAGTGGGTTTAACCACAGACCGCAAGCGGCACTAGCTGTGCGTAACGGTCCCCAGGTAGATGCCGACAAGAAGACTGACGAGGTGAAACCCATCTGAACTCCTACTGAGCCTGAATGTGACAATCTCCGTACAGTCCGGTCTGTTCGCCTGATACATCACATGGCGGGCCTAGGGGGGCGGTAAACGTCAGTCCCCTAATAGCGGTACAAGTCGTGTAGGAGTGAAGCCCAAAACACCCTGAGATAACACTGGAAGCCTACCAGTATATCTCGCTTGCCCTGGCCAGGGACTACTCGTGTAATGGCTCTCCTAGACACAGCGCGATGTCAACCCCCAATACCGGGAGAGACGAATCCTGTCTAACCGTCACTGCCTCCAAGTGCTTCGGGAATGCACCCAACTACTACCTGTTTGCACGACTCCTTTGAGCCGTGGTATGGTAGTAATCAAAGTACAGTGGGAACACACTCGAGGCGAAGTGACAGTTTCAAGTCAGCGGACTAAGCTGTACTCATGTCACCTGGGAACTGATAACTGACGATAGGTATAATACCAACCGGTCAATTCCCGACGAGTCCTGTCCAGTGTACTCGTAACCTAACGAGCACCCGCATACTATCTCCAGTACGACGTACTGATGGCTGTGGGACAGACCATCTCCCACTCTGGGATGAGAAGCGCATGCGCTAGTCTATTCCGGAGTATCGATGCCCTGTCTCGATAGTCCTGCGACTAGGGACCTGCATAAGGATGTGCTTATAGATTACCCAGCCCCCACTAGTGTGACTGCCATCACAACGCTGGTAATCAAGCAAAGATCCTAAGGGCTCCACTAATGTGTATAGGTGATATACTAAAATAAACACATGTACACATTGAAGTAGAAACAAACCAAGTAGCATACTACTATTTTGAGCAAGATTGTATATACAAGGTGAATATCCCAAGCTTCCATTAAGTAATATACAAACTAGTATGATACAGTAATGGCCTCTAGGGCATACACACTAACAATCTCCCACTTGCACTATGGCCATGTACTGGCGTATCGAAGACCTATCATCTCGATCAGCCGCTCGAACTGAGTCTGGGGCAAGGCCTTGGTGAATGGATCTGCAGTGTTATCTTCTGAAGCAACCCTCCGAACCTCGATCTCCTAGCGATCCACGATCTCCCTGATTAGGTGATACCGCCTCAAGATTTGTCTGGATCTCTGATGGGACCTGGGTTCCTTCGCTAAAGCTATAGCCCCGTTGTTGTCGCAATACAGAGGTATTGGATCAACAATGGACGGAACCACCTGATGTTCTTTCAAGAACTTCCTCATCCAGACGGCTTCTTTAGCGGCATCAGATGCAGCGATGTATTCCGCTTCCATAGTCGAGTCAGCAATGGTTTCCTGTTTGGAACTCTTCCAACACACCGCCCCTCCATTGAGGGTAAAGACAAAACCCGACATGGACTTGGAATCATCCTTGTCACTCTGGAAACTGGAGTCAGCAAAGGCCTCGATCTGGAGGTCTTTTCCGCCATACACCAAGAACATCTCCTTAGTACTTCTCAGGTACTTGAGAATGTTCTTTACCGCTATCCAGTGTTTCTCCCCAGGGTTTGACTGATACCGGCTTACCACACTCAGTGCATAAGCTACATCCTGTCTGGTACACAACATCGCATACATTATAGAGCCTACCGCAAAAGCGTAGGGTATAATAGACATGCGATCCCTCTCCAAATCAGTCTTGGGAGACATCTCTTTAGAGAGGGTGATCCCGTGACAAGCCGGTAGGTTACCGCGCTTGGAATCTTCCATACTGAATCTTTTCAGTATGGTGTCGATGTACCTGGACTGTGAAAGTCCTAATATCCTCTTGGATCTATCACGATGGATCCGGATCCCCAGGATGTATGAGGCATCACCCAGGTCTTTCATGGAGAACCTGTGTGACAAGAACCCCTTGACAGATTGTAGCATAGGAATGTCATTTCCTATTAAGAGAATGTCATCCACGTATAAAACGAGGAATACTACAGTTCTCGCTACAAATCTACTATAGATGCATGGTTCATCTGGATTTTTGATAAAGCCAAATTCCTTGACTGTCTCATCAAAGCAGATGTTCCAACTCCGCGATGCCTGCTTTAGTCCATAGATGGACTTAAGCAACTTGCACACCTTTCCGCTGCTCCTACTCTGAATGAAACTCTCTGGCTGGTCCATATAGACACACTCCTCTAAATTTCCATTTAGAAAAGCGGTCTTTACGTCCATTTGCCAGATCTCATAATCGTGGAAGGCAGCAATGGCAAGAAGGATCCAAATGGATTTCAGCATAGCCACTGGAGAAAAGGTTTCGTCATAGTCCAAACCAGGTCTTTGACGAAAACCCTTTGCAACAAGTCTAGCTTTATAGGTCTCAACCTGTCCATCTACACCAATCTTCCTTTTGAAGATCCACTTGCATCCTACGGGTTTTACCCCGTCTGGAGCAATGTCCAACGTCCATACCTTGTTGGTGTACATGGACTCCATTTCGGTCCGCATTGCATCTAGCCATTTTACCGAGTCAACACTCTGAACGGCCTGCTGGAAGCTAGTAGGCTCATCATAATCTATGATGCAATCCTCTCTATCCCCATCTATGAGAAAACCGTAGTATCTCTCGGGCGGATGAGACTGCCTACTACTCCTGCGGAGCGGCGTAGGAATGTCCTGTTCTTTTGAACCCTCTGGTTCCACTAAGCTTTCAGTAATAGCTCGTGGTTCTGGAATTTCTTCCAGTTCTACTGCGTTCCCACTAATTTCCTTTTCTAAGAACTGGTGTTCTAGAAAGTGGGCATGACGAGAAACAAAAACCTTTTGTTCCTCTTCGCAATAGAAGAAATATCCCTTGGAGTTCTTTGGATATCCCACGAACTAGCACTGTACTGAGCGTGTCTCGAGCTTGTCCGCATGCTGCTTTTTGAAAAAAGCTGGACTTCCCCATGTCTTAATGTGATTAAGATAGGGTCTCTTCCCACACCACATCTCATATGGTGTAGTAGGCACAGTCTTAGTAGGAACTCGGTTCAAAAGGTATGCAGCTGATTCTAGCGCATATCCCCATAATGATCGCGGTAACTCAGCGTTACTCATCATGGACCGTACCATATCCAATAGGGTTCGGTTCCGTCTCTCCGATACACCGTTATGTTGCGGAGTGTATGGAGGAGTAAGCTGAGAGAGAATTCCGTTCTCTTTTAAATAGTACAGGAACTCGGCACTCAAGTATTCACCACCTCGATCCGATCTTAGAATCTTGATACTTTTGCCGGTTTATTTTTCTACTTCATTCTTATATTCCTGGAATTTTCCAAAGGCTTCGGACTTATGTTTCATTAAGAAGACATAACTGTACCTTGAAAAGTCATCTGTAAAAGTAATGAAGTAAGAATAACCGCTTCGCGCATGTGTAGACATTGGACCGCACACGTCGCCGTGTACGAGTCCCAAGAGCTCGCTCGCTCTTACTCCGTGTCCAGAGAACGGAGTCTTTGCCATCTTTCCTTTGAGACAGGATTGACAAGTGGCATACGATTGATATTCGAACGGATTCAAATATCCTTCTGTATGTAACTTCGTCAACCTTCTCTCATTGATGTGACCCAGTCTACAATGCCATAAGAAAGTCTGATTGATTTCCGGAGACTTTCTTTTTTGTGTATTCTGGACATTGAAAATCTGTGGTTAGTTTAATACGTATATACCATTGCTTAATGTACCTGACCCAATCAGAACTTGATTAAGGTGAATGTTTACAACATTACTTACAAACGCAAATTCATAACCTTCTTTAGAAGTCAAAGATATAGAAATGATATTACAAGTTGCGTTGGGTACAAAGTAGCAATTACGCAAAATCAAAACGTGTCCATCTGACAACCCCAGGTGATAGTCCCCCACGGCCTTAGCATCCATGCTAGCTCCGTTTGCAACTTTGAGGGTCATGTCACCTGCCTTCAAAACCCTACGGTTTCTCAATGCCTGCAAAGAATTACAGATATGAGATCCTGATCCGGTATCCAATACCCAGGAAGTAAAGTTTATTGAAAGACAGTTTTCAATAACATACACACCTGAAGCTGAAGCCGCAACCTGCTTCAGATCCTGTGTTCTGGCCTTCCAAGCCCTGCAATCATTTTTCCAGTGTCCCTTCTTATGACAATAGAAGCATTCTTCCTTATCCACAAGCTTTCCCACTTTCTTTGTTGCTTTTGCCTTTCCCTTCGTATCCACTTTACTAACACCGCCCCTTGGTTTGGCGGGTCTTTCTTCTTCTTTCCCTTGGCTTTCGCCTTGGACCTAGAAGAGGAAGATCCTCCTACAAACAAAGTGGATGTTTCCCTACCTTTCTGTAGGGTGTCCTCTGCGCTCCTCAGCATGTTGAGGAGTTCTGAAAGTTCAACTTCTTTTTCTTGTAAGTTGAAGTTCAGGATAAACTGTGCGTAAGTGGAAGGAAGGGACTAGAGAATCAAGTCCGTATAGAGCTCATTCTCCAACGTGGTCCCAAGGTCCGCGAGCTCTTCTATGTAGCCAATCATCTTAAGCACGTGTTCCGCTACCGATGATCCGACGGCCAACCTTGCCGAAAATAACTTCTTCGACACTTCGTATCTTGCGATACGAGACTGCTCTCCATACAGTTCTTTTGTATGGAGAAATATGGATTCGAGGTCCATATTCTCGTGCCTCCTCTGATGTTCGTTGTCCATAGAGGCAAGCACGAGGCACTTGGTCTTCGCGCAATCTAGTTCCCAGGTCTTACGGATTTCCTTATCCGCGACGCTGGTTTTAGGACCTGGGACAGGGGGAGCTTTGGTGGTAAGAAGATACCCCAGCTTGTCGTAAGTGATTGCCATCTTGACATTCCTGAGCCAATCTTTGTAGTTTGGCCCTGTCAGTATGTTTTTATCTAGAAGTAACTTAAGTCCAGTCATGTCGATTGGTCGCTGCAATTAGGAGAGAGAAGAAACACTCAGCATGATGCTCTTGCAAGTTTAGAATGGTTTTTAGTTTGTCTAAACAGGATGGCTCCCACTGTTTCTTGAATCCCTCCTCAAACTAAAAAGGAAGAATTAGTCAGGATCAATCTCACCGTACAATACTTGCTTAACCGTTCAGCCAGGCCAGTGTCGGTACTTCGAGGGAGGTTTTCCAACGCTTTCGCGAAGTTGCTTAATTAAATAACCACTTTTCCCTGGGGGCGTAGCCCCGCTAACACCTTTCTAGACACCTACTTGGTTTATAGCATTGATCGTTAAGTGAGAAATTTCCCGAGGAGTAGCATATACTCACAGTAGGATCGGGATCCAAATATCATCGTGCGACGAAACTGAAGGAATCCTACCAGAATCATCACACTCCAAATGGTATGCAACACTAGCAAGTTTCAGTTCTTTTCAAACTCCCGATGTGGATTTTTTTTTACCCCATACTCTTATGACCTTGACTTTGGCCAAAATATCATAAGTCACATGTCAAGTTCTACCCGTCATTCTCCAGGTTAATTTGGATCCACCCGTACCTACCCTTGACTTTGGCCAAAATGGCAGTACGACTGTCCCAAACCAACGCATCTATCTATGCTACACATGAATACCCAATAGCTACCAATCACTATGCCTTGACTTTGGCCAACATACATAGCTTGAATACTATTGACTATTCATGTGAAACGATGGAGGGCTATGAATGGTTTTGGCTAAACCGTGAACGTAGTGAACTTGATATAATCGATGGAACGAGATAACTTTTAAAAGGAGTGGCTCAAGCTCCGCATTTAAAACTTAGTTTTGAAAAGAACCGAGTGGTTTTTCGAAAGTGTTCCAACGACTTTTACTTGGTTTATTTTTCTTGCATTAGTTCTTTTAATGCGTGATATTCTTGCATTAGTTCTTTTAATGCGTCCCATCATTTAATCCTACCATTGCAGAAAACAACCAAAATATGACGTACGCTTATGCCATTCGCATTCGCCACGGGGCCCCGTCATTACCCGTTAGGTTACTTAACTAACGACAGAGCGGGGGCTGGGCTAGCGCGGCTGTAAAACATAAGCAACGCCTAAATAATATCATATATAGATATATTGCAATGATAGCCATTTCAGATCACAGATGAACACATTGGATATACTAGGAACCCGCAATTCGTACGAGCCTGTAACGAAAAGCAGATTACACGGTCGCGGTGAATAGCCAATACCCCACCCAAGACCCCTACGGGTGCGGCAAACTACCCGCCAAGTACCCGAAGCGAAGCAACCTCCCTCAACTCCATGAGTAGGCCACTCGGCACTTCGGCATACCCGGTAGTTTGTGCACCCCCTCCATGGGTCTATCCTAGGAGCAAAAACAGTAAAAAGAAATTATACAATGACGGCTACAACCCCGTCCCGGTTGTGCGGCCATACAAATAATTATTACATCAATTTACAAATTTACATGAATTGAAAGAAAAGAAAACTCTTTTCTCACAACCCCCGGCTATTCACCCGCGACAATCCAATGAATTCATATACACATTCCAATAACATTACAGATCACAGATTTGTATAACCCCCACTAATCGACATATAGCGATTAGCAGACGTTCAATACAAATATCACATCACAGATAAAAAACCCGTCAGCTCAAGTCTTTAGAAGTTCGATCAAAAATACGGATTTTTAGGCCCCAAACACAAAATTTTCGTTCTGGAAAATCTGGGCTAAAAAGACATATTCCAAAATTCCCAAAATACCCCACTGAACAAACTACAACCAAAATTTCCCACTGCCGAGTCAACTCGGTCGTGTTTCCGCGGCGGGAGCACGCTCCCGCCGTGTTTCCGCGGCGCTTTGATCGGTTCAGTGGATGAAATTTTTGCAGTTTGCTATAAAAACCCTGAGTCGATTTTTGAAGCATGATTTATTACTTTTAAAGTACTTTGAAAATCGACAGCAAGTTAGACATCGGGGTGTATTTCGCGACTTTTTCTTTGATCGATCTTCTAGTTACTTTGCTAACATGTTAGATAGAGTTTAACTAGGCTCTGATACCACTGTAAGTCTATGCTACCTCTCCCGGTACTTTCGGGCATGCGGAATTTGATGAAAAACAATTTTCTAGAGGCGGTAACATGGACTCAAAACCGGATCTTTGTTAAACTACTAACTAACAACCTAACAAGAGTTTACCTACTCGGTTAGGGGGCTATACCTTTCTTGAACTCCTTCGTCTTCGACTCCTTCCGGTGTACGGATCGGCCTCACCTCGCCGTCTCCTTGCGCCGAAGATGGATCCACCCGAAAGCTTCTACCTTTGGCTTCTTCTTCGAACTTTGAAGAAACTAGATCACTTGGCTTGCTAGGCCTTGTCAACTAGAATGAGTAGAGGAATGTTTTGGTGTCTTTTTATCTCTAAGGCAATGAGTCTCAACACATGAGAATGGTTTGCCTTGAGGTAGAGAGAGCAAGAGGAAGAGGGAGAGCTTGAGAATGAGAGAGCTCAAGAGAGAGAAAGCAAATGATAGAATGAACCATACTCTTCTCATTCTCACCTCTTATAATCCAAAAGCCATCATAACAAAAGTAGTAATCGAGTATTGTGTAAATGGTTTAAGTCAAAATGGTTATATCATTTCATGCACTCATTTTGCATAAATAAACAAGCAAGCAAAAGTCTTTGCCATGGAATGATAGCCATTGTCATGATGATGGTCAACTAGTCCAACCTAGTCAACCGGTCAACAAAGTCAACAAGTCAACAAAGTAAACCCCTCAACAACCATGTCACTATAATACTTAATTAATATTAATATTAATCATATATCTTATTCTCATTAGGGTTAAGCAAAAGTCAATGGTCAACAGTCAACTGTCAACAGTCAACAGTCAACAACCCCAATGAGAATACTCTGCCTCTGTCTCTCTGTCAACTGTGCATACACACCCGCATCCGCGTTACGAGGAACACGAATACAAACGAGATAAAACCAATCCCAAAACGTACACTAGGATCTGGCTTAAACCAAAGCCCTCTAGTGTTAACTGTCCGAACACTGTACGTGCACAAGTGCACGGATGTGACCGAACCCTGTCGCAAAACCATGCGACCTGTCGCAAAACCATGCGACCTCTACTCTTTTGCCAAAAGGAGAATAGCTTTCTGTGTGGGACTCTAAAGACTCGACACTACGCTGGCAGTGGGTTTAACCACAGACCGCAAGCGGCACTAGCTGTGCGTAACGGTCCCCCGGTAGATGCCGACAAGAAGACTGACGAGGTGAAACCCATCTGAACTCCTACTGAGCCTGAATGTGACAATCTCCATACAGTCCGGTCTGTTCGTCTGATACATCGCATGGCGGGCCTAGGGGGGCGGTAAACGTCAGTCCTCTAATAGCGGTACAAGTCGTGTCGGAGTGAAGCCCAAAACACCCTGAGATAACACTGGAACCCTACCAGTATATCTCGCTTGCCCTGGCCAGGGACTACTCGTGTAATGGCTCTCCTAGACACAGCGCGATGTCAACCCCCAATACCGGGAGAGACGAATCCTGTCTAACCGTCACTGCCTCCAAGTGCTTCGGGACTGCACCCAACTACTACCTGTTTGCACGACTCCTTTGAGCCGTGGTAGGATAGTAATCAAAGTACAGTAAGAAGACACTGGAGGCGAAGTGACAGTGTCAAGTCAGCGGACTAAGCTGTATTCATGTCACCTAGGAACTGATAACTGACGATAGGTATAATACCAACCGGTCAGTTCCCGACGAGTCCTGTCCAGTGTACTCGTAACCTAACGAGCACCCGCATACTATCTCCATTACGACGTACTGTTGGCTGTGGGATAGACCATCTCCCACTATGGGATGAGAAGCGCATGCGCTAGTCAACTCCGGAGTATCGATGCCCTGTCTCGATAGTCCTGCGACTAGGGACCTGCATAAGGATGTGCTTATAGATTACCCAGCCCCCACTAGTGTGACTGCCATCACAACGCTGGTAATCAAGTAAAGATCCTAAGGGCTCCACTAATGTGTATAGGTGATATACTAAAATAAACACATGTACACATTGAAGTAGAAACAAACCAAGCAGCATACTATTATTTTGAGCAAGATTGTATATACAAGTTGAATATCCCAAGCTTCCATTAAGTAATATACAAACTAGTATGATACAGTAATGGCCTCTAGGGCATATACACTAACACGTGAGTAGGCCACTCGGCACTTCGAGACACCCGGTAGTTTGTGCACCCCACCTTGGGTCTATCCTAGGAGCAAAAACAGTAAAAAGAAATTATACAATGACGGCTACAACCCCGACCCGGTTGTGCGGCCATACAAATAATATTACATCAATTTACAAATTTTACAATGAATGAAAGAAAAAGAAACTCTCATCTCACACCTATTCCCGGCTATTCATCCGCGACAATCCACCGAGTTCATATCCACAAACCATCAGCATTACAGATCACAGATATGTATAACCCCCACTAATCGACTTATAGCGATTAGTAGACGTTCAATACATATATCATATCACAGATAATATCCAATAGCCAAAGTGTACGGAATACCGATCAAAATACGGATTTTTAACCACCCCAAAAGTCAATTTGCTCTCTGGAAAATCTGGATGGAAAAAACATGCATTAAAAATCCCAAAACATCCAAACTAAAACACTGCACAAAACCCGATCCAGTAAAGAGTCAAAACGGCGGCGGAACCGCGGCAATGAGCATGTCATTGCCGCGGAACCGCGGTCGTTTGATCGAATCACTGGATCGTTTTTCTACAGTGTTTTCACAAAACCCTGAGACGATTTTTGAAGTAAGACTTTTTATTTTTAGAGCAGAAAAAAAATCAACAGAAAGTTTTGGTTTTGCAGATGTGTTTTGCGACTTTTTTCCGATCGATGTTCTAAACACTTTGCTAACTTACTAATCTATGTTTAGCTAGGCTCTGATACCACTGTAAGTCCACGTTGCTCACCCCGGTTCTTACGGGGAGGCAGAAACGGCGAAAAACAATGATTTTGGCGCAAGGCAACATGGACTAAAAGTCGGATCTTTGCTAAACTAGAAACTAGTAAACACTAAGAGGTTTTAGCTACTATGCTGTAGAAAGTATACCTCACGGAACCGGTCCTTCGGGTCTTCATCCCGCTGTCCCACTCGTCCATCCAAGCTCCAAGCGTCGATCCGGACCTTGGGCACCTCCGCGGCCTTCTTGAGTCGAAGACGATCCACCCGAGAGTTGTACACTAAGCTTCGCCTCAAGCCAAGGCAACTAGGGCAAAGAGATTGCTAATCTAAATGCCTTAGGTTGTATAGAAGAGAAAGATGGAAGTGTTTGTCTATGTGGATTCTTTTTCTCTCAACACATGAGATCAAAAGAAGAGATCAAGAGCAGGAAGAAGAAGGAGAAAGTTTGCAACCATGGAGCTTTTCTTTTCTTCTCATTTCAAGAGAGAGAATGAGAAGAGAATAATGAAAAGATTAAGCCAAAAAAAAATGAACCATGGTTGCAATAATACACTAAGATCATCATTACTAATCCTATCATGATATAAGTTGATGGCACATTGAATTGACCATTATCATAACACATAAATTAAAATGAAAATAAAAGAAAAGTGTGGATCTCTCTTGAAGGTCAATGGTCAACATGGTCAACAAGTCAAGAGAGATCTAAGTGGTCAAATGGTCAATGCAATTAGCCATCACTTATCTATCACTAAAAGGATTAGTAAACAATGTCTCCGGCTCACAACGGTTTTGACCAAACGAATTGTCAAAACCCTAATGAGTGTGCCACATTACGGTTTTGGCCGAACCAACAGGAAAAACCCTAATGGGGCACCTCCTCCTTTATCGCTCCTCAAAACTGTGCATACACACCTGCATCCGCATTCCGTAGAATGCGAATGCACAGAAGACAAAACAAATCCATCTGTGCAATACCAGGATCTGGCTTAAACTAAAGCCCACTAGTATTGCCTGCCCGAACAGCATACGCACACAACTGCACGTAAGTGATCGTAGCCCTGCCGTAAAACCATACGGCCTCTACACGTTTCGCTCAGTGCAGGAAAACTCTCTGTGTGGGACTCTAAAGACTCGACACTACGCTGGCAGTGGGTTTAACCACAGACCGCAAGCGGCACTAGCTGTACGTAACGGTCCCCAGGTAGATATCGATAAGAAGGCTGATGAGGTAAACCCATCCGAACTCCTACTGAGCCTGTATATGACAATCTCCGTACAGTTCGGTATGTTCGTCTGATACATCGCATGGCGGGCCTAGGGGGGTGGTGAACGTCAGTCCCCTAATAGCGGTACAAGTCGTGTCGGAGTGTAGCCCAGAACACCCTGAGATAACACTGGAAATCTACCAGTATATCTCGCTTGCCCTGGCCAGGGACTACTTGTGTAATGGCTCTCCTAGACACAGCGCGATGTCAACCCCTAATATCGGGAGAGACGAATCCTGTCTAACCGTCATTGCCTCCAAGTGCTTCGGGACTGCACCCAACTACTACCTGTTTGCACGACTCCTTTGAGCCATGGTAGGGTAGTAATCTAAGTACAGTGGGAACACACTCGAGGCGAAGTGACAGTGTCAAGTCGGCGGACTAAGCTGTACTCATGTCACCTGGGAACTAATAACTGACGATAGGTATAATACCAACCGTCAGTTCCGGACGAGTCCTGTCCAGTGTACTCGTAACCTAACGAGCACCCGCATACTATCTCAAGTACGACGTACTAACGGCTGTGGGACAGACCGTCTCCCCCGCTGGGATGAGAAGCGCATGCGCTAGTCTACTCCGGAGTATCGATGCCCTGTCTCGATAGTCCAACGACTAGGGACCTGTATAAGGATGTGCTTATGGATTACCCAGCCCCCACGAGTGTGAGCGCCATCACAACGCTGGTAATCAAGCAAAATCCTAAGGGCTCTACTAATATGTATATAAGCGATATGCTAAAAGAAACACATGCACATATTGAAGTAGAGACAAACTAAGTAGCATACTACCATTTTGAGCAAGATTGTCTATACAACTGTGAATATCCCAAGCTTCCATTAAGTAATATACAAGCTGGTATGATACAGTAATGGCCTCTAGGGCATATACACTAACAATGAGAGAATGAGAAAAATGAGAAAGAGATAGAAGAATGAGAGTGTGAAATGATAATGAGAGAGTGAGGTGAGTGTAGGGTAAACTAAACCCTTATTCTTACCCTCCCCCTCACCTCCATTAATACAACCATTAATGCTCTCCATGATTCACCTTGCCACCCCCTCTCATTCTAAAACACAAATGGAAATATCTCCCTCACCACAAATATCTAAGGTTTGGGTTAAGGTCAAAGCAAAGCAAGGATTAGGATTAGGTTAACTGTCATGGTCACTAACAAGATTAACACAAACTAACCCTCACATTAACGTGCACACGTGTGTGTAAGCCAAAACAAATAATAATAAATTATTAATTAAATGTTATAAAATGTGAGGAACCTAAATTGGTAAACTTTTTACAGAAAACCCGCATTATCGCTTAATTAACACTAATCGAAATCCTAAGGTGTTACAGTAAAGCCCATCACTCACTGAGAAACTACTGATCCAAATCAGTAAATATCGTCCACCTTTGCCAAGGATTTCTGGTGATGGCCACCCCCGCATAACGCGACATCTACCACCAATACCGGGAGAGACGAATCCCTAACGATATGCTCATTGCCTCTATGTAGCTCGGGACTGTACATAACTAAAATCTGTTTGCATGACTCCTTTGAGCCATGGTAGGGTAGTAATCAAAGCACGGTGGGAATCCACACGAGACAAATGACGATCTCAGCTCGACAGACTAACCTATACTCATGTCACCTGAGAACTGCTATCTGAAAATATGTATAATACCATCTAGCATGTTCCGAGCGAGTCCGTCCAGTATAACTCATAACCCAATGAACACCTGTAAACTATCTTTGGTGACTAACTGACATCAATGGCTGTGAGACCGATCATCGACCTCGTAAGGGTCAAGAAACGTATACGCTAGTCTACTCTGGAATATCGATGTCCAGTCTCGATATTCTCATGATTAGGGACATTTAAGGATCTACTTATAGACTACCCAATTCTCGCAAGTGTGATCGCTACAATAACCCTGATAGTCAAGCAAAAGTCTTATGTGCTATATCAATATGTAATAGTGATCCGTAATACTACATAATACATATACATGATGATAGAGAATAACCAGATAGTATACTATCATCTCGAGTAAGACTGTTCTCGCTGTATAGATCCTCCCTAAATCATTATAATCGCCAGCTTGCGATTACAATAATTAAGTTGAGGGCACTATAGCCAACATATATAAATACTTGTACATGTACCAAATATACATATACACCCGTATTCGTACAAATATATGTATTCGTATCAAAATAAAATACCGTATTCATACAAATACTTGTATTCATGTAAAAACATGTATTCGTATCAAAATACAAATACCATATTCGTATAAAAATACGAATACTAAAAGAGATAAAATGAGATATATAATACTAACTCAAATATATATTCCAGCTATCTTTCAAACCCGCGAGTTTTATCAAAACGCCTGATTCAAGTACATGTATCAAGTATACGTATTTAATCAAACTCCCGTACGTATCAAAATACGCACACTAAATCGTTTCGCCTGAACCAGGAAACTCTGTATGGGACTCTAAAGACTCGACAATACACTGGCAGTAGGTTTAACCATAATCACGTCAGTGGCACTAGCTGTACATAACGGTTACACAGGTATTGAACGAAAAGAAGATCGATAAATAAGCTTGTCCGTACCCTACTGAGACTACAAGTGACAATCTTCGTATAATCCGGTCTTTTTGTCTAAAAGTATCGCATACCTGGTCTAGGGGGTGGAAAACATCAGACTCTTAATAACCCGATAAGTAATACCGGTGTCAAGCTCAACATCTACCGAGAAACTACTGATCTCCTATCATTAATTCTCATTCACCCTTGCTAGGAATTTATGGTGATATTCAACCGAACACAGCATGACATTGACTACCTATACCGGGAGAGTTGAATCCCTTCCGATCGCTTACTGCATTAATGTGGCTCGGGACTGTACCCAACTAAAATCCGTTTGCACAACTCAGTAGAGCCGTGATAGGGTAGTAATCTAAGTACAATGGGAACTCACACTAGACAAATGACGATCTCAGGTCAACAGACTATCTGTACTCATGTCACCAGAGAACAGCTATCTGAAGATAAGTATAATACCATCTAGAAGTTCTCGATGAGTCCGTCCGATGTACTCATCTCTAGTGAGAACCTGTACACAATCTTAGGTACAATACACTAATGGCTATGAGACCTGCCACCGCCCCTCGTCGGGGTCTAGAAACACATATACTAGTCTACTCTGGAATATCGATGTCCAGTCTTGATACTCCTACGACTAGAGACATTTAAGGTTGTGATTATGGACCAACCAGCTCTCACCAGTATGATCGCCATCATAAGTCTGGTAGTCAAGCAAAGATATTATGGGCTTTATCATAATGTATTAGCGATACGTAATAATAAGTAAAACATATACACATAAATGATAAAAACAAAACAGATTGCATACTATCATCTCGAGTAAGATTGTTTTACCTGTATACGTCCTCTTTCAATTATCATAATCTCCTACCTACAATTCTAATAATTGTCTTGAAAGCACTATATTCAATAATATTAACAATAGATAACTTGTGTGTCAAAGATTGGGTCAATGATGCTGGCTAGAATGTACAAGGCTTTCATGGCATACCAGATGAGATCGTACAACGAATACTTCAAAAGATAGCTACGGTCCAAAGGACTGTGTACGGTGGACAGCTAACAGCGCCGGGTCATCTTTCAGTGTCTCCCATGAGTACCTGTGATGTGTGACAGATAATGCTTCTACGGAGTGACCGGAGGTACAACTACAATGGAAATGCGGATAACAAGGCGGATGCACTTGTTCATTTGACGATTCCTTAATGATAGAATACCTACTGATCAATTCCTCTTTCAAAGATAAGTTTAGGCATCTCCAAACCGTGAACTCTGCAGTTTGTTTACACTTGAAATAGTGGAACACATCTTCCAAGACTGCAGCCGAAGGAAGGAATTTGTAACAATTTTGTCAACCGAGCTTGGTATACGTTGAACACATTCTCGCTGCAAACCATGCTCATGGCTTTTCAGAAAGGTGATACTTATGCTTGTGATGCTAAAACGGCAACAATTCTAGTTCTGGTTAATTCAGATATGGTAGAAGTTTAGGTCATCCTTGAGATTTACGGCCGATTGCTCACAGTCATTCTATCATAGTGCCTTACAACAAGTTGTTCGCCATGCACGATTACTGATCGAGAAGATGAATTGAGTTTTTTTTGTTTGTCTTCCATCATGGGATGTGTTGTACTTGGTTGGTATGTAATTAGAAAGGGGAAAAAATGCAAGTTATTCTATATTAGCATTTTCTTTTTTCTTCCTTTTTCTATTTACTTTTTTATAAATATGCTGTCCTGCTCTACTTTTTCCATGTGAAAGAAAATAATGCATGAGAGCCAAATATGGGCCGTCATTTAGACAGTTGAATTAGATAAATGTAGCTTCTTCCATTCACAACCGAAGATAGATATTTTATTTTTTCATTACGAGATAGAAAAGTAATCACTAGTGTAGACCATGAATTAGGATAGGATATCTAGAATCATAGGCATGAAGTCAAAAATGTCACGTGTATATGGATATTTTATATATGGAATGGAAAATTTAGAGAAGTCTCGTGAATAATTGTCCATAACAGAGTTGTTGCCGTCATCTATGACTCTTGGCAAATCGAAATCATATACTAAATAAGTGCAGTCTTTTGAATTGAATGTAGCTAGAGGGAACTTGGAACTGGTCAATTGTTTAAGCCACAAGGTATTTATGTATTTGAGGCTAAGTTTTTCAAACCTATAAATTGACAAGTATGACCAATGAATAGTATTTCTTTATTTGACATGTTTTTCCCTCATTTTGAGTCATGGTGTCAAATCTTTACAAGGTGGAGGTGATTTTATTTGGATCTTAAGTTTAATTTTGAGATTGTACTGGTGGAGTTTGGTTGAGGTTTGGATTTTGTTTGACTCACGTTAATTGAGTACTATAGATTGCTTTAGTACAAGTAAAATAATGTTGAGAGATTGCAAGATTTTTCTAGGTCCTGTTTTCAAAATGTGACGCGATAACATGCAAGTAATTGGGGAACATGTGGGGCACTGTTTGTCAAGTTAAGCAAAAGGTTAAATCCACTGTTTTTATTTAATTTATGTTGGTTTTATTATGGCTAAAATGCAGAAAATCGCTCACTTTTGCTTGATAATTTCAACCATATCGAGAATTATAATTTTACACAACATTATTGGTTGTATATGTAAATTGAAGAGTTTGGTCGTTTTCTCCATCAAGCAGAACAATTCCTTTATCTTATCTCTGTTTAATCTAATTTCATACAACAATTTTAATTAAAACCTATTTTCTTCTCATGCATTCTTAGGTCGATTATATGACTATTATTTGAATGGTCAAGGTAAAAAAAAAAGATTGGAATTGTTGGGAGATTTGGCATTTAATTGCTAAATTATTTGCGGCATGACTCGAAAAAGTCAAATGGTAATGGACGAATGATTTGTTCAAATAACTATTTGGGACTGAGAAAATTCCATTTATACACACGAGGGCAGAGTCTATCGATTAACGGGGCCAGGACCTCCCAAGGTTCCGGCCAACCTATAGATTGCAATTTTTTCCTCTTGAAATATTCTTAAAAAACTATAAGTACACATACTTTAATACTTTATTCAATGTAGAAATAAAGTTTTTGGTAGAGATATTGCGTTTTGGGTCTTTCGTTCAAAGGTTCAAGCCTAATGTTGCATTTTAATTATTTTTTTCTTTTTAGGGCACCATATGTTATTTACTTCAACAAAAAAATTAATGATCCTTTGAAATTTTTTAATGTTATAGTAATAAGTGTGAAGTACATGAGCATAATATGTATATAACAATCTAGCTAATAACGATGTATGAATTCAAGTTAGTTTATAATCCAGAGATGACTAAATCGCTAATTTTTGGGGTTTCGTTTTACTTGGGAAAAAATTCAATAAAACATATATAGCTCTTTTTAACTTGAAGTTGTACAATTAAATCAACATTATAAAATAGCAAAAATAAATAAATATTCCAAAATGCTTATAAAAAAACATTTGATAATATTTTTTCACTATGAATATGTTGTTATGTTAGAGAAAATATGGTATGTCCCTTTTATAAGAATTTTTTTGGCTCCACCCTGTGTGCCATGCTGTAACGTTAAACGTGGGAAAATTTAAAATAATTATTTTAAATTTTGAAATGTTAATTTCTTTAAATCTTTTTTTAAAAAATTCTAAAGTTGTAAAAAGACTTTTATAAACGATTATGGTATTTAAGTATTATTGTAATTAGTTTTGTTGACTCTAGATTGTAAAGAATGTATTATAGTGAAAAGTTCAATTGTGTGAGGGTTTAAATGCAAATGGGTGAGCAAGTAGGATTAAGGTTACTTTAAACCTCATATACATCACACCTTGAGGTGCACCCTTCCCTCATGACATCTCACCGTACCAACAAAAACACCACACTTATATTATTTCCTACATTTTAAACTGAACAAAACCTTTCTCACATAAGTCATCATCTTTTTCCTCTAAGTCCTTCACTAGTACATGGAAAAGACTGGAGTTTTCATGTATTTTGGTTCAAATCACTCAAGCTAGAACTCATCAACTCTTTGTTCACATCTTAGTGCTTAGAATTCTGAGGAATTCTTCAAATCGGGTAAAAGTCCAACTTTTCAGGTTTTATATGAGTTCATGTACCAAAGTATGTATACGATGTCGGAAAAATATGACTTAGTTTAGACTTTTAGCCTCTGTTAGTATTTGCTATAGTTATATTATTCTCAAAATAAATCTAACAGTACTGTACAATGGTGTTAGAATCTAGAATGCCCCCTAGAAAACCGGACCTAATTACCTACAGTTCAACAGTCGGAATCCCTTATTTTCCCGCTACCGCCGTTTTTATGGTAGAGTTGGGTGTTCAATTTGGGTAGGTATCTTTCTGTAGGCTATCTAAGGTCTCTGATATATTTTGATTTTTCTTACATAGTCTGTATAAAAATCTGGTAGCTAATTGCTTTACTTTTTATGATATTTTAACGTATGATACGGACATTTCGTATCACGTTTTTGTGTTTTCTCAAAATACGACGATTCGAGATAGCTCTAATTAGCTTTGGGTCTGTATAGCACACGATATTCAAACGTCTCACGTTACGTAAGTTAGTTCACTTAGAATTTACTTATTCGTCGTGTCAGAAATTAGTCGTTTATATACGAAAGTTTTATTTCAATGTTAGGTTTGACCGAGAGAACTTCAAAAGCAGGGAGAAAGGGAAAAGGTGTGATGGGATCCGAGTAGATCACTACTTGTTCTGGTGAGTAGACTAAATATCTATCGGGGACATTGTATGGATGGCGTATAGCGTCCGAAACCAGAAATTTTCTTATAATCGTTTTCCATTCATGTTGTTTGCATAGTTAGACCTAGAATTGCATGGTATGCATTCATACATATTAATCGCTATTTCTTAACAGTTGCTAAGACACTTGCACTATTACCGATAAATTATGTTGCACTTGCACATACTAACATGCTACACTACACCGCATCGGTAATTAACATGTCACGTACACACCTAGAACTTGCCATGTCACCTATAATCTATTATGCATTGCTAGTATTATTAATAATTGTTGTCACGTAGCATTGCTATTGTTTTGATACATATCGTATCTCATTGTCATTATTATTACTTATATAATGAAATATTAAATTTATGAGATTTCCTTTATTTTTAGTTTTTATTCAATATATGATATAGTTGGTACGACTTAAATTAGTTATAATTTTACGGGTCTTCGTTATTTATATGATATGTCCACTATGAGTTGCTGTTTTTTTTATTTGGTTTTATTCCGAACAGAACGGGGGAGCTATACGGTTGCGGATTTTTACGTTATCTAGACTGAGTGGGGGAGTATACAGTCGGATACATGGTGGACCCAGTTGAGACCGGGGGGCAGAAAAGCCGCGTTAGAGGCGAAGAGCCTAGCGAGGACACTCGATACCGGAGATAGTTTGAGAAACACGGTGGATATCCAGAGAATACCGACCGATATTGTTGGTTGTCAAGATCGTTTGGGGAATGATGCCTGCTGGAACAGAAGATTTGTGTCGATATTTAACACTGGATTTGTGGATCATTTATGAATATGACTAAAATTTTGGAATACTTGATAAAAATTTTGTTTTCTTCTATATAGGCACTATAGTGATATATTCATGTTTTACATACTATGACATATCATAACTACCTGATGCATAGGTTTAGTTGCTATTTCGTTTATGCATATGTTCAGTTGATAAAACTGCACTTTTAATATGACATTTTTTTCCTAATATTTTTATATAATAAAAAGTGTTTATTATAAATATGAAACATATGAGGGTTTATCTGCAAAATATCTATTATCATATGTTTCTATATTATAATTAACATTATAAAGGAAAATGTAAGCATATGATATCCATGTATTATTTGGTCCATTTAAATATGCTTATCTTATTAAATACATTTGACCAATTCTCTTAAAACTATAATATCATGATAAATGGTTAAGATAATCTCTCAATAAAAACAAATTCTACTAACATTATTTATTGAGTTATTGTGCAGAATTTATATCAGGACTAAAATCAAGGAAAATTCGAGTTGGCGAGAACAAACCTGCCTAAATAGGAAAGTAAACTGAAGAAATCAATTCTGGCAGAGACTTACAGAAGATTTTCAGTTTCCGGATATTAAAACAGTCTACATGTGTCACCAGAAGAAGCCACCAGAGAAATGAACCCATGATCCTCCTAATCCACCGTGGATCCGCGACCAAACCCACCTATTGGCCGCAGTTCCGCCGTATATCTGAAGAGTTGGGATTCTGGATTTTTTGGGTAGGATCTCAACAGCTAGTTACTTTATTAAGAAACTAAAAATTCTGGCTCTATGACTATAAATAAGAACCGAGAGTCTCTTGAAAAATTTATCAAACTGACGCGATCACGAAGTCCACGATGGCTCAAGAATCCTGGTTGATCATCAACAGTTCATCTATCTCCTTAGAAGAGATCGAGAAGCAAACTAGTATTTTGTAATCATTTTCTAAGGTTACAAAGTGTAATTGATCTTGTTGATTATTAAAGGTAGTTGTTTTCTTATTTTATTTCTTTGTAGTTTTATATTATGTTTGTCCTCTCTATCTTTTCTTCTCCCAACATGCGCGAGTAATTCTCCGCTTGTTAGGGTTCATAGGATTAGGGTAGATTATTGGATGATGAAGATCCTTAAACTATTTTTAAATCCTATAAAGTTTATAAATTTTATCAAAAGAATAGTTAACATCCTACCACGGCACATTATCAATTCATTGATTGTCACAACCACAATTAAAGACTAGATTAACAATTGTTTTGGTAAAAGCTAGACATGAACGGAGATCCATAGTAAGATAGGGGTTAAGAGTGGGAACCTTATTCCCTCTAGGAACCCTAATCTATATGCATCACTGTCAATCTTGTTTTAAATCTATTAAAGGATAAAAGGAATAATCTTTAATTAATCATCCATGACCACTAAATCTTAATGAACCCTACAAACCCCCGCTTCTACTAAAAAACTTACATCCGTAGTTAATCTAGATCCATATCCTGCATCCATGTTTGACTTAGATCTAGAAGCTACAACCATTCTTCCACATTCATTATTCTTCCTCCTTTCTTTCTCAACACATCTAAAGTAAGATTAAAAGATTCAACGTTTCCCTGAGGACGACCCGTACTCATCTCGGTCTAGCTACACGCGACGCCGTGCTGATTGCGGTTACTACCACACTCTTCTCTAAAACATCGATCAATCAAATGGCGCCGTTTCCGGAGATACGTGCGTAATTTATTTTTCTTATTATTCTTGTTGAATTCTTATTCGATTCATATCATAAACAAACCAAACTGCAAATTGTATATTTAACGATTGTTGTGTGAATTTTGCAAGGGGATTTGGAGTTACAGACTTGAGGACACAGAGAGCCAGAGACATTCATCAAGATCCAGAGGAGCACAGGAGGCCACTTAGCAAAACACATCACGAGATACCTCTTTCTCGCGGCGGATCCACGAAAAAAGGCCAAATAGCGGCGGAAGCGCGACGCAAGAGAGGAATTAGGGTTCCAAACTTCTCTTGTAAATTTCTCAACTCTTTCTCTCTCCTCCGAAATCCAATAAAATATCTTTTCTGCAGGATTCTTTGCAAAATATCGCCGCTCAAAAATATTTTTGCAAAGTTTTGTACTTGGTTTGTTTATTCATATTTTAATACGGATTTTAAGGGGCAAGACACAAATTCAGATTAGGTGGGGATTTTATCACCCTTCCTAAACCCCACAAATCACAAACCGAGCATCTGCATCAACCCTAAATTGGTTTAAAAAATATCTTGATAAGGCTCTAAGGACTGTCGCTCTTAATAATGACAGAAGAAGGTCATGGGTAATCTATCGCTTATCCACATTACTTTTGTGGTGCGTAGGCAAGTGTGTCTAAGGAAAATGGTTACTTAATTAGGCCCGCTATTTTCGGTGATTCGTATAGCGGATACCTCCTACTTACCTGGCATTTACCTGGACACAAGAGTAGTAAAGAGGTGGTAGAGGATTGATCCTACCACTTGTCCTTTGGAAGTCTAGAAGCGTTCTAGAAACTTGACCTAGGTAATCTTAGTTCTAGGGTTATTTGTGCATTTTTTTGTGATTTGTCTTAAGTCCCACTTTTTAAAAAACAAATCATTTTTAAATCACACACACGCTGCTACTTGCGCTAAACCCGCTTAGTGCATGCTTGGCTAGACACGGGATTCTAGTGCCCGTCTTGTCCGCATTCCTGCTATCGACTCTGAAGTCGGTGCTTCTTCATCTTCTTTTCCTCCACCATCCACCACAACGACTAAGATGGACGGTACTCTATCAAATTATAACACCACACTGCCATCGCCCGTAAGTGAGCAGAATCCACCGCGTATCTCTCTCCAAGAGAGATGCTATCCTATCCGTGGTCCCCTTCCTACTTGTCTATCCATTCCACCAGCCAACGGGGGTAATTTTGAAATTAAACCCCACTACATCAATCTGTTGCCCAAATTTCACGGGCTTGAGTCTGAAGACACATATGTTTTCATCACTAAATTCGAAAACGTATGCGTAATGATGGGTACCTCACAACTGTCCGTAGATGCTATGCGCTTGCGTCTTCTCCTATTCACTTTGTTTGACTTAGCAGAAAAATGGTTTTATAATACTTCCGCACACTCTATTGCCAATTGGGATGAATTCGTGATAGCATTCCTTAAGAAATTTTACCCAAATCATAAGACCGCCTGTGTTAGGAGCGAGATCAACCAGTTTACCCAGCTTCCCAATGAATCATTTTGGAAGTGCTTTGAACGTTTTAAGGATCTGTTTGTCCAATGTCCTCATCATGGAATACATAGATGGGATTTGTGCCGAATTAAATATGAGGGCATTAATCCAAAGACAAAGCAGATGCTTGAAACCATGTGTCAATACAATTTCATGTCCAAAGACGATGGTGAAGCCTGTAAATATCTAGAAGATCTCGCTGAGAACACTTTGCAGTGGAAAAGCGTTAGACCGCCTTCATCTAGGGGAGGTATTCATCAGATCGATGTTTCCATCGCAGTAAAAGCCAAAATGGCAGCGATACAAAAGAAACTCGACTCTATTGAGAACAAATTCTCATCAGTCTCCCTAAACCAGGTAACCCTTCCCAAAACCGTGTGTGGTTGTTGTTCCGATCCATCACACTTGATGGAAGAATGTCCTATGAATACACCGTTTCAAGGTCACAAGCAAACTAATGCTGCTTTTCAGCAGCGATCTAGAAACGATCCTTATTCTTCCACATACAATCAGGGATGGAGGAATCATCCTAACTTTGCTTGGAACCAAAACCAACCCCTAAATCAAAATCAGTTCCAAACCAATTACCAAAGACCTCCTCCACAGCAATAGCAACCACCACCACAGAGTCAGCACCCCTTTCGATCGCAACCTTTTCAAAATCCGGCCAACACTTCTGCACCGCAATTGGCCGGAACCGATAACTCCTCGTCACTCGCACAAACTTTGGATTTGTTTATGAAACATTCCATCCAAATGTCGGCTGATATGAGGTCTTCTATTGGTACCATAAAGAAAGACTCCGCCTCCCACGGTGAGAACATTAAATCAATAGAAGCCCAAATTGCACAGTTGAATGCCGCGATGAGTGCGAGAGAAAAAGAGAAACTCCCATCTCAAACCCTACCGAATCCTGGCCACTCACAAAATCATAATGTGAGTGTTGTTACTACGTTGAGATCGGAAAGAGTGCTGGATAACTGAGTGGGTGAACAAGTTGATGACGTTAGTGATACCAATGATACCCTCGCTTCTACTTCATCCCCTAATTCGTCTAGTCTCCCACCTACTTCCGAGCCTATTCTACGTTTTCCCCAAGGCTCGAACACATTGCCCAATCTATCTAAGACGATTCCCACTCCAATTCTGGGATCGAATCCTTCCCCACAATCTTCTCTACAAATGTTGGACCCAAAACTTATTGATAAAGCTCCATTTCCAAACAGATTAAGGGCCAACATGTTGGAGATAGTGCCCTCAGAGTCAATTATTGGATCACAGGCACGTGATTGCAATGATTGAGGGAGGACCTATCCCGGTACGACAGTCTTACTCGAGATGATAGTATGCTATCTGGTTTACCTTTATCATCGTGTACTGCTTTAGGTGACCTGACATGTCACTATTGCACGTTGATAGAGCCCCTAGGATTCTTGCTTGACTGCCGGCAGTATGAGGGCGATCATATAAGTGAGAGCTGGAGTCTACAAGCATATCCTTAAAAGGTCCCTAGTCGTGGGAGTTTCGAGACAGGGCATCGATTCTCCAGAGTAGACTAGTGTATACAGTCGAGACCCCGACGAGGGGCGGTGGCCGGTCTCACAAGCCACTGGTGTCAGTTTGTTCACCTAAGATGTATACAGGTGCTCATTGGGTTATGAGTACACCGGACAGGACTCGCCGGGAACATGCTAGTTGGTCTTATACCTGACGTCAGATAGCAGTTCCCAGGTGACATGTGTACAGGTTAGTTCATCGACCTGGGGATCGTCATTTGTCTCGTGTGAGTTCCTACTGTACTTTGATTACTACCCTACCACGTCTCAAAGGAGTCGTGCAAACAGGTTTTAGTTGGGTACAGTCCCGAGCCACATGGAGGCAGTGAGCGGATCTTCGGGGGTTCGTCTCTCCCGGTATTGGGGGTGAGGTCGCACTGTGTCTAGGAGAGCCATTACACGAAGTCCTTGGCCAAGGCAGGAGATTTACTGGTAGGTATTCCAGTAGTATCTCAGGGTGTTCTGGGCAACACTCCGACACGACTTATACCGTTTTTGGGGGTCAGACTTTTACCAACCCCCTAGGCCCGACATGCGATGCTCATAGACGAACGGACCGGACTGTACGGATATTGTCACTGACAGGCTCAGTAGGGTGGAAGGATGAGTTCGCTCATCGACGTCCCTTTTGGTCAATAGCTGGTGGCCCGTTACGTATTGGCTTATACTTCTGACGTGCTAGTGGTTAAATCCACAGCCATAGTATTGACGAGTCTTTAGAGTCCACCACACTTTCAGTTACTCAGCTTTCGGGCGAAACGCTGTAGAGGCCGTATGGAGATATGGCAGGGTTCGATCAGATACGTGCGGTATTGAACGGATCGTGATCGGACGGTTTTTACTAGCCGGCTTTGGCTTAAGCCGGATCTTAGTATTTGATTGTGTAGTTTTGTCTCTTTGCATTTGTATTTCGGTCGGAATACAAATGCGGGTGTGTATGCACAGTATCGGGGTTTTCCTGTAATTTTTTATGGGACCAGTTTTCTGGGGTTGCCAGTTTGCATTCCGTTCCGGCCGGTTTTCTCTTTTTCCTTCCCGGCCGGACTTTTCGTTGGAGGGTGTTAATTGCAAGTTTGCAATTAACACTTTGTGGAGGGGTTTATTGCATAAGTTTTGATATGATAGCATCTTTGCTCCATGATGCATTAATTTAGACATGATAGAGTATGGGTTTTTGATGGATAAGATGGGGGGCCGGCCACTGTTAGGAGTGAGGTATAATTTGGTGAGATTTTTCCTTCTTATAAATTTCGTGGGCCCCCTCCCCCATGTGTGCTGGAATTGTTTTTGATGGATTGATGAATTAATATTTATATTGATTGCAATGTGTTTAAAATGAGGGTGCTGGAGTGGAACATGATGAGATGAGGATTAATTTATTAGAGCTTGATACATTCCTTTCCAGTGAGGCTTTGCTTCATTTTTCTGCAAGCACAAAGGCTTGGCCGAGCTCATTTGCTGATGATGCTCATTCCTTTTGAGAGCATGCTCCATTCTTCATCAAGATTTGATCTATGATTATTCTTGCAAAAATTCTTCCATACATGGCAACCCCTTAAACCCCAAAGAGACAAGTTTCCACACTAGACTACAGCATCTCTTGGACGCGTCGGCTAGCCAACTTCGCGCCCGAGTTGCCTCGGTCAAGAGGTGGGAGCCCGTAAAAGAAACAGGCGATGTGGTGCCCTTCCGGCGAGGAGGCGACGACCGGAGTTTCCGCGAGGAGATAGGAGTGGAGATGAAGACCGGAGGACTCGGATCAGTCGGTATATCTCTAACCCGTCTTGTAGTTAGCTAGACCTAGTTTAATGGTTCGATCCGGGGTTTAGTGCGCGGTGGTGCCGGTTTGCAAAGTCCGCAAAATTAAAGTTTATCACCGCTTCCGCATTTGGCCGTCGGATTGACGGCCGGGGCGCCGCCGTGCACTTACAGTGGTATCAGAGCCTCGCCATTAACTTCGTCTAGCTTCGTTTGATGTGTTTTGCATTTCCGATCGACCAAAATTCCAAAATCTACATTTTTGCTAGCGACAGTTTTCTGTAGAAATTTTTTGGTCTCCAAAATTTTTTCAGGTTGTATAAAAGTACTGTGCTAGAAGACCTAAGACTACTGTAGAAATTCGAGACACTGATCTTTTCAGAGGAGCGCGGAACCGCGGCAAAACCCTACTTGTTGCCGCGGTTCCGCCGCAGTATTGATGGATCAGTGTGTACAATTTTTCCAGTAGGCCTTTTGGGTGAAAATTGGGGTTTTGGAATATTAATATTGGGCCCAGAATTTCTTGATCTGCTACAGTATTGCTTGGGGGCCCACTTGTTAAAATTTGATTGATCGGATATTTTAAACACATTTTTCACAGTATTTACATTATATCTGCGACCGTGAATGTCACTCGATCGGTAAATCCGGTCTAACTGCTATAGCCCGGTTAGACGGATTTGCGAACGTGACTTTCACGTTGATGTTCTGTGTTTTTGCTGTGATGTTGCGGATCGGTCGTGGGGATAGCCTGGATGCAAGGCTAGTACAGTTTTGTTTATATATGTACATTTGATATTGCGGGGCGAGCGTCCGACATGTGGACTGCCGTCACTGCCTGTTTGTATTATTCTTTTGGGGCACGACCAGGTTGCGGTCGATGTACCCATTGTATGTATATTTTACTTTCTGTATTAGGATTGCCCCGCGGTGGAGTGCACGGATAGCCGGGTTCTGGAGGGCAACAAGCCCGCATCTTATGGCATTGAGACGGAAGGGGCTTTACTCTAGGATTGGCGGGCTATTCGCCGCACTCGTAGGGGGTACAGGTTGACCCAGGAAGGGTGCCCAAGTTACCGGATTCCGTGAAGTGCTGGGTGGTCCATTCACGGCGCTGAAGGGGGCTGCCTCGCTTTAGGTTTTGGCGGGTGACTTGCCGCGCCCGTAGGGGTCTAGGATTTCATTGCACAGGCTATCCACACGACCAGGGGAACGTCGGGTTTCAGTAGTGGCTCTGTGAAACCCGGGGATCCCAGATATCTGTATTGTTCTGTGATGCTGTATATTTCTGTGATGTTGCATTTTATTCACGCCTTGAGCGAAATACTATATATTGGTATATATATTAGTAGATGTTGTATATGTTTTTCATCCGCGGTAGTCCAGTCCCCGCTCTGCCGTTAGTTAGCTAACCTAACGGGTGATGACGGGACCCAGTGGCGAATGCGGATGGCATATACGTACGTCAGTATATTTTCGTTCTTTGTGGTGTGATCAATTGATGGGACTGCATTGATTCGGATCAATGCAAGTTAAAACAAACCTATTCTGATGTTGTTGGAACACTTTTCAAAAAGCTGTTATTGCAAGGACGTTCACTTTTGTTTTGCATCGTGGTATTCATTTGGAATATCCTGCTCCTCAGTCGACGAGGCAAGGGCCGAGATCCCTTCACCGGGAGTGACCCCTTGGACAGAAATTTTGCATCAGGGCATTAACTTCACTATAGCCGATTACTTTTGCTTTGCACCGTGGTATTCAGTTGGAATATCCTGCACCCCATTCTACGGGGAAAGAGCCGAGATCCCTTCACCGGGAGTGACCTCTTTAGTAAAGGTTTTCGTCACTATATTTTCTAAAAAGCTATCCGTTCCTTCAACGATATCAAGTTCATTACGTTAAAGGTTTTCGCCAGAAACCATTCGTAGCCCTCCGTCGTTTCATATGGATAGTCAATAGTATTCAAGCTGTGTATGTTGGCCAAAGTCAAGGCACAGTGTTTGGTAGCTGTTGGTTATTCATATGCAGCATAGATAGATGCGTTGGTTGAGGCAGTCGTATAGCCTTGTTGGCCAAAGTCAAGGGCTTGTACGGGTGGGCTCAAATTAACCTGGAGAATGAAGGGCAGAACTTGACATGTGACTTATGATTTGTTGGCCAAAGTCAAGGTCATAAGAGCATGGGGTAAAAATCCACATCGGGAGTTTCAAAAGAACTGAAACTTGCCAGATATGCGCATACCTTCTGGAGTGTTATAGCGTGAGCGGATTCCGTCACGTTATCATGCGATGATAGTTGGATCCCGATTCCCACTGATGAGTTGGTTTACTCCTCGGGTGACCCCGACTAATTCTTCTTTTAGGTTTGGAGGGGAATTTGAGGTACAGTGGGAGGTTTCCAGATTAGATAAATTGGTAACCATTCTGATCTAGGTTAGAGTGCACGCTGAGTGTTTCTTTTCTCTCTCTTTGGCAGCGACCATTGACCCGACCCTAAGACTATGACTCAGAGACCAAGTTAACCGAACCTTCTTTACACTGGCTTTTGGATTATCAGAGTTGCAGACCTCATTGCCACTCCTACTTTTACCCTTTTCTCCAGGACACCCCGTATTACTGCGAACGTCCACTTCCATTGGACAAAACCATCGTATGCTTAGATACGAACTCGAAGGAATTCGAGGATGGTTTCCGGTTCTGGAGAAAACGGATAGGACTATTCAGTTGTCTTTTCCTTCTACCTTCTCTCAGGTTGCGAGTACTCCTTGGTTTAGGAGATAGTACACCTATTATGCAAATTGGATAGTCTTCTTCCAAACCTTAGGCTGGTGCCGAACGGTGGGGAATGAAGAAAACCAATTAGCATAACGATGGTGTGCAGAAGGTATTAAGTTAAGACAAAGCAAGGGATTAGTAAGAGGGCAAAGTAAATTGCGACTGATATTCACGACCAAACCAAGTATTTCATTACCACTCCCACATCACCTTTGTATTTCTCCAGGACACTCCGTATCACTACGAAGATCTACAGTTATTTGGATATTCCATCATATGGTTACATACGAACTCGAAAGGAACTTGTTCCAGTTCGGGGATGGATTCTGGTTCAGGAGAAATAAGAATAAGTTTTATTCGGTTGTCTTTTATCTTCACCTTCTCTCGCATTGCGAGTGCTCCTAGGATTAGGACAGTACACCCATTATGCTTATTGGATAGTCTTCTTCTAAACCATAGGCTGGTGCCGAACGGTAGGGAAGGAAGAAAACCATTTGGCCTAAGGGGTGTGCAGAAAGTAATGACTAAAGACATATAAAGGGATTTGGAGAGGTGGCAAAGAATTATACGGTTATAGTTGTGAATCTGGATAATGGTAGAGGCATTACTAGGAATACCAGGATACCCCATCGAAACATTTCAATGTTTCAGTTTCACTGTATACTGTTAAAAGAAATCTGATTTCCCAATTAACACTTGCTCCAGGGTATGTATTTACCAGGTATGATTCTCACATCTGTATGGTTTTACAGATGTTGAGTGGGAGTAAGTTATTGGGAATTGGGTGATCATCCTCATTATATCGGGATTCATTGTAATCGGTGATATTTGAGGAGATCACCTGGGCTGTTTGCCGGTCGGCGAATATTTGGTTTTGAATATCCGCTGTTGTGCACCAATTTCAAATTGATATATCTGTACGTCTATTTTCATAGAGTGAGATATACCTTTTGATATTATGTCGATGACATTTACCTATATCAGTGGATGGTTAGGTAAGGAGCATTAAACAGCGGTGTAATTCTTCTTAACCATAAGTACAGTTTTCAACCTACGACACACAGTGAAAGAGTTGTTAGACTCAGCGGACTTATACAGAGTATTGTATGTTGTCCAGTGTCCATTAGGACAGAGGGATTGGTCCTCATACTATATTCTGTTTACTTTTAACTTCTCTAGTTCTTAGACATGTGTTTCGTAGAAACACAGGGTCTAAGTTTTGAGGAGTTATAGGTATTTGAATAGAGTAGAGAACCAGGTATAGCAAGTATCGGGATTCTTCAAAGTGATCGAAGATGTAGATACTTGTGTATGGTATTCAGTTGATAGTAATGATAAAGAGAAATTGCTTCTCTTTCAGGTTACTCATAATTGGAAGCATTCCTAAGTTGAGTAACGCTGATCGGCCTCTCTCCATTTAGTTGACATGCACTGGAGATAGCTGTATGATTTGAATCTGGTTCAATTAAATCAGTGCCTCTGGTTCTATATTGGATATAGTACAGTTCATATCTTAACATTGTTAAGGTACGGGGAGTTGTCCGGCTTATGATTAAAACCAGACTCTGGATAACTCAAGGCACGTTTCTGTAATGGCTGTTTGTGGGTTGACCCAGGCTATAAAGAGGGTTAATTTTCTACCATCTGGCAGATCAATAGAAATATTTTTCTAGACTTGCCACAGTTTTATTAAAATGGATTTTTTCAAAAACAGTAGTGGGAGTATGGTAGAACTGGAAGTGATTCCAGAACCGCAAACGATTACTGAAGATTTGATAAGGAACCTAAAGATTCAATCTGATTTGACATTCCATTGGCCACTCCGCAGATAAGGTGGGTAACTTCAGGCACCCGAGAGGTACTCCGGTAGCCTCAAGGACGGTGACAGGGAAGTTCTTGTTTACCCACACTTGCCATTGTTGTTGTTCCAGGCTACGCGACCCGGCAGGAGGATGAGTATAGCGTCATTCTAAACTAGCTTTAGAAGTGCACATCTATATGACTCTGCCAGAGGGTTGTCGTAGTCAGTGGGAGCAGCGGAAGCATTGGTGGACATCAGGCTTATGTCTATTTATAGACTAAAGCAGATACAGCGGAGATAGATCATCTATTTCTGATGTGACAGTCATAGGTTTGACGTCATCAGAATAGGGGATGGATCTGTTGAGAAGGTAGTAGGGTGTGATGTCATAGTATTTGATGACATACACAAAGTAGGAAAGGAAACTCCTATACTACGATCGGTTATTCTTTGGTTGTCACACAGTGGTTTCTCCACAAGGGACTTGGACATTATATCAGACATACTGGTTACTAGATCTATAGTTTTAGATCTAGAGTTGGGTGGTTTCCCAATCAGGGTACTTCGACAACATTCTAAGAGTATTTAGAATGGACGACTCCTGGCACGGTAGTGTACCTGCAGGTGATGGAGTCACCCTCTCTAAAGGTGTCTTATAGACTAAAGTAGAGAGGGATGCGCATGATTGGCAGATCACTTGCTTAGGCAATTGAGTCAATCATGAGATGTCAAGTACCACACCAGATGTTGTTCTTGCAGTAGGTGCAATAAGTTGATATTGATCCAATCCTGGAGAAACAGTCGGAAGCAGTTTTAGAACGTAAGTGGATGTTCTAGGGATATGATAACGACAGCCTCATTTGAGAGACAGTTATCATTCCAGGCTTCCAAGGTGACATGGACGACAAGGAGGTTGTCAGAGTTATAGTTTTTCTTCTGACGAGGGGCAGTATTTTGGACAGGTGATCCAAGGAAATACTGAGGGTGGCATGGCGCAGGATACTGATTAAGTTCAGTTGACGATACAGTCTAAGAAGTTTGGATTTGGAGTTCATTTATGAGCTCGGTCCCATCAGACATCCAGACACTCTAAGACAGGTATTGCTCATTTCGGGAGATGGATTTCTCTGCGAACTTGAGATATAGAGAGACATAGAAAGAAACTTCAGAGCGGATCCACTCGCTGAGGCTATTTCTCGAACGCAATAGTTTCGCAAACAGGCTTTTTGCGACTGACTAGTAGAGGAGTTGGGTGTTCGGTATCACACGGGCTGTGAGTATGCGACATCGCAATAATTAGCCTTGAGTGCAAGTGGGAGATTGTTGGAGATAGTGCCCTCAGAGTCAATTATTGGATCACAGGCACGTGATTGCAATGATTGAGGGAGGACCTATCCCGGTACGACAGTCTTACTCGAGATGATAGTATGCTATCTGGTTTACCTTTATCATCGTGTACTGCTTTAGGTGACCTGACATGTCACTATTGCACGTTGATAGAGCCCCTAGGATTCTTGCTTGACTGCCGGCAGTATGAGGGCGATCATATAAGTGAGAGCTGGAGTCTACAAGCATATCCTTAAAAGGTCCCTAGTCGTGGGAGTTTCGAGACAGGGCATCGATTCTCCAGAGTAGACTAGTGTATACAGTCGAGACCCCGACGAGGGGCGGTGGCCGGTCTCACAAGCCACTGGTGTCAGTTGGTTCACCTAAGATGTATACAGGTGCTCATTGGGTTATGAGTACACCGGACAGGACTCGCCGGGAACATGCTAGTTGGTCTTATACCTGACGTCAGATAGCAGTTCCCAGGTGACATGTGTACAGGTTAGTTCATCGACCTGGGGATCGTCATTTGTCTCGTGTGAGTTCCCACTGTACTTTGATTACTACCCTACCACGTCTCAAAGGAGTCGTGCAAACAGGTTTTAGTTGGGTACAGTCCCGAGCCACATGGAGGCAGTGAGTGGATCTTCGGGGGTTCGTCTCTCCCGGTATTGGGGGTGAGGTCGCACCGTGTCTAGGAGAGCCATTACACGAAGTCCTTGGCCAAGGCAGGAGATTTACTGGTAGGTATTCCAGTAGTATCTCAGGGTGTTCTGGGCTACACTCCGACATGACTTGTACCGCTTTTGGGGGTCTGACTTTTACCAACCCCCTAGGCCCGACATGCGATGCTCATAGACGAACGGACCGGACTGTATGGATATTGTCACTGACAGGCTCAGTAGGGTGGCAGGATGAGTTCGCTCATCGACGTCCCTTTTGGTCAATAGCTGGTGGCCCGTTACGTATTGGCTTATATCTCTGACGTGCTAGTGGTTAAATCCACAGCCATAGTATTGACGAGTCTTTAGAGTCCACCACACTTTCAGTTACTCAGCTTTCGGGCGAAACGCTGTAGAGGCCATATGGAGATATGGCAGGGTTCGATCAGATACGTGCGGTATTGCACGGATCGTGATCGGACGGTTTTTACTAGCCGGCTTTGGCTTAAGCCGGATCTTAGTATTTGATTGTGTAGTTTTGTCTCTTTGCATTTGTATTTCGGTCGGAATACAAATGCGGGTGTGTATGCACAGTATCGGGGTTTTCCTGTAATTTTTTATGGGACCAGTTTTCTGGGGTTGCCAGTTTGCATTCCGTTCCGGCCGGTTTTCTCTTTTTCCTTCCCGGTCGGACTTTTCGTTGGAGGGTGTTAATTGCAAGTTTGCAATTAACACTTTGTGGAGGGGTTTATTGCATAAGTTTTGATATGATAGCATCTTTGCTCCATGATGCATTAATTTAGACATGATAGAGTATGGGTTTGTGATGGATAAGATGAGGGGCCGGCCACTGTTAGGAGTGAGGTATAATTTGGTGAGATTCTTCTTATAAATTTCGTGGGCCCCCTCCCCCATGTGTGCTGGAATTGTTTTTGATGGATTGATGAATTAATATTTATATTGATTGCAATGTGTTTAAAATGAGGGTGCTGGAGTGGAACGGGATGAGATGAGGATTAATTTATTAGAGCTTGATACATTCCTTTCCAGTGAGGCTTTGCTTCATTTTTCTGCAAGCACAAAGGCTTGGCCGAGCTCATTTGCTGATGATGCTCATTCCTTTTGAGAGCATGCTCCATTCTTCATCAAGATTTGATCCATGATTATTCTTGCAAAAATTCTTCTATACATGGCAACCCCTTAAACCCCAAAGAGACAAGTTTCCACACTAGTCTACAGCATCTCTTGGACGCGTCGGCTAGCCAACTTCGCGCCCGAGTTGCCTCGGTCAAGAGGTGGGAGCCCGTAAAAGAAACAGGCGATGTGGTGCCCTTCCGGCGAGGAGGCGACGACCGGAGTTTCCGCGAGGAGATAGGAGTGGAGATGAAGACCGGAGGACTCGGATCAGTCGGTATATCTCTAACCCGTCTTGTAGTTAGCTAGACCTAGTTTAATGGTTCGATCCGGGGTTTAGTGCGCGGTGGTGCCGGTTTGCAAAGTCCGCAAAATTAAAGTTTATCACCGCTTCCGCATTTGGCCGTCGGATTGACGGCCGGGGCGCCGCCGTGCACTTACACAACAGACCTAACCCGCAAATGGAGAAAATTGTGGAAATGTTTAAGTAAGTGAACGTAAATATTCCTCTTCTAGATGCTATTCAACAAGTGACATCTTATGTAAGAATCCTTAAAGACTTATGCACTAGGAAGAGAAAAACTCAAGTGTCGAAAAAGTTTTCATGATGAGTAATATTAGCAGAGCTTTTACCCAGCAATTACCAAAGAAACGTAAGGACCCTGGCTGTCCTACCATCTCTATTTCTATTGAAGGTAAAAATATTAATCGTGCTTTACTCGACCTTGGCGCTAGCGTTAACTTGCTTCCCTATCCCGTCTATGAGCAGCTAGGTATATGAGAGTTGAAACCTGCCCATTGTACTCTCCAGATGGCAGACCGATCAATCACCAAACCTCGGGGTGAACTAAAGGATGTGTTAATTAAAGTCGGGGAATTCATATTCCCTGTGGACTTTATTGTTTTAGATACACAACCTGTAGCGAACCCACGCAACCAAACCCCGGTGATACTCGGTCGACCTTTCCTAGCAACTTCCAACGCTGTCATTAATTGTCGTAACGGTTCTATGACCTTATCCTTCGGGAAGATGACAATTGAGCTTAATATTTACAAGCTAGGAAGTCAACCATCTGAACCTTCTGCTCATTTGCTTGATGTCTGTTATGTCCACGAGATAGCTCCCGAAAGCTGCATGGTTGAGGAACATTGCTTTGATGATCCCGACAACATTAGCACGACGTTGTTTGACCTGGAAAATTATTATAGTGAGGATATCTTCGATGAGTCCATCCTTGAGTTTGAATCCGTTGACTTGTCACAAAAGTCAGTAGCACTTTCCGAGTCAATATCTTATGCAAGTTTTGAACCTTTTAAGAAGTCCGAGCATCATTCCCTTACCCCACCTTCTATTGTCTCTCCGCCAGTACTAGATCTCAAACCGCTACCTTCTCATCTTAAATATGCATATTTAGGTGAAAATGAGTCTTTGATCGTGATCATATCCACTTCTCTAGTTTTAGAGCAAGAGAACGCACTTTTGGCGGTATTGAGATCAAATCGGCAAGTATTTGGTTAGACAATGGCTGACATCAAAGAGATTAGTCCCTTAATTGTTGAACATTATATACATCTGATGGATGAAGCCAAACCAACCCGAGACCCACAAAGAAGGTTAAAGCCCGTTATGAAGGAGGCGGTAAAGAAAGAAATTGTCAAGTGCCTTGATAGTGGTATAATTTACCCGATATCTGATAGCCAATGGGTAAGTCCTATTCATATGATCTCTAAAAAGTCCGGCATCATGATCATAACTAATGAGGCTAATGAGTTAATCCAAATACGCACCCAAACTGGGTGGCGCGTATGTATTGATTATACGAAACTCAATGCCGCAACGAGGAAAGATCACTTCCCTCTATCTTTTATTGACCAGATGTTAGAACGATTAGCTGGACATGAATACTATTGTTTCTTAGACGGATACTCTGGCTATAACCAGGTTCCCATCGCCGAAAATGATCAAGATAAAACCACATTTACTTGTCCTTTCAGTACGTTTGCTTATAGACGCATGCCCTTTGGGTTATGCAATGCTCCAGCTATATTTCAGCGGTGTTTGATGAGGATATTCTCAGACATGGTTGAGAATTTTCTGGAGATATTTTTGGGCGATTTCTCCATATTTAGGGACTCCTTTGAGGACTGTCTTCATCATCTTGACGCGGTTCTTACGAGCTGTAAGGATAAGAACTTAATTTTGAATTGGGAAAAATGCCATTTTATGGTCCAAGAAGGTATTGTGCTTGGACATATAATTTCAGAAATAGGCATTGAGGTAGACAGAGCTAAAATTGATGTCATCCATAACCTCCTTCATCCGAAATGAGTCAAAGATATATGATCCTTCCTTAGTCATGCAGAATTTTATAGGAGATTCATTAAGGACTTTAGCAAAATTGCTAGACCTTTAAGTCTTCTATTGGCCAAGGATACTACATTTCACTTCGACTCGGATTGTGAGGCTGCTTTTGAATCGCTTAAAAGCTCTCTCACTACAGCCCCCGTTTTATCATCTCCGGATTTGAACCACCCGTTCGAGCTTATGTGTGATGCATCAGATTTTGCTATTGGTGCGGTCTTATGACAGCACATTGATAAGATGCCACATGTAATTTAATATGCAAGTAGGACCTTGAACGATGCACAACCTAATTACACAACTAACGAGAAAGAACTCTTGGCAGTTGTATTTGCATTAGAAAAATTCAGGCCCTACTTGATTGGCTTGCCAATAGTGGTTTACACCGATCACTCCGCCCTACGACACCTTTTATCGAAGAAGGGTGCTAAGGCCAGGCTAATACGTTGGATCCTGTTGTTACAAGAATTTGATCTTGTCATCCGAGACACGAGTGGATGTGAAAACGTTGTAGCCGACCATCTTTCACGCATCTCTTCTTCACCAACGTTGACCGTGCCGATAAATGACTCATTTCCTGACGAACAGCTCTTGACCGTATTCTGCAAACCTTGGTTCGTGGATATTGTGAATTATCTAGCGACGGGACTTATTCCTAGCAATTGGTCGAAACAAGACAAACTTCGATTTCTATCCCAAGTAAAATACTTTTACTGGGATGAACCTTATTTGTTTAAGTATTGTTCCAATCAAATCATTCGCAGGTGTATCCCTAATGATGAATTCAAGAGTGCGTTATCATTTTGTCATTATCAGGCATGCGGCGGTCACTTTGGACCTCGAAAAACGGCGAAGAAAGTTTTGCGATGTGGCTTTTATTGGCCAATACTATTTAAAGATGCATATAATCATTGCAAAACTTGCCCGCGGTGTGAGCACTTGGGTCGGATTTCACGAAGAAATGAGATGCCGCTCCAACCTATCTTGGTTGTGGAAATATTCGATATTTGGGGTATTGATTTTATGGGCCCTTTTCCCAACTCTCTTGGGAATTTATATATCTTGTTAGCGGTTGATTACGTCTCAAAATGGGTGGAAGAAATACCGTGTCGCACTAATGATAACAAAGTTGTCATTAAGTTCCTTAAAGAAACATCTTTTCGCGATTCGGACACCTTCGCGCTATAATTAGCGATAACGGGACGCATTTCTATAATTAGTCTTTTAAGGCTTTGATACGGAAATATGCAATCAACCACAAGTTTTCTACGCCCTATCATCCCCAAACAAGAGGGCAGGCTGAGATCTCAAATAGGCAAATCAAACAAATTTTGGAAAAGACGGTTTCTAAAAACTGTAAAGATTGGTCAACCAAATTGATGGATACTCTTTGGGCATTTCGCACCGCTTATAAGACCGATCTTGGTATGTCTCCATACCACCTTGTGTTTGGGAAGGCATGCCACCTTCCTGTCGAGATCGAACATAAGGCAATGTGGGCTATTAAAAAGCTAAACTTCGATTTTGATCAAGCTAGCAGTTATCGGAAACTGCAATTGAATGAGCTAAGCGAACTCCGCGATGAAGCTTACGATAATGCTGTGATAGTAAAGAACCGGACTAAAATGTTCCACGATAAAAACCTTTTGAGAAAAACTTTCACACCGGGACAACAAGTCCTTCTTTACGATTCCCGTCTCCATCTTCATCTGGGTAAGCTTAAATCTTGTTCGAAAGAACCTTTTGTGGTGCGTTATATACACCCGCATGGGGCAGTAGAAGTTGAAAATATAAAAACGGTACAATTTTTAAAGTACATGGGCATAGATTGAAACTGTATTTTTCTGCTGACCCAACGGAGGAGCTCCTGTTTTTACAGGAGCTGCTTTATCATAACTAAATTTCCTCCGCCTCACCTCCATGTTTCAGTAACATTGTATCATCTTAAAGAATGGAGGGGAGTGAAAAAGGACTTAACTGAATATCCGTGCGTGCCAAAGAACAAGTTTGGGCTAGTCCTCATTTAACTACTATTTTACCCCTATTATTGTCTCTCCTCAAGTATACAGGTCTATGCTCTCAAAGGACAACATCAGTGAGGACATTGCTGAAAACGGGTTTGGGGGGGGGGGGTTTGTATTCACTGAATTATCTTTGGCACCGTGCATAAAATTTTTTGATAATGAAAGTTAGAAAGTGAAAATTTACATATGAAAAATAGAAATAGTTTCAGAAAAGCAAGAAAGTTAGATGTTTTCTTAAACGAAACTAGTAATAAGTAGTTATGAGCTGTTGTCCCAAGGGTTAGTAAGATGAAGGAAATTACTAATCCGAGGACAAAAATAAGTCTGAAAAATAGTCCCTATTCTTGAGACCAAACATTTGAACGTTGATACCCTACTATACGCACTTACACACATCTTGAAACTTGGGATAGTAGAGGATACCTTGAAATACTCTTGTCTAAAAGCCTTAGTATAAAAATAAATAAATAAATAAATAAATATAAGTGGTGGTAAGAAAAATGAACACTGGTTTTGTAATTACCAAGGCAGCATAAAAAATATAGCGAGGGTGCTTTATCACCTAGTGCCTTAGACCAACTGGTATGGGAGCCACTACTAAGCCTTAGGTGTTGCGAAACGAGGAATTACGCCTAAATGCGTGAGCACATTTTGTAATCGGTCGGTTAGTAGCTCATGAAGTATTAACGGTCACATGAAGAATGTGTAACCGATTTCATCTAAAATGAAGATAAACAAGAGTATGATAGCTTGAATTGAATTCTCTAAGTGTAGAATGTCTTTTACACACACGTAGGGGTATATGATCAATGTTTGAATGAAAGATAGTGTAACATTTCAGAAAAATAAAATATTATTTTTAGGATATTTTTAATTAAATAATATTATATTGAATATTTTAATATTGCGGTATAATTAAATACCGATAAATTGGGAAAAATTTAGAAAATTATGGATATTACTAAAAAGAGAGTATTTTATGTGAATTATGCAAATTATGAAAGCTTATGATTTATTTGACACTATTGTAGTTCTAATCGCGATTAAAAATCGCTAATCGCGGATTAAGCGTGTTTTGAGCACATAGCATGCACAAAGTCTTTTTTCACACTTGTGCATTTTTCTACAATGGTTTCATTTGGGTTTCCTATTCAAATTTTAATAGAATGAGAAAAGAAAAGAAAAGAAAATAGAAAAGAAATGAAAACAATATTATAAGGGTTATGGGCATGAGAGAGAAGAGAGAGTGAGGTGAGGGGTTCTTTGACCAAGCCTTCATTCTCTTCATCTTCTTCATCTTTCTCTCCCTCTTGATTCACCATGGCAGCACCTCCTCCCTCCCCCTCTTCAAGACATACCACACCATCAAAAATTCACCAAAACCCCATCTCCATTTCACAAAAATTGTGCACAAGCTCACAAGCTACACTATGGACCAAGAAAGTTCGCATTTTGGCACTGTAGAGAATTTGTGAGTGTAAAATGAGGTATATCTTTCACATTAATTATAGTATTCCCTTTTGTTTTAGCCTCTATTCAAGTTTCGTTTCAATTTCGTGTGGTTTTGTGCACTTTGGACATTTCTCGAGAGGGTTAGGGTTAAGTTGAGATTTCATGGTGAACTTGAGTGTTTTGAGTGACCTTAAACCCCCCCCCCCCGCCATAATGTTACAAACCCAGAACTTACACTAGATTAAAACTAAAACCCAAAATACGGAAAAACAGAACTTTTGATATCGGTTTGTGAACTTTGAGTGTGCAGGCAAATCTGGAATGAACTGGGATTTTTACTGGAAAAATAAACAACTCCAGAGACCAATTTAAGACCATAGGAACCCACTGTAGCAAGACGAACCACAAAGGGTGTAGGGTTCCTAGGCACACACTAGAGGTCTCACAAGGCATCAACCATGCCAATTTCAAAATTTACGGTGCCGAGAAACCCTAAACTACGGATCGTTGGCTAGATGTCTAGGCGAAAAACAAACTAGTTAACTCTTAACTATAAGATAACGGAAATACAACCTTTGTAGATCCGGTGCTCCACCTCCATAGCTCCGCAATGAGGTCTCCTCGCTGTCCAAGTCGAACCCCGGGCTCTAGCGTCGGCTTCATCGGAGAATGGACGGGCTAGGTCATCGACGACGATGCCGAAGATGATCTACGTCGAGGCATCGCTAGATCAAGCTCCATCTTCACCAAGTCCAAAAACATGTGAAGAGAACACACTCTACTACTTGGCAAGAGGTAGAGGATGAAGAAATAGGAAGTGGGTAGACTTTAGAATTGAATTTCTCACTTGTTTCATCAATCCACCATTGATGAAGTAAGGTTTCTTCATGAAGAAGAAGAAGAGGAAGAAGATGATAAGTTATGATAATTTTTCAAGAATAGAAAAGCATAATCATCCTTATCATAATCAAATCATAGTTAGGTGTAGAGAATTAACAAGGGTTAGTGAATGGTTGGGTTAAGACATGAAGACAAAATGGTCACTTAGGTCAAACCTTCATGAAGGTTCATAAACAAACAAAGAAAGCCACCATTATCTCTTCATTATTTTCTTTTGCTAAAATAAACAAAATGGATAAATAAATGAATAAATGAAGCAAAAGAAACCCTAACCATTGACCAACCATGGTTTAATCCATACACCAAACTATCATGTATCATCAAACATGATACAATCAAATGTACAAATGTATATCACATATACAATGTGCACAATCCAAGTGAGAAAATCCATTTAAAGTGAACCGATATTAGTTAATGCAAAGTAATATATCAAATATATAATTATACATTAAATCATTAAATCAACACTTGATTTAACGATCCGGTCATATCGCATATAACCGACTAATATCCAATGTATCGATTTATCGAATCAATCCTTGATTCGATAACTAGGTTATATCGCATACAACCATTCGACACATTCATCGTGAGAATAGAATACGGTATCACATACACGCATTATTCTCGGTCCCGCACATATCTCATATGCGCTCCTATTTCGTTTCGCTTGAGCCAGGAAACCTCTGTGTAGGACTCTAAAGACTCGTCAATACGCCGGCAGCAGGCAATGATCATATCAAACACCCACAAGCCGCAAGCGGTCTGCTAAACGTAACGGCCACCCGGGTATTGAGCGATCTGAAGATCGACGAGCAAGCCCGCTCACACTCCAGTGAATCCAACCAGTAACACTACCGTACAGTCCGGTCTGATCGTCTGATATGTCGCATATCTCGCCTAGGGGTGGTAAACGTCAGACCCCAATAGCTCGATAAGTCGTGTCGATATGAGGTCTATAACAATTCGAGAAACTACAGGTAACACTTACCAGTAAATCTCAGCAACCCTGGCCAGGGATTTCCTGTTATAGCCAATCAAACACAGTGCAACATCAACTCCCTATACCGGGAGAGACGAATCCCCTCCTATCGCTCATTGCCTCCATGTGACTCGGGACTGTACCCAAAAACCACCGTTTTGCACGCCCTCTTGGACGTGGTAAGATGGAAATCAAAGCACAGTGGGAACCACACAAGACTCTATGACGATCTCGGGTCAACAGACTACTCTGTACCAGTGTCACCAGAGAACTGCCATCTGACGTGAGGTATAATACCATCTGGGAGTTCTCGGCGAGTCCGTCCAGTGTACCCAGTCTCCACTGAGCACCCGTATATCATCTCCGATGTCAAACACTAATGGATATGGGATCATCCATCGCCCATCTGTATGGGTCGAGAAGGTATACGCTAGTCTACTCTGGTATATCGATGCCCCGTCTCGATACACCCACGACTAGGGACTTTCAAGGATGTACTTATGGATTACCATGTCCCCACTAGTATGATCCGCATCATAGTCCAGGTAGTCAAGCACACATCCTAAGGGCTTTACCAACATGTAACAGAGAGACAATCAGTATACACGTTAAGGTAAAGTTCAACCAGATAGCATACTATCATGTCGAGCAAGAAAGTCCTCCCTATATATGTCCCAGCATCCACTACAATATACATCCTATGTACAGTAATGGCCTCTAGGGCATACATATAACTAACAATCTCCCACTTGCACTAGGGCCATCTGTAGCAGTGGTTGTAGTATCTCATACTCAACCATCCCATAAAAATCTCTCTCTGGGAACAGGTCTTTGTGAGTGGATCCGCTGTGTTGTCCTCTTAATCTACTCTCCTAACCTCGATCACCCTGGAGATCAACTATCTCCATGATCAGGTGATACTGCCTTAGAATATGTCTGGATCACTGATGGGACCGGCGTTCTTTGGCATAAGCCACAACTCCATTGTCACACAATGGGAGGAACATAGTTCATCTCATGAACCAATATACACCCAAACAGCCTCTTTGGTAGCGATGTATCCAGCCTTTATCGTCTAGTATGTCACGGTATCTAGCTTGGAACTCTTCCAACATACCGTCCCTCCACTGAGGGTAAAGACAATGCCTGTGACTGACATTCAGTCGTCTTTATCACCCTGGAACCCTTCCAGTGATTCTCCCCAGGATCAGTTGATACCGTCTCACTACAACTAGTGAGAATCCTAACATCCATTTAGATCTATCTCATAGATCCAAAACCTAGGATTTAGTAGGTATCAATTTGATCCTATATGGAGAATCATTGTGATAAGCGGAGATTGATCGAGCGTAGCATAAGAAACTCCTTTCTTATCAAGAGTATGTCATCCACGTACTCTACGAGGATCGTCACCATATTCCCTATATACCTTTTTGTTTATACAAGGTTCATCTACCATTTTGATGATGTCAAACTCTTTGACTACTACATCAAAACAGATGTTCCAACTCCGCGATACCTGCTTTATCCAATAAAGTATCTTTTACACGTTTCCGCTGCTCCCACTGTCTACGAAGCCCTCTGGCTGTGTACTTATAGACGTTCTCTTCTAAATCATTATTTAGAAAAGAAGTCAAGACACCCAACCACCAGATATCGTAGTCATGGTATGTAGCCGTGGCAAGTAGGATCTGGATGGACTTAAGCATATGTACTGGAAAAGGTTTCATCATTATCCAGGCCTGGTCAATGACGAAAACCTTTAACAAGTCTAGTTTTGAAAGTCTCAACTTTTCCATTTACACCAAGTAATCTTCTCAAGACATACTTCCTCCTGATGGGGATTTAACCCTTCAGATATAGCAACCAAAGTCCATACTTTGTTGGTGTACATGGATTCCATCTCAGATCGCTAAGCATCCAGCCATTCTTACAGAGTCCCACTCCTGATGGCCAGCTCGAAGCTAGTTGGGTCATCATCTCATGATGCAATCCTCGCTCCCACTGTCATAGAGAAACCGAAGTATCTCTCAGGTGGGTGAGGAACCCTACTAGATCGGCGGAGAGGTTGAGGTTCGTTGGTAACTATTGAATCCTTTGGTTCTTTCAAATCATCAGCTGCAGTTTGTATAGCTGGAACATTTCCAGTTCTACATAACAGATCTTGCCTCGAGCTTGTCCGGATTTTGCTTTTAGACATAGGCCGGTCAACCCCAAATCTTAACTAGCTTAAGACATGGGCTCTTCCCTTTCCATATCACATATGAAGTGGTAGGCAACTGATTTGATTGGAACCCTATTCAGTAGGTATGCAGCTTCTCAAGTGCATAACTCCCAAAAGGAAATAGGTAACTCAGTATTACTCATCATAGAGCACACCTTATCACATAGGGTGTAATTGCTCCACCCCGATATACCATTGTGCTATGGTGTATACATAGGAGTAATGCTGAGAGAGAATCTCATTCTCCTTTGGAATAATCCAGGATTTTCGTGCTCAAGTATTCTCCTCCTCGATCACATCAAAGGACATAATACTTATACCCGCATTCTGGTTCTCTACTTCTCGCTTATATTCTGTGAATATCTCAAAAGGTTCGGACTTGTGTTTCAACAGGAACATAGGTCTGAATCTCGAAAGATCATCAGAGAATGTAATGAAGTATAAAGAACCAGTCCTGGCATGTGTAGACAGGAGACCTTACATACATCATCATGTATCAGTCCCAAGAGTTCATTAACTCTTTCTCTGTTTCCAGTAAACGGAGCTATGGTCATCTTATCTTTGTGACATGACTGGCGAGTTTCACAAGATGTAAATTCAAACTGATTTAAATATGGATCTATATGTAACTCTAGCTAGTCGGGTCACATTGATCTGACCTAGTCTACAATGCCTCAAGAAGAATTCGTTCATTTCTGAACTCTTCCTCTTGTGTGTGATCCGTATACTAAGAACTGTAGTTTGATTTAGAACATCAATGCTTTTAAATAACGTGCCTGAACCGATCAACTTTTGATATAGGAAATGTTCAAAACATTATCCAACAATACAAAATTATATCATTTCTTTACTAACAAAGAGAGTGATATGATTTGGTATATCAGGTTCGGTATCTAATAACATTCGTTCAGAATCAATGTATTTGTAATACAGGGTGACAGTGACCAACAGACTTGGCTGCAACACTTGCCCCGATTTCTGCCTCATGAAACTTATCACCCGTTCTCAGTTCTCTACCTTTCTGTAGCCCTATGTAACAAATTACATATCTGGGATCCTGATCTGGTATCACATACCCAGGACGTAAAGGATACTGAGAAACAGTTCTCTGTAATGAACACACCCGAAGATGATGCATCAGCATGCACTCTCTTCGTTTGGGCTGCACGGGAATTCTGGTAATCCCCAATTTCCTGCTCGGTTTTATAACAATTATAAGGTAGAGCGGGACCAACGTTCCCCAGCTCAGTATAACAAGCGGGTTCGGTCAATAATCCGTATTATTATCTTGATTAAGGCGTGATATGGTCGCTACCAGGAGAGAGAGAGAAGAAAACACTCAGCGTGCGCTCTTGCAAGAATAGATTGGTTATTATTTTATCTAATCAGGATGGCTCCCACTGCTTTTTATCAAATCTTCCTTCAAACCCTAAAAGGAAAGACTAGCCGGGATTAATTACACAATACAAGTTTGCCAATCTTTCAGCCAGGCCAGTGTCGGTACTTTGAGGGAGGTCCCCCGTGCTTTCGCACGAACCTAATTAATGTAAACCTCGTTTTCCCAGAGGCGTAACCCCGTTGACACCTTTCTAGACACCTACTTGATCGGCTAATTGTAATGTGTAAAACTCTCCCAGGAGTAACTCTTACTCCCAGCGGGTATCGGGATCCAAATATCTCATAGAAGGTATGCAATCTCATTGCAAATTTCAACACTTGAAATTCCCGATAATATTCTGCCCCTAGCGTCCTATGACCTTGACAGAGGTCAACAAACCATAGGCTGCTAGTCAAGTTCAACCCGTCATTTCCTGATTGAAGTAAACCCACCCGCACGACCCTTGACAGAGGTCAACAAGGTCATACGACTACCCTAAATCAATCACATCATATGCTTATGCAGATAAGCACTAATCAGCTACCGCACACTACGCCTTGACAGAGGTCAACAAACGCAGCACGAATACTAACCAGTACATATCTGAAATGACGGAGGGCTACGACAGGTTTTTCTGAAAACCTATTGCGTAATGAACTTGATATCGTTGTAGGATCGAATGAATTTTGAAATGGAGTGTTTTTGAGGCTTTTCTAGTTTTGCTAAAGGAGTCACTCCCGGTGAAGGGATCGTCGGTCCTTTCCTCGTCGAATGAGGTGCGGGATATATCATATATATCACTGTGCAAAGCAAAAACTCTTAAAAGCAATCAAAAAACAAACCGAGTGTGTAGCATCTGCCAGATATTGCTAAAGGAGTCACTCCCGGTGAAGGGATCTCGGTCCTTTCCTTATCGAATAAGGTGCAGGATATATCGTATATACCGCTGTGCAAAGCAAGAACTGTAGCTACCTGTTTTATTTTGAAATTTGATTCTACAACATCTTAGGTTTCTTTTATTTCATTAATCACATTAATGAAGTCCCATCATTTAAGTACCTAAACATCACAGATAAATACGACGTACACTTATGCCATCCGCATTCGCCTCGATGTCCCCTCGTGCACCGTTAGGTTAGGTAACTAACGGCAGAGCAGGGCAGGGCTAGCGCGGGTGTAAAACATAAGTAACATCTATATAATATATCATATATACTATATACTGTATCTATCACAGAATATCACATGATCACATCACAGATATCACAGCAGAAGAAACATATGAAATATTGGATATACTAGGACGTCCGTGTTTTCAATACGAGCCAGTATAAAACACGGATTCCACGGTCGCGATGAATAGCCAAACCCACACCTCTAGACCCCTACGAGAGCGGCAAGCAACCCTACCAATTCTAGGGTTAGGAGACCCCGAACTCGGCTCCTCGAGTTGGTCTCCCTCTGGACCCCAGAACCCGGTTACTTGTGCTCCCCTCCTTGGGTCTATCCTAGTGCAGAAAAGTAAATAATATACATCAACGGTGACATCTTCCGCAACCTGGAAGTGCCCCAATAAAAGAATATTACATACAAGTTTTTACATGAATGAAAATGAAAAACACTCATCTCACATAAAAACCCCCGGCTATTCAAATACGACGATCCAATATAACATATCCAGCAACACATAACATCACATGTCATCAACGTATGTAAACATGCGCATCCCAATTGTCGTTGACATATAGCAACGAAACCGGCGATATCACATATTACACTTACGGTCACAGAAAAAAAAGTGTAAAACTACAACAGTTGGAATCCGCAACCTCTTTAGACATCACATGCCTAATCAAATGAATTACTTAGACATCGCATGCCTAACAATTATAAACCCCGCATTTTAGTCTCGTTATCGAAAACACTTTTCAATATCAAGTCGGGCAATTCAACAAGATTCCCGAAAAACTGATCGAATGCTCGTCGCAAACTTTAGTAGGCGGCCGCACCCCTGATACCGTCGACGAAGTGCACCAAGGCGGAACACCGCTGCCGCGAGCACCCGGACGGATGCTTTCGGCGACGGGGTTCTCCTACAGTCACTTGGTCGGGGCTATGGGGTGAGGCTGTCTATTAAGTTTACCCGGCGAGTATCCGCGTACGCTACGTTATTGCGACGGACTTTTGATCACATCAAAATTCCGTGGCAACCGATCAAGTGAGACTAAAGTGCTATGTTTATAACATTCATTCAGTTATCTCATAACTTATTGTGAATTCCAATTATTGTATCACATTCCGGATAAGATAGAAAATGTTAAACTTTTCGATAGAACAATCGAACACCCAAGTTTTCCCGATCAACCGAATGAAATAAGTTCAAAGACATTCACTTCATGCCTCAGTACCAACGGTCCAGCCATAGAAGGGTCAAGCCAACGCCTCACATGTGGCACGCCGTACTGCCCCAAACCCTAAGGTTCAAAGGGCAGTTCAAGACGGTCACATAATCGAGTTAAGGTTTGTTGTCTTCTAGAGAGACCATCGCGTTACCTGCACTACTCAGAACGTCCTTAAACCACGGAAAAATCCAACACTTGGAAATTTTCCGGCAGGGGAAAAAGTGGGTATTTATGTCCGGTCGAAATTTTTAACATATTCTAAAATATCCGAAAAATACATAGACAAAATTAGACAATCCGATCGAATGTACGAACTCCTAATACAACCCAAAAAATTCAACTCTTGATTTCAGATAAAAAAAAATTCCCAGGAAAACCAGCACTGCAAAATAGGAATTACTGTGCAAAATTGAATGCCTAATAAGACAAAACGGCCGCGGAACCGCCGCATTGGCAAGCTAATGCCGCGGTTCCGCCGCACTTTTGAGGGATCATTAGTTACTTTTTGCACCGTAATTCTTAGAATTTCCTGCTGATTTTTCTGCATATTTTTAATTCTCAAAAATCCACGAAAACGGAAAGTGTCCAGAGAGTACTTTCAAGTCGGGGTTTCGGGTCGATCGGACTTCTAACTCCGTCTACGCATCGCCTAAGGCTCTAGCTAGGCTCTGATACCACTGTAGGGTTCCTAGGCACACACTAGAGGTCTCACAAGGCATCAACCATGCCAATTTCAAAATTTACGGTGCCGAGAAACCCTAAACTACGGATCGTTGGCTAGATGTCTAGGCGAAAAACAAACTAGTTAACTCTTAACTATAAGATAACGGAAATACAACCTTTGTAGATCCGGTGCTCCACCTCCATAGCTCCGCAATGAGGTCTCCTCGCTGTCCAAGTCGAACCCCGGGCTCTAGCGTCGGCTTCATCGGAGAATGGACGGGCTAGGTCATCGACGACGATGCCGAAGATGATCTACGTCGAGGCATCGCTAGATCAAGCTCCATCTTCACCAAGTCCAAAAACATATGAAGAGAACACACTCTACTACTTGGCAAGAGGTAGAGGATGAAGAAATAGGAAGTGGGTAGACTTTAGAATTGGATTTCTCACTTGTTTCATCAATCCACCATTGATGAAGTAAGGTTTCTTCATGAAGAAGAAGAAGAGGAAGAAGATGATAAGTTATGATAATTTTTCAAGAATAGAAAAGAATAATCATCCTTATCATAATCAAACCATAGTTAGGTGTAGAGAATTAACAAGGGTTAGTGAATGGTTGGGTTAAGACATGAAGACAAAATGGTCACTTAGGTCAAACCTTCATGAAGGTTCATAAACAAACAAAGAAAGCCACCATTATCTCTTCATTATTTTCTTTTGCTAAAATAAACAAAATGGATAAATAAATGAATAAATGAAGCAAAAGAAACCCTAACCATTGACCAACCATGGTTTAATCCATACACCAAACTATCATGTATCATCAAACATGATACAATCAAATGTACAAATGTATATCACATATACAATGTGCACAATCCAAGTGAGAAAATCCATTTAAAGTGAACCAATATTAGTTAATGCAAAGTAATATATCAAATATATAATTATACATTAAATCATTAAATCAACACTTGATTTAACGATCCGGTCATATCGCATATAACCGACTAATATCCAATGTATCGATTTATCGAATCAATCCTTGATTCGATAACTAGGTTATATCGCATACAACCATTCGACACATTCATCACGAGAATAGAATACGGTATCACATACATGCATTATTCTCGGTCCCGCACATATCCCATATGCACTCCTATTTCGTTTCGCTTGAGCCAGGAAACCTCTGTGTAGGACTCTAAAGACTCGTCAATACGCCGGCAGCAGGCGATGATCATATCAAGCACCCACAAGCCGCAAGCGGTCTGCTAAACGTAACAGCCACCCGGGTATTGAGCGATCTGAAGATCGACGAGCAAGCCCGCTCACACTCCAGTGAATCCAACCAGTAACACTACCGTACAGTCCGGTCTGATCGTCTGATATGTCGCATATCTCGCCTAGGGGTGGTAAACGTCAGACCCCAATAGCTCGATAAGTCGTGTCGATATGAGGTCTATAACAATTCGAGAAACTACAGGTAACACTTACCAGTAAATCTCAGCAACCCTGGCCAGGGATTTCCTGTTATAGCCAATCGAACACAGTGCAACATCAACTCCCTATACCGGGAGAGACGAATCCCCTCCTATCGCTCATTGCCTCCATGTGACTCGGGACTGTACCCAAAAACCACCGTTTTGCACGCCCTCTTGGACGTGGTAAGATGGAAATCAAAGCACAGTGGGAACCACACAAGACTCTATGACGATCTCGGGTCAACAGACTACTCTGTACCAGTGTCACCAGAGAACTGCCATCTGACGTGAGGTATAATACCATCTGAGAGTTCTCGGCGAGTCCGTCCAGTGTACCCAGTCTCCACTGAGCACCCGTATATCATCTCCGATGTCAAACACCAATGGATATGGGATCATCCATCGCCCATCTGTATGGGTCGAGAAGGTATACGCTAGTTTACTCTGGTATATCGATGCCCCGTCTCGATACACCCACGACTAGGGACTTTCAAGGATGTACTTATGGATTACCATGTCCCACTAGTATGATCCGCATCATAGTCCAGGCAGTCAAGCACAAATCCTAAGGGCTTTACCAACATGTAACAGAGAGACAATCAGTATACACGTTAAGGTAAAGTTCAACCAGATAGCATACTATCATGTCGAGCAAGAATGTCCTCCCTATATATGTCCCAGCATCCACTACAATATACATCCTATGTACAGTAATGGCCTCTAGGGCATACATATAACTAACAAAGGGGACCCCCAGGCCGGCGAGATCGGAATTTTAGGGGAGGAGCTCGGCCACTTGGTGAGGGGGTGAGTCCAGGTTTCTTCTGTAGGTCACATATATCCTATATATCACCCCATTGTTGTTTTCTTGCCTTGTTTTGTCCTGAGTCCAAATCTGGGACCACTTTCTCTAGTTGCTGCTTTGATTCGAGCAATGGTTTTCCGTATTTTAAATTCTGGTTTTTTGTATTTGTGCTTTATCTTGATCATGTGACGTTTGTAAGTCCATATCGAGTGTTATCGGGTTGATTTGTAGGAGTAGACCATAGGTTTTGACCTATGTGAGTTCCGCGTGTCGTTTTGGTTTCGATTTGGTTTTTAATGCGATACGATGCGTGTGATATGTAGGTACCCCCACGATGATTCGAGACGATGAAGAAGATGATGACGACATCGACATCGGCAAGCGAAGGTCAATGTGAGTAGATTATATCTACGGGGAAGTCGGGTGGATGGTGTATAGCACCGCCGCAGTTCGATACTATATATATATGATAGCTTTATGCGTGACATGGATATTCAAGATGTGATTAGGTGTTCAATGGTTAGATTAGGGTTTTAGAAGTAAACTAGGATAGCTTTTTAGTTGCGAACCCTAGAATAGGTTTACACCCACACGCACACACACATGCTTACTTTGTTATACTTGTGTGCATATGGGGATACGTATATATATATACACACCTAGGTATGGGACGATGTATATATATACACGTATACCTACACTTGGATGATGAGGATAGTGGATGATATTAGGAGATGAGTCGATGTGTTTGGGTATGGTGCCATGAGATTGGTGATATGATGTGGTTCGTATGATGAGATACGACATGAGATTTTAGCGGGCCTTTGGGCGTGTGTTTTACACACGCATATATATCTATATAGATGGTATCGGTTTGTACTAGACTTAGATCAGTACCCCAGTTCATGAGATATGATGATAAGGATACCAGTTAATTGATGAGATAAATGTGAGATTCGACCCGTACCCTGATTTGGGATGCCGTACGACGGATTTACGTACGAGCTATGTATTGATGATAGATCCGCATTCTTGACTCGAGGATGTCATATTGTATACTGTATCGCATGTGATATTATTGAGGCGGGATCACCGACTATTATGTGTATATATATTGACTCAGATTTAGGTGGTTTCCATACCCTTTAGATTAGCTTGTTAGTTAGATCTGTAGTTTACTTAGTTGATGTTAAACTTGACCCGAGTCATACCTATTTCAAAACCAACGAATCGTGAGTATTTTTAAGACAGGTCAAGGGATTCTACGAATATTTTCAAAAGATGCATCTTTTCTTAAAACCACCGCAACCCTTATTTTTTTTTAAACACCACGATTCCTGTTATTTCAAATGGCATAACTTTTTGACATATATATATTGATGTGGATAATTCACTGTTGCGTTTATTATACGATTCCGCATATTCTTGCTATTCGCATCGCATTTCATGCGTAAATGTGTTATTGTTATATTAAACCCATGCTGTTAGGACACCAACACTATTATCGATGATGCGTATGTTCCACGTACACTTGTTTGCCGGCTCACACACTTCATCATCGATAATTGCCATGTCACGACACAGTAGGATTGTTGCATCATGATATGACTCCTTGTATGACATACTGGCACACATACATATTGTACACTCATACTTGCTTATATACCTACTTGTACATCTATATTGGGGCACAGACATATTGTACACTCATACTTGTGTACATACATATTGTACACCCATACTTGCATACATACGTATTTGCACATACATAGATGATTCTGGCATTATTTTGGAGATTTGGGAACCGCAAGATATATTTTAAAAACTGGATTCATTTAAAAGAGCGGTTTTCCCCTCGATGTGTACATATTACTGTTTTATGTTGCATGATATTCAGATATGCTTACTATTCTATCATATGTCGCATATATCCTGTTTTATGATTTTACGCATTGAGATATGTTGTTTCCATGATATTTCTGGATTTGGGAACCGTGGGTATTTCAAAAGAGAGTATGTATTATTTTAAAAACCCGGTTACCCTTGATATGATATTTCAGTGCGCCCACTATGAGTTTTATCGGTTCTGATGTATATATATACCCCATGCGAGGAGGAGTCGTAAGCCGTGTGCGGGTACATGGTGGGGCCCGGTATGGGACCCGGGGCAAGAAAGGGATGCTGTGTATACAGACGGTGAGCCTGGCAGAGGGACTACTACTTAACGGTGATTGTATTTGGGCTCGGCGGATATCCGGAGGATACCGACCGGAGTCGAGAGATGATATGGGCCGATCGGGACTGACGGAGCCCGTGGGCCGATCAGGACTGATGGAGCCCGATATATGAGGATTTACGTACCGATGCTGGGCACTGGTTTCATGATGTTTTCGAGTGTCGATGTTGGACACTCCGGTTCTATGATTTTGATGTGTCGCGAGGGACACACGTTGATTTACATCCTCATACTTCCCTGCATATACTTTATGATATTTACATGCATGACGTTTTGTGTCATTGGGTGACACGTGGACGAGATCCACATACATACAGACATTGATTAGATAGTTGGATGATATCCACATACTCATAGACTTCTGCATATGCTTTATGATATTTACATGCATGATGTTTTGTGTCATTGGGTGACACGTGGACGAGATCCACATACATACAGACATTGATTAGATAGTTGGATGATATCCACATACTCATAGACTTCTGCATATGCTTTATGATATTTACATGCATGATGTTTTGTGTCATTGGGTGACACGTGGACGAGATCCACATACATACAGACATTGATTAGATAGTTGGATGATATCCACATACTCATAGACTTCATGATATAGTTGACACTGATTACATTGATTATACCTCATATTTATGATATGTTGCTACCTGAGGCACTGGCACGAGCACTTGGTACTACACTTATGTATAGATGTTTACCCTTGCTACCTTATCATGCTTCAGACTTATTCATATTGAGGATATATTATTACTGATCGTATTGACCTAGGATTGAGTCATTCATACGATTTCTGCTCTGTGATGTTTTCTATTCACGAGTTGGCAACCACCCCTGTTGTGCCACAGTTCTTGCAGGTTTTTGCCGTGCAGGTTTCATTGCGGCTTTTCTGGCACACTGCTTCCTTTTTGGGTGATTGCTTTGGTATTTGGGTTCACTCGCATCGTGACCACCATTGTATTTATTTATTTTCAGTTGTGTCTAGTAAATTCCATCAACCAGACATGTACACTTATTTCAGACTTAGATGACCAGTGTTGTACATTCTTTCGACCTAGAGTCGCGCATTGTATTATTATCGGTTTTCAGGTTGATCTTGAGTTTCCTTTTGAGTTTCGATCCTCGCCCTTCGGCGTTGTATATTATATTGCTTGCGTGGTTGTGACAGTCGATTGACGAAGAGCTAGCTCCCGCTTGGGGATGCCTTTTATCATTATGCATATATTATTCTTGTTGTACCCCGTTTGGAGCCAGTATTTACAAAGGAAACTCTGCCGAAATTTTCAGAAAAGACTTGAGGATTTAAAAATACATATTCGACTTACTTATTTAAAAACCTTGTTTTTAAAACATGTTTTCTTCACTTCTTTAAAACTAGTTTTCCCTCATTTATTATTTAAAATGGTTTTAGATTTCTGGGATTTTGGCTTACTTGAATTAGATGAGGTCCTATAGACTTCATATGATTCAAGGGCCAGTCACGTGCTATTTCGGGTCGTGACAAAGTTGGTATCAGAGCGCCAGGTTAACCTTTGTTCGAGTCTAAGTTTGACTATGTGGAGCCTAGAGCGTTTGTATATATACGGAACTTAGGCTTGACCTTACGGAACTTAGACTTAGTCGAGGGGGTATTATACCCGAACTTGCGTCGCATAGGTTGACCTTGGTTGATGGAATAGGTGACTTGAGGAGAGTGACGTACCATGTGTATGTTCCGCGGCATACTAACGATATGCCACTCCGCTTAAGAAGCCTTACGATGTACATTTCCTTACACAGTATTATATTCATTCCTATGATCTATCCTCATCGATTTTGGTTATGATTTTGCTGCCACGATTACATGGGCAGAGAGAGTTTTGGCTAGAGTTGCGGTCAGCACGAGCTCATCACGGACGAGGACTGACCAGGGCGTGATTCCAGGGAGATACGATTTGCATAGAGAGGCGTCGTGTTTTTGTGTTTTGACGCCATGAGCGTTTGATGGATCGCTTTTATGAGATTTCTCGGACGTGCAGATCAGCACCAGAGGATTGAGCCACTGATAGAGGCCAGCCAGAATGTGATGACCATTGAAGTATCGCTTATTCATGATGATTGAGGCACTATTCAGCATGCAGATGAATGAGACAGTTGTTGCTGCGAACGACGAGATATTGCCCCGGATGTTGGAGCTATTGCAGAACGAGATGTACTTAGAAATATGATAGAAGGTCGCCAGTCACCCGAGGATGAATGAATAGGACACGTGGTTCGTTCGCTTACCCGGATGCGAGGTCATCAGATAGATTGCTACCAGCTAGAGACGACTTCACGCAGGTACATTGAGAGTCGATGGAGGCGATCGAATGTCAGAAACTCATATTCCAAGTTTAAAGTATTCGGAAAGACATGCAAGAGATTCTATGGACCCTCTAGAAGAATGAAACCCTAACTCGACATCATGACCGTGTGAAACCCGTTGAACCTTAGGGTTGGCGGAAGTTCCGCGGTGCTATTAGTGAGGCTTGGGTTTGCCTTTCTACGGCTGGTCCACCGATGCTGTAGTATGTACTCGATACTATTAAACTGTACCCAAGGTGTTGAGCTCTTGGGGGATCATCAGGTTTTAATGAATCGATCGAATGGTTCGACTTCATTCGGATGCTATGCAATGGGATGCATTGCTTTGGAGACTCCAGATACGAGTATAGCCGTTGGAGCACAGTCCATGCAGCCACGATGAGACGAGTCCGAAGCAGTCGATAGCAGAGAAAAGTGGAGTAAAAGGTTCGCATGAGATCTTGATGAGATGACGTTCCACTCCACCGACATCAGGGATGCGATATGCATGCAGAGGCGTTGATTATGGATATACCTTCCAGAAGGAGTTGCGATGAGTATGCAGCCGTTCCGGAACAAGAAACAGATATAGTAAAGGGTGGTAACTTCCGGGCAGTTCGGCAGAAACGAGATTTAAGAGAGACCTCGAAAGGACCTTCTGGAATACTATACGAGAAGACTTGGACCCAGGAGTGGTCATATTGCGCACACCCAGCAGGCCAGAGTTCGGCACCATTGACGAGATAGTTGGCCAGAGATCTGTAGAAGATGTGCCAGAGCGGGACTGTTTCCGTCGATATTCCAGATTGGGCCGTTGAGCCGAGGAGCTATAAATCTAGCAATGCACAGGGAGAGACAAGAGCCTAAAAGCACCAGGTGCCAGACCACGAACAGGAGGCAAGTAGATATCCTGCTCTGCTAGCATTGGATGCACCGACACCTTCTCGACTTAGAAGGAGGAAATATTGACGACGGTAATTATGATTTGTGATTTGGTGATTCGATTATCACGCATCCGTCACCTTGGATTTTGGTATTTTTGGACGATCTATACGAATGATTTAGTCTTGATGTCCGAGTTTCATGATATTTGTTTTCGTGTACCATGGTTGCACCTACTGAGTATTCATATTTTGTGCATGGTTATTACCCTTGAGATATGCTTTATACACCGTTGTGTTGATTTATGATTTGTGCACAGTGATTGCACTTAGTATCTTTTTGTGCCTTGGTCGCACATGTTTATGATTTCATGGATTTCATACAGTTGGGTTGATCTTGTGCACATGGTATGTACACGATTTGGTTTTTGCACTCGGTATAGCTTATATGTGCTTGTAGTGCATTGATATGTGTTTTGTGCACGCAGTTGCACACGTTTATGATTTTCCGCCATGGTACACTCGGTGTTGCTATTTACGCATTTGAGTTATTGTTTGGTATTTTGTGCACAGGATGCACTGTATTGGTATTTTGTGCACTAGATGCACTGGATTTGTATTTTGTGCACAGGATACACTATATTTGTATTTCTTGCACAGGATGCATGTTCAGTTGATAAAACTGCATATTTAATATGATATTTTTCCTACTATTTCTATATAATAAAAGGTGTTTATTATAATATATGACACATATAAGGGTTTATCTGTAAAAATACTATTTTCTTGTGTTTATATATTATAATTAACATTTGGTAGGAAAAATAAGCATATAATATTCATGTAACATTTGGCCCATTTAAATATGCTTACCTTATTAAATACCTTTGACCAATTCTTAATGGTTAAGTTAATATCTCAATAAAACAAACTCTACTAATATTATTTATTGAGTTATTGTGCAGAATTTGCAGGGCTGAAATCAAGGAAATCAAAGTTGGTAAAACAAACCTGCCTAATTAAGAAAGTAAACTAAAGAAATCAAGTCTGGCAGTGATGAAGAGAAGATTTTTAGTTTTCAGAGATGTTAAAAGATCACCACGTGTCAGATAAACAAAGCCCTAGAGAAACAAACTAAAGATAACACCATAAGGCCGCGGAATCGCGGCCACACCCACCTATTGGCCACGGTTCTGCCGCGTATCAGAAAAGTTGGGAGTTGGGATTTTGCTGTTAGGATCTTAACCACTGGTTTCCAAATTAGGAAACCAGTGTTCTGGCTCTGGGACTATAAATAAAGACCGAGAGCCTCTTGGAAAAATTATCAAGCTGAAGAGATCACGAAGTCCACGACAGGCTCACGTTTCCAGGCTGATCATCAATGGTTTATCGACCTCTTTAGATGAGATCGAGAAGCAAACTAGCATTTTTTAATCATTTTCTAAGGGAACAATGTGTAAATGAATTTCGTTGATTAATAAAGGTTGTTGTTTTCTTATTCTATCTCTTTGTAGTTTTAATATGATTTCTCTCTCCATCTCTTCTTCTCCCAACATGCGCGAGTAATTCTTCGCTTGTTAGGGTTCATGGTATTAGGGTAGGTTAATGGATGATGAAGATCCTTAAACTCTTTTTACGTCCTATAAAGTTTATAAACTTTATCAAAAGAATAGTTAACATCCTAATCGGGCGCGCTACCAATTCATTGCTAGTCTCGACCGCGATTAAAGATTAGATTAACAATTGTTTTGGTAAAGGCTAGATATGAACGGAGATATATGTCGAGATAGGGGTTAAGAGTGGGAACCCTTTTCCCTCCAGAAACCCTAATCTACATGCATCACTGTCGTTCTAGTTTTAAATCTACTAAAGGATAAAAAGAGTAATCTTTAATTAATCATCCATAACTACTAAATCCCAATGAACCCTACAAGCCCCCTTCTACTATAAAACCTACATCCATAGTTAATCTAGATCTATATTTTGCATCCGTGTTTAACGTAGATCTAGATCCTACAAACATTCTTCACCATTCTTCCTCCTTCCTTTTTCAACACGTCTAAAGTAAGATTAAAAGATTCAACGTTTCCCAGAGGACGACCCGTACTCATCTCGGTCTAACTACACGCGATACCGTTATTGATTGCGGTTAACTACTACACACATAAAATACACATCAATCAAACGGCGCCGTTGCCGGGGATACGTGCGTAATTTTTTATTCTTACTATTTGTGTTGAATTCTTATTCGATCTATATCATAATTAAAACAAAACTGCAAATTGTATATTTAACGAATTGTGTGTGAATTTTGCAAGGAGATCTGGAGTCACAGACTTGAGGAAACAGAAAGAAAAAAACATTCATCGAGATCCAGAGGAGTACAGAAGGCCACAGAGAAAAAATTCATCAACTGATCCTTCTTCCTTGCGGCGGAAATGCGGCACAAGTAGCATATACACGGCGGAAGCGTGGTGGAATTGGAGATCTAGGGTTCCAAACTTCTCTGGTGAAATTTTCAACTCATTCTCTCTCCTCTGAAATCCAATAAAATATCTTTTCTGCAGGATTCTTTGCAAAATATCGCCGCTCAAAAATCTTTTTGCAAAGTTTTTTTTTTGGTTTGTTATTTCATTTTTTAATACGGATTTTTAAGGGGCAAAGACCAAATTCAGATTAGGTAGGGATTTTATCACCTTTCCTAAGCCCCACAAATCACAAAACAAGCATCTGCATCAACCCTACATTAATTTAAAAAATATCTAGACAAGACTCTAAGGACTGTCGCGCTCATTAAGGACAAAGAAAGGTTGTGGGTAATTTATCGCTTATCCGCATTATTTTTGTGGTGCCTAGGCAAGTGTGTCGAAGGTAAGTGGTTATTTAATTAAGGCCCGCTATTTTCGGTGATTCGGATAGCGGATACCTCCCACTTACCTGGCCACAAGAGTAGTAAAGAGGTGGTAAAGAATTGATCCTACAGCTTGTCATTTGGAAGTCTAGGAGCGGTCTAGAGACTTGACCTAGGTAACCTTAGTTCTAGAGTTGTTTGTGCATTTTTGTGTGATTTGTCTAAGTCTGACACACTTTTCAAAACAGAACATTTTTAAAAGTACACACGCTGCCACTTGCGCAAAACCCGCTTAGTGCATGCTTGGCTGGACACGGGATTCTAGTGCCCGTCTTGTCCGCGTTCCTGCTATCGACTCTGAGGTCGGTACTTCTTCATCTTCTTTTTCCCCACCATCCTCCACATCGACCGAGATGGACGGTGCTCTATCAAATTATAACACCACGCTGCCACCGCCTATAGATGAGAAGAATCCACCGCGCATCTCTCTCCAAGAGAGATGCTATCCTATCCGTGGTCCCCTTCCTACTTGTCTATCCATTCCACCAGCCAACAGGGATAATTTTGAAATTAAACCCCATTACATCAATCTGTTGCCCAAATTTCATGGGCTTGATTCTGAAGACGCTTACGTTTTCATCACAAAACTCGAAAATGTATGTGCAATGATGGGTACTTCACAACTGACTGTGGATGCTATGCGCTTGCGTCTTCTCCCATTCACTCTGTGCGACTTGGCAGAAAAATGGCTTTATAATACTGTCGCACACTCTATCACTAATTGGGAAGAATTCGTAATAGTATTTCTTAAGAAGTTTTACCCAAACTATAAGACCGCCCATGTTAGGAGCGAGATCAACCAGTTTACCAAGCTTCCCAATGAACCATTTTGGAAGTGCTTTGAACATTTCAAGGATCTGCTTGTCCAATGTCCTCATCATGGAATCAATAGATGGGATTTGTGCCGAATTATATATGAGGGTATTAATCCAGCGACAAAGCAGATGCTTGAAACAAATTGTCAATGCAATTTCATGTCTAAAGATGATGGTGAGCTTGGAAATATCTGGAAGACCTCGCTGAAAACACTTTGCAGTGGGAAAGTGTAAGACCACCTTCATCTAGGGGAGGTATTCATCAGCTCGATGTTTCCATCGCAGTAAAAGCCAAAATAGCAGCGATGCAGAAGAAACTCGACGCTATTGAGAACAAATTCTCATCAGTCTCCCTAAATCAAGTAACGCTTCCCAAGACCGTGTGTGGTTGCTGTTCAGATCCTTCACACTTGATGGAAGAATGTCCTATGAATGCACCGTTTCAAGGTCACGAGCAAACTAATGCTGCTTTTCAGTAGCGACCTAGAAACGTTCCTTATTCTTCCACGTACAATCAGGGATGGAGGAATCATCCTAACTTTGCTTGGAACCAAAACCAACCCTAAAATCAAAACCAGTTCCAAAGAAAATATCAAAGACCTCCTCCACAGCAACCACAACTACAAAGTCAGCACCCTTTTCAGTCACAAAATTTTCAAAATCTGGCGAACACTTCTGTACCGCAATTGGCCGGTACTGATAACTCTTCACCCGCACAAACTTTGGATTTGTTTATGAAACATACCATTCAAATGTCGGCTGATATGAAGTCTTCTATTGATACCATAAAGAAAGAATCCGCCTCCCACGGTGAGAGTATTAAATCAATAGAAAACCAAATTGCACAATTGAACGCCGCAATGAATGCAAGAGAGAAAGGAAAACTCCCATCTCAACCCCTACCAAATCCTGGCCATTCACAAAATCATAACGTGAGTGCCGTTACTACGTTGAGATCGGGAAAAGTGCTGAATAACCGAATGGGTGAGCAATTTGATGATGTTAGTGATACTAATGATACCCCAGCTTCTACTTCTTCCCCTAATTCATCTAGTCTCCCACCTTCATCCGAGCCTATTCTCCGTTTTCCCCAAGGCTCGAACACTTCGCCCAATCTATCTAAGACGATTCCCACTCCAATTTTGGGATTGAATCTGTCCCCACAATCTTCTACACAAATGTTGGACCCAAAACTTATTAATCAAGCTCCATTTCCAAACAGATTAAGGGCCAACAGACCTAACCCACAAATTGAGAAGATTGTGGAAATGTTTAAGCAAGTTAACGTAAATATTCCTCTCCTAGATGCTATTTAACAAGTCCCATCTTATGCAAGAATCCTTAAAGACTTGTGCACTAGGAAGAGAAAAACTCAAGTGCCTAAAAAAGTTTTCATGACGAGTAATGTTAGCACAGCTTTTACCCAGCAAATACCAAAGAAACGTAAGGACCCTGGCTGTCCTACCATCTCTATTTTTATTGGGGGTAAAAATATTAATCGTGCTTTACTCGACCTTGGCTCTAGAGTTAACTTGCTTCCATATTCAGTATATGAGCAGTTAGGGATTAGAGAGTTGAAACCCACCCATTGTACTCTCCAGATGGCAGACCAATCAATCACCAAACCTCGGGGTGAACTAGAGGATGTGTTAATTAAAGTCGGGGAATTCATATTCCCTGTGGACTTTATTATTTTAGATACACAGCCTGTGGCAAACCCACGCAATCAAATCCCGGTGATACTCGGTCGACCCTTCCTAGAAACTTCTAACAATGTAATTAATTGTCGTAACGGTTCTATGAACTTATCCTTCGGGAAGATGACAATTGAGCTTAATATTTACAAGCTAGGAAGTCAACCATCTGAACCTTCTGCTCATTTACTTGATGTTTGTTCCATCCACGAGATAGCTCCCGAAAGCTGCATGGATGAGGAACTTTCCTTTGATGATCTCGACAACACTAGTGAGACATCGTTTGATCCTGCACAACTTCATAGTGAGGATATGTTCAATGAGTCCGTCCTAGAGTTTTAATCCGTTGACTCGTCGCAAAAGTCAGTAGCACTTTCCGAGTCAATATCGTAGGCAAGTTTTGAATCTCTTAGGGAGTCCGAATATCATTCCCTTACCTCACCTTCTATTGTCTCTCCGCCAATACTTGATCTCAAACCGCTACCTTCTCATCTTAAATATGCATATTTAGGTGAGAATAAGACTCTGTCCATAATTATATCCTCTTCTCTAGCCATAGAGCAAGAGAACGCACTTTTGGCAGTGTTGAGATCAAATCGGCAAGCATTTGGTTGGACAATGGCTGACAAGAAAGGGATTAGTCCCTTAATTGTTGAACATTATATACATCTGATGGATGAAACCAAACCAACCCGAAACCCACAAAGATGGTTAAATCCCATTATGAAGGAGGCGGTAAAGAAAGAAATCGTCAAGTGCCTTGATAGTGGTATAATTTACCCTATATCTGATAGGCAATGGGTAAGTCCGATTCACATAGTTCTTAAAAAGTCTGGCATCATGGTCATAACTAATGAGGCTAATGAGTTAATCCAAATACGCACCCAAACTGGGTGGCGCGTATGTATTGATTACAGAAAATTCAATGCCGCGACGAGGAAGGAACACTTCCCTCTACTTTTCATTGACCAGATGTTAGAACGATTAGCTGGACACAAATACTATTGTTTCTTGGACGGATACTCTGGCTATAACCAGGTCCCCATCGCAGAAAAGGATTAAGATAAAACCACATTTACTTGTCCTTTCGGTAATTTTGCTTATAGACGCATGCCTTCTGGATTATGCAACGCCCCCGCTACATTTCAGCGGTGTATGATAGGGATATTCTCAGACATGGTTGAGAACTTTCTGGAAATTTTTATGGACGATTTCTCCATTTTTGGGGACTCCTTTGAGGACTGCCTTCGTAATCTTGACGCGGTTCTTACCCGATGTAAGGATAAGAACTTAATTTTGAATTAGGAAAAATGCTATTTTATTGTCCAAGAAGGTATTGTCCTTGGACATATAATTTCACGAAAAGGCATTGAGGTTGACAGAGCTAAAATTGATGTCATCCATAACCTCCCTCGTCCCAAATGCGTCAAAGATATACGATCCTTCCTTGGTCATGCAGGATTTTATAGGAGATTTATTAAGGACTTTAGCAAAATTGCTAGACCCTTAACTCTTCTATTGGCCAAGGATACTACATTTCACTTCGATTCAGATTGTGAGGCTTCTTTTGAATCGCTTAAAGGATCGCTCACTACAGCTCCCGTTCTATCATTTACAGATTCGAACCACACGTTTGAGCTTATGTGTGATGCATCAGATTTTGCTATTAGTGCGGTCTTAAGACAACACATTAATAAGATGTCACATGCAATTTACTATGCAAGTAGGATATTGAATGATGCATAAATAAATTACACAACTACCGAGAAAGAACTCTTGGCAGTTGTATTTGCATTGGAAAAATTCAGGCCCTACTTGATTGGCTCGCCAATTGTGGTTTACACTGATCACTCCGCCCTACGACACCTTTTATCGAAGAAGGATGCTAAGGCCAGGCTAATACGTTGGATCCTATTGTTACAAAAATTTGATCTTGTCATCCGAGAAAAGAGTGGATGTGAAAACGTTGTAGCCGACCATCTTTCACGCATCACTTCTTCACCAACTTTGACCGTGCCAATAAATGACTCATTTCCTGACGAACAGCTCTTGACTGTATCTTACGAACCTTGGTTCGTGGATATTGTGAACTATCTTGCGGCGGGATTTATTCCTAGCAATTGGTCGAAACAAGACAAACTTCGATTTCTATCCCAAGTAAAATACTTTTACTGGGATGAACCTTATCTGTTTAAGTATTGTTCCGATAAAATCATTCACAGGTGTGTCCCTAACGATGAATTCAAGAGTGCGTTATCATTTTGTCATGATCTGGCATGCGGCGGTCATTTTGGTCCTCGAAAAATGGCGGAGAAAGTTTTGCAATGTGGCTTTTATTGGCCAACATTATTTAAAGATGCAAATGAACATTGCAAAACTTGTCCGCGATGTCAGCATTTAGGTCGGATTTCACGAAGAAACGAGATGCCGCTCCAACCTATATTGGTTGTGGAAATATTCGATATTTGGGGTATTGATTTTATGGGCCCTTTTCCTAACTCTTTTGGGAATTTATATATCTTGTTAGCGGTAGATTATGTCTTGAAATGGGTAGAAGCAATACTGTGTCGCACTAATGTCAACAAAGTTGTCATTAAGTTCCTTAAAGATGTTAGTTGTATGTATGCCCTAGAGGCCAGTATTGTACAGATGATGTATATTATATTGGATGCTTGGACATATATAGAGATGACTTTCTTGCTCGATATGATAGTATGCTATCTGGTTGCTCTTTATCTTAACATGTATACTTGTCTCTTTATACTGTCTTATAGTTACATGTTGGTAAAGCCCTTACGATGAGTACTTGACTACCTGGACTATGATGCGGATCATACTAGTGGGGACATGGTAGTCTATAAGTACATCCTTCAAGGTCCCTAGTCGTGGGTGTATCGAGATGGGGCATCGATATACCAGTGTAGACTAGCGTATACGCTTCTCGACCCAGGAGATGGGCGATGGATGATCCCATATCCATTGGTGTTTGACATCAGAGATGGTATACGGGTGCTCGGTGGAGACTGGGTACACTGGACGGACTCGCCGAGAACTCCCAGATGGTATTATACCTCACGTCAGATGACAGTTCTCTGGTGATACTTGTGCAGGTTAGTCTGTAGACCCGAGATCGTCATAGAGTCTTATGTGATTCCCACTGTGCTTTGATTTCCACCTTACCACGTCCATGAGGGCATGCAAAACGGTGGCTTTTGTGTACAGTCCCGAGTCACATGGAAGCAACGAGCGATAGGAGGGGTTTCGTCTCTCCCGGTATTGGGGGTTGATGTTGTGCTGTGCTCGATTGGCCGTAACAGGGAAGTCCCTGGCTAGGGCTGTTTTAGAGATTTACTGGTAAGTGTTACCAGTAGTTTCTCGACCCGTTATGGGCCTCACATCGGCACAACTTATCGGTTATTGGGGTCTGACGTTTACCATCCCTATGCTCGATTTGCGGCATATCTGACGAAGAGACCGGACTGCACGGTAGTGTTGCCGGTTGGCTCGACGGGAGTTGTAGCAGGTTCGCTTGTTTTCTTCTGATCGCTCAATACCAGGGTGGCCGTTACGTTTAGCTGACTGCTTGCGGCTTGGGGGTGCTTGATATGATCATCACCCACTGCCGGCGTATTGACGAGTCTTAGAGTCCTATAAAGGAGTTACCTAGTCCAGGAGAAACGTTGTGGTGCGCGTATGCGATATGCGCATGGACCCGGTTAAAATGCACGTATAAGACACCGTATATTAATCGGGCGGTTTGCTTTTGGTTGGGTCGTATGTGATATGGCCGGATTGATAAATCAAGTGTTGATTTATCATTTTACTATTAGATTCTCACTCGAAATCCTTTCTTGTATTTTTGGATGTATGCATGCATGTATGCATTCATTCTTGATTCATGCACATATGGATGTGCATGCACACATACATACATACATCATCCTTCATGGTTGTATATACATAGAAAATGGTGGCAATATAAGACTCACACCATGGTTTTATATATATGGATATATATTGTATTTGTGTTAAAAACAAAAGAAAAGAAAAGGATAATTCATGGTTTACTTTCTACACTCTTTTTTGACCTAACCATGCTCACCCACCTTTTAACCATGGATTAACTTTCCTTTTGTGTTTTAACTCAAATTCAATAATATCTTTATTGTTTAACAATGGTTTGAGATGAGAAGTTGAAAATATATATACATATATTTTCTATTTTTTCATATGAGATTATATTTTCTTTTCTTCTTCAAAAGCCATCATCTTCTTCTTCCTTGCCTTTGCTCTCCAGATCTCTCTAGTAAGCAAAATACTCAACAAGATAGGATTTTGAAGTGAGAAAAAGAACTACAACACCATTCTACACTAGTCTTGCCCATTAGTGGAGAGTGTTAGCTTCCATTTTCTTTCTTGATCTTGTGAAGTTGCAAGCTTGGACAAAGGAGCTTCGGGTGGAACGTCGTGGACATTAGAAGACCTCAAGCGAACCCTTTTCCAACCCTCAAGTGGCCAAGGAGTCTAGCGTAGGGAGATACAAAGGTTGTATTCTCAAAACCCTAGACTTAGTTACTTGTAATGATGTGTAGTTTTAGAAACCCTAATTTTTCTAGGAATGATTCTTTGTATGCATACTTAGCACCCTAAAATTTTAATCTTTGGTACATGTGATGCTTCCAAACCCTTCATGAGGTGCTAGGTAAACCTAACATTAGTATCAGAGCCGACCTAGAATATTAGGCGACACTTTTACGAAGTTAAAACTCCGATGGAATGAAAATACGGATTTTCAGGACAGTCTCTGGACAATTTTTTGAAACTGTGATTTTTCAGTATTAAAAATCCTTAAAAAATTCAGCAGGGAAATCTAAGCACAAATGTAAGAAACGATGCCATGAACAGTACTTTCCACCGCGGAACCGCGGCAAGAGCCTGCTTGGGCCGCGGTTCCGCGGCCTTACGGATGAATCATTGTGTCGTTTTTGTACAGTAATTATTTTGTCTGCTTGTATATCTTTTGGTGTATTTTTAATCTGAATTTAGTGCTGTATGTTCTGGAGATTGTTTTGGAGTCGGTGATTCGATCAGAATTTTGATTTCGTGTCTTTTCCTGGTAAATTAGAAAGTATTGAATTGTTCGAACGAGTATCATTTGCTCACTTTTCACGGGGTTTAAATCTTTCGGAAATACGTGCAAGTTTTGTGGTGGACCCTCTAGAAGACAACAAACCTTAACTCGATTATGTGACCGTCTTGAACTGCCCTTTGAACCTTAGGGTTTGGGGCAGTACGGCGTGCCACATGTGAGGCGTTGGCTTGACCTTTCTACGGCTGGACCGCTACTACTGTGACACACTCCGGGTTTTTGAACTCCGCTCAAGTGTTAAGCTTTAGGGAATTTTGGGTATTTGATCATTCGTTCGAAAACTTTAATACTGTCTATTTATCCGGAATGTGATGCAATGTATGGAATTCATATAGCTAGACATGAAATACGAAGTATGTGATATTTCGCATTTACGATGTCTAAAGAGAATGTGGATTCCAGATATTGCAGTTTTACACTTTCTTTTCTATGACCGTAAGTGTAGTATATAGTAGAATTGCCGATTGTCGTTGCTATACATCGACGACGATCGGTGTATGCATACTTACTTACGTTGATGATATGAGATATTGTGTGTTGCTGAGATATGATGTGCAGGATTGTCGCGATTGAATAGCCGGGGGGGTGGTTTATGTGAGATGAGAGTTTTATATTTTCATTCATGTAAATTCAAATGTAATGTAATATTCTTTTATTTGGGGCACTTCCGGGTTGAGGTCGATGTTACCAGTGTTGTATATTATTTACTTTTCCGCATTAGGATGGACCCAAGGAGGGGAGCACAGGTGACCGGGTTCTAGGGTTCAGTGGGAGGCCATCTCGAGGAGTCAAGACCGGGTCTCCTAAACTCCAGAATTGGTAGAGTCACTTGCCGCTCTCGTAGGAGTCCAGGGTATGGGCTTGGCTATTCATCGCGACTGTGGAATCCGTATTTTCTATTGTTGGCTAAATACTAAATACGGACGTCCTAGTATATCCCATATTATATCTATGATTCTGCTGCGATATCTGTGATGTGATCATTTGATGTGTTATGATAGATACTGTATATAGTATATATCATATATTATATAGATGTTACTTATGTTTTACACCCGCGCTAGCCCTGTCCCGCTCTGCCGTTAGTTACCTAACCTAACGGTGCACGAGGGGACATCGAGGTGAATGCGGATGGCATAAGTGTACGTCGTATTTATCTGTGATGTTTAGGTGACTTAAATGATGGGACTTCATTAATGTGATTAATGAAAGAAAAGAAACCTAAAAGATATTGTAGAATCAAATTTTCAAAAAGGGTAGCTACAGTTTTTGCTTTGCATAGCGATATATATGATATATCCCGCACCTTATTCGATGAGGAAAGCGCCGAGATCCCTTCACCGGGAGTGACCTCTTTAGCAAAACTGGCTGATGCTACAACACTCGGTTTGTTTTTTATTGCTTTTGGAGTTTTTGCTTTGCATAGCGATATATATGATATATCCCGCACCTTATTCGATGAGGAAAGAGCCGAGATCCCTTCACCGGGAGTGACCTCTTTAACAAAACTAATGAAAGCCTCAAAATCACTCTATTTCAAAATTCACTCGATTTTACAACGATATCAAGTTCATTACGCAATAGGTTTTCAGAAAAACTTGTCGTAGCCCTCCGTCATTTCAGATAAGTCCTACTCAGTATTCGCGCTACGTTTGTTGGCTTGCGTCAAGGCGTAGTGTGCGGTAGCTAACTAGTATTTATCTGTTTGTGCATATGATGCAGATTGGATTAGGATAGTCGTGCGACTTTGTTGGTCTGTGTCAAGGGTCGTACGGGTGGGTTTAATTCAATCAAGAAATGACGGGTTGAACTTGACTAGCGCACTATGGTTTGTTGGCCTGCGTCAAGGTCATGGGACGCTAGGGGCAAAATATTATCGGGAATTTCAAGTGTTGAAATTTGCAATGAGATTGCATACCTTCTATGAGATAGTTGGATCCCGATACCCACTGCGAGTAATTGTTACTCCTGGGAGAGTTTTACACAGGACAATTAGCCGATCAAGTAGGTGTCTAGAAAGATGTCAACGGGGTTACGCCTCTGGGAAAACGAGGTTTACTTTAATTAGCTCCGTGCGAAAGAACGGGGAACCTTCCTCAAAGTACCGACACTGGCCTGGCTGAAAGATTGGCGAAATTGTAAGGTGTAATTAATCCCGGCTAGGCTTTCCTTTTAGGGTTTGAAGGAAGATTTGATAAAAAACAGTGGGAGCCATCCTGATTAGATAAAATAATAACCAATCTGATCTTGTAAGAGCATATGCTAAAGTGTTTTCTTCTCTCTCTCTCCAGGTAGCGACTATGTCATGCCTTAATCAAGATAATAATATGGATGTATTGACCGAACCCGCATGTTATACTGTGCTGGGGAACGTTGGTTCCGTTCTTTCTTATAAGAGTTATAGGACTGAACAGAACATAGGGGAATACCAGGATTCCCATGCCACCCGAATGAAGAAAGTACATGATGATGCATTTTCTTCGGGTGTGTTCGTTACAGAGAACTGTTTCTCCATTTTCTCTACGTCCTGGGTATTGGATACCGGGTCAGGATCCCATATATGTAATCAATTACATGGGCTTAAGAAAGGTAGAGAACTTGAAGAAGGTGATAAAGATATAAGAGTTGGAAATGGTGCAATTGTTGCAGCTAAAACCATCGGGGAATATCACCTTGTATTACCAACTGGTAATACATTGATTCTGAACGAATGCTATTACATGCCGAACCTGATATGCAACATTATATCGGTTTCTTTGTTGATTAAAGAGGGATATAATTTTTTATTACAGGATAATGTTATGAACATTTTCCGTAACCAAGAGTTGGTTGGATCAGGCACGTTGTGCAATGGCATTTATGTTCTAAATCAATCAACAGTTCTGAGCATAACAAACACACACAAGAGGAAGAGTTCAGAACTGAACGAATCCTTCTTGTGGCATTGTAGACTGGGTGATATAAATACGACACGGCTAGCTAAGTTGCATAAGGATGGATATTTGAAACCATTTGAATTTTCATCTTATGACACTTGCCAGTCATGTCCTAAAGGCAAGATGACCAAAAATCCGTTTACGGGACACGGAGAAAGAGTTACGGAACTCTTGGGACTGGTGCATAGTGATGTATGCGGTCCAATGTCTACACATGCCAGGAATGGTTCTGCGTACTTCATTACATTCACTGACGATCTCTCTAGATTCGGATATGTGTTCCTGATGAAACACAAATCAGAAGCTTTTGAGAAATTTAGAGAATATAAACAAGAAGTCGAGAACCAAACCGGAAAAAGTATTAAAATCCTTCGATCTGATCGAGGAGGTGAATACTTGAGCAATGAATTCCTGGACTTCCCAAAAGAGAATGAGATTCTCTCTCAGCTGACTCCCCATATACACCACAGCACAACGGTGTATTGGAACGGAGGAACCGCAGCCTATTAGATATGGTGCGCTCTATGATGAGCATAGCTGAGTTACCTATTTCGTTCTGGGGGTATGCACTGGAAATAGCTGCAGACCTATTGAATATGGTTCCCACCAAATCTGTGCCAACCACTCCATATGAGATATGGAAAGGAAAGAGACAATGTCTTAATTATGTTAAGATATGGGGTTATCCGGCATATGTAAAAACGCAGAATCCGGACAAACTCGCGGCAAGGTCCATTCTGTGTAAGTTTATTGGATATCCCAAACATTCGCGCGGGTATATCTTCTACTGTTTCCTGATTTAAAATCAGAAAAGCTTATGGAAAAAGCTTCAGAAAAGGGTCACGTGCTTACACGTGACCAGCAGTCACGTGTTGGCACGTGACACCTAAAAGCATCAGCAAGACAAGTTCAGTTTCCCAACTACATCGAAGAAAAGGGCTTCAGAAAGAGTTACGTGCTCCCACGTGACCAGGGTCACGTGTCGGCACGTGACATTTAAAAGCAAGCGGCATAGGCACATTGGTTCCCTGATCAAATCAAGGAAAAGGCTTCAGAAGAGGTCACGTGCTCCCACGTGACCAGGGTCACGTGTTGGCACGTGACGCTCAAAACGTCAGACTCATTCTCCGGTTAAATCAAGAAAAAGACTCCAGACGAGGGTCACGTGCTCACACGTGACCAGGGGTCACGTGGTGGCACGTGGCGGCTAAGCAGCAGAAGAAGGCAGAGTGCAAAAGAAGAAAAGGGCTCGTTACAAGGGGGTCACGTGCCCACACGTGACCAAGGGTCACGTGGCCGCACGTGACCAGCTTTCAAAGCCCATTTGTTAAACATAATTAAATTCTGAGAAAAGACCTCTCAAGTCTTTCCAAAAGCAACCGATTGAATTAAAGATTTAGAGTGATTAAATATCATCTATCTATGGGAAAATTTCGAATTTGGGAAGATTTCCCTTTTAACTCTAGCAGAAATCACAAAGGAGAATCGCTGGATTTGAAATCCATTGGTGAATAAAATTCACCTAATAATCCAAAGGTCCAGAATGAATGATGGATGCAAATCAAATCTCTCAATGAAGATACGTCAAAAAAACTAATTGACTCGGCTGCTTCTCCTATAAATAGGAGCCGAGACACACAAAAAAAGATATACACACGCAGAGGGAAGAAAAGGGAGAGTGCCTTGATACTTTGAGGAATCTGGATGTTCTGCAAAAGAAAACCCTAGGTAAGAAAGGGAAGGCTTTTTGAAAGAAAGAGAATTTAATCCTCAACAGAGTTCAACTCTGATGTAAAACAGAAGAACATATTTCTTCTCTCTTAGATGGAGGATCTGTAAAGCGCACACCTCCCCTTGAAGTTGAGAATTTAATTCTCAATGGGTTGAGATCCTGCCATGCAGATCCAAAGCATAGAGAGGGAATGGAAGCACGAGAATTTAATTCTCACAGAACTATAGGAATTTAATTCCTTTAAAATAAAATTAGGGTTTGACCCTATGTCATGGGAATTTAATTCCTTCAGAATAAAAAGAAACAGGGTTTAACCCTAATTAAGAACTTAGTTCTGTTAAAACAACAAGAACGTAATTTCCTTAATCTTACTCCCCAGAATAATTCTCTAACAGAGAGTGGGAGTTTAACTCCTTAAAGCTTTTATTAGGGTTTAACCCTATTCAGTTCTTCATATATATGAGGAATTTAATTCCTACAGAAAATTCAGAGTTCAACTCTTCAAAAGGAACTAGGAATTTAATTCCTCTGGAATTATTGTCAGGGTTCAACCCTACGAGGAATTCAATTCCTGAAAAGGATTAACAGATCTTCTAAACAACTACAGAAAAGAAGGGTCACGTGTCACCACGTGACCCCCCCAAAAGATCTACAGAAAGCCCTTTGAGGCAGTGCCTCACGTGACCCACGTGACCCTTAACAGAAGCTTTAACATACCTCGATTAGACACCCGTCACGTGATGACACGTGATGCTCCAAAAATGCGATCTCCTCAGAAGAACAAATGAAGGGAGGGCGCTCTCACGTGTTGCCACGTGACCCCTCTTGCCTTAGTGTTTAACACTAAATTGGAACTCCCGAATCCAGTGTTAAAACATTGTTGGGCCTTAGTGTTCAACACTAATCAAAGAACTTTATTTGCAGTGTTCGACACTGATTACCTTAGTGTTTAACACTAATTTGAGATCTCCGTTGCCAGTGTTTAACACTGATCTGTTTTAGTGTTTAACACTAATCTGAAAGCCTGGTTGCTGGTGTTTAACACCAACTATCTTTTAGTGTTGAAACACTAACTTATCAATCTTATTCCCAGTGTTCAACACTGATTCGTCTTTAGTGTTTAACACTAAACACTGGCCCAATTGGCCGAATGGATAGAGGCAAAGCCTCTCCTTCAAGGGACCAACAGGAAGTCAATATTCCAGACATGATTGGACTTAGCCCAAGATGGCCATAAGTCCTCAATTCGTAATTAACTGGGCTAATGGGCTCATAACATAATTAATTGGTCTTGATCCCAAATTGGGCCAAAGACTACTTAATCCACTCCGGTTCCAGGGTACATCTCTTCACTCCTTTGATACTTGGCGTTGTAATCCCTCAACGTCTTCAAAGAGGTGACGGGTCCCGATGACCACACATTGATACGGACTGTGGGGTCCTTAAACCCATGGACTACGACGTCCTTAACCTCGACCGAGATGTCTTAAAACTAACAACGGACTGTGGGGTCCTTAAACCCATGGACTACGACGTCCTTAACCTCGACCGAGATGTCTTAAAACTAACAACGGACTGTGGGGTCCTTAAACCCATGGACTACGACGTCCTTAACCTCGACCGAGATGTCTTAAAACTAACAACGGACTGTGGGGTCCTTTAACCCATGGACTACGACGTCCTTAACCTCGACCGAGATGTCTTAAAACTAACAACGGACTGTGGGGTCCTTAAACCCATGGACTACGACGTCCTTAACCTCGACCGAGATGTCTTAAAACTAACAACGGACTGTGGGGTCCTTAAACACATGGACTACGACGTCCTTAACCTCGACCGAGATGTCTTAAAACTAACAATGGACTGTGGGGTCCTTAAACCCATGGACTACGACGTCCTTAACCTTGACCGAGATGTCTTAAAACTAACAACGGACCGCAATGTCCTTAAACTACCTACGGACCGCAATGTCCTTAAACTAGCAATGGACCACTATGTCCTTAAACTGGAAAAATAGAGCCCAAACGCTCTTTTGTCGGTCTAAACGATCCCGTTTAAGTTGATCTTAGCCTCAAATATGGCTAACGTATCCTTAAACCTTCAAACAGACTCGACTATGAATCCCCCCAATCAACTTCGGTTCAAGGGTACATCTCTGAACTCCTCTGATATTTGTCGTTGTAATCCTTCAACGTCGTCAAAGAGGTGACGGGTCCCGACGGCCATACATTCAATGGACCACTATGTCCCTAAACTGGAACAATAGAACCCAAACGTTCTTTTGTCGGATCTAAACGATCCCGTTAAGTTGATCTTAGTCTCAAGTTAGACTAACGTATCCTTAACAAACGTTTGAGTTGATCTTAGCCTCAAGTATGGCTAACGTATCCTCAAACCAAACCCACAAACCCAAATCTAAGATAATACGGATTTGGACTAGTCTACGCCCTACGGGCGACGACATAACTCGGTCTCCGTAAACAATCCACGGGCAACAAAACATAAAATAAACACGCACGACACGAAGTGACCATCTGGAGAAGGAGAAAGTTGTTACCGCGATGCGGTAGCGTAATTAACTGCAGGGGCCTGCGCCTGCAGGGAAGAGCGTCCCCACAATCAAAAACCCCTCAAACGAGGGGGAATCTGATGAAGTCTGCTACATCGGCCGCATCCGTTTAAACCTTCGATACATGGTGCCATAAATCAACTTGGCATCTTCGAAGAGGTGGACGGATAGCACCAATTAGCATCTGCCCCGAACCTCAGGCATGGACGTCCCCGCGTCCCGGCCGCCGTTCGGAGGGAAACAGATTCTGGCACGCCCGGTGGGACCTTTTCCTCTTTCCACTCCACACTTCGTGTGTCGTGATTCGCGAACCAATCGCGGTTCGCTAATGGTTGCCCTTGGGTTCAAGATACTGAGAATTGGCGTCTTGCTTATTGCAGAAAGCAAAGGATCGATGGCTTCTACTTCCGTGAAATTCTCCAACTGCTCAGACTGCAATTGAGACCAACGCTTTGCCTCGCCAGGAGGTATAGCCTACGGACCCCAAGCTGCTTCGTTATTCACAATGCCGGTGGACCAGGTGACTCAGGCCACTACCGGATTGTTCTTCGGGACTATACTCCCACCAACAAGCTTCACGGCGCCAGTGCTGACAATGGAAGCTCCCAAGAAGTCGATCTTTGATCGTCTTACCCCTGCCGCGGCTCATCTCAACGGGTCGTCCAACATCAGCGCCTCGGTCTTCTCTAGATTGGGCCAGAAATCCGGTAGACCCATTATGAGGTCTGCAATCCCGGAGAAGGCTGCTTCTAAGAAAGTGGCTGCTCCTGCTCCCGAAATCGCCAAGGCGGCTTCTCTGGCCAAAAAGTCGGTCTTTACAAGATTGACGGCTTCAGCTCCCGCCCCTGCTACCCAAAAGACGTCGGTCTTTGACAGGCTAACACCAACAGCGACCCCCCACCTACACAGGGGGCAAGACGAAACCATTCTTACCGCTGACCCAACGCCGTCCGCTCGACACGCTCGACGTCGCCATTGGCGCCGAGTAAGGAAGGCTGGGGGCAACTCCCCCTCCGGGTTAACTCCATCAGCCCCGATGGCAGAAGTTAATGCTGCTGTTCCAACTGGGAACAGCTTCGAGATGCTAAATAAGCTGCGAAGGAATTCTCCTACTGCAGTGCTAAAGAGGTCTCCTCCCCCATTAAAAAAGGTTGTGGAAATAAAATCAGAACAGCCCCGATCCCCTCAACGGCTGTCTTCCAAAATTTACAAGGTTTGGCGACAGGCCCGAGACTCGATCATCGATCCAAACTTCTCCCACCAGCACAAGAAGCTGAAAATCCAACCAGAAGCTGGTCACCAGGCTAAACCCCGAAAGGCTGTCTGGACGCCCACCTCAACGGCCCCCTCAACCTCCATGGCTCATGAAAAGAGGAAGCCAGAGAAGATCCCCCAGCCTGCAACGACAGCTAATAGCACTAAGCCCAGACGCCCTAAGTCTGGGGGCATGATGGTCCACACCGTATACATGGCGTCAGGAAAAGAAGACAGCCGCGCGTCCACAGGTCATAGACCCCTTACACGGTCGGTGACCAAAGCCCAGGAGCAGCAGCAAAAGCTCCAAGAAATGATGAATGCTATGGCCGCACTTACCGGGCCAAAAGAAAGCCCAGAAACGTCCTCAGACGCACGCAAGGAGGAAGAAACTGACGCTGAATTCCTTCGCCGGATACTGGAGAAAAAGGACAAAGAGGCTGCCGAACAAGCAACCAACATACAGCGTATGGGCCTTCTCTTCCAAGATATGATAGGAATGATGATCCAGCAGGACCTACCCGTCGAGGATCCCCCAATCGTTCTTGAAGACGACCGAGGAGAAACGTCAAATCCACCGCCAGCCCCCTCAACGGCCAAGGAAGAGACGATCTCTAAAGCTGACTTGGTTGACTATATAGCCCAGCAAATCCGGGTTCATCATGCGACTGAGGCAGCTGGTCAAGTCGTAAAGACGGGCCGGCCGTATCCAAGCTGGTACGACCAAATTAAATACCCGCCAGGCTATACGATACCGAAATTCCACGTGTATAAGGGGACCGGCAATCCCTATCAACATGTTGCCCAGTTCCGGGCCCTCTGCGGTAACACCGGCGGTGATGATAAACTGTTGCTTCGTCAGTTCGTGGGCAGCTTATCAGAAACAGCATTCGAATGGTATTCGGAACTCCCGAACGATTCTATCAAGACGTTCGCTGAAATGGAGTTGTTATTCACTCAGCGATTCGCAAGTGCCAGCGAACGCACTCCAATAACAGCACTGATTAACGCCAGGATAAAACCAGGCAAAACCTGGGTCCAGTATGCTATACGCTGGCGGAATTTGTGGTCGAGATGCGAACAACGCATTGAGGAGGCACCCGCAGTGGGCATGTTCATGGGAACCCTAGACCCCCACGCAACTATCTCCCAGTTTATGATGTTCTTTAAGCCAACCACATTCCAAGCTTTAATCGACAAGCTGGCTCAGATGGACCAGATGGGTCATAGACCACCTCCCCCGAAGTCGGAACCTCGGAATGACAAGGGTAAAGGAAGGGCAACCTTCGTCGCAAATGCCCAACAGCAACCTAACGCCCCGAAACCGGCAGATCAACTGGAAGAAAGACGCCGGTATTATAATGAAAAGATGAAACGTCCTTACTCGTTCCCACGAGACAAGTTGAAACGGTTATTCGAGCTGGCAATACGCAACAGACTTATAAACCTACCAAATCCAAGGCGACCGCCGCAACCCACGGAGGTGAATAACCCTAATTATTGCCCTTACCATCAAACGGTAAGTCATCCGATCGAAGATTGCTTCGTCTTCAAAGGATGGAATGAAGATCAGTACCTCCAGGGGAAGTTTATACTGTCCGAAAAGTGGAAGGTGAACCCACCACAGCCGCATACTCCTAGGAAAGCGGATACACCGGGGGCAACCTGTTCTTTTATTGAAGAAGCTCCATGGGAGGTCGTGCTATCAACTAAAACCAAAAGAATGCTGAGAGACCTTCATGCGTGCCCTGCGATCGAATGGAAGGACCCTCTTGAACCTCAAATTATCGAAGGAATGTTGAAGCCTCGTCCAACTACGGAGACTCGCGATAAGGGCCCAAATACTCACGCCCAACCGTCAAAATCTTCGAAGAAAAAGATGAAGAAATCAAAGAAGTCCGTGAAGCTTGGAAACGAGCACACGAACTTGCAGAAGCAGATCGACGCGCTGGAAGAATACAATCAAAAGGCGCGAACTCCTGTCACACTGCAAGAGTTCCTCAACCACATCTTTCAAGAGGAAGATGATGGAGAGAGCTCGTCGGATGAATCCGAAAGATATGTGGCGAGTTGTAACGTAATCTCCCACTCGTTTACCGATGATGGGAAGACTCCTGGCACTAAGAAGCTGGAGGCAGAGCCTGAACCAGAGCGCGCATGGCCAACAGATGAAATGATCGACGCTTTTCTAGACGAGATTCATCTAAAAAGTAAAGCGGATCAGGAGCGTAAGATGGCCGCTTCAGAAGGAGCCAAATGCAGGCGACTGAACGAAAGAGTTGAACTACCCCTGCCAGAGCGAAAGGCATCCGAAGTAGACAAGAAGATATTCAAGACGAGGAAAAGGTTTGCCAAAGCCATGTCAATGGGAATGAAGCTACCACCCTCGTAAGGAAACACGCACGATGGGGTGGAGAAGCACCCTGATTATTGCGTATATCATCGGAAAGTTTCACACCCCACGGAGGAGTGCGACGCCTTTAGCATATGGTGGCAAGGATATGTTGCTCATCGGCAACATTTTAAGCGCATGAAACGCAAGATCCGTCGGGAGCAAAGAAGTACCGTCGATGGGCACAACAGAACTACTGGCAACTGTTACATGGTTAATGCCAGGGGGTCACAAGTTCTCACCTTTGGGAGCGACTCTGATGAAGAAATGGCTCTGGGCCCTCTCTTTAAAGAATCTGTTTTAGGGAAAAAGGAGAAATCGGAGGCCTGCGAGAACATTCAGCTGCGCAATCGCACACTCCCAGAAAAGAATCTCGGGCCCGCGAGTAGGAAAGATAAGGGAAAGGAAAAGGTCACTGAAGATATCACTTTAGATGACCAAGTCATGAGAGAGCTGGCTGCCAAAGACCCTCCTAGAAAGGGTAAAGTGGACTACAACATCCTCGTGCACCTAAGGAAGCTACCTTCTCAGCTTAGCATCCTCGATGCCCTCCTATTATCAAAAGAAGCGCGAGACTCACTGATTAAGGCGTTACAAGAACCTGAGCAATTCCAAGCCTTCCTCGCCACTGAAAGGATGAAGGATGAACTGGAGGAAGTGCATACGGCCAACATCACTTTCGGTGACGAAGACCTCCTTCTCGGGACGTGCGACCACAACCGTCCCTTATATGTCTCTGGATACTGCCATGATATCAAGATAGGCAAAATCCTGGTGGATAATGGATCCTCCGTCAATCTCCTCAATGTTCGGGTGTTAAAGGAAATCTGCATGAGTGTGCAACACCTCGCTCATGACAAGATTACTATCTCCGGTTTCGATTCACAATCGTCACGGACTCTCGGATCTGTGATACTAACATTACGCTTTGGACTTCTCGTCACAGACATCAAATTCCATGTCATTGAAGCCAAGACCTGCTACAACGCCTTGCTCGGTCGTCCTTGGCTACACGAGTACAACATCATCCCTTCTACACAACATCAGTGTATGAAGTACTTTAAGGATGGTTTCGAGTATACTGTAACAGGTGAGTTGAACCCGTTTTCCGTCAACGAAGTCCGCAAATACGAAGATGCGAAGTACTTTTTGCCAGATTTCGAGGATACAGAAAGGTGTCGCAACCCGGAAAACAAAACCGCCGGCACCATCCCTGTTTTCGGGAGCGATACCGAAGAAGAGGAAGAGATAGTTTATGCAGGGCCATCTCAACGCAACAACCTGGGGACGCTCGCCCCCATGTTGGTCTTCGGAAGTGATTCAGAAGATGAAATTAATGCCGTGTTCTCCAATCGGCTGTCAATACAAACACCCCCTGGCGATGACCATAGTTTGCAAATCACCATGGTACCGCGAGAACACTACAAGGATCTCGACACACTTCAAGCTCACAATGTGCAGGACCTGCGAACATTTTACGTCCCTCCCAGGCGAAGGGGTGAGAAGGCGATCCTATTCTACCGATCCTCAGAGTCGAAAGTAGAGAAAGAGATCTGGCATGGCACGGATGCTACACTCGACAGGCTCCAACCCATCCGTCTGCCCAGATACTATACAAATGGATTAAAGAGGCTATTGAAGCGCCAAGGAGTACCCATAAAACAGACTGTTCGACAAGCTGGGTTCTACAACAGGATTTGGGACGTCCCTGGGACTCAACACAAATTGCCCAACGGGAAAATGGAAACACTTGGGCTTGGATACGTGAGAACCGGAAAAAGGGGACGGACCCGCAGCAGCTACGCTATATATACCTTTGATGAGGAAGAGGACGCCCTGTCAGGAGATGCCAACCCCTCATCAAAACTAGACCCCGCGATTGAAGCGCCGAGTCCGTCGTTGGAAGAACGAATGGACAAACCGATCAGAAAAGTGGGTCAGAAAGCTCAGGAAGACCACGACCGCGAAATGGCCATCTCCGAGAAGGATATGACGCAACGCCTATTTCAACAGGCTGCAAAAGACAATGATGTTCGCCTTTGTCAACCCGTTGTACGAAAAGCCCGATGCGGAGACAGAAATAAATCAAGAAGCGGAAAAAGGAGCCGACAACAACAACGCAGGATTAGGGGGTTGCGTGATCGGGTATTGCACGGCTCGGATTTGTCCCTCATGAAGAAGATGAGTCGAGCGTACTCCTTCCCCCGAGACAAGACGGAGAGGTTACTCAAGCTCGCTCTAAAATATCAAATGATCACGCTTCCAGGATCAAGACACCCTGAGCAAGCTAACAAGGATGCTCATCTAAGCTATTGCTCTTATCACCGAGCCATAGGACATCCTACCGAAGACTGCTTCGCCTTCAAGAATTGGGTCGAGGATCAGTATCAGCTTGGCAGTTTCGCCTTATCCGATGGCTGGAGGGTAACGCCACCACAAAAGCACGAACCCAAAGCCACAAAAGCAAAACCAGATCCACCTCAGTCCTGGAAGCGGATTCGCACCTGTTACACGATCACGATATTAAAAGAAGAGCCCGAGAATATGGATGACCTTCCCTGGTGCTTTGAGAACAGCGATGATGAGGTGGTCTCAGAATTTCCGCCAGCTCCGAAAGAACTGGAAGATGGCATACATACTACTGCAGATAACCTCAAGAAGATTGAGTTAGGATCGGCAGATGACTCGCGACCGACATTTGTCAGCGAGCTGCTATCTGAGGAAAGGGTGGCTGCTTTAAAGAACGTGCTTCTACGACATAAAGACTGCTTCGCGTGGAACTACTCCGAGATGCCAGGACTAGATCCGAAGATTGCTGTGCATAAATTAGCAATATCCCCGGATATCAAGCCAGTCAAGCAAGCGCCAAGAAGGATGAGACTCGAGCTTGAGATGTGTTGCGCCACGGCAGCGCCCCGGCCTCGTACTCGAGGCCAAAATGCGGAATAAAATTTTTTTCCTAACTCGGAAACCGGCGCTACCGCGGACAATTACCCGGATCGAAACCATTAACCTATACTAGCTAACTAGAGATGGGGTGAGAAGTTATACCAAGCGATCCGTGTCCTTCGGTCTTCGTCTCCACTCCGATCTCCCGCGAAATCTCCGTCACCTCCTCGCTCGTCGGAAAGGGCACCACGTAGCCTGAATCTTTTACGGGCTCCCGCCTCTTGACCGAGGCAACTCGGGCGCGAAGTTGGCTAGCCGACGCGTCCAAGGCTTGCTATAGAATAGTGTAGTGAACTTGTCTCTTGGGGTTATGGGGTTGCCTTGATGTGGAGGAATGGAGAAGAGAAGGAGAGAAAGAAAAAATGAGCTTTGAAGCTAATCTTTTGCAACTCTAGAATGAGATAGAAAAAAATGCCACACTCCAAATAATACCCTCTCACTTTCTCCCTTGAAGTGGCCGGCCCCTCCCATTCTCAAAAATAGATTGGAGAGAGAAAAAGAATGCAAGAAAGAATATATCAACAATATGGAAATTTGTCACTTTCATTTCATTTCAAAAACCTTTCCACCATCCATCAAATGAAAAGCAAGTGATGAGATTAAAAAGGAATCTCATCAAGAAATAACAATCATGATGCCACAAATATGCAAAGAAACCCCTCACAAAATGTTAATTGCAAACTTGCAATTAACACCCTCCACCAAGAAAGTCCGACCGAGAAGGAATGAAGGAAAACCGGCCGGAACGGAATGCAAACTGGCAACCCCAGAAAACCGATCCCATAATAAATTACAGGAAAACCCCGCTACTGCAAATACATGCCCGCATTTGTATTCCCACTGAACACAAATGCAAAGAGACAAAACTACACTATGAAATACTAGAATCCGGCTTAAGCCAAAGCCGGCTAGTAAAAACCGTCCGATCACGATCCGTGCAATACCGCACGTATCTGATCGAACCCTGCCATATCTCCATACGGCCTCTACAGCGTTTCGCCCGAAACTTGAGTAACTGTAACTGTGGTGGACTCTAAAGACTCGTCAATACTATGGCTGTGGATTTAACCACTGGCACGTCAGAGGTATAAGCCAATACGTGACGGGCCACCAGCTATTGACCAAATGGGACGTCGATGAGGAAGCTCACCCCGACACCCAACTGAGCCTGTCAGTGACAATATCCGTACAGTCCGGTCCGTTCGTCTATGAGTATCGCATGGCGGGCCTAGGGGGTTGGTGAAAGTCAGACCCCCAAAAGCGGTACAAGTCGTGTCGGAGCGTAGCCCAGAACACCCTGAGATACTACTGGAATACCTACCAGTAAATCTCCTGCCTCGGCCGAGGGCTTTGTGTAATGGCTCTCCTAGACACAGCGCGACCTCACCCCCAATACCGGGAGAGACGAACCCCTGCAGATCCGCTCACTGCCTCCATGTGGCTCGGGACTGTACCCAACTAAAACCTGTTTGCACGACTCCTTTGAGCCGTGGTAGGGTAGTAATCAAAGCACAGTGGGAACTCACACGAGACAAATGACGATCTCAGGTCGATGAACTAACCTGTACACATGTCACCAGGGAACTGCTATCTGACATCTGGTATAAGACCAACTAGCAGGTTCCCGGCGAGTCCTGCCCGGTGTACTCATAACCCAATGAGCACCTGTATACATCTTAGGTGAACCAACTGACACCAGTGGCTTGTGAGACCGGCCACCGCCCCTCGTCGGGGTCTCGACTGTATACACTAGTCTACTAACGGAGTATCGATGCCCTGTGTCGAAACTCCTACGACTAGGGACCTTTTAAGGATGTGCTTATAGACCACCAGCTCCCACGTATATGATCGCCATCATACTGCTGCCAGTCAAGCAAGAATCCTAGGGGCTCTATCAACGTGTAATAGCGACATGTCAGGTCACCTAAAGCAGTACACGATGATAAAGATAAACCAGATAGCATACTATCATCTCGAGTAAGACTGTCCTACCGGGATAGGTCCTCCCTCAATCATTGCAATCACGTGCCTGTGATCCAATAATTGACTCTGAGGGCACTAACTCCAACAATCTCCCACTTGCACTCAAGGCTAATTATTGCGATGTCGCACACTCACAGCCCGTGTGATACCGAACACCCAACTCCTCTACTAGTCAGTCTCACAAAGCTCGTTTGCGAAACTATTGCGTTCGAGGAATAGCCTCAGTGAGTGGATCCGCTGTGATGTTTCTTTCTATGTCTCTCTATATCTCAAGTTCGCGGAGAAAGCCATCTCCCGAAATGAGCAATACCTGTCTTAGAATGTCTGGATGTCTGATGGGACCTAGCTCATAAATGAACTCCAAATCCAAACTTCTTAGACTGTATCAACAACTGAACTTAATCAGTATCCTGCGCCATGCCTCCCTCAGTATTGCCTTGGACCACCTGTCCAAAATACTGCCCCTCGTCAGAAGGAAAATCTATAACTCTGACAACCTGCTTGTCGTCAATGTCACCTTGGAAGCCTGGAATGATAACCGTCTCCTAAAGGAGGCAGCCGTTATCATATCCCTAGAACATCCACTTATGTTCTAAGACTGCTTCCGACTGTTTCTCCAGGATTGGATCAATATCAACTTATTGCATCTAGTGCAAGAACAACATCTGGTGTGGTACTTGACATCTCATGATTGACTCAATTGCCTAAGCAAGTGATCTGCCAATTATGAGTATCCCTCTCCCCTTTAGTCTATAAGACACCTTTAGAGAGGGTGACTCCATTACCTGCAGGTATACTACCGTGCCAGGAGTCGTCCATTCTAAATACTCATAGAATGCTGTCAAGTTACCCAGATTGGGAAACCACCCAAATCTAGATCTAAAACCATAGATCTAGTGACCAGTATGTCTGATATAATATCCAAGTCCCTTGTGGAGAAACCACTGTGTGACGACCAAAGTATAACCGATCGTAGTATAGGAATATCACTTCCTACTACCTTTTCAACAGATCCATCCCCTATTCTGATGACGTCAAACCCATGACTGTCACATCAGAAACAGATGATCTATCTCCGCTACATCTGCTTTAGTCTATAAATAGACATAAGCCTGATGTCCACCAATGCTTCCGCTGCTCCCACTGACTACGACAACCCTCTGGCAGAGTCATATAGACGTGCACTTCTAAATCTAGTTTAGAACGACGCTATACTCATCCTCCTGCCGGGTCTCGCAGCCTGGAACAACAACAATGGCAAGTGTGGGTAAACAAGAACTTCCCTGTCACCGTCCTTGAGGCTACCGGAGTACCTCTCGGGTGCCTGAAGTTACCCACCTTATCTGCGGAGTGGCCAATGGAATGTCAAATCAGATCGAATCTTTAGGTTCCTTATCAAATCTTCAGTAATCGTTTGCGGTTCTGGAATCACTTCCAGTTCTACCATACTCCCACTGCTGTTTTTGAAAAATCCATTTTAATTAAAACTGTGGCGAGTCTAGAACAATATTTCTATTGATCTGCCAGATGGTAGAAAGTCAACCCTCGTCATAGCCTGGGTCAACCCACAAACAGCCATTACAGAAACGTGCCTTGAGTTATCCGGAGTCTGGTTTTAAGCATAAGCCGGACAACTCCCCGTACCTTAACAACGTTAAGATATGAACTGTTCTATATCCAATATAGAACCAGAGGCACTGATTCAATTGAACCAGATTCAAATCATGCAACTATCTCCAGTGCATGTCAACTAAATGGACGGAGGTCGATCAGCGTTACTCAACTTAGGAATGCTTCCAATTATGAGTAACCTGAAAGAGAAGCAATCTGTCTTCATCATTACTATCAACAGAATATCATACACAAGTATCTACATCTTCAATCTCTTTGAAGAATCCCGATACTTGCTACACCTGGTACTCTACTCTATTCAAATACCTATAACTCCTCAAAACTTAGACCCTGTGTTTCCACGAAACAGCTGTCTAAAATCTAGAGAAGTCATAAGTAAACCGAATATAGTACGAGGACCAACCCCTCTGTCCTAATGGACACTGGACAACATACAATACTCTGTATAAGTCCGCTGAGTCTAACAACTCTTTCACTGTGTGTCGTAGGTTGAAAACTGTACTTATGGTTAAGAAGAATTACACCGCTGTTTAATGCTCCTTACCTAACCATCCACTGATATAGGTAAATGTCATCGACATAATATCAAAAAGTATATCTCACTCTATAAAAATAGACGTACAGATATATCAATTTGAAATTGGTGCACAACAGCGGATATTCATAACCAAATATTTGCCGACCGGCAAACAACCCAGGTGACTTCCTCAAATATCACCGACTACAACGAATCCCGATATAATGAGGACGATCACCCAATTCCCAATAACTTACTCCCACTCATCATCTGTAAAACCATACAGATATGAGAATCATACCTGGTAAATACATACCCTGGAGTAAGTGTCTAATCGGGAAATCAGTTTTCTTTTAGCAGTACACAGTGAAACTGAAACATTGAAATGTTTCGATGGGGTATGCTGGTATTCCTAGTAATGCCTCTTCCATTATCCAGATTCACAACTGTAACCGTATAATTCTTTGCCATCTTTCTAAATCCCTTTATATGTCTTTAGTCATTACCTTCTGTACACCCCTTTAGGCCAAATGGTTTTCTTCCTTCCCTACCGTTCGGCACCAGCCTATGGTTTGGAAGAAGACTATCCAAAAAGCATAAAGGGTGTACTATCCTAATCCTAGGAGCACTCGCAACGCGAGAGAAGGTGAAGATAAAAGACACCTGAATGTACTTTATTCCTATTTCTCCTGAACCAGGATCCATCCCCGAACTGGAACAAGTTCCTTTCGAGTTCGTATATAACCATACGATGGATTATCCAATAAAATGGGATCTTCGTAGTGATACGGAGTGTCCTGGAGAAATACAAAGGTGATTTAGGATTGGCGAAGAAATACTTGGTTTGGTCGTGAATATCAGTCGCAATTTACTTTGCCCTCCTACTAATCCCTTGCTTTGTCTTAACTTAATACCTTCTGCACACCATCGTTATGCTAATTGGTTTTCTTCATTCCCTACCGGTCGGCACCAGCCTAAGGTTTGGAAGAAGACTATCCAATTTGCGTAATAGGTGTACTACTCCTAAACCAAGGAGTACTCGCAACTTGAGAGAAGGTGAAAAGAAAAAACAACTGAATAGTCCTATCCGTTTTCTCCAGAACCAGAAACCATCCTCGAAATCCTTCGAGTTCGTATCTAACCATACGATGGTTTTGTCCAATGGAAGTGGACGTTCGCAGTAATACGGGGTGTCCTGGAGAAAAGGGTAAAAATAGGAGTGGCAATGAGGTCTGCAACTCTGACAATCCAAAAGCCAGTGTTAAGAAGGTTCGGTCAACTTGGTCACTGAGTCATAGTCTTAGGATCGGGTCAATGGTCGCTGCCAGAGAGAGAGAAAAGAAACACTCAGCATGCACTCTAACCTAGATCAGAATGGTTATCACTTTGTCTAATCTGGAAACCTCCCACTGTACCTCAAATTCTTCTCCAAACCTGAAAGAAGAATTAGTCGGGAACACCCGAGGAGTAAACCAACTCATCAGTGGGAATCAGGATCCAACTATCATCGCATGATAACGTGACGGAATCCACTCACGTCACCACACTCCAGAAGGTATGCGCATGCCTGGCAAGTTTCAGTTCTTTTGAAACTCCCGATGTGATTTTTACCCCTAGGACTCAAGTGACCTTGACGGAGTCAACAAATCAAAGAGTCCTAGTCAAGTTCAACCCGTCATTATCTGGATTGCATTAAACCCACCCGTACGTGCCCTTGACGGAGTCAACAAGGCCGCACGACTGTCCTAACCAATCCCACTTATGCAACAAACAAGCACCACTTAGCTACCGTACACTACGCCTTGACGGAGTCAACAAACGCAGCACGAATACTAAATAATACCCATAAGAAATGACGGAGGGCTACGGATGGTTTTTGGCGAAAAACCTTTAACGTAATGAACTTGATATCGTTGAAGGAACTGCATAGCCTTTTATAAAATATAGTGACGAAAACTTTTACTAAAGAGGTCACTCCCGGTGAAGGGATCTCGGCTCTTTCCCCGTAGAATGAGGTGCAGGATATTCCAACTGAATACCACGATGCAAAGCAAAAGTAATCGGCTATAGTGAAGTTAATGCCCTGACGCAAACTTCTGTCCAAGGGGTCACTCCCGGTGAAGGGATCTCGGCCCTTGCCTCGTCGACTGAGGAGCAGGATATTCCAAATGAATACCACGATGCAAAACAAAAGCGAACGTCCTTGCAATAACAGCTTTTTTTTGAAAAATTGTTCCAACAACATCAGAATAGGTTTGTTTAAACTTGCATTGATCCGAATCAATGCAGTCCCATCAATTGATCACACCACAAAGAACGAAAATATACTGACGTACGTATATGCCATCCGCATTCGCCACTGGGTCCCGTCATCACCCGTTAGGTTAGCTAACTAACGGCAGAGCGGGGACTGGACTAGCGCGGATGTAAAACATATACAACATCTACTAATATATATACCAATATATAGTATTTCGCTCAAGGCGTGAATAAAATGCAACATCACAGAAATGTACAGCATCACAGAACAATACAGATATCTGGAAACCCCGGGTTTCACAGAGCCGCTGCTGAAACCCGACGTTCCCCTGGTCGTGTGGATAGCCTGTGCAATGAAAACCTAGACCCCTACGGGCGCGGCAAGTCACCCGCCAAAACCTGAAGCGAGGCAGCCCCCTTCAGCTCCGTGAATGGACCACCCAGCACTCCACGGAATCCGGCAACTTGGGCACCCCTCCTGGGTCAACCTGTACCCCCTACGAGTGTGGCGAATAGCCCGCCAATCCTAGAGTGAAGCCCCCTCCGTCTCAATGCCATGAGATGCGGGCCCGTTGCCCCCTAGAACCCGGCTATCCGTGCACCCCTCCGCGGGGTAATCCTAGTACAGAATGTAAAATATACATACACCGGGTACATCGACCGCAACCAGGTCGTGCCCCAAAAGAATAATACAAACAGGCAGTGACGGCAGTCCACATGTCGGACGCTCGCCCCGCAATATCAAATGTACATAATACAACAAAACTGCACTAGCATTGCATCCAGGCTATCCCCCACGACCGATCCGCAACATCACAGCATAAACATAAAACATCAACGTGAAAGTCACGTTCGCAAATCCGTCTAACCGGGCTATAGCAGTTAGATCGGATTTACCGATCGAGTGACATTCACGGTCGCAGAAAATAATGTAAATACTGTGAAATAATGTGTTTAAAATTTTCCGATCAATCAAACAATTAACAAGTGGGCCCCAAAGAAAACTGTAGCACTCACAGAAACAATTGGCCCAACTTTAATATTCCAAAGCCCATATTTTAAGCCCAGAAGGCCTCTGTAAAAAAATGGTGAAGTGATGTGAATAGTGCGCGGCGGAAGGGCCGCACAAAGGGGGTTTTCGCGGCGGTTCCGCGCTCCAACTGTGGAGTCACTTCATCGAATTTTTACAGAGCTCTTAGATTTTCCAGTACATCAATATTTTACAACCTGAAAAATTTTTCGAGACCAAAATGTTTCAACAGAAACTGATGTGAACAAAAAATACGGTTTTTGGAAATTTTGGTCGATCGGAAATGCAAACACATCAAACGAAGCTAGGTAAGGTTAATGGCGTGGCTCTGATACCATGTTGCGCCACGGCAGCGCCCCGGCCTCGTACTCGAGGCCAAAATGCGGAATAAAATTTTTTTCCTAACTCGGAAACCGGCGCTACCGCGGACAATTACCCGGATCGAAACCATTAACCTATACTAGCTAACTAGAGATGGGGTGAGAAGTTATACCAAGCGATCCGTGTCCTTCGGTCTTCGTCTCCACTCCGATCTCCCGCGAAATCTCCGTCACCTCCTCGCTCGTCGGAAAGGGCACCACGTAGCCTGAATCTTTTACGGGCTCCCGCCTCTTGACCGAGGCAACTCGGGCGCGAAGTTGGCTAGCCGACGCGTCCAAGGCTTGCTATAGAATAGTGTAGTGAACTTGTCTCTTGGGGTTATGGGGTTGCCTTGATGTGGAGGAATGGAGAAGAGAAGGAGAGAAATTGAAGCTAATCTTTTGCAACTCTAGAATGAGATAGAAAAAAATGCCACACTCCAAATAATACCCTCTCACTTTCTCCCTTGAAGTGGCCGGCCCCTCCCATTCTCAAAAATAGATTGGAGAGAGTAAAAGAATGCAAGAAAGAATATATCAACAATATGGAAATTTGTCACTTTCATTTCATTTCAAAAACCTTTCCACCATCCATCAAATGAAAAGCAAGTGATGAGATTAAAAAGGAATCTCATCAAGAAATAACAATCATGATGCCACAAATATGCAAAGAAACCCCTCACAAAATGTTAATTGCAAACTTGCAATTAACACCCTCCACCAAGAAAGTCCGACCGAGAAGGAATGAAGGAAAACCGGCCGGAATGGAATGCAAACTGGCAACCCCAGAAAACCGATCCCATAATAAATTACAGGAAAACCCCGCTACTGCAAATACATGCCCGCATTTGTATTCCTACTGAACACAAATGCAAAGAGACAAAACTACACTATGAAATACTAGAATCCGGCTTAAGCCAAAGCCGGCTAGTAAAAACCGTCCGATCACGATCCGTGCAATACCGCACGTATCTGATCGAACCCTGCCATATCTCCATACGGCCTCTACAGCGTTTCGCCCGAAACTTGAGTAACTGTAACTGTGGTGGACTCTAAAGACTCGTCAATACTATGGCTGTGGATTTAACCACTGGCACGTCAGAGGTATAAGCCAATACGTGACGGGCCACCAGCTATTGACCAAATGGGACGTCGATGAGGAAGCTCACCCCGACACCCAACTGAGCCTGTCAGTGACAATATCCGTACAGTCCGGTCCGTTCGTCTATGAGTATCGCATGGCGGGCCTAGGGGGTTGGTGAAAGTCAGACCCCCAAAAGCGGTACAAGTCGTGTCGGAGCGTAGCCCAGAACACCCTGAGATACTACTGGAATACCTACCAGTAAATCTCCTGCCTCGGCCGAGGGCTTTGTGTAATGGCTCTCCTAGACACAGCGCGACCTCACCCCCAATACCGGGAGAGACGAACCCCTGCAGATCCGCTCACTGCCTCCATGTGGCTCGGGACTGTACCCAACTAAAACCTGTTTGCACGACTCCTTTGAGCCGTGGTAGGGTAGTAATCAAAGCACAGTGGGAACTCACACGAGACAAATGACGATCTCAGGTCGATGAACTAACCTGTACACATGTCACCAGGGAACTGCTATCTGACATCTGGTATAAGACCAACTAGCAGGTTCCCGGCGAGTCCTGCCCGGTGTACTCATAACCCAATGAGCACCTGTATACATCTTAGGTGAACCAACTGACACCAGTGGCTTGTGAGACCGGCCACCGCCCCTCGTCGGGGTCTCGACTGTATACACTAGTCTACTAACGGAGTATCGATGCCCTGTGTCGAAACTCCTACGACTAGGGACCTTTTAAGGATGTGCTTATAGACCACCAGCTCCCACGTATATGATCGCCATCATACTGCTGCCAGTCAAGCAAGAATCCTAGGGGCTCTATCAACGTGTAATAGCGACATGTCAGGTCACCTAAAGCAGTACACGATGATAAAGATAAACCAGATAGCATACTATCATCTCGAGTAAGACTGTCCTACCGGGATAGGTCCTCCCTCAATCATTGCAATCACGTGCCTGTGATCCAATAATTGACTCTGAGGGCACTAACTCCAACAAGATGAGCATCAACGCCGAAGTCAAGAAGCTGATCGATTCTGGATTTATCCAAGAAGTCCAATATCCCGACTGGATCGCCAACATCGTCCCGGTAATGAAGAAGAATGGGACGGTACGCATATGCGTGGACTTCAGGGATCTCAATAAAGCCTGTCCAAAGGACGATTTCCCGGTACCGGTAACCGAGCTAATGATAGATAACACGTCCACTCACGAGGTTTTCTCTTTTATGGACGGTTCATCAGGATACAATCAGATAAAGATGCATCCCGAAGACCAGAAGCACACCGCTTTCCGGACCCCTTTGGGTATATTCTGCTACAGGGTTATGCCCTTTGGTCTAAAGAACGCCGGCGCTACCTATCAAAGGGCCATGACAAAGATCTTCGACGATCTCATACATGATATCGTCGAGTGCTATATCGATGACCTTGTAGTGAAGAGCATGTCATACGAAGAGCATTTAAAGCATCTGGAGACTGTATTTCAACGCCTTCGGCAATATAATTTGAAAATGAATCCCCTCAAATGCGCGTTTGGTGTCTCCTCGGGCAAATTCCTGGGATTCATCATCCGACATCGAGGTATCGAAATAGATCCATCTAAGATCAAGGCGATCATGGAAATGCCTCCGCCAAGAACCCTCAAACAGTTGCGGTCTCTCCAAGGGAAACTCGCATACATCCGGCGGTTTATCGCTAATCTTTCAGGAAAATGCCGTCCTTACAGTCACCTGATGAAGAAGGGAACCCCATTCGTCTGGGATCAAAAGTGCCAAAGCGCGCTAGACGAGATCAAGCAATACCTGCAGAACCCGCCGGTGTTGGCTGCTCCGGTTAAAGAAAAACCTCTCATTCTTTATACAACCGCCCTCGAAGGTTCTTTAGGCGCATTATGGGCACAAGAGAACGACCAAGGGAAAGAGAGAGCACTCTACTACTTAAGTCGGGTTCTACTGGGGGCAGAAAGCTATTACTCTCCCATTGAAAAACATTGCTTGGCGTTAATCTTTGCGATAACAAAGCTCAGGCACTATGCGTTGGCACATGAAGTCCGTCTCATCTCGATGGTGTCACGACCCGAAAGTACGGAATATGACCGGCACTTAAACTACGAACGTCTCGAGGCGTACGTAATCTAAGTAAACCGAAAACCCAGAAATCCAAACCAAGAAAAGTAGTAGAGTGCAGGCAAAACCAAATTAAAGCAAGTAGTTTTAATAGCATAAGCCGAATTATGCAGTTTTTAAAAGCATCAAAAATTTACTGAAAATTTCGGCAGAGTCTCCTTTGTAAATACTGGCCCCCAAACGGGATACAACATGAATAATATACGAAATCAAGAAAAAGGTATCCCCAAGCGGGAGCTAGCTCTTCGTCAATCGACGGTCACAACCACACAAGCAATATAATATACAACGTCAACGGCGAGGATCAAAACTCAAAAAGAAACTCCAAACCACCAGAATATAACGAGCGACTCTAAGGTCGAAAGAATAAACAACACTGGTCTCTATCTCAATAAATACATGTTTGGTTGATGGAATTTACTAGATACAACGGAATAATATTATACAAGGTAATATGATGGGTACGATACAAGAAAAAACCACCTACTAGCAAGTCACCCGAATGAAACTGAGCCTGCAAGCCGTAATGAAACCTGTACGGCAAATCTGCAAGAAACTGGGGCACAACGGGGGTGAGTTGCCAACTCGTGAATAGAAAAACATCTACCCATAGAAATCGCATAAATAACGCAATACTAGGTCAATGATCATAATATATCCTCAAAAATGTATATAACACGTAGCCTATAACAAGGCTAGGGTAAATATCTAACCCGAGTGTAATCTCATGTGCCCGTGTCAGTGCCTCAGGTAGCAATATATCATATGAATGAGGTATAAATGCATGAAAATAGAATACATGTAAATGAAGAACTGTTTTCATAAATTAGTGAGATTTCCTTTGTATTTTTAAACTGAGGTATCATAAATGAAATCAGTATCAACAGTGTCTAGCATCGACACAAAACATAAATCTCAATGTCTCGAAATATCAATGTCTCAATCTCAATATCTAGGGCGCCGTCAGTCCAGACCGGCCCCTACCATCCATCTCAAGACCACGACGGTATCCTCCGGATACCCGACGCGTCGGGTAATATCACCGGTAGGTAATTTGTCCCCTGCCTGGCTCAACGTCAACACCACATTCATCTTGCCCCGGGGTACCATACCGGGCCCACCATGTACCCGAAACGGTTCCTCCACTCCTCGAATCGGGTCTCGAAATCCATCAGCAAACTCATGGTGGACGACTCATACATCATAGGAAAACCGCACTTTTTATTTTAAAAGAGAGAAAAGGTTTATTTATGTTTTTGCGGTTTTCCTCCAAATCCAGAAAATCTCATGGAAATCCGAATCCAAAACCTCAATAATACGTAAAATAGTGAATATATGCATGAGAATCCATGAATGCGGCATAACGATGAATAACAGTATGCATGAAGTGACAAGTAATAACTACAATATCTAAGCTGGCATATAAGGTAAGTACACTATTATTATGTCAAACTACTAGCTATCTAGCTAAGTTAAGCAATAATATTTTCTAAGGTGTACGTGACATGGCAATTACTGATGAAGATGTGTGTGAGCCGGCAATTAAGTGTACGTGGTACCTACGCATCATCGGTAATGGTGCTGGTGTCCTAACAGCATGATATCAATAATGGAGTATGAAACATAAAATAAGCATGCGATGCGAAGCGGACCACAAAAGAAGAGCTGGAGCTGAATACTAGACGCAACTATAACTAATCTGCATTAATCTAATATAAGTCCTACAAATGGTGCCTTTTGAAATAACACGAATCATGGGGTTTTGAAAATAGGGGCTACGGTGTTTTTATGAAAAGATAAGTCTTTTGAAATATCCGTAGGATCCCTTGGGCTGTCTTTTAAAATACCCACGATTTGTTAGTTTTTGAAATAGGTAGGAGTCTAATCTAATCTAACAACTACACTAAACTATACGGCTGAACTAACAAGCTGAACTACAGGTAAGGAAACCGCCTATCATCTGAGTCGATACATATACATACCTGTATATGTATAGTCGGTGATCCCGCCTCAATAATATCATATCCGATACCATATCTATAATCAGGCATCCCAAGTCAAGAGTGCGGATCAATCATCAATATAGCTCGTACGTAAATCCGTCGTACGGCATCCCAATCTGGGTACGGGTCAATATCACATTCATCATACTATTCACCTGGTATCCTCTTTATCAAATATCATGATCGGGGTACTGATCTACGTCTAGTACCATACTGATACCGCCTACGTAAGCATGGACGTGTGTGAAACACTACGTCAAGGACCCGCTACAACGTCATGTCGTATCTAAGATACGAACCCTGCTATATCACCGATCTCACGGCCTCAAATCGAATCTCATCGACTCAGTTCAATCCCAAGTATCATCCCCAATCCGTATGTGAACACATAGTCCCATACCCATGTGAACACATAACTATAATGAATCCCATGAGCACATATCAATAGGAATGTATGCAAGTATGTATGTGTGTATGTGTAGTGCAACACTACCCTAGGGTTCGCAATGCTAAAATAATCCAACACACTAATATCCATCCTAAGCACCGTTATTAATCCCAAAAACATATAATAATTGTTGGTGTGTATACGCATCCGTATACACCACCACGGACTGCGGGGGTGCTATACGCCATCCATCCGACTTCTCCCCGTAGATATAAATCTACTCACTTGGTCCTCGCTAGCCGGTGCCGACGTCGCCACGCGCTTGCTTGTCGCCTCGAAGTCCACATGGGGGTACCTACATATCATAACGCACCATATCGCATTAAAACTAAATTCGAAATCGAAACGGCATACGAAAATCAAATCGGCACGCGTATCACGATAGGTCCAAACCTATCGCCTACGCATGCAAGAATAGTAAAACCAACCCTCGATGTCGATGTACAAACGTCAAACCATCGAGAAAAATTCAATCACACTCATTTGCACATTCACGAACACTAATTTTAATATAAACTAGGTTAAAACTCACAAAAACCCCAATTTCACTTAAAAAGTCATTTTTCCGAAAATCTAGCAAGCACAATTCGCCGTTTTTGTACAAAACAGGATATTTAAATGAATGTAGCGGCCAATATATTTATTAAATATCTTAAATAATTCATATAAACAATTCCCGGAATTTAATATCATTAAATTCCAAAAACCCTAATATTCTAGTTTATAAAATACCTAAAATTTAACAATTTCAAAGCAAAAATGCACAAACTACAATCTAGGTTAGATTTGCATGATCTAAAGCATTAAACCACACTTAATAAAGTTAATGAAGTCATGAAAAACCTAAAGACATTTTTATTCCCAAGTATTTAACCAATTTCAAAAACCTAGTAAGCAAATTAGCAAATTAACACAATTTTTAACCTCACATATAATGCATTTTATAAAACACTAGTTTACACAAAAGCTTAATTTGGACATTTTACATGTTACAATTGGCAATAAGTAACAAATTTAAGTTGCATAGATTAAGATGCTAAAAAGAACATCACACAACCATGAACATATGATCACAACCTAACTTGATCTCAAACTCTTTCCATTACAAACTAAATCCCAATTAGAATCGCATTTAAACTTAATAGACCTTGATGAAAGAAACTATCCAACAATTTAAATTTGGCTTGGGATTTATACCTCACAAAATCAAGAGACCAAGCTTGAAATCTAGCCTCCCAAAATGGCCTCCAAGCTCCTAGATCCATGCTTGCTTGGGCAAGAAATAATGGGTAAGGGTTCGATTTGGAAAAAGCTTTGAAATTGTATGGATTTTGAAGCTTTTTTGTGGATTTTTGAAGCAAAATAGTGTGGATTTTGGGGGGGGGAAGGGCTGCTGCTGTGGGGAGAAGGATTCGGCCAGAAATGGGAGTGAGGAGAGAGAGCGAGGTAGAGAAAATGGGGAGGGGGACAAAGTCAAGGTCAAAGCAAGTCAAAAGTCTAACTACTTTATCCATTTTCTATTCTTTTCTTTCATTTCCTTTCATTTGAAAATCAAGTGGGGAAAAATAGGGTGGCTGCTGAATTCAGCCATGGGGAGGAGTAAGTGGGGGTGTGTGGGTGTAGGCACGGGTGTGGGGTGATGAAAAATGATAAATACAATACCCCAAACATCCATTTACGCTAAAAAAAAAGCCTTTTTTCTTCAATAATTTCTAAACCGTTTTGGCAAATGATTTCGTTCCAAAAACCACATGATAAATTTTTATTTAATGTTTTATGATGCAAAAAATTTGTTTCAACTCATTCCAATTTGTAATTTTCCCTAATTAAATGTATTAGTGACGGCTTAAAATAATAATAAAATAATATTTTTTTCAGAAAATTTGAAATTTCACCAGCGGCTCAATAAACACCAAATAATAGCAATTACATAGCTATAATATGTATATTTAATTTTTATAATAAGATATTTGTATTTTGACTTTTTACAGAAAACCCCCTCATTTTACCGATTTTCCGAAATTTCACCGAAACGATTTTCAAAACGCTACAATCTTCCCCCCTTAAAGAAATTCGGTCCCCGAATTTAAATTCAAACTCCCCCAATAACTAAAACATCTAAGAAAAACCATCAAGTCGTCGGGCTCCGAAATCATAAATACATAAAACAAATCGTAGCACAGCGCATGCGCTTGAAAAATGAGCATATAACTCAAATCAAAACTCCGTCAAGCATCCCGCAATCATCGGAGTCATGGGGAAGACATCAATGCCAAATCCAAAGCAAAACCAATATGATATAACTCGAAACTATACTTGTAAATATCGAATCTATATATGTAAGTATCTGAAGGAAATGCATGCCAAATCTCTTTAAGTCGCTGTGCACGCATATAACACTGCACAGTGGCGGACGTCTATCATAAGGAAATAACTATTTACATATATACCTTTGTTTGAAATGTACGTTCCGCCGTTTTGGAAACAATTTAGAAGGGTCTCCTTATTTTAAACATTTCGTGTCATATCAGACACGTAGGTAAATACTGAGGCTATTGCTCGCTTTTTGGAAATCCCTTCAATAACTATCAATGCATGCAAAATGTATTCAGGTACTGTCCTCTGACTAGTCCTGCTCAGTACGAAAACACATAGCAATATCATAAAAACGTACTGCTCTATAAGAAATCAATCCCAAAATATGCACATGAATACTACGTGCGTCTGGTGCGCACGGAAATCAAAATCCATGAATGTTCCATACATGCGCACAGAAACAACATCTAAGTGCATCGGGTGTGCACGAAACATCTGTCGTAGGCAACATGTGTGCCTGACAGCAAAATCAGGTGCATTTGACATGCACGAAAAAAAAATCTCGATTTAGTGCATCTGGTACGCACCAAAATCACCCTTCAAAACATGCGCCCAACATGCGCGAAAATCCAAATCAGGTGCATCCATCGTGCACGAAATCATGAAATCCAATATCAAGCGCCGAACGTGCGCAAAAGCAATCAGGTGCACAAGGTGCACAAAACAAATATCGAGTATCACAATCAAAATCGAAGTCCAGTGCATCTAAGTGCACAAAAGGCGTATCACTGCACTGCAAGCATATATAAACTATACCGAGTGCAGGAACGAAATCGTGTGCATGCATACGCACAAAACCAACTCAACTGTTTAAAACCGTAAAATCACAAACATGTGAAACTAAAGAACGAAAACGATATCAAGTGCAACACTGTGCAAAGATCGTAAATCCTCAATCATCAAAATCAAATCATACGAATAAATCACCCAAAACATCGTAATCAATAATGGCGGAATAGTACTGCTCAAGCGCATCCTCTAAGAATCTCGGCCAACTGTCGCGGTCACTAGTGGGACGTCTCGTCGATGATCATGAACTCTGTCCTGCTGGCGTGCGTAACCATGACCACTCCTGGGTCAAGGTCTTCACTATGAATTACCGATCTTTCGGTCCATCGGCTCATCGGCCCTATCAGGTGTGCTAACGGGGACGATTCCGTTCTGGCACTTCTCCGGTCATCTCTTGGTCAATCATCGCGACCACTCGTAAGACAGCATATCACTGGCGTCGGCCTCTGGCTCTCTGAATGTACTTGACACATCTGATCCTGGGTGCAAGTATCATTGCAGCAGTGTCCTGGAAGGAATCCTGCTCACGGTCTCGTCCATGTCTAGTCTCTGCCAACTGTCCGGAAGTCATCGTCCTTTCCTATATCTGCATCTTGCTCTGGAACGACTGCATACTCATCGCGACTCCTTCTGGAAGGTAAATCCAAGTACCATGCCTCGGCATGCGCATCGCGTCTCTGATGTCGGCGGAGTGGAACGTCATCTCATCTAGATCTGGTACGAACCTCTTACTTCACTTTTCTCTAATGTCGTCTGCTTTGGACTCGTCTCGTTGCGGCTGCATGGACTGAGCTCCAACGACTATCCTCGTATCTGGAGTCTCCCAAGAATGCATCTCACCACCTAGCATCCGAATTAAGTCGAGCCATCCGATCAAGTCGTCAAAACCTTATAATCCCCCAAGAGCTCAACCTCTTGGGCACAGTTTAATAGTATCGAGTACATACCACAGCATCGGTGGTCCAGCCGTAGAAGGGCAAACCCAAGCCTCACTAATGGCGCCGTAGAACTGCCGCAAACCCGAAGGTTCAAAGGCTTTCACACGGTCATTAAGTCGAGTTAGGGTTTCATTCTTCTAGAGGGACCATAGAATTGCCTGCATGTCTTTCCGACTACTTTAAACTTGGATAATTAGGTTTCTGACATTCGATCGTCTCTGTCGACTCCCAACGTCTCCGCGTGAAGTCGTCTCTAGCTGGAATCAATCTATCTGATGACCTCGCATCGGGGTAAGCGAACGAACCACCTTTCCTAGTCATTCATCATCGGGTGACTAGCGACCTTCTATCATCTATTCGTACAACTCGCCCCGCCATAGTTCCAACATATGGGGCGATATCTCGTCGCTCGCAGCAACAACTGGCTCGCTCGTCTGCACGCTGAACAGTGCCTCAATCATCAGGAGTAAGCAACACACCAACGGTCATCAAAATCTGGCTGGCCTCTGTTAGTGGCTCAATCCTCTAGTGTCGATCAGCACATCCGAGTAACCTCATAAAGGCGATCCGCCAAACGCTCGTGGCGCGGAAATACAGTAAAAAGACACATCTCTGCAATCGTGTGTCGCCGGAATTTCGCCCTGGTCAGTCCTCGTTCGTGACGAGCTTGTGCTGACCGCAACTCTAGCCGTAGCTCTCCCTACCCGTAACCGTAGCAGCAAAACCAAACTGGTACCGATGAGGCTAGATCAGGAAGGAATATAATACTGAACAAGGAAATGTACATCCTAAGACTTCATAAGTGGAGTGGCGTGTCGTAAATATGCCGCGGAACATACCAACGGTACGTCACTGTACTTTAGTCACCTATTCCATCAACCAAGGGTCATCCTACGCTCCGAAGGTTAAAACCTAACGCTCTGATACCAAATTTGTCACGACCCGAAAGTACGGAACATGACCGGCACTTAAACTACGAACGTCTCGAGGCGTACGTAATCTAAGTAAACCGAAAACCCAGAAATCCAAACCAAGAAAAGTAGTAGAGTGCAGGCAAAACCAAATTAAAGCAAGTAGTTTTAATAGCATAAGCCGAATTATGCGGTTTTTAAAAGCATCAAAAATTTACTGAAAATTTCGGCAGAGTCTCCTTTGTAAATACTGGCCCCCAAACGGGATACAATATGAATAGTATACGAAATCAAGAAAAAGGCATCCCCAAGCGGGAGCTAGCTCTTCGTCAATCGACGGTCACAACCACACAAGCAATATAATATACAACGCCAACGGCGAGGATCAAAACTCAAAAAGAAACTCCAAACCACCAGAATATAACGAGCGACTCTAAGGTCGAAAGAATAAACAACACTGGTCTCTATCTCAATAAATACATGTTTGGTTGATGAAATTTACTAGATACAACGGAATAATATTATATAAGGTAATATGATGGGTACGATACAAGAAAAACCCACCTACTAGCAAGTCACCCGAATGAAACTGAGCCCGCAAGCCGTAATGAAACCTGTACGGCAAATCTGCAAGAAACTGGGGCACAACGGGGGTGAGTTGCCAACTCGTGAATAGAAAAACATCTACGCATAGAAATCGCATAAATAACGCAATCCTAGGTCAATGATCATAATATATCCTCAAAAATGTATATAACACGTAGCCTATAACAAGGCTAGGGTAAATATCTAACCCGAGTGTAATCTCATGTGCCCGTGTCAGTGCCTCAGGTAGCAATATATCATATGAATGAGGTATAAATGCATGAAAACAGAATACATGTAAATGAAGAACTGTTTTCATAAATTAGTGAGATTTCCTTTGTATTTTTAAACTGAGGTATCATAAATGAAATCAGTATCAACAGTGTCTAGCATCGACACAAAACATAAATCTCAATGTCTCGAAATATCAATGTCTCAATCTCAATATCTAGGGCGCCGTCAGTCCAGACCGGCCCCTACCATCCATCTCAAGACCACGACGGTATCCTCCGGATACCCGACGCGTCGGGTAATATCACCGGTAGGTAATTTGTCCCCTGCCAGGCTCAACGTCAATACCACATTCATCTTTCCCCGGGGTACCATACCGGGCCCACCATGTACCCGAAACGGTTCCTCCACTCCTCGAATCGGGTCTCGAAATCCATCAGCAAACTCATGGTGGACGACTCATACATCATAGGAAAACCGCACTTTTTATTTTAAAAGAGAGAAAAGGTTTATTTATGTTTTTGCGGTTTTCCTCCAAATCCAGAAAATCTCATGGAAATCCGAATCCAAAACCTCAATAACACGTAAAATAGTGAATATATGCATGAGAATCCATGAATGCGGCATAACGATGAATAACAGTATGCATGAAGTGACAAGTAATAACTACAATATCTAAGCTGGCATATAAGGTAAGTACACTATTATTATGTCAAACTACTAGCTATCTAGCTAAGTTAAGCAATAATATTTTCTAAGGTGTACGTGACATGGCAATTACCGATGAAGATGTGTGTGAGCCGGCAATTAAGTGTACGTGGTACCTACGCATCATCGGTAATGGTGCTGGTGTCCTAACAGCATGATATCAATAATGGAGTATGAAACATAAAATAAGCATGCGATGCGAAGCGGACCACAAAAGAAGAGCGGGAGCTGAATACTAGACGCAACTATAACTAATCTGCATTAATCTAATATAAGTCCTACAAATGGTGCCTTTTGAAATAACACGAATCATGGGGTTTTGAAAATAGGGGCTACGGTGTTTTTATGAAAAGATAAGTCTTTTGAAATATCCGTAGGATCCCTTGGGCTGTCTTTTAAAATACCCACGATTTGTTAGTTTTTGAAATAGGTAGGAGTCTAATCTAATCTAACAACTACACTAAACTATACGGCTGAACTAACAAGCTGAACTACAGGTAAGGAAACCGCCTATCATCTGAGTCGATACATATACATACCTGTATATGTATAGTCGGTGATCCTGCCTCAATAATATCATATCCGATACCATATCTATAATCAGGCATCCCAAGTCAAGAGTTCGGATCAATCATCAATATAGCTCGTACGTAAATCCGTCGTACGGCATCCCAATCTGGGTACGGGTCAATATCACATTCATCATACTATTCACCTGGCATCCTCTTTATCAAATATCTTGATCGGGGTACTGATCTACGTCTAGTACCATACTGATACCGCCTACGTAAGCATGGACGTGTGTGAAACACTACGTCAAGGACCCGCTACAACGTCATGTCGTATCTAAGATACGAACCCTGCTATATCACCGATCTCACGGCCTCAAATCGAATCTCATTGACTCAGTTCAATCCTAAGTATCATCCTCAATCCGTATATGAACACATAGTCCCATACCCATGTGAACACATAACTATAATGAATCCCATGTGCACATATCAATAGGAATGTATGCAAGTATGTATGTGTGTATGTGTAGTGCAACACTACCCTAGGGTTCGCAATGCTAAAATAATCCAACACACTAATATCCATCCTAAGCACCGTTATTAATCCCAAAAACATATAATAATTGTTGGTGTGTATACGCATCCGTATACACCACCACGGACTGCGGGGGTGCTATACGCCATCCACCCGACTTCTCCCCGTAGATATAAACCTACTCACTTGGTCCTCGCTAGCCGGTGCCGACGTCGCCACGCGCTTGCTTGTCGCCTCGAAGTCCACATGGGGGTACCTACATATCATAACGCACCATATCGCATTAAAACTAAATTCGAAATCGAAACGGCATACGAAAATCAAATCGGCACGCGTATCACGCATAGGTCCAAACCTATCGCCTACGCATGCAAGAATAGTAAAACCAACCCTCGATGTCGATGTACAAACGTCAAACCATCGAGAAAAATTCAATCACACTCATTTGCACAATCACGAACACTAATTTTAATATAAACTAGGTTAAAACTCACAAAAACCCCAATTTCACTTAAAAAGTCATTTTTCCGAAAATCTAGCAAGCATCATTCGACGTTTTTGTACAAAACAAGATGTTTAAATGAATGTAGCGGCCAATATATTTATTAAATTTCTTAAATAAGTCATATAAACAATTCCCGGAATTTAATCTCATTAAATTCCAAAAACCCTAATATTCTAGTTTACAAAATACCTAAAATTTAACAATTTCAAAGCAAAAATGCACAAACTACAATCTAGGTTAGATTTGCATGATCTAAAGCATTAAACCACACTTAATAAAGTTAATGAAGTCTTGAAAAAGCTAAACACATTTTTAATCCCAAGTATTTAACCAATTTCAAAAACCTAGTAAGAAAATTAGCAAATTAACACAATTTTTAACCTCACATATAATGCATTTTATAAAACCCTAGTTTACACAAAAGCTTAATTTGGACATTTTACATGTTACAATTGGCAATAAGTAACAAATTTAAGTTGCATAGCTTAAGATGCTAAAAAGAACATCACACAACCATGAACACATGATCACAACCTAACTTGATCTCAAACTCTTTCCATTACAAACTAAATCCCAATTAGAATCGCATTTAAACTTAATAGACCTTGATGAAAGAAACTATCCAACAATTTAAATTTGGCTTGGGATTTATACCTCACAAAATCAAGAGACCAAGCTTGAAATCTAGCCTCCCAAAATGGCCTCCAAGCTCCTAGATCCATGCTTGCTTGGGCAAGAAATAATGGGTACGGGTTCGATTTGGAAAAAGCTTTGAAATTGGATGGATTTTGAAGCTTTTTTGTGGATTTTTGAAGCAAAATAGTGTGGATTTTGGGGGGGGGGGAAGGGCTGCTGCTGTGGGGAGAAGGATTCGGCCAGAAATGGGAGTGAGGAGAGAGAGGGAGGTAGAGAAAATGGGGGGGGACAAAGTCAAGGTCAAAGCAAGTCAAAAGTCTAACTACTTTATCCATTTTCTATTCTTTTCTTTCATTTCCTTTCATTTGAAAATCAAGTGGGGAAAAATAGGGTGGCTGCTGAATTCAGCCATGGGGAGGAGTAAGTGGGGGTGTGTGGGTGTGGGCACGGGTGTGGGGTGATGAAAAATGATAAATACAATACCCCAAACATCCATTTACGCTAAAAAAAAGCCTTTTTTCTTCAATAATTTCTAAACCGTTTTGGCAAATGATTTCGTTCCAAAAACCACATGATAAATTTTTATTTAATGTTTTATGATGCAAAAAATTTGTTTTAACTCATTCCAATTTGTAATTTTCCCTAATTAAATGTATTAGTGACGGCTTAAAATAATAATAAAATAATATTTTTTTTCAGAAAATTTAAAATTTCACCAGCGGCTCAATAAACACCAAATAATAGCAATTACATAGCTAGAATATGTATATTTAATTTTTATAATAAGATATTTGTATTTTGACTTTTTACAGAAAACCCCCTCATTTTACCGATTTTCCGAAATTTCACCGAAACGATTTTCAAAACGCTACAGAAGGTGGACCCTCTTAAATATCTGATGTCAAAGGCTATATTGACGGGTCGACTCGCTAAATGGGCTCTACTCCTGATGGAGTTCTCAATAACGTATCGACCTCTTAAGGCAGTGAAAGGCCAGGCCATTGCCGACTTCCTCGCTGAGCATCCAGTACCTGCTGGTTCTCCTCTGAACTGCGAGTTGCCAGACGAGCATGCATTTGATGCGATTGGCGGCGGTAGTACCCGATGGGAACTCTATTTCGATGGAGCATCCTCCGTAAAGAAACAGAAACAGGGTATCCCAATGATCAAATCGGGGATAGGCCTCATCTTCGCAACTCCACAAGGAGGGATAATGCGCTTCGCCTTCTCCTTAACAGAGCCGAGGACAAACAATGAAGCTGAATACGAAGCTCTGATAGCAGGCCTCGAGATCGCCATCGACATGGGAATCGAAAATCTCCTTATATACGGGGATTCCCAATTGGTCGTTAGTCAAGTAAATGGTGACTACCAAACGTGCAAACTAGAATTGGTGAAGTACGGCGAAAAGGTGCAACAACTATTGACCCAAATTCCCTCCTATACTCTGGAGAACATACCGCGCGCGGAAAACAGCAAAGCAGACGCGCTGGCCAAACTTGCTAAAGAACTGGCTGACGAGAACCTTGATGACGTCAGAATCGTGGTACAAAGCCGTCGAGTGCTCGCCCCAGCAGAAATATCTCCAGAATTATACAAAGGAAAGGGGGTGACTGAGCAGACGACCCTACAAATAAAGGACCGTGAGAAGGCTGAGGACTGGAGGGAAGTCTTTATAGACTACTTTAAGTCCTACCGAATGCCCGAAGAAGCATCCTCAAGGCATCAGCTCATGAAACGAGCTCTGTCTTTCGCTTTCGTCAACGACACTCTATACAAGAGATCGTTTGATTCTCTATGGCTAAGATGTTTAGGACCGGACGAAGCAGAAAGAGTCGTTCAAGAGGTTCATGACGGAATCTGTGGTTCTCATCAAGCAGGTCCGAAGATGAAGTTAAAAATTAAACGGATGGGTTACTATTGGCCTACGATGGTCCAAGATTGCCTCGAGTATGCAAAGCAATGCCACTCGTGCCAGATTCATGGAGACTTTATCCACCAACATCCGAATCCACTACACCCAACGGTGGCTAGCTGGCCATTCAAAATGTGGGGGACTGACATAGTCGGCCCCATCGAGCCAGCATCGTCCCGAGGACATCGTTTTATCCTGGCGACAACTGATTACTTCTCCAAATGGGCAGAAGCAGTACCGCTGAGGGAAGTGAAGACGGAGAATATCCTCCACTACTTCAAGACGCACGTCATCTATCGGTTTGGAACTCCACGGCGGATTATCTCCGATAACGGGCCAGCCTACAGAAGCCATAAGATTAGCCGCTTCGCGCAGCAGCACAATATAGACTGGAGATATTCTTCAGTTTACAATCCGCGAGCTAATGGTCTAGCCGAGGCCTTCAATAAGACCTTGACAAAAATCATGAAAAAGACCGTTTCCCGGAATAAGAGAGACTGGCACGAGAGGCTACAAGAAGCCCTATGGGCCTATCGAACTACGTTCAAGACGGCCACGAACACAACGCCGTACGCGTTGGTATTTGGGACGGAAGCAGTGCTCCCCCTCGAGATAGAGATACCCTCTCTACGAGTGGCAGTCTACTGCGAGCTGACGGATGAAGAAAACGCTCACCTTCGGCTTGAGGAGCTTGATGCCCTCGATGAAACCCGGCTCATAGCGCAACAACATCTAGAAGCCTACAAAGCAAAGATGACGCGCTCGTATGAAAGATTGACCAGGCCGAGGACATTCCGCCAAGGCGAACTCGTACTAGTGGTCAAAAGACCTATGATCCCCAATCGTGCCAAGCGGGGAAAATTCGAGCCGAACTATGAAGGCCCGTACATCATAGATAAGGTCTACCAGGGTGGAGCCTATCTACTCATGGACATGCATGGTGAAAGGCCTTTCAGGCCAATAAACGGCCGCTTCCTAAAGAAATACTACGCTTAATGAGCCACAGCCTAGGTCAATGATAGATGACGACGACTATGTCCGCTCGCTATCTTCCTAAAGCTCAAAGAGTAGTAGCTGGCCCTCTTTTCGAACGGACCGAAACGTCTTTAAACTAACGACGGACCGAAACGTCTTTAAACTAACGACGGACCGAAACGTCCCTAAACTATTACCGCAGCATCCTTAGGCTGACGAGATGGATAAAAAAAAAGAAGATAAAAAAATGATAAAAAAAACGGTATGTCCATAAGCAAAATGGGCACGGATGAAAACCCGAAAGGGCTCCGTGAGTAAAAACAGCAGGGCTGCTGGCAAGTGTTCGTGAAAACCCGAAAGGGCGCGACCTTGTTAAAAAAAAAAAGAGAAAAAGAAAAAAAAAACGGTATGTCCATAAGCAAGAGGGGCACGGATGAAAACCCGAAAGGGCTCCGTGAGTAAAAACAGCAGGACTACCGGCGAGTGTTTGTGAAAACCTGAAAGGGCGCAACCTCGTTAAAGGACACTTACAGAGTCCTCTCGACCTTGTAAGGAGAAACCACCTGCGTGAGATCCTTACGACTCACAAAGGAGCAACACACTTAGGGATCCTCACGATTCCTAAGGAGAAAATGCACTTGCGAGATCCTTACGACTCGTAAGAAGAATTCTCTTATGGGACCCTCACGGCTCATGAGATTTGAATGTCTTAAGTTACAGAAACCTAAACCCGTTCTTAAGCAAATCCTCCACAACCTTCGATATTGCCCTACAAGTGGCTCAATACTGACCCTTGTATACAATCCATGGGCGCGAATAAACATTTCCCCAGCAAAGTCCCACACGTGACTAGGGATATGTCCATATGATGAGCAACCCTTGTAGGTCCTCTTGACCTATAAGGAGAAAACCCTCTTGTAGGATCCTTACGACTTACAGAGGAACATACACTTAGGGATCCTCATGATTCCTAGGGAGAAAATACACCTGCAAGATCCTCACGACTTGTAGGGAGAAATACCTTTGTGAGACCCTTACGGCTCATGAAGTCAAAAGCCTTGGTCGACAGGACCCTTAACCCTGTTTACTAAGCCCCCTTTGTTCAACATCGACAGAGGCAAATGATGATTCTCTCCTGGCAACATCCCAGTTGTTGCGGTGCTGATGCCGAAATCGGTATCTAAAATCCAAGCTTGCAGCGAAAAAGCTAGCGAGCCACACATGCATACGAAATAACCGAAATGATGGGGCAACTTGCAATAAAAAGCAGCAAGTAAAAATATATGCATGAAAACAGCCGAAATGATAGGGCAACTCGCAATAAAAAGCAGCGAGTAGAAAATAAATAAATAGCCGAATGATTGGGCACCGCGAAAAATAGCCGAAATGATGGGGCAATCGCGACCTTCGCGATATAAAAGCTGAAACGATAGAGCATCGCGGAAAAAGAAATAAAATAAAAATAAAATGTATGCCTTACAGGTGATGTTCCATCACACCCTGTATACAATCCAATGGCATAAACATAAAGGGAACATACCTCCCTCCCCCAGGTTTCACCAAAGAAAGAAGCTAAATCTCGACAGGCCACAAGCGACCTAGAGATCATCCCAACACTCGTCTCGTAACAACGGACACAACTTCAAGCTAAGCGGCAACTCCCAGTTCCATGGCTCGGTGGTATACATATCGCCAACAGTCAAACCTCCATCCCGTGAAATGCGGATACAATCAGCAAAATTCCTGGTTACGTGGAACGCGGATAACTTCACTCTTTGACCCCATGGAAAACGTCCAGAGCGGATCCTGGTCCTCACAGAGCACGGCAGTGAACCCGTGTGAAGCATCCAGAGCGGAGCCTAGTCCTCGCCGAGCACGGCAGTGAACCCGTGTGAAGCATCTAGTGCAAAATTCCTGGTTACGTGGAACGCGGATAACGTCACTCTTTGACCCCGTGGAAAACGTCCAGAGCGGAGCCTAGTCCTCGCCGAGCACGGCAGTGAACCCGTGTGAAGCATCTAGTGCAAAATTCCTGGTTACGTGGAATGCGGATAACGTCACTCTTTGACCCCGTGGAAAACGTCCAGAGCGGAGCCTAGTCCTCGCCGAGCACGGCAGTGAACCCGTGTGAAGCATCTAGTGCAAAATTCCTGGTTACATGGAACGCGGATAACGTCACTCTTTGACCCCATGGAAAACGTCCAGAGTGGAGCCTAGTCCTCGCCGAGCACGGCAGTGAACCCGTGTGAAGCATCTAGTGCAAAATTCCTGGTTACGTGGAACGCAGATAACGTCACTCTTTGACCCCGTGGAAAACGTCCAGAGCGGATCCTGGTCCTCGCAGAGCACGGCAGTGAACCCGTGTGAAGCATCCAGAGCGGAGCCTAGTCCTCTCCGAACACGGCAGTGAACTCGTGTGAAGCATCTAGTGCAAAATTCCTGGTTACGTGGAACGCGGATAACGTCACTCTTTGACCCCGCGGAAAACGCCCAGAGCGGAGCCTGGTCCTCACCGAGCACGGTAGTGAACCCGTGTGAAGCATCCAGTGCAAATACCGGACTGTGGAGTCCTTAAAATCCACGGACTATGACGTCCTTAACCTCGACCGCAACGTCTTAAAACTAACGATCAACCCCCCCGATTCCCTACGGATTCTGCCTTGGTTTAAGGGTACATCTCTTCACTCCTTTGATACCTGGCGTTGTAATTCCTCAACGTCTTCAAAGAGGTGACGGGTCCCTGCAACCAAACATCGGACTGTGGAGTCCCTAAATCCACGGACTATGAGGTCCTTAACCTTGACCGTGATGTCTTAAAACTAATAGTGGACTGTGGAGTCCTTAAATCCACGGACTATGAGGTCCTTAACCTTGACCGCGACGTCTTTAAACTACAATACCTGGAGAAACCCCTGACTCCGTAAAACACGGACAAGGGTAGCCACATCCAGCACTTAGAAGTCATCACGACCTGTGTGGAAGAAAAACTCTCTTGTGAGATCCTTACGACTCTCAAGGGAAAACCCGCTTAAGAATCCTCACGATTTTTAAGAAGAACTTACACCTATGGGATCCTCTCGACCTGTAGGGAGAAAAACTCTTTATGAAACCCTCGTGGCTCATAAAATGCAAAAGTCTTGGGAAGCAGATCTTAACCCAGAATCCTGAGCCATTGCTGTCCTGCAAGGCGATCAAGGTAGAATATCCGCAGAATACATTCAATGAAAAGGAGACACATCATTGAGAAGAAAAATGTATCTTTTATTCATAAACCAAAATGGGTACAAAGTACAATTCATGAAAGAAACAAAAAGAAAATACTCTCATCCATGAGTATGTACAAAAAGGAAGGAAAAGATACAAATGTTTCAAGCCGGCGGGCGATTCAGCAGCTTGGTCAGCTCATCCTGCTTTTGTTGGACCACGGCTTCATGACGCAAGATCTCCAGAAGACGAGCCTCCGCCTGAGCTTGTTGGGCCTGATATGAAGCAAGCCGGGCTTCAAGCTCTTTCTCAGTGACCTTATGAGCCTCGACCCTCTCACGAGTGAACGTGGCAGCTTTATCGAGAGCCACCACCTCTTTGATGGACTGCTGAAACACCCGCCAGAGTTCATACGCTTTGTTGGCTTTGGCTGTGAGATTGGCTTGAAGCTCGCCCAGCGCCTTGGAGGCTAGCTCCCTCTCCGAGAACTTGCGACCGAGCCTCTTCTCACATGACGTCATGTTTGCCGCGCACCGTGCTATCAGCCCCCGTAACTCCGCCTTTGCAGCCACGGCCTCCGAGGAAAGGTGGGAACATTCGAGGGCATGCAGGCAAGCCTCCACCCGCCGGCAGAACTCCACCCAGACTCGCACCACCTCTTCGCTGTGGTAGGTGGCAAGAAAAGGAAGAGAACCGTTAGCCTCGGCAGCGAATGCTTAAGCCGTGGTCGCGCTGCCAGCACGAAGCTCCTCGATCAGAGACGACAAGGAGACGAGGCTTAATTGGGCCAAGCGTTCTGAAGCCCGCAAGGCATAAGGGCCGGGCGGCATCACGATGCGCGACTCCAACGCCGTGGAAACTGGCAGAGCTGTTCAAATTTGGAAGACGTCAGCTAAATTCTTAAGCAAAGAACGAGTGAGAGTATAATGAAATGTCGCTTACCGACAGTCGTGCAAGTAGGAGCTGAAGGCTCCCGTGGCCCTTCGAGAACCTCGACCTCATCATCGGCTTCCAGAACTGTAGAAAACATCAATGTCAGTACGCAAAATAACGACGATGCTATGAGAAGGGATGGACGACACCAACCTTGCCCAGATGAGAGGACAATGCGTTGGGGGGATATCGCTTGTGGAGCTGCCATCTCCAGCAGATGCTGAAAGGATTGCCGGGGAGACAGATCGACAATAGAGGCCGCCAACTCGCGTAATTCTGAGAAAACAAAAGAGTTCAGACAACGGAAAGACCGCTAATTTAAAATTTAGAAAGGTTACCTTCAACACTCCTCCCATTCTGAGCCGGGGGGATAGCGGCTTTGACAGCCTCTGTCGGAACCCCGGACCCCAACAGAGGGGAGGAAGTCCCCACTACCTCCATCTCAGCCTCGGGGCCGCCTTCGGGAAGAGCCGTTGGGGCAGCAGCCTCCAAATGAGTCTCCCCCAAAGGGGCGAGCACTACCTGATCAAGAACAGCCACTGGAGGCTCTATTGTAAGAGGAGCAACCTCATCAGCCCCCTCCGCATCAAGCAATGTTTCATTGAGAATTTCGGCGGGCTTCAGCTTTAATGGGCCCGTAGGGAGCTCCCCCAGCGTCGAAGATTCTGCACGATTCAAATAAGAATAATGATATATATGCACGGGCATAAATAATCAGAAAAACTACAAAAGAAGCACAACGTACCTATACGCAAAGAAGCCCTCAATATGGCTTCTTCAAGCCGCTGCTCCTTCTGAAGAAGGTAGGCTCGCCGGGGTTCAAGGGTAGACTCATGACCGCCGGTCCATAAGGAAAGTGCATCAGCTGCGTCTTCTGAAGCGGCCTGCTTCAAAGCCCTTTCTCCCCATTCCTCCAGAGGACCGATAAATCGCCGCTGAATCCACGAAGGGTCTTCATAAAAAATTACAGCAGGATAAGACTTCTTCGGAACCTTGGCATTATGAGACGCGTCTTTTGAACGCCGTATGGCCTCAGCCAACTGTGCGGCCTCCTCATCAGTCGAACTCGGGAAGAGAAGTCCAGCGTCTGACTCTTGCAGGGCCAATGGTTCATCTTCAAGAATAGGCTCACACTCCGCCACAGAATCAAGCAGGGTGGTGGCCGCTTTCCTCCGCCGTTTAGACCCAGAGCCGGTCGCTGAGGATGACCGCTTCCTCCCTCGCGAAGCCTTAGGGCGGCGCTGGCCCACATCGCCCTCAGCGCCCTCATCCCTGTTACTCTCGCTCGGTGCCACAACCGAGGATGACATCGCCATTGTCGACGCCACAGGGGGCGGTGCCGCCACCGGCAGGGGTGCTACTACTGGGGCCCGTTTACCTTGCGATCGGGAACCTAAGGGCATACCAGCTGTTGGAGTAAGGTCTACCCCTGACTCCCCCGGAATGAGCGCGGTGCCAATCCCCTCAAAGGGAAGCCGACCGGAACCCTCGGCCGTAGCTTAGCCCTCGAAACCTGAGGAGGGGCGTCGTGACCAAGAAGCACCCTTCTTTCTTCAAGAATAATTGGACTGATCCGATGAAGATACCAGCCCGTAAATGCACCCACACACCAGGGCATGTACTCAGCTTCAGGGACCATGAAACGGGAGCCGGTGTTCAGCCTCATGAAATGATGAGCGGCATTGCGAACAGCATCGAGCGAAGGGATCGGGGCGACTATAAAAGCCTCGAAAGGAACACCCTGGTCGTATCCAAGCTGCCGGGCGAATCGATGCGGATTGTACCGCATAAAAAGAGCTGCACTGTCCTGGCGAAACACCAAGTAGCCCGGTCTAATTGTATACAAATGCGCGGCCTCCCGGGGCTTCAAAGAAGGTGCGTTGTCTTTCGACTGGTCCCAGAGTTGTTGAACTGGACCCGAGGGAGTAGAATAGACCCGATCATTAAAAACAAGACCGCCAGAGGCGACGTGAGGAGAAATCAGCACCCGAATAGCCCCGAATTGAGTCGGGTCAGCAGCAGAAGCACCCACCAATCGCATAAGTCGCGGGAAGGGATAGGCGTCGTAAAACGCGGGCCTCTGATGCATAGCGAAAGCCCCCAGCACATGCATTTCGACCCAGGACGTGAAATAATGAAGCGAAAAGTTCACTACATCCACGCCGGGTGTAGAGGTATTAGCTGCGGTGCCTAACCCATGATAAAGGTGCGCCAAAGCCGGGATGCCGATGGCCAACCGCGTCCCCTCAGCAATACGATGAGCCGGGTAGATGACCGAGGCTCTCATAAAGCGGCGATGCATGGGGATAACGAACCAACTGAGCCAGACACTAACAAACCCCACGAAGAACGTCTCCTCGTCCATGCCAGGAACAACGATGGATTCAAAAGAGGTCGGTGACATAATAGGGATGTAGTACTGAGGTATGTCCGATTCAGTGGTCGGCAGCTTCTTCGGACCGAACCCAAAGGGGTATCCAATATTGGCAAACTTTGGAGCCGTCTTCGATAGGGCGTCCTCGTGAAGGAAACGAGCAATGAAGCACTTGAAAGTAACACCCTGCTCTTCGGATTCGGTGAATAATCGGTCGAACATACCTAGCGCCTTGATTAAACTGGGACGCTTGTGACGGACGGCATTCTCAGCAGACAGGCCGTCAACTGGGGCGGGCTCGGGTTCAAAAATATACTCGTCAGAAGGCAGCAACTCCTCGTATAGACTACCCCTGATTGGCAACCCCGAGATGTCATAAAATTCGGCCAGAGAGATCGAGACCTCGCGATCTCCTAGAATGAAAGTGTTGGTGGGAAGATTCCATTGGTTCAAAAACGCCTTGACCCACCAGGCATGCGGAGACTTATAATGGAAGAGTGACGCATATATGGCCTGATAAAGCCTGACTTTCTGCAACCGCGCATGATGGGCAGAAAGGATGTAGCGAGCCCAGAGAAGGTAGCCCATAGGATACCTAGGAGTGAGCCCTATCTTATAAATTTGCCCCCACGGGTGGGCCTCACCCTGGCAGATACGCCGTCCCATGATGTCTATGGCCGGGATCGGATGGTTCGGAATACCGGTCGTCGAAGGCTCCAGCCTCCCCGTTGGAGTCCAGTTGGGCATTTCCACAGCAAAAACCGTCCTCGGAGGGTCCATCGGTAAGAACGGGAAAGGGGGCTCCGTCGGCACCGCGCAAAGAAAACTCCGGCGACCCTGAATAATCTGACTATACCAAGATCCCCATTGAAGAAGGTTGGTGCAATTCGGGTCATGGGCCCGAATCATCGCCATCGCTTCCTCATCAGATGGTGACTGAGGAAAAGCAGCCTCCGAGCGAGAAAAGGGAAAGCGTGGAACAGAAGCCATCGCACCTGAAATCCAATAAAGGAAGACCGTTAAAAGAAAAGTCAGCAATATATATATTCATGCATGAACATGAAGACTAGTTAAAAAAAGCAACAGCAGAGTTTTCTGGGACCATTGGCTACAAAACACATGGGCCCCACAGAATCTGGATGACGGCTCATTAATAATGAGACCAAATATTTACAATAAAACAAAGGGAATATCCTCATTTAATAAAGAATGATGACCATGCACATCCCCCCCAACAGGATCTGTCTCGGGCTCTATGATGAATCCAACAAGATCAAAGGAATTAAATTCCCACAGAAGACAGCATTACAAAGCCCCCATTTCATTAATTGCAGAAGAACAACCTCGGGCCAAGAGACCCCAAGAAGCCTCCGTGTGAAGAAATTGAGTTCTTCATTGGAATTAAATTCCTTATTAAGAGAAGGGAATTAAATTCCCAGAAACATTTTTGGGATGGAATTAAATTCCATGGATTTGAACCGCCATCATCATCTCCCTAAGGATCATCTAAACCCTAAGAGATCTACTGTGGGAGGTTAAGTGGTCTCATATTTTGGTTAAAGAACTTGAAGAGAAATGGGTTCTTTGTGAAACCCTTGATATGGATTTAAAATCTAGAGAGTTTTGTCAAAATGAAGGTGGTTCGATTACCATTACCTGAGGAGGAAGAGTCCTTTTAAATAGAGTTAAACTCTAAAAATATTTCAAGGCAGAGAACTAAGCTCTGGAAGAAGAGAATTAAATTCTCAGAAAAAGTTCTCAAAAGAAGGAGATGAGCAAAGTGAAGGCTCTTCGGAAGGGACATGAACATTTATAGGATGTGATGGAGACGCTTCATCTCCTCAAATCCCTAAAGGAATCCAACGGTCACAAAAGGTGACAGCGTTGCACTCACGTGCTGACACGAGAGAACAACGCTGTGGGGACATTTGTTTCCTGATTTAAAATCAGAAAAGCTTATGGAAAAAGCTTCAGAAAAGGGTCACGTGCTTACACGTGACCAGCAGTCACGTGTTGGCACGTGACACCTAAAAGCATCAGCAAGACAAGTTCAGTTTCCCAACTACATCGAAGAAAAGGGATTCAGAAAGAGTCACGTGCTCCCACGTGACCAGGGTCACGTGTCGGCACGTGACATTTAAAAGCAAGCGGCATAGGTACATTGGTTCCCTGATCAAATCAAGGAAAAGGCTTCAGAATAGGTCACGTGCTCCCACGTGACCAGGGTCACGTGTTGGCACGTGATGCTCAAAACGTCAGACTCATTCTCCGGTTAAATCAAGAAAAAGACTCCAGACGAGGGTCACGTGCTCACACGTGACCAGGGGTCACGCGGTGGCACGTGACGGCTAAGAAGCAGAAGAAGGCAGAGTGCAAAAGAAGAAAATGGCTCGTTACAAGGGGGTCACGTGCCCCCACGTGACCAAGGGTCACGTGGCCGCACGTGACCAGCTTTCAAAGCCCATTTGTTAAACAGAATTAAATTCTGAGAAAAGACCTCTCAAGTCTTTCCAAAAGCAACCGATTGAATTAAAGATTTAGAGTGATTAAATATCATCTATCTATGGGAAAATCTCGAATTTGGGAAGATTTCCCTTTTAAATCTAACAGAAATCAAAAAGGAGAATCGCTGGATTTGAAATCCAATGGTGAATAAAATTCACCTAATAATCCAAAGGTCCAGAACGAATGATGGATGCAAATCAAATCTCTCAATGAAGATACGTCAAAAAAACTAATTGACTCGGCTGCTTCTCCTATAAATAGGAGCCGAGACACACAAAAAAAGATATACACACGCAGAGGGAAGAAAAGGGAGAGAGCCTTGATACTTTGAGGAATCTGGATCTTCTGCAAAAGAAAACCCTAGGTAAGAAAGGGAAGGCTTTTTGAAAGAAAGAGAATTTAATCCTCAACAGAGTTCAACTCTGATGTAAAACAGAAGAACATATTTCTTCTCTCTTAGATGGAGGATCTGTAAAGCGCACACCTCCCCTTGAAGTTGAGAATTTAATTCTCAATGGGTTGAGATCCTGCCATGCAGATCCAAAGCATAGAGAGGGAATGGAAGCACAAGAATTTAATTCTCACAGAACTATAGGAATTTAATTCCTTTAAAATAAAATTAGGGTTTGACCCTGTGTCATGGGAATTTAATTCCTTCAGAATAAAAAGAAACAGGGTTTAACCCTAATTAAGAACTTAGTTCTGTTAAAACAACAAGAACGTAATTTCCTTAATCTTACTCCCCAGAATAATTCTCTAACAGAGAGTGGGAGTTTAACTCCTTAAAGCTTTTATTAGGATTTAACCCTATTCAGTTCTTCATATATATGAGGAATTTAATTCCTACAGAAAATTCAGGGTTCAACTTTTCAAACGGAATTAGGAATTTAATTCCTCTGGAATTATTGTCAGGGTTCAACCCTACGAGGAATTCAATTCCTGAAAAGGATTAACAGATCTTCTAAACAACTACAGAAAAGAAGGGTCACGTGTCACCACGTGACCCCCCCAAAAGATCTACAGAAAGCCCTTTGAGGCAGTGCCTCACGTGACCCACGTGACCCTTAACAGAAGCTTTAACATACCTCGATTAGACACCCGTCACGTGATGACACGTGATGCTCCAAAAATGCGATCTCCTCAGAAGAACAAATGAAGGGAGGGCGCTCTCACGTGTTGCCACGTGACCCCTCTTGCCTTAGTGTTTAACACTAAATTGGAACTCCCGAATCCAGTGTTAAAACATTGTTGGGCCTTAGTGTTCAACACTAATCAAAGAACTTTATTTGCAGTGTTCGACACTGATTACCTTAGTGTTTAACACTAATTTGAGATCTCCGTTGCCAGTGTTTAACACTGATCTGTTTTAGTGTTTAACACTAATCTGAAAGCCTGGTTGCTGGTGTTTAACACCAACTATCTTTTAGTGTTGAAACACTAACTTATCAATCTTATTCCCAGTGTTCAACACTGATTCGTCTTTAGTGTTTAACACTAAACACTGGCCCAATTGGCCGAATGGATAGAGGCAAAGCCTCTCCTTCAAGGGACCAACAGGAAGTCAATATTCCAGACATGATTGGACTTAGCCCAAGATGGCCATAAGTCCTCAATTCGTAATTAACTGGGCTAATGGGCTCATAACATAATTAATTGGTCTTGATCCCAAATTGGGCCAAAGACTACTTAATCCACTCCGGTTCCAGGGTACATCTCTTCACTCCTTTGATACTTGGCATTGTAATCCCTCAACGTCTTCAAAGAGGTGACGGGTCCCGATGACCACACATTGATACGGACTGTGGGGTCCTTAAACCCATGGACTACGACGTCCTTAACCTCGACCGAGATGTCTTAAAACTAACAACGGACTGTGGGGTCCTTAAACCCATGGACTACGACGTCCTTAACCTCGACCGAGATGTCTTAAAACTAACAACGGACTGTGGGGTCCTTAAACCCATGGACTACGACGTCCTTAACCTCGACCGAGATGTCTTAAAACTAACAACGGACTGTGGGGTCCTTAAACCTATGGACTACGACGTCCTTAACCTCGACCGAGATGTCTTAAAACTAACAACGGACTGTGGGGTCCTTAAACCCATGGACTACAACGTCCTTAACCTCGACCGAGATGTCTTAAAACTAACAACGGACTGTGGGGTCCTTAAACCCATGGACTACAACGTCCTTAACCTCGACCGAGATGTCTTAAAACTAACAACGGACTGTGGGGTCCTTAAACCCATGGACTACAACGTCCTTAACCTTGACCGAGATGTCTTAAAACTAACAACGGACCGCAATGTCCTTAAACTACCTATGGACCGCAATGTCCTTAAACTACCTACGGACCGCAATGTCCTTAAACTACCAATGGACCACTATGTCCTTAAACTGGAACAATAGAGCCCAAACGCTCTTTTGTCGGATCTAAACGATTCCGTTTAAGTTGATCTTAGCCTCAAATATGGCTAACGTATCCTTAAACCTTCAAACAGACTGGACTATGAATCCCCCCAATCAACTTCAGTTCAAGGGTACATCTCTGAACTCCTCTGATATTTGTCGTTGTAATCCTTCAACGTCGTCAGAGAGGTGACGGGTCCCGACGGCCATACATTCAATGGACCACTATGTCCCTAAACTGGAACAGTAGAACCCAAACGTTCTTTTGTCGGATCTAAACGATCCCGTTAAGTTGATCTTAGTCTCAAGTTAGACTAACGTATCCTTAACAAACGTTTGAGTTGATCTTAGCCTCAAGTATGGCTAACGTATCCTCAAACCAAACCCCCAAACCCAAATCTAAGATAATACGGATTTGGACTAGTCCAAGCCCTACGGGCGACGACATAACTCGGTCTCCGTAAACAATCCACGGGCAACAAAACATAAAATAAACACGCACGACACGAAGTGACCATCTGGAGAAGGAGAAAGTTGTTACCGCGATGCGGTAGCGTAATTATCTGCAGGGGCTTGCGCCTGCAGGGAAGAGCGTCCCCACAATCAAAAACCCCTCAAACGATGGGGAATCTGACGAAGTCTGCTACATCGGCCGCATCCGTTTAAACCTTCGATACATGGTGCCATAAATCAACTTGGCATCTTCGGAGAGGTGGAAGGATAGCACCAATTAGCATCTGCCCCGAACCTCAGGCATGGACGTCCCCGCGTCCCGGCCGCCGTTCGGAGGGGAACAGATTCTGGCACGCCCGGTGGGACCTTTTCCTCTTTCCACTCCACACTTCGTGTGTCGTGATTCGCGAACCAATCGCGGTTCGCTAATGGTTGCCCTTGGGTTCAAGATACTGAGAATTGGCGTCTTGCTTATTGCAGAAAGCAGAGGATCGATGGCTTCTACTTCCGTGAAATTCTCCAACTGCTCAGACTGCAATTGCGACCAACGCTTTGCCTCGCCAGGAGGTATAGCCTACGGACCCCAAGCTGCTTCGTTATTCACAATGCCGGTGGACCAGGTGACTCAGGCCACTACCGGATTGTTCTTCGGGACTATACTCCCACCAACAAGCTTCACGGCGCCAGTGCTGACAAAGGAAGCTCCCAAGAAGTCGGTCTTTGATCGTCTTACCCCTGCCGCGGCTCATCTCAACGGGTCGCCCAACATCAGCGCCTCGGTCTTCTCTAGATTGGGCCAGAAATCCGGTAGACCCATCATGAGGTCTGCAATCCCGGAGAAGGCTGCTTCTAAGAAAGTGGCTGCTCCTGCTCCCGAAATCGGCAAGGCGGCTTCTCTGGCCAAAAAGTCGGTCTTTACAAGATTGACGGCTTTAGCTCCTGCCCCTGCTACCCAAAAGACGTCGGTCTTTGACAGGTTAACACCAACAGCGACCCCCCACCTACACAGGGGGCAAGACGAAACCATTCTTACCGCTGACCCAACGCCGTCCGCTCGACATGCTCGACGTCGCCATTGGCGCCGAGTAAGGAAGGCTGGGGGCAACTCCCCCTCCGGGTTAACTCCATCAGCCCCGATGGCAGAAGTTAATGCTGCTGTTCCAACTGGGAACAGCTTCGAGATGCTAAATAAGGTGCGAAGGAATTCTCCTACTGCAGTGCTAAAGTCTCCTCCCCCATTAAAAAAGGTTGTGGAAATAAAATCAGAACAGCCCCGATCCCCTCAACGGCTGTCTTCCAAAATTTACAAGGTTTGGCGACAGGCCCGAGACTCGATCATCGATCCAAACTTCTCCCACCAGCACAAGAAGCTGAAAATCCAACCAGAAGCTGGTCACCAGGCTAAACCCCGAAAGGCTGTCTGGACGCCCACCTCAACGGCCCCCTCAACCTCCATGGCTCATGAAAAGAGGAAGCCAGAGAAGATCCCCCAGCCTGCAACGACAGCTAATAGCACTAAGCCCAGACGCCCTAAGTCTGGGGGCATGATGATCCACACCGTATACATGGCGTCAGGAAAAGAAGACAGCCGCGCGTCCACGGGTCATAGACCCCTTACACGGTCGGTGACCAAAGCCCAAGAGCAGCAGCAAAAGCTCCAAGAAATGATGAATGCTATGGCCGCACTTACCGGGCCAAAAGAAAGACCAGAAACGTCCTCAGACGCACGCCAGGAGGAAGAAACTGACGCTGAATTCCTTCGCCGGATACTGGAGAAAAAGGACAAAGAGGCTGCCGAACAAGCAACCAACATACAGCGTATGGGCCTTCTCTTCCAAGATATGATAGGAATGATGATCCAGCAGGACCTACCCACCGAGGATCCCCCAATCGATCTTGAAGACGACCGAGGAGAAACGTCAAATCCACCGCCAGCCCCCTCAACGGCCAAGGAAGAGACGATCTCTAAAGCTGACTTGGTTGACTATATAGCCCAGCAAATCCGGGTTCATCATGCGACTGAGGCAGTTGGTCAAGTCGTAAAGACGGGCCGGCCGTATCCAAGCTGGTACGACCAAATTAAATACCCGCCAGGCTATACGATACCGAAATTCCACGTGTATAAGGGGACCGGCAATCCCCATCAACATGTTGCCCAGTTCCGGGCCCTCTGCGGTAACACCGGCGGTGATGATAAACTGTTGCTTCGCCAGTTCGTGGGCAGCTTATCAGAAACAGCGTTCGAATGGTATTCGGAACTCCCGAACGATTCTATCAAGACGTTCGCTGAAATGGAGTTGTTATTCACTCAGCGATTCGCAAGTGCCAGCGAACGCACTCCAATAACAGCACTGATTAACGCCAGGATAAAACCAGGCGAAACCTGGGTCCAGTATGCTATACGCTGGCGGAATTTGTGGTCGAGATGCGAACAACGCATTGAGGAGGCACCCGCAGTGGGCATGTTCATGGGAACCCTAGACCCCCACACAACTATCTCCCAGTTTATGATGTTCTTTAAGCCAACCACATTCCAAGCTTTAATCGACAAGCTGGCTCAGATGGACCAGATGGGTCATAGACCACCTCCCCCGAAGTCGGAACCTCGGAATGACAAGGGTAAAGGAAGGGCAACCTTCGTCGCAAATGCCCAACAGCAACCTAACGCCCCGAAACCGGCAGATCAACTGGAAGAAAGACGCCGGTATTATAATGAAAAGATGAAACGTCCTTACTCGTTCCCACGAGACAAGACGAAATGGTTATTCGAGCTGGCAATACGCAACAGACTTATAAACCTACCAAATCCAAGGCGACCGCCGCAACCCACGGAGGTGAATAACCCTAATTATTGCCCTTACCATCAAACGGTAAGTCATCCGATCGAAGATTGCTTCGTCTTCAAAGGATGGATTGAAGATCAGTACCTCCAGGGGAAGTTTATACTGTCCGAAAAGTGGAAGGTGAACCCACCACAGCCGCATACTCCTAGGAAAGCGGATACACCGGGGGCAACCTGTTCTTTTATTGAAGAAGCTCCATGGGAGGTCGTGCTATCAACTAAAACCAAAAGAATGCTGAGAGACCTTCATGCGTGCCCTGCGATCGAATGGAAGGACCCTCTTGAACCTCAAATTATCGAAGGAATGTTGAAGCCTCGCCCAACTACGGAGACTCGCGATAAGGGCCCAAATACTCACGCCCAACCGTCAAAATCTTCGAAGAAAAAGAAGAAGAAATCCAAGAAGTCCGTGAAGCTTGGAAACGAGCACACGAACTTGCAGAAGCAGATCGACGCGCTGGAAGAATACAATCAAAAGGCGCGAACTCCTGTCACACTGCAAGAGTTCCTCAACCACATCTTTCAAGAGGAAGATGATGGAGAGAGCTCGTTGGATGAATCCGAAAGATATATGGCGAGTTGTAACGTAAGCTCCCACTCGTTTACCGATGATGGGAAGACTCCTGGAACTAAGAAGCTGGAGGCAGAGCCTGAACCAGAGCGCGCATGGCCAACAGATGAAATGATCGACGCTTTTCTAGACGAGATTCGTCTAAAAAGTAAAGCGGATCAGGAGCGTGAGATGGCCGCTTCAGAAGGAGCCAAATGCAGGCGACTGAACGAAAGAGTTGAACTACCCCTGCCAGAGCGAAAGGCATCCGAAGTAGACAAGAAGATATTCAAGACGAGGAAAAGGTTTGCCAAAGCCATGTCAATGGGAATGAAGCTACCACCCTCGGAAGGAAACACGCACGATGGGGTGGAGAAGCACCCTGATTATTGCGCATATCATCGAAAAGTTTCAGACCCCACGGAGGAGTGCGACGCCTTTAGCATATGGTGGCAAGGATATGTTGCTCATCGGCAACATTTTAAGCGCATGAAACGCAAGATCCGTCGGGTGCAAAGAAGTACCGTCGATGGGCACAACAGAACTACTGGCAACTGTTACATGGTTAACGCCAGGGGGTCACAAGTTCTCACCTTTGGGAGCGACTCTGATGAAGAAATGGCTCTGGGCCCTCTCTTTAAAGAATCTGTTTTAGGGAAAAAGGAGAAATCGGAGGCCTGCGAGAACATTCAGCTGCGCAATCGCACACTCCCAGAAAAGAATCTCGGGCCCGCGAGTAGGAAAGATAAGGGAAAGGAAAAGGTCACTGAAGATATCACTTTAGATGACCAAGTCATGAGAGAGCTGGCTGCCAAAGACCTTCCTAGACAGGGTAAAGTGGACTACAACATCCTCGCGCACCTAAGGAAGCTACCTTCTCAGCTTAGCATCCTCGATGCCCTCCTATTATCAAAAGAAGCGCGAGACTCACTGATTAAGGCGTTACAAGAACCTGAGCAATTCCAAGCCTTCCTCGCCACTGAAAGGATGAAGGATGAACTGGAGGAAGTGCATACGGCCGACATCACTTTCGGTGACGAAGACCTCCTTCTCGGGACGTGCGACCACAACCGTCCCTTATATGTTTCTGGATACTGCCATGATATCAAGATAGGCAAAATCCTGGTGGATAATGGATCCTCCGTCAATCTCCTCAATGTTCGGGTGTTAAAGGAAATCTGCATGAGTTTGCAACACCTCGCTCGTGACAATATTACTATCTCCGGTTTCGATTCACAATCGTCACGGACTCTCGGATCTGTGATACTAACATTACGCTTTGGACTTCTCGTCACAGACATCAAATTCCATGTCATTGAAGCCAAGACCTGCTACAACGCCTTGCTCGGTCGTCCTTGGCTACACGAGTACAACATCATCCATTCTACACAACATCAGTGTATGAAGTACTTTAAGGATGGTTTCGAGTATACTGTAACAGGTGAGTTGAACCCGTTTTCCGTCAACGAAGTCCGCAAATACGAAGATGCGAAGTACTTTTTGCCAGATTTCGAGGATACAGAAAGGTGTCGCAACCCGGAAAACAAAACCGCCGCCACCATCCCTGTTTTCGGGAGCGATACCGAAGAAGAGGAATAGATAGTTTATGCAGGGCCAGCTCAACGCAACAACCTGGGGACGCTCGCCCCCATGTTAGTCTTCGGAAGTGATTCAGAAGATGAAATTAATGCCGTGTTCTCCAATCGGCTGTCAATACAAACACCCCCTGGCGATGACCATAGTTTGCAAATCACCATGGTACCGCGAGAACACTACAAGGATCTCGACACACTTCAAGCTCACAATGTGCAGGACCTGCGAACATTTTACGTCCCTCCCAGGCAAAGGGGTGGGAAGGCGATCCTATTCTACCGATCCTCAGAGTCGAAAGTAGAGAAAGGGATCTGGCATGGCGCGGATGCTACACTCGACAGGCTCCAACCCATCCGTCTGCCCAGATACTGTACAAATGGATTAAAGAGGCTATTGAAGCGCCAAGGAGTACCCTTAAAACAGACTGTTCGACAAGCTGGGTTCTACAACAGGATTTGGGACGTCCCTGAGACTCAACACAAATTGCCCAACGGGAAAATGGAAACACTTGGGCTTGGATACGTGAGAACCGGAAAAAAGGGATGGACCCACAGCAGCTACGCTATATATACCTTTGATGAGGAGGAGGACGCCCTGTCAGGAGATGCCAACCCCTCATCAAAACTAGACCCCGCGATTGAAGCGCCGAGTCCGTCGTTGGAAGAACGAATGGACAGACCGATCAGAAAAGTGGGTCAGAAAGCTCGGGAAGACCACGACCGCGAAATGGCCATCTACGAGAAGGCTAGGACGCAACGCCTATTTCAACAGGCTGCAAAAGACAATGATGTTCGCCTTTGTCAACCCGTTGTACGAAAGGCCCGATGCGGAGACAGAAATAAATCAAGAAGCGGAAAAAGGAGCCGACAACAACAACACAGGATTAGGGGGTTGCGTGATCGGGTATTGCACCGCTCGGATTTGTCCCTCATGAAGAAGATGAGTCGAGCGTACTCCTTCCCCTGAGACAAGACGGAGAGGTTACTCAAGCTCGCTCTAAAACATCAAATGATCACGCTTCCAGGATCTAGACACCCTGAGCAAGCTAACAAGGCTGCTCATCTAAGCTATTGCTCTTATCACCGAGCCATAGGACATCCTACCGAAGACTGCTTCGCCTTCAAGAATTGGGTCGAGGATCAGTATCAGCTTGGCAGTTTCGCCTTATCCGACGGCTGGAGGGTAACGCCGCCACAAAAGCACGAACCCAAAGCCGCAAAAGCAAAACCAGATCCACCTTAGTCCTGGAAGCGGATTCGCACCTGTTACACGATCACGATATTAAAAGAAGAGCCCGAGAATATGGATGACCTTCCCTGGTGCTTTGAGAACAGCGATGATGAGGTGGTCTCAGAATTTCCGCCAGCTCCGAAAGAACTGGAAGATGACATACATACTACTGCAGATAACCTCAAGATGATTGAGTTGGGATCGGCAGATGACCCGCGACCGACATTTGTCAGCGAGCTGCTATCTGAGGAAAGGGTGGCTGCTTTAAAGAACGTGCTTCTACGACATAGAGACTGCTTCGCGTGGAACTACTCCGAGATGCCAGGACTAGATCCGAAGATTGCTGTGCATAAATTAGCAATATCCCCGGATATCAAGCCAGTCAAGCAAGCGCCAAGAAGGATGCGACTCGAGCTTGAGATGAGCATCAACGCCGAAGTCAAGAAGCTGATCGATTCTGGATTTATCCAAGAAGTCCAATATCCCGACTAGATCGCCAACATCGTCCCGGTAATGAAGAAGAATGGGACGGTACGCATATGCGTGGACTTCAGGGATCTCAATAAAGCCTGTCCAAAGGACGATTTCCCGGTACCGGTAACCGAGCTAATGATAGATAACACGTCCACTCACGAGGTTTTCTCTTTTATGGACGGTTCATCAGGATACAATCAGATAAAGATTCTTCCCGAAGACCAGAAGCACACCGCTTTCCGGACCCCTTTGGGTATATTCTGCTACAGGGTTATGCCCTTTGGTCTAAAGAACGCCGGCGCTACCTATCAAAGGGCCATGACAAAGATCTTCGACGATCTCATACATGATATCGTCGAGTGCTATATCGATGACCTTGTAGTGAAGAGCATGTCATACGAAGAGCATTTAAAGCATCTGGAGACTGTATTTCAATGCCTTCGGCAATATAATTTGAAAATGAATCCCCTCAAATGCGCGTTTGGAGTCTCCGCGGGCAAATTCCTGGGATTCATCATCCGACATCGAGGTATCGAAATAGATCCATCTAAGATCAAGGCGATCATGGAAATGCCTCCACCAAGAACCCTCAAACATTTGCGGTCTCTCCAAGGGAAACTCGCATACATCCGGCGGTTTATCGCTAATCTTTCAGGCAAATGCCGTCCTTACAGTCACCTGATGAAGAAGGGAACCCCATTCGTCTGGGATCAAAAGTGCCAAAGCGCGCTAGACGAGATCAAGCAATACCTGCAGAACCCGCCGGTGTTGGCTGCTCCGGTTAAAGAAAAACCTCTTATTCTTTATACAACCGCTCTCGAAGGTTCTTTAGGCGCATTATGGGCACAAGAGAACGACCAAGGGAAAGAGAGAGCACTCTACTACTTAAGTCGGGTTCTACTGGGGGCAGAAAGCAATTACTCTCCCATTAAAAAACTTTGCTTGGCGTTAATCTTTGCGATAACAAAGCTCAGGCACTATGCGTTGGCACATGAAGTCCGTCTCATCTCGAAGGTGGACCTTCTTAAATATCTGATGTCAAAGGCTATATTGACGGGTCGACTCGCTAAATGGGCTCTACTCCTGATGGAGTTCTCAATAACGTATCGACCTCTTAAGGCAGTGAAAGGCCAGGCCATTGCCGACTTCCTCGCTGAGCATCCAGTACCTGCTGGTTCTCCTCTGAACTGTGAGTTGCCAGACGAGCATTCATTTGATGCGATTGGCGGCGGTAGTACCCGATGGGAACTCTATTTCGATGGAGCATCCTCCGTAAAGAAACAGAAACAGGGTATCCCAATGATCAAATCGGGGATAGGCCTCATCTTCGCAACTCCACAAGGAGGGATAATGCGCTTCGCCTTCTCCTTAACAGAGCCGAGGACAAACAATGAAGCTGAATACGAAGCTCTAATAGCAGGCCTCGAGATCGCCATCGACATGGGAATCGAAAATCTCCTTATATACGGGTATTCCCAATTGGTCGTTAGTCAAGTAAATGGTGACTACCAAACGTGCAAACCAGAATTGGTGAAGTACGGCGAAAAGGTGCAACAACTATTGACCAAAATTCCCTCCTATACTCTGGAGAACATACCGCGAGCGGAAAACAGCAAAGCAGACGCGCTGGCCAAACTTGCTAAAGAACTGGCTGACGAGAACCTTGATGACGTCAGAATCGTGGTACAAAGCCGTCGAGTGCTCGCCCCAGTAGAAATATCTCCGGAATTATACAAAGGAAAGAGGGTGACTGAGCAGACGACCCTACAAATAAAGGACCGTGAGAAGGCTGAGGACTGGAGGGAAGTCTTCATAGACTACTTTAAGTCCCACCGAATGCCCGAAGAAGCATCCTCAAGGCATCAGCTCATGAAACGAGCTCTGTCTTTCGTTTTCGTCAACGACACTCTATACAAGAGATCGTTTGATTCTCTATAGCTAAGATGTTTAGGACCGGATGAAGCAGAAAGAGTCGTTCAAGAGGTTCATGACGGAATCTGTGGTTCTCATCAAGCAGGCCCCAAGATGAAGTTAAAAATTAAACGGATGGGTTACTATTGGCCCACGATGGTCCAAGACTGCCTCGAGTATGCGAAGCAATGCCACTCATGCCAGATTCATGGAGACTTTATCCACCAACATCCGAATCCACTACACCCAACGGTGGCTAGCTGGCCATTCGAAATGTGGGGGACTGACATAGTCGGCCCTATCGAGCCAGCATCGTCCCGAGGACATCGTTTTATCCTGGCGACAACTGATTACTTCTCCAAATGGGCAGAAGCAGTACCGCTGAGGGAAGTGAAGACGGAGAATATCCTCCACTTCTTCAAGACGCACGTCATCTATCGGTTTGGAACTCCACGGCGGATTATCTCCGATAACGGACCAGCCTACAGAAGCCATAAGATTAGCCGCTTCGCACAGCAGCACAATATAGACTGGAGATATTCTTCAGTTTACAATCCGCGAGCTAATGGTCTAGCCGAGGCCTTCAATAAGACCTTGACAAAAATCATGAAAAAGTCCGTTTCCCGGAATAAGAGAGACCGGCACGAGAGGCTACAAGAAGCCCTATGGGCCTATCGAACTACGTTCAAGACGGCCACGAACACAACGCCGTACGCGTTGGTATTTGGGACGGAAGCAGTGCTCCCCCTCGAGATAGAGATACCCTCTCTACGAGTGGCAGTCCACTGCGAGCTGACGGACGAAGAAAACGCTCACCTTCGGCTTAAGGAGCTTGATGCCCTCGATGAAACCCGGCTCATAGCGCAACAACATCTAGAAGCCTACAAAGCAAAGATGACGCGCTCGTATGAAAGATTGACCAGGCCAAGGACATTCCGCCAAGGAGAACTCGTACTAGTGGTCAAAAGACCTATGATCCCCAATCGTGTTAAGCGGGGAAAATTCGAGCCGAACTATGAAGGCCCGTACATCATAGATAAGGTCTACCAGGGTGGAGCCTATCTACTCATGGACATGCATGGTGAAAGGCCTTTCAGGCCAATAAACGGCCGCTTCCTAAAGAAATACTACGCTTAATGAGCCACAGCCTAGGTCAATGATAGATGACGACGACTATGTCCGCTCGTTATCTTCCTAAAGCTCAAAGAGTAGTAGCTGGCCCTCTTTTCGAACGGACCGAAACGTCTTTAAACTAACGACGGACCGAAACGTCTTTAAACTAACGACGGACCGAAACGTCCTTAAACTAACGACGGACCGAAACGTCCCTAAACTATTACCGCAGCATCCTTAGGCTGACGAGATGGATAAAAAAAAAGAAGATAAAAAAATGATAAAAAAACGGTATGTCCATAAGCAAAATGGGCACGGATGAAAACCCGAAAGGGCTCCGTGAGTAAAAACAGCAGGGCTGCCGGCAAGTGTTCGTGAAAACCCGAAAGGGCGCGACCTTGTTTAAAAAAAAAAAAAAGAGAAAAAGAAAAAAAAAGCGGTATGTCCATAAGCAAGAGGGGCACGGATGAAAACCCGAAAGGGCTCCGTGAGTAAAAACAGCAGGACTACCGGCGAGTGTTTGTGAAAACCTGAAAGGGCGCAACCTCGTTAAAGGACACTTACAGAGTCCTCTCGACCTTGTAAGGAGAAACCACCTGCGTAAGATCCTTACGACTCACAAAGGAGCAACACACTTAGGGATCCTCACGATTCCTAAGGAGAAAATGCACTTGCGAGATCCTTACGACTCGTAAGAAGAATTCTCTTATGGGACCCTCACGGCTCATGAGATTTGAAAGTCTTAAGTTACAGAAACCTAAACCTGTTCTTAAGCAAATCCTCCACAACCTTCGATATTGCCCTACAAGTGGCTCAATACTGACCCTTGTATACAATCCACGGGCGCGAATAAACATTTCCCCAGCAAAGTCCCACCCATGACTAGGGATATGTCCATATGATGAGCAACCTTTGTAGGTCCTCTTGACCTATAAGGAGAAAACCCTCTTGTAGGATCTTGACGACTTACAGAGGAACATACACTTAGGGATCCTCACGATTCCTAGGGAGAAAATACACCTGCAAGATCCTCACGACTTGTAGGGAGAAATACCTTTGTGAGACCCTTACGGCTCATGAAGTCAAAAGCCTTGGTCGACAGGACCCTTAACCCTGTTTACTAAGCCCCCTTTGTTCAACATCGACAGAGGCAAATGATGATTCGCTCCTGGCAACATCCCAGTTGTAGCGGTGCTGATGCCGAAATCGGTATCTAAAATCCAAGCTTGCAGCGAAAAAGCTAGCGAGCCATACATGCATACGAAATAGCCGAAATGATGGGGTAACTTGCAATAAAAAGCAGCAAGTAAAAATGTATGCATGAAAACAGCCGAAATGATAGGGCAACTCGCAATAAAAAGCAGCGAGTAGAAAATAAATAAATAGCCGAAATGATTGGGCACCGCGAAAAATAGCCGAAATGATGGGGCAATCGCGACCTTCGCGATATAAAAGCTGAAACGATAGAGCATCGCGGAAAAAGAAATAAAATAAAAATAAAATGTATGCCTTACAGGTGATGTTCCATCACACCCTGTATACAATCAAATGGCATAAACAAAAAGGGAACATACCTCCCTCCCCCAGGTTTCACCAAAGAAAGAAGCTAAATCTCGACAGGCCACAAGCGGCCTAGAGATCATCCCAACACTCGTCTCGTAACAACGGACACAACTTCAAGCTAAGCGGAACAGCGGCAACTCCCAGTTCCATGGCTCGGTGGTATACATATCGCCAACAGTCAAACCTCCATCCCGTGAAATGCGGATACAATCAGAAAAATTCCTGGTTACGTGGAACGCGGATAACGTCACTCTTTGACCCCGTGGAAAACGTCCAGAGCGGATCCTGGTCCTCGCAGAGCACGGCAGTGAACCCGTGTGAAGCATCCAGAGCGGAGCCTAGTCCTCACCGAGCACGGCAGTGAACCCGTGTGGAGCATCTAGTGCAAAATTCCTGGTTACGTGGAATGCGGATAACGTCACTCTTTGACTTCGTGGAAAACGTCCAGAGCGGAGCCTAGTCCCTGCCGAGCACGACAGTGAACCCGTGTGACGCATCTAGTGCAAAATTCCTGGTTATGTGGAACGCGGATAACGTCACTCTTTGACCCCGTGGAAAATGTCCAGAGCGGAGCCTAGTCCTCGCCGAGCACGGCAGTGAACCCGTGTGAAGCATCTAGTGCAAAATTCCTGGTTATGTGGAACGCGGATAACGTCACTCTTTGACCCCGTGGAAAACGTCCAGAGCGGAGCCTAGTCCTCGCCGAGCACGGCAGTGAACCCGTGTGAAGCATCTAGTGCAAAATTCCTGGTTACGTGGAACGCGGATAACGTCACTCTTTGACCCCGTGGAAAACGTCCAGAGTGGATCCTGGTCCTCGCAGAGCACGGCAGTGAACCCGTGTGAAGCATCCAGAGCGGAGCCTAGTCCTCGCCGAACACGGCAGTGAACCCGTGTGAAGCATCTAGTGCAAAATTCCTGGTTACGTGGAACGCGGATAACGTCACTCTTTGACCCCGCGGAAAACGCCCAGAGCGGAGCCTGGTCCTCGCCGAGCACGGCAGTGAACCCGTGTGAAGCATCCAGAGCAAATACCGGACTGTGGAGTCCTTAAAATCCAAGGACTATAACGTCCTTAACCTCGACCGCAACGTCTTAAAACTAACGACCAACCCCCCCGATTCCCTACGGATTCTGCCTTGGTTTAAGGGTACATCTCTTCACTCCTTTGATACCTGGCGTTGTAATTCCTCAACGTCTTCAAAGAGGTGACGGGTCCCTGCAACCAAACATCGGACTGTGGAGTCCCTAAATCCACGGACTATGAGGTCCTTAACCTTGATCGTGATGTCTTAAAACTAACAGCGGACTGTGGAGTCCTTAAATCCACGGACTATGAGGTCCTTAACCTTGACCGCGACGTCTTTAAACTACAATACCTGGAGAAACCCCTGACTCCGTAAAACACGGACAAGGGTAGCCACATCCAGCACTTACAAGTCATCACGACCTGTGAGGAAGAAAAACTCTCTTGTGAGATCCTTACGACTCTCAAGGGAAAACCCGCTTAAGAATCCTCACGATTTTTAAGAAGAACTTACACCTATGGGATCCTCTCGACCTGTAGGGAGAAAAACTCTTTATGAAACCCTCGTGGCTCATAAAATGCAAAAGTCTTGGGAAGCAGATCTTAACCCTGAATCCTGAGCCATTGCTGTCCTGCAAGGCGATCAAGGTAGAATATCCGCAGAATACATTCAATGAAAAGGAGACACATCATTGAGAAGAAAAATGTATCTTTTATTCATAAACCAAAATGGGTACAAAGTACAATTCATGAAAGAAACAAAAAGAAAATACTCTCATCCATGAGTATATACATAAAGGAAGGAAAAGATACAAATGTTTCAAGCCGGCGGGCGATTCAGCAGCTTGGTCAGCTCATCCTGCTTTTGTTGGACCACGGCTTCATGACGCAAGATCTCCAGAAGACGAGCCTCCGCCTGAGCTTGTTGGGCCTGATATGAAGCAAGCCGGGCTTCAAGCTCTTTCTCAGTGACCTTATGAGCCTCGACCCTCTCACGAGTGAACGTGGCAGCTTTATTGAGTGCCACCACCTCTTTGATGGACTCCTGAAGCACCCGCCAGAGTTCATACGCTTTGTTGGCTTTGGCTGTGAGATTGGCTTGAAGCTCGCCCAGCGCCTTGGAGGCTAGCTCCCTCTCCGAGAACTTGCGACCGAGCCTCTTCTCACATGACGTCATGTTTGCCGCGCACCGTGCTATCAGCCCCCGTAACTCCGCCTTTGCAGCCACGGCCTCCGAGGAAAGGTGGGAACATTCGAGGGCGTGCAGGCAAGTCTCCACCCGCCGGCAGAACTCCACCCAGACTCGCACCACCTCTTCGCTGTGGTAGGTTGCAAGAAAAGGAAGAGAACCGTTAGCCTCGGCAGCGAATGCTTCAGCCGTGGTCACGCTGCCAGCACGAAGCTCCTCGATCAGAGACGACAAGGAGACGAGGCTTAATTGGGCCAAGCGTTCTGAAGCCCGCAAGGCATAAGGGCCGGGCGGCATCACGATGTGCGACTCCAACGCCGTGGAGACTGGCAGAGCTGTTCAAATTTGGAAGACGTCAGCAAAATTCTTAAGCAAAGAACGAGTGAGAGTATAATGAAATGTCGCTTACCGACAGTCGTGCAAGTAGGAGCTGAAGGCTCCCCTGGCCCTTCGAGAACCTCGACCTCATCATCGGCTTCCAGAACTGTAGAAAATATCAATGTCAGTACGCAAAATAACGACGATGCTATGAGAAGGGATGGACGACACCAACCTTGCCCAGATGAGAGGACAATGCGTTGTGGGGATATCGCTTGTGGAGCTGCCATCTCCAGCAGACGCTGAAAGGATTGCCGGGGAGACAGATCGACAATAGAGGCCGCCAACTCGCGTAATTCTGAGAAAACAAAAGAGTTCAGACAACGGAAAGACCGCTAATTTAAAATTCAGAAAGGTTACCTTCAACACTCCTCCCATTCTGAGCCGGGGGGATAGCGGCTTCGACAGCCTCTGTCGGAACCCCGGACTCCAACAGAGGGGAGGAAGTCCCCACTACCTCCATCTCAGCCTCGGGGCCGCTTTCGGGAAGAGCCGTTGGGGCAGCAGCCTCCAAATGAGTCTCCCCCAAAGGGGCGAGCACTACCTGATCAAGAACAGCCACTGGAGGCTTTATTGCAAGAGGAGCAACCTCATCAGCCCCCTCCGCATCAAGCAATGTTTCATTGAGAATTTCGGCGGGCTTCAGCTTTAATGGGCCCGTAGGGAGCTCCCCCAGCGTCGAAGATTCTGCACGATTCAAATAAGAATAATGATATATATGCACGGGCATAAATGATCAGAAAAACTACAAAAGAAGCACAACGTACCTATACGCAAAGAAGCCCTCAATATGGCTTCTTCAAGCCGCTGCTCCTTCTCAAGAAGGTGGGATCGCCGGGGTTCAAGGGTAGACTCATGACCGCCGGTCCATAAGGAAAGTGCATCAGCTGTGTCTTCTGAAGCGGCCTGCTTCAAAGCCCTTTCTCCCCATTCCTCCAGAGGACCGATAAATCGCCGCCGAATCCACGAAGGGTCTTCGTAAAAAATTACAGCAGGATAAGACTTCTTCGGAACCTTGGCGTTATGAGACGCGTATTTTGAACGCCGTATGGCCTCAGCTAACTGTGCAGCCTCTTCATCAGCCGAACTCGAGAAGAGAAGTCCAGCGTCTGACTCTTGCAGGGCCAATGGTTCATCTTCAAGAATAGGCTCAGACTCCGCCACAGAATCAAGCAGGGTGGTGGCCGCTTTCCTCCGCCGTTTAGACCCAGAGCCGGTCGCTGAGGATGACCGCTTCCTCCCTCGCGAAGCCTTAGGGCGGCGCTGGCCCACATCGCCCTCAGCGCCCTCATCCCTGTTACTCTCGCTCGGTGCCACAACCGAGGATGACATCGCCATTGTCGACGCCACAGGGGGCGGTGCCGCCACCGGCAGGGGTGCTACTACTGGGGCCCGTTTACCCCGCGATCGGGAACCCAAGGGCATACCAGCTATTGGAGTAAGGGCATACCAGCTGTTGGAGTAAGGTCTACCCCTGACTCCCCCGGAATGAGCGCGGTGCCAATCTCCCTCAAAGTGAAGCGGACCAGAACCCTCGGCCGTAGCTTAGCCCCTGAATCCTGAGGAGGGGCGTCGTGACCAAGAAGCACCCTTCTTTCTTCAAGAATTATTGGACTGATCCGATGAAGATACCAGCCCGTAAATGCACCCACACACCGGGGCATGTACTCAGCTTCAGGGACCATGAAACGGGAGCCGGTGTTCAGCCTCATGAAATGATGAGCGGCATCGCGAACAGCATCGAGCGAAGGGATCGGGCCGACTATAAAAGCCTCGAAAGGAACACCCTGGTCGTATCCAAGCTGCCGGGCGAATCGATGCGGATTGTACCGCATAAAAAGAGCTGCACTGTCCTGGCGAAACACCAAGTAGCACGGTCTAATTGTATACAAATGCGCGGCCTCCCGGGGCTTCAAAGAAGGTGCGTTGTCTTTCGACTGGTCCCAGAGTTGTTGAACTGGACCCGAGGGAGTAGACAAGACCCGATCATTAAAAACCAGCCCGCCAGAGGCGGCGTGAGGAGAAATCAGCACCCGAATAGCCCCGAATTGAGTCGGGTCAGCAGCAGAAGCACCCACCAATCGCATAAGTCGCGGGAAGGGATAGGCGTCGTAAAACGCGGGCCTCTGATTCATAGCGAAAGCCCCCAGCACATGCATTTCGACCCAGGACGTGAAATAATGAAGCGAAAAGTTCACTACATCCACGCCGGGTGTAGAGGTATTAGCTGCGGTGCCTAACCCATGATAAAGGTGCGCCAAAGCCGGGATGCCGATGGCCAACCGCGTCCCCTCAGCAATACGATGAGCCGGGTAGATGACCGAGGCTCTCATAAAGCGGCGATGCATGGGGATAACGAACCAACTGAGCCAGACACTAACAAACCCCATGAAGAACGTCTCCTCTTCCATGCCAGGAACAGCGATGGATTCAAAAGAGGTCGGTGACATAATAGGGATGTAGTACTGAGGTAAGTCCGATTCAGTGGTCGGCAGCTTCTTCGGACCGAACCCAAAGGGGTCTCCAATATTGGCAAACTTCGGAGCCGTCTTCGATAGGGCGTCCTCGCGAAGGAAACGAGCAATGAAGCTCTTGAAAGTAACACCCTGCTCTTCGGATTCGGTGAATAATCGGTCGAAGATACCTAGCGCCTTGATTAAACTAGGACGCTTGTGACGGACGGCATTCTCAGCAGACAGGCCGTCAACTGGGGCGGGCTCGGGTTCAAAAATATACTCGTCAGAAGGCAGCAACTCCTCGTATAGACTACCCCCGATTGGCAACCCCGAGATATCATAAAATTCGGCCAGAGAGATCGAGACCTCGCGATCTTCTAGAATGAAAGTGTTGGTGGGAAGATTCTATTGGTTCAAAAACGCCTTGACCCACCAGGCATGCGGAGACTTATAATGGAAGAGTGACGCATATATGGCCTGATAAAGCCCGACTTTCTGCAACCGCGCACGATGGGCAGAAAGGATGTAGCGAGCCCAGAGAAGGTTGCCCGTAGGATGCCTAGGAGTGAGCCCTATCTTATAAATTTGCCCCCACGGGTGGGCCTCACCCTGGCAGATACGCCGTCCCAAGATGTCTATGGTCGGGATCGGATGGTTCGGAATACCGATCGTCGAAGGCTCCAGCCTCCCCGTTGGAGTCCATTTGGGCATTTCCACAGAAAAAACCGTCCTCGGAGGGTCCATCGGTAAGAACGGGAAAGTGGGCTCCGTCGGCACCGCGCAAAGAAAACTCTGGCGACCCTGAATAATCTGACTATACCAAGATCCCCATTGAAGAAGGTTGGTGCAGTTCGGATCATGGGCCCGAATCATCGCCATCGCTTCCTCATCAGATGGTGACTGAGGAAAAGCAGCCTCCGAGCGAGAAAAGGGAAAGCGTGGAACAGAATCCATCGCACCTGAAATCCAATAAAGGAAGACCGTTAAAAGAAAAGTCAGCAATATATATATTCATGCATGAACATGAAGACTAGTTAAAGAAAGAAACAGCAGAGTTTTCTGGGACCATTGGCTACAAAACACATGGGCCGCACAGAATCCGGATGACGGCTCATTAATAATGAGACCAAATAGTTACAATAAAACAAAGGGAATATCCTCATTTAATAAAGAATGATGACCATGCACATCCCCCCCAACAGGATCTGTCTCGGGCTCTATGATGAATCCAACAAGATCAAAGGAATTAAATTCCCACAGAAGACAGCATTACAAAGCCCGCATTTCATTAATTGCAGAAGAACAACCTCGGGCCAAGAGACCCCAAGAAGCCTCCGTGTGAAGAAATTGAGTTCTTCATTGGAATTAAATTCCTTATTAAGAGAAGGGAATTAAATTCCTAGAAACATTTTTGGGATGGAATTAAATTCCATGGATTTGAACCGCCATCATCATCTCCCTAAGGATCATCTAAACCCTAAGAGATCTACTGTGGGAGGTTAAGTGGTCTCATATTTTGGTTAAAGAACTTGAAGAGAAATGGGTTCTTTGTGAAACCCTTGATATGGATTTAAAATCTAGAGAGTTTTGTCAAAATGAAGGTGCTTCGATTACCATTACCTGAGGAGGAAGAGTCCTTTTAAACAGAGTTAAACTCTAAAAATATTTCAAGGCAGAGAACTAAGCTCTGGAAGAAGAGAATTAAATTCTCAGAAAAAGTTCTCAAAAGAAGGAGATGAGCAAAGTGAAGGCTCTTCGGAAGGGACATGAACATTTATAGGATGTGATGGAGACGCTTCATCTCCTCAAATCCCTAAAGGAATCCAACGGTCACAAAAGGTGACAGCGTTGCACTCACGTGCTGACACGTGAGAACAACGCTGTGGGGGCATTTGTTTCCTGATTTAAAATCAGAAAAGCTTATGGAAAAAGCTTCAGAAAAGGGTCACGTGCTTACACGTGACCAGCAGTCACGTTTTGGCACGTGACACCTAAAAGCATCAGCAAGACAAGTTCAGTTTCCCAACTACATCGAAGAAAAGGGCTTCAGAAAGAGTCACGTGCTCCCACGTGACCAGGGTCACGTGTCGGCACGTGACATTTAAAAGCAAGCGGCATAGGCACATTGGTTCCCTGATCAAATCAAGGAAAAGTCTTCAGAAGAGGTCACGTGCTCCCACGTGACCAGGGTCACGTGTTGGCACGTGACGCTCAAAACGTCAGACTCATTCTCCGGTTAAATCAAGAAAAAGACTCCAGACGAGGGTCACGTGCTCACACGTGACCAGGGGTCACGTGGTGGCACGTGACGGCTAAGCTGCAGAAGAAGGCAGAGTGCAAAAGAAGAAAAGGGCTCGTTACAAGGGGGTCACGTGCCCCCACGTGACCAAGGGTCACGTGGCCGCACGTGACCAGCTTTCAAAGCCCATTTGTTAAACAGAATTAAATTCTGAGAAAAGACCTCTCAAGTCTTTCCAAAAGCAACCAATTGAATTAAAGATTTAGAGTGATTAAATATCATCTATCTATGGGAAAATCTCGAATTTGGGAAGATTTCCCTTTTAAATCTAACAGAAATCACAAAGGAGAATCGCTGGATTTGAAATCCAATGGTGAATAAAATTCACCTAATAATCCAAAGGTCCAGAACAAATGATGGATGCAAATCAAATCTCTCAATGAAGATACGTCAAAAAAACTAATTGACTCGGTTGCTTCAACTATAAATAGGAGCCGAGACACACAAAAAAAGATATACACACGCAGAGGGAAGAAAAGGGAGAGAGCCTTGATACTTTGAGGAATCTGGATCTTCTGCAAAAGAAAACCCTAGGTAAGAAAGGGAAGGCTTTTTGAAAGAAAGAGAATTTAATCCTCAACGGAGTTCAACTCTGATGTAAAACAGAAGAACATATTTCTTCTCTCTTAGATGGAGGATCTGTAAAGCGCACACCTCCCCTTGAAGTTGAGAATTTAATTCTCAATGGGTTGAGATCCTGCCATGCAGACCCAAAGCATAGAGAGGGAATGGAAGCACGAGAATTTAATTCTCACAGAACTATAGGAATTTAATTCCTTTAAAATAAAATTAGGGTTTGACCCTGTGTCATGGGAATTTAATTCCTTCAGAATAAAAAGAAACAGGGTTTAACCCTAATTAAGAACTTAGTTCTGTTAAAACAACAAGAACGTAATTTCCTTAATCTTACTCCCCAGAATAATTCTCTAACAGAGAGTGGGAGTTTAACTCCTTAAAGCTTTTATTAGGGTTTAACCCTATTCAGTTCTTCATATATATGAGGAATTTAATTCCTACAGAAAATTCAGGGTTCAACTCTTCAAAAGGAACTAGGAATTTTATTCCTCTGGAATTATTGTCAGGGTTCAACCCTACGAGGAATTCAATTCCTAAAAAGGATTAACAGATCTTCTAAACAACTACAGAAAAGAAGGGTCACGTGTCACCACGTGACCCCCCCAAAAGATATACAGAAAGCCCTTTGAGGCAGTGCCTCACGTGACCCACGTGACCCTTAACAGAAGCTTTAACATACCTCGATTAGACACCCGTCACGTGATGACACGTGATGCTCCAAAAATGCGATCTCCTCAGAAGAACAAATGAAGGGAGGGCGCTCTCACGTGTTGCCACGTGACCCCTCTTGCCTTAGTGTTTAACACTAAATTGGAACTCCCGAATCCAGTGTTAAAACATTGTTGGGCCTTAGTGTTCAACACTAATCAAAGAACTTTATTTGCAGTGTTCGATACTGATTACCTTAGTGTTTAACACTAATTTGAGATCTCCGTTGCCAGTGTTTAACACTAATCTGTTTTAGTGTTTAACACTAATCTGAAAGCCTGGTTGCTGGTGTTTAACACCAACTATCTTTTAGTGTTGAAACACTAACTTATCAATCTTATTCCCAGTGTTCAACACTGATTCGTCTTTAGTGTTTAACACTAAACACTGGCCCAATTGGCCGAATGGATAGAGGCAAAGCCTCTCCTTCAAGGGACCAACAGGAAGTCAATATTCCAGACATGATTGGACTTAGCCCAAGATGGCCATAAGTCCTCAATTCGTAATTAACTGGGCTAATGGGCTCATAACATAATTAATTGGTCTTGATCCCAAATTGGGCCAAAGACTACTTGATCCACTCCGGTTCCAGGGTACATCTCTTCACTCCTTTGATACTTGGCATTGTAATCCCTCAACGTCTTCAAAGAGGTGACGGGTCCCGATGACCACACATTGATACGGACTGTGGGGTCCTTAAACCCATGGACTACGACGTCCTTAACCTCGACCGAGATGTCTTAAAACTAACAACGGACTGTGGGGTCCTTAAACCCATGGACTACGACGTCCTTAACCTCGACCGAGATGTCTTAAAACTAACAACGGTCTGTGGGGTCCTTAAACCCATGGACTACGACGTCCTTAACCTCGACCGAGATGCCTTAAAACTAACAACGGACTGTGGGGTCCTTAAACCCATGTACTACGACATCCTTAACCTCGACCGAGATGTCTTAAAACTAACAACGGACTGTGGGGTCCTTAAACCCATGGACTACGACGTCCTTAACCTCGACCGAGATGTCTTAAAACTAACAACGGAATGTGGGGTCCTTAAACCCATGGACTACGACGTCCTTAACTCGACCGAGATGTCTTAAAACTAACAACGGACCGCAATGTCCTTAAACTACCTATGGACCACAATGTCCTTAAACTACCTATGGGCCGCAATGTCCTTAAACTAGCAATGGACCACTATGTCCTTAAACTGGAACAATAGAGCCCAAACGCTCTTTTGTCGGATCTAAACGATCCCGTTTAAGTTGATCTTAGCCTCAAATATGGCTAACGTATCCTTAAACCTTCAAACAGACTGGACTATGAATCCCCCCAATCAACTTCGGTTCAAGGGTACATCTCTGAACTCCTCTGATATTTGTCGTTGTAATCCTTCAACGTCGTCAGAGAGGTGACGGGTCCCGACGGCCATACATTCAATGGACCACTATGTCCCTAAACTGGAACAATAGAACCCAAACGTTCTTTTGTCGGATCTAAACGATCCCGTTAAGTTGATCTTAGTCTCAAGTTAGACTAACGTATCCTTAACAAACGTTTGAGTTGATCTTAGCCTCAAGTATGGCTAACGTATCCTCAAACCAAACCCCCAAACCCAAATCTAAGATAATACGGATTTGGACTAGTCCACGCCCTACGGGCGACGACATAACTCGGTCTCCGTAAACAATCCACGGGCAACAAAACATAAAATAAACACGCACGACACGAAGTGACCATCTGGAGAAGGAGAAAGTTGTTACCGCGATGCGGTAGCGTAATTAACTGTAGGGGCTTGCGCCTGCAGGGAAGAGCGTCCCCACAATCAAAACCCCCTCAAACGAGGGGGAATCTAACGAAGTCTGCTACATCGGCCGCATCCATTTAAACCTTCGATACATGGTGCCATAAATCAACTTGGCATCTTCGGAGAGGTGGACGGATAGCACCAATTAGCATCTGCCCCGAACCTCAGGCATGGACGTCCCCGCGTCCCGACCGCCGTTCGGAGGGGAACATCTACCACACCGAGAAACAAAAGGTGTTTGTTTCTCGACATGCCACCTTTTTAGCAAAGGAATTTCTTGAAAAAGAGATTAGTGGCAAGGAGGTAGAAATGGAAGAGGTTCCAGCAATACATACTACGACTGAAGATTTAGTGGAACCAGAGGATTCAGTAGCTCCTAATGAACCTCAGCCTCTCCGCCGATCTAGTAGGGTTCCTCGCCAACCTGAGGGATACTACGGTTTTCTCATGGATGGTGGGAGCGAGGATTGCATCATGGAGGATGATGACCCAACTAGCTTCGAGCAGGCCATCACGAGTGGGGACTCAGTGAAATGGCTGGATGCAATGCGGTCCGAGATGGAATTCATGTACACCAACAAAGTATGGACTTTGGAAGATGCTCCTGAAGGGGTAAAACCCATTGGGAGCAAGTGGATCTTCAAAAAAAAACTTGGTGTAGATGGGAATGTAGAGACTTTCAAAGCTAGACTTGTTGCAAAGGGTTTTCGTCAAAGACCAGGTGTGGACTATGACGAGTCCTTTTCTCCATTGGCTATGCTTAAATCCATCCGGATCATGCTTGCCATCTCTGCATATCATGACTACGAAATCTGGCAAATGGATGTTAAGACCGCCTTTCTAAACGGTGATTTAGAAGAGTGCGTGTACATGACTCAGCCAGAGGGCTTCGTAGATAGTGGGAGCAGCAGGAAGGTGTGGAAGCTGCTTAAATCCATTTATGGATTAAAGCAAGTATCGCGGAGCTGGAACGTCTGCTTTGACGTCGTTATCATAGAGTTTGATTTCGTCAAAAACGTAGATGAACCTTGTATCTATAAGAAGGTGGCAGAGAGTAAGGTTGTCTTCCTCGTATTGTACGTAGACGACATACTCTTGATAGGAAATGACATTCCTATGCTGCAATCGGTCAAGCTCTTCTTATCACAAAGATTCTCAATGAAAGATCTTGGTGATGCCTCCTGCATATTGGGAATCAGGATCTATAGAGATAGATCTAAAAGGATATTGGGATTGTCCCAGTCCAGGTACATTGACACCATACTAAAGAGGTTTAGTATGGAAGAATCCAAGCATGGGAACTTACCCACGATCTCTGGAGTCACTCACTCCAAAGAGATGTCTCCCAAGACTGATTTGGAGAGAGCTCACATGCAAGGGATACCCTATGCTTCGGCAGTAGGCTCTATCATGTACGCGATGCTATGTACCAGACCCGATGTAGCATACTCACTAAGTGTAGTGAGTAGGTATCAAGCTGATCCTGGAGAGAGTCACTGGACAGCTGTGAAGAGCATTCTCAAGTACTTACGAAGGACTAAAGAGATGCTCTTGGTGTATGGTAACGGAGAACTCCAAGTGGAATCGTTTATCGATTCGAGCTTCCAGAGTGATAAGGACGACTCTAAGTCGCAGTCGGGATTTGTCTTTACCCTTTACGGAGGGGCGGTTAGCTGGAAGAGTTCCAAGCAGGAAACCGTGGCAGACTCGGCGATGGAGGCTGAATACATCGCTGCCAACGATGCTGCCAAAGAGGCTGTCTGGATCAAGAAGTTCATTACTGAACTTGGAGTGGTTCCATCCATTGAGCATCCAATACCTTTGTATTGCGATAACAATGGAGCAGTGGCTTTGGCCAAGGAACCAAGGTCCCATCTGCGATCCAGGTATATTCTGAGGCGGTATCACCTGATCCGGGAGATAGTTGATCGCCGGGAGATCGAGGTTAGGAGGGTTGACACGAAGAACAACACAGAGGATCCACTCACGAAGGCCATTCCCCAGATACAGTTTGAGAGACTCTTCGGGATGCTCGGTATGCGATACTATAGCAGCTGGCCCTAGTGCAAGTGGGAGATTGTTAGTTGTATGTATGCCCTAGAGGCCAGTATTGTAAAGATGATGTATATTATATTGGATGCTTGGACATATATAGAGATGACTTTCTTGCTCGATATGATAGTATGCTATCTGGTTGCTCTTTATCTTAACATGTATACTTGTCTCTTTATACTGTCTTATAGTTACATGTTGGTAAAGCCCTTAGGATGAGTACTTGACTACCTGGACTATGATGCGAATCATACTAGTGAGGATATGGTAGTCCATAAGTACATCCTTTAAGGTCCCTAGTCGTGGGTGTATCGAGACGGGGCATCGATATACCAGTGTAGACTAGCGTATACGCTTCTCGACCCATGAGATGGGCGATGGATGATCCCATATCCATTGGTGTTTGACATCAGAGATGGTATACGGGTGCTTAGTGGAGACTGGGTACACTGGACGGACTCGCCGAGAACTCCCAGATGGTATTATACCTCACGTCAGATGGAAGTTCTCTGGTGACACTTGTGCAGGTTAGTCTGTAGACCCGAGATCGTCATAGAGTCTTGTGTGATTCCCACTGTGCTTTGATTTCCACCTTACCACGTCCATGAGGGCATGCAAAACGGTGGTTTTTGGGTACAGTCCCGAGTCACATGGAGGCAATGAGCGATAGGAGGGGTTTCGTCTCTCCCGGTATTGAGGGTTGATGTTGCGCTGTGCTCGATTGGCCGTAACAGGGAAGTCCGTGGCCAGGGCTGTTTTAGAGATTTACTGGTAAGTGTTACCAGTAGTTTCTCGACCCGTTATGGGCCTCACATCGGCATGACTTATCAGTTATTGGGGTCTGACGTTTACCATCCCTAGGCTCGATATGCGGCATATCCGACGAAGAGACTGGACTGCACGGTAGTGTTGCCGGTTGGCTCGACGGGAGTTGTAGCAGCTTCACTTGTTTTCTTCTGATCGCTCAATACCCGGGTGGCCGTTACGTTTAGCTGACCGCTTGCGTCTTGGGGGTGCTTGATATGATCATCACCCACTGCCGTGTAAGTGCACGGCGGCGCCCCGGCCGTCAATCCGACGGCCAAATGCGGAAGCGGTGATAAACTTTAATTTTGCAAACTAGCAAACCGGCACCACCGCGCACTAGACACCCGGATCGAACCATTAACTAGTCCTAGCTAACTACAAGATAGGGAATAGAGATATACCAACTGATCCGAGTCCTCCGGTCTTCTCGTCGTCGTCCCGATCTCCTGCGGAATGTCCTGTCTCCACCTCGTCGCCGGAAGTGCACCACATCGCCTACATCTTTTACGGGCTCCCACCTCAATGCCGAGGCAACTCGGGCATGAAGCTGGCTAGTCGACGTGCCCAAGATTTGCTGTAGAATGTGTAGTGAGCAAGTCTCATTTGGGGTTGTAGGAATTGCCATTGGTGGAGGAAATGAACCATATATATCTTTGGATGAACAATGGGATTTTTGGCATGGGAGTGAGACACAATTTTCTTCTCTCAAATTTTGGACACCCCACCCAAGGGAATGGCCGGCCATGGCAATGGGGAGGAGAGAATGAGAGTGAGTGAGGGAGTCTATCAATCAAAAGAATGAGAGTCTCTCATAATCCAAGAGAGAGAAAAAGCTATCATGCAAAGAAATGATCACAAAGGAAACCCTCACTCCACCAACCATTCAACAACCATGATTGCTTCAAAAAGGCAAGCAATCATCAACTTAAGAAAGTCAAGGTATGGTGCACCCATCATGACACACCAAAATGCAAAGAAACCCCTCTACAAATGCTTATTTGCACAAATGAAAATAAGCCCTCCTCCACCAATCTTCGGCCAATGAACGATACAAAGAAATATGGCCGAAACGGAAAGCAAACTGGCAACTCCAGAAAACTGGTCCCGTAATAAATTAAAGGAAAACCCCGATACTGTGCATACACACCCGCATCTGTATTCCGACCGGAATACAAATGCAATGAGACAAAGTCTACACTGTACTATACTAGGATCCGGCTTAAACCAAAGCCGGCTAGTAATATCCGTTCGATCCTGATCTGTGCAATACCGCACGTATTTGACCGAACCCTGCCATATATCCATACGGCCTATAGTACAAACCGTCCGATCCTGATCCGTGCAATACCGCACGTATCTGATCAGACCTTGCCATATCTCCATACGGTCTCTACAGCTTTTCCCCCGAAAGCTTGAGTAACTGAATGTGGGGGACTCTAAAGACTCATCAATACCTTGGTTGTGGATTTAACCACTAGCACGTCAGAGGTATAAGCCAATACGTAACGGGCTACCAGGTATTGACCAAAAGGGACGTCTGTGAGCGAACTCAGCCTGACACCCTACTGAGCCTGTCAGTGACAATATCCGTACAGTCCGGTCCGTTCGTCTATGAGCATCGCATGGCGGGCCTAGGGGCTTGGTAAAGTCAGACCCCTAAAAGCGGTACAAGTCGTGTCGGAGTGTAGCCCAGAACACCCTGAGATACTACTGGAATACCTACCAGTAAATCTCCTTGCCTCGGCCGAGGGCTTCGTGTAATGGCTCTCCTAGACACAGCGCGACCTCACCCCCAATACCGGGAGAGACGAACCCCTGAAGATACGCTCACTGCCTCCATGTGGCTCGGGACTGTACCCAACTAAAACCTGTTTGCACGACTCTTTTGAGCCGTGGTAGGGTGGTAATCAAAGTACAGTGGGAACTCACACGAGACAAATGATGATCCCCAAGTCGATGAACTAACCTGTACACATGTCACCTGGGAACTGCTATCTGACATCTGGTATATGACCAACTAGCATGTTCCCGGCGAGTCCTGTCCGGTGTACTCATAACCCAATGAGCACCTGTATACATCTTAGGTGATCCAACTGACACCAATGGCTTGTGAGACCGGCCACTGCCCCTCGTCGGGGTCTCGAATGTATACACTAGTCTACTCTGGAGAATCGATGCCCTGTCTCGAAACTCTCACGACTAGGGACCTTTTAAGGATATGCTTATAGACCCCCCAGCTCCCACTTATATGATCGCCCTCATACTGCTGGTGGTCAAGCAAGAATCCTAGGGGCTCTATCAACGTGTAATAGCGACGTGTCAGGTCACCTAAAACAGTACACGATGATAAAGGTAAACCAGATAGCATACTATCATCTCGAGTAAGACTGTCCTACCGGGATAGGTCCTCCCTCAATCATTGCAATCGCGTGCCTGTGATCCAATAATTGACTCTGAGGGCACTATCTCCAACAATCTCCCATTTGCACTCAAGACTAATTATTGCGATGTCGCATACTCACAGCCCGTGTGATACCGAACACCCAACTCCTCTACCAGTCATTCTCACAAAACTCGTTTGCGAAACTATTGCGTTCGAGGAATAGCCTCAGTGAGTGGATCCGCCTGGATGTTTCTTTCTATGTCTCTCTATATCTCAAGTTCGCGGAGAAAGCCATCTCCCGAAATGAGCAATACCTGTCTTAGAATATGTCTGGATGTCTGATGGGATTTAGCTCATAAATGAACTCTAAATCCAAACTTCTTAGACTGTATTGTCAACTGAACTTAATCAGTATCCTGCGCCATGCCTCCCTCAGTATTGCCTTGGACCACCTGTCCAAAATACTGCCCCTCGTCAGAAGGGAAAACTATAACTCTGACAACCTCCATGTCGTCCAAGTCACCTTGGAAGCCTGGAATGATAACTGTCTCCCGAATGAGGCTGTCGTTATCATATCCCTAGAACATTCACTTATGTTCTAAAACTGCTTCCGACTGTTTCTCTAGGATTGGATCAATGTCAACTTATTGCATGTAGTGCAAGAACAACATCTGGTGAGGTACTAGACATCTCATGATTGACTCAATTTCCTGAGCAAGTGATCTGCCAATCATGCACATCCCTCTCCCCTTTAGTCTGTAAGACACCTTTAGAGAGGGTGACTCCATCACCTGCAGGTACACTACCGTGCCGGGAGTCGTCCATTCTAAATACTCTTAGAATGCTGTCTAAGTACCCTGATTGGGAAATCACCCAAATCTAGATCTAAAACCATAGATCTAGTAACCAGTATGTCTGATATAATGTCCAAGTCCCATGTGGAGAAACCACTGTGTGACGACCAAAGTATAACCGATCGTAGTATAGGAATTTCTTTTCCTACTCTGTGTATGTCATCCAAATACCATGACATCACATCCTACTACCTTCTCAACAGATCCATCCCCTATTTTGATGAAGTCAAACCTATGACTGTCACATCAGAAATTGATGATCTATCTCCGCAATATCTGCTTTAGTCTATAAATAGACATAAGCCACCTGTCCACCAATACTTCCGCTGCTCCCACTGACTACGATAACCCTCTGGCAGAGTCATATAGACGTACACTTCTAAAGCTAGTTCAGAACGACGCTATACTCATCCTCCTGCCTGGTCTCACAGCCTGGAACAACAGCAATGGCAAGTGTGGGTAAACAAGAACTTCCCTGTCACCGTCCTTGAGGCTACCGGAGTACCTCTCGGGTGCCTGAAGTTACCCACCTGTCTGCGGAGTGGCCAATGGAATGTCAAACCAGATTGAATCTTTAGGTTCCTATCAAATCTTCAGTAATCGTTTGCGGTTCTGGAATCACTTCCAGTTCTACCATACTCCCACTACTGTTTTCTGACAAAAAAATCCATTTTTGTTAAAACTGTGGCGAGTTAAGAACAATATCACTATTGATCTTCCAGATGGTAGAAAGTCAACCCTCGTCATAGCCTGGGTCGACCCACAAACAGCCATTACAGAAACGTGCCTTGAGTTGTCCAGTGTCTGGTTTTAATCATAAACCGGACAACTCCCCGTACCTTAACATCGTTAAGATATGAACTGTTCTATATCCAATATAGAACCAGAGGCACTGATTTAATTGAACCAGATTCAAATCATGCAGCTGTCTCCAGTGCATGTCAACTAAATGGAAAAAAGGCCGATCAGCGTTACTCAACTTAGGAGTACTTCCAATTATGAGTAACCTGAAAGAGAAGCAAGTTCTCTTAATCATTACTATCAACTGAATACCATACTCAAGTATCTACATCTTCGATCAACTTGAAGAATCCCGATACTTGCAACACCTGGTTCTCCACTTTATTCAAATACCTATAACTTCTCAAAATTCGGACCGTGTGTTTCCACGAAACACCTGTCTAAAAACTAGAGAAGTCATAAGTAAACCGAATATAGTACGAGGACCAACCCCTTTGTCCTGATGGACCCTGGACAATATACAATACTCTGTATAAGTCCCTTGAGTCTGATTACTCATTCACTGTGTGTCGTAGGTTGAAAACTGTACTTATGGTTAAGAAGAATTACACCGCTGTTTAATGCTCCTTACCTAACCATCCACTGATATAGGTAAATGTTATCGACATAATTTCAAAAAGATATATCTCCCTCTATGAAAATAGACGTACAGATATATCAATTTGAAATTGGTGCATGACAGCGGATATTCAAAACCAAATACTTGCCGACTGGCAAACAACCCAGGTGACTTCCTCAAATATCACCGATTACAACGAATCCCGATATAATGAGGATGATCACCCAATTCCCAATAACTTACTCCCACTCATCATCTGTAAAACCATACAGATGTGAGAATCATACCTGGTAAATACATACCGTGGAGCAAGTGTCTAATTGGGAAATCAGTTTTCCATTAACAGTACACAGTGAAACAGAAATATTGAAATGTTTCGATGGGGTATCCCGGTATTCCTAGTAATGCCTCTTCCAGATTCACGACTGTAACCGTATAATTCTTTGCCACCTCTCCAAATCCCTTTATATGTCTTTAGTCATTACCTTCTGCATACCCCTTAGGCCAAATGGTTTTCTTCCTTCCCTACCGTTCGGCACCAGCCTATGGTTTGGAAGAAGACTATCCAATAAGCATAATGGGTGTACTGTCCAAATCCTAGGACCACTCGCAATGCGAGAGAAGGTGAGGATAAAAGACAACCGAATGAACCTTATTCCTATTTCTCCTGAACCAGGATCCATCCCCAAACTGGAACAAGTTCCTTTCGAGTTCGTATATAACCATACGATGGAATATCCAAATAACTGTGGATCTTCGTAGTGATACGGAGTGTCCTGGAGAAATACAAAGGTGATGTGGGAGTGGTAATGAAATACTTGGTTTGGTCGTGAATATCAGTCGCAATTTACTTTGCCCTCCTTCTAATCCCTTTCTTTGTCTTTACATAATACCTTCTTTACACCATCGTTAGGCAAATTGGTTTTGTTCATTCCATACTGGTCGGCACCTGCCTATGGTTTGGAAGAAGACCATCCAATTTGCGTAATAGGTGTACTGTCTCCTAAATCAAGGAGTACTCACAACTCGAGAGAAGGTAAAAGGAAAAGACAACTGAATAGTCCTATCCGTTTCCTCCAGAAACTGAAACCATCCTCGAATTCCTTCGAGTTCGTATATAACCATACGATGGTTTTGTCCAATGGAAATGGACGTTCGTAGTAATACGGGGTGTCCTGGAGAAATAGGTAAAAGTAGGAGTGGCAATGAGGTTCGCAACTCTGACAATCCAAAAGCCAGTGTTTAAGAAGGTTCGGTCTGTTAGTGTATATGCCCTAGAGGCCATTACTGTATCATACTAGCTTGTATATTACTTAATGGAAGCTTGGGATATTCACAGTTGTATATACAATCTTGCTCGAAATGGTAGTATGCTACTTGGTTTGTCTCTGCTTTAATATGTGCATGTGTTTCTTTTAGCATATTGCTGGTATACATATTAGTAGAGCCCTTAGGATCTTTGCTTGATTACCAGCGTTGTGATGGCGCTCGCACTCGTGGGAGCTGGGTAATCTATAAGCACATCCTTATACAGGTCCCTGGTCGTTGGACTATCGAGACAGGGCATCGATACTCCGGAGTAGACTAGCGTATGCGCTACTCATCCCAGTGTGGGAGACGGTCTGTCCCACAGCCGTTAGTACGTCGTACTTGGGATAGTATGCGGGTGCTCGTTAGGTTACGAGTACACTGGACAGGACTCGTCGGGAACTGTTGGTTGGTAATATACCTATCGTCAGTTATCAGTTCCCAGGTGACATGAGTACAGCTTAGTCCGCTGACTTGACACTGTCACTTCGCCTCGAGTGTGTTCCCACTGCACTTTGATTACTACCCTACCACGGCTCAAAGGAGCTGTGCAAACAGGTAGTTTTTGGGTGCAGTCCCGAAGCACTTGGAGGCAGTGACGGTTAGACAGGATTCGTCTCTCCCGGTATTGGGGGTTGACATCGCGCTGTGTCTAGGAGAGCCATTACACGAGTAGTCCCTGGCCAGGGCAAGTGAGATATACTGGTAGGTTTCCAGTGTTATCTCAGGGTGTTCTGGGCTACACTCCGACACGACTTGTACCGCTATTAGGGGACTGACGTTCACCGCCCCCCCAGGCCCGCCATGCGATGTATCAGACGAACAGACCGGACTGTACGGAGACTGTCACATACAGGCTCAGTAGGAGTGCAGATGGGGTTCACCTCGTCAGTCTTCTTATCGACATCTACCTGGGGACCGTTACGTACAGCTAGTGCCGCTTGCGGTCTGTGGTTAAACCCACTGCCAGCGTAGTGTCGAGTCTTTAGAGTCCCACACAGAGAGCTATTCGCCTTTAGGCAAAACGAGTAGAGGTCGCATGGTTTTGCGACAGGGTTCGTTCGCATCCGCGCACTTGTGCACGTTTGCTGTCCGGACAGTTTATACTAGCGGGCTTTGGTTTAAGCCGGATCCTAGTATATGATTTGAGATTGGTTTTTCTCATTGTGTTCGTGTTCCTCGGATCACGAATGCGGGTGCGTATGCACAGTTGCTTGAGATTGGGGGAGAGGACCTTGTTTAGGGTTAATGGCCTTTGTCATTTTATTAACCCTATTGATTTTGTGTGGATTATTGTTAATTGATAATTAGCTTAATTATTGTGCATGGTTGTTGTTGACAATTTGACTTCATTGACTTGTTGACCATGTTGACAACTTGACCATAATCATTTCATTTGGAAGATGCTCTTTGATCTTTGCAAAAATGAAATGATAATGGTCAATTCATGATTTATCATGACAATTTTCAAGCTAATTATCTAATTAAAATTATCCTCACATATTAGTGAGAATGGCTCACTATTTTCTCATTCTATCATATCTTTTCTCTCTCTTGCTCATCCTCTCCCTCAAGCTCTCTCCCTCTCATGTGTTGAGAAACAAAAAGGGCTTGAGAAAAACCCTCTCTTGATCTTCTCTACTCACTTCTAGGGTTCAAGTCTTAGCATTTCTTGCACTCTAGTTACTCCTAGCTTGGAGTTGAAGCTAAAGGTGGTGGCTTTCGGGTGGATCCTTCTTTGACGGGAGAAGACAAGCAAGGTGATCCTTTTCTACCATACCTAGGAGCAAGGAGAGAAGGACTAAAGACCAAAGGTATAACCTTTCTTCACTTAGCTACTTTGTAGTTAGGGTTAGCTAGTTTATGTTTAGCAAAGATCCTCACAAGCATAGTCCATGTTGCCTAAGTCATTAAAAATCCGATTTTTATTATGTTTTCCGCCTCCCCGTAAGCACCGGGGTGGGCAACACGGACTTACAGTGGTATCAGAGCCTAACTAAACTCAAACTAGCTAAGTAGTTAAGTGTAACGAAGTTCGGAACCGGAAAAATCACAAAACCAAATTTTTACAAAATCCAAGTTTCTGTTAAAATTTTTCCTGCTCGAAATGAAAAACTGTACACATGTAAAATCGTCTCAGGGTTTTGTGAATACACCCAAGAAAAACGATACCCTAATTCCCTCAAGTCGCCGCGCTTCCGCCGCATGAAGTAGGTATATGCGGCGGAACCGCCGCGGATTGTGGTTATCGGCGCATCGTTTTTCGTGCAGAGTGTATTGTTGTTGGTTTTGGGATTTTTAGTATATATTATATGTACCCAGATTCTACAGAAAAGAAATTTCTTTTTGGGGTCCTATAATTCCGTATTTTTCCGAACTTCACTGCACTTTAACTATATCGGTTATATCTGTAATGCTTGCATGTATTGAACGTCGGCTAATCGCTATAAGACGATTAGTCGGGGTTATACATGATCTGTGATTGTTGGTTTGTGGATATGAATGGATTGGATTGTCGCGGGTGAATAGCCGGGTTGGATGTGAGATGAGCGTTATTTTCTTTCATTCATTTGTAACATGTAAATTGATGTAATAATATTCTTTGTATGGCCGCACAACCGGGTCGGGGTTGTAGCCGTCATTGTATAATTCTTTTTACTGTTTTTGCTCCTAGGATAGACCCATGGAGGGGGTGCACAAACTACCGGGTATCTCGAAGTGCCGAGTGGCCTACTCACGGTGGTGAGGGAGGTTGCTTCGCTTCGGGTGCTTGGCGGGTAGTTTGCCGCACCCGTAGGGGTCTTGGGTGGGGTATTGGCTATTCACCGCGACCGTGTAATCCGCTTTGCGTTGCAGGCTCGAACGCATTGCGGATTCCTAGTATATCCAATGTATTCATCTGTGATCTGTAATGTCTATCATTGCTATATATTTATATATAATAACTATTTAGGCGTTGCTTATGTTTTACAGCCGCGCTAGCCCAGCCCCCGCTCTGTCGTTAGTTAAGTAACCTAACGGGTGATGACGGGGCCCCGTGGCGAATGCGAATGGCATAAGCGTACGTCATATTTTGGTTGTTTTCTGCAATGGTAGGATTAAATGATGGGACGCATTAAAAGAACTAATGCAAGAAATAAACCAAGTAAAAGTCGATTGGAACACTTTGAAAACCACTCGGTTCTTTTTCAAAAAACTAAACTTTTAAACGCGGAGCTTGAACCACTCCTTTTAAAAGCTATCTCGTTCCATCGATTATATCAAGTTCACTACGTTCACGGTTTCGCCAAAACCATCCGTAGCCCTCCATCATTTCGGTTAAATATTCGGTAGTATTCAAGCTATGTATTTTGACCTCACGCCAAGGCATAGTGATTGGTAGCTGCCGGATATTTATCCGTTGCATAGATAGAATGCGTTGATTTGAGACAGTCGTACTGCCGTTTTGGCCTACGTCAAGGGTAGGTACGGGTGGGTTCAAATTAACCAGGATAATGATGGGAAGAACTTGACATGTGACTTATGACATTTTGACCTCACGCCAAGGTCATAAGAGCATGGGGCAAAAATCCACATCGGGAGTTTCATAAGTACTGAAACTTGCTAGCGTTGCATACCATTTGGAGTGTGATAATTCTGGTAGGATTCCTTCGGTTTTATCACGCGATGATATTTGGATCCCGATCCTACTGTGAGTATATGCTACTCCTCGGGAAAACTCTCACTTAACGATCAATGCTATAAACCTAGTAGGTGCCTAGAAAGGTGTTAGCGGGGCTACGCCCACAGGGAAAAGAGGTTACTTAATTAAGGAACTTCGCGAAAGCGTTGGAAAACCTCCCTCGAAGTACCGACACTGGCCTGGCTGAACGGTTAAGCAAGTATTGTACGGTGAGAATGATCCCGGCTAATCCTTTTCTTTATGGTTTGAGAAGGGATTCGAGAAACAGTGGGAGCCATCCAGTTTAGACAAACTAAAAACCACTCTAAACTTGCAAGAGCATCATGCTAAAGTGTTTCTTTTCTCTCTCCTAATTGCAGCGACCATTCAAGATGACCGGACTTAAGTTACTATTAGATAAAAACATATTGACAGGGCCAAACTACAAAGATTGGCTCAGGAATGTCAAGATGGCTATCACTTATGACAAGCTGGGGTATATACTTACCACCAAAGCTCCCCCTGTCCCAGGTCCCACCTCCAGCGTCGCGGATGTTGAAATCCGTAAGACATGGGAGATAGATTGCGCGAGGGCCAAATGCCTCGTACTAGCCTCGATGGACAATGACCATCAGAGGAGGCACGAGAATATGGACCTAGAGTCCATATTTCTCCATACAAAAGAACTGTATGGAGAGCAGTCTCGTATCGCAAGATACGAAGTGTCGAAGAAGCTCTTTTCGGCAAGGTTGGCCGTCGGATCATCGGTAGCGGACCACGTGCTTAAGATGATCGGCTACATAGAGGAGCTCGCGGACCTTGGGACCACGTTGGAGAATGAACTCTATACTGATCTGATTCTCCAGTCCCTTCCTTCCACTTACGCCCAGTTCATTCTTAACTTCAACATGCAAGGAAAAGAGGTAGAACTTGCCGAGCTTCTGAACATGTTGAGGACTGCTGAGGGCACCCTACAGAAGGGTAGGGAGACATCCACTTTGTTTGTAGGAGGATCTTCCTCTTCTAGGTCCAGGGCGAAAGCCAAGGGCAAGAAGAAGAAAGCCCCCGCCAAACCAAGAGGCGGTGTCGGTAAAGTGGATACGAAGGGAAAGGGTAAAGCAACAAAGGTAGCGGGGAAGCTGGTGGGGAAGGAAGAATGCTTCTATTGTCACAAAAGTGGCCACTGGAAACAAGATTGCAAGGCTTGGAAAGCCAGAACACAGGATTTGAAGCGAGTTGCAGCTTCAGCTTCAGGTGTGTATGTTATTGAAAATTGTCTATCAATAAACTCTACTTCCTGGGTATTGGATACCGGATCAGGATCTCATATCTGTAATTCTTTGCAGGCGTTGAGAAAGCGTAGAGTTTTGAAGGCAGGTGACATGACCCTCAGAGTTGCGAACGGTGCTAGCATGGATGCAGAGGCCGTGGGGGACTATCACCTGGGATTATCAGATGGACACTTTTTGGTTTTGCGTAGTTGTTATTATGTACCAAATGCAACCTGTAATATCATTTCTGTATCTTTATTATCTAAAGAAGGTTATGAATTTGCATTTGTAAGTAATGTAGTGAACATTCACCTTAATCAAGTGTTGATTGGGTCAGGTACATTGAACAACGGTATATACGTTTTAAACCAACCACAGATTTTCAATATCCAGAATACACACAAAAGAAAGTCTCCAGAAATTAATAAAACTTTCTTATGGCATTGTAGACTGGGTCACATCAACGAGAGAAGATTGACTAAGTTACATACTGAAGGATATTTGGATTCGTTCGAATATCAATCGTATGCAACTTGTCAATCCTGTCTCAAAGGAAAGATGACAAAGGCTCTGTTTTCTGGACACGGAGAAAGAGCGAGCGAGCTCTTAGGACTCGTACACAGCGACGTGTGCGGTCCAATGTCTACACATGCGCGAAGCGGTTTTTCTTACTTCATAACTTTTACGGATGATCTCTCAAGATTCGGACATGTCTTCTTAATGAAGCATAAATCCGAAGCTTTTGAAAAGTTCCAGGAATATAAGAGTGAAGTAGAGAAACAAACCGGCAAAAGTATCAAGATCCTAAGATCGGATCGAGGAGGAGAATACTTAAGTGCCGAATTCCTGAATTACTTAAAAGAGAATGGAATTCTCTCTCAGCTTACTCCTCCATACACCCCGCAACATAACGGTGTATCGGAGAGACGGAACCGAACCCTATTGGATATGGTACGGTCCATGATGAGTAATGCTGAGTTACCGCGATCTTTCTGGGGATATGCGCTAGAAACAGCTGCATACCTTTTGAACCGTGTTCCCACTAAGACTGTGCCTACCACACCATATGAGTTATGGAGTGGGAAGAAACCCTATCTTCAATACTTGAAGATTTGGGGATGTCCAGCTTATGTCAAAAAGCAGCATGTGGACAAACTCGAGGCACGCTCAGTACTGTGCAAGTTTGTGGGATACCCAAAGAACTCCAGGGGGTATCTTTTCTATTACGCAGAGGAACAAAAAGTCCTTGTTTCTCGCAATGCCCACTTTCTGGAACATCAGTTCATAGAAAAAGAAATAAGTGGGAGCGCAATAGAACTGGAAGAAATTCCAGAACCACAAACTATTACTGAAAGTTTAGTGGAACCAGAAAGTTCAAAAGAACAGGACATTCCTATGCCGCTCCGCAGGAGTAGTAGGCAGTCTCATTCGCCCGAGAGATACTACGGTTTTCTCATTGACGGGGATAGAGAAGACTGCATCCTGGATTGTGATGAGCCTACTAGCTTCCAGCAAGCCATTCAGAGCGTCGACTCGGTAAAATGGCTGGATGCAATGCGGACCGAGATGGAGTCCATGTACACCAACAAAGTATGGACGTTGGACATTGCTCCAGATGGGGTAAAACCCGTAGGATGCAAGTGGATCTTCAAAAGGAAGATTGGTGTAGATGGACAGGTTGAGACCTATAAAGCTAGACTGGTAGCAAAGGGTTTTCGTCAGCGACCTGGTTTGGACTATGACGAAACCTTTTCTCCAGTAGCTATGCTGAAATCCATTCGGATCCTTCTTGCCATTGCTGCTTTCCACGATTATGAGATTTGGCAGATGGACGTAAAGACAGCTTTTCTAAATGGTCATTTAGAAGAATGTGTCTATATGGATCAGCCAGAGGGTTTCATTCAGGGTGGGAGCAGCGGAAAGGTGTGCAAGTTGCTCAAGTCCATTTATGGACTCAAGCAGGCATCGCGGAGTTGGAACATCTGTTTTGATGAGACGGTCAAAGAATTTGGCTTTATCAAAAATCCAGATGAACCATGCATCTATTGTAGATTTGTAGCGAGAACTGTAGTATTCCTCGTTTTATACGTGGATGACATTCTCTTAATAGGAAATGACATTCCTATGCTACAATCTGTCAAGGGGTTCTTGTCACACAGGTTCTCCATGAAAGACCTGGGTGATGCCTCCTACATTCTGGGTATCCGGATCTACCGTGACAGATCCAAGAGGATATTAGGACTCTCGCAGTCCAGGTACATCGACACCATACTGAAGAGATTCAGTATGGAAGATTCCAAGCGCGGTAATCTACCGGCTTGTCACGGGATCACCCTCTCCAAAGAGATGTCTCCCAAGACTGATTTGGAGAGGGATCGCATGTCTATTATACCCTACGCTTCTGCGGTAGGCTCTATAATGTATGCGATGTTGTGTACCAGACCGGATGTGGCTTATGCACTGAGTGTGGTAAGCAGGTATCAGTCAAACCCTGGGGAGAAACATTGGATAGCAGTAAAGAACATTCTCAAGTACCTGAGAAGGACTAAGGAGATGTTCTTGGTGTATGGCGGAAAAGACCTGCAGATTGAGGCCTTTGCTGACTCCAGCTTCCAGAGTGACAAGGATGATTCCAAGTCCATGTCGGGTTTTGTCTTTACCCTCAATGGAGGGGCGGTGTGTTGGAAGAGCTCCAAACAGGAAACCGTTGCTGACTCGACTATGGAAGCGGAATACATCGCTGCATCTGATGCCGCAAAAGAAGCTGTCTGGATGAGGAAGTTCTTGAAAGAACTTCAGGTGGTTCCGTCCATTGTTGACCCAATACCTCTGTATTGCGACAACAACGGGGCTATAGCTTTAGCGAAGGAACCCAGGTCCCATCAGAAATCCAGACACATCTTAAGGCGGTATCACCTGATCAGGGAGATCGTGGATCGCCAGGAGATCGAGGTCCGGAGAGTTGCATCAGAGGATAACACAGCAGATCCATTCACCAAGGCCTTGCCCCAGACTCAGTTCGAGCGGCTGATCGAGATGATAGGTCTTCGATACGCCAGTACATGGCCTTAGTGCAAGTGGGAGATTGTTAGTGTATATGCCCTAGAGGCCATTACTGTATCATACTAGCTTGTATATTACTTAATGGAAGCTTGGGATATTCACAGTTGTATATACAATCTTGCTCGAAATGGTAGTATGCTACTTGGTTTGTCTCTGCTTTAATATGTGCATGTGTTTCTTTTAGCATATTGCTGGTATACATATTAGTAGAGCCCTTAGGATCTTTGCTTGATTACCAGCGTTGTGATGGCGCTCGCACTCGTGGGAGCTGGGTAATCTATAAGCACATCCTTATACAGGTCCCTGGTCGTTGGACTATCGAGACAGGGCATCGATACTCCGGAGTAGACTAGCGTATGCGCTTCTCATCCCAGTGTGGGAGACGGTCTGTCCCACAGCCGTTAGTACGTCGTACTTGGGATAGTATGCGGGTGCTCGTTAGGTTACGAGTACACTGGACAGGACTCGTCGGGAACTGTTGGTTGGTAATATACCTATCGTCAGTTATCAGTTCCCAGGTGACATGAGTACAGCTTAGTCCGCTGACTTGACACTGTCACTTCGCCTCGAGTGTGTTCCCACTGCACTTTGATTACTACCCTACCACGGCTCAAAGGAGCTGTGCAAACAGGTAGTTTTTGGGTGCAGTCCCGAAGCACTTGGAGGCAGTGACGGTTAGACAGGATTCGTCTCTCCCGGTATTGGGGGTTGACATCGCGCTGTGTCTAGGAGAGCCATTACACGAGTAGTCCCTGGCCAGGGCAAGTGAGATATACTGGTAGGTTTCCAGTGTTATCTCAGGGTGTTCTGGGCTACACTCCGACACGACTTGTACCGCTATTAGGGGACTGACGTTCACCGCCCCCCTAGGCCCGCCATGCGATGTATCAGACGAACAGACCGGACTGTACGGAGACTGTCACATACAGGCTCAGTAGGAGTGCAGATGGGGTTCACCTCGTCAGTCTTCTTATCGACATCTACCTGGGGACCGTTACGTACAGCTAGTGCCGCTTGCGGTCTGTGGTTAAACCCACTGCCAGCGTAGTGTCGAGTCTTTAGAGTCCCACACAGAGAGCTATTCGCCTTTAGGCAAAACGAGTAGAGGTCGCATGGTTTTGCGACAGGGTTCGTTCGCATCCGCGCACTTGTGCACGTTTGCTGTCCGGACAGTTTATACTAGCGGGCTTTGGTTTAAGCCGGATCCTAGTATATGATTTGAGATTGGTTTTTCTCATTGTGTTCGTGTTCCTCGGATCACGAATGCGGGTGCGTATGCACAGTTGCTTGAGATTGGGGGAGAGGACCTTGTTTAGGGTTAATGGCCTTTGTCATTTTATTAACCCTATTGATTTTGTGTGGATTATTGTTAATTGATAATTAGCTTAATTATTGTGCATGGTTGTTGTTGACAATTTGACTTCATTGACTTGTTGACCATGTTGACAACTTGACCATAATCATTTCATTTGGAAGATGCTCTTTGATCTTTGCAAAAATGAAATGATAATGGTCAATTCATGATTTATCATGACAATTTTCAAGCTAATTATCTAATTAAAATTATCCTCACATATTAGTGAGAATGGCTCACTATTTTCTCATTCTATCATATCTTTTCTCTCTCTTGCTCATCCTCTCCCTCAAGCTCTCTCCCTCTCATGTGTTGAGAAACAAAAAGGGCTTGAGAAAAACCCTCTCTTGATCTTCTCTACTCACTTCTAGGGTTCAAGTCTTAGCATTTCTTGCACTCTAGTTACTCCTAGCTTGGAGTTGAAGCTAAAGGTGGTGGCTTTCGGGTGGATCCTTCTTTGACGGGAGAAGACAAGCAAGGTGATCCTTTTCTACCATACCTAGGAGCAAGGAGAGAAGGACTAAAGACCAAAGGTATAACCTTTCTTCACTTAGCTACTTTGTAGTTAGGGTTAGCTAGTTTATGTTTAGCAAAGATCCTCACAAGCATAGTCCATGTTGCCTAAGTCATTAAAAATCCGATTTTTATTATGTTTTCCGCCTCCCCGTAAGCACCGGGGTGGGCAACACGGACTTACACGGTCAACTTGGTTACTGAGTCATAGTCTTAGGGTCGGGTCAATGGTCGCTGCCAAAGAGAGAGAGAAAAGAAACAATCAGCGTGCACTCTAACCTAGATCAGAATGGTTACCAATTTATCTAATCTGGAAACCTCCCACTGTACCGTCAAATTCTCCTCCAAACCTAAAAGAAGAATTAGTCGGGATCACCCGAGGAGTAAACCAACTCATCAGCGGGAATCGGGATCCAACTATCATCGCATGATAACGTGACGGAATCCGCTCACGGTATCACACTCCAGAAGGTATGCGCATATCTGGCAAGTTTCAGTTCTTTTGAAACTCCCGATGTGATTTTTGCCCCATGCTCTTATGACCTTGACTTTGGCCAACAAATCATAAGTCACATGTCAAGTTCTACCCGTCATTCTCCAGGTTAATTTGAGCCCACCCGCACAAGCCCTTGACTTTGTCCAACAAGGCTATACGACTGCCCCAAACCAACGCATCTATCTATGCTGCATATAAATACCCAACAGCTACCAAACACTGTGCCTTGACTTTGGCCAACAAACACAGCTTGAATACTATTGACTACCCATATGAAATGACGGAGGGCTACGAATGGTTTCTGGAGAAAACCTTTAACGTAATGAACTTGATATCGTTGAAGGAACGGATAGCTTTATAAAAATATAGTGACGAAAACCTTTACTAAAGAGGTCACTCCCGGTGAAGGGATCTCGGCTCTTTCCCCGTAGAATGAGGTGCAGGATATTCCAACTGAATACCACGGTGCAAAGCAAAAGTAATCGGCTATAATGAAGTTATTGCCCTGACGCAAACTTTTGTCCAAGGGGTCACTCCCGGTAAAGGGATCTCGGCCCTTGCCTCGTCGACTGAGGAGCATGATATTCCAACTGAATACCACGATGCTAAACAAAAGAGAACGTCCTTGCAATAACAGCTTTTTGAAAAGTGTTCCAACAACATCAGATTAGTTTTGTTTTAACTTGCATTGATCCGAATCAATGCAGTCCCATCAATTGATCACACCACAAAGAACGAAAATATACTGATGTACGTATATGCCATCCGCATTAGCCACTGGGTCCCGTCATTACCCGTTAGGTTAGCTAACTAACGACAGAGCGGGGACTAGACTAGCGCGGATGCAAAACATATACAACATCTACTAGTATATATATATCAATATATTATATTCGCTCAAGGCGTGATAAAATGCAACATCACAGAAATGTACAGCATCACAGAACAATACAGATATCTGGGATCCCTGGGTTTCACAGAGCCGCTGAAACCCGACGTTCCCCTGGTCGTGTGGATAGCCTGTGCAATGCAATCCTAGACCCCTACGGGCGCGGCAAGTTACCCGCCAAAACCTGAAGCGAGGCAGCCCCCTTCAGCAACGTGAATGGACCACCCAGCACTTCACGGAATCCGGTAACTTGGGCACCCCTCCTGGGTCAACCTGTACCCCCTACGAGTGCGGCGAATAGCCCGCCAATTCTAGAGTAAAGCCCCCTCCGTCTCAATGCCATGAGATGCGGGCTTGTTGCCCTCTAGTACCCGGCTATCCGTGCACCCCTCCGCGGGGTAATCCTAGTACCGAAAGTAAAATATACATACAACGGGTACATCGACCGCAACCTGGTCGTGCCCCAAAAGAATAATACAAACAGGCAGTGACGGCAGTCCACATGTCGGACGCTCGCCCCGCAATATCAAATGTACATAATACAAAAAAAACTGTACTAGCATTGCATCCAGGCTATCCCCCACGACCGATCCGCAACATCACAGCAATACAAAGAACATCAACGTGAAAGTCACGTTCGTAAATCCGTCTAACCGGGCTATAGCAGCTAGACAGGATTTACCGATCGAGTGACATTCACGGTCGCAGATATAATGTAAATACTGTGAAATAATGTGTTTAAAATATCCGATGGATCAAATTTTTAACAAGTGGGCCCCAAAGTACTACTGTAGCACATCAAGAAATTCTGGGCCCAATATTAATATTCCAAAAGCCCTAATTTCAACCCAGAAAGGAACTGTGGAAATTTGATACAGTGATCGTACTATAGTGCGGCGGAACCGCGGCCCAAAGGGGGGATTGGCCGCGGTTCCGCGCTCCCATTGGTGAATCACAGTGTCGAATTTCTACAGTGTCCTTATAATTTCCAGTACATCACTTTTCTGCAACCTGAAAAATTTTTCGACTCCAAAAAATTTCAACAGAAAACTGATGCATGTGAAAAACGCGGATTTTGGAATTTTGGTCGATCGGAAATGTAAACACATTAAACAAAGCTAGACTAAGTTAATGGTGAGGCTCTGATACCACTGTAAGTGCACGGCGGCGCCCCGGCCGTCAATCCGACGGCCAAATGCGGAAGCGGTGATAAACTTTAATTTTGCAAACTAGCAAACCGGCACCACCGCGCACTAGACACCCGGATCGAACCATTAACTAGTCCTAGCTAACTACAAGATAGGGAATAGAGATATACCGACTGATCCGAGTCCTCCGGTCTTCTCGTCGTCGTCCCGATCTCCTGCGGAATGTCCTGTCTCCACCTCGTCGCCGGAAGTGCACCACATCGCCTACATCTTTTACGGGCTCCCACCTCAATACCGAGGCAACTCGGGCATGAAGCTGGCTAGTCGACGTGCCCAAGATTTGCTGTAGAATGTGTAGTGAGCAAGTCTCATTTGGGGTTGTAGGAATTGCCATTGGTGGAGGAAATGAACCATATATATCTTTGGATGAACAATGGGATTTTTGGCATGGGAGTGAGACACAATTTTCTTCTCTCAAATTTTGGACACCCCACCCAAGGGAATGGCCGGCCATGGCAATGGGGAGGAGAGAATGAGAGTGAGTGAGGGAGTCTATCAATCAAAAGAATGAGAGTCTCACATAATCCAAGAGAGAGAAAAAGCTATCATGCAAAGAAATGATCACAAAGGAAACCCTCACTCCACCAACCATTCAACAACCATGATTGCTTCAAAAAGGCAAGCAATCATCAACTCAAGAAAGTCAAGGTATGGTGCACCCATCATGACACACCAAAATGCAAAGAAACCCCTCTACAAGTGCTTATTTGCACAAATGCAAAAAAGCCCTCCTCCACCAATCTTCGGCCAATGAACGATACAAAGAAATATGGCCGAAACGGAAAGCAAACTGGCAACTCCAGAAAACTGGTCCCGTAATAAATTAAAGGAAAACCCCGATACTGTGCATACACACCCGCATCTGTATTCCGACCGGAATACAAATGCAATGAGACAAAGTCTACACTGTACTATACTAGGATCCGGCTTAAACCAAAGCCGGCTAGTAATATCCGTTCGATCCTGATCTGTGCAATACCGCACGTATCTGACCGAACCCTGCCATATATCCATACGGCCTATAGTACAAACCGTCCGATCCTGATCCGTGCAATACCGCACGTATCTGATCAGACCTTGCCATATCTCCATACGGTCTCTACAGCTTTTCCCCCGAAAGCTTGAGTAACTGAATGTGGGGGACTCTAAAGACTCATCAACACCTTGGTTGTGGATTTAACCACTAGCACGTCAGAGGTATAAGCCAATACGTAACGGGTTACCAGGTATTGACCAAAAGGGACGTCTGTGAGCGAACTCAGCCTGACACCCTACTGAGCCTGTCAGTGACAATATCCGTACAGTCCGGTCCGTTCGTCTATGAGCATCGCATGGCGGGCCTAGGGGGTTGGTAAAGTCAGACCCCCAAAAGCGGTACAAGTCGTGTCGGAGTGTAGCCCAGAACACCCTGAGATACTACTGGAATACCTACCAGTAAATCACCTTGCCTCGGCCGAGGGCTTCGTGTAATGGCTCTCCTAGACACAGCGCGACCTCACCCCCAATACCGGGAGAGACGAACCCCTGAAGATACGCTCACTGCCTCCATGTGGCTCGGGACTGTACCCAACTAAAACCTGTTTGCACGACTCCTTTGAGCCGTGGTAGGGTAGTAATCAAAGTACAGTGGGAACTCATACGAGACAAATGACGATCCCCAGATCGATGAACTAACCTGTACACATGTCACCTGGGAACTGCTATCTGACATCTGGTATATGACCAACTAGCATGTTCCCGGCGAGTCATGTCCGGTGTACTCATAACCCAATGAGCACCTGTATACATCTTAGGTGATCCAACTGACACCAATGGCTTGTGAGACCGGCCACCGCCCCTCGTCGGGGTCTCGACTGTATACACTAGTCTACTCTGGAGAATCGATGCCCTGTCTCGAAACTCTCACGACTAGGGACCTTTTAAGGATATGCTTATAGACCCCCCAGCTCCCACTTATATGATCGCCCTCATACTGCTGGTGGTCAAGCAAGAATCCTAGGGGCTCTATCAACGTGTAATAGCGACGTGTCAGGTCACCTAAAACAGTACACAATGATAAAGGTAAACCAGATAGCATACTATCATCTCGAGTAAGACTGTCCTACCGGGATAGGTCCTCCCTCAATCATTGCAATCACGTGCCTGTGATCCAATAATTGACTCTGAGGGCACTATCTCCAACATGCCGGCGTATTGATGAGCCTTAGAATCCCACAAAGGAGTTACCTAGTCCAGGCGAAATGTTGTGGTGCGCGTATGCGATATGCGCATGGACCCGGTTAAAATGCGCGTATAAGATACCGTATATTAATCGGGCGGCTTGCTTTTGGTTGGGTCGTATGTGATATGGCCGGATTGATAAATCAAGTGTTGATTTATCATTTAACCATTAGATTCTCAGTAGAAATCCTTTCTTGTATTTTTGGACGTATGCATTCCTTCTTGATTCATGCATATATGGATGTGCATGCACACATACATACATACATCATCCTTCATGGTTGTATATACATAGAAAATGGTGGCAATATAAGACTCACACCATGGTTTTATATATATGGATATATATTGTATTTGTGTTAAAAACAAAAGAAAAGAAAATGACAATTCATGGTTTACTTTCTACACTCTTCTTTGACCTAACCATGCTCACCCACCTTTTAACCATTGATTAACCTTCCTTTTGTGTTTTAACTCAAATTCAATAATTTCTTTATTGTTTAACCATGGTTTGAGATGAGAAGTGGAAAATATATATACATATATTTTCTATTTTTTCATATGAGATTATATTTTCTCTTCTTCTTCAAAAGCCATCATCTTCTTCTTCCTTGATCCCTTGCTCTCTAGATCTCTCTAGTAAGAAAAATACTCAACAAGATAGGATTTTGAAGTGAGAAAAAGAACCACAACACCATTCTACACTAGTCTTGCCCATTAGTTGAGAGTGTTAGCTTCCATTTTCTTTCTTGATCTTGTGAAGTTGCAAGCTTGGACAAAGGAGCTTCGGGTGGATCGTCGTGGACATTAGAAGACCTCAAGTGAACCCTTTTCCAACCCTCAAGTGGCCAAGGAGTCTAGCGTAGGGAGCTACAAAGGTTGTATTCTCAAAACCCTAGCCTTAGTTACTTGTAATGATGTGTAGTTTTAGAAACCCTAATTTTTCTAGGAATGATTCTTTGTATACTTACTTAGCACCCAAAAATTTTAATCTTTGGTACATGTGATGCTTCCAAACCCTTCATGAGGTGCTAGGTAAACCTAGCAAAAGAAAATATCTTTTCGCGATTCGGATACCTTCGCTCTATAATTAGCAACAACGGGACACATTTCTGTAATCGGTCTTTCGAGATCTTGATGCGGAAATATTCAATCACTCACAAACTTTCTATGCCCTATCATCCCCAAACAAGCGGGCAAGCTGAGATCTCAAATAGGCAAATCAAACGAATTTTGGAGAAGACGGTTTCTAAAAACCGTAAAGATTGGTCAACCAAATTGACGGATGCTCTTTGGGCATTTCGCACCGCTTATAAGACCGATCTTGATATGTCTCCATACCGCCTTGTGTTTGGGAATGCATGCCACCTTTCTTTCGAGATCGAACATAAAGCAATGTGGGCTATTAAAGAGCTTAATTTCAATTTTGATCATGCGAGCAGCTATCGGAAGCTGCAATTGAATGAGCTAAGCGAACTCTGCGATGAAGCTTATGATAATGCGGTGATAGTAAAGAACTGGACTAAAGTGTTCCACGATAAAAACCTTTTTAGAAAAACTTTCACATCGGGGCAAGATGTCCTTCTTTACGATTCTCGTCTCCATCTTCATCCGGTTAAGCTTAAATCTCGTTGGAAAGGACCTTTTGAAGTGCGGTATGTACACCCGCACGGGGCAGTAGAAGTTGAAAATTTGAAAAACGGTTCAATTTTTAAAGTAAATGGGCATAGATTAAAATCGTATTTCTCTGCTGACCCAACGGAGGAGCTTCTGTTTTTACAGGAGCCGATTTATCATAACTGAATTTCCTCCGCCTCACCTCCATGTTTCGGCAACATTTTCTCGTTTTAAGAATGGAGGTGAGTGAAAATAGACTTAACTGAATATCTGTACGTGCCAAAGAACAAGTTTGGGGGTAGTTTTCATTTAACTATTATTTTACCCCTTTTGTCTCTCCCCAAGTATACAGGTCCATGCTCTCAAAAAACAATATCAGTGAGGACACTGCTGAAAACAAGTTGGGGGGAGGTTTGTATTCATTGAATTATCTTTGACACTGGGCATTCAAATTTTTTTTCCTGATAATAAAAGATTAGATAGCGAAAAATCACATCCAAGAGATTGGAAAAATTTAAGAAAACCTAGAAAATTAGAAGTTTTCTTAAACGAAACTAGTAATAAGTAGTTATAAGCCATTGTCCCAAGGGTTAGTAAGAGGAAAGAAATTACTAATCTGAGGATAAAAATAAGTCTGAAAAATATTTCCTATTCTAGAAGCCAAACATTTGAACGTTGATATCCTACTATACGTACTTACACAGGTCTTGAAACTCGGGATAGTAGAGGATACCTTGAAATGCTCTTGTCTAAAAGCCAAAGTATGAAGGAAATAATAAATGAAGAAAATATAAAATGGTGAAGAAAAATGAACACTACTTTTGTAATCACGAAGGAAGCAATAAAAAAATAGAGCGAGGGTGCTTCATCACCTAGTGCCTTGGACCAACTGGTTTGGGAGTCACTACTAAGCCTTAGGTGTTGCAAGATGGGGAAAATACTAATACGCCTAATAAGCAAGCACATGAGTAATCGGTCGGTTAGTACCTCAAGAAGTATTAACGGTCGCATGAAAAATGTGTGAGCAAATCCATCTAAATATTCATTGATTAAAAATTATTGAGGTGATGGACCAGAGTATGATAGCTTGAATTGAATTCTTCGAGTGTAGGGATGTCTTTTACACACACGTAGGGGTATATGATCGATGTTTGGATGAAATGTAGGAATGAAGAATAAAGACGATGTTTTATTGAAGGTTGATGTGATTCCTAACATCTTTTCATGACTATTAAGATAGGGCTCATAGCAACTGAAAAACTGGTGTAGTTGAAAACTCTTATTTTCAAGTTCTTTCTTTTATAGTTCTTATCTTTATATGTAACTTTCACCATCACTCTTTTATTATAGGATTTTGTGGGTGTAATCTGCTGAAAACCCTCAGGAGACAACACTCCTCCTACTAGGGACACCTAGAGGTTTAACGGCTTATTGCACGTGCTCAGTGCAATCGTATTGCCTACGAAAGTGTGCTTAGCTTTCTCCTTTCTTTTTCTCCTTCTCATGAATAAACTAGTTTGCTCGGGACAATCAAAGATAAGTTTGGGGTATTTGTTCAGTTGATAAAACCGCACATTTAATATGACATTTTTCCTACTATTTCTATATAATAAAATGTGTTTATTATAATATATGACACATATAAGGGTTTATCTGTAAAAATACTATTTTCATGTGTTTATATATTATAATTAACATTTGGTAGGAAAAAGTAAGCATATAATATCCATATAACATTTGGCCCATTTAAATATGCTTACCTTATTAAATACGTTTGACCAATTCTTAATGGTTAAGTTAATATCTCAATAAAACGAACTCCACTAATATTATTTGTTGAGTTATTGTGCAGAATTTGCAGCGCTGAAATCAAGAAAATCAAAGTTGGTAAAAAAACCTGTCTAATTAAGAAAGTAAACTAAAGAAATCAAGTCTGGCAGTGACTAAGAGAAGATTTTCAGTTTCCAGAGATGTTAAAAGATCACCATGTGTCAGATAAACAAAGCCCCAGAGAAACAAACCAAAGATCACACCATAAGGCCGTGGAACCACGGCCAAACCCACCTATTGGCCGCGGTTCCGCCGCGTATCAGAAAAGTTGAGAGTTGGGATTTTGCTGTTAGGATCTCAACCACTGGTTTCCAAATTAGGAAACTAGGGTTCTGGCTCTTGGACTATAAATAAGGACCGAGAGCCTCTTGAAAAAATTATCAAGCTGAAAAGATCACGAAGTCCACTATAGGCTTACGCATCCAGGCTGATCATCAACGGTTCATCTACCTACTTAGAAGAGATCGAGAAGCAAACTAGCATTTTAAAATCATTTTCTAAGGAAACAAAGTGTAAATGAATTTTGTTGATTAATAAAAGTAGCTGTTTTTTTATTCTATCTCTTTGTAGTTTTAATATGATTTCACTCTCCATCTCTTCTTCTCCCAACATGCGCGAGTAATTCTTCTCTTATTAGGGTTCATGGGATTATGGTAGGTTAATGGATGATGAAGATCCTTAAACTCTTTTTACGTCCTATAAAGTTTATAAACTTTATCAAAAGAATAGTTAACATCCTAATCGGTCGCGCTACCAATTCATTGCTAGTCTCGACCGCGATTAGAGATTAGATTAACAATTGTTTTGGTAAAGGCTAGATATGAACGGAGATCCATGTCGAGATAGGGGTTAAGAGTGGGAATCCTTTTCGCTCCAGAAACCTTAATCTACATGCATTACTGTCGTTCTAGTTTTAAATCTATTAAAGGATAAAAAGAGTAATCTTTAATTAATCATCCATAACTACTAAATCCCAATGAACCCTACAAGCCCCCTTCTACTATAAAACCTACATCCGTAGTTAATCTAAATCTATATTTTGCATCCGTATTTAACGTAGATCTAGATCCTACAACCATTCTTCACCATTCTTCCTCCTTCCTTTTTCAATACGTCTAAAATAAGATTAAAATATTCAACGTTTCCCAGAGGACGACCCGTACTCATCTCTGTCTAGCTACACGCGACACCGTTATTGATTGTGGATAACTACAACACACATAAAATACACATCAATCAATGCACCAGATTTATATTTCGTGCATTTTTTTGCATCCGGATTTATATTTCGTGCATTTTTTGCATCCGGATTTATATTTTGTGCATTTGTTGCACTGGGTTTACATTTTGTGCACCACGGTTGCACCTGACTTCGGGTTGATGTCATTCGATATGTTGATTTTGATTTCATGCCTATGTTATGCGTGTGATTCGACTTATGCTTCCGGCATAGTTTTCATGCACTTTTAGTGTTTTGATTTGATTTGTGCCCGCTTATGCACATGGTAGTGAGATTATATACCGCGGTATACCTGATTTGGATTGAGCTTTATTGTATACCGTCGACTTCGATTATGATATTGATGTTGATTTCGTGCACTCTGTATATTTGATTTGGATTCTTGTGCATATTTAGCGCGCTTGGACTGGATTTTGCGCATGTTCGGCGCTTGATATTGAATTTCATGATTTCGTGCATGTCAGATGCACATGATTTAGATTTTGTTCGTGCATGATGGATGCACCTGATTTGGATTTTTGCGTATGTTGGGCGCATGCTATGAGATGTGGTTTTGGTGCACACCAGATGCACTAAATCGAGATTTTTCGCGCATATCAGATGCACCTGATATTTTTTGTCAGGCACACCCCGTTGCCTTTGACAGGTGTTTCGTGCACACCCGTTGCACTTAGATGTTGTTTCTGTGCACATATAGGGCACATTTGTGGATTTTGATTTTCGTGCGCATCAGACGCACGTAGCATTCATATGCACATTTTAATATTGATATCTTATGGAGCAGTACATTTTTATGATATTTACTATTTGTTTATGTACCGGGCAGGACTAGTTAGAGGACAGTGTCTGGATATATTTTGCATGCATTGATAGTTATCGAAGGGATTTCCAAAAAAGGAGCTATAGTCTCAGTTTTTACCTACGTGTCTGATATGACACGAAATGTTTAAAACAAGGAAACCCTTCTAAATTGTTTTTAAAACGGCGGTACGTGCATTTAAACAAAGGATATATATATATATATATATATATAGATATATATATATATATATATAGAGAGAGAGAGAGAGAGAGAGTTATTTTCTTACTCGAGACGTCCGCCAATGTGCAGTGTTATGCGCATCGCACAGCGACTTAAAAAGGTTTGGCATGCATTTCCTTCAGATATCTACATGTATAAATTTGATGTTTACATGTATAGTTTTGATGTATAGCATGTTGGGTTTCGTATTGGATTTGATATTGGTGTCTTCACCTTAACTCCGATGATTGTGGGATGCTTGACGGAGTTTTGATTTTGAGTTATTTGCTCATTGTTCATGCGCATGCATTACGCTACGATGCGTTTTATGTATTGATGATTTCGGAGCTCCGACGACTTGGACTTTTTACTGAAATGTTTTAGTATTTGAGGGGTTTAAATTTAAATTCGGGGACCGAATTCTTTTAGGGGGGAAGATTGTAACATTTGAGAAAAATAAAATATTATTTTTAGGAATTTTTATAATTAAATAATATTATATTGAATATTTTAATATTGTGGTATAATTAAATACCGATAAATTTGGAAAATTACGGAAATTACTAAAAAGAGTGTGTTTTATGTGAATTATGCAAATTATGAAAGCTTATGATTTATTTGACACTATTTTAGTGCTAATCCCGATTAAAAATCACTAATCACGGATTAAGCGTGTTTTGTGCACATAGCATGCACAAAGTCTTTTTTCACACTTGTGCATTTTTCTACCATGGTTTCATTTGGGTTTCATATTAAAATTTTAATAGAATGAGAAGAGAAAAGAAAAGAAAATAGAAAAAGAAAAGAAAACAATATTATAAGAGGTATGGGCATGAGAGAGAAGAGAGAGTGAGGTGAGGGGTTCTTTGACCAAGCCTTCATTCTCTTCATCTTCTTCATCTTTCTCTCCCTCTTGATTCACCATGGCAGCACCTCCTCCCTGTTAGTTATATGTATGCCCTAGAGGCCATTACTGTACATGCGATGTATATTATAGTGGATGCTAGGACATCTATATGGAGGACTTTCTTGCTCGACATGATAGTATGCTATCTGGTTGTACTTTATCTTAACTTGTACTCTGATTGTCTCTATGTTACATGTTGATAAAGCCCTTAGGATATGTACTCGACTACTGGGACTATGATGAGATCATACTAGTGGGGCCACGGTAGTCGACGAGTACATCCTATAACTGTTCCTAGTCGAGGGTGTATCGAGACAGGGCATCGATGCACCAGAGTAGACTAGCGTATACGCATCTTGACCCATATGATCGGCGATGGATGATCCCATATCCATCGGTGTTTGACATTAAGGATGGTGTACGGGTGCTCAGTAGAGACTGGGTACACTCGACGGACTCGCCGAGAACTCCCAGATGGTATTATACCACACGTCAGATGGCAGTTCTCCGGTGACACTGGTACAGAGTAGTCTGTTGACCCGAGATCGTCATAGAGTCTTGTGTGGTTCCCACTGTGCTTTGATTTCCATCATACCACGTCCAAGAGGGCGTGCAAAAAGGTGGCTTTTGGGTACAGTCCCGAATCACATGGAGGCAATGAGCGATAGGAGGGGATTCGTCTCTCCCAGTATAGGGAGTTGATGTTGTGCTGTGTTCGATTGGCTATAACCGGAAATCCCTGGCCAGGGTTGCTGAGATTTACTGGTAAGTGTTATCAGTAGTTTCTCAAACCGTTATAGACCTCAAATCGACACGACTTATCAAGCTACTGGGGTCTGACGTTTTACCACCCCTAGGCGAGATATGCAACATATCAGACGACGAGACCGGACTGTACGGGAGTGTTACTGTTTGGATTCGCAGGAGAATGTACAGGCTTGCTTGTTGATCTTCTGAGCGCTCAATACCTGGGTAGCTGTTACGTTTAGCTGACCGCTTGCAGCTTGTGGGTGTTTGATATGATCATCACCTACTGCCGGCGTATTGACGATTCTTTAGAGTCCTACACAGAGGTTTCTTGACTCAGGCAAAATGGAGTAGGGGCACATATGTGATATGTACGAGACCAAGGATAATACGATATGAGATACCGTATTCTATTCTCGCGATATTTGATATCAGCCGGGTCATCGGATCAAGTGTTGATTCGATGAATCGGTACGGATAAATATTAGTCGGTTATATGCGATATAGCCGGATTGTCGGATCAAGTGTTGATTCGATAATTTAATGTATAATAATATATATGATATATTAAATTACATTAACTAATATTTGCTCACTAAAAGATTCTTTTTCTCACTCGGGTAATACATTGATATATATGCGATATATGTTAATTGTATTATTTTATTTTGTTACGATAAATATTATATATGTGATATATAATATTGTAACATGATATGATAACTAATGCAACATGTTTACTGGAGTTTAAACATGATTAGGGTTTGGATTAGGGTTAAGCTTTCTAGATGTTTCTAGAAGGTTTTCTTTTTGTCATGATAAAGATATTTACAAGTGACTCATGCTTTAACCCAACCCAAACCCTAACCCTAGTCAATTCTCTACAATGGTTAAGTCAACCATGGTTGCATTATTCTTCATATCATTTCATTTTCTATTCATCACAAAAGGATTCTAATATTGTTCATCTTCTTCCTTCTTCTTCTTTGCTTGAAATGGTTTCTTGCTTTGATTTTTGTGATGGATAAATATGAGAAAAAGATAAATAAAAAGAGAAAAAATCCTACTTCATCATCCTCATCTTCCCTTGCCATTTAGATGAGGGTGTTCACATCATTTCATTAGTGTTAGCTTTTGTTAAAGAAACTTCAAGGTAGATCATCTTAGTATCGAAGATCGGAAGCAAAGGTTGCGTCTTTCTCTTCGTGGAACCTCTCGAGAGTCCGGATCCCGATGATCGCAGTGAAGGGACCACAACACGGAGCATATGAAGTGAAGGACCGGATCTACAAAGGTTGTAACCCCTCTCACTTAGTGTTAAAGTGTTTAGCATGCTTGTTTTCGCCTAATCTCTAGTTTAAAGTTCCGTATTCGGGTTGTTCGGCACGGCTAAATTTTTAATCGGGCATGGTTGATGCCTCGTAGACCCTTGTGCGCGTGCCTAGCAACCCTACAGTTGTATCAGAGCCAAGCTAGAGCTTTAGGCGAAGTCTAGACGAAGTTTAAAGTCCGATCGAACCCGAAACCCCGACTCCAAAATGCTCTCTGGAAATTTTCTGAAATCTGGTCTTTTTCAAAATTAAAAATATGCAGAAAATTCAGCAGGACTTTCTAAGAATTACTGTGAAACCCGATCACCCAATTCCTCCAAAGTGCGGCGGACCCGCGGCAGAAGCCTGGCTTCTGCGGCGGTTCCGCGGCAGTATGATGACGTCACCCACTCAAGTTTGCACAGTAACTTCTTTTATTCTGTGCTGAGTTCTCTGGGAATTTTTAATATTTATTCTACAGTTGAGTTTTCTGGGGTTGTTTTGGAGATTCGATGTTTCGATCGGAGTATTAGATTTTGTCTATGTGGCTTTCCGGATAAATTTTAGAAACTGTTAAAAAGTTCGAACAGATATCAATAACTCACTTTTTCCCCTGTCGGAAATTTTTTCAAAAGTTGGATTTTTTTCTCGTGTTTAAGAATGTTCTAAGTCGTGCAAGTAACTCGGTGGACCCTCTAGAAGACAACAAACCTTAACTCGATTATGTGACCGTCTTGAACTGCCTTTTGAACCTTAGGGTTTGGGGCAGTACGGCGTGCTACATGTGAGGCGTTGGCTTGACCCTTCTACGGCTGGACGATTGGTACTGAGGCATGTGATGGATGTTTTTAAACTAATTTAAAGTGTTGAGATATATTGGGGAATTCTTGGGTGCTTGATGATTCGATCGGAAAGTTTAACTTTTTCTATTTATCTGGAATGCGATACAATATTTGGAATCCACAGGTAGTTATGAGATAACTAATTTGAATATTATAGACATAGCAGTTTAGTCTCAGATGATCGGTTGCCACGGAATTTTGATGTGATCAAAAGTCCGTCGCAATCACGTAGAGTACGCGGATACTCGCCGGGTAAACTTGATAGACAGCTACGCCCCATAGCCCCGACCAAGTGACTGTAGGAGAACCCCGTGGCCGAAAGCATCCGTTCGGGTGCTCGCGGCAGCGGTGTTCCGCCTTAGTGCACTTCGTCGACGGCATCTGGGGGTGCGGCCGTCTACTAAAGTTTGCGACGAGCATTCGATCAGGACGTCGGGAATCTTGTTGAATTGCCCGACTTGATATTGAAAAGAGTTTTCGATAATGAGACTAAAATGCGGGGTTTATAATTGTTAGGCATGTGATGTCTAAGGAATTAATTTGGTTAGGCATGCGATGTCTAAAGAGGTTGCGGATTCCAACTGTTGTAGTTTTACACTTTCTTTTCTGTGACCGTAAGCGTAGTATGTGGTGTATCGCTGGCTTCGTTGCTATACATCAACGACAATCGGGATACGCATACTTGCTTACGTTGATGATATGTGATATTATGTGTTGCTGTGATATGTTGTATTGGATCGTCGCGTTTGAATAGCCGGGGGTTTTATGTGAGATGAGAGTTTTTCTTTTTCATTCATGTAAAATTCATTTGTATGTAATATTCTTTTATTGGGGCACTTCCAGGTAGCGGAAGATGTCACCGTTGTATATTATTTACTTTTCCGCATTAGGTAGACCCAAGGCGGGGAGCACAACTAACCGGATTCTAGGGTCCAGTGGGAGACCATCTTGAGGAGTCGAGACCGGGTCTCCTAACCCTAGAATTGGCAGTGTTACTTGCCGCTCTCGTAGGGGTCTAGGAATGTGGGTTTGGCTATTCATCGCGACCGTGGAATCCGTGTTTTATACAGGCTCGTATTAAAAACACGGACGTCCTAGTATATCCAATATTTCATATATGTTCTTCTGCTGCAATGTTCTGTGATGAGATCATATTACTGCCTGAGACGAATGTTTATATTATATATATGAGATATATGTTATATTGCAGATTTTGTTTCAAAAGAGATGCTTATGAAGCATATTAAAATGGGACCTCATTAATAAGATTAATGAAATAAAAGAAACCTAAGATGTTGTAGAAACTTGTTTAAATTAAAAACTGGTAGCTCTAGTTCTTGCTTTGCATAGCGGTGTTCCTTGTAGAACTTCCAGCACCTTATTCGATAAGGAAAGGACCGAGATCCCTTCACCGGGAGTGACTACTTTAGCAATAACTGGCAGATGCTACAAACTCGGTTTGTTTTTTGATTGCTTTTATAGTTTTTGCTTTGCACAGTGATATATATGATATATCCCGCACCTCATTCGACGAGGAAAGGGCCGACGATCCCTTCACCGGGAGTGACCCCTTTAGCAAAACTAGAAAAGCCTCAAAAACACTCCATTTAAAATCACTCGATTCTACAACGATATCAAGTTCATTACGCAAAGGGTTTTCTGAAAAACCCGTCGTAGCCCTCCGTCATTTCAGATAGATATTATTTAGTATTCGTGCTATGTTTGTTGACTTAGTTAAGGCATAGTGTACGGTAGCTAAGTAAATGTTTATCTGCTAAAACATGAGATGTGATTAGATTAGGGTATTCGTACGGCCTTGTTGACTCAGTTAAGGGTCGTACGGGTGGGCTTAATTCAATCGGGAAATGTACGGGTTGAACTTGACTTGCGATTTATGATTTGTTGACTTAGTTAAGGTCATAGATCGCTAGGGGCAAAATATTATTGGGAATTTCAAGTGTTGAAATTTGCAATGAGATTGCATACCTTCTATAAGATAGTTGGATCCCGATACCCGCTGCGAGTAAGAGTTACTCCTGGGAGAGTTTTACACATTACAATTAGCCGATCAAGTAGGTGTCTAGAAAGGTGTTAACGGGGTTACGCCTCTGGGAAAACGAGGTTTACATTAATTAGGTTCGTGCGAAAGCACGGGGGACCTCCCTCAAAGTACCGACACTGGCCTGGCTGAAAGATTGGCGAACTTGTAGCGTGTAATTAATCCCGGCTAGTCTTTCCTTTTAGGGTTTGAAGGAAGATTTGATTAAAACAGTGGGAGACATCCTGATTAGATATATTAGATAACCAATCTAATCTTGCAAGAGCATACGCTGAGTGTTTTCTTCTCTCTCTCCACAGGTAGCGACCATATCACGCCTTAATCAAGATAATAATACGGATATATTGACCGAACCCGCTTGTTATACTGAGCTGGGGAACGTTGGTCCCGCTCCAACTTATAATTGTTATAAGACAGAGTAGGAAATTGGGGAATACCAGATTTCACGTGCCGCCCAAACGAAGAAAGTGCATGCTGATGCATCATCTTCGGGTGTGTTCATTACACAGAACTGTTTCTCAGTATCCTTTACGTCTTGGGTATGTGATATCGGATCAGGATCCCGTATATGTAATGATGTTACATGGGCTACAGAAAGGTAAAGAACTGAGAACGGGTGATAAGTTTCATGAGACAGAAAACGGTGCAAGTGTTGCAGCCAAGTCTGTTGGTCACTATCACCCTGTATTACCAGAATACATTGATTCTGAACAAATGTTATTAGATACCGAACCTGATATACAAAATCATATCAGTCTCTTTATTAGTAAAGAAAGGATATAATTTTGTATTGTTGGATAATGTTTTGAACATTTCCTATATCAAGAGTTGATCGGTTCAGGCACGTTATCTAAAAGCATTGACGTTCTAAATCAAACTACAGTTCTTAGTATAAGGAACATACACAAGAGGAATAGTTCAGAAATGAATGAATCCTTCTTGAGGCATTGTAGACTAGGTCATATCAATGCGACCCGACTGGCTGAAGTTACATTTAGATGCATATTTAAATTAATTTGAATTTACATCTTATGAAACTTGCCAGTCATGTCACAAAGATAAGATGACCACAGCTCTGTTTGTTGGAAACAGAGAAAGAGTTAGTGAACTTTTGGGATAGATACATGCTGATGTATGAAAGTCTCCAGTCTACACATGCCAAGACCGGTTCTTTTTACTTCATTACGTTCTCTGATAATCTCTCAAGATTTAGACATGTGTTCCTGTTGAAACATAAGTCCGAAGCTTTTGAGATATTCACAGAATATAAGTTAGAAGTAGAGAACCAAAATACGGGTATAAGTATTATGTCCTTTGATGAGATCAAGGAGGAGAATACTTGAGCATGGAATTCCTAGACTATTCTAAAGGAGAATGAGATTCTCTCTCAGCATTACTCCTTCGTATACACCACAGCACGTCGGTGTATCGGGGCGGAGCAATAGCACCCTATGTGATATGGTGTGCTCTATGATGAGTACTACTGAGTTTCCTATTTCCTTTAGGGAGTTATGCACTTGTGAAGTTGCATACCTATTGAATAGGGTTCAAATCAAATCAGTTGCCTACCACTCCATGTATGATATGGAAAGGGAAGAGCCCATATCTTAAGTTTGTTAAGATTTGGGGTTGTCCGGCCTATGTCTAAAAGCAAAATCCGGACAAGCTCGAGGCAAGGTCTGTTATGTAGAACTGGAAATGTTCCAGCTATACAAAATGCAGCTGATGATTTGGTAGAACCAAAGGATTCAATAGTTTCCAACGAACCTCAGCCTCTCCGCCGATCTAGTAGGGTTCCTCACCCACCTGAGAGATACTTCGGTTTCTCTATGACAGTGGGAGCGAGGATTGCATCATGAGATGATGACCCAACTAGTTTCGAGCTGGCCATCAGGAGTGAGACTCTGTAAGAATGGCTGGATGCTTATCGATCTGAGATGGAATCCTTATACACCAACAAAGTATGGACTTTGGTTGCTTTATCTGAAGGGTTAAATCCCCATCAGGAGCGAGTATATCTTGAGAAGATTACTTGGTGTACATGGAAAGAGTGAGACTTTCAAAGCTATACTTAAGTCCATCCAGATCCTACTTGCCACGGCTACATACCATGACTACGATATCTGGTGGTTGAGTGTCATGACTGCTTTTCTAAGTGATGTTTTAGAAGAGAACGTCTATAAGTACACAGCCAGAGGGCTTCGTAGACAGTGGGAGCAGCGGAAACGTGTGCAAGATGTTTTATATGATAAAACAGGTATCGCGGAGTTGGAACATCTGGTTTGATGTGGTAGTCAAAGAGTTTGACTTCATCAAAATGGTAGATGAACCTTGTATATACAAAAAGGTAGTAGAGAGTATGGTGGAGATCCTCGTAGAGTAGGTGGATGACATACTCTTGATAAGGAAGGAGTTTCCTATGCTACGCTCGGTTAATCTCCGCTTATCACAAGGATTCTCCATATAGGATCAAGGTGATACCTCCTAAATCCTAGGTTTTGGATCTATGAGATAGATCTAATTGGATGTTAGGATACTCACTAGTTGTAGCGAGATGGTATCAATCGATCCTGAGGAGAATCACTGGAAAGGTTCCAGGGTGATAAGGACGACTGAATGTCAGTCGCAGGCATTGTCTATACCCTCCGTGGAGGGACGGTATGTTGGAAGAGTTCCAAGCTAGATACCGTGACATACTAGACGATTAAAGGCAAAATACATCGTTACCAAGGATACTACCAAAGAGGCAGTCTGGATATATATAAGTTCATAAGATGAACTTCGTTCCTACCATTGTGTGACAATGGAGTTGTGGCTTCAGCCAAGGAACTACCGTCCCATCAAAAATCCAGATATAATTCTTAGGCAGTATCACCTGATCATGGAGATGGTTGATCTCCAGGGAGATCGAGGTTAGGAGAGTAGACACAGAGGACAACAGCGTGAATCCACTCACAAAGGCCTTTTTCCCAGTAGAGACTTTTATGGGATGGTTAAGTATGAGATACTTCAACCGCAGCTAATTGTTGGGTATGCGATACCATAACAGATGGCCCTAGTGCAAGTGGGAGATTGTTAGTTATATGTATGCCCTAGAGGCCATTACTGTACATGCGATGTATATTGTAGTGGATGCTAGGACATATATAGGGAGGACTTTCTTGCTCGACATGATAGTATGCTATCTGGTTGTACTTTATCTTAACTTGTACTCTGATTGTCTCTATGTTACATGTTGATAAAGCCCTTAGGATATGTACTCGACTACTGGGACTATGATGAGATCATACTAGTGGGGCCACGGTAGTCGACGAGTACATCCTATAACTGTTCCTAGTCGAGGGTGTATCGAGACAGGGCATCGATGCACCAGAGTAGACTAGCGTATACGCATCTTGACCCATATGATGGGCGATGGATGATCCCATATCCATCGGTGTTTGACATCAAGGATGGTGTACGGGTGCTCAGTAGAGACTGGGTACACTGGACGGACTCACCGAGAACTCCCAGATGGTATTATACCATACGTCAGATGGCAGTTCTCCGGTGACACTGGTACAGAGTAGTCTGTTGACCCGAGATCGTCATAGAGTCTTGTGTGGTTCCCACTGTGCTTTGATTTCCATCATACCACGTCCAAGAGGGCGTGCAAAAAGGTGGCTTTTGGGTACAGTCCCGAATCACATGGAGGCAATGAGCGATAGGAGGGGATTCGTCTCTCCCGGTATAGGGAGTTGATGTTGTGCTGTGTTCGATTGGCTATAACCGGAAATCACTGGCCAGGGTTGCTGAGATTTACTGGTAAGTGTTATCAGTAGTTTCTCAAACCGTTATAGACCTCAAATCGACACGACTTATCAAGCTACTTGGGTCTGACGTTTTACCACCCCTAGGCGAGATATGCAACATATCAGACGACGAGACCGGACTGTACGGGAGTGTTACTGTTTGGATTCCCAGGAGAATGTACAGGCTTGCTTGTTGATCTTCTGAGCGCTCAATACCTGGGTAGCTGTTACGTTTAGCTGACCGCTTGCAGCTTGTGGGTGTTTGATATGATCATCACCTACTGCCGGCGTATTGACGATTCTTTAGAGTCCTACACAGAGGTTTCTTGACTCAGGCAAAACGGAGTAGGGGCACATATGTGATATGTGCGAGACCGAGGATAATACGATATGAGATACCGTATTCTATTCTCGCGATATTTGATATCAGCCGGGTCATCGGATCAAGTGTTGATTCGATGAATCGGTACGGATAAATATTAGTCGGTTATATGCGATATAGCCGGATTGTCGGATCAAGTGTTGATTCGATAATTTAATGTATAATAATATATATGATATATTAAATTACATTAACTAATATTTGCTCACTAAAAGATTCTTTTTCTCACTCGGGTAATACATTGATATATATGCGATATATGTTATTTGTATTATTTTATTTTGTTACGATAAATATTATATATGTGATATATAATATTGTAACATGATATGATAACTAATGCAACATGTTTAGTGGAGTTTAAACATGATTAGGGTTTGGATTAGGGTTAAGCTTTCTAGATATTTCTAGAAGGTTTTCTTTTTGTCATGATAAAGATATTTACAAGTGACTCATGCTTTAACCCAACCCAAACCCTAACCCTAGTCAATTCTCTACAATGGTTAAGTCAACCATGGTTGCATTATTCTTCATATCATTTCATTTTCTATTCATCACAAAAGGATTCTAATATTGTTCATCTTCTTCCTTCTTCTTCTTTGCTTGAAATGGTTTCTTGCTTTGATTTTTGTGATGGATAAATATGAGAAAAAGATAAATAAAGAGAGCAAAAATCCTACTTCATCATCCTCATCTTCCTTTGCCATTTAGATGAGGGTGTTCATATCATTTCATGAGTGTTAGCTTGTGTTAAAGAAACTTCAAGGTAGATCATCTTAGTATCGAAGATCGGAAGCAAAGGTTGCGTCTTTCTCTTCGTGGAACCTCTCGAGAGTCCGGATCCCGATGATCGCAGCGAAGGGACCACAACACGGAGCATATGAAGTGAAGGACCGGATCTACAAAGGTTGTAACCCCTCTCACTTAGTGTTAAAGTGTTTAGCATGCTTGTTTTCGCCTAATCTCTAGTTTAAAGTTCCGTATTCGGATTGTTCGGCACGGCTAAATTTTTAATCGGGCATGGTTGATGCCTCGTAGACCCTTGTGCGCGTACCTAGCAACCCTACACTCCCTCCCCCTCTTCAAGACATACCACACCATCAAAAATTCACCAAAATCCCATCTCCATTTCATAAAAATTGTGCACAAGCTCACAAGCTACACTATGGACCAAGAAAATTCGCATTTTGGTGCTGTAGAGGATCCGTGAGTGTCAAATGAAGTATATCTTTCACATTAATTGTAGTATTCCCTTTTTTTTTAGCCTCTATTCAAGTTTAGTTTCAATTTCATGTAGTTTTGTGCACTTTGGACATTTCTAGAGAAGGTTAGGATTAAGTTGAGATTTCGTGGTGAACTTGAGTGTTTTGAGTGACCTTAAACCCCCCCCCCCATGATGTTACAAACACAGAACTTACACTAGATTAAAACAGAAACCCAAAATACGGAAAAATAAAACTTTTGATGTCGGTTTGTGAACTTTGAGCGTGCAGGCAAATCTGGAATGAACTGGGATTTTTACTGGAAAAATAAACAACTCTAGAGACCAATTTGAGACCATAGGAACCCACTGTAGCAAGACGAACCACAAAGGGGACCCCCAGGCCGGCGAGATCGGAATTTTAGGGTAGGGGCTCGGCCACTTGGTGAGGGGGTGAGTCCAGGTTTCTTCTGTAGGTCACATATATCCTATATATCACCCCATTGTTGTTTGCTTGCCTTGTTTTGGCTTGAGTCAAAATCTGGGACCACTTTCTCTAGTTGCTGCTTTGATTCGAGCAATGGTTTTCCGTATTTTAAATTCTGGTTTTTGTATTTGTGCTTTATCTCGATCATGTGACGTTTGTAAGTCCATATCGAGTGTTATCGGGTTGATTTGCGGGAGTAGACCATAGGTTTTGACCTATGTGAGTTCCGCGTGTCGTTTTGGTTTCGATTTGGTTTTTAATGGGATACGATGCGTGTGATATGTAGGTACCCCCATGATGATTCGAGACGATGAAGAAGATGATGACGACATCGACATCGGCAAGTGAAGGTCAATGTGAGTAGATTATATCTACGGGGAAGTCGGGTGGATGGCGTATAGCACCCCCGCAATTCGATATTTAGTATACTATATATATACTATATATATATGATAGCTTTATGCGTGACATGGATATTCAAGATGTGATTAGGTGTTCAATGGTTAGATTAGGGTTTTAGAAGTAAACTAGTATAGCTTCTTAGTTGTGAACCCTAGAATAGGTTTACACCCACACGCACACACACATGCTTACTTTTTTTATACTTGTGCATATATGGGGATACGTATATATATACACACACACCTAGGTATGGGACGACGTATATATATACACGTATACCTACACTTGGATGATGAGGATAGTGGATGATATTTGGAGATGAGTCGATGTGTTTAGGTATGGTGCCATGAGATCGGTGATATGAGATGAGTCGATGAGTTTGGGTATGGTGCCATGAGATCGGTGATATGATGTGGTTCGTATGATGAGATACGGCATGAGATTTTAGCGGGTCTTTGGGTGTGTTTTACACATACATATATATCTATATAGATGGTATCGGTTTGTACTAGACTTAGATCAGTACCCCAGTACACGAGATATGATGATAAGGATACCAGTTAATTGATGAGATAAATGTGAGATTCGACCCGTACCCTGATTTGGGATGCCGTACGACGGATTTACGTACGCGCTATGTATTGATGATAGATCCTCACTCTTGACTCGAGGATGTTATATTGTATATTGTATCGCATGTGATACTATTGAGGCGGGATCGCCGACTATTATGTGTATATATATATCGACTCAGATTTAGGTGGTTTCCATACCCTTTGGATTATCTTGTTAGTTAGATCTGTAGTTTACTTAGTTGATGTTAAACTAGACCCGAGTCATATCTATTTCAAAACCAACGAATCGTGAGTATTTTTATGACAGGTCAAGGGATTCTACGGATATTTTCAAAAGACGCATCTTTTCTTAAAAACACCGTACCCCTTATTTTTTTCTAAACACCACGATTCGTGTTATTTCAAATGGCATAACTGTTTGACATATACATATTGATGTGGATACCTCACTGTTGCGTTTATTATTCGATTCCGTATATTCTTGCTATTTGCATCGCATTTCATGCGTAAATGTGTTATTGTTATATTAAACCCATGCTGTTAGGACACCAGCACTATTATCGATGATGCGTATGTTCCAGGTACACCTGTTTGCCGGCTTACACACTTCATCATCGATAATTGCCATGCCACGACACAGTAGGATTGTTGCATCATGATATGACTCCTTGTATGACATACTGGCACACATACATATTGTACACTCATACTTACGTATATACCTACTTGTACATCTATATTGGGGCATAGACATATTGTACACTCATACTTGTGCACACACATATTGTACACCCATACTTGCATATATACGTATTTGCACAAACATAGATGATTCTAGCTTTATTTTGAAGATTTGGGAACCACAAGATATATTTTAAAAACTGGATTCATTTAAAAGAGCGGTTTTCCCCTCGATGTATGCATATTACTGTTTTATATTGCATGATATACGGATATGCTTACATTTATATCATATGTCACATATATCCTGCTTTATGATTTTACGCATTGAGATATGTTGTTTCCATGATATTTCTGGATTTGGGAACCGTGGGTATTTCAAAAGAGAGTATGTATTGTTTTAAAAACCCGGTTGCCTTTGATATTATATTTCAGTGCGTCCACCATGAGTTTTATTGGTTCTGATGTATATATATACCCCATGCGAGGAGGAGTCGTGAGCCGTGTGGTGGTACATGGTGGGGCCCGGTATGGTACCTCGGGGAAAGAAAGGGATGCTGTATATACAGACAGTGAGCCTGGCACAGGGACTACTACCTACCGGTGATTGTATTTGGGCTCGGCGGATATCCGGAGGATACCGACCGGAGTGGAGAGATGATATGGGCCGATCCGGACTGACGGAGCCCGTGGGACGATCCGGACTGACGGAGCCCGATATATAAGGATTTACGTGCCGATGCTGGGCACGGGTTTCATGATGTTTTCGAGTGTCGATACTGGACACTCCGGTTCTATGATTTTGATGTATCGCGAGAGACACACGTTGATTTACATCCTCATACTTCCATGCATATGCTTTATGATATTTACATGCATGATGTTTTGTGTTATTGGGTGACACGTGGACAAGATCCACATACATAGAGACATTGATTGGATAGTTGGATGATATCCACGTACTCATAGACTTCTGCATATGCTTTATGATATTTACATGCTTGATGTTTTGTGTCATTGGGTGACACGTGGACGAGATCCACATACATATAGACATTGATTAGATAGTTGGATGATATCCACATACTCATAGACTTCATGATATAGTTGACACTGATTATATTGATTATACTTCATATTTATGATATGTTGCTACCTGAGGCACTGGCACGAGCACTTGGTACTACACTTATGTATAGATGTTTACCCTTGTCACCTTATCATGCTTCAGACTTATTCATATTGAGGATATATTATTACTGATCGTATTGACCTAGGATTGAGTCATACATACGATTTCTGCTCTGTGATGTTTTCTATTCACGAGTTGGCAACTCACCCCCGTTGTGCCACAGTTCTTGCAGGTTTTTGCCGTACTAGTTTCATTGCGGCTTTTCTGGCACACTGCTTCCTTTTTGGGTGATTGCTTTGGTAGGTGGGTTTACTCGCATCGTGACCACCATTGTACTTATTTATTTTCAGTTGTATCTAGTAAATTCCATCAACCAGACATGTATACTTATTTCAGACTTAGATGACCAGTGTTGTATATTCTTTCGACCTAGAGTCACGCGTTGTATTATTATGGGTTTTCAGGTTGATCTTGAGTTTCCTTTTGAGATTTGATCCTCGCCCTTCGGCGTTGTATATTATATTGCTTGCGTGGTTGTGACCGTCGATTGACAAAAAGCTAGCTCCCGATTGAGGATGCCTTTTATCATTATGCATATATTATTCTTGTTGTACCCCGTTTGGGGCCAGTATTTACAAAGGAAACTCTGCCGAAATTTTCAGAAAAGACTTGAGGATTTAAAAATGCATATTCGGCTTACTTATTTAAAAACCTTGTTTTTAAAACATGTTTTCATCACTTCTTTAAAACTAGTTTTCCTTCGTTTATTATTTAAAATGGTTTTAGATTTCTGGGATTTTGGCTTACTTGAATTAGATGAGGTCCTACAGACTTCATATGATTCAAGGGCCAGTCACGTGCTTTTTCGGGTCGTGACAGATAGGGATGAAGACTAAAGGCAATGTTTTACTGAGGGATGATGTGATTTCTAACATTTTTTCATGACCATTAAGATAGGGCTCATAACAACCGAAAAACTGGTATAATTGGAAACTCTTATTTTCAAGTTCTTTCTTTTATAGTTCTTATCTTTATATGTAACTTTCACCATCTTTCTTTTATTATGGGATTTTGTGGGTGTAATCCGTGAAAACCCTTAGGAGACAACACTCCTCCGACTATAGACACCTAAGGGTTTAACGGCTTGTTGCACGTGCTCAGTGCAATCGTGTTGCTTACGAAAGTGTTCTACTTAGTTCTTCTTCTTTTTCTCCTTCTATTGAATAATTAGTTTGCTCGGGATGATCAAAGATAAATTTGGGGGTATTTATTCAGTTGATAGAACTGCACTTTTAATATGACATTTTTTCCTACTATTTTTATATAATAAAATGTGTTTATTATAAATATGAAACATTCAAGGGTTTATCTGCAAAATATCTATTATCATATGTTTCTATATTATAATTAACATTATGAAGGAAAATGTAAGCATATGATATCCATGTATTATTTGGTCCATTTAAATATGCTTACCTTATTAAATACTTTTGAACAATTCTCTTAAAACTATGATATCATGACAAATGGTTAAGATAATATCTCAATAAAAACAAATTCTACTAATATTATTTATTGAGTTATTGTGCAGAATTTATATCAGGACTAAAATTAAGGAAAATACGAGTCGGCAAGAAAAACCTGCCTAAATAGGAAAGTAAACTGAAGAAATCAATTCTGGCAGAGACTTAGAGAAGATTTTCAGTTTTCAGATATTAAATTAGTCTACATGTGTCACCAGAAGAAGCCACCAGAGAAATGAACCCACGATCCTCTTAATCCACCGTGGATCCACGGCCAAACCCACCTACTGGCCACGGTTCCGCCGCACATCTGAAGAGTTGGGATTCTGGAATTTTTGGGTAGGATCTCAACAACTAGTTGCCTTATTAGGAAACTAAAGATTCTGGCTCTATGACTATAAATAAGGACTGAGAGCCTCTTGGAAAATTTATCAAACCGACGCCATCACGAAGTCCACGACGGCTCAAGGATCATGGTTGATCATCAACAGTTCATCTAGCTCCTTAGAAGAGATCGAGAAACAAACAAGCATTTTGTAATCATTTTCTAAGAGAACAAAGTGTAATTGATCTTGTTGATTAATAAAATTAGTTGTTTTCTTATTTTATTTCTTTGTAGTTTTACATTATGTTTTCCGTCTCTATCTTTTCTTCTCCCATCATGCGCGAGTAATTCTCCGCTTGTTAGGGTTCATAGGATTAGGGTAGATTAATGGATGATAAAGATCCTTAAATTCTTTTTAAATCCTATAAAGTTTATAAATTTTATCAAAAGAATGGTTAACATCCTACTAGGGTGCGCTATCAATTCATTGATTGCCACAACCATGATTAGAGATTAGATTAACAATTGTTTTGCTAAGGGCTAGACATGAACGAAGATCCATGGCAAGATAGGGGTTAAGAGTGTGAACCTTATTCCCGACAGGAACCCTAATCTATATGCATCACTGTCGATCTAGTTTTAAATCTATTAAAGGATAAAAGGAGTAATATTTAATTAATCATCCATGACTACTAAATCTTAATGAACCCTACAAGCCCCCCTTCTACTATAAAACTTACATCCGTAGTTAATCTAGATCTATATCCTGCATCCGTATTTGACTTAGATCTAGAACCTACAACCATTTTTCACCATGCTTTATTCTTCCTCCTTTCTTTCTCAACACGTTTAAAGTAAGATTAAAAAATTCAATGTTTCCCTGAGGAAGACCCGTACTCATATCGGTCTAGCTACACGCGATGCCTTGCTGATTGCGGTTACTACTACACTCTTCTCTAAAACATCAACCAATCAACATACAATTTCAACTGTTTGAAGTTAGTTTATTCGCTGAGTTAGCAACTCACCCCCGTTGTGCCTTAGTTCGTTGCAGGAGACGCGTGGACGTATAACGGCGTTGCAGACACATATCACATCTTTCATCGCTTATCTTGCTAGGTGGGTTACATGTTTAATAACCGTCTTTTTATGGTATTTTGTATTTTGTATCTAGTGTCACTCCATCAAACCATGTATATTATTTGACTTAGAACGAAGGTAGACTTATGTATATATTTTGGGTCAATTTGACTAGAATCGACTAGTTATGTTTGATTGTGCTTTCTTTTACTTTTATGCATGTGATTCTTCGTTTTTGATCATCGTATATTATTTGCGTGGGTTGTTTCCGCCGATTGGCATTGATTTTGCTCCCATGTAGGGAATGCCACTATTATAATGATTATGTACTTGTCTTTTTTCAAAATTTTACTAAGGAGGTGCTGTCAAAATTTTCAATACTAAAACCATTTGTTTTAACTTCATTTCAAAAACCATTCGGCATATGCTTTGAACTAAACAATGTTTGAATTTTAAACGTGGCCCCATTTTCATTACTTTTAAAACTATACCTCCTTATTTCCGCAACAGGGTTTAGATCTTTGTTTCTTGCTTACTTGGATTGTGTCAGCATGTTTAGACGTCACACAATCTAAATGCCGGTCACGTGCCAAATTCGGGTCGTGACACATGCACAGCCACACAAAATTACCTAAGAATTCAAAAAATATATTATTGCAAAAATGATCATCTTTTCAACTAAATTTCATTCTCGCTAATTTTTGAAGCTTGATCCAAATTCTCTCAAATAATTCAAAAAATTTCTTTATTTTTTTAAAACAATTTTATAAAAATCTCTTAGACTTTACATCTTTATCTATAACATTTGAAAATTTCTAGATCAGTCAATGTTTTCTTGGTGGAGATTTCAATTTTCTTTTACATCTTAAAAAAAATTCAGGCATTATTTTCTAAAAATCTATTTATAGACATCGTTATTTTTGAAATAAAAACACTTAAACCACGTAATACGCATAAGTTTCTATACAATATTATGACTTATAAGATATCACCAAACATAAAAAAACTAACAAATATAAAATAGTGTTTTAAACAACTATAACCATGTGAAATTTACAAAAAAAAATATAAGTTGCATAAGTTTCTATAAAATGTTATGACTTTTTGATATTTGATTAAATAGATTTTCAGTTATTCATCAACGGAAACATAAAATAAGGAAAATTTATAACGAAAGTTATGAGATTTTATCAAATCCTTTTTGCATCTAATCGTTAATGAGAAACAAAGAAAAATTATTGCAAACTCGAAATAAAATTTAACGAACCAAATACAAATTTAAACTCTAAAAAAGGGTGAAGAAAACAATGTTGTGGGACCAAATACAGAGTTAAAGCCCAAGAAGGGTTTGAAGAGAATTGTGAGGATATTTCAAGGTGAGGATAAAAATAGGATTAAATCAATCATGAAGGGTAAATTTGGATAGAACAAAAGCTTGAATCAACATTTTAACTATTTTATATTATACATAACAATAATTGTAATTGGTAAAACCACTAAAATGACTTCAATTAGTGTTAAAAATATTTAAATTAATATCTTCATAAACCACTAGTTGAGGGAAAATATTTGCGAGGGACAAATTTCGTTCGGTAATGCGTACACTACCAAACGAATTTTCCCTGTTGTCAATATTCCCTTAGCAATTATCTTTTTCTGTGGGTGAAAAAATACTCTACCGAGAGAAAGTATAAAAAGCATAAATTTAATTGGGTCAAAATATAGCGAGGGAAATATTGCTAAAGGATATATCCCCTGACAGTAGTGGCATTAGTAACAAATGAAATGCCAAGAATACAATGCTGAGGGATCACCTTCGCAAATGTTTTTCCTCCTTATGGCATTTTTTTTCTACTATTGAACTTAGAAATTATTACTCAAGCTTCTTAGCTACATAAAAAGAACCCGTAGTACTTAAAAATGATGGTACAAAGATGCAACAAGTAAAAATGACTCATTACATCTTGCACATGTTAGATTATTATATGTTTGTGAGATCTCAACTCTCATTATAATTTAGTGTTCTCATAGATATTTAAGATGGTACAAAGCAACCTATGTTTAAATTCCAATAAGCTCATATTAAAAGCGGAAAAATATTTGAAAAATATGGTTGCGAAAAATCTCAATTTTCGGTCCATAAAAGGATAGTTAAGCTGCATTGTCAGTAAAACATAATTTTTAGCATCACACTTTAACCACTGTTGCCTTTCGGGTTGTAGACCCAATCCAAAACCTGCCCAATCGAGTGGACGGGTCAAGGGGTTGGTGCCCTTACTCGAGTCGTGCCCCATTGGGAGACGGCTTAAGGTTGAGGTCAAACCCTTTTAAGGGTTTGGGCCTCAACTCATCCTAACCGTCCGGTTGCCTCTCTATCTATATATATATAATTGGCAGAGACTATTGTTTGCACTAATGTTGATTAATGATGATAACCATGGATACATGTGTTTGCAACCTTTCAAGTGTATGTCGATATCGCGTACCCCGCAGGTTTGCGGGGAGGTAGAATTTACAAAAAAAAGAAACGATTTTTCAAAGTTTCGCAACACCAACTAAACTCCAGAATTTTTACGGAAATCTGAACTAGCTAAAACTACTGGGAGATTCTATTTTATACCTCCTTGTTAACAAGTCCTTCGGGTCTTGGTCTTCTCCTCCTCCTCTTTAGCTCCTCGAAAATCGGATCGGACTTGAAACGTCGGCCATCTTGTGTCGAAGATGATCCATCCGAGAGTCCATACTTCAAGCTCCAACCTCTAAACCGAGATAACTAAGGTACCTATTTTGCTAAGCTAGTTAGTCTAGAAGATGTGGAGTATCTAATGGAGTATTTATCTCATGAGACCCTAGGGTTCACAACTCATGTGAGGGTTAGGCTCTTTGAGGAAGAGGGAGAAAAAAATTCGAGAGAGAAAGCAAAGTTGCAAATGAGCTATTCTTGTGCAAGTATGGAGAATGGCTCATACTCATCAATCATGAAGCATGGATTATTTTCACATAGAAAATAGCAACCATACTTCAATAGTGTAGCCAATCTAATAAACAAATGTATAAACCATGCTTCACACCCATACCACAAATATCTCTAATTTCCATCTCACTAATCTATTTTTCAAAATAGATAAATCAAATAATGAGGTGTCCACTTCTAGAAGCATCTCTTGTGAAATTACAAGAATGCCTTCACCGTAAATACATACCCGTATTCATATTCTGAAAAATATGAATACAATGAGATAATAATAATCCAATAATATAATATTAGGATCCGGCTTAAACCAAAGCGTACTAGTATTATCCGTCCGAACAATATCCGTGTAGCCAGTACACGTATGTGATCGGAACCCCGCCGTAAAACCATACGGCCTCCACATCTTTTTGCCCGAAACAGGGAAACCCTCTGTGTGAGATTTTAAAGACTCAACAGTACACTGGTAGTGGGTTTAACCACAAGTCTGTCAGCGGTACTAGCTGCACGTTACGGCTACTCAGGTATCTGTCGATAAGAAGCCCGATGAGCAAACTCATCCGAACTCCTACTGAGCCTATCTGTAACAATCTCCGGATAGTCCGGTCTGTTCGTCTAAGAAACTCATATATCGGGCCTAGGGGGATGATAAACGTAAGACCCCTAACAGCGCAATAAGTCATGTCGGAGTAGAGCCCAATACACCCTGAGAAACTACTGGAGTACCTACTAGAAAATCTTGCTTGCCCTGGTCAGGGATTTTGTGTAATGGTTTTCCGAACACAGCGCGGTATCAACCCCCAATACCGGGAGATACGAGTTCTATCTAACCACTTCTGCCTCCAAGTGCTTTGGGACTGCACCCAAATACTACCTGTTTGCACGGCTCCTTTGAGTCGTGGTAGGGTAGTAATCTAAGTACAATGGGAACACACTTGAGACGACTAGTGATATCAAGTCAACGGACTAACCTGTGCTCATGCCACCCGGGAACTGCTACCTGACGATAGGTATAATACCAATCAGCAGTATCAAACGAGTCCGTCCAGTGTAACTCATAACCCAATGAGCACGTGTATACTATCTCAAGTACGACATATTAATGGCCGTAGGATAAACCATCTCTCCTGCTGGGATGAGAAGCGTATACACTAGTCTACTCTGTAGTATCGATGCCCCATCTCGATAATCCTACGACTAAGGACCTGTATAAGGATGTGTTTATAGACTACCCAGCCCCCACTAGTGTGACTGCCATCACAACGCTGGTAGTCAAGCAAAGATCTTTAGGGCTCTACCAATATGTATAAGCAATATGCTAAAAGTAACACATGAACATATTGAGGTATTATCAAACCAAGTAGAAAACTTCCATTTTAAGCAAGACTGTTATTATAACTGTGAATATCCCAAGCTTCCAATATGTAATATACAATCCAGTATGATACAATAATGGCCTCTAGGGCATATATCACTAACAATCTCCCACTTGCACTAAGGCCATGTATTGGCATATCGCAGACCTATTGTCTATATTAGCCTCTCGATCTATGTCTGAGGGATGGCCTTTGTGAATGGATCTGCATTGTTGTTCTTTGTCTCTACTCTCCGCATCTCGATCTCCCGGCGATTAACGATCTCCCTGATCAGGTGGAATCTCCTCAAGATGTGCCTGGATTTCTGATGGGACCTTGGTTCTTTCTCTAAACCTATAGTGCCGTTGTTGTCACAATGCAGCGGTATTGGATCAACAATGGACGGAACTACCTGAAACACTGTCTCGAACTTCCTGATCCAGACTGCTTCTTCTACGGCGTCACATGCAGCGATATACAACGCTTCCATCGTTGAGTCAGCATTGGTGTCCTGCTTGGAGCTCTTCCAACATATCGCCCCTCCATTGTTTTGGCTATAGTGCCCTCAAGTCAATTATTGTAATCACAGGCATGCAATTTCTTGGGTTCACTTAGCACCACCACTAGGTTTTAGCAAGCATCAAGTATGCAATTTTAAAAAATCTAGAGTGCTAAGTAACACCATCTAAGAATCAAACTAGAGAATTAGGGTTTTATAGCATGTAAACAAACTTTACACGAAGTGAAATAGGAATACAACCTTTGTAGACCGGTCCTTCACTTCTAAAACTCCATGTAGTAGTCCCTTTGCTCCAAGTAGTGGCTACCAAACTCTTCTTTGGCTCGACTAGGCGAAAGGAACGAGCTTGCTTAAGGATCTTCGAGGCCGAAGATGATCTACGTCGAAGAATCTCTAACTCAAGCTACCTATTCACTAATTGAGTAATTAGTGAAGTAAAAAACCTATACTAAATGGCTAGTTTGGTATAGATTGATGGAGTAGGTATTTTGCTCACTTTAGAATTATTTTTCGCTCTTTCTTTCTTTACCTCATGAAAACCTAGAGAGCTAAGATGAGATGAAGAGGAAGATGAAGTTGTGAACCATCTCAACCATGGGTGAGAAAATATCACAAATGATATTTGTAGAGATTTAACTATGGCTAAAGATAATGGTTGGTTTAATATACATCTAGAGTAAAACAAAATTAGTGGACTAAGTCAAGCTTTCTACATGCTTCCACAAGCATCCTAAACCATGCCAATTTCTACCTAATTTTTATTTATCCCTTAATAATTAAATCCCCAAATTATCTTTAGTTTGGTATGAGTCTCATAAACCCATGTCCAATGTATCATCAAGCATGACATAAAACTAAATACATTAATATATATCACATATATATTTAAATGTATTAGTAGAAAAGAAATTTTTAAGCGAGCTAATATATATTAATATATCAAATATATAATTACATATTAAATTATTAAATCAACATTTGATTTAATAATCCGTCTATATCACATATAGCCGACTAATATCATTTATATCAGCTTATCGAATCAACACTTGATTTTATAATCCGACTATATCTGATATAATCGACTGATATCATATATCGCGAGATTAGAATACGGTATCACATACACGTATTAATCTCGGTCCCGCACATATCACATATGTGCCCTACTTCGTTTCGCTTGAGCCAGGAAACCTCTTCCTAGGACTCTAAAGACTCGTCAATAAGCCAGCAGTAGGTAATGATCATATCGGTTATCCATAAGCCATCAGCGGTATTAGCTCGACATAACGGCTACCCAGGTATTGAGCGATCAGAAGATCAACAACCAAGCTTTTCCAAATTCCCGTGAATCTAGTAAGTAACACTACCGTACAGTCAGGTCTCTTTGTCTGATATGTCACATATCGAGTTCTGGGGTGGTAAACGTCAGACTCCAATAACTTGATAAGTCATGCTGATGTGAGGCTCATAATGAATCGAGAAACTACTGATAACACTTACCAGTAGATCTTAGCATCAGCCATGGACAGGGACTTCCTGTTATAGCTAATCAAGTATAGTGCAACATCAACTCCCAATACCGGGAGAGACGAAACCCCTCCTATCTCTCATTTCCTCTATATGACTCAAGACTGTACCCAAAATCCACCTGTTTGCACGCTCTCTTGAGCGTGGTAGAGAGGAAATCAAAGCATAGTGGGAATCACACAAGACTCTATGACAATCTCGGGTCTATAGACTAACCTGTACCAGTGTCACCAGAGAACTGCTATCTGACGATAGGTATAATACCATCTAGGAGTTCCCGGCGAGTCCTGTTCGGTGTACCCATTCTCCAATGAGCACCTGTGTACAATCTTTGATGTCAAACACCAATGGATGTGGGATCATCCATCGCCCCATACAGGGTCAAGAAACGTACACACCAGTCTACTCTGGAATATCGATGCCCTGTTTAGATACTCCTACGACTAGGAACAATTAAAGGATGAAATTGTGGACTACCTTGGCCCCACTAGTATGATCTGAATCATAATCCTGGTAGTCAAGTACACATCCTAAGGACTTTATCAATATGTATCGGAGAGACAGTATAATGATACAAGTGTTCATGTTAAGATAAAGGGCAACCATATAGTATACTATCATGTCGAGAAAGAAAGTCCTCTCTATATATGTCCAAGCATCCACTATAATATACAATCATGTACAATAATGGCCTCTAGGGCATACATATAACAAAAAATCTCCCATTTGCACTAAGGCCAATTGTTATAGTATTTCATACCAAACATCCCGAAAAAGTCTATCAAATGGCCTTCGTGAGTGGATTCGCCGTGTTATTCTTCATGTCAACTCTCCTGACCTCGATCTCCCGAAGATCAACTGTTAGTGATATATGCCCTAGAGGACATTATTGTATCATACTGGTTTGTATATTACTTAATGGAAACTTGGGATATTCACAGTTGTATTAACAGTCTTGCTCAAAATTTTAGTATGCTACTTGGTTTGTTTTTACCTCAATATGTGCATGTATTTCTTTTAGCATATCGGTTATACATATTGGTAGAGCCCTTAGGATCTTTGCTTGATTACCAGCATTATGATGGCAGTCACACTAGTGGAGGCTGGGTAGTCTATAAGAACATCCTTATACAGGTCCCTAGTCGTAGGATTATTGAGACGGGACATCGATACTTCGGAGTAGACTAGTGCATACGCTTCTCATCCCAGCAGGAGAGATGGTCTGTCCCAAATCCATTAGTACGTCATACTAGAGATAGTATGCAGGTGTTCATTGGGTTATGAGTACACTAGACAGGACTCGTCGGGAACTGTTGGTGGGAATTATACCTATCGTCGGGTAGCAGTTCCCAGGTGACATGAGTACAGCTTAGTCCGTCGACTTGACACTGCTACTTCGCCTCGAGTGTGTTCCTACTGTACTTTGATTACTATCCTACCATGGCTCAAAAGAGCCGTGCAAACAGGTAGTAGTTGGGTGCAGTCTCAGAGCACTTGGAGGCAGTTGCGGTTAGATAGGATTCGTCTATTCCGGTACTGGGGGTTGATATCGCGTTGTGTTTGAAAAGCCATTACACAAAGTCCCTAGCCAGGGCAAGCGAGATTTACTGGTAGGTATTCCAGTAGTTTCACAGGGTGTTTTTGGCTACCATCCGACATGACTTATTGCACTATTAGGGGTCTGACGATTACCGCCCCCTTGGCCTAATATGCGATACTCTTAAACGAACATACCGGACTGTACGGAGATTGTCACAGACAAGATTAATATGAGTTCGTATGAGTTTGCTCATCGACCTTATTATCGACAGATACCTGGGTAGCCGTTACGTGCAGCTAGTACCGCTTGCGGCTTGCGGTTAAACCCACAGTCAGCGTATGGTCGAGTTTTTAGAATCCCACACAAAGGGTTTCCCTGCATCGGGCAAAAGATGTAGAGTCTGTATGGTTTTACTGTAGGGCTTCGATCAATTACGTGTATGTTACCCAAGTTTGGCACGTGATCGGCATTTAAACCACGTGACGTCAACAGGCGTAAAGAAATCTAAGTAAACCGAAAACCCAGCTATCTAATCCATCAAAAGTAGTAAGTGATAAAAATATTGTTAGAAACATTTGGAAATCTCGAGTAAAAATATTTAAACTTAAGTTTATTTTCTTAAAAATTTCGGCAGCACCTGATTTAGATGGATTTTATAGATCAAAAATATATTACCGCAATCAAGAACGACGTCGCTTGGTAGCTAGCCGGTGAATACGGGTCGGTCCGCAAGGATGTTGTAAATTTCCTAAATGTTCTTACGAGCTAATTCCAAAGGGTGTTCGATCTTTTAATTAAATCTAAAACTAAGTTGAGTTATACTAGGATTAAGAAACTTGCTAGGATTAGGTTTAGGTAAAGTTTGGTAAATAAAGATCTATACCTCTTTCAATGCCTTAAATTAGATATCATATTAGGGGTTATGGTAATTATTACTAGAGGGGATTAGGATGATTGGGAAGATGTTTCTTCCTCTAGATCCTTGTCCGTCTTTTATTAATCCTTACCCTAACCTCCATGGAAAACTTGCAGATCCGGTCTTTTATACTACGGTATCACCGTTACCTCGTGAGTAGAGTGCCGTAGGGAGCGGAATAAGAAAGTATGCATGGAGTCCTAATTGTTCATAAGAGATTGGCAAAGAAAGAGATGAGAGACCTTTATCTCTCAAACCTTTCCCTATTCCTAACCCTAACAAGCGAGGAAACTACTCGCTCATTGAAGGATCTACGGAAGACATAATTTTTATTTTGTTTTGATTAAAGAGATGAAAGATCTACTGCAAGTTAATAAAAATTCTAAACTAGATTAAACTAGGGCAAGAAAAGAAATTACCTAGGGCAGAAATTAAAACTAAAACTAAGGCAGAAATTGAACCTACTTACAAATTTGATGCTCTCCAACTTCAAAAGAAATCTGAATTTTTATTGATGAAAAGAGGCATGGAGGCATACAATGATTTGGGCTTCTATTTATAGGACATAGAAAACCCTATGTTTTACAATTGCCGCACGTTTGCATTTACAAGAATACCCCTAGGATGACTAGTCAGAACCGCCACAAAATATGGTAAAAAATTCCACTTCTACAGGCTTAAGCTTACCGCGGAACCGTGGCCCGAGGCCCTGTTTGGCCGCGGTCCCACGGCTAAAAAGAGGAATTGTGCTTTGAGATTTCTGGTGTAGGCTCCTGGTGTCTTTTACTTCTTGTTTCTGCAGGTCCTTTCTCAAATTGGTTTCTCGTTCTCTTCCAGATCTTTCCAGTGAACATTGTAGTGGACTTTTACTGTTTCTTCGTGTCGCTGCCTTTATACTCAGTGAACTGTTGTTCATTGTTCCTCAAAATGTAGGCGCGATCACGATTTCACCATTTATCATTCATAGTCTCACTTTGTATCATCTTTTTCAGCAACTTCACTGTTTTAGATCCAAGAAACTGTAACCTGTAATATGTAGCAGACATGCGTCAAAAGCACCTGTTTATTTATAAAACGAATAAGAATGGGGAATATAATAATGCAATATTATGGTATGAACAAATACCCCCAAACTTATCTTTTGCTCGTCCTCGAGCAAACTTAGTTTTATTCTCGGCAAAAACCTAACTTCACTTTCGCAGGGAAACGCGATTGCACTGAGCTCGTGGAACAAGCCGTTAAACCTTTAGGTGTCCCTAGTAGGAGGAGTGTTGTCTCCTGAGGGTTTTCAGCGGATACTACCCACAAAATACTATCAATTTGGCTTTTCGACTTTTGTTCTCCAATTAGGTTTTCTAATAAGGAATTCTATTATCGTCGACTCGTAAATTATCCACCCATATTCTTCACACTTCCTCATCATTTAACTTAAGATTATATATGTTCTATAGACTTACCTAGCTTTCGGCATCTCTTAAGTTTTCCTTCTAGGGTTCCATCTCCACTTAGGAATTTTTATCAACTCTACTAAAGATACAAGTTCTATTCTTCACTCCATTCTCTCATCTGAACTCCAATCACATACCCCTACGTGTGTGTATATATTACCCCTACACTCAGAAATTCAAATCAAGCAATCATATACTTGTCCGTTGTCCAAAGCACTTATTAATTGGTGAATTTTTAATTGAATTTTTGTTTACACATCCTTCATGCGACCGTCAATACTTCTTGAGGTACCAACAACCGATTACAAGATGTGTTTGTACATTAAAGCGTAATTCCTAGTCTTGCAACACCCAAGGCTTTAGCAGTGACTCCCAAACCAGTTGGTCTAAGACACTAGGTGATGAAGCACCCTCGCTAAATATTTTTCTATTTTTTAGCCTTAAGTAATCACAAAAACTAGTGTTCATTTTTTTCTCTTAATTCACACTTGTATTTTTTTTATTTTCTTCGTACTAAGGACTTTAGACAAGAGCATTTTAAGGTCTCTTCTACTATTCCAAGTTTCAAGGTTCGTGTTAGTGCAATTTGTAGGGTATACATTTTCAGAATCTAGACTTAAACTAGGAATTATTTTTCGAACTTATACTCTAATAAAATATCAATGCCTTTCCTTTGTTTCGACTTAGCCCAAGAAATGAATCCAAAATTTGCCTATTTCTAAATAAACTACAAAGACATATACTTTCTACCGTTAAACTTTAAGAAAGGTTATTTTTAGGGTTTTTAATTTACTAAGTCTAAAATCTAGTTGTTCCTAGCTAGTTAACCTATTTGTCAAACTCAAGTCAAATACGCACTAGTAAAATAGGGGGTTGCCCCTACAGATGGAAATATTCGTAGGGGCAGATTTTACTTGGCCCAACGGATTAATCCGTAGGACTAAAAGGTTGCCCCTACGGGCACAGACGTCCAAGAATAAAAATATTAATTCTTAATTTGGTGTTTGCCCCTACGGAGCCGCAAACAAAGGACCTACGGGTATATCCGTAGGGGAAAGTAAATATCTATTTAACAAAATCCCAGATCGATCGCCTACGCTCACTTTCTCTCTCTCTCTCAATCGGGCGCGAGAAAAAACCCCAAATCGCCTCCGTCGTCGCCACCGTCGCCTCCGTCGTCGCCACCGCCGGTTTCGTCGCCACCGTCGTCGCCAGCGCCTGTTTCGTCGCCACCGTCGTCGCCACCGCCGGTTTCGTCGCCAAATCGCCACCGTCGTCGCTCCAGCCCACCAGCAGCCGTTCAGGTATAAATCGAGGTAAATTAAAGCATTTTTTGATTATTTTGGGCTTAGGGTTCATGGCTGGGTCTGGGTTGCGCGCGCGAGAGTTGGGGTTGGGCAGGGGTCGCGGTGGCGGTCGGGGTCGGGGTCGGGCTAGGGTTAGGGTTGGGGTTCGGCTGCTGCTGGGGTGGGGCTAGGGTTAGGGTTACGGTGGGGTTGGGGTTAGGGTTACGGTAGTGGGGCTGGGGTTAGGGTTACGGTGGGGCTGGTTGAATGGCTCTTCTGATTAGTTGACAAATACAATGTTAATCATAATTTACTCGACACAGATGGTAGAAAATCAGAAAAAGATCAAGAAAAAAATAATCGATTTTGATTTTAACATGCAGGGTGTTGATGCAAGATGTAATATCTAGTAGCAGATGCTAGGTATATAGACTAAAGAATAGTTGTAAATGAACCGCAAGCAAGAAAATCCTATAATTATACGTACACATCACTTGACGCATGAAGCCTGAAGCTCTTTCTTTTGGGGGATAAAACTAGTTATATTCCTGCATTGCCTAGAAATAGCAGTGAGTTGGTTAAAACTTTTCAAACACAACCCCCCACCCCCCAAAAAAAAGAAAGAAAGAAAGGGCAAGGAAAAAAAAAGAATAGCAACAAGCAATACAAGCTAGCAACCGTAAATAACTGCTGAGATTATGTCTACCTTGGCAATTTGAACAATGATGGTCTTGTCTGGATTGTTAAGATCCACTTTATGGGGGTGAGGAACACATTTTGCAACTGTATTTATGATTTTCATTCTGTCAAGTGTTGAAATAAAAATCAACACTTGACAATCAATCCAAGATGCTCAATAACTTGCTTCAAAACCATAATCTAATCTTGATGATGCTCAATATTAGCGATTTCCATGATCACGACACGTGGCAGATGACGTGTCTCATAACGCTTTATGATATCAGTATCCTATATTTGTAGTTTTAATTGTTGATTGTTATAGATGTATACCATTGCAATAATAGTTTTTGGTTGATGAATGCTATTGCAATGTAGGATGATCAGTTCTATCAATCTTGATCTCTATGGTTTAAAATCATGTTACACATACAACACGAATGCACAACAAACGCATAATTAGAGAGCGACTCGAGATATTCAGATTAAAACCAATATATGATACTCGATGATAATATGAAACCTTCATATTCCCATCGATACCCATATATGAAACTAAAAGCGTCACTTAGTCCCCGTCTATCGGTTAACATACGTGCGATGCTCGTCGTGACCTAGAACTATACGAAGGTTGTTAAATATCGGACAGTATAGCTCGATACTAACAACCGTCGTATAGTCTACGCGACGAGAAAATTCGATCGTATGGTAACCCATAGATTTGTCCCGTGTGGACAAGTTAAGAATGTATAAAGCAAACGCCTTCATTCACTTGTGTTTTCATACGTTTCGAGATATTTCGTCGGTATCTTTCCGCTGGTTCTCCGTGTACAAAGATAGATTAGATGTTCATTTCAACGTTGTTTCACATCTTTGAGATGATTATCTATTCTATTACAGTGTACTCGGAGAACAGCGGGGAGGTGCTGCCGAAATTTACTCGAAACGGTTGAAAGCACAAGTGATGGGCGTTCGCTCTATACATTCTTAATGGGATAGAAGCCTACCCCCGACAGCCGGAACACATACATACAAACGCATAATCAGAGAGCGATTCGAGATGTTCGGGTTAAAACCAATATATGATACTCGATGATAATATGAAACCTTCATATTCCCATCGATACCCATATATGAAACTAAAAGCGCCACTTAGTCCCCGTCTATCGGTTAACATACGTGCGATGCTCGTCGTGACCTAGAACTATACGAAGGTTGTTAAATATCGGACAGTATAGCTCGATACTAACAACCGTCGTATAGTCTACGCGACGAGAAAATTCAATCGTATGGTAACCCATAGATTTGTCCCGTGTGGACAAGTTAAGAATGTATAAAGCAAACGCCTTCATTCACTTGTGTTTTCATCCGTTTCGAGATATTTCGTCGGTGTCTTTCCGCTGGTTCTCCGTGTACAAAGATAGATTAGATGTTCATTTCAACGTTATTTCACAGCTTTGAAATGATTATCTATTCTATTACAGTGTACTCGGAGAACAGCGGGGAGGTGCTGCCGAAATTTACTCGAAACGGTTGAAAGCACAAGTGATGGGCGTTCGCTCTATACATTCTTAATGGGATAGAAGCCTACCCCCGACAGCCGGAACACATACATACAAACGCATAATCAAAGAGCGATTCGAGATGTTCGGGTTAAAACCAATATATGATAATATGAAACCTTCATATTCCCATCGATACCCATATATGAAACTAAAAGCGCCACTTAGTCCCGTCTATCGGTCAACATAACGTGCGATAATTTATTCTTTTCAACGACAAACGCACACACAAAGCATATACACGGATTTTCTCCTTTGTCAGTAACTATCCCGTTCTTATATTTCTCAATATAGTCAGCATAACCTACAATTTATATGTTATTCAGTCTAACATGGCCCATGAGTACGTCAGAGTTAAGGACTGGATGTATGTGGATTGGAAACAACGTATGCAACCTAAGTTTGTCGCAGGAGTTGCTGCTTTCCTTGAATTTGCACGAGCACATAATAAGATCATAATAGAGAAGATTCTCTGTCCGTGCGATAGATGTGGCAATAAGTACTGGCAGAAGGTAGAATTGGCAGAGCTTCATATTGTAAAACATGGGTTTACTAGACTTTATTCAACTTGGAAATATCACGGGGAAGGAGAAGCATGCAGTACTGCGGTGGTAGAAGAAGGAGAACACGATAATGCGGCAGGAGAAGAAGAAGAATTCGGTAATACGGCAGGATACCGAAATTTATTTCCATCAGAAGAAATGGAGGATATGGTAGAGGCTGCCCTAGGTGAATCTATTCGTACCGAAGATGACATTCCTTCCGGTCAAGGACCGCGTGCGGATAAATATGAAAATTTCATGAATGATGCTAGGAAACCAATTTATGAGAATGCGAAGTATTCCACCCTCTCATGGTTCGTCCAACATTTCCAAATTAAGTGCCTAAATGGATGGAGCAACAAGTCATTCACAATGCTTCTTTCGTTCTTGAAAGATTCTATGCCTCCGGGAAATAATGTGCCCGAAAGCTGGTACGAAGCCCAGAAAATGATGTCTGATTTGGGTCTAAAGTACGAGAAGATTCAAGCATGTCCTAAAAATTGCGTGTTGTACCGGAAAGAGAATTCAGATTTGAAAGAGTGTCCAACATGCGGAGAGGCCAGGTATAAGCCGAAAGATTCTGATAAGAAGCCTGATATACCTATGAAGATAGCACGATATTTTCCCATAACACAGAGGCTACAGAGGCTATTCAGGTGCAAGAAAACAGCCGAGGCAATGATTTGTCATCACCGTGCTCCTCCAAGCGAAAATGGAAAAATGAGCCATCCAAGAGATTCACCGGCATGGAAGGATTTCGATAGGAGGCACGCAATATTCAGTAGCGATCCTCGCAATGTCCGGCTCGGACTGGCTGCCGATGGCTTCTGCCCATTCAACTATATGGCTGGAAGTCACAGTACATGGCCAGTTGTAATGATAATTTATAATCTGTCGCCTTGGTTGGCTATGGACCAATCATACTTTTTGATGCCTCTTCTTATCGACGGACCAAACTCACCGGGAAACAATATCGACGTCTATCTCCGACCTCTGATCGAGGAGCTGAAAACTTTGTTCATCGATGGTGTAGAGACATATGATTCAAACACAAATACAACCTTCATACTGCGTGCGGCTTTAATGTGGACAATTAATGACTTTCCTGCGTATGGAATGCTATCAGGTTGGTCCGTACATGGTCACAAAGCATGTCCTCATTGCCATGAACACACAACATCAAAATTTTTGAATTTTAGCAGGAAGGTTTGTTATTGCGGCCATCGACGTTTTCTGCCTCCAGACCACCCCTATAGGTTAGACACGGTTCACTTTGATGGTCATCAGGAGCTTCTTGGGCCTCCATCCCCATTGTCCGGAGAGGACGTGACTGCTAAATGGGATGGTTACAATAACGTGACCTTTGGGATGGATCCGACGAGACAGGTCAAACCACAATATTGGAACAAGTTAAGCATTTTCTTCGAGCTTCCGTACTGGTCTACAAATTCTGTGCGTCATTGTCTGGACGTCATGCATATAGAGAAGGGAGTATCAGAGCACATACTTAACTTGCTTCTGTGTAAAGACGGGAAATCGAAAGACAACATGAATGCCCGGATGGATCTACAAGAGTGGGGAATAAGAAGTGAACTGCATCCTAAACCGGTAGCGGGTAAACCGGGCAAGTTTGTACTTCCCAATGCCGCTTATCATATGTCACAACCGGAGAAGAAAAGATTCCTGCAGGTGTTGCATGATTTGAAAGTCCCCACAGGTTTCTCAGGATCATTCAGCAAGAAAATAAAAATTGTGAAGGGCAAGATCGATGGGCTGAAAAGTCATGGTCACCATGTTATCGTGGAGCACCTTCTTCCATTAGCCCTCAGGACTTCTCTCCCCGACTCGGTTGGTCTAGTAATCAACGACCTATGTTGTTTTTTCAGGGAGTTGTGTGCTAAAACGCTGGAGGTTGCGACGCTGGATAAACTAGACAATTCTATTGCGTTGATACTTTGCAAGTTTGAGCGTATTTTCCCACCGTCATTCTTCGATATCATAATACACTTGACGGTTCATCTTGCAACTGAGGCGAAGTTAGCCGGACCGGTACAATATCGATGGATGTATCCCGTCGAGAGGTACGTGTAATTTTTCGTTTCGCGCAATTTATAAATTTATTTTTGTCCTGTATGCCCGTGTTTATTTATTCAACATATTCTCATTAGGTACCTCCACTGTACTTGGTACGATCTGCGAACCGATACAGACAGGTGGAGAAGCAGTCTTGGGACTTGGAAAGATGAATATGGATTGACCAGTATGAACACACTTCGATTTAACGGTCAGGACGATCCGTTTATCTTTCCGAACCAAGCGTTCCAAGTATACTGCTCACAGTGTTTGAAGCATCCGGGGTGGAGTGTTGTATGCCGATGGAAACCTAGAGATGTCTACGATGTCCCAGAATACGAGGACAGCGATGAGGACGAAGAAGAGAGAAGGCTTAAAGTGCTCCGACCGTATGTTTCGAAGGACGGGTTGTCTTCGACCGATCATGAAGTTACGTGGGTTAGAAATGACATCGACGATGAAATCCAAGTAGATATGTATGATGCGCCCACGAAACGAAAAAGGTTATCAGTAATGTTATATTATTACTTCACATTTTACGCTCTAGATCATATATAGTCAATACTTTTAATGATTGTCTAATGCGTCCACGAACCGTTTATCTAGCTTTGATGACGATGTCGGGAGCAGCGAGGGGCGGCAGGAGCTCCAGCCGCGGCAGAGGCAGAGCGGTTCTGCCGCCCGGAGAGCTCCGTAGGGAGCTTCAGAGGGCCGGTCTTGCACCCAGATCGGAGACCCCTTCGGATGCCTCCTTCCGTGTGGATTTTGCCACACCTCCAGGTATACTGCACGCATATCCATTTTCAATGTAATATTACCGATATTCATGCATGTTTATGTCAAAATTACTTATATTGTCAATGTTTGATTGTCTAGTTGTTGGTGATGCGTCCACATCTGGGACAGAGGCCACCCCCGCTCCTCCAGGTATGTTTATATATCATATAGTGTATGTATATTGATTTAGAATGCTATATCATAAATATACACATTCCTTTTGCTCTTACTTAGCAATTTTTATTATTGTCTAGCTGTAGGTGGTGACACCACCGCACCTGATGGTATGTTTATATGTCCTATAGTGCATGCATATTGATTTAGAACGTTATATTATTGATCTACACATTCTTTTTGCAATTACTTATATAATCTATTTTTAATTGTCTAATTATAGGTGATGCGTCCACACCTTCCACAAGGGCCACTCCTGCCGCTTCCATACACTCCGCATCGTCTGCAGGTTAGTATGAATAAATTTAAAATATTTATTTATTTTACATATGCTCTATAGAATAAATATGAACTTCATGGAGATTTAGCGTCGATATTTATTTTATAGTTGGAGGGGATGCGTCCGGGTCCGGGACCCCGGTTGTTCCTCACTGGAGGAACTATCGTCCTGCTCGTGCTGCTGCTCGGGCCCAGGCTCGTGCGCTAATCACCGGAGGTATATATCACACTTGAATTTTTGTTTAACCTTGATTTCTTAATACAACTTTGTCTTATTATTGATTGTCTTGATATTTCGTGCAGACGCAGGGCCTCTCCATTCCCAGAGGGGGACTCGAGGCCCGAATCAGTCCCATAGGCTGAGGCCTGATAAAGCTAGGGGGGAGGCAGCATTCCCCCTATTTTTTACCCTTGACTATCGCTATACCGGTCCTCATGACGAGAGGTTCGGCCGGTATTTGGGGGACGAGAGCCGGATCGTGAAGAACTATCCACTTCACGTTGAGTGGGGCGAGCAGCACCAGCGCTCATTCGCCCTCTTCTTTGATCAGGCTCGGGTATGTATTAATATATATTTTCATTTGATCAATCCAATATATTTATTATTAACACTTGCAATCTAATAACAATGTTTTTTTTTTGTATTTTCAGTTGGATTACGATTTTCAGCCTGTAGCCGACCCTGATCACCCGGGGAGGGTGCTCGACCTTCATGCTCTGTACAATGGCCTGATGAAGAACATGCAGGCCAAGGTCCGATACAACAGGAATGAGCTGAAGGCCGACTGCTACTCCCTGTGGATAGCGACCCCCGAGGCAGAGAGAGCGGCCCTCCTATATACTCTGGCGTTTGCGAGAGTCGACGTAGAGACATGGCCTCTATTGTGCGCTTATTTCGACTCCCAACGCAAACAGGTATGTATTTTAAATTTAATTCATTATTTATGATATAATTTATTTCTTTGTGTTTCTTAATTAGAAAATTAAATGTTAATGCGTTGTGCAGAAACAGGCCGCTCAGAATACGGAGAACAGGAAGTCGGCGAAGAGGGGTCGCCCCACTTACACAGGTGGCTCGAGGAACATTACTCGAGCCATGGAGTTATCGCTAAATTAAGAGTTATTCTCTAATATTCTGCAATATTAAGAGTTATTCTCTAATATTTCTAATATTAAGAGTTACTTTCTAATATTGCAGACATCTCGGACCGTGGCGTCAGGTGGTACACCGAGCGTGCTGTCCGCATATCTTGCCGTCCACGGCACCTCGACAGATCCCGCCACGGGCGAGCTTCGATGTCCCGACGTCGCTACCCAGGAGTACTGCGTAGTGTTAATATTTTTTCTACCCAAATTTGAAATTTTAGTTTTGGAAGGTTCAAGTTTAAATTTTATACTTATACTTTACTGCTTAATGTGGGTGTAGGAGCGGGTGGTTAAGCAGGCCCAGGCCTCGGGGATCGATTTTACCGGACAGAACGATCCGAGGCTGCTGACCCCAGTTCTGGACGCCGCACACGGAGGGCACCACGGTGGTTGGGAGAGAGGCCGGGGATTGGGCCCTAGCAGGGCCCATATGAGGTTGGACTCCACCCCGGCGGTTACTTCCTCCGTCTCCAGTGACCGGCATGTCCATCGGGAACTGGATAGCTTGAGGGCCACCGTTCAGGAGTTGAAGGAGATGCTGGTATGTATACTACTTTATAGTAAAATATCATTTCATATTATATACATATCAACATATCCATAATTAGTACGTAGCTTGAGCTTATTTGGTTTTAGACTTATGTTTGATTAATCATACATACATATGTAATTAAAATAAACAACGCTTTTCCAAACTAGATATCCAAACAGGGTTTCGAAATAACTTAATAATGAAACGAATTCGAATAATACACGCTTCTTACACACGTTATGTCCAGACGCGACAGGGTAGATCGGCCGAGCCTCCACATGCATCTCCTTCGGCTGCGGCTCCGCAAGCCACTATATCGGCTGCGGTTCCGCAGACAGCTCCTGTAGCTCCACCGCCCACTCAGACTCCCGCAGCCGCGGCTCCGCAAGCGACTACCTCGACGGCGGCTGCGCAGACCACATCGCCAGCTCCACATGCCGCTCAGACTCCCTTATATGTAGCATTGCAGAGTGTATTGACCGAGGAGCAGGCGCGCGTTATTTTAACGTTATTCAGAGGTCGAGCTGGACCGAACTAGGGTAGCTTTTTGGTTCTTATTTTTTCAAACATGTATTTATATCACATTGTACTACATTTTGAAACGATATTGATATTGGTTTGTATTTATATCATATTCAGTTTTTGGGTTTCTTTTGTATATTATATATATGCGTGAGATGTGATTATGAATACTGCAATATATGATTTGATTGATGTATATAGTATTGTGCACAGGGCGGGAAAAAATCTAGCAGCCCATTTTTAAAAAAAAAATACAGACAATATGTACCTACGGATTAATCCGTAGGTATATATGTTGCCCCTACGGATAAATCCGTAGGGGCAAAATATCAGGAAACCTGATATTTTCCCACCTGATATCAGTGCAGGGTGTTGGGAGTGCCCCTACGGATATGCCCGTAGGGGCCACTGTTTATCCCCTACGAATTTATCCGTAGGGGCAAAATATCAGGTTTCCTGATATTTTCCCCCATGATCTCAGTGCAGGATGTTGGGAGTGCCCCTACGGACATCTCCGTAGGGGCCACTTTCTATCCCCTACGGACATATCCGTAGGGGTAGAAAACGGACCTACGGATTTATCCGTAGGTATATACAATATATTCAAAAAAAGAAATACATATATGATTTGATTACCCCTACGGAGTACTCCGTAGGGGCTCGAACACCTACAGATATAGCCGTAGGGGCAAGAATTTGCCCGTAGGGGCAAGTTCAGGGCCTCAACTTGCACCTGCGGCCTTTGCACCTACGGGGTCTTTTTTCGCCCCTACGCACATATCCGTAGGGGCAGTGGGTTGCCCCTACCGATAAATCCGTAGGGGCAACCCTTATTTGTAGTAGTGACGACCAAAATTGAATACATGAATTTTTATAATTTTTGAAATTTTAAATTTTTATGGGTTTTTCTTTTTCTATTTTTTTTTCTTCAAATTTTTCAAATTTTTATGATTTTTATATAAGGATGCAAATGCAAAAATATACATATGAATGCGAAGGAAAAAAACTTACCGAGCATACCCCTAAACTTAAACTGGACAGTGTCCTTACTGTCATGCTGCACCAAGCGGGTCGATAATGTCGGCAATTTCCTGTTTATTAACATATTTACAACTGATACACACCCCCAAACATATTTGAAATAATGTTTTGGAAAAATTGATTGGAAATTCGGGGGTGAAAGTGGAGGAGGTTTAATCAGTGTAAAGCGGTTCCTGCAAAAACAAGAGCTCCTCCGATGGGTCCGCAGTGAGGAACGGTTTTAATCGATGTCCATTTATTTTGAATAAAGTACCGTCCTCCGGATTTTCAAGATCAACCGCACCGTGCGGATAAACGGTGCGAACTACAAATGGGCCCTTCTACCTAGAACGGAGCTTGCCGGGGTGATAATGTTACCGAGTGTCATAGAGTAAAACCTGTTGACCAGGTTTAAATGTTTTTTGCAGAAGGTGTTTATCGTAGAACACCTTGGTTCAGTTTTTAGCAATTAAGGTATTATCATAAGCCTCATCCCGCAGCTCTTCTAGTTCATTTAATTGCAGCTTTCGATTGCTGCCCGCATCTCCTAATGATAAATTCAACTCTTTGATAGCCCAAAATGCCTTATGCTCAATCTCGACTGGGAGGTGGCAAGCCTTCCCGTAAACAAGCCGGTATGGAAACATACCAAGATCGGTCTTGTATGCAGTACGGAAAGCCCATAGTGCATCGATCAGTTTGAGTGACCAATCTTTATGGTTTTTAGAAACCGTTTTCTCCAAGATTTGCTTGATTTGCCGATTTGAAACCTCGGCTTGCCCACATGTTTGGGGATGGTATGGCGTTGACAGCTTTTAGGTAATAGAATATTTGCGCATTAAGGACTCAAAAGTCCTATTGCAAAAGTGAGAACCATTATCACTTATAATCGCTCGAGGGTGCCCAAATCGAGAAAAGATATGCTCTTTAAGAAATCGAACGACAACCTTCTTGTCATTCGTTCGGCTAGGCACATCCTCGACCCACTTCGACACGTAGTCAACAGCCAAAAGAATATACACATTCCCAAAAGAATTAGTAAATGGTCCCATGAAGTCAATTCCCCAAATATCAAAAACATCCACAACCAAAATTGGTTGGAGCGACATTTCGTTTCTCCGCGATATCCGGCCCAAGTGTTGGCACCGGGAGCAAGTCTTGCAGTATTCATATGCATCCTTGAAGAGTCATGGCCAATAGAAACCACACTGCAAGACTTTCTCGGCTGTCTTCTTTGGGCCAAAGTGCCCGCCACATGCTTGACGTGGCAAAAAGACAGCACACTCTTAAACTCATTTTCCGGTACACAACGACGAATGATTTGATCAGAACAATATTTAAAAAGATAAGGTTCATCCCAGTAAAAATGCTTTGCTTGGGACAAGAATCGAAGTTTATCTTGTTTCGACCAATCTTTAGGTATCAAGCCGGTGGCTAAGTAGTTTACGATATCAGCGAACCATGGTTCGCAAGAAACGGTTAAGAGTTGCTCATTGGGAAAAACATCTTTGATTGGTAGTTCAAGTGTAGGCGAAGAAGGAAGTTGTGAAAAGTGATCGGCCACTACGTTTTCACATCCTCTTTTGTCCCTTATGACAAGGTCAAACTCTTGTAGCAAGAGGATCCAATGTATTAGCCTCGATTTAGCTTCCTTCTTCGCAAAAAGGTGGCGAAGAGCTGAATGGTCCGTATACACAATGACTGGAGAACTGATTAAATAAGGCCGAAATTTTTCAAGTGCAAACACAACTGCTAAAAACTCTTTTTCTGTTGTTGTGTAGTTTAATTGTGCCTCATTTAGTGTACGGCTAGCGTAATAAATTACGTGCGGCATTTTATTAATGTGTTGTCCAAGAACAGCACCAATGGCAAAATCTGATGCGTCGCACATAATTTCGAAAGGATGCGTCCAGTCTGGAGATGAAAGAATGGGCGCAGAAATGAGAGAGTGTTTCAATGACTCGAACGCTTCCATGCAAGTTGAGTCAAAATCAAATGTTGTGTCTTTGGCCAATAAGAGAGTCAAAGGTCTAGCAATCTTGCTAAAATCCTTGATGAACCGTCTATAAAAACGACATGGCCAAGGAAAGCTCGGATGTCTTTGACGCATTTAGGAGGAGGAAGATTAGAAATGACCTCGATTTTGGCTCTATCAACCTCTATGCCGTTTTGCGAGATGACATGTCCTAGGACAATGCCTTCTCGTACCATAAAGTGGCACTTCTCCCAATTTAAAGTTAGGTTCTTATCCCTACAATGGGTAAGAACTGCGTCAAGGTGTAGCAAACACTCGTCGAAGGAGTCACCAAAAATGGAGAAATCATCCATAAAGATCTCCAAAAACTTTTCAACCATGTCCGAAAAGATCCCCATCATACACCGCTGAAATGTAGCGGGTGCATTGCATAACCTAAAGGGCATGCGACGATAAGAAAAAGTGCCAAAAGGACAAGTAAATGTGGTTTTTTCTTGATCCTCTTTGGCGATGGGGACTTGGTTATAGCCGGAATAGCCATCTAAAAAGGAGTAGAACTCGTGCCCAGCCAATCGTTCTAGCATTTGGTCAATGAAAGGTAAAGGAAAGTGGTCTTTCCTTATCGCGGCATTGAGTTTTCTATAGTCGATGCAAACTCGTCACCCAGTTTGGGTGCGAGTAGGAATTAACTCATTTTCCTCATTGGTAATGACCGTGATGCCCGATTTCTTTGGCACAACATGAATGGGGCTAATCCATTGGCTATCCGAGATAGGGTAAATGATACCACTATCAAGACATTTAACAATCTCCTTCTTGACAGCCTCTTTCATTATGGGGTTAAGGCGTCTGTTTGGATCCCTTACCGGCTTGGCATCATCCATCAAGTGTATATGATGTTCAACTATGAGGGGACTAATCCCCTTGATGTCCGCCATAGACCAGCCAAAAGCTTGCCGATTATTTTGTAAGACTATTAAAAGGGCCTTCTCTTGCTCGAGGGCTAGAGAGGCCGATATGATAACGGGTAGGGTCTCATTCTCACCTAGATAAGCATATTTTAGGTGCGACAGCAAAAGCTTTAGTTCGAGTTTAGGAGGTGAAACAATAGATGGTAACAATGGAGTAACTGTTTCAAACTCGAAGGATTCCATCAAAGGTTCAAATTGAGTGTACGCAACCGAGTCGGATTGTTCAACTAACTCATCCGAAAAAGCAAAAGACTCAAACTCGGGTGGTGAGTCTTCAAAATCGTCTACAAAGGTGAAACACTCATAATCGTTGTCCGCCGTGAAAGCTGTGTCGGATTTTAGGAGGAACGCACTAGTGGCGTCAACACTGCTATGATCAAACATAAAATTTTCGAACTTACAGTCCTCCTCTGCGATCTCATTGATCGAGCAAACATCAAGTACACTAGAATTAGGCTCGGCAGGCTGATTTCCCAACTTAAAAATATTGAGTTCAATTGTCATATTGCCAAAAGATAGATTCATTGAACCATTACGACAATTGATCACCGCGTTAGAAGTCGCAAGGAATGGACGACCAAGTATCACCGGAATTTGACTCCGGGGGTTAGCTACAGGTTATGTATCCATAACAATAAAGTCAACGGGGAAAATGAAATCCCCTACTCTAATTAACACAACCTCCAACTCTCCCCTAGGATGGGTGATGGATCGGTCGGCCATTTGGAGAGTACAATGAGTGGGCTTAAGCTCTCCAACGCCTAATTGCTCGTACACAGAATAAGGTAGCAAATTGACACTAGCACCAAGATCTAATAGTGCTCTATTGATGTTCTTGTCCCCAATTGTTATCGAAATAGTAGGACAACCGGGGTCCTTGTGCTTTTGGGGTAAAGATTGGACAAGAGCATTGCTAACAGCATTAGCCACAAAAACTTTCTTTGGTACTTGTGACTTCCTCTTTTTGGTGCATAAGTCCTTTAAGATTTTTGCATATGAAGGAACTTGTTGGATTGCATCCAAAAGAGAGATATTGATGCTAACCTGTTTGAACAACTATACAATCTTCTCCATTTGTGGAGTTGGTTTATTGGATCTCAACCGGTTTGGAAAAGGAACATTTTGAAAAGTTGTTGAGTCCAATTTTTGCGGATCAGATTGTTGAGTTGGAACGGATCCCCGTGTAGATATGCTCGTGTTGTGAGAAGTGGATCCGTTCGAGCTAGAAGAAGTAGAGCCATGTGAAGGATGAAGAATAGGCCCTAACGAAGAAGAAGAAGAAGAAGGTGAAGAAGATGAAGAAGAACCACCGGCAGGGGTGTCATTGTTAATACCCACATTATTTTGCAATACTTTTCCGGATCTCAACGTGGTCACAGCATTTACGTTATGATTCTGCTGTTCATATGCAACATGTGCGTGACCGGGATTTGGCAGTGGTTGAGATGGAAGCTTTCCTTTTTCTCGCTCTTTCAACGCAGTATTGAGTTGTGCAATTTGTGTCTCAATAGATTTGATATTTTGATCGTGTGAGGCATTGTTTTGCACCAAAGATTGAATAGAAGTTTCTAATCTCGCTGCGGATTGTGTAGATTGCTTTAGGAACGCATCTAGACTTCTTTCGACGGAGCTAACCTTGTCATTCTGAGGTGGAACAAAATTGTTTGGCGGGTAAGAAGTGTTAGGCACAAAATTGTTCACTTGATTAGGGTAAGGTTGCTGTTGGAAAGGTTGTTGAAATTGAGTTTGTGAATATGCTTGTTGTTGTGGAGGAGGAGGCCTTTGAAAATTGTTGTTTCCTTGGAATTGTTGATTTTGGTTCCAAGCGAAATTTGGGTGACTCTTCCAACCCGGATTGTATGTCGAAGAGTATGGTGTAAGTCCATGTTGCCCACCCCGGTGCTTGCGGGGAGGCGGAAAACGGAATAAAAATCGGATTTTTATCGAACTAGGCAACATGGACTAGCTTAAGGAGGATCTTTGCTAAACAAAAACTAACTAAAAGCTAACTAGATTTAGCTATATGGAAGAAAGGTTATACCTTGGGCTTTATGTCCTTCTCTCCTTGCTCCTTGGAGTGGAAGAAAGAGATCACCTTGTCGCCTTCTCTAGTCGAAGAAGGATCCACCCGAGAGCCTCAACCTTTGGCTTCAATTTCAAGCTAGAAGTAACTAAGGTGGTAGAAATTCTAATCCTAGAACCTTAGATGAGAGTAGAGATTACTTTGGAGAGGTTTAACTCAAGCTCAAGTGTTTCTCAACACATGAGAGGGGAGAGCTTGAGAGAGAGGAAGGGGATGAGAGAGAATCAATATGATAGAATGAGAGAATAAAGAGCCATTCTCACATATATGTGTGAATTATTGTAAAAAGATAATTGTCATGGTTTAATCAAGACTTGACCATTATCATTTCGTATTAAATGCAAATTGCAAGGATCAAAGAGCATCTTTTATATGGAATGATGATGGTCAAAGTGTCAACCTAGGTCAACAAGTCAAGATAGTCAAATGGTCAACAACCATAACCATGCACAATTATATTTAACTAATATCAATTAATCATAATACACACATAAGCATTAGGGTTAATAAAATGACAATGGTCATTAACCCTAATCAAAGTCCCCTCCCTCTGTCTCAATCAACTGTGCATACGCACCCGTATTCGTGATCCGAGGAACACGAATACAAAGAGATAAAACCAATCCCAAATCATATACTAGGATCTGGCTTAAACCAAAGCCCGCTAGTATAAGCTGTCCGGACAGCAAACGTGCACAAGTGCGCGGATGTGAACGAACCCTGTCGCAAAACCATGCGACCTCTACTCATTTTGCCTAAAGGCGAATAGCTCTTTGTGTGGGACTCTAAAGACTCGACACTATGCTGGCAGTGGGTTTAATCACAGACCGCAAGTGGCACTAGCTGTACGTAACGGTCCCCAGGTAGATGCCGATAAGAAGACTGACGAGGTGACCCCATCTGAACTCCTACTGAGCCTGTATGTGACAGTCTCCGTACAGTCCGGTCTGTTCGTCTGATACATCACATGGCGGGCCTAGGAGGGCGGTAAACGTCAGTCCCCTAATAGCGGTACAAGTCGTGTCGGAGTGTAGCCCAGAACACCCTGAGATAACACTGGAAACCTACCAGTATATCTCGCTTGCCCTGGCCAGGGACTACTTGTGTAATGGCTCTCCTGGACACAGCGCGATGTCAACCCCCAATACCGGGAGAGACGAATCCTGTCTAACCGTTACTGCCTCCAAGTGCTTCGGGACTGCACCCAACTACTACCTGTTTGCACGACTCCTTTGAGCCGTGGTAGGGTAGTAATCAAAGTACAGTGGGAACACACTCGAGGCGAAGTAACAGTGTCAAGTCAGCGGACTAAGCTGTACTCATGTCACCTGGGAACTGATAACTGACGATAGGTATAATACCAACCAACAGTTCCCGACGAGTCCTGTCCAGTGTACTCGTAACCTAACGAGCACCCGCATACTATCTCAAGTACGACGTACTGACGGCTGTGGGACAGACCGTCTCCCACGCTGGGATGAGAAGCGCATACGCTAGTCTACTCTGGAGTATCGATGCCCTGTCTCGATAGTCCTACGACTAGGGACCTGTATAAGGATATGCTTATGGATTACCCAGCCCCCACGAGTGTGAGCACCATCACAATGCTGGTAATCAAGCAAAGATCCTAAGGGCTCCACTAATGCGTATAGGTGATATAATAAAAGAAACACATGTACACATTAAAGCAGAGACAAACCAAGTAGCATACTACCATTTCGAGCAAGATTGTATATACAACTGTGAATATCCCAAGCATCCATCAACTAATATACATACTAGTATGATACAGTAATGGCCTCTAGGGCATATACACTAACAATCTCCCACTTGCACTAAGGCCATGTACTGGCGTATCGAAGACCTATCATCTCGATCAGCCGCTCGAACTGAGTCTGGGGTAAGGCCTTCATGAATGGATCTGTAGTGTTATCTTCTGAAGCAACCCTCCGAACCTCGATCTCTTGGCGATCCACGATCTTCCTGATTAGGTGATACCGCCTCAAGATGTGTCTGACTTTCTGATGGGACCTGGGTTCCTTCGCTAAAGCTATAGCCCCGTTGTTGTCGCAATACAGAGGTATTGGATCAACAATGGACGGAACCACTTGAAGTTCTTTCAAGAACTTCCTCATCCAGACAGCTTCTTTTGCGGCATCAGATGCAGCGATGTATTCCGCTTCCATAGTCGAGTCAGCAACGGTTTCCTGTTTGGAGCTCTTCCAACACACCGCCCCACCATTGAGGGTAAAGACAAAACGCGACATGGACTTGGAATCATCCTTGTCACTCTGGAAGCTGGAGTCAGCAAAGGCCTCAATCTGGAGGTCTTTTCCGCCATACACCAAGAACATCTCCTTAGTCCTTCTCAGGTACTTGAGAATGTTCTTTACCGCTATCCAATGTTTCTCCCTAGGGTTTGACTGATACCTGCTTACCACACTCAGTGCATAAGCCACATCTGGTCTGGTACACAACATCGCATACATTATAGAGCCTACCGCAGAAGCGTAGGGTATAATAGACATGCGATCCCTCTCCAAATCAATCTTGGGAGACATCTCTTTGGAGAGGGTGATCCCGTGATAAGCCGGTAGATTACCGCGCTTGGAATCTTCCATATTGAATCTTTTCAGTATGGTGTCGATATACCTGGACTATGAGAGTTCTAAAATCCTCTTGGATCTGTCACGGTAGATCCGGATCCCCAGAATGTATGAGGCATCACCCAGGTCTTTCATGGAGAACCTGTGTGACAAGAACCCCTTGACAGATTGTAGCATAGGAATGTCATTTCCTATTAAGAGAATATCATCCACGTATAAAACGAGGAATATTACAGTTCTCGCTATAAATCTACAATAGATGCATGGTTCATCTGGATTTTTGATAAAGCCAAATTCCTTGACCGTCTCATCAAAACAGATGTTCCAACTCCGTGATGCCTTCTTTAGTCTATAAATGGACTTAAGCAACTTGCACACATTTCCGCTGCTCCCACTCTGAATGAAACCCTCTGGCTGGTCCATATAGACACACTCCTCTAAATTTCCATTTAGAAAAGCGGTCTTTATGTCCATCTGCCAAATCTCATAATCGTGGAAGGCAGCAATGGCAAGAAGGATCCGAATGGATTTCAGCATAGCTACTGGAGAAAAGGTTTCGTCATAGTCCAAACCAGGTCGCTGACGAAAACCCTTTGCAACCAGTCTAGCTTTATAGGTCTCAACCTGTCCATCTACACCAATCTTCCTTTTGAAGATCCACTTGCATCCTACGGGTTTTACCCCATCTGGAGCAATGTCCAACGTCCATACTTTGTTGGTGTACATGGACTCCATTTCGGTCCGCATTGCATCCAGCTATTTTACCGAGTCAACGCTCTGTATGGCTTGCTGGAAGCTAGTAGGCTCATCACAATCTATGATGCAATCCTCTCTATCCCCGTCAATGAGAAAACCGTAGTATCTCTCGGGCGGATGAGATTGCCTACTACTCCTGTAGAGTGGCGTGGGAATGTCCTGATCTTTCGAACCCTCTGGTTCTACTAAGCTTTCAGTAATAGCTTGTGGTTCTGGAATTTCTTCCAGTTCTATAGCGCTCCCATTTATTTCCTTTTCTAAGAACTGATGTTCCAGAAAATGGGCATTACGAGAAACAAGGACTTTTTGTTCCTCTGCGTAATAGAAAAGATACCCCCTGGAGTTCTTTGGGTATCCCAAAAACTTGCACAGTACTGAGCGTGCCTCTAGTTTGTCCGCATGCTGCTTTTTGACATAAGCTGGATATCCCCAAATCTTTAGGTATTGAAGATAGGGTTTCTTCCCACTCCATAACTCATATGGTGTGGTAGGCACAGTCTTAGTGGGAACTCGGTTCAAAAGGTATGCAGCAGATTCTAGCGCATATCCCGAAAACGATCGTGGTAACTCAGTGTTACTCATCATGGACCGTACCATATCCAATAGGGTTCGGTTCCGTCTCTCCGATACACCGTTATGTTGCGGAGTGTATGGAGGAGTAAGCTGATAGAGAATTCCATTCTCTTTTAAGTAACCCAAGAACTCGGCACTCAAGTATTCACCACCTCGATCAGATCTCAGTGCCTTGATACTCTTGCCTGTTTGTTTTTCTACTTCATTCTTATATTCCTGGAATTTTTCAAAAGCCTCGGATTTATGTTTCATTAAGAAGACATAACCGTACCTTGAAAAGTCATCCGTAAAAGTAATGAAGTAAGAATAACCGCTTCGTGCATGTGTAGACATTGGACCGCACACGTCGCTGTGTATGAGTCCCAAGAGCTCGCTCGCTCTTACTCCGTATCCAGTGAACGGAGTCTTTGTCATCTTTCCTTTGAGACAGGATTGACAAGTTGCATACGATTGATATTCGAACGGATCCAAATATCCTTATGTATGTAACTTAGTCAATCTTCTCTCATTGATGTGACCCAGTCTATAATGCCACAAGAAAGTTTTATTGATTTCTGGAGACTTTCTTTTGTGTGTATTCTGGACATTGAAAATCTGTGGTTGGTTTAATACGTATATACCGTTGTTTAATGTACCTGACCCAATGAAAACATGATTAAGGTGAATGTTCACTACATTACTTACAAATGCAAATTCATAACCTTCTTTAGATAATAAAGATACAGAAATGATATTACAGGTTGCATTTGGTACAAAATAACAACTACGCAAAACCAAAAAGTGTCCATCTGACAATCCCAGGTGATAGTCCCCCACGGCCTCAGCATCCATGCTAGCTCCGTTTGCAACTCTGAGGGTCATATCACCTTCCTTCAAAACTCTACGCTTTCTCAACGCCTGCAAAGAATTACAGATATGAGATCCTGATCCGGTATCCAATACTCAGGATGTAGAGTTTATTGATAGACAGTTTTCAATAACATACACACCTGAAGCTGAAGCCGCAACACGCTTCAGATCCTGGGTTTTGGCCTTCCAAGCCTTTCAATCCTGTTTCCAGTGTCCACTTTTGCGACAGTAGAAGCATTCTTCCTTCCCCACCAGCTTTCCCGCTACCTTTGTTGCCTTTCCCTTTCCCTTCGTATCCACTTTACTGACACCGCCCCTTGGTTTGGCGGGGGTTTTCTTCTTCTTTCCCTTGGCTTTCGCCCTGGAACTAGAAGAGGACGATCCTCCTACAAACAAAGTGGATGTCTCCCTACCTTTCTGTAGGGTGCCCTCAGCACTCCTCAACATGTTTAGAAGTTCGGAAAGTTCAACCTCCTTTCCTTGCATGTTGAAGTTAAGGATAAACTGGGCATAAGTGGAAGGAAGGGACTGGAGAATCAAATCAGTATAGAGTTCATTCTCCAACGTGGTCCCAAGGTCCGCGAGCTCCTCTATGTAGCCAATCATCTTAAGCACGTGTTCCGCTACCGATGATCCGACGGCCAACCTTGCCGAAAACAACTTCTTCGACACTTCGTATCTGGCGATACGAGACCGCTCTCCATACAGTTCTTTTGTATGAAGAAATATGGACTCTAGGTCCATATTCTCGTGCCTCCTCTGATGTTCGTTGTCCATCGAGGCAAGCATGAGGCATTTGGCCTTCACGCAATCTATTTCCCAGGTCTTATAGATTTCCCTATCTACGACACTGGTTTTGGGACCTGGGACAGGGGGAGCTTTGGTGGTAAGGAGATACCCCAACTTGTCGTAAGTGATTGCCATCTTGACATTCCTGAGCCAATCTTTATAGTTTGGCCCTGTCAGTATGTTTTTATCTAGTAATAACTTAAGTCCGGTCATCTTGAATGATCGCTGCAATTAGGAGAGAGAAAAGAAACACTTTAGCATGATGCTCTTGCAAGTTTAGAGTGGTTTTTAGTTTGTCTAAACAGGATGGCTCCCACTGTCTCTCGAATCCCTCCTCAAACCATAAAGGAAGAATTAGTCGGGATCAATCTCACCGTACAATACTTGCTCAACCGTTCAGCCAGGCCAGTGACGGTACTTCGAAGGAGGTTTTCCTACGTTTTCGCGAAGTTCCTTAATTAAGTAACCTCTTTTCCCTGTGGGCGTAGCCCCGCTAACACCTTTCTAGACACCTACTAGGTTTATAGCATTGATCATTAAGTGAGAGTTTTCCCGAGGAGTAGCATATACTCACAGTAGGATCGGGATCCAAATATCATCGCGTGATAAAACCGAAGGAATCCTACCAGAATCATCACACTCCAAATGGTATGCAACGCTAGCAAGTTTCAGTACTTATGAAACTCCCGATGTGGATTTTTGCCCTATGCTCTTATGACCTTGGCGTGAGGTCAAAATGTCATAAGTCACATGTCAAGTTCTTCCCATCATTATCCCGGTTAATTTGAACCCACCCGTACCTACCCTTGACGTAGGCCAAAATGGCAGTACGACTGTCTCAAACCAACGCATTCTATCTATGCAACAGATAAATATCCGGCAGCTACCAATCACTATGCCTTGGCGTAAGGTCAAAATACATAGCTTGAATACTACCGAATATTTAACTGAAATGATGGAGGGATACAAATGGTTTTGGCGAAACCGTGAACGTAGTGAACTTGATATAATCGATGGAACGAGATATCTTTTAAAAGGAGTGTTTCAAGCTCCGCGTTTAAAAGTTTAGTTTTGAAAAGAACCGAGTGGTTTTCAAAGTGTTCCAATCGACTTTTACTTGGTTTATTTTCTTGCATTAGTTCTTTTAATGCGTCCCATCATTTAATCCTACCATTGCAGAAAACAACCAAAATATGGTGTACGCTTATGCCATCCGCATTCGCCACGGGGCCCCGTCATCACCCGTTAGGTTACTTAACTAACGACAGAGCGGGGGCTGGACTAGCGCGGATGCAAAACATAAGCAACACCTAAATAATTATCATATATAAATATATAGCAATGATAGCCATTATAGATCACAGATGAATACATTAGATATACTAGGAATCCGCAATCCGTTCGAGCCTGCAACGAAAAACGGATTACACGGTCGCGGTGAATAGCCAATACCCTACCCAAGACCCCTACGGGTGCGGCAAACTACCAGCCAAGTACCCGAAGCGAAGCAACCTCCCTCAACTCCGTGAATAGGTCACTCGGCACTTCGAGATACCCGGTAGTTTGTGCACCCCCTCCATGGGTCTATCCTAGGAGCAAAAACAGTAAATAGAATTATACAATAACGGCTATAACCCCGACCCGGTTGTGCGGCCATACAAATAATATTACATCAATTTACATGTTACATGAATTGAAAGAAAAGAAAACTCTCGTCTCACAAAACCCCCGGCTATTCACCCGCGACAATCCAACGCATTCATATACACATACCATCAACAAACACTGATCACAGATATGTATAACCCCCACTAATCGACGTATAGCGATTAGCAGACGTTCAATACATATAAACATCACAGATATAACCCATTAGTCAAAGTGTAGTGAAGTTCGATCAAAAATACGGATTTATAGGCACCCCAAATACAAATTTCTTTTCTGGAAAATCTGGGCAGAAATAAACCATCTTAAAAATCACAAAACCTTAACAGAGGAATACTGCACCAAGCTCGGTTCAGAACGGAGTCAAAACGGCCGCGGTTCCGCGGCAATAGGCATGCTTTTGCCGCGGAACCGCCGCGCTTTGAACTGTTCACTGGACCGTTTTTGGTGTGCTTCTTGACAAAACCCTGAGCCGATTTTTGAAGTATGATTTTTTATTTTTTGAGCAGAAAAAAAAACAATAGAAACTTAGGGTTTTGATGTTTTAGTTTTGCGATTTTTCCGATCGAACTTCCATACACTTTACTAACTAGCTAGTTTATGTTTAGTTAGGCTCTGATACCACTGTAAGTCCACGTTGCCCACCCCGGTGCTTGCGGGGAGGCGGAAAACGGTATAAAAATCGGATTTTTATCGAACTAGGCAACATGGACTAGCTTAAGGAGGATCTTTGCTAAACAAAAACTAACTAAAAGCTAACTAGATTTAGCTATATGGAAGAAAGGTTATACCTTGGGCTTTATGTCCTTCTCTCCTTGCTCCTTGGAGTGGAAGAAAGAGATCACCTTGTCGCCTTCTCTAGTCGAAGAAGGATCCACCCGAGAGCCTCAACCTTTGGCTTCAACTTCAAGCTAGAAGTAACTAAGGTGCTAGAAGTGCTAATCCTAGAACCTTAGATGAGAGTAGAGATTACTTTGGAGAGGTTTAACTCAAGCTCAAGTGTTTCTCAATACATGAGAGGGGAGAGCTTGAGAGAGAGGAAGAGGAGGAGAGAGAATCAATATGATAGAATGAGAGAATAAAGAGCCATTCTCACATATATGTGTGAATTATTGTAAAAAGATAATTGTCATGGTTTAATCAAGACTTGACCATTATCATTTCATATTAAATGCAAATTGCAAGGAACAAAGAGCATCTTTTATATGGAATGATGATGGTCAAAGTGTCAACCTAGGTCAACAAGTCAAGATAGTCAAATGGTCAACAACCCTAACCATGCATAATTATATTTAACTAATATCAATTAATCTTAATACACACATAAGCATTAGGGTTAATAAAATGACAATGGTCATTAACCCTAATCAAAGTCCTCTCCCTCTGTCTCAATCAACTGTGCATACGCACCCGTATTCGTGATCCGAGGAACACGAATACAAAGAGATAAAACCAATCCCAAATCATATACTAGGATCTGGCTTAAACCAAAGCCCGCTGGTATAAGCTGTCCGGACAGCAAACGTGCACAAGTGCGCGGATGTGAACGAACCCTGTCGCAAAACCATGCGACCTCTACTCATTTTGCCTAAAAGCGAATAGCTCTCTGTGTGGGACTCTAAAGACTCGACACTACGCTGGCAGTGGGTTTAACCACAGACCGCAATCGGCACTAGCTGTACGTAACAGTCCCCAGGTAGATGCCGATAAGAAGACTGACGATGTGACCCCATCTGAACTCCTACTGAGCCAGTATATGACAGTCTCCGTACAGTCCGGTCTGTTTGTCTGATACAACGCATGGCGGGCCTAGGGGGCGGTAAACTTCAGTCCCCTAATAGCGGTACAAGTCGTGTCGGAGTGTAGCCCATAACACCCTGAGATAACACTGGAAACCTACCAGTATATCTCGCTTGCCCTGGCCAGGGACTACTTGTGTAATGGCTCTCCTGGACACAGCGCGATGTCAACCCCCAATACCGGGAGAGACGAATCCTGTCTAACCGTCACTGCCTCCAAGTGCTTCGGGACTGCACCCAACTACTACCTATTTGCACGACTCCTTTGAGCTATGGTAGGGTAGTAATCAAAGTACAGTGGGAACACACTCGAGGCGAAGTGATAGTGTCAAGTCAGCGGACTAAGCTGTACTCATGTCACCTGGGAACTGATAACTGACGATAGGTATAATACCAACCAACAGTTCCCGACGAGTCCTGTCCAGTGTACTCGTAACCTAACGAGCACCTGCATACTATCTCAAGTACGACGTACTGACGGCTGTGGGACAGACCGTCTCCCATGATGGGATAAGAAGCGCATACGCTAGTCTACTCCGGAGTATCGATGCCCTGTCTCAATAGTACTATGACTAGGGACCTGTATAAGGATGTGCTTATGGATTACCCAGCCCCCACGAGTGTGAGCGCCATCACAACGCTGGTAATCAAGCAAAGATCCTAAGGGCTCCACTAATGCGTATAGGTGATATAATAAAAGAAACACATGTACACATTAAAGCAGAGACAAACCAAGTAGCATACTACCATTTCGAGCAAGATTGTATATACAACTGTGAATATCCCAAGCATCCATCAAGTAATATACATACTAGTATGATACAGTAATGGCCTCTAGGGCATATACACTAACATATGGATCATTTCATTGACTTGATCATGTCCTTGAGTAGATGAATTTTAAGGACACTCTTCGGTGAGATGTGATGGATCCGAACAATAAGCACAAACAGTTCGTGGAGGCACAATAGGGGAAGCAGAAGGCGATGAGATTTTGGTCTCAATTGCTTCTAGCTTTTTCGTAAGAGCGGCCATCTCGGCCTTCATTGCAATCGACATATCTAAGTGATGTATGCCTGCCTTAGATTGACCAATAGAAGAAGATGATGATGTGGTCTTGGTGCTCTCCCACTGAATTGTTTGTTCACTAAGGTCCTCAAGAAACTGCCACGCTTCCTCACTAGATTTGGATAGAAAGTGACCGTGACAAATAGTTTCTAGCAACTGCTTCATTGCCGGGTTCAATCCCTCGTATAATGTTTGGCAAAGTTGGCAATTTTCGATCCCATGGTGAGGGCATTGAACGAGTAGGTTTTTGAATCTTTCAAAACACTTCCAAAATGGTTCGGAAGGAAGCTGTGAAAATTATATAATCTCATTACGGATTCTAGCAGTTTTGTGATGAGGATAGAACTTTTTAAGAAAGGCTTTCACAAACTCTTCCCAATTCTTAATTGAATGCGACGCGGTGATGTATAGCCACTTCTCAGCTAAGTCACATAAGGTGAAAGAAATGGCCCTTAGCCTTATAGCATCGTCGGATAATTGGGTTGTTTTCATCATAGCGCAAACGTTTTGGAATTTGTTGATAAAGATATATGCATCTTCGGATTCCAAACCATGAAACTTAGGCAGCATATTGATGATGTAGGGTTTGATTTCAAAATTGTCCCCATTTGCCAGTGGGAGTGAAAGACAAGTAGGTAGGGCGGTGCGGATGGGGTAGAAAAGATCCTGGAGCACGACTCGTGTGGGCGCTTAAACAGGCGGGTGATTCGGGTTATTCGTACCTAACGAAGGTGGAATCATTCCCGGTGGTAAGGTGTTGTTAGGATTGTATCCCGACATACCTTCGGAAGAAGAATATGCAGGTGAAAGTGAAGACGTGGAAAGGATTTCGACTTCGGAGTCGAAAGGTTCGTCGGTCGGTACCAACGAAACACGGACTAATCGGGCGCTAGTGTTCCTAGTCCAACCGGACATACACTAAAGGGGTTGTATAGTCAAAAAGGCGAAAGACAGAATGTGGAGGTAAGAAAACGTCAATGAGAAGAAGTGGTATAAGTGAAGTGCAAAGATTTCTTTAGCGACAAGTTGCAAGTTTTTAAAAAAAAATTTCATTTTTCTTTTTATGTAGAGCTTTTGCAAAAAGATTTTTTGAAAAGAGACTTTGACACAAATGCAATCAACCACAAATGCACAATCAGGCCTAGATCTAGGGTCACCTAGCTCAGCTAGACAGCTCCTAACTGTTCTAAAGGGCTAGAAATAGAACCTCAAACCGCCTCTTCACCGCCAATTGCGGCCAGGTAAGTGCCAGGTAAGTGGGAGGCTCCCCGCTACAAGTAGCGGTCCTAATTAAGTAACCACTTGTCTTGACACACTTGCCTAGACACCACAAAGTCAGGTTAGGATAAACGACTGATGCCTATAACTAGTCCTCTGTCCTATTGAGCTCGAAGTCCTTAGGGCTGAATCTAGTATTTTTTAATTAAGAATGGTCAATGCAAATGCTTTAAGTGATTTCTGGGGTCCTGGGAAGGGTGATGAAATCCCCACCCAATCTGAATTGGTCAAAACCCTTTAAAGTCCGATTAAAATATGCAAAACAGTAAATCACTTGCAATCAATTTTCTTTTAAGCGCGGCACAAAGAATCCTGCATAAAATCAATTATTGGAAGGGGAAGATTTTTAAGCGCAAAAAATCCTGCAGAAAATTTGGCAAAAAGATATATGGGGATTTGCAGAGGGGAGAAAGAGGAAACAAACCGACAAAATTTCATGTGCTGACAACGCAAGAGAGCCGCGGAACCGCGGTTTGGACAGTGTTACGGCCGCGGAAGGGCGACGGCGCGGCGGCTTCAGAGCTCTAGAATTTTTCTACTGTTCTGTTGTTCCAAATCCCTATAGTTATGATCTACCTTTTTCTGTTTCGTACCCTGGATTTTCCAGAGCCGTCAATCCTGCAAAGATTCACAAAAGAAATCCTTCAAACAATAAAAGATGATAGAAATTTTTATTTTTTTGATTTTTTCAATTTTTATGGTTTTTATATTTTAGATTAACCCGAAATTACAAAAAGGAAATTTTACGCCATCCACGGCAACGACGCCATTTTATTTAGATGGATTTTATAGATCAAAAATATATTACCGCAATCAAGAACGGCGTCGCTTGGTAGTTAGCCGGTGAATACGGGTCGGTCCACAGGGATGTTGTAAATTTCCTAAATGTTCTTACGAGCTAATTCCAAACGGTGTTGGATCTTTTAATTAAATCTAAAACTAAGTTGAGTTATACTAGGATTAAGAAACTTGCTAGGATTAGGTTTAGGTAAAGTTTGGTAAATAAAGATTTACACCTCTTTCAATGCCTTAAATTAGATATCATATTAGGGGTTATGGTAATTATTAATAGAGGGGATTAGGATGATTGGGAAGATGTTTCTTCCTCTAGATCCTTGTCCGTCCTTTATTAATCCTTACCCTAACCTCCATGGAAAACTTACAGATCCGGTCTTTTATACTACGGTATCACCGTTACCTCGTGGGTAGAGTGCCGTAGGGAGCGGAATAAGAAAGTATTCATGGAGTCCTAATTGTTCATAAGAGATTGTTAAAGAAAGAGATGAGAGACCTTCATCTCTCAAACCCTTCCCAATTCCTAACCCTAACAAGCGAGGAAACTACTCGCTCATTGAGGGATCTACGAATGACATAATTTTTATTTTGTTTTGATTTAAGATATGAAAGATCTACTGCAAGTTAATAAAAATTCTAAAATAGATTAAACTAGGGCAAGAAAAGAAATTACCTAGGGCAGAAATTAAAACTAAAACTAGGGCAGAAATTAAACCTACTAAAAAATTTGATGCTCTCCAACTTCAAAAGAAATCTGAATTTTTGTTGATGAAAAGAGGCATGGAGGCATACAATGATTTGGGCTTCTATTTATAGGACATAAAAAAACCCTAGGTTTTACAATTGCCGCACGTCTGCATTTAAAAGAATACCCCTAGGTTGATTAGTCAGAGCCGCCACAAAATATGGTAAAAAAATCCACTTCTACAGGCTTAAGCGTGCCGCGGAACCGTGGCCCGAGGCCCTGTTTGGCCGCGGAAAAAAAGGAATTGTGCTTTGAGATTTCTGGTGTAGGCTCCTGGTGTCCTTTACTTCTTGTTTCTGCAGGTCTTTTCTCAAATTGGTTTCTCGTTCTCTTCCAGATCTTTCCAGTGAACATTGTAGTGGAATTTTACTGTTTCTTCGTGTCGCTGCCTTTATACTCGGTGAACTGTTGTTCATTGTTCCTCAAAATGTAGGCGCGATCACGATTTCACCATTTATCATTCGTAGTCTCACTTTGTATCATCTTTTTCAGCAACTTCACTGTTTTAGATCCAAGAACCTATAACCTGTAATATGTAGCAGACATGCGTCAAAAGCACCTGTTTATTTATAAAACGAATAAGAATGGGCAATATAATAATCCAATATTATGGTATGAACAGCACCTCATTTGTAAAATCCAGCCCTGAAACGGGTACAATCATATGATAAAAGTAAAGCATCCCCAAACGGGAGAAAATCACGCCCAAGGGCGGAAACAACCACAACGAGTTTATATAATGTAGATATACAATGCCGTAGCGAAGGAATTGTAGGGTTCATAGGCATGCTAATGAAGTCTCACAAGGCATCAACCATGCCAATTTCAAATTTTATGGGTGCCGAGAAACCCTAATACGGATCGTTAACTAGAATTTTAGGCGAAATATTAAGCTAGTTAACAACTTAACTAAAAGTGAGAAGCTACAACCTTTGTAGATCCGGTTCTCCACTTCCTTAGCTCCATGTAGACGTCCTCTCGCTTTCCTAGTCGGATCTCGGACTCTAGCATCGGCTTCATCGGAGAAATGAGCGGACAAGTCGTCGGCTACGGTGCCGAAGATGATCTACGTCGAGGTTACACAAGATCAAGCTCCAACTTCACCAAGTTGTGAAACTTGTGAAGAAAACACCCTATACTACTTGGCAAGAGGTAGAGGGTGAAGAAATAGGAGGTGGGTTCACTTTAGAATTGGATTTCTCTCAGTTTAGCTCAAGATGCCATTGCTGGTAGCAAGCTTTTTCTTTGAAGAAGAAGATGAAGAAGATGATAGAATATGATAAGTGTTTTATTTCAAATGAAAATAAAATCAATACTTATCATATGCTAACCATGGTAAAGTGTAGAGAATAGATCATGGTTAGTTAGAATGGTTAGGGTTAAGGATGAAGACAAAATGGTAACAAAGTCAAACCTTCATGAAGCTTCAACTAAATACAAAGAAAGCCACCATTTTTCTTCATAATCCTTTCCAAAATCAATAAATAAATAAATGAGTAATAAAAAGGAAACCCTAACCATTACACAACCATGGTTTAATCTTTACACAAAACACAAGTTAGCATGCAACATCAAACATGATACAATCAAGTGCACACAAAATATATCACATATACAATGTGCTTTTCAAATGAGAAAATCCTTTTAAAGTGAACCAATACTAGTTAATGCAATGTAATATATCAAATATATAATTATACATTAAATAATTAAATCAACACTTGATTCAATGATCCGGTCATGTCGCACATAACCGACTAGTATCCAATGAATCGACTTATCGAATCAATCTTTGATTCGATAACTAGGTTATATCGCATACAACCAATCGAAACATTCATCGCGAGAATGAAATACGGTATCACATACACGCATTATTCTCAGTCCCGCACATATCTCATATGCGCTCCTATTTCGTTTCGCTTGAGCCAGGAAACCTCTGTGTAGGACTCTAAAGACTCGTCAATACGCCGGTAGCAGATGATGTGTTGGAGATAGTGCCCTCAGAGTCAATTATTAGGTCACAGGTACGTGATTGTAATGATTGAGGGAGGACCTATCCCGGTAGGACAGTCTTACTCGAGATGATAGTATGCTATCTGGTTTACCTTTATCATCGTGTACTGCTTTAGGTGACCTGACACGTCGCTATTACACGTTGATAGAGCCCCTAGGATTCTTGCTTGACCACCAGCAGTATGAGGGCGATCATATAAGTGGGAGCTGGGGGTCTACAAGCATATCCTTAAAAGGTCCCTAGTCGTGGGAGTTTCGAGACTGGGCATCGATACTCCATTAGTAGACTAGTGTATACAGTCGAGACCCCGACGAGGGGTGGTGGCCGGTCTCACAAGCCACTGGTGTCAGTTGGATCACCTAAGATGTATACAGGTGCTCATTGGGTTATGAGTACACCGGACAGGACTCGCCGGGGAACATGCTAGTTGGTCATATACCAGACGTCAGATGGCAGTTCCCTGGGGACATGTGTGCAGGTTAGTTCATCGACCTGGGGATCGTCATTTGTCTCGTGTGAGTTCCCACTGTACTTTGATTACTACCCTACCACGGCTCAAAGGAGTCGTGCAAACAGGTTTTAGTTGGGTACAGTCCCGAGCCACATGGAGGCAGTGAGCGTATCTTCAGGGGTTCGTCTCTCCCGGTATTGGGGGTGAGGTCGTGCTGTGTCTAGGAGAGCCATTACACAAAGTCCTTGGCCAAGGCAAGGAGATTTACTGGTAGGTATTCCAGTAGTATCTCAGGGTGTTCTGGGCTACACTCCGACACGACTTGTACCGCTTTTGGGGGTCTGACTTTTACCAACCCCCTAGTCCCGCCATGCGATACTCATAGACGAACGGACCGGACTGCACGAATATTGTCACTGACAGGCTCAGTAGGGTGTCAGGATGAGTTCGCTCATCGACGTCCTTTTTAGTCAATACCTGGTAGCCCGTTACGTATTGGCTTATACCTCTGACGTGCTAGTGGTTAAATCCACAACCGAGGTGTTGACGAGTCTTTAGAGTCCCCCACATTCAGTTACTCAGCTTTCGGGCGAAAGGCTGTAGAGGCCGTATGGAGATATGGCAAGGTCCGATCAGATACGTGCGGTATTGCACGGATCAGGATCGGACAGTTTGTACTATAGGCCGTATGGTTATATGGCAGGGTTCGATCAGATACGTGCGGTATTGCACGGATCAGGATCGAACAGATTTTACTAGCCGGCTTTGGTATAAGCCGGATCTTAGTATAGTACAGTGTAGACTTTGTCTCATTGCATTTGTATTTCGGTCGAAATACAGATGCGGGTGTGTATGCACAGTATCGGGGTTTTCCTGTAATTTATTACGGGACCAGTTTTCTGGAGTTGCCAGTTTGCTTTTCGTTTCGGCCAATTTCCATTGTTCCGTTCATTGGCCGAAAATTGGTGGAGGAGGGTTTATTTGCATTGTTGCAAATAGGCTTTTTGTGGAGGGGGTCTTTGCTTTTATTGGCATCATGATGGTTTTCATGATGTGCACCATCATTGACTTCTCCTTCTCATGATGGCTTGACTTTTAGTGGGCATGATGGTTGATGATGTTGAGGGGTGAGGTTGGTTAAGTGTGGGTTTATTGTTGTGATCATATTCTTTCATAATTGGTTTTTGATGCCTTGCATTATGGTTCAAGCCTCTCACTCTCTCATAGTGATCCATCTCATTCTCTCCCTCACTCACTTGAGCATGGCCGGCCTCCCCCTTGCTTGGGGCTGTCCAAAACTTTGTTGTGGGGATTTTTGGTTCTTTCATGTTGGAAAATTCCCACTACACCATCTCCAAAAAGCTCATCTCATTATCCTCCACCAAATGGCACCTCCTTAACCCCAAAATGAGACATGGATCTCTACACCACTCATTCTACAGCGAATCTTGGACACGTCGAGTAGCCGGCTTCGTGCCCGAGTTGCCTCGACATTGAGGTGGGATCCCGTAAACAAAGTTGGCGATGTGGTGCACTTCCGGCGACGAGGAGGAGACGGGACATTCCGCAAGTGATCGGCACGATGACGAGAAGACCGGAGGACTTGGATCGTCGGTATATCTCTAACCCATCTTTTAGTTAGCTAGATCTAGTTTAATGGCCCGATCCGGGGTTTAGTGCGCGGTGGTGCCGGTTTGCTAAGTCCGCAAAAAATTAAGTTATTCACCGCTTCCGCATTCCGGCGTCGGATTGACGGCCGGGGCGCCGCCGTGCACTTACAGTGGTATCAGAGCCTCGCCATTAACTTAGTCTAGCTTTGTGTAATGTGTTTTGCATTTCCGATCGATCGAAATGTCCAAAAACCCGTATTTGCTCACATCAGTTTTCTGTTGGAAATTTTTAGTCTCGAAAAATTTTTCAGGTTGTGAAATATTGATGTACTAGAAAATCTAAGAACTCTGTAAAATTTCGATGAAGTGATTCCACAGTCAGAGCGCGGAAGCGCCGCACAAACCCCCATTCCGCCGCCCTTCCGCCGCGCACTGTAGACATCACTGCACCATTTTTTTTCAGAGGCCTTCTGGGATTAAAATATGGGTTTTGGAATATTAAAATTGGGCCCAGGTTTTCTGTGAGTGCTACAGTTTTGATTGGGGGCCCACTTGTTAATTTTTGGTCAATCGGAAAATTTTAAACACATTTTTCACAGTATTTACATTATATCTGCGACCGTGAATGTCACTTGATCGGTAAATCCAGTCTAACTGCTATAGCCCGGTTAGACGGATTTGCGAACGTGACTTTCACGTTGATGTTCTGTTTTTGCTGTGATATTGCGGATCGGTCGTGCGGGTAGCCTGGATGCAATGCTAGTACAGTTGTGGTTGTATTATGTACATTTGATATTGCGGGGCGAGCGTCCGACATGTGGACTGCCGTCACTGCCTGTTTGTATTATTATTTTGGGGCACGACCTGGTTGCGGTCGATGTACCCGTTGTATGTATATTTTACTTTCTGTACTAGGATTACCCCGCGGAGGGGTGCACGGATAGCCGGGTTCTGGAGGGCAACAAGCCCGCATCTCATGGCATTGAGACGGAGGGGGCTTCACTCTGGGATTGGCGGGCTATTCGCCGCACTCGTAGGGGGTACAGGTTGACCCAGGAGGGGTGCCCAAGTTGCCGGATTCCGTGAAGTGCTGGGTGGTCCATTCACGGCGCTGAAGGGGGCTGCCTCGCTTCAGGTTTTGGCGGGTAACTTGCCGCGCCCGTAGGGGTCTAGGTTTTCATTGCACAGGCTATCCACACGACCAGGGGAACGTCGGGTTTCAGTAGTGGCTCTGTGAAACCCGGGGATCCCAGATATCTGTATTGTTCTGTGATGCTGTTCATTCTCTGTGATGTTGTATTTTATTCACGCCTTGAGCGAATATAATATATTGGTATATATATTAGTAGATGTTGTATATGTTTTGCATCCGCGCTAGTCCAGTCCCCGCTCTGTCGTTAGTTAGCTAACCTAACGGGTAATGACGGGACCCAGTGGCGAATGCGGATGGCATATACGTACGTCAGTATATTTTCGTTCTTTGTGGTGTGATCAATTGATGGGACTGCATTGATTCGGATCAATGCAAGTTAAAACAAACCTAATCTGATGTTGTTGGAACATTTTTCAAAAAGCTGTTATTGCAAGGATGTTCTCTTTTGTTTTGCATCGTGATATTCAGTTGGAATATCCTGCTCCTCAGTCGACGAGGCAAGGGCCGAGATCCCTTCACCGGGAGTGACCCCTTGGACAAAAGGTTTGCGTCAGGGCATTAACTTCACTATAGCCGATTACTTTTGCTTTGCATCGAGGTATTCATTTGGAATATCCTGCACCCCATTCTACGGGGAAAGAGCCGAGATCCCTTCACCGGGAGTGACCTCTTTAGCGAAGGTTTTCGTCACTATATTTTTATAAAAGCTATCCGTTCCTTCAACGATATCAAGTTCATTACGTTAAAGGTTTTCGCCAGAAACCATTCGTAGCCCTCCGTCGTTTCATATGGATAGTCAATAGTATTCAAGCTGTGTATGTTGGCCAAAGTCAAGGCACAGTGTTTGGTAGCTGTTGGTTATTCATATGCAGCATAGATAGATGCGTTGGTTTGGAACAGTCGTACTGCCATGTTGGCCAAAGTCAAGGGTATGTACGGGTGGATTCAAATTAACCTGGAGAATGACGGGTAGAACTTGACATGTGACTTATGATATGTTGGCCAAAGTCAAGGTCATAAGAGCATGGGGCAGAAATCACATCGGGAGTTTCAAAAGAACTGAAACTTGCCAGATATGCGCATACCTTCTGGAGTGTGATAGCGTGAGCGGATTCCGTCACGTTATCATGCAATGATAGTTGGATCCCGATTCCCACTGATGAGTTGGTTTACTCCTCGGGTGACCCCGACTAATTCTTCTTTCAGGTTTGGAGGAGAATTTGAGGTACAGTGGGAGATTTCCAGATTAGATAAATTGGTAACCATTCTGATCTAGGTTAGAGTGCACGCTGAGTGTTTCTTTTCTCTCTCTCTTTGGCAGCGACCATTGACCCGACCCTAAGACTATGACTCAGTGACCAAGTTGACCGAACCTTCTTAACACCGGCTTTTGGATTGTCAGAGTTGCAAACCTCATTGCCACTCCTACTTTTACCCTTTTCTCCAGGACACCCCGTTTTACTACGAACGTCCACTTCCATTGGACAAAACCATCGTATGGTTATATACGAACTCGAAGGACTTCGAGGATGGTTTCTGGTTCTGGAGAAAACGGATAGGATTATTCAGTTGTCTTTTCTTTTCACCTTCTCTCAGGTTGCGAGTACTCCTTGGTTTAGGAGTAGTACACCTATTACGCAAATTGGATAGTCTTCTTCCAAACCATAGGCTGGTGTCGACCGGTAGGGAATGAAGAAAACCAGTTAGCCTAAACGGTGTACAGAAGGTATTAAGTTCAGACAAAGCAAGGGATTAGTAAGAGGGCAAAGTAAATTGCGACTGCTATTCACGACCAAACCAAGTATTTCTTCGCCAATCCTAAATCACCTGTGTATTTCTCCAGGACACTCCGTATCACTACGAAGATCCCATTTTATTGGATAATCCATCGTATGGTTATATACGAACTCGAAAGGAACTTGTTCCAGTTCGGGGATGGATCCTGGTTCAGGGGAAATAGGAATAAAGTACATTCAGGTGTCTTTTATCTTCACCTTCTCTCGCGATACGAGTGCTCCTAAGATTAGGACAGTACACCCTTTATGCTTTTTGGATAGTCTTCTTCCAAACCATAGGCTGGTGCCGAACGGTAGGGAAGGAAGAAAACCATTTGGCCTAAAAGGGTGTACAGAAGGTAATGACTAAAGACATATGAAGGGATTTGGAGAGGTGGCAAAGAATTATACGGTTATAGTTGTGAATCTGGATAATGGTAGAGGCATTACTAGGAATACCAGGATACCCCATCGAAACATTTCAATGTTTCAGTTCACTGTGTACTGTTAAAAGAAAACTGATTTCCCGATTAGATACTTACTCCAGGGTATGTATTTACCAGGTATGATTCTCACATATGTATAGTTTTACAGATGATGAGTGGGAGTAAGTTATTGGGAATTGGGTGATCATCCTCATTATATCGGGATTCGTTGTAATCGGTGATATTTGAGGAGATCACCTGGGCTGTTTGCCGGTCGGCAAATATTTGGTTTTGAATATCCGCTGTTGTGCACCAATTTCAAATTGATATATCTGTACGTCTATTTTCATAGAGTGAGATATACCTTTTGATATTATGTCGATGACATTTACCTATATCAGTGGATGGTTAGGTAAGGAGCATTAAACAGCGGTGTAATTCTTCTTAACCATAAGTACAGTTTTCAACCTACGACACACAGTGAAAGAGTTGTAAGACTCAGCGGACTTATACAAAGTATTGTATGTTTTCCAGTGTCCATTTGGACAGAGGGGTTGGTCCTCATACTATATTCTGTTTACTTTTAACTTCTCTAGTTCTTAGACATGTGTTTCGTAGAAACACAGGGTCTAAGTTTTGAGGAGTTATAGGTATTTGAATAGAGTAGAGAACCAGGTGTAGCAAGTATCGGGATTCTTCAAGGTGATCGAAGATGTAGATACTTGTGTATGGTATTCAGTTGATAGTAATGATAAAGAGAAATTGCTTCTCTTTCAGGTTACTCATAATTGGAAGCATTCCTAAGTTGAGTAACGCTGATCGGCCTCTCTCCATTTAGTTGACATGCACTGGAGACAGCAGCATGATTTGAATCTGGTTCAATTAAATCAGTGCCTCTGGTTCTATATTGGATATAGTACAGTTCATATCTTAACATTGTTAAGGTACGGGGAGTTGTCCAGCTTGTGATTAAAACCAGACTCTGGATAACTCAAGGCACGTTTCTGTAATGGCTGTTTGTGGATTGACCCAGGCTATGACAAGGGTTGATTTTCTACCATCTGGAAGATCAATAGTGATATTGTTCTTAACTCGCCACATTTTAAAAGAAATGGTTATTTTTCAGAAAACAGTAGTGGGAGTATGGTAGAACTGGAAGTGATTCCAGAACCGCAAACGATTACTGAAGATTTGATAAGGAACCTAAAGATTCAATCTGATTTGACATTCCATTGGCCACCCCGCAGATAAGGTGGGTAACTTCAGGCACCCGAGAGGTACTCCGGTAGCCTCAAGGACGGTGACAGGGAAGTTCTTGTTTACCCACACTTGCCATTGCTGTTGTTCCAGGCCGCGAGACCCGGTGGGAGGATGAGTATAGCGTCGTTCTAAACTAGCTTTAGAAGTGTACGTCTATATGACTCTGCCAGAGGGTTGTCGCAGTCAGTGGGAGCAGCGGAAGCATTGGTGGACATCAGGCTTATGTCTGTTTATAGACTAAAGCAGATGTAGCGGAGATAGATCATCTATTTCTGACGTGACAGTCATGGGTTTGACTTCATCAGAATAAGGGATGGATCTGTTGAGAAGGTAGTAGGGTGTGATGTCATGGTATTTGGATGACATACACAAAGTAGGAAAAGAAACTCCTATACTACGATCGGTTATACTTTGGTCGTCACACAGTGGTTTCTCCACAAAGGAAGTGGATTTTATATCTGACATACTGGTTACTGGATCTATGGTTTTAGATCTAGATTTGGGTGGTTTCCCAATCAGGGTACTTGACAGCATTCTAAGAGTATTTAGGATGGACGACTCCTGGCACGGTAGTGTACCTGCAGGTAATGGAGTCACTCTCTCCAAAGGTGTCTTACAGACTAAAGGGGAGAGGGACGTGCATGATTGGCAGATCACTTGCTTAGGCAATTGAGTCAATCATGAGATGTCAAGTACCACACCAGATGTTGTTCTTGCACTAGATGCAATAAGTTGACATTAATCCAATCCTGGAGAAACAGTCGGAAGCAGTTTTAGAACATAAGTGGATGTTCTAGGGATATGATAACGACAGCCTCATTCAGGAGACGGTTATCATTCCAGGCTTCCAAGGTGACATGGACGACAAAGAGGTTGTCAGAGTTATAGTTTTCCCTCTGACGAGGGGCAGTATTTTGGACAGGTGATCCAAGGCAATACTGAGGGAGGCATGGCGCGCAGGATACTGATTAAGTTCAGTTGACGATACAGTCTAAGAAGTTTGGATTTGGAGTTTATTTATGAGCTATGTCCCATCAGACATCCAGACACATTCTAAGACAGGTATTGCTCATTTCGGGAGATGGGTTTCTCCGCGAACATGAGATATAGAGAGACATGGAAAGAAACAACAAAGCGGATCCACTCACTGAGGCTATTCCTCGAACGCAATAGTTCCGCAAACGAGCTTTGTGAGACTGACTAGTAGAGGAGTTGGATGTTCGGTATCACACGGGCTGTGAGTATGCGACATCGCAATAATTAGCCTTGAATGCAAGTGGGAGATTGTTGGAGATAGTGCCCTCAGAGTCAATTATTAGGTCACAGGTACGTGATTGTAATGATTGAGGGAGGACCTATCCCGGTAGGACAGTCTTACTCGAGATGATAGTATGCTATCTGGTTTACCTTTATCATCGTGTACTGCTTTAGGTGACCTGACACGTCGCTATTACACGTTGATAGAGCCCCTAGGATTCTTGCTTGACCACCAGCAGTATGAGGGCGATCATATAAGTGGGAGCTGGGGGTCTACAAGCATATCCTTAAAAGGTCCCTAGTCGTGGGAGTTTCGAGACTGGGCATCGATACTCCATTAGTAGACTAGTGTATACAGTCGAGACCCCGACGAGGGGCGGTGGCCGGTCTCACAAGCCACTGGTGTCAGTTGGATCACCTAAGATGTATACAGGTGCTCATTGGGTTATGAGTACACCGGACAGGACTCGCCGGGAACATGCTAGTTGGTCATATACCAGACGTCAGATGGCAGTTCCCTGGTGACATGTGTGCAGGTTAGTTCATCGACCTGGGGATCGTCATTTGTCTCGTGTGAGTTCCCACTGTACTTTGATTACTACCCTACCACGGCTCAAAGGAGTCGTGCAAACAGGTTTTAGTTGGGTACAGTCCCGAGCCACATGGAGGCAGTGAGCGTATCTTCAGGGGTTCGTCTCTCCCGGTATTGGGGGTGAGGTCGTGCTGTGTCTAGGAGAGCCATTACACAAAGTCCTTGGCCAAGGCAAGGAGATTTACTGGTAGGTATTCCAGTAGTATCTCAGGGTGTTCTGGGCTACACTCCGACACGACTTGTACCGCTTTTGGGGGTCTGACTTTTACCAACCCCCTAGGCCCGCCATGCGATACTCATAGACGAACGGACCGGACTGCACGAATATTGTCACTGACAGGCTCAGTAGGGTGTCAGGATGAGTTCGCTCATCGACGTCCTTTTTAGTCAATACCTGGTAGCCCGTTACGTATTGGCTTATACCTCTGACGTGCTAGTGGTTAAATCCACAACCGAGGTGTTGACGAGTCTTTAGAGTCCCCCACATTCAGTTACTCAGCTTTCGGGCGAAAGGCTGTAGAGGCCGTATGGAGATATGGTAAGGTCCGATCAGATACGTGCGGTATTGCACGGATCAGGATCGGACAGTTTGTACTATAGGCCGTATGGTTATATGGCAGGGTTCGATCAGATACGTGCGGTATTGCACAGATCAGGATCGAATAGATTTTACTAGCCGGCTTTGGTATAAGCCGGATCTTAGTATAGTACAGTGTAGACTTTGTCTCATTGCATTTGTATTTCGGTCGAAATACAGATGCGGGTGTGTATGCACAGTATCGGGGTTTTCCTGTAATTTATTACGGGACCAGTTTTCTGGAGTTGCCAGTTTGCTTTTCGTTTCGGCCAATTTCCATTGTTCCGTTCATTGGCCGAAAATTGGTGGAGGAGGGTTTATTTGCATTGTTGCAAATAGGCTTTTTGTGGAGGGGGTCTTTGCTTTTTTTGGCATCATGATGGTTTTCATGATGTGCACCATCATTGACTTCTCCTTCTCATGATGGCTTGACTTTTAGTGGGCATGATGGTTGATGATGTTGAGGGGTGAGGTTGGTTGAGTGTGGGTTTATTGTTGTGATCATATTCTTTCATAATTGGTTTTTGATACCTTGCATTATGGTTCAAGCCTCTCACTCTCTCATAGTGATCCATCTCATTCTCTCCCTCACTCACTTGAGCATGGCCGGCCTCCCCCTTGCTTGGGGCTGTCCAAAACTTTGTTGTGGGGATTTTTGGTTCTTTCATGTTGGAAAATTCCCACTACACCATCTCCAAAAAGCTCATCTCATTATCCTCCACCAAATGGCACCTCCTTAACCCCAAAATGAGACATGGATCTCTACACCACTCATTCTACAGCGAATCTTGGACACGTCGAGTAGCCGGCTTCGTGCCCGAGTTGCCTCGGCATTGAGGTGGGAGCCCGTAAACAAAGTTGGCGATGTGGTGCACTTCCGGCGACGAGGAGGAGACGGGACATTCCGCAAGTGATCGGCACGATGACGAGAAGACCGGAGGACTTGGATCGTCGGTATATCTCTAACCCATCTTTTAGTTAGCTAGATCTAGTTTAATGGCCCGATCCGGGGTTTAGTGCGCGGTGGTGCCGGTTTGCTAAGTCCGCAAAAAATTAAGTTATTCACCGCTTCCGCATTCCGGCGTCGGATTGACGGCCGGGGCGCCGCCGTGCACTTACATGATGATCATATCAAGCACCCACAAGCCGCAAGCGGTCTGCTAAACGTAACGGCCACCCAGGTACTGAGCGATCAGAAGATCGACGAGCTAGCCCGCTCACACTCCTGTGAATCCAACCAGTAACACTTACCGTACAGTCCGGTCTGTTCGTCTGATATGTCGCATATCAAGTCTAGGGGTGGTAAACGTCAGACCCCAGTAACCGATAAGTCGTGCCGATGTGAGGCTCATAACGGGTCGAGATATTGCTGGTAACACTTACCAGCAAATCTCTGATCAGCCCTGGCCAGGGACTTCCCTGTTACGGCCAATCGAGCACAGCGCAACATCAACCCCCAATACCGGGAGAGACGAAACCCCTCCTATCGCTCATTGCCTCCATGTGACTCGGGACTGTACCCAAAGACCACCGTTTTGCATGCCCTCATGGACGTGGTAAGGTGGAGATCAAAGCACAGTGGGAATCACACAAGACTCTATGACGATCTCGGGTCTACAGACTAACCTGTACGAGTGTCACCTGAGAACTGCCATCTGACGTGAGGTATAATACCATCTGGGAGTTCTCGGCGAGTCCGTCCAGTGTACCCAGTCTCCACTGAGCACCGGTATACCATCTCTGATGTCAAACACCAATGGATATGGGATCATCCATCGCCCATCTCATGGGTCGAGAAGCGTATACGCTAGTCTACACTGGTATATCGATGTCCCGTCTCGATACACCCACGACTAGGGACCTTGAAGGATGTACTTATGGACAACCATGTCCCCACTAGTATGATCTGCATCATAGTCCAGGCAGTCAAGTACACATCCTAAGGGCTTTACCAACATGTAACTAAAAGACAGTTTAAAGAGACTAGTGTACATGTTAAGATAAAGAGCAACCAGATAGCATACTATCATATCGAGCAAGAAAGTCATCTCTATATATGTCCAAGCATCCAATATAATATACATCATCTGTACAATACTGGCCTCTAGGGCATACATACAACTAACAATCTCCCACTTGCACTAGGGCCAGCTGCTGTAGTATCGCATACCGAGCATCCCGAGGAGTCTTTCAAACTGTATCTGGGGAATGGCCTTTGTGAGTGGATCCGCCGTGTTGTTCTTCGTGTCAACTCTCCTGACCTCGATCTCCCGGCGATCAAATATCTCCCGGATCAGGTGATACCGTCTCAGAATATGCCTGGATCGCTGATGGGACCTGGGTTCCTTGACCAAAGCCACCGCTCCATTGTTATCGCAATACAAAGGTATTGGATGCTCAATGGATGGAACCACTCCAAGTTCAGTAATGAACTTCTTGATCCAGACAGCCTCTTTAGCAGCATCGTTGGCAGCGATGTATTCAACCTCCATCGTCGAGTCTGCCACGGTTTCCTGCTTGGAACTCTTCCAGCTAACCGCCCCTCCGTAAAGGGTAAAGACAAATCCCGACTGCGACTTAGAGTCGTCCTTATCACTTTGGAAGCTTGAATCGGTAAAGGACTCCACTTGGAGTTCTCCGTTACCATACACCAAGAGCATCTCTTTAGTCCTTCGTAAGTACTTGAGAATGCTCTTCACAGCTGTCCAGTGACTCTCTCCAGGATCAGCTTGATACCTGCTCACTACACTTAGTGAGTATGCAACATCGGGTCTGGTACATAGCATCGCGTACATGATAGAGCCTACAGCCGAAGCATAGGGTATCCCTTGCATGCGAGCTCTCTCTAAATCAGTCTTGGGAGACATCTCTTTAGAGAGAGTGACTCCAGAGATCGTGGGTAAATTCCCACGTTTGGATTCTTCCATACTAAACCTCTTTAGTATGGTGTCAATGTACCTGGATTGGGACAATCCCAAAATCCGTTTGGATCTATCTCTATAGATCCTAATTCCCAATATGCAGGAGGCATCACCAAGATCTTTCATTGAGAATCTTTGTGATAAGAAGAGCTTGACTGATTGCAGCATAGGAATATCATTTCCTATCAAGAGTATGGCGTCCACGTACAATACGAGGAAGACAACCTTACTCTCTGCCACATTCTTGTAGATACAAGGTTCATCTGGATTTTTGACGAAATCAAACTCTTTGATAACGACGTCAAAGCAGATGTCCTAACTCCGCGATGCTTGCTTTAATCCATAAATGGATTTAAGCAGCTTGCACACCTTCCCGCTGCTCCCACTGTCTACGAAGCCCTCTGGCTGAGTCATGTACACGCACTCTTCTAAATCACCATTTAGAAAGGCGGTCTTAACATCCATTTACCAGATTTCGTAGTCATGATATGCAGCGATGGCAAGCATGATCCGGATGGATTTAAGCATAGCCACTGGAGAAAAGGTTTCGTCATAGTCCACACCTGGTCTTTGACGAAAACCCTTTGCAACAAGTCTAGCTTTGAAAGTCTCCACTTTCCTATCTACACCAAGTTTCTTCTTGAAGATCCACTTGCTCCCAATGGGTTTTACCCCTTCAGGAGCAACATCCAAAGTCCATACTTTGTTGGTGTACATGGATTCCATCTCGGACCGCATAGCATCCAGCCATTTCACTGAGTCCCTACTCGTGATGGCCTGCTCGAAGCTAGTTGGGTCATCATCCTCCATGACGCAATCCTCGCTCCCACCATCCATGAGAAAACCGTAGTATCTCTCAGGTTGGCGAGGAACCCTACTAGATCGGCAGAGAGGCTGAGGTTCATTGGGAGTAACTGAATCTTCTGGTTCCACTAAATCTTCAGTTACGGTTTGTGTATCTGGAACCTCTTCCAGCTCTACCACTTTGCCACTAATTTCTTTTTCAAGGAATTCCTTTTCTAAAAAGGTGGCATGTTGAGCAACAAACACTTTTTGTTCCTCACTGTGGTAGAAAAAATACCCATATGAATTCTTAGGATATCCCACAAACTTGCAAAGAACTGACCGTTGCCTCGAGTTTGTCTGGATTTTGCCTTTTGACATAGGCCGGACAACCCCATATCTTAACTCGTTTAAAATATGGTCTCTTCCCACTCCATATCTCATATGGTGTGGTAGGTACAGATTTAGATGGAACTTGATTTAATAGGTATGTTGCTGTTTCCAGTGCATATCCCCAGAAGGAAATAGGTAACTCAGCTGTGCTCATCATAGAGCGCACCATATCTAATAGGGTGCGGTTCCTCCGTTCTGATACACCATTGTGCTGTGGTGTATAAGGAGGAGTCAGCTGAGAGAGAATCCCATTCTCTTTTAGTAAGTCCAGGAATTCATTGCTCAAGTATTCACCTCCTCGATCAGATCGAAGGATTTTAATACTTTTTCCGGTTTGGTTCTCGACTTCTTGTTTATATTCTCTAAATTTCTCAAAAGCTTCTGATTTGTGTTTCATCAGGAACACATATCCGAATCTAGAGAGATCGTCAGTGAATGTAATGAAGTACGAAGAACCATCCCTGGCATATGTAGACATGGGACCACATACATCACTATGTATAAGTCCCAAGAGTTCGGTAACTCTTTCTCCGTGTCCCGTAAACGGAGTTTTGGTCATCTTGCCTTTGAGACATGACTGCCAAGTGTCATAAGATGAAAATTCGAACGGATTCAAATATCCATCCTTATGCAACTTAGCCAGTCGTGTCACATTGATGTGACCCAGTCTACAATGCCACAAGAAGGATTCGTTCAGTCCTGAACTCTTCCTCTTGTGTGTGTTTGTTATGCTCAGAACTGTTGATTGATTTAGAACATAAATGCCATTGCACAACGTGCCTGATCCAACCAACTTTTGGTTACGGAAAATGTTCATAACATTGTCCTGTAATACAAAATTATATCCCTCTTTACTCAACAAAGAAACTGATATAATGTTGCATATCAGGTTCGGCATGTAATAGCATTCGTTCAGAACCAATGTATTACCAGTTGGTAATACAAGGTGATATTCCCCGACAGTCTTAGCTGCAACAATTGCACCATTTCCAACTCTAATGTCTTTATCACCTTCTCCAAGTTCTCTACCTTTCCTTAGCCCATGTAACTGATTACATATATGGGATCCTGACCCGGTATCTAATACCCAGGACGTAGAGCAAATGGAGAAACAGTTCTCTGTAACGAACACACCCGAAGAAAATGCATCAGTATGTACTTTCTTCATTCGGGTGGCATGGGAATCCTGGTATTCCCCTATATCCTGTTCAGTCCTATAACTCTTATAGGAAAGAACGGAACCATCGTTCCCCAGCACAGTATAACATGCGGGTTCAGTCAATACATCCATATTATTATCTTTATTAGGGCATGACATGGTCGCTACCTGGAGAGAGAGAGAAGAAAACACTTTAGCGTATGCTCGTGCAAGATCAGATTGGTTATTATCTTATCTAATCAGGATGGCTCCCACTGGTTTTTATCAAATCTTCCTTCAAACCCAAAAAGGAAAGACTAGCCGGGATTAATTACACACTACAAGTTCGCCAATCTTTCAGCCAGGCCAGTGTCGGTACTTTGAGGGAGGTCCCCCGTGCTTTCGCACGAACCTAATTAATGTAAACCTCGTTTTCCCAGAGGCGTAACCTCGTTGACACTTTTCTAGACACCTACTTGATCGGCTAATTGCAATGTGCAAAACTCTCCCAGGAGTAACTCTTTCTCGCAGTGGGTATCGGGATCCAACTATCTCATAGAAGGTATGCAATCTCATTGCAAATTTCAACACTTGAAATTCCCGATAATGCTTTTGCCCCAAACGATCTAAGATCTTGACAAGGTCAACAAACCATAGACCGTAAGTCAAGTTCAACCCGTCATTTCTTGACTGAATTAAATCCACCCGCACGACCCTTGACAAGGTCAACAAGGCCGTACGACTATCCTAACTCAATCTGCATCATATGCATAAGCAGATAAATACTGGTTAGATACCGCACACTGCGCCTTGACAAGGTCAACAAACGCAGCACGAATACTAAACAGGACTTATCTGAAATGACGGAGGGCTACGATAGGTTTTTCTGAAAACCTATTGCGTAATGAACTTGATATCGTTGTAGAATCAAATGAAGTTTTGAAATGGAGTGATTTTGAGGCTTTTGTAGTTTTGCTAAAGGGATCACTCCCGGTGAAGGGATCGTCGGCCCTTTCCTCGTCGAATGAGGTGCGGGATATATCATATATATCACTGTGCAAAGCAGAAACTATAAAAGAGATCAAAAGTCAAACCGAGTGCGTAGCATCTGCTAGTTATTCCTAAAGGAGTCACTCCCGGTGAAGGGATCTCGGTCCTTTCCTCATCGAATAAGGTGCAGGGTATATCATATATACCGCTATGCAAAGCAAAACTGTAGCTACCCTTTTTATTTAAAATTTGATTCTACAACATCTTAGGTTTCTTTTCATTCATTAATCACATTAATGAAGTCCCATCATTTAAGTCACCTAAACATCACAGATAAATACGACGTACACTTATGCCATCCGCATTCGCCTCGATGTCCCTTCGTGCACCGTTAGGTTAGGTAACTAACGACAGAGCAGGGCAGGACTAGTGCGGGTGCAAAACATAAGTAACGTCTATATAATATATCATATATACTATATACTGTATCTATCACAAAACATCACACGATCACATCACAGATATCGCAGCAGAAGAAACATATGAAACATTGGATATACTAGGATGTCCGTGTTTTCAATACGAGCCAGTATAAAACACGGATTCCACGGTCGTGATGAATAGCCAATCCCACACCCCTAGACCCCTACGAGAGCGTCAAGCAACCCTACCAATTCTAGGGTTAGGAGACCCGGACTCGACTCCTCGAGATGGTCTCCCTCTGGACCCTAGAACCCGGTTACTTGTGCTCCCCTCCTTGGGTCTATCCTAATGCGGAAAAGTAAATAATATACAAAAGGTGACAGCTTCCGCAACCTGAAAGTGCCCCAAATAAAAGAATATTACATACAAGTTTTTACATGAATGAAAATGAAAAACACTCATCTCACATAAAAACCCCCGGCTATTCGAACACGACGATCCAATATAACATATCCAGCAACACATAACATCACATGTCATCAACGTAAGTAAATATGCGCATCCCAATTGTCGTTGACATATAGCAACGAAACCGGCGATAACACATATTACACTTACGGTCACAGAAAAGAAAGTGTAAAACTACAACAGTTGGAATCCGCAACCTCTTTAGACATCGCATGCCTAATCAAATGAAATACTTAGACATCACATGCCTAACAATTATAAACCCCGCATTTTAGTCCCATTATCGAAAACTCTTTTCAATATCAAGTGAGACTAAACCGCTAGATTTATAACATTCATTCAGCTATCTCATAACTGTTTGTGAATTCCAATTATTGTATCCCATTCCGGATAAATAGAAAATATTAAACTTTCCGATCGAACATTCGAACACCCAAGTTTTCCCGAAACCGCAACACATGAAATAAGTCCAAAGACATTCGCTTCATGCCTCAGTACCAACGGTCCAGCCGTAGAAGGGTCAAGCCAACGCCTCACATGTGGCATGCCGTACTGCCCCAAACCCTAAGGTTCAAAGGGCAGTTCAAGACGGTCACATAATCGAGTTAAGGTTTGTTGTCTTCTAGAGGGACCATCGCGTTACTTGCACTACTCAGAACATCCTTAAACCACAGAAAAATCCAACACTTGGAAATTTTCCGGCAGGGGAAAAGTTGGGTATTTATATCCGGTCGAACTTTTTAACATATTCTAAAGTTATCCGAAAAAACACATAGACGAAGTTTAATAATCCGATCGAATCAACGATTCCCATTGCAACCCCAAAACACTCAACTCTTGAGTCAAATTAAAAATTCCCAGAAAACTCAGCATCATAAAGTAGGAATTACTGTGCAAAAGTAGAATGATGATGTCATCATATCGCCGCGGAACCGCCGCAGAAGCCAGGCTTCTGCCGCGGTTCCGCCGCGCATTGAACTGATCTCTTGGAAAAATTTGCACCGTAATTCTTAGAATTCCCTGCTGAATTTTTTAAGCATTTTTAGTCTGGAAAAAACCCAGTTTTTAGAAAAAGTCCAGAGAGCGTGAAAAATATAGGGTTTCGGGTTCGATCGGGAACATCGTCTAAGCATCGCCTAAGGCTCTAGCTAGGCTCTGATACCACTGTAGGGTTCATAGGCACGCTAATGAAGTCTCACAAGGCATCAACCATGCCAATTTCAAATTTTATGGGTGCCGAGAAACCCTAATACGGATCGTTAACTAGAATTTTAGGCGAAATATTGAGCTAGTTAACAACTTAACTAAAAGTGAGAAGCTACAACCTTTGTAGATCCGGTTCTCCACTTCCTTAGCTCCACGTAGACGTCCTCTCGCTGTCCTAGTCGGATCTCGGACTCTAGCATCGGCTTCATCGGAGAAATGAGCGGACAAGTCGTCGGCTACGGTGCCGAAGATGATCTACGTCGAGGTTACACAAGATCAAGCTCCAACTTCACCAAGTTGTGAAACTTGTGAAGAAAACACCCTATACTACTTGGCAAGAGGTAGAGGGTGAAGAAATAGGAGGTGGGTTCACTTTAGAATTGGATTTCTCACACTTTAGCTCAAAATGCCATTGTTGGTAGCAAGCTTTTTCTTTGAAGAAGAAGATGAAGAAGATGATAGAATATGATAAGTGTTTTATTTCAAATGAAAATAAAATCAATACTTATCATATGCTAACCATGGTAAAGTGTAGAGAATAGATCATGGTTAGTTAGAATGGTTAGAGTTAAGGATGAAGACAAAATGGTAACAAAGTCAAACCTTCATGAAGCTTCAACTAAATACAAAGAATGCCACCATTTTTCTTCATAATCCTTTCCAAAATCAATAAATAAATAAATGAGTAATAAAAAGGAAACCCTAACCATTACACAACCATGGTTTAATCTTTACATAAAACACAAGTTAGCATGCAACATCAAACATGATACAATCAAGTGCACACAAAATATATCATATATACAATGTGCTTTTCAAGTGAGAAAATCCTTTTAAAGTGAACCAATACTAGTTAATGCAAAGTAATATATCAAATATATAATTATACATTAAATCATTAAATCAACACTTGATTCAATGATCCGGTCATGTCGCACATAACCGACTAGTATCCAATGAATCGACTTATCGAATCAATCTTTGATTCGATAACTAGGTTATATCGCATACAACCAATCGAAACATTCATCGCGAGAATGAAATACGGTATCACATACACGCATTATTCTCGGTCCCACACATATCTCATATGCGCTCCTATTTCGTTTCGCTTGAGCCAGGAAACCTCTGTGTAGGACTCTAAAGACTCGTCAATACGCCGGTAGCAGATGATGATCATATCAAGCACCCACAAGCCGCAAGCAGTCTGCTAAACGTAACGGCCACCCGGGTACTAAGCGATCAGAAGATCGACGAGCTAGCCCGCTCACACTCCTGTGAATCCAACCAGTAACACTTACCGTACAGTCCGGTCTGTTCGTCTGATATGTCGCATATCAAGTCTAGGGGTGGTAAACGTCAGACCCCAGTAACCGATAAGTCGTGCCGATGTGAGGCTCATAACGGGTCGAGAAATTACTGGTAACACTTACCAGCAAATCTCTGATCAGCCCTGGCCAGGGACTTCCCTGTTACGGCCAATCGAGCACAGCGCAACATCAACCCCTAATACCGGGAGAGACGAAACCCCTCCTATCGCTCATTGCCTCCATGTGACTCGGGACTGTACCCAAAGACCACCGTTCTGCACGTTCTCATGGACGTGGTAAGGTGGAGATCAAAGCACAGTGGGAATCACACAAGACTCTATGACGATCTCGGGTCTACAGACTAAGCTGTACAAGTGTCACCTGAGAACTGCCATCTGACGTGAGGTATAATACCATCTGGGAGTTCTCGGCGAGTCCGTTCAGTGTACCCAGTCTCCACTGAGCACCCGTATACCATCTCTGATGTCAAACACCAATGGATATGGGATCATCCATCGCCCATCTCATGGGTCGAGAAGCGTATACGCTAGTCTATACTGGTATATCGATGCCCCGTCTCGATACACCCACGACTAGGGACCTTGAAGGATGTACTTATGGACTACCATGTCCCCACTAGTATGATCTGCATCATAGTCCAAGCAGTCAAGTACACATCCTAAGGGATTTACCAACATGTAACTAAAAGAGAGTTTAAAGAGACTAGTGTACATGTTAAGATAAAGAGCAACCAGATAGCATACTATCATATCGAGCAAGAAAGTCATCTCAATATATGTCCAAGCATCCAATATAATATACATCATCTGTACAATACTGGCCTCTAGGGCATACATACAACTAACAGGAATAAGCAAAAAGGAAGTGAAATAACATCATGACATAATAAAACAGTCGATTGAACGAGCTTGACACCGAAAGTCACAATAATACAACACTGATCCTCAAAAACTCGTCTCTAAGTCAATATACATGAAAGTGGTGGATGGTGAGTACTAGATACAATAAGATACACAATGAGATCATACGGATAACCGCAAAACCACCAACCTATCCAAATGTTAGTTATGTATATGCCCTAGAGGCCATTGTAGTACATATGATGTATATTATAGTGGATGCTTGGATATATATAGAGAGGACTTTCTTACTCGATATGATAGTATGCTGTCTGGTTTCACTTTATCTAAACAAGTTAACGAATACTGTTTTATGATCACGTGTTGATAAAGCCCTAAGGATATATACATGACTACTAGGACTATGATGAGATCATACTAGTGGGGCCAGGGTAGTCAACGAGTATATCCTATAACTGTTCCTAGTCGAGGGTGTATCGAGAAAGGGCATCAATACTCCAGAGTAGACTAGCATACACGCATCTTGACCCATATGATGGGCGATGGATGATCCCATATCCATTGGTGTTGGACATCAAAGATGGTGTACGGGTGCTCAGTGGAGACTGGGTATACTGAACGGACTCGCCGAGAACTCCTGGATGGTATAATACCCATCGTCAGATGGCGGTTCTCCGGTGACACTGATACAGGTTAGTCTGTAGACCCGAGATCGTCATAGAGTCTTGTATGATTCCCACTGTGTTTTGATTTACACGTTACCACGTCCAAGAGAGCGTGCAAAACGGTGGCTTTTGGGTATAGTCCCGAATCACATGGAGGCAATGAGCGATAGGAGGGGTTTCGTCTCTCCCAGTATAGGGAGTTGATGTTGTGCTGTGTTCGATTAGCTATAACTGGAAGTCCCGGGCCAAGGCTGATATGGAGTGCTGCTGGTAAGAGTTATCAGTAGTTTCTCGACCTGTTATGAGCCTCACATCGACACGACTCATCGGTTACTGGGGTCTGACGTTTACCACCCCTAGAGTAGATATGCAACATATCAGACGAAGAGACCGGACTGTACGGTAGTGTTACCGATAGGATTCACAGGAGAATGTATAGGCTTACTTGTTGATCTTCTGATCGCTCAATACCTGGGTGGCTATTACGTTTAGCTAACCGCTTGCAGCTTGTCGGTGTTTGATATGATCATCACCTACTGCCGGCGTATTGACGATTCTTTAGAGTCCTACACAGAGGTTTCCTGGCTCAGGCAAAACGGAGTAGGAGCATATATGTGATATGTGCGGGACCGAGAATAATACGATATGAGATACCATATTCTATTCTCGTGATATATGATATAGCCGGGTCATCGGATCAAATGTTGATTCGATGAATCAGTACTTATTATATTAGTCGGTTATATGCGATATATCCGGATTATCGGATCAAGTGTTGATTCGATAATTTAATGTATAATTATATATGTGATATATTGCATTACATTAACTAATATAAGCTCGCTTTATTAATTCATTTTCTCACCGGTTAATACATTGATATATATGCGATATATGTTAATTGTATTATTTTCTTTTGTTACTAAAATATTATATATGTGAGTTATAATATTGTAACAAGTTATGATTACAAATGCAACATGTTTTGTGGAGATTAAACAAGTTAGGGTTTGATTTGGGTTAGCATTTGGGTTAGCTTTTTCAAGAAGCTTCAAGAAGCTTTCCTTGTTTTTAGCTAAGATTTTGTGTTAAGATATTTTGTGTAGATATTTCTTAACCCAACCCAAACCCTTTACCTTAGGTTTATTCTCTACATGAGTTAAGCCCTTCATTCTTAACTCAAGGTTGGATTTGTAACCACAACACAATTTCATTATTCATCACAAATACTTTTCATCTTCTTCTTCCTCTTGAAAAGCTTTCTAGCTTTTGGGTTAGTGATGAATAAGTGTGAGAATTTGAAAGAAAAAGAGAGCTAAATTCCTACTTCATCATCCTTATCTATTCTAGCCACTTAGATTAGGGTGTTCACTTCTCTAATAAGTTTTTTAGTGAAGTGTGGGCTTGAGTTAAAGATTCTTCAAGGTAGATCATCTTCTAAAAGGAAGACTTCAAGCAAGCATGGATCGTTCGGCTTGTGGAGCTTCTCTAGAGTCCGAAAGTTCATGGATCGCGGCGAAGAGACTACTACTTGGAGTTTATGAAGTGAAGGAATGGACTACAAAGGTTGTAATCCTTTTCTCTTAGATGTAAAGATGTTTACATGCTTTGTTAACCCTAATTATCTAGCAAAGATCCTCGCTTTAGGTTGTTCGGCACTTGAAAATTTTAAATTCAGCATGGTTGATGCCTTAAAGACCCTTGTGATAGTGCCTAGTAACCTTACAGTGGTATCAGAACCTGGCTGGAACATTAGGCGATGTGTAGACGAAGTTAAAAGTCCGATCGAACCCCGTAACGTCGTATTTGACCCCCTGTCTGGAAATTTTTTAAAAAGATGATTTTTCCACATTAAAAATACTCAAAAAATTAAGCAGGTAATTGTATGGATTACTGTGAAATACGAGTCACTGTAGCCTTTAAGTCGCCGTGGAACCGCGGCCATACCATACTTTTAGCGGCGGTTCCGCGTCAGTACTTGGGTGTCAGGGATAGTTATTTCTAGGGTTCATCCGTATGTATTACAACATGCTTCTGGTAATTTTTAATATTACTCAAGTGTTGAGTTTTCTAGAGATCTTAAAAATTCGTTGATTCGATCGGAAAGTTTAATTTTGTCTATTTATCTGAATTGTGATACAATATGTGGAATTCATATAGTTGGCCATGAATTGCGAAGTATGTGATATTTCGGATTTAAGATGTCTAAAGTGATTGTGGATTCCAAATGTTGTAGTTTTACACTTTCTTTTCTGCGACCGTAAGCGTAGTATGTGGTGTATCGCCTGCTTCGTTGCTATACATCAACGACAATCGGGATACGCATACTTGCTTACGTTGATGATATGAGATATTATATGTTGCTGTGATATGTTATATTGGATCGTCGTGTTCTGAATAGCCGGGGGTTTTATGTGAGATGAGAGTTTTCTTTTTCATTCATGTAAAATTCATTTGTATGTAATATTCTTTTATTGGGACACTTCCGGGTTGAGGATGATGTCACCGTTGTATATTATTTACTTTTCCGCATTAGGATAGACCCAAGTCGGAGAGCACAAGTACCCGGGTTCTAGGGTCCAGTGGGAGGCCATCTCGAGGAGTCGAGACCGGGTCTCCTAACCCTAGAATTGGCAGGGTTACTTGCCGCTCTCGTAGGGGTCTAGGGATGTGGGTTTGGCTATTCATCGCGACTGTGGAATCCATGTTTTATGCAGGCTCAAACAAAAACACGGACGTCCTAGTATATACAATATTTCATATGTTGACTTCTGCTGCAATGTTCTGTGATGAGATCATATTACTGCCTGTGACGAGTGCTTATACTATATGTATATGTTGATATATATAAATTACTGCTTTCGTTTCTTCTGTGAAGCTTGGGAAGCTTAAATGATGGGTTTTATTAATGAGATTAATAAAAGAAAAGAAACCTAAAAGATGTTGTAGAATCAAAACTTTATAAAAAGGGCAGCTACGGTTTTGCTTTGCATAGCGGTATATATGATATACCCTGCACCTTATTCGATGAGGAAAGAGCCGAGATCTCTTCACCGGGAGTGACCTCATTAGCAAAACAGGCAGATGCTACAAACTCACGGTTTAGTTTTTGATTGCTTCTATAGTTCTTGCTTTGCACCGCGGTATATATGATATACCCTGCACCTTATTCGATGAGGAAAGAGCCGAGATCCCTTTACCGGGAGTGTCCTCTTTAGCGAAACTAGAAAAGCCTCAAAAACACTCATTTTCAAAATCACTTGTTTCTACAACGATATCGAGATCATTACGCTGATGGTTTTCTGAAAAAACTGCGTAGCCCTCCGTCATTTCAGATAAAGACTATTTAGTATTCGTGCTGCGTTTGTTGACCTCTGTCAAGGCGTAGTGTGCGGTAGCTGATTAGTAATTATCTGTAAAGCATGTGATGTGATTGGATTAGGGTATTCGTACGACCTTATTGACCTCTGTTAAGGGTCGTGCGAGTGGGTTTGATTCAATCAAGAAATGACGGGTTGAACTTGACTAGTGCACTATGGTTTGTTGACCTCTGTCAAGGTCATAGCACACTAGGGGCAAAAGTATTATCAGGAATTTCAAGAGTTGAATTTTGCAATGAGATTGCATACTTTCTATGAGATAGATGGATCCTGATACCTACTGTTCAGTTGATAAAACTGCACATTTGTTATTACATTTTTCCTATCTTTTTCATATTAAAAAGGGACTTTATTATAATATATCATACATATGAGAGTTTATGTGTTAAAATACTATTTTCCATGTGTTGATATATTATAATTAGCTTTTGGTAGGAAAATGTATGCAAATAAATTCATTGACCAAATCCTAGTAGAACAAAGTCTACTAAATCTTATTTGAGTTGTTGTGCAGAATTTTTCCAAGTTGTACAGAATCTTTCAAGGCTAGAATCAAGGAAATCAAGTTGTTGAAGAAGATTTGCGTAATTAAGAAGCAAAACTTGGAGACCAAGTCTGGCAGCAACCACGAGAAGATTTCCAAATTCTGAAGGTTCCAAGGATCGCCACATGTCAAAAGGAGAAAGCCCCATAAATTTGATGAAGAAATCCCCACCCTTGGCCGCGGAACCGCGGCCAAACCTACCTGTTGGCCGCGGATCCGCGGCATTATAGGGGAGTTAGAGGATGAGATTTTCTGGGGCGAATCTATGATGAATTTTACCTAATTTGGAAGCAATATTTCTGGCTTTGGGACTATAAAAATGCACCGAGAGCCTCTTGGAACATTTATCAAGCCGACGCGATCACGAAGCCCCAGACGCTCACGCATCCAGGCCGATCATCAACTGTTCGACTACCTCCTTAGGAAAGATCGAGAAGCAACTAGTTTGTAATCATTTTCTACGGATTAAAGTGTGGTTTGTTCAAGTTGATTAATAAAGGTAGTTATTTTATTTAATTCTTTTTGCATTTTACATTATGTTTTTCCTCTCTTTCTTTTCATCTTCTTCTCCCAACATGCGCGAGTAATTCTCCGCTTGTTAGGGTTCGTAGGATTAGGGTAGGCTAATGGATGATGAAAATAACTAAACCCTTTTTAAGTCCTATAAATTTTAGGAACTTTATCAAAGGAATCATTAACATCCTAATCGGGCGCGCTAGCAATTCTTTGCTAGTTCCGACCGCGATTAGAGATTAGATTAATGATTGTTTTGGTAAAGGCTAGATATGAACGGAGTTCCGTGTCGAGATAAGAGTTAAGAGTGGGATTCCTTTTCCCTCCAGAAACCCTAATCTACACGCATCACCGTCGTTCTAGTTCTAAATCTATTAATGGATAAAAAGGGTAACTTTTAATTAATCGTCCATAACTACTAAATCCTAACGAACCCTACAAGCCCTCTTATTATATTATCTATCTCTCTAAAATAATCTAGATCTATATCTTACATTCTTGTTTAACGTAGATCTAGAAACCATTCTATAAAAATTCTTTATCCCTCCTCTCTTTTTCAACACATCTAAAGTAAAAGTAAAAGGTTCCACGTTTCCCAGAGGACGACCTGTACTCATCTCGGTCTAGCTACACGCGACACCGTTATTGATTGCGGTTAACTACAAACACACACTCTTTTTCGTATCAATCAAATGGCGCCGTTGCCGGGGAAACGTGCGTAATTTTTTTATTCTTACTATTTGTGTTTTATTCTAAGACGATTCATATCATTATTAAAACAAAACTGCAAATTGCATATTTAACGATTTGTGTGTAAATTTTGCGAGGGAATCTGGAGTCACGGACTTGAGGAAACAGGAGATCTAGGGTTTCACACTTCTCTGGTATCTTTCTTAACTCTTTCTCTCTCCTCTCAAATCCAATAAAATCTATTTTCTGCAGGATTCTTTGCAAAATAGCGCCGCTCAAAAATCTTTTTGCAAAGTTTTGTTTTTTTGTTTGTTTTTGCATATTTTAATATGGATTTTTAAGGGGGCAAGACCAAATTCAGATTAGGTGGGGATTTCATCACCCTTCCTATGCCCCACAAATCACAAACTGAGCATATAGATCAACCCTTCATTAATTTAAAAAATATCTAGACTAGACTCTAAGGGCTGGTGGTTTTTAATTAGGCCCACTACTGTGGTTCCTTCCCACTTACCTGGCACTTATCTGGCTACAAGGGTAGTACGGAGGCGGTAGAGGATTGATCCTGCGGCTTGTCCTTTGGAAGTCTAGGAGCGGTCTAGAGACTGGACCTACGTAACCTTAGTTCTAGGGTTGTTTGTGCATTTTTGTGTGATTTGTCTAAATCCGTCATTTTTCAAAACAAACCAATTATTTTCTTCCCTTTTTACCTTTTCCCCCTTCTTCTCTTCTTATAATGGGTGACCTAAACAGAAGAACACTTGCCGAGCTTTGCTGTCCACAACCAGATATCTCTTGTTTTCGAAATCCCTTCGGTATACCGTCCGGCTCTTCCATGTCCTTAAGAGATCATATAGAACAAGCAGGAAGAAACAGTTGGCCACCACAGTCTAGGTCTTATCAACCGTATCCTAATCCTACACCTGTTTCAATTGATACCCAGAGTGTGGAAGCTCCTAGACGAATGTCCATTGCTGAGCACATAGCTAGGTCTAGAGGCCAAAGTTTCAACCCGGACCAATATCAACCTTCACCACCACTGTCCAGAGAAGAGTTTGATATGCGGTTTGTGCCATATAAGATGTCTGTTGAAAATAGCCAACCAACCAACCCATATCAATATTCTTCTTATCATCCTACTCCTACCCAAGTTCTGCAACCATTCTATTCCTATCAATCGAATCCGACTTTTCCACCTACTCTAGACAGTTCTTCTAATCAGTCATTTGGGAGTTTTAATTATCCACAGGAATTTCAATCTTATACTGAAACCCCTTATCAACACAAGACTAGTCTGGAGCAGACATTAGAAAAATTTATGGAACTGTCGAACCAAATTATGAAGGATTTGGGTAGTAAGACAGAACTGTACACCCTCCCTAATCAAACCTCCCCATTCCAAACTGAAATCCACAACTCCAGTTTCATAGATTCATCAAGTACAATGTCTGATAAGTTGTGTGACTTTGTAGTGTTTGATTTACCAAACTGTGAAGGGTCCATTTCAAGTGAAACCATACCCAACCCTTGTGATCTCTACACCTCCACTCTTGAACCAAAACTGTTTGAAAACAATACTTTTGATGAGGAGTTTGAGAATTTTAACCTTCACTTGAATGAGGTGATTGACGTTGGGGATATTTTGATTGATGAACCCGAAATTTTGGATGATTTTGTCCCACCAATTCATCAAATCCTTTCACTTCCTTGTGGTCATCATCTTGAGCCTTTAATTCTTCCCGAACCCCAAATATGTCTTGAAGTTGATAATAATGGTATACACGAAGATTAGTCCGAAATACAGCCTCCATCTTCCACATCTGGTTCAGTAACACTCGACACACCAATTTGTTTACCCATTTCACCTTCTACTTTCTCCGGTTCTTCTTCTATTCCTATAGTTTCAGTGAGTTTTGATGAACCACAATCCGTTAATTCAAGTTCAATAATACCAGAAATTCAACTTGATTTGGATATTTTTGAACATGAGGTAGATAAGTTTTTCGAGTCCTCTACCTCAATGTTTTTTGATGAATCAAGTAGGATAAATTCTGGCACAAAACTCTTTGACAGCAAAATGCTCAATCACACCATTGATAAAAGTTTTGAAGAACTTTTTACCGACGAACTTGAATTTTTAAACAATACGGATTTTGTGATTGATCAATCTCCACATATAGAGGTTGAACCGCCACCATTCCTTCTTCCTAATCATTCACATTCATCCTCATTCTTTCTTTTCTCTAATTTCAAACCCTTTCCAGACCACCTCTTATCCCTTCTCCACTTTTTCTTGACTCGATACAACACAATCTTCCACCAACCTATACGATATGCTGATAAAATCTTTGAATGGTTGGTATTAACTTTTGGTCTTTGTAAAGTCTTACTTTGATCAAATGACTCACCCCCTCTTAAAATGCTTCGTATTGTCAAACTCATGTTTGAGAGGGGGTATATTTTTGGCTCTTGAACATAACTTTTGTCCTCAAATTTGTGAGCCAAAAATAAGTTTGGGGGAGGATTTTCATTTTCATATATTTTTGCCCCCATTAATAATGTCCTCCCAAGCTTACAGGTTTTTGTGATCCAGCAGATAGCAACAGTAAGGACACTGTTGAAAACAAGTTTGGGGGAGGTTTGTGCTTATTTACACATCAATTTGCATCATATTTTGCATAAGCACAAATTTCTTTTTGATAACAAAAGAGTAGAAAGTGAAAAAAATTACATCCAAAAGATAGGAATAGTTTAAGAAAACCAAGAAAAATAGAAGTTTTCTTAAACGAACTGGTAATAAGTAGTTATGAGCTATTGTCCCAAGGGTTAGTAAGATGAAGGAAGTCACTAATCTGAGGATAAAAATAAGTCTGAAAAATAGTTTCTATTCTGTAAGCCAAACATTTGAATGTTGATACCCTACTATTTGCACTTACACACGTCTTGAAACTCGGGATAGTAGATGATACCTTGAAATGCTCTTGTCTAAAAGCCAAAGTATGAAGAAAATAATAAACGAAGAAAATATAAAAATGGTGAAAAGAAAAATAAACACTGGTTTTGTTATCGCCAAGGCAGAAATAAAAAAAATATAGCGAGGGTGCCTCTTCACCTAGTGCCCTAAGGCCAACTGGTCTGGGAGTCACTGCTAAGCCTTAGGTGGTGCAAGACGAGCAAAATATTATCACCTAATCAACAAGCACATGAGTAATCGGTCGGTTAGTACCTCAAGAATTATTAACGGTCGCATGAAAATGTGTGAGCAAATCTAAATATTCATCAAATTAAAAAGTACTGAGGTAGATGGACAAGAGTATGATAGCTTGAATTGAATTCTCCGAGTGTAGGGATGTTCTTAACACACACGTGGGGTTATATGATCAATGTTTGGATGAAAGATAGGAATGAAGAATAAAGACGATGTTTTATTGAGGGATAATGTGATTTCTAACATTTTTTCATGACTATTAAGATAGGGCTCATAACAACTGAAAAGCTACTGTAGTTGGAAACTCTTATTTTCGAAGCCTTTCTTTTATGGTTCTTATCTTTATATGTAAATTTCACCATCTCTCTTTTGTTATAGGATTTTGTAGGTGTAATCCGCTGAATACCCTCAGGAGACAACATTCCTCCTACTAGGGACACCTAGAGGTTTAACGGCTTGTTGCACGTGCTCAGTGCAATCGTGTTTGCCTACGAAAGTGTGCTTAGTTTTATCCTTTCTTTTTTTCTTCTTCTCTTGAATAAACTAGTTTGCTCGGGACGATCAAAGATAATTTTGGGGGTATTTGTTCAGTTGATAAAATTGCACATTTGTTATTATATTTTTCCTACCATTTTCATATTAAAAAAGGACTTTATTATAATATATCATACATATGAGCGTTTATGTGTAAAAATACTATTTTCCATGTGTTGATATATTATAATTAGCTTTTGGTAGGGAAATGTATGCAAATAAATTCATTGACCAAATCCTAGTAGAACAAAGTCTACTAAATCTTATTTGAGTTGTTGTGCAGAATTTTTCCAAGTTGTGCAGAATCTTTGAAGACTAGAATCAAGAAAATCAAGTTGTTGAAGAAGACTTGCTTAATTAAGAAGCAAAACTTAGAGACCAAGTCTAGCAGCAACCACGAGAAGATTTCCAAATTCTGAAGGTTTCAAGGATCGCCACATGTCAAAAGGAGAAAGCCCCATAAATTTAATGAAGCAATCCCCACCCTTGGCCGCGGAACCGCGGCCAAACCCACCTGTTGGCCGCGGATCCGCGGCATTATAGGGGAGTTAGAGGATGAGATTTTCTGGGGTGAATCTATGATGAATTTTACCTAATTTGGAAGCAATATTTCTGGCTTTGGGACTATAAAAAGGCACCGAGAGCCTCTTGGAACATTTATCAAGCCGACGCGATCACGAAGCCCCAGACGCTCACGCATCCAGGCTGATCATCAACTGTTCGACTACCTCCTTAGGAAAGATCGAGAAGCAACTAGTTTGTAATCATTTTCTACGGATTAAAGTGTAGTTTGTTCAAGTTGATTAATAAAGGTAGTTATTTTATTTAATTCTTTTTGCATTTTACATTATGTTTTTCCTCTCTTTCTTTTCATCTTCTTCTCCCAACATGCGCGAGTAATTCTCCGCTTGTTAGGGTTCGTAGGGTTAGGGTAGGCTAATGGATGAAGAAAATAACTAAACCTTTTTTAAGTCCTATAAAGTTTAGGAACTTTATCAAAGGAATCATTATCATCCTAATCGGGCGCGCTAGCAATTCTTTGCTAGTTCCGACCACGATTAGAGATTAGATTAATGATTGTTTTGGTAAAGGCTAGATATGAACGGAGTTCCGTGTCGAGATAAGGGTTAAGAGTGGGATTCCTTTTCCCTCCAGAAACCCTAATCTACACGCATCACCGTCGTTCTAGTTCTAAATCCATTAATGGATAAAAAGGGTAACTTTTAATTAATCGTCCATAACTACTAAATCCTAACGAACCCTACAAGCCCTCTTATTATATTATCTACATCTCTAAAATAATCTAGATTTATATTTTACATTCTTGTTTAACGTAGATCTAGAAACCATTCTATAAAAATTCTTTATCCCTCCTCTCTTTCTCAACACATCTAAAGTAAAAGTAAAAGGTTCCACGTTTCCCAGAGGACGACCCGTACTCATCTCGGTCTAGCTACACGCGACACTGTTATTGATTGCGGTTAACTACAAACACACACTCTTTTTCGTATAAATCACCCACTGCGAGTAAGAGTTACTCCTGGGAGAATTTTACACTGGACAATTAGCCGATCAAGTAGGTGTCTAGAAAAGTGTTAAAGGGGTTATACCTCTGGGAAAACGAGGTTTATTTTAATTAGGTCCGTGCGAAAGCACGGGAAACCTCTCTCAAAGTACCAACACTGATCTGGCTGAAAGATTGGCGAACTTGTAGGGTGTAATTAATCCCGGCTAATCTTACTTTTTAGGGTTTGAAGGAAGATTTGATTAAAACAGTGGGAGCAATCCTGATTAGATAAGATAAAACCAATCTAATCTTGTAAGAGCGCACGCTAAAGTGTTTTCTTCTCTCTCTCTCCAGGTAGCGACCATGTCAGGCCTTAATCAAGATAATAATGTGGATGTATTGACCGAACTCGCTTGTTATACTGAGCAGGGGAATGTTGGTCCCGTTCTTTCTTATAATTGTTATAAGATTGAACAGGAAATAGGGGAATACCAGAATTCACACGCCGCCCAAACGAAGAATAAACATGTTGATGTATCTTTTTCAGGTGTGTTAGTTACTGAGAAATGTTTCTCAGTTCACTCTACATCCTGGGCATTAGATACCGGATCAGGATCCCACATATGCAATATATTGCATGGGCTAAAGAAAGGTAGAGAACTAGGAATGGGTGATCATTCCGTAAGAGTAGGAAATGGTGCAAATGTTGCAGCCAGAGCAGTTGGCGAATATCACCTTGTATTACCAAGTGGTAATACATTGATTCTGAACGAATGCTATTATATACCGAACATGACATGCAACATTATATCAGTTTCTTTATTAAGTAAAGAAGGATATAATTTTGTAATAAAGGATAATGTTATGAACATCTTCCTAAATCAAAAGTTGATTGGATCAGGTTCGTTAAATAATGTCATATACGTTCTAAATCAAAACACAGTTCTTAATATACATAACACACACAAGAGGAAAAGTTCCGAAATGAACGAATCCTTCTTGTGGCATTGTAGACTTGGTCATATCAATGCGACACGACTTGCTAAGTTACATAAAGATGGTTATTTAAATGCGTTCGAATTATCATCTTATGAAACTTGCCATTCATGTCTCAAAGGCAAAATGACCAAAACTCAGTTTAGTGGACATGAAGAAAGAGTTACGGAACTCTTAGGACTGATACATAGTGATGTATACGGTCCCATGTCTACACATGCCAGGAATGGTTCCTCATACTTCATTACATTCACTGACGATCTTTCAAGATACGGACATGTGTTCCTGTTGAAACACAAGTCTGAAGCTTTTGAGAAATTCAGATAATATAAACACGAAGTCGAGAACAAAATGGGTAAAAGTATTAAGATCCTTCGATCTGATCGAGGAGGAGGATACTTCAGTAATGAGTTCCTGGATTATCTAAAAGAGAATGGGATTCTCTCTCAGCTTACTCCTCCTTATATACCACAGCACAACAGTGTATCGGAGCGGAGGAATCACACCCTATTAGATATGGTGCACTCTATAATGAGCACTGCCGAGTTGCCTATTTCCTTTTGGGGGTATGCGCTTGAGACAGCCATATACCTATTTAATAGAGTTCCAACCAAATCGGTGCCTACCACTCCATATGAGATATGGAATGGGAAGAGACCATCTCTTAAAAGAGTTAAGATATGAGGTTGTCCGGCCTATGTTAAAAAGCAAAATCCGGATAAGCTCAAGACAAGATCAATTCTTTGCAAGTTTGTGGGATATCCAAGAAATTCGTATGGATATCTATTCTACCACGGTAAACAACAAAAGGTGTTTGTTGCTCAATATGCCACCTTTTTAGAAAAGGAATTTCTTGCAAAAAAAATTAGTGGCGAGGAGGTAGAACTGGAAGAAGTTCCAGCAGTACAAACTGCAACTGAAGATTTAATGGAACCAGAGGATTCAGTAGTTCCCGACGAACCCCACCTCTCCGCCAATCTAGTAGGGTTCCTCATCCACCTGAGAGATACTATGGTTTTCTCATTGATGGTTGGAGCGAGGATTGCATCGTGGAAGATGATGACCCAACTAGCTTCGAGCAGGCCATCACGAGTGGGGACTCTGTGAAATGGCTGGATGCAATGAGATCTGAGATATAATCCATGTACACCAACAAAGTATGGACTTTTGAAGTTGCTCCTGAAGGGGTAAAACCCATTGGGAGCAAATGGATCATTAAGAAGAAACTTGGTGTAGATGGAAAAGTTGAGACTTTCAAAGCTAGATTTGTTGCAAAGGGTTTTCGTCAACGACCAGGTGTGGATTATGACGAAACCTTTTCTCAAGTAGCTATGCTTAAGTCCATCCAGATCCTACTTGCTATTGCTGCATTCCATGACTATGAAATCTGGCAAATGGATGTTAAAACCGCCTTTCTAAATGGTGATTTAGAAGAGTGCGTGTACATGACTCAGCCAGAGGGCTTCATAGATAGTGGGAGCAGCGGAAAGGTATGCAAGCTGCTTAAATCCATCTATGGGTTAAAACAGGCATCACGGAGTTGGAACATTTGTTTTGATGTGGTAGTCAAAGAGGTTGACTTTATCAAAAACATAGATGAACCTTTTATATACAAGAAGGTGGCAAAGAGTAAGGTTGTCTTCCTCGTATTGTACGTGGATGACATACTCTTGATAGGAAATGATATTCCTATGCTGCACTCGGTCAAGCTCTTCTTATCACATAGATTCTCAATGAAAGGTCTAGGTGATGCCTCCTGCATTTTGGGAATTAAGATCTATAGAGATAGATCTAGACGGATACTGGGATTGTCCAAATCTAGGTACATTGACACCATACTAAAGAGGTTTAGTATGGGAGAATCCAAGTGTGGGAACTTACCCACGATCTCTGGACTCACTCTCTCCAAAGAGATGTCTCCCAAGACTGATTTGGAAAGAGCTCGCATGCAAGGGATACCCTATGCTTCGGCAGTAGGCTCTATCATGTAAGCGATGCTATGTACCAGACCCGATGTAACATACTCACTAAGTATAGTGAGTAGGTATCAAGCAGATCCTGGAGAGAATCACTGGACAGCTGTGAAGAACATTCTTAAGTACTTGAGAAGGACTAAAGAGATGTTCTTGGTGTATGGTAACGGAGAAATCCAGGTGGAGTCCTTTACCGATTCGAGCTTCCAGAGTGATAAGGACGACTCTAAGTCGCACTCGGGATTTGTCTTTACCCTAAATGGAGGGGCGGTTTGTTGGAAGAGTTCCAAACAGGTAACCGTGGCAGACTCGACGATGGAGGCTGAATACATCGCTGCCCACGATGCTGCCATAGAGGCTGTCTGGATAAAGAAGTTCATCACTGAACTTAGTATAGTTCCGTCCATTGAGTATCCAATACCTCTGTATTGTGATAACAATGGAGCTGTGGCTTTGGCCAAGGAACCCAGGTCCTATCAGAAGTCGAGACATATTCTGATGCGGTATCACCTGATCCGAGAGATAGTTGATCGCCGTGAGATCGAGGTCAGGAGAGTTGATATGAAAGACAACACTGCGGATCCACTCACAAAGGCCATTCCTCAGATACAATTTGAGAGACTCTTCGGGATGTTGGGTATGAGTTACTACAACAGCTGGCCTTAGTGCAAGTGGGAGATTGTTAGTTATGTATATGCCCTAGAGGCCATTGTTGTACATATGATGTATATTATAGTGGATGCTTGGATATATATAGAGTGGACTTTCTTTCTCGATATGATAGTATGCTGTCTGGTGTCACTTTATCTAAACATGTTAACGAATACTGTTTTGTGATCACGTGTTGATAAAGCCCTTAGGATATGTACTCGACTATTAGGACTATGATAAGATCATACTAGTGGGGCTAGGCTAGTCAACGATTACATCCTATAACTGTTCCTAGTCGAGGGTGTATCGAGACAGGGCATCGATACTCCAGAGTAGACTAGCGTACACGCATCTTGACCCATATGATGGGCGATGGATGATCCCATATCCATTGGTGTTGGACATCAGAGATGGTGTACGGGTGTTCAGTGGAGACTGGGTACACTGAACGGACTTGCCGAGAACTCCTGGATGGTGTTATACCTATCGTCAGATAGCAGTTCTCTAGTGACACTGGTACAGGTTAGTCTGTAGACCCGAGGTCGTCATAGAGTCTTGTGTGATTCCCACTGTGCTTTGATTTCCACGTTACCACGTCCAAGAGGGCGTGCAAAACGGTGACTTTTGGGTACAGTCCCGAATCACATGGAGGCAATGAGCGATAGGAGGGGTTTCGTCTCTCCCGGTACAGGGAGTTGTTGTTGTACTGTGTTTGATTGGCTATAACTGGAAGTCCCTAGCCAGGGCTGATATGGAGTGCTGCTGGTAAGAGTTATCAGTAGTTTCTCGACTTGTTATGAGCATCACATCGACACGACTTATCGGTTACTGGGGTCTGACGTTTACCACCCCTAAACTAGATATGCAACATATCAGACGAAAAGACCGGATTGTACGGTAGTGTTACAGATTGGATTCATAGGAGAATGTACAGGCTTGGTTGTTGATCTTCTGATCGCTTAATACCAGGGTGGCTGTTACGTTTAGCTAACCGCTTGCTGCTTGTGGGTGTTTGATATGATCATCACTTACTGCCGGCGTATTGACGATTCTTTAGAGTCCTACACAGAGGTTTCCTGGCTCAGGCAAAATGGAGTAGAAGCACATATGTGATATGTGCGGGACCGAGAGTAATACGATATGAGATACCATATTCTATTCTCGCGATATATGATATAGCCGGGTCATCGGATCAAATGTTGATTCGATGAATCGGTACTTGTTATATTAGTCGGTTATATACGATATAGCCGGATTATCGGATCAAGTGTTGATTCGATAATTTAATGTATAATTATATATGTGATATATTGCATTACATTAACTAATATAAGCTCGCTTTATTAATTCATTTTCTCACCGGTTAATACATTGATATATATGCGATATATGTTAATTGTATTATTTTCTTTTGTTACTAAAATATTATATATGTGATATATAATATTGTAACAAGTTATGATTACAAATGCAACATGTTTTGTGGAGATTAAACAAGTTAGGGTTTGATTTGGGTTAGCTTTTTCAAGAAGTTTCAAGAAGCTTTCTTTGTTTTTAGCTAAGATTTTTTGTTATGATAGATATTTCTTAATCCAACCCAAACCCTTTACCTTAGGTTTATTCTCTACATGAGTTAAGCCCTTCATTCTTAACTCAAGGTTGGATGTGTAACCACAACACAATTTCATTATTCATCACAAATACTTTTCTTCTTCTTCTTCTTCCTTTTGAAATGCTTTCTAGCTTTTGGGTTAGTGATGAATAAGTGTGAGAAATTGAAAGAAAAAGAGAGCTAAATTCCTACTTCATCATCCTTATCTATTCTAGCCACTTAGATTAGGGTGTTCACTTCTCTAATAAGTTGTTTAGTGAAGTGTGAGCTTGAGTTAAAGATTCTTCAAAGTAGATCATCTTCGAAAAAGAAGACTTCAAGCAATCATGGATCGTTCGTCTTATAGAGCCTCCCTAGAGTCCAGAAGTTCATAGATCGTGGCGAAGGGACTACTACTCGGAGCTTATGAGATGAAGGAACAGATTACAAAGGTTGTAATCCCTTTCTCTTAGATGTAAAGATGTTTACATGCTTTGTTAACCCTAATTATCTAGCAAATATCCTCGCTTTAGGTTGTTCAGCACTTGAAAATTTTAAGTTCGGCCTGGTTGATGCCTTATAGACCCTTGTGATAGTGCCTAGTAACCTTATACCAAAATGAAGACCAACAGCAGCGGCATCCGTAGAAGAAGAAAATGAGAAGCCCCGCCGCAACTATACTGAGGGTCAAGCTTGCAAAACACTGTGGCACAATGGGGGTGAGTTGCTAACTCGTGAATAGTAAATAACATCATACAGAAAATCATAAGTATGCACGTGCGGTGATAATCTATCATATGCAATCTGATAGTATAAGTATGGCAATATGGATATGCAACAATCATGATCAAGGTATACCACCGGAGTGCTACAATTACATGAAACAATGCTTATCAAGTAACTACTGAGTATAGGATAAAACAACTCATCATCGTGGAAAAACCGGTGTCCATCAACGACACCCCAATCCCAATACCTCAGGCACCGTCACTCTGATCGGCCCTCAAATCTGTAATTCACATGGAACCTGAGTTGCCAAAATCGACACTCGAAATATCATGAAAACATATGCCGGTATATATATGAGGTTATCTACTTCGTGTGTCCATCAACGACACATCAAACCATAGGACTTGAGTGTCCAACATCGACACTCGAAATATCATGAAACCCGTGTCCAGCATCGACACATAAATCCTCGTATCTCAGGTGCCGCATACTCAGATCGGCATTCATATCGATCTCATTTCAGGCACCGCATACTCAGATCGGTCCTCATATCCATTTCATGTCATAACTCCAAAACGGTGTCCTTCGGACATCCGCCGTGTTCTGTACAATCACCGTTAGGTAGTACTCCCTCTGCCAGGCTCATCGTCTACACCACGAAAATCATCTCTTGCCTCGGAGAACCATACCGGGTCAACCATGTACCCGCATGTCACGACCCGAAATTAGCACGTGACGGCCCTTAAACTACGCAATGTCTACAGACGTAACGTAATTTAAGTAAGCCGAAAACCCAAAAATCTAAAACATCAAAAGTAGTAAGTGATAATAGCATTTTCAAAATTTCAAACCAAATTCTTTAAAGTCCAACTTTACATTCTTAAAAATTTTGGCAGCACCTCCTTTGTAAAAACTAACCCCAAAAATGGGTAAAACATAAATATAAGTAAAGCATCCCAAACGGGAGAAAATCCACGCCCAACGGCGGAAAACAACCACCACAGATATATGATGCTGTAGCGAAGAAATAGAAGACGATATAAGTAAAACTGCATAAAAGATATCCAAGTCCCCAAAATATACAATATCGTCCTCACATCAAGTCTCTAATTCATACACATGAAAGTGGTAGATGAAGAGTACAGGATACAACGAATATACAATAAGCGACATCGGATAACCGCAAAACCCACCTATAGAAAAACTGCACGCAGTCAACCGAAGCGGTATCCGCTGCAAAAGATGATACGAAAGATGAAAAGACTGTCGCGACTGCCCTGGAGGACTACCCGCAAAACACTGTGGCACAACGGGGGTGAGTTGCCAACTCGTGAATAGTAAATAACATATGCAGGTAATCGCAAGTATGCACGTACAACGTGAATCTAGTACATGCCAGCGGATAGCAATATATGGTCATATGTATACAACAGTCATGAAAGGTACTCTAGCAGGTACAACTAATACATGAAGCAATAATTTGACAATATGTATATGCAACAGTGATGAAAGGTACTCAATCAGGTACTACTAATACATGAAGCAATGCATATACAATAAATGAGGAGTATGGAATAAAACATGTCATTCTCACGGAATCCTGACCTCGTGACAGGACCAAAGTCCATCAAGACAATCTAAATCCCAAATTTCCTCAAATCAGCCCCTAAATTGGTTCTCATATCCTGTAAGTCTCATATATCCTGAATTTACAATATCAAGTAAAACTCATATATCCTGAATGTACAATATCAAGTAAATCTCATATATCCTTAATGTACAATATCAAGTAAATCTCATATATCCAATATCCAGTATCGAGTAAGTTTCATATAAAGTGAGTGTCCAATATTGACACCCAAAAACATCATGAAATAAGTGTCTAGCATCGACACATAAATAAATACTGGTCTATCAGGCGTTGTCACCATGACTGGCCCCCTGATAGGTACGTATCATACGCTATCCCGAAAACTCGAGTGCCTAGCTCTGACACTCGAAATTCGACGTATCCATACGTACATGACTCCAGTCAGTATCCCCACGATAACCGCGGAGTCTAAATACTATCACCGGTAGGTACTTGTCCACCTTCCAGGCTCATCGCCTATCATCTGCGAACATCTTGCCGAGGGGAACCATACCAGACTCCCCCATGTATCCACACACGGCCCACTCACTCCTCGCGTCGGGTAAATATCACAAATCTCAGAACCGAGAAATTTCATGGTGGACGCTGAAATATTATATCAAGAGAAACCGAGTTTTTCAAATAATGCGTAATTTCATGAAACAACCACGGTCTTCAAATCCAGAAAACATCAAGTAATGAATAAGTATAAATGCATAAATCAATACATATATATTAGCGCCCCATTCCACTAATATATATATATATATATATATATATATATATATATAACAGCATCCCATTCCACCGTTATATATACTTAGGAGTAAAAATATCAGAGAACATCATATGAAATTCATGAATGTAATATATGCAACATTAAAGAGAAATATGAGCATATAAAGGAAAAACCGCTATTTAACTGCAACAAGTTAATATATAAATCATGCGGTTCCTAATTTCTCCAAATCCATACAACATCAAATTAAGGTGAACATGTAGCTATAGCCAGGTATGCGCAACCATGTCGATATAGAAAGATATGTATATCTACCTATTAATAATGATGTAATACCCTCTAGGTATCTGTGTAAGTAGGTATGCAACCTGTACATGTAGCTATGTCTCATGTATGTATATACCTGTCACTAATGGTACAATACCATATAGGTACATAGGTAACTAGTATGTAGGCATGGCAAGGTACTACTATCATATGCGCCAACGCATAAGAATCAATGACCCCACGTCAATGACAAAACAGTACCACATAGGTATGTGTAGCCCTAACTAGGTAAGTGAGTATACATGTAAGTATGTATGCACGGTGTACATGTAAGTATGTGTCCATAGCAAGGCATATGTGTAAGCATGTAGGTATACAGGTATGCTATATGTCATATGCACAAAAGGAAATAGGGATCATGTCTCAATGTCCCTAAACAATACAATATCATATATGTATAGGTGTTGTGCGTGTCATGGCAATTATTGACGGTGTGTGTGTAGCATACAATTAGTGCTCGTGAAACATGAACCGCCAATAATGGTGTTGTGTCTCATTAATATTAAGTCCATACACAAAGAAATGAGATAAGCAACAAAGGTATACATGCACAATCAATATCCGTATACTTCTAACTAATAGTTATGTCATTTGATCTAGCCCAGACGCATAACGCCATATGGGCGATCCCCCTGTAGATGTTAAATCTACTCACCAACGTTCCTAGCTAAGTAAAGCCAACTACTCGCTTTCCCCTGTTCGCAGGGCCCGAAGTCCCCGCTTGTGATCCTGAAAGCATATAACAATATAACAAGTATATATTAGCAATCGACCAATAGCACGTATCAACTATGTTTGACTGACGCGCCAACTCTAAACATACTCTCAAGTGTTCGTCAAGTGGCTAACGCGTGTAGAGACACTACGAAACCAACTCAAGAGCAAAAGCTACATAAAGACACGAACGATATCGGCACGACCTTAGCTAGGAACGCAAAGCGACACAACTACCAAGCCTAGACCCTGATCGTACCGATTGCGCATTCAAAACACAATAATAAACGTGGAATCTAATATAAATAACGTCGCAACGTCAAGAGAAACTCACGACGAAACTTACATAAAACTAGTAAGCAACATATATCATTTTAACACAAAACTACAAGTTTTTACCAAAACTAGAATTTGCAAACATCACAATATAGCAAGATTAAACCATACAAACCCTTATTATAATTTTAATCTCACTTAATTAGGATTTAGTAAAACTCTAGTTTTCTAATTAGCTAATTTTACAATTAGGAAAATATCATTTAATAAACTAGCAAACTAGGTTAAGTTTTTCTAATCTTCAATTAACCTTTAACTCAAACACCAAGTTTAAACACTAACTTGAACTTCTTTAAAATTATAATGAATGAATTAAACAAGAGTTTAAATCTATATTAACCAATTAATTAGCTAACTTAATGATTTTAGCAAAACAAATAAGGATTAGGGTTTGAAATTATACCTCTCAAGAATAAAATCTAGCAACTAGTTTCATCAACTTTTGCTTCCAAAGATTAAGATTTTCTTGAAGATCCATACTAGTTTAGTGAAAGGAAATGATGAGTTAAGTTTTATTTATGAATTTGTGGATTTATTTTGGGATTTTTAATGAATTTGGAGAGCTTGAAGATGATGAAAAGAGCTAAGGAAAAGAAATGGACAGATTGGGGTGCTCGGCCAAAAGAGTGGGGGTGTTTTGTGTAAATATGAAGAAAATTCTAGCAAAAATCAATAAATACTTCATTAAATGCAATTGCCACCTTTTCTTTCTTTTCTTTTTCTTTAAATTTTCATTTTAAATTCACAAAATATCTAGATATTTGGATGGATGGATTAACAAAAAATATCTAGTGATTAGATTAACAATGATTCAAATTAGAAGTAATTAACCCAAAATGTAATTACCACTAATAAAGTGCACAAATAAAGTATTAAAATAATATTTAATTAGGGAAAAATTCTATGTGAACCAAAACTTTCCATTGATCCCCAAAGCCCGTGCACTAGTTTCATTCTAGCTAAACTAGGTGCTGTCAAGTCTATACAGAAGTTTGATCACAATCGGGTTAAAACGGAAAACACCGACTATTTTACCCTAAAACGGAAAAATTCGCAAAACAATTTCTAAAACGTTACACCACAGACGGTGCCTACCGCTTCTCGAATCGAGTTTCACATGCCAATCTCAGATTGGAGAAAACACATGGTGGGCGTCTCGAAATATCATATCAAGAGAAACCAGGTTTTTAAAACAATACATAATTTCCTTTGAAATTTAACCACGGTTCCCACATCCAGAATCTCATGAAAAACAGCATCTCAATACGTAAATTCATGAAGTATAATATATACAATATAAAATTGTAATACGAGTATATCAAGGGAATGCCGCTCCTTTAAATGAATCCAGTTTTGAAATATATCATGTGGTTCCCAATTTCTCCAAAATCCAATATAACATCATATAAGGTATACATGTAGCTATAACAAGTATGGGTGTATACATGTAAGTATGTATCTTATATGCGCAATAGAACAAACATCAATGTGTCGATATCTGTAACAATACAATACTGCATATGTGTATAGGTTGTGCGTATCATGGCAATTACTGACGGTGTGGGTGTAGCATACAATTTAGTGCTCGTGCAACATGAACTGTCAATAATAGTGCAGTGTCCACTAGGTACTAAGTTAGGGCACAACATGTAATGGTATGTAATGATGCTCATGCACAATCAACATGTATGCGTTTAAACATGCGGTTATAATATCATATCTAGCCCTGACGCTTAACGTCATACGGGCGATCTCCCCAAAGATGTTAAATCTATTTACCGATGATCACGAGCTAAGTGAATCTAACCACCTACTTTCTTTTCTTCACAGTGTTCGAAGTCCCCGCCTGCGATCATATTAACACACGAAACATAACAAGTGTAACTTAGAAATCGACCAATAACACGTACATAGTACGGTTAAATCTACGCACCGACTCCAACACCTTCTCAAGTTTTCGCTTAGTGGCTAACGAGTGTAGCGACAATCTAAATCAACCTTAAGTGAAGAAATCACACGAAACACAGAAACTGAGTCGGACACCGTGTCGGATATCGAAACGCGCGTAGTCGAAATACTAAAAACTAGCTAATCGATCCCAGATTTTACCCACTGTCAAAACATCAAAATCTAGCAGTACCAAACACCCCATAAACAACTGCAGATAGCTACCCTACAAATTACAACACCTCAAGCCCCAAAAAACCCGAAGTCGCTGGATCTGGTCCCTATCTCGCCGGCCAAAACTGCCCAGTTTGGGCTCGTGCTTCAAGTGAACACACAGGGTAACTAGCACAACACTTCTACAGTGCTAGTTTTTCCAGTTAAAATCCGTGGTCGTAGAAGATCACAGTGACTCAAAAATGACCCTAAAATTACGATATGTGCATGAAACTATAGCTTTAGTGTTTAGAACCTGAACTAATAAGCATACAAACTTTATATAGCCTAGTAAAAGGTCAAAGATCACCACCTCACCAAAACTTGGGAAAAATCCTAGCTTTCCAAGCTCCAAGTCATCACAAGCAAGATTAATGAAGGTTTTTGTGAGGTTGATGAAGGTTTAGGCTTTGGATTGTGATGCAAACATATAATTTAGATGAAGAACTTGATGTGTAGTGAAAGAGAGAGGAGCAATTGAGTTGGGACTAATAATAGAGAAAGTGGGTTGAGAATGAGATATTTGTGAAGGAATTGAGAGTATAAGTGTTGTGAGGTGAGGGTATGTGAGTATGAGTGCATAGGGTGAGTGTATGTGAGTGCTATACTCACTCTCCCTCCATAAATGCCATCGATGGCAGCCATCACCCTTAGTCCCCCTAGAATTCAACCCTTCTTCTCTTCTATTCTCTTTTATTCTCTTCTATTCTCTTCACTTTTCTTTAATTAAAAACAATAACTTTTGTTTGAATAATATAAATAGATAAAGGGTTAAATTTTGCATAACATGATAAAAAGAGAGGGTTAAGTGTTCCATGACTATATGAGCATGGTTAACACCCCTTAAACACCAATTCGACATGCACACGTGTGTGCACGTAAAAAAAAAATTAAGTAAAGTATTAATTAATCAAATAAAATGTGAAGAAAATATTTATTAGTTAAATTTCATTAAAAACCCATATTATCGCTTAATTAACACTATCCGCATTCTAAACTGTTACAATCTTCCCCCTTAAAGAAATTCGGTCCCCGAATTTAAAATTCTCACTATGCGTACCTTCAAAGAAATGAGGGAATTTCTTCCACATCTCGCTCTCGGCCTCCCAAGTGACCTCTTCACCATTCTTGCTATGCCAAAGAACCTTCACAGATGGAAAGACCTTTGACCGAAATTTCTTCACCTGCCGATTCAATAACACTACCGGCTGCTCGGTGAACGAAAGATCGTGCTCTAACTGAACGGTCTGGTGCTGAATCATGTGAGAAGGGTCATGAAGGTATTTGCAAAGTATCGACATATGGAATACGGGGTGAACATCCGGAAAATTAGGCGGAAGTGCGAAACGATAGGCAGTGGCACCAACTCGCTCAAGGATCTCAAAAGGACCAACAAATCTGGGACTAAGCTTCCCTTTCTTCTCAAATCTCATCACACCATTAATCGGAGAAATACATAGGAATACATGATCCCCCACTGCGAACTCGGGCGTGCGACGACGATGGTCGGCATAAGACTTCTGTCTGCACTGGGTTGCTCTCATCCTATCCTGAATCAACTGAATTTTCTTCATAGTCTCTTAAACTAGCTGGGGTCCCAAAATCCTGCTCTTGCTAAGTTCGCTCCAACAGATTGTCGATCGATACTTTCTAACATACAAAGCCTCAAAAGGTGCCATCTGAATCGTCTCCTGGTAACTGTTGTTGTAGGAGAACTCTATCAACGGCAAGTGACGATTCTAACTGCCACCAAAATCAAGCACGCACGCACGAAGCATATCCTCCAGAGTCTGTATAGTCTGCTCTGACTGACCATCGGTCTGCGGATGGAAAGCGGTGCTAAAGCTCAATCGGGTACCCAAAGCTTCCTGAAGCTTCTGCCAGAGACGGCTAGTGAACTGGGTGCCCCTGTCGGATACGATGCATGTGGGAATGCCATTCAAACGCACAATCTCATCAATTTACAACTGAGCATACTGAGCATAACCGAAACCGGTCAACAATCACCCAAATGGAGTTATAACCTCGATTGGACCTGGGTAGACCCACAACGAAATCCATGGAGATTTGTTCCCATTTCCACTCCAGAACGGGTAAAAGCTGAAACTCTCCCGCCGATCTCAGATGCTCAGCCATGACTTGCTGACAAGTCAGGCACCTCGAAACGAAGTCCGAAACATCCCTCTTCATCCCTTCCCACCTGTATATATCTCTCAAGTCACGATACATCATGGTGGAACCTGGATGAAAACTATAAGCTGACTGATGTGCCTGCTCTAGGATCTCGCTCCTCATCCTCTCGGTATCTGGTACACATAAACGAGTCCTAAAACGTAGCACACCCTGGTCATCAATAAGGAATACCGACTCTCTATCCTGCCGAACATCCTCAAAAATCTCAGACAAACGGGCATCGGCGGGCTGCGCCTCACGGATACGATCTAGTAGAAGTGGACGGGCGCGGACATAAGCAAGCTTTCCCTGAGTGGAAGTGAACTCAAACTGTACTCTGCTGTCACACAAGATCTTGCAATCAGCAGGAGACTATCTTTGAACTACGCTCAACTGGGACAAGCTACTTCCCGGCCTACGACTCAAAGTATCGGCTACCACATTCGCCTTTCCCGGGTGATAAAGGATCTCACAATCATAATCCTTCACGAGCTCCATCCATCGACGCTGACTTAGATTCAGATCCCGCTATTGGAAGATGTACTTCAAGCTCTTATGGTCCGTGAAAATCTGATACGACTCCCTGTACAAGTAGTGTCTCCAAATCTTAAGCACAAAGACCACTACGGCAATCTCAAGATCGTGAGTGCGATAATTCTGTTCATGCTTCTTCAATTGCTGAGAAGCGTAAGTGATAACTCTATCATGCTGCATCAATACACAACCGAGCCCTACTCGCGTAGCATCACAGTAAACGACAAAGTCGCCTGATCTAGAAGGCAATGATAAAACTGGTGCAGTCATCAACCGAGTCTTCAACTGCTGAAAACTCTGCTCGCATGCGTCAGTACAAAGAAAAGGAACCCCCATACTGGTCAGTCCGGTCAGCGGTGCAGTGATACTTGAGAAGTCCTGTACGAAACGGCGGTAGTAACCGGCTAAGCCCAAAAAGCTGCGGACCTCTATCACTGATACAGGTCTAGGCCAAAGCTGTACGGTCTCGATCTTCCTCAAGTCCACACGAATACCGTCTCCCATAACCACATGACCCAGGAAGTCAACCCTATCAAGCCAGAAGGCACATTTCAAGAATTTAGCAAATAGCTGGCGCTCTCAATGTCTGCAAAGCAATTCTCAAGTGCTGCTCATGCTCCTCTCGACTCTTGGAATAAACCAGAATGTCATCAATAAACACAATAATAACTGGTCGATGAATGACCTGAAAATCCGGTTCATTAAATCCATGAACGCTGCTGGGGCATTGGTAAGTCCGAACGACATCACCAAAAACTCATAATGCCCGTAGTGCTTACGAAAAACAGTCTTTGGAACGTCATCATTCCAAACCCGCAACTGATGATAACCCGACCTCAAATCAATCTTAGAAAAATGTCCCACACTTTGGAGCTGATCAAACAAATCCTCAATATGAGGTAAAGGATACTTATTTCTCACCGGTTCAATTAACGATAATCAATGCACAACCTTAAACTGCCGTCCTTCTTCTTGACGAACAGAATAGGAGCTCCCCAAGGCGAAATACTCGGATGCACAAGTCCCCTATCAAGCAACTCCTGCAACTGATCCTTAAGCTCATTAAGCTCCGCTGGGACCATCCGGTAAGGCGGTATAGAAATAGGCCCATTGTCGGGGATCAGATCAATGCAAAACTCAATCTCACGCTCTTGAGGCAATCCAGGCAACTCATCGGGAAATACGTCAGGAAACTCTCGCACGATAGGAAACCGGTCCAACGAATCTATTATGGCTCCAGTATCTCGAATGAAAGCCAAGAATCCCCGATATCCTCTCCTCAAAAGCCGACTAGCGTAAAGGGCTGAAACTAAACTGTCAGGGGCAGCACCACGGTCCTCTTGCACAATAAGAACTGACTCGCCGGGAAAACAAATCCTGACTGTCCTCTCACGGCAGTCCACAGATGTATAGCATGTAGCTAACTAGTCCATGCCCAGGAGAACGTCGAAGTCCAACATATCAAGAAGGATCAAGTCGACGGAAAACACCTTATCTCCAATACGAACGGCACACGACCGAAACACCTGTCGTTCAACAAAAGACCCGCCAACAGGAGTAGTCACGACAAGCGGCCGATCTACCAAACACGACTCTCGACCCAACCTCGGCACGAAGTGTGTAGAAATATACGAGTGCATAGATCCCGGATAAAACAAAATGTGTGCATCAAAAGAACATATAGAAAGAGTACCTGAAACCACTGCATTGGATGCCTGCATGTCCCGATGATTAAAGGCAAACACTCGAGCCTGCCCCCTACCGGCAACTGGCTGTCCTCCGCCTCTGCCACCCCATACTCTCTGAACAAACCCTCCGCTACCACGACCTCTCTAGGCATAAGTCTGACACGGAGCAACAACAGGCGCAAGAGGCAACGCCCTCTGAAGTGGAGAAGGTGTTAAGGTAACATGTGGTACGGCTGCCTCTCTCTGGCGTATCACGGTACAATCCCGAACGTGGTGATCTAGACTGCTACACCCAAAGCATCCATACAACGACTGCTGACCCTCCTGGGGATAAGAGCTGAATAACTGGCCTCATCCCAAGTCTCTGTTACTACCCGTGCCTGAACGAACTCTGTCGCGACGTCTAAACATCTATCTCCGGGATGATATACCAGTATGAACCCTCTTCGGTTCCGGAACGACCGACGTCTCGGAAAGACGCTCCTCAATTAATAGGGCTGGATCCACTGCTGCTACATATGTATCACAATGCTGGGCGCTGGTAGTGAGGAACAACTAGTTAAGCAAGTCTCGAACAAATCTCTTGATTCACATCTCCTCAGTATTTACCAGATACGGAGCATACATAGGTAGCTCAATAAATTGCACATCATACTCTGCCACCGTCATACCCGGAGTTTGGCGTAATGACTTGAAACTGCGCGCTCGAGCATCCCTGACGTTCTTCAGAAGAAAACGGGCAAGAAACACCATCACGAACTCAGCCCTGGTCATAGGAGAAAGACCTGAGGCTCTGCCCTTCTCTAAAGACTCGCACCACTTCTAGGAAAGACCTTCCAGACGAAAACTCGCGAACTCTACCCATCTCGCGTCGGAGCATCTCAGCGAACGACATATCCTGGCCATCCGATCGATAAACGACCGGGGATCCTCAGCTGCATCGGTGCCAGTGAAAACTGGATGCTTTAGCCTCATGAACTCAGATAATGATACGGTGATAATCTCCGTAGCTGCAGTTACGACTTTCGGAACAGTAGGCACCATTGCAGTCCCCGTAATAGGTGGGACAACCTCCTGTCTCTGCACTCGACTGGCCTCAACTAACGACCCCATCATCTGGCGCAAATCCTGCATACCGTCCTCTAGCCTAGTAATACGGTCTGTTGAAGGTGGATCAACCTGCTCCTGTACAACGGGCGTACCGCCCTAGTCAGTCCTCGTCTCAGACAAGCCAACTCTGACCTCGGCTCTCGCGGCCGCTCTATTCAACCTCGTAGTCTTCGATGGCATAATGGCTGGAAATGAAAACAGGATTCGATAAGAACACAGAAATCTAATCACAAGGATGCATATAATCACGGATGGAATTTCAAGCAATAAGTCCAAAGGTTACAGAGGCATAGTACTTTGTCGTAAGTATACCGCAGGATATACACACGCTACGTCACTCTGCTTAAGCTACCTACTCCATCATACCAAGGTCATCCTACACTCCAAAAGGCAAAACCTAACAGTCTGATACCAACATTGTCACGACCCAAGTTTGGCACGTGACCGGCACTTAAACCACGTGACGTCAACAGGCGTAACGAAATCTAAGTAAGCCGAAAACCCAGCAATCTAAACCATCAAAAGTAGTAAGTGATAAAAACATTGTTACAAACATTTGGAAATCTCATGTAAAAATCTTTAAACTTAAGTTTATTTTCTTAAAAATTTCGGCAGCACCTTCTTTGTAAAAACCAGCCCCGAAACGAGTACAATCATATGATAAAAGTAAAGCATCCCCAAACGGGAGCAAATCACGCCCAAGGGCGGAAACAACCACAGCGAGTTTATATAATGTAGATATACGATGCCATAGAGAAGGAATAAGAAACAAGGAAGTGAAATAACATCACGACATAATAAAACAGTCGACTGAATGAGCTCGACACCCAAAGTCACAATAATACAACACTGATCCTCACAAACTCGTCTCTAAGTCAATATACATGAAAGTGGTGGATGGAGAGTACTAGATACAATAAGATAGACAATGAGATCATACGGATAACCACAAAACCACCCCCTATCCAAAATAATGACCAACAACAGCGGTATCCGTAGAAGTAAAAAATGAGAAGCACTGCCGCGACTATACTGAGGGTCAGGCCTGCAAAACACTGTGGCACAACGGGGATGAGTTGCCAACTCATGAATAGTAAATAACATCATACAGAAAATCACAAGTATGCACGTACAGTGATAATCTATCATATGCAATCTGATAGTATAAGTATGGCAATATGAATATGCAACAATCATGATCAAGGTACACCACCGGGGTGCTACAACTACATGAAATAATGCATATCAAGTAACTACTGAGTATGGGATAAAACATCTCATCATCGATGAATCATCATCGTGGAAAAACCGGTGTCCATCAATGACACCCTAATCCCAATACCTCAGGCACCGTCACTCTGATCGGCCCTCAAATCTGTAAATCTCATGGAACCTGAGTGCCCAATATCGACACTCGAAACATCATGAAAACATATGCCTGTATATATATATGAGGATATCTACCTTGTGTGTCCATCAACGACACATCAAATCATGGGACCTGAGTGTCCAACATCGACACTCGAAACATCATGAAACCCGTGTCCAGCATCGACACGTAAATCCACATATCTCAGGCGCCGCATATTCAGATCGGCCCTCATATCTATCTTATCTCAGGCACCGCATCCTGAGATCGGTCCTCATATCCATCTCATGTCATAACTCCAAAACGGTGTCCTCCGGACATCTGCCGAGTTCTATACAATCACCGGTAGGTAGTACTCCCTCTGCCAGGCTCATCGTCTACACCACAAAAATCATCTCTTGCCCCGGGGAACCATACCGGGTCCACCATATACCCGCAGACGGTGCCTACCACTCCTCAAATCGGGTTTCACATGCCAATCTCAGAACCGAGAAAACACATGGTGGGCGTATCGAAATATTATATCAAGAGAAACCGGGTTTTTAAAACAATACATAATTTCCTTTGAAATTTAACCACGGTTCTCAAATCCAGAATCTCATAAAAAACAACATCTCAATGCGTAAATCCATGAAGTATAATATATACAACATAAAATCATAATATGACCATATCAAGGGAAAGACGCTCTTTTAAATGAATCTAGTTTTGAAATATATCATGCGGTTCCCAATTTCTCAAAAATCCAATACAACATCATATAAGGTGTACATGTTGCTATAACAAGTATGGGTGTATACATGTATGTATGCATGATGTATCCTATATGCGCAATAGAACAATAATCAATGTGTCGATATCAGTAACAATACAATACTGCATATGTGTATAGGTTGTTCGTATCATGGCATTTACCGACGGTGTGGGTGTAGCATACAATTTAGTGATCGTGCAGCATGAACCGTCAGTAATGGTGCAGTGTCCACTGGGTACTAAGTCAGGGCACAACATGTAATGGTATGTAATGATGTTCATGCACAATCAACATGTATGCGTTTAAACATGCGTTTATAATATCATATCTAGCCCTGACGCTTAACGCCATACAGGCGAACTCCCCTTAGATGTTAAATCTATTAATCAATGATCACGAGCTAAGTGAATCCAACCACCTGCTTTCCTTTTCTTTGCAGCGTCCGAAGTCCCCGCCTGCGATCCTATTAACACATGAAACATAACAAGTGTAGATTAGAAATCGACCAATAAAACATACATACTACGCTTAAATCGATGCACCGACTCCAACACCCTCTCAAGTGTTCTCTTAGTGGCTAACGAGTGTAGTGACAATCTAAAACAACCCTAAGTGATGAAATCACGCGAAGCACAGAAACTGAGCCGGACACCGTGTCGGATATTGTAACGCGCGTAGTCGAAATACTAAAAACTATCTAATCGATCCCAGATTTTACCCGCTATCAAAATATCAAAATCTAGCAGTACCAAACACCCCATAACAACTGCAGACAGCTACCCTACAAATTACTGTTAGTGTATATGCCCTAGGGGCCATTATTGTATCATACTAGTTTGTATATTACTTAATGGAAGCTTGGGATATTCACATGTATATAACAATCTTGCTAAACATGGTAGTATGCTACTTGGTTTTTCTATCTTAATATGTGAGTATACGTATTGATAGAGCTCTTAGGATCTTGCTTGACTACGAGCGTTGTGATGGCAGTCACACTAGTGGCGGCTGGGTAGTCTACAAGCACATACTTTTTTCGGTCCCTAGTCGTAGGATTATCGAGACAGGGCATCGATACTCCGGAGTAGACTAGTGTGTACGCTTCTCATCCCAGTTGGGAAGATGGTATCTCCCACAGCCGTCAGTACGTCGTACTGGAGATAGTATACAGGTGCTCGTTGGGTTACGGGTACACCGGACAGGACTCACAGGGAACTGTTGGTTGGTTTTATACCAGTCGTCAGTTAACAGTTCTCAGGTGACATGAGTACAGCATATTCGGCAGACTTGACACTGCTACTTCGCCTCGACTGTGTCCCACTGTTCTTAGATTGCTACCCTACCACGGCTCAAAGGAGTCGTCCAAACAGGCAGCAGTTGGGTGCAGTCCCGAGCACTTGGAGGCAGTGGCGGTTAGATAGGATTCGTCTCTCCCGGTATTGGGAGTTGATATCGCGCTGTGTCAGAGAGCCATTACGCAAAGTCCCTGGGCAGGGCAAGCGAGATTTACTGGTAGGTTCCAGTAGTTTCTCAGGGTGTAATGGGCTTCACTCCGACACGACTTATACCGCTAGTAGGGGAATGACGTTTGCCGCCCCTATGCCCAATATGCGATAGTCTTAGACGAACAGACCGGACTGTACATAGATTGTCACATCAGGCTCAGTAGGAGTTCGGATGGGTTTCCTCATCGGCCTTCTTATCGACATCTACCTGGGTCCGTTACGTACAGCTAGTGCCGCTTGCGGTCTGTGGTTAAACCCATTGCCAGCGTAGTAGTCAAGTCATTAGAGTCCCACACAGAGAGTTTCCCTGCTCCAGGAGAAACGATATAGAGGTCGTATGGTTTTACGACAAGGGTTCGGACGCATACGTGTGTTGACGCACGTACGACATTCAGACAGTTTTTACTAGCCGGCTTTGGTTTAAGCCAGTTTCTAGTATCGGGTTATTGGATTTATACAGTCTAAAGTTTTTCCGTGTTTTCACGGATAGGAGGGGCGTTCTCGTAATTTCACGAGAAGCTTCTAGAAGAATGGTGACTTGGGGGTTTAGGTGGCATAAGCATTAAATGAGATTAGTGACTCATTTGTGTGATTCATCCTTATCATTAATGCATCATAAATGGTTAATGACTCATGTAGATGAATCACTCGTATGTATTTATGAAGCATGGTTGTTAAATCATTTATTTATTTATTTGATAAATAATAATGCTTCATATATATCATAAGAGATCATTATCTCATTCTCATTCTCATGCTCACCTTCTCTCTCCTCAAGCTCTCTCTCTTCAAACCCTAATCCTCCCCTCTTATGTGTTGAGATCAAGGATTAGAAAGACTAATTAATCCATAATCCAACTCTATATCACCTAGGTTACTTAGATTAGCACTTTAAGAAACCTAGTTACCTCAAGTTAGAGGTGAAGCTTGAAGTATAGCTCTCGGGTGGATCATCTACTACATAGAGAAGGCCGGAGAGGAGGTGGAGAATGAAAAGACGAAAGACACGGTTCATTAGGTATAATCACTTTTCATAGTAGTTAACTACTTCTATGTTTCTTGTTAGTTATAGTTTAGCAAAGATTCTCGGTTAGTCGATGTTTATGCAAAGAACAAGATCGTTTTTCATTTTTCCGCCTCCCCGCAAGTCGTGGGGTGTTGTACATCGACTTACAGTGGTATCAGAGCCTCGCTAAACAATAATTAACTCATTAGCAAAGTCGTATGAATTTCGAACGCAAAACGAACCGAAAAAGACATCGATATCACTAAGTTTCTGTCGATTTTAAAATAGGCTCTAAAAATTTTTCAGGGAGCTGCAGAATAACAAGCAGAGAAATATAAGAACACTGGAGAAAAATGGGTTCCTAAATCGTCCATACAGCCGTGGAACCGCGGCCGATCCCACCGATCCGCCGCGGATCCGCGGCCGAGTTGGGGCTGATTCAACCCAGTTTGCTCCTGTAACTCTTCTGTGATATTTTTGTATTTTCTGGAATGTTTATTTTCTGCTCAAGTCTCAGGTGCACAGAGAAGTTTTGGGAGTAAAATCTGTTATGTTTGATCGATCGAAATTATACGATGTTTGCTAATTTGATTATATCTGTGATTGTATAATGTGTTCGCAAACCTCCCCTAACTGCTAGTATGTCGGTTGGCAGGGGGTTGCACATTTCTGTAATGGATTTTAACTGTTTGTGATTATGAACTGTATTGGATTGTTGTGATGATTAGTCGGGGTTTTGTGATGGGTTATTATTTTAATTCATTCAATGTAATTGTAATATGTTATAATATTATTTTGCAAGGCGCATCCAGGTTGCGGTTGTAGCCACCGTTGTATTATTTCATTTTACTGTTTTTGCTCCTAGGACAGACCCAAAGTGGGGTGCACAAACTACCGGGTAATTTGAAGTGTTTAGTGGCCTACTCACGTTGTTGATGGAGACCGCTTCACTTCGGGTACTTGGCGGGTAGTTTGCCGTACCCGTAGGGGTCTAGGGTGGGGTAATGGCTATTCATCACAACTGTGTAATCCGTCTTTCGTTGCAGGCTCAAAAGAAACGCGGATTGCTTGCATATCCAATAATGTTCATCTGAGATTTGGAATGCCTATTATTGTGTCTGAAGAATGTACAATATCTATATATGATAGCTATTTAGACGTCACTTATGTTTTACACCCGCGCTAGCCTAGCCCCCGCTCTGCCGTTAGTTAAGTAACCTAACGGGTGATGACGGGACCCAGAGGCGAATGCGGATGGTATAAGAGGACGTTGTATTTTCGTTGTTTTCTGCAATGATAGGTTAATGATGGGACGCATTATTATTAATGCAAAGAAAATAAACCAAAGTTTAATCGTTGGAACAATTTAAAAGAAACCACTCGGTTATTTTTAAAAACAGAAGATATTTTTTAATTGCGGAGCTTTAACCACTCCTTTTAAAAACTATCAGGTTCCTTCGGTTATATCAAGTTCACTACGTTCACGGTTTCGCCAAAACCATTTGTAACCCTCCGTTATTTCAATTGGGTATTCAGCAGTATTCAAGCTATGTATTTTGGCCAAAGTCAAGGCATAGTGTTTGGTAGCTGCTGGGTATTCATTTGTTGCATAGATAGATGAGTTAGTTTGGGACTGTCGTATTATCATTTGACCAAACTCAGGGGTATGTACGGATGGGTTCAAATTGACAAGATAATGATGGGTAGAACTTGACATGTGACTTATGACATTTTGACCAAAGCCAAGATCATAAGAGCATGGGGAAAAAATTTATATCGGGAATTTCTAAAGAAACTGAAATTTGCAAAGTGATGTATACCATTTGGAATTTGATGAATGTTGGTAGGATTCCTTCAGCATTATCAGACGATGATATTTGGATCCAGATCCTACTGTGAGTATATGCTACTTATCAGGATATTCGTCACTTAACGATCAATGCTATAAACCAAGTAGGTGTCAAGAAAGGTGTCAGCGGGGCTACGCCCTCAGAGAAAAGAGGTTATTTAATTAAGGAACTTCGCGAAAGCGTTAGAAAACCTCCCTCGAAGTATCGACACTGGCCTGGCTGAACGGTTAAGCAAGTATTATACGGTGAGAATAGTCCTGGCTAATTCTTCTTTTATGGTTTGAGGAAGGATTCGAGAAACAGTGGGAGCCATCCACTTTAGATAAACTAAAAACCATTATAAACTTGCAAGAGCATCATGCTAAAGTGTTTTCTTCTCTCTCCTAATTGCAGCGACCCTGAAAATGACTGGACTTAATTTACTTTTAGAGAAAAATATACTGACAGGGCCAAACTATAAAGATTGGCTGCGGAATGTCAAAATGGCTTTGACCTATGACAAATTAGGGTACGTCCTCACCGCTAAGGCACCTGCAGTCCCAGGTCCCAAATCCAGTAATGCGGATAAGGAAATCCCAAAACCTGGGAGAATGATTGCACGAAGGCCAAGTGCATCGTGCTTGCCTCGATGAATAATGAACATCAGAGGAGCCACGAGGATATAGAACTAGATGCCATATTTCTCCATACAAAGGAACTTTATGGAGAGCAATCTCGTATAGCAAAATACGAGACCTCAAAGAACTTGTTTCGAACGAGGTTGGCCGTCGGATCATCGGTAGGAGAACATGTCCTAAAGATGATTGGCTATATAGAAGAGCTCGCAGACCTTGGGACGACTTTGGATAATGAGCTCTATACAGACCTGATTCTCCAGTCCCTTCCTTCCACCTACGCCCAGTTTATTCTGAATTTCAACATTCAAAGAAAAGAAGTTGAACTTCCAGAACTCCTTAACATGTTGAGGAGTGCAGAGGGCACCTTGCAGAAGGCAAGGGAAACACCCGCTATGTTTGTTAGCGGTGCTTCTTCTTCCGGGTCCAAGGCTAGGGCCAAAGGAAGGAAGAAAAAGGCCGCCACCAAACCTAGAGGAGGTGTTAGTAAGGTGGGAGGCAAGGGAAAGAAAAAGATTGCGGTGCCGGTAGTGGCCCAGGATGAGTGCTTCCATTGTCACAGGAAAGGGCACTGGAAGAAAGATTGCAAGGCGTGGAACGCCAAGAACCAGGGACCGAAGCAAGCTGTGGCTTCGACTTCAGGTGTGTTTGTAATTGAGAATTGTCTGTCAATCAACTCTACTTCCTGGGTATTGGATACCGGATCAGGATCTCATATATGCAATTCATTGCAGGCACTGAGAAACCGTAGGGTACTGAAGGATGGTGATATGACCTTAAAGGTTGCTAACGGAGCTAGCGTGGGAGCTGTGTCCGTCGAGGATTATCACCTGGGATTGACGAGTGGACATATTTTGGTTTTACATAACTGTTTTTGTGTACCTAGTTTGACGTATAATATCATATCTGTTTCCTTGTTATCAAATAAAGGTTATGATTTTATGTTTGTAAGTGATGTTGTTAACATCCACCTTAATCATAGTTTGATTGGGTCCGGTACACTCGATAACGGTATATATGTTTTAAACCAACTCCAGATTTTCAATGTCCAGAACACACTAAAAAGAAAGTCTCCAGATTTAAATAAGGCTTTCTTATGGCATTGTAGACTAGGTCACATCAATGAGACAAGGTTAACTATGTTACATAGAGAAGGATATTTGGACTCGTTCGAATATCAAACTTATGCCACTTGTGAATCATGTCTCAAAGGAAAGATGACAAAGACTCCATTCACTGGACATGGAGTAAGAGCGAGCGAGCTCTTAGGACTCATACACAGCGATGCATGTGGTCCAATGTCTACACATGCAGGAGGTGGTTTTTCCTATTTCATTACTTTTACGGATGATTACTCAAGATACGGATTCATTTATCTGATGAAACATAAATCCGAGGCTTTTGAGAAATTCCAAGAGTATAAGAATGAAGTAGAAAACCAAACCGGCAAAAGTATCAAGACACTAAGATCTGATCGAGGTGGTGAATACTTAAGTGCCGAGTTCCTAGGTTACCTAAAAGAGAAAGGAATTCTCTCTCAGCTTCTCCTCCATACACTCCAAAGCATAACGGTGTATCGGAGAGACGAAATCAAACCCTATTGGATATGGTACGTTCCATGATGAGTAATGCTGAGTTACCGCGATCTTTCTGGGGTTATGCGCTAGAATCAGCGGCATATCTTCTAAACAGGGCTCCTACCAAGACTGTGCCTACCACGCCATATCAGATGTGGAGTGGGAAGAAACCCCATCTTCGGCATTTAAAGATATGGGGATGTCCAGCTTTTGTTAAAAAGAAGCATGCGGACAAGCTCGAGACACGATCAGTACAGTGTATGTTTGTGGGATATCCAATGAACTCCAAGGGATATTATTTCTATTACGCAGAGGAACAAAAGGTTTTTATTTCTCGTAATTCCCATTTTCTAGAACAACAGATTTTAGAAAAGGAAGTAAGCGGGAGCGAAATAGAACTGGAAGAAACTCCAGAACCACAAACTACTACTGAAAGTTTGGTAGAACCAGTAGTTCAAGAAGAACAGGACATTCCCGCACCCCTCCGCAGGAGTAGTAGGCCATCTCATCCGCCTGAGAGATACTACGTTTTTCTCATAGATGGGGATAGAGAGGATTGCATCATTGATGATGATGAACCTACTAGCTTCTAGCAGGCCATCCAGAGCGGCGACTCGGTACGATGGCTAGATGCAATGCGGATCGAAATGGAGTCCATGTACACCAACAAAGTATAGACTTTGGACTTTGCTCCAGATGGGGTAAAACCCATAGGATGCAAATGGATCTTCAAGAAAAAGATTGGTGTAGATGGACAGGTGGAAACCTATAAGGCTAGACTTGTTGCAAAGGGTTTTCGTCAAAGACCTGGTTTGGACTATGACGACACTTTTTCTCCAGTGGCTATGCTCAAATCCATTCGGGTCCTTCTTGCTATTGCTGCCTTCCATGATTATGAAATCTGGCAGATGGACGTAAAGACGGCTTTTCTGAATGGTAGTTTAGAAGAGTGCGTCTATATGGATCAGCCAGAAGGTTTCAATCAGAGTGGGAGCAGCGGTAAAGTATGCAAGTTGCTTAAGTCTATTTATGGACTAAAGCAAGCATCGCGGAGTTGGAACATCTGTTTTGATGAAACAGTCAAAGAATATGACTTTATCAAGAATCCAGATGAACCATGTATATATAGTAAAGTTGTAGCTAGAAGTGTCGTATTCCTCGTCTTGTACGTGGATGACATTCTATTGATAGGAAATGACATTCCTATGCTACAATCTGTCAAAGGATTCTTGTCACACAGGTTCTCCATGAAAGACCTGGGTGATGCCACTTACATTCTGGGGATCCGGATCTATCGTGATAGATCCAAGAGGATGTTGGGACTTTCGCAGTCCAGGTATATCAACACTATAATGAAAAGATTCAGTATGGAAGATTCTAAGCGTGGTAATCTACCGGCTTGTCACGGAATCACCCTCTCCAAAGAGATGTCTCCCAAGACTGATTTGGAAAGGGAACGCATGTCCATTATACCCTACGCTTCTGCGGTAGGCTCTATAATGTATGCGATATTGTGCACCAGACCAGATGTAGCTTACGCACTGAGCGTGGTAAGCCAGTATCAGTCAGACCCAGGGGAGAATCACTGGATAAAAGTAAAGAACATTCTCATGTACCTGAGAAGGACTAAGGAAATGTTCTTGGTTTACGGCGGAAAAGACCTCAAGTTAGAGGCCTTTGCTGATTCAGGCTTCCAGAGTGATAAGGACGATTCCAAGTCCATGTCGGGTTATGTCTTTACCCTCAATGGAGGGGCGGTGTGCTGGAAGAGTTCCAAGCAGGACACCGTTGCTGACTCGACGATGAAAGCGGAGTATATTGCTTCTTGCGATGCCGCAAAAGAATCGGTCTGGATGAAGAAGTTCCTAACAGAACTTCAGGTGGTTCCTACCATTATTGATCCAATACCTCTGTATTGCGACAACAACGGAGCTATAGCTTTAGCAAAGGAACCAAGGTCCCATCAAAAGTCCAGACACATCTTAAAGTGGTATCACCTGATCAGGGAGATCATTGATCGTCGGGAGATCGAGGTTCGGAGAGTTGCTACTGAAGAGAACATTGCTGATCCATTCACAAAGGCCCTACCTCAGATTCAGTTCGAGATCATCGGTCTTCGATATGCCAGTACATGGCCCGAGTGCAAGTGGGAGATTGTTAGTGTATATACCTTAGGGGCCATTATTGTATCATACTAGTTTGTATATTACTTAATGGAAGTTTGGGATATTCACATGTATAAAACAGTCGGTTAGTAATATGTATGTCCTAGAGGTCATTACTGTACATATGATGTATATTGTAATGGATGCTTGGACATATATAGGGAGGACTTTCTTGCTCGACATGATAGTATGCTATCTGGTTGTACTTTATCTTAACATGTACTCTGATTGTCTTTATGTTACATGTTGATAAAGCCCTTAGGATATGTACTCGACTACTAGGACTATGATGAGATCATACTAGTGGGGCCACGGTAGTCGACGAGTACATCCTATAACTGTTCCTAGTCGAGGGTGTATCGAGACAGGGCATCGATACACCAGAGTAGACTAGCGTATACGCATCTTGACCCATATGATGGGCGATTGATGATCCCATATCCATCGGTGTTTGACATCAAGGATGGTGTACGGGGGCTCAGTGGAGACTAGGTACACTGGACGGACCCGCCGAGAACTCCCAGATGGTATTATACATCACGTCAGATGGCAATTCTCCGGTGACACTGGTACATAGTAGTCTGTTGACCCGAGATCGTCATAGAGTCTTGTGTGATTCCCACTGTGCTTTGATTTCCATCATACCACGTCTAAGAGGGCGTGCAAAAAGGTGGCTTTTTGGTACAGTCCCGAATCACATGGAGGCAATGAGCGATAGGAGGGGATTCGTCTCTCCCGGTATAGGGAGTTGATATTGTGCTGTGTTCGATTGGCTATAACCGGAAATCCCTGGCCTGGTTGCTGAGATTTACTGGTAAGTGTTATTAGTAGTTTCTCGAACTGTTATAGACCTCATATCGACACGACTTATCAAGCTACTGGGGTCTGACGTTTACCACCCCTAGGCGAGATATGCGACATATCAGACGACGAAACCGGACTTTATGGGGATGTTACTGATTGGATTCACAGGAGAATGTACATGCTTGCTTGTTGATCTTCTGAGCGCTCAATACCTGGGTGGATGTTACGTTTAGTTGACCGCTTGCAGCTTGTGGGTGTTTGATATGATCATCACCTACTGCCGGCGTATTGACGATTCTTTAGAGTCCTACACAGAGGTTTCTTGGCTCAGGCAAAACGGAGTAGGAGCACATATGTGATATGTGCGGGACCGAGGATAATACGGTATGTGATACTGTATTAGATTCTCGCGATATGAGATATCGGCCGGGTATATGTGATATAGCCGGGTCATCGTATTAGTCGGTTATATGCGATATAGCCGGATTGTCGGATCAAGTGTTGATTCGATAATTTAATGTATAATAATATATATGATATATTAAATTACATTAACTAATACTAGCTCACTAAAAGATTCTTTTTCTCACTCGGGTAATACATTGATATATATGCGATATATGTTAATTGTATTATTTTATTTTGTTACAATAAATATTATATATGTGATATATAATATTGTAACACGATATGATAACTAATGCAACATGTTTAGTGGAGTTTAAACATGATTAGGGTTTGGATTAGGGTTAAGACTTCGAGTTGATTCTAGAAGCTTTTCTTTTGTTTTGTGAAAGATATTTTGTTATGACTCATGCTTTAACCCAAGCCAAATCCTAACCCTAGTTAATTCTCTACATGGGTTTAGTTGACCATGGTTGCATTAATCATCATATTTATCTTTTCATTATTCATCACAAAAGGATTCTATGATATTCATCTTCTTCTTCCTTCTTTCTTTCATAGAAAAAGCTTTCTAGCTTTTTCAAGGTGATAAAAAATGAGTGAGTAAATGAAAATGAAAGAGAGAAAAAATCCTACTTCATCATCCTCATCTACCCTTGCCATTTAGATGAGGGTGTTCACATCATTTTATGAGTGTTAGCTTGTGTTAATGAAACTTCAAGGTAGATCATTTTTGTTATCGAAAATCGGAAGCAAGTTTGCATCTTTCTCTTCGCGGAGCCTTTCGAGAGTCCGGAACACGATGATCGCAGCGAAGGGACTTCAATACGGAGCTTAAGAAATGAAAGACTGGATCTACAAAGGTTGTAATCTCTCTCACTTAGTGTTAAAGAGTTTAACATGCTTGTTTTCGCCAAAACCCTAGTTTAAAGATCCTGCTTCGGGTTGTTCGGCACGACTAATTTTTAAATCGGGCATGGTTGATGCCTCGTAGACCGTTGTGCGCGTGCCTAGTAACCCTACAGTGGTATCAGAGCCAAGCTAGAGGTTTAGGCGAAGTCTAGACGAAGTTTAAAGTCCGATTGAACCCGGAAACACCAATGTTTACCCTTCTCTGTACATTTTCCAAAAATGTGATTTTTTATGAATTAAAAATGCTCAGAAAAACAAGTAGGAAAAACTAAGAATTACTGTGAAGTACGGTCCACTAAGTCTCTCACGTGACCGCGGAACCGCGGCCAAACCATGGGTTTGGCGGCGGTTCCGCGGCCAAAATTTGGACTTAGTCCTTCATATTTCATATATTTATTCTTAGGTCCTTTCTTGGCAATTGTTTCTGGGAATTTTTTAATTCCACTCAAGTGTTGAGTTTTCTAGGGTTGTATTGGGGACTCGTTGATTCGATCGGATAATTTAACTTTGTTTAGTTTGTCCGGATAATTTTTAGAAACTGTTAAAAAGTTCGACTGGATATCAATAACTCACTTTTTCCCGACCCGGAAAATTTCCAAGTGTTGGATTTTTCCGTAGTTTGAGAACGTTCTAAGTCGTGCAAGTAACGCGGTGGACCCTCTAGAAGACAACAAATCTTAACTTGATTATGTGACCGTCTTGAACTGCCTCTGAACCTTAGGGTTTGTGGCAGTACGGCGTGCCACATGTGAGGCGTTGGCTTGACCCTTCTACGGCTGGACCATTGGTACTGATACATGTGATGGATGTTTTTAAACTAATTTCAAGTGTTGAGAACTATTTGGGAAAATTTGGGTGTTTGATTATTCGATAGGAAAGTTTAACATTGTCTATTTATCTGGAATGTGATACAATATTTGTAATCCACATATAGTTATGAGATAACTAATTTGAATATTATAAACATAGTAGTTTAGTCTCAGATGATCGGTTGCCACGGGATTTTGATGTGATCAAAAGTCCGTCGCAATCACGTAGTGTACGCGGATACTCGCCGGGTAAACTTAATAGACAGCCATGCCCCATAGCCCCGACTAAGTGACTGTAGGAGAACACCGTCACCAAAAGCATCCGTTCGGGTGCTCGCGGCAGCGCTGTTCTGCCTTAATGCACTTCGTCGACGGCATCCGGGGTTGCGGCCGTCTAGTAAAGTTTGCGACAAGCATTCGATCAGGATGTCGGGAATCTTGTTGAATTGCCTACTTGATATTGAAAAGATTTTTCGATAAAGAGACTAAAATGCGGGGTTTATAATTGTTAGGCATATGATGTCTGAGGAATTCATTTGGTTAGGCATGCGATGTCTAAGGAAGTTGCGGATTCCAACTGTTGTAGTTTTACACTTTCTTTTCTGTGACCGTAAGCGTAGTTTGTGGTGTATCGCCGGCTTCGTTGTTATACATCAACGACAATCGGGATACGCATACTTGCTTACGTTGATGAAATGAGATATTATGTGTTACTGTGATATGTTATATTGGATCGTCGCGTTCTGAATAGCCGGGGGTTTTATGTGAGATGAGAGTTTTTCTTTTTCATTCATGTAAAATTCATTTGTATGTAATATTTTTTTATTGGGGCACTTCCGGGCTGAGGATGATGTCACCATTGTATATTATTTACTTTTCCGCATTAGGTAGACCCAAGGCGGGGAGCACAAGTAACAAGGTTCTGGGGTCCAGTGGGAGACCATCTCGAGGAGTCGAGACCGGGTCTCCTAACCCTAGAATTGGCAGTGTTGCTTGCCGCTCTCGTAGGGGTCTAGGGATGTGGGTTTGGCTATTCATCGCGACCATGGAATCCGTGTTTTATACAGGCTCGTATTAAAACACGGACGTCCTAATATATCCAATATTTCATATATGTTCTTCTGCTGCAATGTTCTGTGATGGGATCATATTACTGCCTGAGACGAATGTTTATATTATATATATGAGATATATGTTATATTGCAGATTTCGTTTCAAATGTGATGCTTGTGAAGTATATTAAAATGGGACTTCATTAATGAGATTAATGAAACTAAAAGAAACCTAAAGATGTTGTAGAAACTTTTTTAAAAACTGGTAGCTCTAGTTCTTGCTTTGCATAGCGGTGTTCCTTGTAGAACATCCAGCACCTTATTCGATAAGGAAAGAGCCGAGATCCCTTCACCGGGAGTGACCTCTTTAGTGAAACTAGCAGATGCTACAAACTCGGTTTGTCTTTTGATCGCTTCTATAGTTATTGCTTTGCATAGTGGTATATATGATATACCCTGCACCTTATTCGATGAGGAAAGGGCCGACGATCCCTTCACCGGGAGTGACCCCTTTAGAAAAACTAGAAAACCCTCAAAAACACTCCATTTAAAATCACTCGATTCTACAACGATATCAAGTTCATTACGCAAAGGGTTTTCTTAAAAACCTGCGTAGCCCTCCGTCATTTCAGATAAGTACTACTTAGTATTCGTACTACGGTAGTTTGACATGCGTCAAGGCGTAGTGTACGGTAGCTAACTAGCGCTTATCTGCTAGCATACGATGCGATTGAATTAGGGTATTCGTACGGCATTGTTAGGCATGCGTCAAGGGTCATGCGGGTGGGTTTAATTCAATCAAGAAATGTACGGGTTGAACTTGACTAGCGGACTATGGGTTGTTTGGCATGCGTCATGGTCATAGCACACTAGGGGTAAAATATTATTGGGAATTTCAAGTGTTGAAAATTGCAATGAGATTGCATACCTTCTATGAGATAGTTGGATCCCGATACCCGCTGCGAGTAAGAGTTACTCCTGGGAGAGTTTTACACATTACAATTAGCCGATCAAGTAGGTGTCTAGAAAGGTGTTAACGGGGTTACGCCTCTGGGAAAATGAGGTTTACTTTAATTAGGTTCGTAGGAAAGCACAGGGGACCTCCCTCAAAGTGCCGACACTGGCCCGGCTGAAAGATTGGCGAACTTGTAGCGTGTAATTAATCCCGGCTAGTCTTTCCTTTTAGGGTTTGAAGGAAGATTTGATTAAAAAGGTGGGAGACATCCTGATTAGATATATTAGATAACCAATCTAATCTTGCAAGAGCATACGCTAAGTGTTTTCTTCTCTCTCTCTCCAGGTAGTGACCATATCACGCCTTAATCAAGATAATAATAAGGATATATTGACCGAACCCGCTTGTTATACTGAGCTGGGGAACGTTGGTCCTGCTCCAACTTATAAATGTTATAAGACAGAGCAGGAAATTGGGGAATACCAGATTTCCCGTGCGGCCCAAACGAAGAAAGTACATGTTGATGCATCTTCTTCGGGTGTGTTCATTACACAGAACTGTTTTTAGTATCCTTTACGTCCTGGGTATGTGATACCGAATCAGGATCCTACATATGTAATTTATTACATAGGCTACAGATAGGTAAAGAACTGAGAACGGGTGATAAGTTTCATGAGACAGAAAACGGTGCAAGTGTTGCAGCCAAGTCTGTTGGTCACTATCACCCTGTATTACCAGAATACATTGATTCTAAACCAATGTTATTAGATACCGAACCTGATATACAACATCAAATCACTCTCTTTATCAGTAAAGAAAGGATATAATTTTGTATTGTTGGATAATGTTTTGAACATTTCCTATATCAAGAGTTGATCGGTTCAGGTACGTTATCTAAAAGCATAGACGTTCTAAATCAAACTACAGTTCTTAGTATACAGAACACACATAAGGGGAATAGTTCAGAAATGAACGAATCCTTCTTGAGGTATGTAGACTAGGTCATATCAATGCGACCCGACTAGCTGAAGTTACATTAAGATGCATATTTAAATTTGTTTGAATTTACATCTTCTGAAACTTGCCGGTCATGTCACAAAGAGAAGATAACCATAGCTCTGTTTATTAGAAACAGAGAAAGAGTTAGTGAACTCTTGGGATTGATACATGCTGATGTATGAAGGTCTCCTGTCTACACATGCCAAGACCGGTTCTTTGTACTTCATTCCATTCTCTGATAATCTCTCAAGATTCAGACTTATGTTCCTATTGAGACACAAGTCCGAACCTTTTGAGATATTCACAGAATATGAGTTAGAAGTAGAGAACCAAAAATGGGTATAAGTATTATGTCCTTTGATGAGATCAAGGAGGAGAATACTTGAGCACGGAATTCCTGGACTATTCTAAAGGAGAATGAGATTCTCTCTCAGCATTACTCCTCCGTATACACCACAGCACGTCGGTGTATCGGGGAAGAGCAATAGAACCCTATGTGATATGTTGTGCTCTATGATGAGTACTATTGAGTTTTCTATTTCCTTTTGGGAGTTATGCACTTGAGAAGCTGCATACCTATTGAATAAGGTTCAAATCAAATCAGTTGCCTACTACTTCATATGTGATATGGAATGGGAAGAGCCCATATCTTAAGTATGTTAAGATTTGGGGTTGTCCGGCCTATGTCTGAAAAGCAAAATCCGGACAAGCTCGAGGTAAAGTCAGATCTGTGGAAGTTTGTTGGATATCCCAAGCATTCGCAAGGGAATATCTTCTACCAAACCGAGAAACAAAAGTGTTTTATTTCTTAACATGGCACCTTTGTGAAAGGGAATTTCTTGTGGAAAAATTAGTGGTCATGAGGTAGAACTGGAAAGGTTCCAGCTATACAAACTGCGTGTAACGCCTTGAAAATCGTTCTGGTGAAATTTCGGAAAATCGGGAAAATAAGGGGGTTTTCTGTAAAAAGTCAAAATACAAATATTTTTATTTTAAAATTAAATATAAATATTCTAGCTATGTAATTGCTAGTATTTGGTGTTTATTGATCCACTGGTGAGATTTCAAAATTTCTGAAAATTTTTCCGAAATTAATTATTTTAATATTATTTTAAGCCGTCACTAATAAATTTAATTAGGGAAAATTACAAACCGGAATGAGTTGAAACAAATTTTGTGCATCATAATACATTAAACAAAATTTAATCATATGTATTTTGAAATTTAAATGGGGTTGTTCACCGGTGTTAGAAAATATCGAAGAAAAAGGGGTTTTTTCGGTGAATTAGTGTAGACGGAAGTGGGGTACATCATTTATCTCTTTTTTTTTCACTCACCATAAACCCCACACACACTCTCTCCCTCTCTTAAACATGTGTCCGGCCTTAGGACCTCTCTCTCTCTTTAGATTCTTCAAAGGGGTTCTAGATGTGTCTTTTTGGAAGAAAATAAAAAGAAAATGCATAAAACATGAAATGACATAAAGAAGAAATGATGGTAGAACTTTCCACATCTTTCCACACCCTCACTCCCTCACTTTCCTCCTCCATTTCTGGCCGAATTCAGTCCCTCCCCCTCTACACAATTTTACATTTCAATTTTTGCTCAAAAAACCCTCCAAATCCATCAAAAATCAACATATATTAGCACAATTCATCACTAAACCCTATCCAATTTCCTTTGCTCCTATTTAGCTTGGATTTTGAAGGCAAGAGACCCATCTTGGAGGTTATGAAGCAAGGGTGAACTCACAATTTTATGGTATAAATTCTAAATCCATGTTAATTTGTGTTAATTGTTGCAACCCGATCAATTAAAATGCTTAATTATGGTTTTGATTCAAGGTTTGAATTTCTAGAAAATGGTTATTAAATTATTATTAGGTTTTTGGTTCTTAGGTTGTGATCTAAAATGGTAGGTTAGTTTATTAGAAAATGTTAAACTTAGTCTAGTAGCAAATTTGCTAGTTATTGCATTTAATTGTTTTGATTAGGATCTTTTTGTAAACTAGATTTTTGCAAACCATGTAAATAAGTTAGATAAAATTAGAATTAGGGTTTTTATTGTTAGATTGTAGTGTTAATGTGTAGATTAACTTGTTAAGTGAGGGTTAAACATAATCTAGTTACTAGTTGCAAAATTTTAGTTTAAAAATTATGCTAATTATGCTAGTTTCTTTTTATTTGCAAACTAGGTTTTGGGGAAATTGACTAAGTAATTGAGATTAAATACCAATTGGTGTTTTTATGATATTATGAACACTTTAATTTGTAGTTTAATAATTTAGTTCATGCGAAACCAAGTTTAGTTGCGGAATTGTGAATTTTGTTGTGAACGTGTTAAAATTTGTTAAAATTGCAAACTAGAAATTTTGGTTTGATACAAATTGATGGGATTAAATTATAAAAATGGTTTTTATGACTTACTTATATTGTTTAATGAATAATATGACCATTAGTTTCATTTAAACAGTAAGTTTTGAAGTAAAACGGTAATTTGACGTTTTCGGGTTTTTCGAAATCGGACTGTTTGATCGATTTTAGGGTTTCGATGGATTTAATCATGTTTTATAATATAAGTAATGAGTTTTAAAACTATGTGTTATTTGTTGATGTTTATCTCGATCCATCAGAGTTTGTACGCCGATACCGAGCGATATTTGGTTCTTTTGCGTGGACGGGACATAGGTTTTAACCTATGCTTGTTGCTTGCATCGTTTTGATGTTTTGTATATGATTCAGTTTACGATACTATTTATATGTTGCATTTAGGTACCCTTCAAGTGGACTGCGGGCGATGAAGAGGAGGATGGCGACACCGTCTTCGGCAGACATGGACCAAGTGAGTAGATGCATATCTACGGGGGGAAGTCGGGTGGATGGCGTTTAGCACCCCCGCAACGTAGAATAGGAATAGTACTTATTGACATTAGGAAACCCGATGTGACCCTAGATTCTTACTGAGCAGGACCCTAGTAATGACCCTAGACGGGACTAGACTGATTTAGGAAAACCATACCTGAGGATGAATACTTTGGGAGAGGTTCGTAGGTTTCTGATAGAAACACACACGCACACACTAAAACTTGACATGGCGTATACGTATATGTGTGTATATATATAAAACTAGGTATAGGTGTATATATATACACAACACGTATATGGGATTTGTTGATGTGATATGATATCTGAGGTATGATGAAACAGTATGACTGGGCTTGATGCCGTGATTCTTGACTATACAGTCGTATTAAAGTGTTAGCGGATCATTAGAGAAAGAGATAATGAACATGAATATATAAATTATGAAGGGTGGTGGTGATATTGAGGTACATGGGATGCTAAAATAGTACCTGGGCTGTAGCTTGTGACTTGATGACGATAAGATATCGGTATGACTTAATCACAATATGATACATATGACATGATATTTCTGAAGATAAACTAATGATGCTTATCATGATGGCAATGATATATGATTGATGTATGCAATCACAGTTTAGCACCTTGATCATGAGATGTGTTGATGATGAAATTATACGAATGAGGACACACCTAGGAGATACTTGACCGTACCCCGATATTGGGATGCCGTACGATGGATTTTACCGTACGAGGCTTAGATTTGATGATTGATCCGCACTCTTGATTCGAGAAAGCCGTACTACGTACGTGACGCTATTGAGGCGGGATCGCCGACTATTAGAGATATTGATTCAGACCTTAGGTAGACTCTAGTTTCTTACTGACTAGTCTATTAGGTTTAGTTTCTTAGGATGTTAGATGGACACTAGTTAGGTTCGACTCACATAGTGGTAGTTGTACTCGTATTTCGCAGAGGAGTGGATAATGCACATCTGTCTTTACATTCATACTGTAATCATCATGGTGCATGTTCTTACATATGTTACAATAATCAGTACAAACCATACCTGTTAGGACACCAGCACCATTACCGATGATACGCATATTCCACGCACACTTAATTGCCGGCTCACACACATCATCATCGGTAATTGCTATGTCACGTACACTTTAGATCATATTGTCTTTTATGGATAGAATCAGTTAACAACTAGACCGATATAATATTGTGATTATTCTCTGATGTTAGTATAGACATGATATTTATTACTTAGACATCCATGCATTCATATTTTCATGTTATCATGCAGTATTATGGGCATATGCCGACACTTATCATATAGTTACTCATGATTTTGAGATTTGGATTTCTATGAGATTTCTGGATTTTTGGGGAAAACCGCAAAAATATATAAAAAAAACTTCTCTCTCTCTCCTCTTCTCTTTTTAAAATAAGATGCGGTTTTCTCGTGATGTATGTGTCGTCCACCATGAGTATTTCATGTTTTCTGTTGGATTTCAAGACCCGATCCGAGGAGTGGATGAACCGTCTCGGGTACATGGTGGGCCCGGTATGGTATCCCGGGGCAAGAAGATCGAGTTGTAGACGATGAGCCTGGCAGGGGAAGGCTACCTACCGGTGATGTCTGGCACGGCGGATATCCGGAGGATACCGACCGTTGTCGTGAGATTTGATGATATGGGCCGATCCGGACTGACGGAGCCCGAGATATTGAGACTTGAGATTACATGTGTTGTGTCGATGCTTGACACGGATTTCCATGGATTTCATTGTTGAGATTTCAGATTCTTATACACATTTTACTATGATAATAGCTAAAGATTTCTTATACATATATATCTGGATTTCAGGATTTGTTACTTTACATTCATGGTGCATGCATTTCATTTGATATGACATAGTATTATATGAGGCACTGACACGAGCACGGAGTATCTGCACTTACACGTAGTTTTACCCTGCTATTACTAGTTGATTGGGATATAATAGTGTATTATTATGACCTAGGATAGCGTCGTGCATTCGATTTCTTTTCGTAGATGTCTTCTACTCACGAGTTGGCAACTCACCCCCGTTGTGCCAAATTTTATTACAGGTTCGATGTACAGGTTTCCGTGGCAGCTTGTTGGCACATCTTTTCTTCAGGGTGATTTGCACGGTAGGTTGGTTCACTTGTATCCGAACCACCATTGTACTTTTATTCGTTCATTTGTATCTAGTAAGCTCCATCAACTATATTTGTATTACTTGATAAGTTTATAGGACCAGTCTTTTATTTCGACCTTAGAGTCGCGCATGTATTATTCTGATCTGGTGGTTTTGTTTTCTTTTGAGTTTTGAGCCTCGCCTATTGGCGTTGTATATTATTGTGCTTGTTGTGGTTGTTTCCGCCTGTTGGCGTTGATGCTAGCTCCCGTTTGGGGATGCTTTTTATTGTTTATGTATATTATACTTGTTGTACCCATTTGGGGTCCAGTTTTTACAGAGGAGACTCTGCCGAAATTTTTGGTAAAATTTGCTGATGTTTTTATACTTGTTTTCTTTTCTTTTCTTCTTTTTCTTCTTTTATGGTTTAGATTTCTGGGCTTCGGCTTACTTAGGTCACGTGGCGCCTCTAGACGCTTCGTAATCTAAGTGTCGGTCACGTTCCGTACTTTCGGGTCGTGACAAAGTTCGTATCAGAGCGCTAGGTTTAACCTTGTATAAGTCTAGGTGACCCTTGGTTGATGGAGTAGGCGATTTAGGTAGAGTAACGTACCGTGGGTATGGTCCGCGGCATACTTACGATACGCTACTCTGCTTAAGGAGCCTTAGGATGTACATTGTTTGCACCGTATTTCATTCGTTCCTTTGATCTATCTTCGTCGATATCGGATGGTGGTTTCTGTTACCACGGGCAGAGGAAGCTGCGGCTCGAATGCGATAACCATTAGAGTATTGGTTATTCTTGAGGATTGAAGCATTGCTTAGCGTGCGGACGAAGGGTATTCACATGCCGTCTGGATGAAGTTAAAGGGTTCGAACGATTATCAGAAAACCATTTTCCCAAGTTTAAGGTATTCGGAAGAACATGCAGGTATTTCGATGGACCCTCTAGAAGAATGAAACCCTAACTCGACATAATGACCACGAGAACGCCCTTGAACCTTAGGGTTTACGGCAGTTCCGCTGTGCTATTAGTGAGGCTTGGGTTTGCCCTTCTACGGCTGGATCATCGATGCTGGGGTATGTACCGGATATTTTTAAACTGTACTTGAGTGTTGAGCTCTCGGGGAATTATGGGATTTTGATGGATCGATCGAAAGATTTAATGTAGTCCGGATATCAAGTGAAGGGATCGACTACGTGGGAGACTCTAGACATGAGTATTTCCGTTGGTAGCGCAGTCAGCACACCTATGAAAGAACGAGTTCGAAGCAATCGACATCAGAGGAAAGATGCGCATATTGACGATAGTGTTTACAATTGTGATTTAGTGATTTGAATTTCATATTTTCGTGGATTGGATTTTTGTATTTTGAGGACTTTGTTCTACGATTGGTATTTCATGTGTGTACCTTTATTCTATCTGTGTTTCATATATCAGTTGTATTGATGTTGTTTAGTACACACCCAGTACACTTGATTTGGTTTTATATATTTTGAGATTTTTGATTTGATTTCGTGCATAGGGGTTACACATGTTTTTGACATATGTTTCGACCTAGTTTTCATGCATTTTTGTACTGTGATTTTGATTTTGATATTCGATGTATGTTTTCATGCACCATGTGCACCTGATTAGGATTCTTGCGCATACTTGGCCCACTTGATGCGATTTTGTGCACACCAGATGCACTAAATCGGGGTTTTGTGCAGATTAGATGCACCTGATATTGAGTCGTGCACACCCGTTGCACTTGACAGATGTTTTTGGTGCACACCTGTTGCACTTAGTTTTGTTTTGTGTGTATTCATGGTATCTGTATTTGGTTTCGATTTCAGTGCGCACCGGACGCACATGATATTTTATTGATGTGATTGGGATTGATTTCAGTTTGAGCAGTATGTTTTCATAATCACTATTATTTGATTTAGTAACCAGGCGGGACGTGTATGTTAAATAAAAGATATATATATATATATATATATATATATATATATAGTTTTTTTTAAAATAAACGTCCGCTACTTATGCCGTGACATGTGCCTCGCACGGCGATTTTCAAAAAGAGATTCTTGCATGCTTCTTTATCCAGATATTGTGACGATTTTACTATGATGCGAACTATAGCTAAGTTGTAGTTTTGATGTATATTATGATGGTTTTCATATGTGTTTTGATATTTTATTCTCGCCATAACTTCGATGATTGCGTTATGCTTGACGAATTTGATTTTAGTTATGTATTGATGATTTCGGAGCCCCGGTGAATTGAGTATTTTGACTGAATGTTTTAGAAATTGGGGGGAGTTTTAATTTAAATTCGGGGACCGAATTTTTTTAAGGGGGGAAGATTGTAACGCCTTGAAAATCGTTCTGGTGAAATTTCGGAAAATCGGGAAAATAAGGGGGTTTTCTGTAAAAAGTCAAAATACAAATATTTTTATTCTAAAATTAAATATAAATATTCTAGCTATGTAATTGCTAGTATTTGGTGTTTATTGAGCCACTGGTGAGATTTCAAAATTTCTGAAAATTTTTCCGAAATTAATTATTTTAATATTATTTTAAGCCGTCACTAATAAATTTAATTAGGGAAAATTACAAACCGGAATGAGTTGAAACAAATTTTGTGCATCATAATACATTAAACAAAATTTTATCATGTGGTTTTTGAAATTTAAATGGGGTTGTTCACCGGTGTTAGAAAATATCGAAGAAAAAGGGTTTTTTTCGGTGAATTAGTGTAGACGGAAGTGGGGTACATCATTTATCTCTTTTTTTTTCACTCACCATAAACCCCACACACTCTCTCTCCCTCTCTTAAACATGTGTCCGGCCTTAGGACCTCTCTCTCTCTTTTGATTCTTCAAAGGGGTTCTAGATGTGTCTTTTTGGAAGAAAATAAAAAGAAAATGCATAAAACATGAAATGACATAAAGAAGAAATGATGGTAGAACTTTCCACATCTTTCCACACCCTCACTCCCTCACTTTCCTCCTCCATTTCTGGCCGAATTCAGTCCCTCCCCCTCTACACAATTTTACATTTCAATTTTTGCTCAAAAAACCCTCCAAATCCATCAAAAATCAACTTATATTAGCACAATTCATCACTAAACCCTATCCAATTTCCTTTGCTCCTATTTATCTTGTATTTTGAAGGCAAGAGACCCATCTTGGAGGTTATGAAGCAAGGGTGAACTCATAATTTTATGGTATAAATTCTAAATCCATGTTAATTTGTGTTAATTGTTGCAACCCGATCAATTAAAATGCTTAATTATGGTTTTGATTCAAGGTTTGAATTTCTAGAAAATGGTTATTAAATTATTATTAGGGTTTTGGTTCTTAGGTTGTGATCTAAAATGGTAGGTTAGTTTATTATAAAATGTTAAACTTAGTCTAGTAGCAAATTTGCTAGTTATTGCATTTAATTGTTTTGATTAGGATCTTTTTGTAAACTAGATTTTTGCAAACCATGTAAATAAGTTAGATAAAATTAGAATTAGGGTTTTTATTGTTAGATTGTAGTGTTAATGTGTAGATTAACTTGTTAAGTGAGGGTTAAACATAATCTAGTTACTAGTTGCAAAATTTTAGTTTAAAAATTATGCTAATTATGCTAGTTTCTTTTTATTTGCAAACTAGGTTTTGGGGAAATTGACTAAGTAATTGAGATTAAATACCAATTGGTGTTTTTATGATATTATGAACACTTTAATTTGTAGTTTAATAATTTAGTTCATGCAAAACCAAGTTTAGTTGCGGAATTGTGAATTTTGTTGTGAACGTGTTAAAATTTGATAAAATTGCAAACTAGAAATTTTGGTTTGATACAAATTGATGGGATTAAATTATAAAAATGGTTTTTATGACTTACTTATGTTCTTTAATGAATAATATGACCATTAGTTTCATTTAAACAGTAAGTTTTGAAGTAAAACGGTAATTTGACGTTTTCGGGTTTTTCGAAATCGGACTGTTTGATCGATTTTAGGGTTTCGATGGATTTAATCATGTTTTATAATATAAGTAATGAGTTTTAAAACTATGTGTTATTTGTTGATGTTTATCTCGATCCATCAGAGTTTGTACGCCGATACCGAGCGATATTTGGTTCTTTTGCGTGGACGGGACATAGGTTTTAACCTATGCTTGTTGCTTGCATCGTTTTGATGTTTTGTATATGATTCAGTTTACGATACTATTTATATGTTGCATTTAGGTACCCTTCAAGTGGACTGCGGGCGATGAAGAGGAGGATGGCGACACCGTCTTCGGCAGACATGGACCAGGTGAGTAGATGCATATCTACGGGGGGAAGTCGGGTGGATGGCGTTTAGCACCCCCGCAACGTAGAATAGGAATAGTACTTATTGACATTAGGAAACCCGATGTGACCCTAGATTCTTACTGAGCAGGACCCTAGTAATGACCCTAGGCGGGACTAGACTGATTTAGGAAAACCATACCTGAGGATGAATACTTTGGGAGAGGTTCGTAAGTTTCTGATAGAAACACACACGCACACACTAAAACTTGACATGGCGTATACGTATATGTGTGTATATATATAAAACTAGGTATAGGTGTATATATATACACAACACGTATATGGGATTTGTTGATGTGATATGATATCTGAGGTATGATGAAACAGTATGACTGGGCTTGATGCCGTGATTCTTGACTATACAGTCGTATTAAAGTGTTAGCGGATCATTAGAGAAAGAGATAATGAACATGAATATATAAATTATGAAGGGTGGTGGTGATATTGAGGTACATGGGACGCTAAAATAGTACCTAGGCTGTAGCTTGTGACTTGATGACGATAAGATATCGGTATGACTTAATCACAATATGATACATATGACATGATATTTCTGAGGATAAACTAATGATGCTTATCATGATGGCAATGATATATGATTGATGTATGCGATCACAGTTTAGCACCTTGATCATGAGATGTGTTGATGATGACATTATACGAATGAGGAGACACCTAGGAGATACTTGACCGTACCCCGATATTGGGATGCCGTACGATGAATTTTACCGTACGAGGCTTAGATTTGATGATTGATCCGCACTCTTGATTCGAGAAAGCCGTACTACGTACGTGACGCTATTGAGGCGGGATCGCCGACTATTAGAGATATTGATTCAGACCTTAGGTAGACTCTAGTTTCTTACTGACTAGTCTATTAGGTTTAGTTCCTTAAGATGTTTGATGGACACTAGTTTAGGTTCGACTCACATAGTGGTAGTTGTACTCGTATTTCGCAGAGGAGTGGATAATGCACATCTGTCTTTACATTCATACTGTAATCATCATGGTGCATGTTCTTACATATGTTGCAATAATCAGTACAAACCATACCTGTTAGGACACCAGCACCATTACCGATGATGCGCATATTCCACGCACACTTAATTGCCGGCTCACACACATCATCATCGGTAATTGCTATGTCACGTACACTTTAGATCATATTGTCTTTTATGGATAGAATCAGTTAACAACTAGACCGATATAATATTGTGATTATTCTCTGATGTTAGTATAGACATGATATTTATTACTTAGACATCCATGCATTCATATTTTCATGTTATCATGCAGTATTATGGGCATATGCCGACACTTATCATATAGTTACTCATGATTTTGAGATTTGGATTTCTATGAGATTTCTGGATTTTTGGGGAAAACCGCAAAAATATATAAAAAAACTTCTCTCTCTCTCCTCTTCTCTTTTTAAAATAAGATGCGGTTTTCTCGTGATATATGTGTCGTCCACCATGAGTATTTCATGTTTTCTGTTGGATTTCAAGACACGATTCGAGGAGTGGATGAACCGTCTCGGGTACATGGTGGGCCCGGTATGGTATCCCGGGGCAAGAAGATCGAGTTGTAGACGATGAGCCTGGCAGGGGAAGGCTACCTACCGGTGATGTCTGGCGCGGCGGATATCCGGAGGATACCGACCGTTGTCATGAGATTTGATGATATGGGACGATCCGGACTGACGGAGCCCGAGATATTGAGACTTGAGATTACATGTGTTGTGTCGATGCTTGACACGGATTTCCATGGATTTCATTGTTGAGATTTCAGATTCTTATACACATTTTACTATGATAATAGCTAAAGATTTCTTATACATATATATCTGGATTTCAGGATTTGTTACTTTACATTCATGGTGCATGCATTTCATTTGATATGACATAGTATTATATGAGGCACTGACACGAGCACGGAGTATCTGCACTTACACGTAGTTTTACCCTGCTATTACTAGTTGATTGGGATATAATAGTGTATTATTATGACCTAGGATAGCGTCGTGCATTCGATTTCTTTTCGTAGATGTCTTCTACTCACGAGTTGGCAACTCACCCCCGTTGTGCCAAATTTTATTACAGGTTCGATGTACAGGTTTCCGTGGCAGCTTGTTGGCACATCTTTTCTTCAGGGTGATTTGCACGGTAGGTTGGTTCACTTGTATCCGAACCACCATTGTACTTTTATTCGTTCATTTGTACCTAGTAAGCTCCATCAACTATATTTGTATTACTTGATAAGTTTATAGGACCAGTCTTTTATTTCGACCTTAGAGTCGTGCATGTATTATTCTGATCTGGTGGTTTTGTTTTCTTTTGAGTTTTGAGCCTCGCCTATTGGCGTTGTATATTATTGTGCTTGTTGTGGTTGTTTCCGCCTGTTGGCGTTGATGCTAGCTCCCGTTTGGGGATGCTTTTTATTGTTTATGTATATTATACTTGTTGTACCCGTTTGGGGGCCAGTTTTTACAGAGGAGACTCTGCCGAAATTTTTGGTAAAATTTGCTGATGTTTTTATACTTGTTTTCTTTTCTTCTCTTCTTTTTCTTCTTTTATGGTTTAGATTTCTGGGCTTCGGCTTACTTAGGTCACGTGGCGCCTCTAGACGCTTCGTAATCTAAGTGTCGGTCACGTTCCGTACTTTCGGGTCGTGACACTGCGGCTGATGATTTGGCAAACCCGAAAGATTCAATAGTTTCCAATGAACCTCAGCCTCTCCGCCGATCTCATAGGGTTCCTCACTCACCTGAGAGATACTTTGGTTTCTCTATGACAGTGGGAGCGAGGATTGCATCATGAGATGATGACCCAACTAGTTTCGAGATGGCCATCAGGAGTGGGACTCTGTAAGAATGGCTGGATGCTTAGTGATCTGAGATAGAATCCTTATACACCAACAAAGTATGGACTTTGGTTGCTTTATCTGAAGGGTTAAATCCCCATCAGGAGCAAGTATATCTTAAGAAGATTACTTGGTGTACATGGAAAAGTTGAGACTTTCAAAGCTATGCTTAAGTCCATCCAGATCCTACTTGCCACGGCTACATACCATGACTACGATATCTGGTGGTTGGGTGTCATGACAGCTTTTCTAAATGATGTTTTAGAAGAGAGCGTCTATAAGTACACAGCCAGAGGTCTTCGTAGACAGTGGGAGCAGCGGAAACGTGTGCAAGATGCTTTATAGGATAAAGCAGGCATCGCGGAGTTGGAACATCTGTTTAGATTTCTGGGCTTCAGCTTACTTAGGTCACGTGGCGCCTCTAGACGCTTCGTAATCTAAGTGTCGGTCACGTTCCGTACTTTCGGGTCGTGACACTGCGGCTGATGATTTGGTAAACCCGAAAGATTCAATAGTTTCCAATGAACCTCAGCCTCTCCGCCGATCTCATAGGGTTCCTCACTCACCTGAGAGATACTTTGGTTTCTCTATGACAGTGGGAGCGAGGATTGCATCATGAGATGATGACCCAACTAGTTTCGAGATGGCCATCAGGAGTGGGACTCTGTAAGAATGGCTGGATGCTTAGTGATCTGAGATAGAATCCTTATACACCAACAAAGTATGGACTTTGGTTGCTTTATCTGAAGGGTTAAATCCCCATCAGGAGCAAGTATATCTTAAGAAGATTACTTGGTGTACATGGAAAAGTTGAGACTTTCAAAGCTATGCTTAAGTCCATCCAGATCCTACTTGCCACGGCTACATACCATGACTACGATATCTGGTGGTTGGGTGTCATGACAGCTTTTCTAAATGATGTTTTAGAAGAGAGCGTCTATAAGTACACAGCCAGAGGTCTTCGTAGACAGTGGGAGCAGCGGAAACGTGTGCAAGATGCTTTATAGGATAAAGCAGGCATCGCGGAGTTGGAACATCTGTTTTGATATGGTAGTCAAAGAGTTTGACTTCATCAAAATGGTAGATGAACCTTGTATATACAAAAAGGTAGTAGGGAGTATGGTGGTGATCCTCGTAGAGTATGTGGATGACATACTCTTGATAGGGAAAGAGTTTCCTATGCTACGCTCGGTCAATCTCCGCTTATCATAAGGATTCTCCATATAGGATCAAAGTGATACCTCCTAAATTCTGAGTTATGGATCTATGAGATAGATCTATTTGGATGTTAGGATTCTTACTAGGAGTAGTGAGATGGTATTAATCGATCCTAGGGAGAATCACTGGAAAGGTTCCAGGGTGATAAGGACGACTGAATGTTAGTCGCAGGCATTGTCTTTACCCTCAGTGGAGGGACGGTATGTTGGAAGAGTTCCAAGCTAGATACCGTGACTTACTAGACGATTAAAAGCAAGATACATCGTTACCAAGGATGCTACCAAAGAGGCAGTCTGGATATATAAGTTCATAAGATGAACTTCGTTCCTACCATTGTGTGACAATGGAGTTGTGGCTTTAGCCAAGAAACTACCGTCCCATCTGAAATCCAGATATAATTCTTAGGTAGTATCGCCTGATCATGGAGATGGTTGATCTCCAGGGAGATCGAGGTTAGGAGAGGAGACACAGAGGATAATAGCGCGGATCCACTCACAAAGGCCTTTTTCCCAGTAGAGACTTTTATGGGATGGTTGAGTATGAGATACTTCAACCACAGCAAATTGTTGGGTATGCGATACCACAACAGATGGCCCTAGTGCAAGTGGGAGATTGTTAGTTATATGTATGCCCTAGAGGCCATTACTGTACATATGACGTATATTGTAATGGATGCTTGGACATATATAGGGAGGACTTTCTTGCTCGACATGATAGTATGCTATCTGGTTGTACATTATCTTAACATGTACTCTGATTGTCTCTATGTTACATGTTGATAAAGCCCTTAGGATATGTACTCGACTACTGGGACTATGATGAGATCATACTAGTAGGGCCACGGTAGTCGACGAGTACATCCTATAACTGTTCCTAGTCGAGGGTGTATCGAGACAGGGCATCGATACACCAAAGTAGACTAGCGTATACGCATCTTGACCCATATGATGGGCGATGGATGATCCCATATCCATCGGTGTTTGACATCAAGGATGGTCTACGGGTGTTCAGTGGAGACTGGGTACACTGGACGGACTCGCCGAGAACTCCCAGATGGTATTATACCTCACGTCAGATGGCAGTTCTCCGGCGACACTGGTACAGAGTAGCCTGTTGACCTGAGATCGTCATAGAGTCTTGTGTGATTCCCACTGTGCTTTGATTTCCATCATACCATGTCCAAGAGGGCGTGCAAAAAGGTGGCTTTTGGGTACAGTCCCGAATCACATGGAGGCAACGAGCGATAGGAGGGGATTCGTCTCTCCCGGTATAGCGAGTTGATGTTGTGCTGTGTTCGATTGGCTATAACCGGAAATCCCTGGCCAGGGTTGCTGAGATTTACTGGTAAGTGTTATCAGTAGTTTCTCGAACTGTTATAGACCTCATATCGACACGACTTATCAAGCAACTGGGGTCCGACGTTTACCACCCTTAGGCGAGATATGCGACATATCAGACGACGAGACCGGAGTGTACTGGAGTGTTACTGATTGGATTCACAGGAGAATGTACAGGCTTACTTGTTGATCTTCTGAGCGCTCAATACCTGGGTGGCTGTTACGTTTAGCTGACCGCTTGCAGCTTGTGGGTGTTCGATATGATCATCACCTACTGCCGGCGTATTGACGATTATTTAGAGTCCTACACAGAGGTTTCATGGCTCAGGCAAAACGGAGTAGGAGCACATATATGATATGTGCGGGATCGAGGATAATGCGTTATGTGATACCGTATTGGATTCTCGCGATACGAGATATCGGCCAGGTATATGTGATATAGCCGGGTCATCGTATTAGTCGGTTATATGCGATATAGCCGGATTGTCGGATCAAGTGTTGATTCGATAATTTAATGTATAATAATATATATGATATATTAAATTACGTTAACTATTATTAGCTCACTAAAAGATTCATTTTCTCACTCGGGTAATACATTAATATATATGCGATATATGTTAATTGTATTATTTTATTTTGTTACAATAAATATTATATATGTGATATATAATATTGTAACATGATATGATAACTAATGCAACATGTTTAGTGGAATTTAAACATGATTAGGGTTTGGATTAGGGTTAAGACTTCTAGTTGATTCTAGAAGATTTTCTTTTATTTTGTGAAAGATATTTTGTTATGACTCATGCTTTAACCCAAGCCAAACCCTAACCTTAGTTAATTCTCTACATGGGTTTAGTTGACCATGGTTGCATTAATCATCATATTTATCCTTTCATTATTCATCACAAAAGGATTCTATGATATTCATCTTCTTCTTCCTTCTTTCTTTCATAGAAAAAGCTTTCTTGCTTTTTCAAGGTGATGAAAAATGAGTGAGTAAATGAAAATGAAAGAGAGCAAACCTACTTCATCATCCTCATCTACCCTTGCCATTTAGATGAGGGTGTTCACATCATTTTATGAGTGTTAGCTTTGTTAGTGTATATGCCCTAGGGGCCATTATTGTATCATACTAGATTGTATATTACTTAATGGAAGCTTAGGTTATTCACAGTTGTATATACAGTCTTGCTAAAAATGGTAGTATGCTACATGGTTTGTGTCTACTTTAATATGTGTATATGTTTCTTGTATCGTATCACTTATACATATTAGTAGAGCCCATAGGTTCTTTGCTTGATTACCAGCGTTGTGATGGCAGTCACACTAGTAGGGGCTGGGTAGTATATAAAGCAACATCCTATACAGGTCCCTAGTCGCAGGATTATCGAGACTGGGCATCGATACTCCAGAGTAGACTAGTATGTACGCTTCTCATCCCAGTTGGGGAGATGGTCTGTCCCATACCCATCAGTACGTAGTACTGGAGATAGTATATAGGTGCTCGTTAGGTTATGGGTACACCGGACAGGACTCGCAGGGGAACTGTTGGTTGGTATTATACCCGTCGTCAGTTAACAGTTCCCAAATGACATGAGTACAGCATAGTCCGCAGACTTGACACTGCTACTTCGCCTCGAGTGTGTCCCACTGTTCTTAGATTGCTATCCTACCACGGCTCAAAGGAGTCGTGCAAACAGGTAGCGGTTGGGAGCAGTCCCGAGCACTTGGAGGCAGTAGTGGTTAGATAGAATTTGTCTCTCCCGGTATTGGGAGATGATATCGCGCTGTGTCAGAGAGCCATTACGCAAAGTCCCTGGCCAGGGCAAGCGAGATATATTGGTAGGTTCCAGTAGCTTCTCATGGTGTAATGGGCTTCGCTCCGACATGACTTATACAGCTGTTAGGGGACTGACGGTTGCCGCCTCCTAGGCTTGATATACGATAGTCTTAGACGAACAGACCGGACTGTACGGAGATTGTCACATCAGGCTCAGTGGGAGTTCAGATGAGTTTCCTCATCGGCCTTCTTATCGACATCTACCTGGGGATCGTTACGTACAGCTAGTGCCACTTGCGATCTGTGGTTAAACCCACTGCCAGCGTAGTGTCGAGTCTTTAGAGTCCCACACAGAGAGTTTCACTGCTTCAGGAGAAACGATATAGAGGTCATATGGTTTTACGACAAGGGTTCGGACGCGTACATGTGTTTACGTACGTACGACTTTTCGGACAGTTTTTACTAGCCGGCTTTGGTTTAAGCCAGATTCTAGTATCGGGTTATAGGATTTATACAGTCTAAAGTTTTTTCGTGTTTTAACGGATTGGAAGGGCGTTCTCGTAATTTGTCGGGAACCTTCTAGAAGAGTGGTGACTTGGGGGGTAAGGTGGCATTGCATTAAATGAGATTAGTGACTCATTTGTGTGATTCTTCCATGTCATTAATGCATCATAAATGCTTAATGACTCATGGAGATGAATCACTCATAGATATTTATGAAGCATGGTTGTTAATTCTATTATTTCATTTTTGGATAAATAAATAATGCTTCATAAATATTATGATAGATCATTATCTTATTTCATTCTCATCTTCACCTTCTCTTTCCTCAAGCTCTCTCATTCTTCAAACCCTAACCCTAGCCTCTCATGTGTTGAGATCAAGGGTTAGCTAGACTAATACATCCATAACCTCACTCTATATCCCCTAGGTAGCTTAGATTAGCACTTTAAGCAACCTAGTTATCTCAAGTTTGAGATTAAGCTTGGCGTAGGAGCTTTCGGGTGGATCGTCTTTGACTCGAGGAGGCCGTAGAGGTGCCGATGTTCCAAGGAGCCTACGAGGAGTGGAGGACAGCGATGAAGACCCGAAGGACATGTAACGTGAGGTATAACTTCGAATCCGAGTAGTTAAACCTCTAGCATATAGTTAGCAATGGTTTAGATAACGATTCATGCGCTCAAGTCCGTGTTACGAAGCTTTGATAATCGTTTTTCATATATTCCGCCTCCCCCCAAGTTCGTGGGGTGTGTGATATGGACTTACAGTGGTATTAAAGCCAACTACACCATTACTAGCTTGTTAGCAACTGATTAGAAGTTCGATCGACGGATAACACAAAAACAAAACCCCGGAAATTCCAAGTTTATGTTAATTTTAAAAGTGTCTGAAAAATTATTTGGCATACCTTAAAATTCACAGCAGGGAAATATAAGAATACTGGGAAAATACGAGGACACAACTCGACTAGACGGCCGCGGAACCGCGGCCAAATGGTGCTTTTGGCCACGAATCCGCCGCCGAGTCAACCTCGAGTTGACTCGGATTTGCGCAGTAATTCTTATTTTAAAGTGTTTTTTTTTCCTGTATATACTGTTTCTGTCCAGGTTTCTTCAGTACAGATTTGCTTTTGGGGTAGACACGGAATATGGTATTCGATCGATGTTCTAAGATATTTGCTAATTGGGTTTTTATCTGTAATGTTTAATGTGTTCGTAAACCTCCCTTAACTGCTAGTATGTCGGTTGGCAGGGGGTTGCACATTTCTGAAATGTTTACTGTTTGTGTATATGAACTGTGTTGGACTGTTGTGATGATTAGCCAGGGTTTGAGATGTGTTTAATATTCATTCATTCAATGTAAATGTAATATGATGTAATATTCTTTTGCGGGGCACATCCAGGTTGCGGTTATAGCCACCGTTGTATTATTTCTTTTTAGTGTTTTTGCTCCTACGATTGACCCAAGGTGGGGTACACAAACTACCGGGTACATCAAAGTGTTTAGGGGTCTACTCACGTTGTTGAGGGAGACCGCTTCACTTCGGGTACTTGACGGGTAGTTTGCCATACCCGTAGGGGTCTAGGGTGGGGTAATGGCTATTCATCACAACTGTGTAATCCGTCTTTTATTGCAGGCTCAAAGCAAATGCGGATTGCTAGTAAATCCAATAAAGTTCATCTGTGATCTGGAATGCTTATTATTGCGTCTGACGAATGTACAATATCTATATATGATAGCTATTAGACGTCACTTATGTTTTACACCCGCGCTAGCCCAGCCCCCGCTCTGTCGTTAGTTAAGTAACCTAACGGGTGATGACGGGACCCAGTGGCGAATGCGGATGGCATAAGAGGACGTGGTATTTTCGTTGTTTTCTGCAATGATAAGATTAATGATGGGACGCATTATAATAATGCAAAGAAAATTACCCAAAGTTAAATCGTTGGAACAAATTTAAAAGAAACCACTCGGTTATTTTAAAAGAGCAGAATTTTTTAATTGCGGAGCTTTAACCACTCCTTTTAAAAAGTATCAGGTTCCTTCGATTATATCAAGTTCATTACGTTCACGGTTTTGCCAAAACCAGTCGTAGCCCTCCGTCATTTCATATAGATAATCAATAGTATTCAAGCTGTGTTTGTTGACTAAAGTCAAGGCACAATGTTTGGTAGCTGTTGGATATTCATATGTAGCATAGATAGATGCGTTGGTTTGGGACAGTCGTATTACCTTGTTGACTAAAGTCAAGGGTATGTACGGGTGGGTTCAAATTAACCTGGATAATGACGGATAGAACTTGACATGTGACTTATGATTTGTTGACTAAACTCAAGGTCATAAGAGCATGGGGCAAAAATATACATCGGGAATTTCTAAAGAAACTGAAATTTGCATAGAGATGCATACCATTTTGGAGTTTGATGAATGTTGGTAGGATTCCTTCAACATTATCATACGATGATATTTTGGATCCCGATTCTACTGTGAGTACATGCTACTTATCAGGAGATTCGTCACTTAACGATCAATGCTATAAACCAAGTAGGTGCCTAGAAAGGTGTCAGCGAGGCTACGCCCCCAGAGAAAAGAGGTTATTTAATTAAGGAACTTCGCGAAAGCGTTGGAAAACCTCCCTCGAAGTACCGACACCGGCCTGGCTGAACGGTTAAGCAAGTATTGTACGGTGAGAATAGTCCTGGCTAATTCTTCTTTTATGGTTTGAGGAAGGATTCGAGAAACTGTGGGAGCCATCCAGTTTAGATAAACTAAAAACCAATCTAAACTTGCAACAGCATCATGCTAAAATGTTTTCTTCTCTCTCTTATAATTGCAGCGACCTTATGACCACACATAGGTTACATCTAGATAACAATTTGACTGAATCTGACTTATATGAGTGGCAAAGGTCTGTCCAGATGTCCATTGCCTATGACAAGCCGGACCACCCTATTACTACTCAAGATCCCGCCGTCCCGGGTCCAGTTTCCACCGTCGTGGATATGAATATCCGTCAGACAAGGGAAAATGATTGCACTATTGACTATGATGAGCTCCAGGACCTGGAGACCACGTTGGGAAACAGGTCAGATACTGACTTGATTCTGCAGTCTCTACCTTCTATCCTGAAGGAAACCAGGGAAGCAGAAGGAAAGAGAAGGGCAAAAGTTTCAGGACTTAATGTAGTAAAAGAGGGTAGTTCCTATTATTATAGGATTGGACATTGGCAGAAAGATTGCAGGGCTTTAGAAGCCAGTAACCAGGATACGAAGCATGTTGTGGCTTCAGCCTCAAGTGTGTTTATGATAGAGAACTGTATGTCAGTTAACCCTACTTCCTGGGTATTGGATACCGGGTCAGGATCTCACATCTGTAATTCATTACAGGCTCTGAGAAACCGTAGGGTTATCGGGATAGGTGATATGACCCTCACGGTTGCTAACGGAATGAGCATGAACGCTGAATCCGTAGGGGAATATCATCTTGGATTGATAACTGGGCAGATATTGATTCTGCGTAACTGTTTTTATGCACCAGGTACGACTTGTAATATCATATCTGTATCCTTACTTTCTAAAGAAGGATATGATTTTACATTCGTAAGTGATGTAGTTCACATCCACGTAAGTCAAGTTATGATTGGGTCAGGTACATTACAAAACGGAATATACGTATTAAATCAAGCTCAGATTTTCAGTGTCCAGAACAAACTTAATAGAAAGTCTCTGGAATTAAATCAGGCTTTCTTATGGCATTGTAGACTAGGTCACATCAATGAGAGAAGGTTGACTAAGTTACATAGAGAAGGATATTTGAATCCGTTCGAATATCAATCTTATGCTACTTGTGAATCTTGTCTCATAGGAAAGATGACAAAGACTCCGTTTTCTAGACACGGAGTAAGAGCAAGCGAGCTCTTGGGACTCGTACACAGTGATGTGTGCGGTCTAATGTCTACACATGCGCGAGGTGGTTATTCCTACTTCATTACTTTTACGGATGATTTCTCTAGGTATGGATATATCTTCTTTATGAAGCATAAATCCGAGGCCTTTGAGAAATTCCAAGAATACAAGAATGAAGTGGAAAAACAAACCGGCAAAAGTATCAAGACACTGAGATCTGATCGAGGTGGTGAATACTTAAGTGTCGAATTCTTAGGTTACTTAAAAGAGAATGGAATTCTCTCTCAGCTTACTCCTCCATACACACCACAGCACAATGGTGTATCGGAAAGACGGAACCGAACCCTTTTAGATATGGTACGTTCCATGATGAGTAACGCTGAGTTACCACGATCATTCTGAGGATATGCACTAGAATCAGCTGCATATCTTTTGAACCGAGTTCCAACCAAGACTGTGCCTACCACACCATATCAGATGTGGAGTGGAAAGAAACCCTGTCTTAAGTATCTTAAGACATGGGGATGTCCATCTTTTGTAAAGAAGCAGCATGCGGACAAACTCGAGGCACGCTCAGTACAGTGTAAGTTTGTGGGATATCCAAAGAACTCCATGGGATATTGTTTCTATTACGCAGAGGAACAAAAGGTCTTTGTTTCTCAACATGCCCGCTTCTTGGAAACTGAATTTTTGGAAAATCAGAAGAGTGGGAGCGCAATAGAACTGGAAGAAATTCCAAAACCACAGGCTATTACTGAAACCTTGGTAGAACAAGAAGGTTCAGGAGAACCGGACATCCCAGCACCACTCCGCAGAAGTAATAGGCAGTCTCATCCGCCTGAGAGATACTACGGTTTTCTCATAGATGGGGATAGAGAGGATTGCGTCATTGATGATAATAACCCTACTAGCTTCCAGCAAGCCATTCAGAGCGGCGACTCGGTAAAATGGCTGGATGCAATGCGGAACGAAATGGAGTCCATGTACACTAACAAAGTATGGACTTTGGACATTGCTCCAAATGGGGTAAAACCCGTAGGATGCAAATGGATCTTCAGAAAGAAGATTGGTGTAGATGGACAGGTTGAAACCTATAAGGCTAGACTTGTTGCAAAGGGTTTCCGTCAAAGACCTGGCTTGGACTATGACAAAACCTTTTCTCCAGTAGCTATGCTGAAATCCATTAGGGTCCTTCTTGCTATTGCTGCCTTCCACGATTATGAGATCTGGCAGATGGACGTAAAGACGGCCTTTCTTAATGGAAATTTGGAAGAAAGCGTCTATATGGATCAGCCAGAGGGATTCATTCAGAGTGGGAGCAGCGGTAAAGTATGCAAGTTGCTTAAGTCCATTTATGGACTAAAGCAGGCATCTCGGAGTTGGAACATCTGTTTTGATGATACTATCAAGGAATTTGACTTTATAAAAAATCCAGATGAACCATGCATATACAGTAAGATTGTAGGGAGAGCTGTAGTATTCCTCGTCTTGTACGTGGATGACATTCTCCTAATAGGAAATGATATTCCTATGTTACAGTCAGTCAAAAGATTCTTGTCACATAAATTCTCCATGAAAGACCTGGGTGATGCCACCTACATTCTAGGGATCCAGATCTATCGTGATAGATCTAAAAGGATGTTGGGACTTTCGCAGTCCAGGTACATAGACACCATATTGAAAAGGTTCAGTATGGAAGATTCTAAGCGCGGTAACCTACCGGCTTGTCACGGAATCACCCTCTCCAAAAATATGTCTCCCAAGACTGATTTGGAAAGGGATCGCATGTCGATTATACCCTACGCTTCAGCGGTAGGCTCTATAATGTATGCGATGTTATGTACCAGACCAGATGTACCATACGCATTGAGCGTAGTAAGTCGGTATCAAGCAAACCCAGGGGAGAATCACTGGATAGCAGTAAAGAACATTCTCAAGTACCTGAGGAGGACTAAGGAGATGTTCTTGGTGTATGGCGGAAAAGACCTCCAGATGGAGGCCTTTGCCGACTCCGGCTTCCACAGTGACAAAGATGACTCCAAATCCATGTCGGGTTATGTCGTTACCCTCAATGGTGGGGCGGTATGTTGGAAGAGTTCCAAGCAGGAGACCGTTGCTGACTCAACAATGGAAGCGGAGTACATAGCTGCTTGCAATGCCGCAAAAGAAGCTGTCTGGATGAAGAAGTTCCTCACAGAACTTGTCACGTCCCGAAAGTACGGAACATGACCGGCACTTAAACTACGAAATGTCTCGAGGCGTACGTAATCTAAGTAAGCCGAAAACCCAGAAATACAAACCAAGAAAAGTAGTAGAGTGAAGGAAAAACCAATTTAAATCAAGTAATTTTATTAGCATAAGCCGAATTATGCGTTTTTTTAAAAACATCAAATATTTCTTGAAAATTTCGGCAGAGTCTTCTTTGTAAATACTGGCCCCCAAACGGGATACAACATGAATAGTATACGAAATCAATAAAAGGCATCCCCAAGCGGGAGCTAGCTCTTCGTCAATCGACGGTCACAACCACACAAGTAATGTAATATACAACGCCAAGAGCGAGGATCAAAACTCAAAAGGAAACTCAAAACTACAAGAAATCCACAGAAATATAACGCGCGGCTCTAAGGTCGAAAGAATAACATCACTGGTCTCTATCTCAAAATAAATACATGTTTGGTTGATGGAATTTAGTAGATACAACTGAATAATATTATACAAGGTAATATGATGGGTATGATACCAATAAACCCACCTACTAACAAGTCACCCGAACGAAACTGTGCCCGCAAAGCCGTAATGAAACCTGTACAGCAAACCTGCAAGAAACTGGGGCACAACGGGGGTGAGTTGCCAACTCGTGAATAGAAAAACATCTACGAATAAAAATCGCATGTATGACGCAATCCTAGGTCATACGATCATAATATATAATCCTCAAATATATAACCAGCAACCCATAACCATGGTTAGGGCAAATATCTAACCTAAGTGTAATCCCATGTGCCCGTGTCTGTGCCTCAGGTAGCAATGTATCATATGGATGATGTATGAATGTATGAAACAGAATGCATGTACTGAAGAAAACTGGTTCCATAAATCAGTGAGATTTCTGCATTTTAAAAATGAGGTATCATAATGAAATCAGCATAAACAGTGCCTAGCATCGGCACAAAACGTAATCCCAATATCTCGATATCTCTGTATCACAGTCTCTGTGCCTCAATATCTCGAAATCTCAATGTCTCAATCATAATGACTAGGGCGCCGTCAGTCCAGGCCGGCCCCTACCATCCATCTGATGACCACGACAGTATCCTCCGGATATCCGACGCATCGGGTAATATCACCGGTCGGTCGTGCTCCCCTGCACAGGCTCAACGTCAACAACACGATCTTCTTGCCCCGGGGTACCGCACCGGGCCCACCATGTACCCGAAACGGTTCATCCATCTTCTCGAATCGGGTCTCGAAATCCATCATCAAACTCATGGTGGACGACTCATACATCATGGGAAAACCGCACTTTTTATTTAAAAGAGAGGAAAGAAGCTTATACAAGTTCTGCGGTTTTCCCCCAAATCCAGAAAATCTCATGGAAATTCGAATCCAAATCATCAATAGCATGTAAAACCATGAATATAGGCATGAGAATCCATGAATACGGCATAACAATGAATAACAGTATGCATGAAGTGACAAGTAATAACTACAATATCTAAGCTGGGATATAAGGTAAGTACACTAATATCATGTCAACTATTAGCTATCAAGCTAAATTAAGCAATAATATTTCCCAAGGTGTACGTGACATGGCAATTACCGATGAAGATGTGTGTGAGCCGGCAAGTATGTGTACGTGGTACATACGCATCATCGGTAATGGTGCTGGTGTCCTAACAGCATAATATCAACATTGCAATATGAAATAACAATGTAAGTATGTGATGCGGAGCAACAGCAATAGTGTGCGGGAGCTGAATACTAGACACAACGATAACTAATCTGCATTACCCTAATATAAGTCCTACAATAGTGCCTTTTGAAATAACACGAATTGCGGTGTTTTGAAAATAAGGGCTACGGTGTTTTTAAGAAAAGATACGTCTTTTGAAATATCCGTAGAATCCCTTGACCTGTCTTTTAAAATACCCACGATTCGTTAGTTTTGAAATAGGTAGGAGTCTAATCTAGTCTAACAACTACACTAAACTATACGGCTGAACTAACAAGCTGAACTACAGGTAAGGAAACCGCCTAACATCTGAGTCGATACATATACATACCTGTATATATATTAGTCGGTGATCCCGCCTCAATAATATCATATCCGATACCATATCTAAAATCAGACATCCCAAGTCAAGAGTGCGGATCAATCATCAATATATAGCTCGTACGTAAACTCGTCGTACGGCATCCCCAAATCTGGGTACGGGTCAATATCATACTCAACACAGTGTTCATCTGGTATCCTCTTTATCAAGATCATCATCTGGGGTACTGACCTACGTCTAGTACACTACTAAAATCACTATTCACATGGCATCGTCATCCAATGATCCGCTATAACATCAGGATGTATCTCAAGTACGAATCCTGCCATATCACCGATCTCACGGCCTCAACTCAAATCTCATCTCAATCCCAAGTATCATCCGCAAAACCAGTATGTGAACACCTAGTCCCATCCCCAGGTGAACACATAAACACATCTCCCCATATAAGCACAGGTAATAACATAGATGTATGCATATGTGTGTGTGTGCGTGTGTGGGTGTAAGGACTACACTAGGGTTTCGCAACTAACACTAAACTAATCCATGAACACCTAGAATCTACCTTTACCATCAAGTCTCATATCAACATAAAATATATAATCAAAATATATGTGTGTATACGTATTCGTATACATCACCACGAACTGCGGTGGTGCTATACGCCATCCACCCGACTTCTCCCCGTAGATATAAATCTACTCACCTGGTCCTCGCTCGCCGGTGCCGACGTCGCCGCGCGCTTACTTGTCGTCTCGAAGTCCACATGGGGTACCTACATATCATAACGCACCGTATCACATTAAAACTAAATTCGAAATCGAAACGGCATACGAAAATCAAATCGGCACGCGTATCACGCATAGGTCAAAACCTATCGTCTACGCATGCAAGAATAGTCAAACCAACCCTCGATGTCGATGTACAAATGTCAAACCATCAAGAAAACCCAAATACACTCATTTGCGCATCCAAGAACACTAACTATAATATAAAATAGGTTAAAATTCACAAAAACCCCAAATTCAGCTTAAAAGCCATTTTTCCGAAAATCTAGCAAGCAAAAGTTACCCGTTTTAGTACAAAACTCGACGTTTAATCAAATCTAGCGGCCATAATACTTATTAAATATCTTAAATAAGTCATAAAAATAATTTCCATAATTTAATCCCAATAAATTTAATTAACCCCAAAATTCTAGTTTACAATATACCCAAATTTTAACAATTTTATAGCAAAAATGCACAAACAACAATTTAGGTTGGATTTCCTTGAACTAAAGTGTTAAACTACACTTTATAATGTTAATGAAGTCATGAAAAACCTAATCACATTTTTAATCCCAATTATTTAACCAATTTCGAAAACCTAGTTAGCAATTTAGCATAATTAACACAATTTTTAAACTAACCATTAACAACTAGCTACTAATCTTGTTTTAACATGTCATAAGAGCCTAAATACAATACACAACCGTACACCAATTTCACAAAACCCTAACTTGCATTCAAATTCTTCTCTTGAATTTCAAAACTTTCACATAGAACCACAATTCATATCCTAATTAAGTTAGATTAAAACAATAACCAACAATTAACAAAAAGCTCAAGATTTTTACCTCACAAGATTTGAGATCTAGCATTAAAATCTTGACCTCCAATTTGAAAACTTTTCACCAAAAACCATGCTTGAGAGGCTAAGGAAAAATGGGTAGGAGTTGGATTTGGAATTAGCTTTGAAATTGTTTGGATTTTGAAGCATTGTTGTGGATTTTTGATGCAAATTGGGTGGGATTTTTTATGAGAGTGGGCTGCTGAAATTTCCAGCAGTGAGAGGGAGATAGGAGAGAGAGTCAAGTGGGGAAAATGATATGAAGTCAACCCAAAGTCAAAGCACATACTTATATAATCTTTTATTCTTTAAATTCATTGTTTTCTTTTCTTTTAAACTTGAATTGGGGCAAACTTTGGGGGGGGGGTCTTCCTACAAATTTCAGCCAGCCACAAGGTGGGGAGGAGAGAGGGTGTGGATGAGTGTTGGTGAGAAAAAAAGATAAATGTTATACCCCAATATCTATTTACATTAATCTGACAAAAAAAAGCCTTTTTTCTTCAATAATTCTAACACCGTTTGGCAGTTTCATTTTGTTTCAAAAACAACATGTTAAAATTTTATTTAATGTGTTATGATGCACAAAAATTGTTTCAACTCATTCTAATTTCTAATTTTCCCTAATTAAATGTATTACCGACGGCTTAAAATAATATTAAAATAATTAATTTCGGAAAATTTTCAGAAAATTTGAAATTTCACCAGTGGCTCAATAAACACCAAATACTAGCAATTTCATAACTAGAATATGTATATTTAATTTTATAATAAACATATTTGTATTTTGACTTTTTACAGAAAACCCTCTTATTTTACTGATTTTCTGAAATTTCACCGAAACGATTTTCAAAACGTTACAATCTTCCCCCCTTAAAGAAATTCGGTCCCCGAATTTAAATTAAAACTCCCCCCAATTACTAAAACACCTAAGCAAAACTATCAAGTCGTCGGGGCTCCGAAATCATAAATACACAAAACAAATCGTAGCGCAGCGCATGCGTAAGAAAAATGAGCATATAACTCAAAATCAAAACTCCGTCAAGCATCTTGCAATCATCGGAGTCATGGTAAAGACACAAATGTCAAATCCAATACAACACCAATATAATATAACTCGAAACTATACACATAAATATCAAATCTATATATATAAATATCATAAAAACGTACTGCTCTATAAGAAATTAATCCCAAAATACGCATATGAATACTACGTGCGTCTGGTGCGCACGGAAATCAAATCCATATACGTGCCATACAAGTGCACAGAAACAAGATCTAAGTGCATCGGGTGCGCACGAAGCATCTGTCATAGGCAACGTGTGTGCCTGACAGCAAAATCAGGTGCATCTGACATGCTCGAAAAATCTCGATTTAGTGCATCTAGTGTGCACCAAATCACATCTCAAAACATGCGCACAACATACGCGAAAATCCAAGGCAGGTGCATCTATCATGCACGAAATCATGTAATCCAATATCAAGCGCCGAACATGCGCAAAATCCAATCAGGTGCACAAGGTGCACAAAACCAATATCGAGCATCATGATCGAAATCGAAGTCCAGTGCATCTAAGTGCACAAAATGCGTATCACTGCACTGCAAGCATATGCGAATCATACCGAGTGCAAAAACCAAATCGTGTGCGTATATACGCATGAAATCAACTCAATTGTATGAAACCCATAAAATCATAAACGTGTCAAACCAAGGCACGAAAACGAGATCAAGTGCAACAACTGTGCAAAATCGTAAATACTCAGCAGGTGCAACCATGGTCCATGAAAACAAATATCATGAAACTCAATCATCAAAATCAATCATGCGAATAGATCGCCCAAAATACCGAAATCAAAAATGGTGGAATAGTCCCCGCTCAAGCACTTCCTCTAAGAACCTCTGGCCAACTGTCGTGGTCACTCATAGCATGTCTCGTCGACGATCCTGAACTCTGGCCTGCCGGTGTGCATAACATGACCAATCCTGGGTCCAAGTCTTCTCGTAATTTATTCCAGAAAGGTCATGTCGAGGTCTCTCCCAAATCGCGTCTCTGCCGAACTGTCCGGAAGTCATCGTCCTTTACTAGATCTGTTCTCGTTCCGGAACGGCTGCATACTCATCGTGACTCCTTCTGGAAGGTATATCCAAGTATAATGTCTCGACATGCGTATCGCATCTCTGATGTCGGCGGAGTGGAATATCGTCTCATCAAGATCTCGTACGAACCTCTTACTCCACTTTCTCTAATGTCGACTGCTTCGGACTCATCTCGTCGTGGCTGCATGGACTGAGCTCCTACGGCTATCCTCGTATCTGGAGTCTCCCAAGAAATGCATCTCACCACCTGGCATCCAAATGAAGTCGAACCATCCGATCGATTTGTCAAAACCTCATAATCCCCCAAGAGCTCAACATCTTGGGTACAGTTTAACAGTATCGAGTACGTACCACAGCATCGATGGTCCAGCCGTAGAAGGGCAAACCCAAGCCTCACTAATGGCGCCGCGGAACTGCCGCAAAACCTAAGATTCAAAGGCTTTCACACGGTCATTATGTCGAGTTAGGGTTTCATTCTTCTAGAGGGTCCATAGAATTGCCTGCATGTATTTCCGAATACTTTAAACTTGGAATAATAGGTTAACGACATTCGATCGTCTCTGTCGACTCTCAACATCTCCGTGTGAAGTCGTCTCTAGCTGGAATCAATCTATCTGATGATCTCGCATCGGGGTAGCAAACAAACCGCATGTCCTAGTCATTCATCCTTGGTGACTAGCGCCCTTCTATCATCTCTTAGTACCACTCGTACTGCAAAAGCTCCAACATCTGGGGCGATATCTCGTCATTCACAGCAATGACTGGCTCACTCGTCTACACGCTGAACAGTGCCTCAATCATTAGGAGTAAGCAATACGCCAACGGTCATCAAAATCTGGCTGGCCTCTATCATTGGCTTGATCCTCTGGCGCTGATCTGCACGTCCGAGTAATCTCATACAGCGATCCATCCAAACGCTCGTGGCGCAGAAACACAATCAAACGACGCCTCTCAATGCAATCGTATGTCGCCGGAATCACGCCTTGGTCAGTCCTCGTTCGTAACGAGCTCGTGCTGACCGCAACTCTAGCCGTAGCTCTCCCTGCCCGTAATCGTGGCAGCAAAACCATAACCGGTACCGATGAGGCTAGATCAGGAATGAATATAATACTGAACAAAGAAATGTACATCCTATGGCTCCTTAAGTGGAGTAGCATATCGTAAGTATGCCGCGGAACATACCCACGGTACGTCACTCTACTTTAGTCACCTATTCCATCAACCATGGGTTATCCTACGCTCCGAAGGTAAACCTAGCGCTCTGATACCAACTTTGTCATGTCTCGAAAGTACGGAACATGACCGGCACTTAAACTACGAAACGTCTCGAGGTGTATGTAATCTAAGTAAGCCGAAAACCCAGAAATCCAAACCAAGAAAAGTAGTAGAGTGAAGGAAAACCCAATTTAAATCAAGTAGTTTTATTAGCATAAGCCGAATTATGCGTTTTTTTTTTAAAACATCAAATATTTCTTGAAAATTTCGGCAGAGTCTCCTTTGTAAATACTGGCCCCCAAACGGGATACAACATGAATAGTATACGAAATCAATAAAAGGCATCCCCAAGCGGGAGCTAGCTCTTCGTCAATCGACGGTCACAACCACACAAGTAATGTAACATACAACGCCAAGGGCGAGGATCAAAACTCAAAAGGAAACTCAAAACCACAAGAAATCCACAGAAATATAACGCGCGACTCTAAGGTCGAAAGAATAACATCACTGGTCTCTATCTCAAAATAAATATATGTTTGGTTGATGGAATTTACTAGATACAACTGAATAATATTATACAAGATAATATGATGTGTATGATACCAATAAATCCACCTACTAACAAGTCACCCGAACGAAACTGTACCCGCAAAGCCGTAATGAAACCTGTACGGCAAACCTGCAAGAAACTGGGGCACAACGGGGGTGAGTTGCCAACTCGTAAATAGAAAAACATCTACGAATAAAAATCGCATGTATGACGCAATCCTATGTCATACGATCATAATATATAATCCTCAAATATATAACCAGCAACCCATAACCATGGTTAGGGCAAATATCTAACCCAAGTGTAATCCCATGTGCCCGTGTCAGTGCCTCAGGTAGCAATGTATCATATGGATGATGTATGAATGCATGAAACAGAATGCATGTACTGAAGAAAACTGCTTTCATAAATCGGTGAGATTTCTGCATTTTAAAAATAAGGTATCATAATGAAATCAGCATAAACAGTGCCTAGCATCGGCACAAAACGTAATCCCAATATCTCGATATCTCTGTATCACAGTCTCTGTACCTCAATATCTAGAAATCTCAATGTCTCAATCACAATGACAAGGACGCCGTCAGTCCAGGCCGGCCCCTACCATCCATCTCATGACCACAACGGTATCCTCTGGATATCCGACGCGTCGGGTAATATCACCGGTCGGTCGTGCTCCCCTGCACAGGCTCAACGTCAACAACACGATCTTCTTGCCCCGGGGTACCGCACCGGGCCCACCATGTACCCGAAACGGTTCATCCATCTCCTCGAATCGGGTCTCGAAATCCATCAGCAAACTCATGGTGGACGACTCATACATCATGGGAAAACCGCACTTTTTATTTAAAAGAGAGGAAAGAAGCCTATACAAGTTTTGCGGTTTTCCCCCAAATCCAGAAAATCTCAAGAAATCCGAATCCAAATCATCAATAGCATGTAAAACCATGAATATAGGCATGAGAATCCATGAATACGGCATAACAACGAATAACGGTATGCATGTAGTGACAAGTAATAACTACAATATCTAAGCTGGGATATAAGGTAAGTACACTAATATCATGTCAACTACTAGCTATCAAGCTAAATTAAGCAATAATATTTCCTAAGGTGTACGTGACATGGCAATTACCGATGAAGATGTGTGTGAGCTGGCAAGTAAGTGTACATGGTACATACGCATCATCGGTAATGGTGCTGGTGTCCTAACAGCATAATATCAATAATGCAATATGAAATAACAATATAAGTATGCGATGCGGAGCAACAGCAATAATGTGCGGGAGCTGAATACTAGACACAACGATAACTAATCTGCATTATCCTAATATAAGTCCTACAATAGTGCCTTTTGAAATAACACGAATATTGATGTTTTGAAAATAAGGGCTACGGTTTTTTTCAGAAAAGATACGTATTTTGAAATAACCGTAGAATCCCTTGACCTGTCTTTTAAAATACCCACGATTCGTTAGTTTTGAAATAGGTAGGAGTCTAATCTAGTCTAACAACTACACTAAACTATACGGCTGAACTAACAAGCTGAACTACAGGTAAGGAAACCGCCTAACATCTGAGTCGATACATATACATACCTGTATATATATTAGTCGGTGATCCCGCCTCAATAATATCATATCCGATACCATATCTAAAATCAGACATCCCAAGTCAAGAGTGCGGATCAATCATCAATATATAGCTCGTACGTAAACTCGTCGTACGGCATCCCCAAATCTGGGTACGGGTCAATATCATACTCAACACAGTGTTCATCTGGTATCCTCTTTATCAAGATCATCATCTGGGGTACTGACCTACGTCTAGTACACTACTAAAATCACTATTCACATGGCATCGTCATCCAAAGATCCTCTATAACATCAGGACGTATCTCAAGTACGAATCCTGCCATATCATCGATCTCACGGCCTCAACTCAAATCTCATCTCAATCCCAAGTATTATCCGCAAAACCAGTATGTGAACACCTAGTCCCATACCCAGGTGAACACATAAACACATCTCCCCATATACGCACAGGTAATAACATAGATGTATGCATGTGTGTGTGTGTGCGTGTGTGGGTGTAAGGACTACTCTAGGGTTTCGCAACTAACACTAAACTAATCCATGAACACCTAGAATCTACCTTTACCCTCAAATCTCATATCAACATAAAATATATAATCAAAATATATGTGTGTATACGTATTCGTATACATCACCACGAACTGCGGGGATGCTATACGCTATCCACCCGACTTCTCCCCGTAGATATAAATCTACTCACCTGGTTCTCGCTCGCCAGTGCCGACGTCGCCACGCGCTTGCTTGTCGTCTCGAAGTCCACATGGGGTATCTACATATCATAACGCACCATATCGCATTAAAACCAAATTCGAAATCGAAACGGCATACGAAAATCAAATCGGCATGCGTATCACGCATAGGTCAAAAGCTATCGCCTACGCATGCAAGAATAGTCAAACCAACCCTCGATGTCGATGTACAAACGTCAAACCATCGAGAAAACCCAAATACACTCATTTGCGCATCCACGAACACTAACTATAATATAAAATAGGTTAAAATTCACAAAAACCCTAAATTCACCTTAAAAGCCATTTTTCCGAAAATCTAGCAAGCAAAAGTTACCCGTTTTAGTACAAAACTCGACGTTTAAACAAATCTAGCGGCCATAATACTTATTAAATATCTTAAATAAGTCATAAAACCAATTTCCATAATTTAATCCCAATAAATTTCATTAACCCCAAAATTCTAGTTTACAATATACCCAAACTTTAAGAATTTTATAGCAAAAATGCACAAACAACAATTTAGGTTGGATTTCCATGAACTAAAGTGTTAAACTATACTTTATAATGTTAATGAAGTCATGAAAAACCTAATCAAATTTTTAATCCCAATTATTTAACCAATTTCAAAAACCTAGTTGGCAATTTAGCATAATTAACACAATTTTTAAACTAACCATTAACAGCTAGCTACTAATCTTGTTTTAACTTGTCATAAGAGTCTAAATACATCACACAACCATACACCAATTTCACAATACCCTAACTTGCATTCAAATTCTTCTCTTGAATTTCAAAACTTTCACTTAGAACCACAATTCATATCCTAATTAAGTTAGATTAAAGCAATAACCAACAATTAACAAAAAGCTCAAGATTTTTACCTCACAAGATTTGAGATCTAGCATGAAAATCTTGACCTCCAATTTGAAAACTTTTCACCAAAAACCATGATTGAGAGGCTAAGGAAAAATGGGTAGGAGTTGGATTTGGAATTAGCTTTGAAATTGTTTGGATTTTGAAGCATTTTTGTGGATTTTTGATGCAAATTGGGTGGGATTGTTTTTGAGAGAGGGCTGCTGAAATTTCCAGCAGTGAGAGGGAGAGAGGAGAGAGAGTCAAGTGGGGAAAATGATATGAAGTCAACCCAAGGTCAAAGCACATACTTATATAATCTTTTATTCTTTAAATTCATTGTTTTCTTTTCTTTTAAACTTGAATTGGGGCAAACTTTAGGGGGGGGTCTTCTTACAAATTTCGGCCAGCCACAAGGTGGGGAGGAGAGAGGGTGTGGGTGAGAAAAAAGATAAATGTTATACCCCAATATCTATTTACACTAATATCACCAAAAAAAAGCCTTTTTTCTTCAAGAATTCTAACACCGTTTGGCAGTTTCATTTTAAAATTTTATTTAATGTTTATGATGCACAAAAATTGTTTCAACTCATTCTAATTTGTAATTTTCCCTAATTAAATGTATTACCGACGGCTTAAAATAATATAAAAATAATTAATTTCGGAAAATTTTCAGAAAATTTGAAATTTCACCAGTGGCTCAATAAACACCAAATACTAGCAATTTCATAGCTAGAATATGTATATTTAATTTTATAATAAAGATATTTGTATTTTGACTTTTTACAGAAAACCCCCTTATTTTACCGATTTTCTGAAATTTCACCGAAACGATTTTCAAAACGTTACAGAACTTCAGGTTGTTCCTTCCAGTGTTGGTCCAATACCTCTGTATTATGACAACAACGGCGCTATAGCTTTAGCGAAGGAACCCAGGTCCCATCAGAAGTCCAGACACATCTTAAGGCGGTATCACCTGATCAGGGAGATCGTAGATCGCCGGGAGATCGAGGTGAAAAGAGTAGAGACGGAGAATAACATTGCTGATCCATTCACAAAGGCCATTCCTCAGACGTAGTTCGAGAGGCTATTCGAGATGATAGGTCTACGATGTGCCAGCTCATGGCCCTAGTGCAAGTGGGAGATTGATAGTGTATATGCCCTAGGGGCCATTATTGTATCATACTAGATTGTATATTACTTAATAGAAGCTTGGGTTATTCACAGTTGTATATACAGTCTTGCGAAAAATGGTTGTATGCTACTTGGTTTGTGTCTACTTTAATATGTGCATATGTTTCTTGTATCGTATCACTTATACATATTAGTAGAGCCCATAGGTTCTTTGCTTGATTACCAGCGTTGTGATGGCAGTCACACTAGTGGGGGCTGCGTAGTCTATAAAGAAACATCCTATACAGGTCCCTAGTCGTAGGATTATCGAGACTGGGCATCGATATTCTAGAGTAGACTAGTGTGTAAGCTTCTCATCCCAGTTGGGGAGATGGTCTGTCCCATAGCCATCAGTACGTAGTACTGGAGATAGTATACAGGTGCTCGTTAGGTTACGGGTACACCGGACAGGACTCGCAGGGGAACTGTTGGTTGGTATTATACCCGTCGTCAGTTAACAGTTCCCAGATGACATGAGTACAGCATAGTCCGCAGACTTGACACTGCTACTTCGCCTCGAGTGTGTCCCATTGTTCTTAGATTGCTACCCTACCACGGCTCAAAGGAGTCGTGCAAACAGGTAGCAGTTGGGTGCAGTCCCGAGCACTTGGAGGCAGTAGTGGTTAGATAGGATTCGTCTCTCCCGGTATTGGGAGATGATATCGCGCTGTGTCAGAGAGCCATTACGCAAAGTCCCTGTCCAGGTCAAGCGAGATATACTGGTAGGTTCCAGTAGCTTCTCAGGGTATAATGGGCTTCGCTCCGACACGACTTATACAGCTATTAGGGGACTGACGCTTGCCGCCCCCTAGAATTGATATGCGATAGTCTTAGACGAACAGACCGGACTGTACGGAGATTGTCACATCAGGCTCAGTGGGAGTTCGGATGAGTTTCCTCATCGGCCTTCTTATTGACATCTACCTGGGGATCGTTACGTACAGCTAGTGCCGCTTGCGATCTATGGTTAAACCCACTGCCAGCGTAGTGTCGAGTCTTTAGAGTCCCACACAGAGAGTTTCCCTGCTCCAGGCGAAACGATATAGAGGTCGTATGGTTTTACGACAAGGGTTCGGACGCGTACGTGTGTTTACCCACGTACGACTTTTCGGACAGTTTTTACTAGCCGGCTTTGGTTTAAGCCAGATTCTAGTATCGGGTTATAGGATTTATACAGTCTAAAGTTTTTCCATGTTTTCACGGATTGGAAGGGCGTTCTCGTAATTTGTCGGGAAGCTTCTAGAAGAGTGGTGACTTGGGGGGTAAGGTGGCATTGCATTAAATGAGATTAATGACTCATTTGTGTGATTCATCCATGTCATTAATGCATCATAAATGCTTAATGACTCATGGAGATGAATCACTCATAGATATTTATGAAGCATGGTTGTTAATTCTATTATTTCATTTTTGGATAAATAAATAATGCTTCATATATATTATGATAGATCATTATCTCATTTCATTCTCATCTTCACCTTCTCTCTCCTCAAGCTCTCTCATTCTTCAAACCCTAACCCTAGCCTCTCATGTGTTGAGATCAAGGGTTAGCTAGACTAATACATCCATAACCTCACTCTATATCCCCTAGGTAGCTTAGATTAGCACTTTAAGCAACCTAGTTATCTCAAGTTTGAGATTAAGCTTGGCGTAGGAGCTTTCGGGTGGATCGTCTTTGACTCGAGGAGGCCGTAGAGGTGCCGATGTTCCAAGGAGCCTACGAGGAGTGGAGGACAGCGATGAAGACCCGAAGGACATATAACGTGAGGTATAACTTCGAATCCGAGTAGTTAAACCTCTAGCATATAGTTAGCAATGGTTTAGATAACGATTCATGCGCTCAAGTCCGTGTTACGAAGCTTTGATAATCGTTTTTCATATATTCCGCCTCCCCGCAAGTTCGTGGGGTGCGTGACATGGACTTACAAGCTTGTGTTAATGAAACTTCAAGGTAGATCATCTTTGTTATCGAAGATCGGAAGCAAGTTTGCATCTTTCTCTTCGCAGAGCCTTTCGAGTGTCCGGAACACGATGATCGCAGCGAAGGGACTTCAACACGGAGCTTAAGAAGTGAAGGACCGGATCTACAAAGGTTGTAATCTCTCTCACATAGTGTTAAAGAGTTTAACATGCTTGTTTTCGCCTAAACCCTAGTTTAAAGATCCGGCTTCGGGTTGTTCGGCACGGCTAATTTTTAAATCGGGCATGGTTGATGCCTCGTAGACCCTTGTGCGCGTGCCTAGCAACCCTACACAGTCTTGCTAAACATGGTAGTATGCTACTTGGTTTTTCTATCTTAATATGTTAGTATACGTATTGATAGAGCTCTTAGGATCTTGCTTGACTACCAGCGTTGTGATGGCAGTCACACTAGTGGGGGCTGGGTTGTCTACAAGCACATCCTTTTTCAGGTCCCTAGTCGTAGGATTATCGAGACAGGGCATCGATACTCCAGAGTAGACTAGTGTGTACGCTTCTCATCCCAGTTGGGGAGATGGTCTGTCCCACAGCCGTCAGTACGTCGTACTGGAGATAGTATACTGGTGCTCGTTGGGTTACGGGTACACCGGACAGGACTCGCAGGGAACTGTTGGTTGGTTTTATACCAGTCGTCAGTTAACTGTTCCCAGGTGACATGAGTACAGCATAGTCCGCAGACTTGGCACTGCTACTTCGCCTCGAGTGTGTCCAACTGTTCTTAGATTGCTACCCTACCACGGCTCAAAGGAGTCGTGCAAACAGGTAGCAGTTGGGTGCAGTCCCGAGCACTTGGAGGCAGTGGCGGTTAGACAGGATTCGTCTCTCCCGGTATTGGGAGTTGATATCGCGCTGTGTCAGAGAGCCATTACGCAAAGTCCCAGGCCAGGGCAAGCGAGATTTACTGGTAGGTTCCAGAAGTTTCTCAGGGTGTAATGGGCTTCACTCCGACATGACTTATACCGCTATTAGGGGACTGACGCTTGCCGCCCCCTAGGCCCGATATGCGATAGTCTTAGACGAACAGACCGGACTGTACGGAGATTATCCCATCAGGCTCAGTAGGAGTTCGGATGGGTTTCCTCATCGGCCTTCTTATCGACATCTACCTGGGGACCGTTACGTACAGCTAGTGCCGCTTGTGGTCTGTGGTTAAACCCACTGCCAGCGTAGTAGTCCAGTCATTGGAGTCCCACACAGAGAGTTTCCCTGCTCCAGGTGAAACGATATAGAGGTCGTATGGTTTTACGACAAGGGTTCGGACGCATACGTGTGTTTACGCACGTACGACATTCGGACAGTTTTTACTTGCCGGCTTTGGTTTAAGCCAGTTTCTAGTATCGGGTTATTGAATTTATACAGTCTAAAGTTTTTTCGTGTTTTCACGGATAAGAGGGGCGTTCTCGTAATTTCACGAGAAGCTTCTAGAAGGATGGTGACTTGGGGGTTTAGGTGGCATAAGCATTAAATGAGATTAGTGACTCTTTTGTGTGATTCATCCTTGTCATTAATGCATCATAAATGGTTAATGACTTATGTAGATGAATCACTCATATGTATTTATGAAGCATGGTTGTTAAATCATTTATTTATTTATTTGATAAATAATAATGCTTCATATATATCATGAGAGATCATTATCTCATTCTCATGCTCACCTTCTCTCTCCTCAAGCTCTCTCTCATCAAACCCTAATCCTCCCCTCTCATGTGTTGAGATCAAGGATTAGAAAGACTAATCAATCCATAATCCAACTCTATATCACCTAGGTTACTTAGATTAGCACTTTAAGAAACCTAGTTACCTCAAGTTAGAGGTGAAGCTTGGAGTATAGCTCTCGGGTGGATCATCTACTACATAGAGAAGGCCGGAGAGGAGGTGGAGAACGAAAAAACGAAGGACACAGTTCATTAGGTATAATCATTTCTCATAGTAGTTAACAACTTTTATGTTTCTTGTTAGTTATAGTTTAGCAAAGATTCTCGGTTAGTCGATATTTATGCAAAGAACAAGATCGTTTTTCATTTTTCCGCCTCCCCGCAAGTCGTTGGGTGTTGTACATCGACTTACAATTACAACACCCCAATCCCCAAAAAACCCAAGGTCACCGGATCTGGTCCCTATCTCGCCGGCCAAAATTGCCCAGGTTAAGCTCGTGCTTTAGGTGAACACCCAGGGTAACTAGTACAACACTTCTACACTGGTAGTTTTTTCAGTAAAAATCCGTGGTCATAGAAGATCACAGTGACTCAAAAATGACCAAAAAAATATGATATGTGCACGAAACTATAGCTTTATTGTTTAGAACCTGAACTAATGAGCATACAAATATAATATAGCCTAATAAAGAGTCAAAGATCACTATCTCACCAAAACTTGGGAAAAATAATAGCTTTCCAAGCTCCAAGTCATCCCAAGCAAGATTAATGTAGGTTTTTGTGAGGTTGATGAAGGTTTAGGCTTTGGATTGTGATGCAAACATAAAATTTAGATGAAGAACTTGATGTGTAGTGAAAGAGAGAGGAGCAACTGAGTTGGGACTAATAATAGAGAGAGTGAGGTGAGAATGAGATATTTGTGAAGGAATTGAGAGTATAAGTGTTGTGAGGTGAGGGTTTGTGAGCGTGAGTGCATGGGATGAGTGTATGTGAGTGCTATACTCACTCTCCCTCCATAAATTCCATTGATGGCAACCATCCCCCTTAGTCTCCCTAGAATTCAACCCTTCTATTCCCTTTTATTCTCTTCTCTTTTCTTTAATTAAAAACAATAACCTTTGTTTGAATAATATAAATAGATAAAGGGTTAAATTTTGCATAACATTATAAAATGAGAGGGTTAAGTGTGCCTTGACTATATGAGCATGGTTAACACCCCTTAAACCCCAATTCACCATGCACACGTGTGTGCACGGAAAAAAATAATTAAGTAATGTATTAATCAATCAAATAAAATGTGAAGAAAATATTTATTAGTTAAATTTCATTAAAAACACCTATTATCGCTTAATTAACACTATCCGCATTCTAAAGTGTTACAGTGTACTTGTGTACGTATGACGATCGGGCTGATAATACTAGTGGATTTTGGTATAAGCCGGATCCTAGTATTATATTGATGGATTATTTTCGTCTCATTGTATTCGTATTCTTCGGGATACTAATGCGGGTTTGTATATACGGATAAGAGGGGTATTAATGTAATTACTCAAGATTGCTTTTAGAAGAAGACACCTCATTAGCGTTTTGATTATTTATTTGATTAAAACAATTATGAGGTGGAGGAAATGTATTGTTATTTTTATATATGATAATTCAAGTATGGCTACTTGGTTTGACATTTGAGGCTTGGTTTGACTTAGATATTTTTGTGGCACTAGATATTTTGTGTGAGATATTTTCTTGGCATGCTTATAGTCATATCAAGAGCCATTTCTATTATCATTATGAAAAACACTTTCTTTTTCCTCAAGCTCTCTCTTCATCTTCCTCTCAACCCTTAAAGTCTCATGAGCTGAGAAACCTAGGGTTCCAAGAAACAGACTAACCTATTTTCTTTCTCTACATCACCTAGGCCATCTTGTTTAGTGAACTAGGTGCCCTAGTTACCTCTTATTTGAGGTTGGAGCTCGGACTATAGACTCTCGGGTATATCGTCTTTGACTCGAGGAAGGCGAGGAAGAAACATCGTTCCGTTATGATCCTCAGAGCCTACGATGACGAGGATGACAGCAAAGAAGACCCGAAGGACTTGTATCGTGAGGTATAAACTCCTTTCCGAGTAGTTAACCTCTTTACATGCTTAGCTAGTTAAGGTTTAGCCATGATCTTGGAGTTCAATTCGGTGTTGCGAGCTTTGAAAATCGTTTTTTAAATATTCCGCCTCCCTGCGAACCCGTGTGGTGCGCGACATCGACTTACATCAACTATCTCTCTGATCAGGTGATACCGCCTAAGAATATGTCTGGATCACAGATGGGTCCTGGGTTCCTAGGCCAAATCCACAGCTCCATTGTTATCACAATACACAATTATTGGATGCTTAATGGTAGGAACCTCACAAAGTTCATCTCATGAACTTGTTCATCCAGACAGCCTCTTCGGCAGCATCGTTGGTAGTGATGTATTAAGACCTTATCGTCGAGTCTGCTATGGTATCTAGCTTGTAACTCTTCCAACATACCGTCCCTCTACTGAGGGTAAAGTCAAAACCCGAGACTATCTTACAGTCGTTCTTATCACTCTGGAAGCTCGAATCGGTAAAGGACTCGACATGGAGTTCACCGTAACCATACACCAAGAACATTTCTATAGTCCTTCTCAAGTACTTAAGAATGTTCTTCATAGCTGTCCAGTGTTTCTCCCCAGGATCTGATTGACACTTATTCAAATTCTTCATGGTGAACCTTTGTGATAAGAAGAGCTTGACCGAGTGTAGCATATGAACATCATTTCCTATCAAGAGTATGCCATCCACGTACAATACGAGGAAGACAACCTTACTCTCCACAACCTTCTTGTATATACAAGGTTCATTTACGTTTTTGATGAAGTCAAAATATTTGACAGCCACATCAAAACAGATGTTCTAACTCCGCGATGACTGCTTTAATCCGTAGATTAATGTAAGCAGGTTGCACACCTTTCCGCTGCTCCCACTATCTACGAAGTCCTCTGGTTGTGTCCGCTCTCTTCTAAATCACCATTTTGAAAAGCAGTCTTGACATCCATCTACCAGATTAAGTAGTCATGGAATGCAGCGATGGAAAGTAGGATCCGGATGCACTTCAGCATAGCCACTGGAGAAAAGTTTTCATCATAATCCATACCTGGTCATTGACGAAAACCTTTTGCTACAAGTCTAGCTTTGAAAGTCTCAACTTTTTCATCTACACCAAGTGTCTTTCTCAAAGATCCATTGCTCCCGATGGGTTTTACCCCTTCAGGAGAAACTTCCAAAGTCCATAGTTTGTTGGTGTACATGTATTCCATCTCAGATCGCATTGCATCCAGCCATTTCACAGAGTCCCCACTCGTGATGGCCTGCTCGAAACTAGTTCGGTCATCATCTTCCATGATGCAATCCTCGCTCCTACTGTTAATGAGAAAATCGTAGTATCTCCCATGTGGGTGAGGAACCCTACTAGATCAGCGGAATGGCTGAAGTTCGTTGGATACTATCGAATCCTCTGGTTCTACCAAATCATCAGCTGTAGTTTGTGTAGCTGGAACTTCTTCCAGTTCTACCTCATGACCACTAATTTCTTTCATAAGAAATTCCTTTTCTAAAAATGTGGCATTGCGAGAAACAAACACCTTTTGTTCCTCAGTGTGGTAGAAGATATACCCTCGTGAATGCTTGGGATATCTTACAAACTTGCACAGAATAGACCTTGCCTCGAGTTTGTCCGGATTTTGCTTTTTAATTTAGGCCGGACAACCCCATATCTTAACTCGTTTAAGGGATGGTCTCTTCCCATTCCATATCTGTAACATTTCAGAAAAATAAAATATTATTTTTGGGAATTTATAAAAATAAATAATAAATATTATGAATATTTTTTTTATAATGCGGTATAATTAAATACCGATAAATTGGGAAATATTTGGAAAATTATAGAAATTACTTAAATGAGCGTGTTTTATATGATTTAAGCAAATAATAAATTCTTTATGATTAATTATATTCCATTTTATGCTAATCGCGATTAAATATCACTAATCGTGTATTAAGCTTGATTTGTGCACATGACATGCACCATGTCATATTTTACACTTGTGTTACATTTTCTACATGGATTTTTCTTATTTTTGTTCATGCATGGCTTTTAAATGAAAAGAAAAGAAAAGATAAAAGGAAAAGAAAAAAAAGAAAACAAAAGAAAAAGAGAAGGGGATTAAACAAATAGGTATGGGTAAGAGAGAGAAAGGAGAGAAAGGTGAGAGGTCTTGACCATTCTCCTATTGTTTCCCTCCATTATTCCCTTCTTAATTTTTCCCTCTCCCTCTCCCATGGATACTCTCTCTCCCTCTTCAACTAAACCCTCAAAAACACCCTCACTCCCTCATCAAAACTTCATCCCCCTTTCACTAAAAACATGCACAAGCTCACGACAACCACCTTGGACCAAGAAAAATTGGATTTGAAGACTTGGGGCAATTCAAGAAATTTTCTTGAGTTTCCAAATGATTTACTTTCATCACCATTAGTATTGTATTTGATTCATTTTAGCATCTATGTTAGTTTAGAGTGGGTTAATTGAGGTTTAGTGAAGTTTGAAAATTCTAAGTTGAGGATTAGGGTTTGAATTGAATCCAAAAGTGTAATTGAGATTAGTGGAGACCATACAACCCTTTAGTGTGTGATTAGAGACTTAAACCAGAGAATTAAACCCCACAACATGAACATAGAAACCCCGATATTGTATTTTGTAAACTTTGGTGATGGTATTTTGACATCTGCTATAACCCCGGTGACCTGAAAATTATTTAGCGATCACAGTGAGTCATGCAGGCACCTAGGATGCTACCATAGAGACCCGAGCCCCAAAAACATCACCATGGCCGCAAATTAAATAGTTCTGGCCACAAATTGCGGCCAGGTTAGAGGAGTTTGGGCTCGTGTTGGGTTCATGGCTCCAGTGTCTGTTAATTAGACCTCCCCTATGTGCAGAATGTCCCAATTATCACCTGAGGCAAATCTAGAGCAAGTTTTTAATGTTTCTAATTTCGTTTTGCGGATTTTAATGAATTGTACTTTGTATTTGTGTTTTATCTCGTTCGATTCACGTTTATACGCCGATCGTCGAGAGTTGTTTGGTTATTCGTGCATGCATAGATCATAGGTTTTATGCTATGTGTGATATGCGTGCTGATTTGGTTTTCGTGCGTGATTTCTATTTACGATGTCATGTCATATATATGTAGGTACCCCCCTTCACGTGTACTTCGGATGATGAAGAAGAGGATGGCGACATCGACTTCGGCAAGCGATGATCAAGTGAGTATATATATATCTACGAAGGAAGTCGGGTATATGGCGTATAGCACCCCCGCAGTTTCGTAGCATAGAACGCGAATTCTTTATGATATATATACTTATGTGATTTATGATGTGTATACTTAGCAAGAGATGATTATGTGACTTTGGGTTAGTTTAGCGTAGTTGTAGGAAAACACTTACAGTGTAGTTTCTTAGTCGCAAAACTCTAGAGTTAAGATTTGCATACACGCACACACACACACACACTTGCATACATTTTATTACTTGAGCGTATATGGGGATATGTATATATATATACACATAGGTATGGGACTATTTGTATGTGTGTGTATATATATATATATACGTATACATATACATGGATGATGAGGATAGTATAAGATATTTGGTGATGTGTCGATCAGATTGGGCTTGGTGCCACGAGATCGGTGATATGATTTGGTTCGTATTATGAGATACGACATGATATTATAGCATGTCCTTAGGCGATGTGTTTTCATACACACACATATAGATATGTAGATGGTATCAGTATGTACTTGACTTTAGATCAGTATCCCTGTTCATGTTATGATGATAAGCATACCGGATAAATGATGAGACAAAAGTGATATTCGACCCGTACCCAGATTGGGATGTCGTATGATGGATTTACCGTACGTGCTATATATTGATGATAGATCCGCAATCTTGACTCGAGGATGTCATATTATATATTGTATCGTATGTGATACTATTGAGGCGGGATCACCGACTATTATATTTATATACATCGACTCAGATTTAGGTGGTTTCTTTACCTTTTCGATTAGTCTGTTAGTTTAGTCCTGTAGTTTATTTATAGATATTAGACTAGAATCGAATTATACCTATTTCAAAACTAACGAATCGTGAGTATTTTTAAAGACAGGACAAGGGATTCTACGGATATTTCAAAGGACGTACATTTTCTTAAAATCACCATAGCCCTTATTTTTTAAACACCACGATTCGTGTTATTTCAAATGGCAAAACTGTATGACTCATATATATTAATGTAGATTCTTCATTGTTGCGTTTATTATTCATTTTCCGCATATTCTTGCTATTCGCATCGCATTGCATATTTAAATGTGTTTTATTGTTATATTGAAACCCATGCTGTCAGGACACCAGCACCATTACCGATTATGCATAGGCTCTACGTACACCTGCTTGCCGGCTCATACACATCATCATCGGTAATTGCCATGTCACATACACATTAGAAAATACTACTTCATTAGTATAAAATGTTAGCTGATAGTTTCGATATGGTACTAGTGAGATTGCTTTTATATGATAGCTTAGACATTGCATTTATTACTGTGATTTTCATGCATATTTATATATTCATTTGCTATGACATTATGGGCCAGTCCGAATTGACGGAGCCCAATATTATGAAATTCATTGTTTATTTACATTTGAGATTAGGATTTCGGATTTCCATGAGATTTCTGGATTTAGAGAAACCGCAATGATTTTATAAACTGATTATCATTTTAAAATGAAAGTTACGGTTTTCTCATGATATGATATGAGATATGTCCACCATGAGTTTTCTTGGCTCTTGAACGATATCATACACCCGATTTGAGGAGGAGGAGGAACCGTCTGTGGGTGCATGGTGGACCCGGAGCGGTACCCCGAGGCAAGATGGTCGCAGATGATGGCGTTAAGCCTGGCAGGGGAGCACTACTGGCCGGTGATTTTATTGTGACTCGACGGCTATACGTAGGATACCGATCAGAGTCTAGGCCTGTCCAGATAGCCGGAGCCTGAGGTTTTTAGATTTGATGATATGGGCCAGTCCGGATAGCCGGAGCCCTGGATATTGAGATTCGAGATTGCAGGCCAGTCCGGATTGCCGGAGCCTGAGATATTGAGATATTGGGATTGATGTTTTGTGTCGATACTTGACACTGATTTCATGTTGATTTCATTGATGATATCTCGATTTAAATATATACAAAAATTCAGTAAATTAAGAAAACAGTTTTCACATTCATGATGCGTTCTGTTTTCATTATATTGCATTCATACCTCATATTTATGATACGTTACTATCTAAGGCACTGACACGAGCATTTGGTATTACACTCATGTATAGAGGTTTACCCTTGCCACCTTATCTTGCTTCAGGCTTTATCATTTTGAGGATATATATTTTGATCGTATTGACCTAGGATTGAGTCATAAATACGATTTCTTCTCGGTGACGTTTTCTACTCATGAGTTGGCAACTCACCCCTGTTGTGCCACAATTTCTTGCAGCTTTTGCCGTACAGGTTTCGTTGCGGCTTTGATGGTACACTGCTCCTTTTCGGGTGATTGTTTTGGTAGGTGGGTTCATTTGCATCGTGACCACCATTGTATTTTATTTATATTCTGTTGTGTCTAGCAATTCCATCAACCAGCCTTGTGTATTTATAAACATAGAAGACCAGTTGTATATTATTTCGACTTTAGAGTCGCGTTTATATTATTATGGTTTTCTTGATGTTATTCAGTTTCCTTTTGAGTTTTAATCCTCGCCCTTCGACGTTGTATATTATATTGTTTGATTGGTTGTGACCACCAATTTGCGAAGAGCTAGCTCCCACTTGGGGATGCCTTTATTCATATTATGCTTGTTGTACCCTTTTGGGGCCTGTATTTATAAAGGAAACTCTGCCAAAATTTTCAGAGAAGACTTGATGTTTTAAAAATGCATACTTCGGCTTATGTTGTTAAACTACTTGCTTTAAAACTAAACTTTTCCTTCTTTCTTCTTTTAAATAGTTTAGATTTTTGGGATTTTTGGCTTACTTGAATTAGATGGGGTCCTATAGACTTCATGTGATTCAAGTTCCAGTCACGTGCAATTTCGGGTCGTGACAAAGTTGGTATCAGAGCGCTAGGTTAACCTTAGTTCGAGTCTATATTTGACTATGCGGAGTCTAGGGCGTATATTTATTCGGAACCTAGGCTTGACCTTACGGAACTTAGATTTAGTCGAGGGGGTATTAGACCCGAACTTTCGTCGCATAGGTTGACCTTGGTTGATGGAGTAGGTGCCTTAAGGAGAGTGACGTACCTTGTGTACATTCCGCGGCATACTTACGATACGCTACTCCGCTTAAGAAGCCTTAGGATGTACGTTTTCTTGCACAACATTATATTCATTCCTATGATCTATCCTCATCGATATTGGTTTATGGTTTTCCTGCCATGATTACACGGGCAGAGAGAGCTGCGGCTAGAGTTGCGGTCAGCACGAGCTCGTCACGGATGAGGATTGACCAGAGCGTGATTCCAGAGATACACGATTGCATAGATGTATCGTCCTATTGTGTTTTCGCGCCATGAGCGTTTGACGGATTGCTTTTACAAAGATTTCTCGAACGTGCAGATCAGCAACAGAGGATTAGGCCACTGCCAGAGGCCAGCCAGAATGTGATGGCCGTCAATGCACCGATTATTTTGATGATTGAGACACTGTTTAACATGCGGACGAATGATTCAGTTGTTGCTGCGACTGACAAGATATCGCCCAAGATGTTTGAAGCTAATGCCGCACGAGTTATACTTAGAGATATAATAGAAGATCGCTAGTCACCCAAGGAGGAATGACTAGGACATGTAATTCGTTACCTACCCCGATGCGAGGTCATCAGATTGATTGATTCCAGCTAGAGAAGACTTCACGCAGGTACGTTGGAAGTCAAAAGAAGATGATCAAATGTCAGAAACCCATTTTTCCAAGTTTAAAGTATTCGGAAAAACATGCAAGTAATTCCGTGGACCCTTTAGAAGAATGAAACCCTAACTCGATATAATGACCATGAGAACGCTTTGAAACCTTAGGGTTTGCAGTAGTTCCGCGGTGCCATTAATGAGGCTTGGGTTTGCCTTTCTACGGCCGGTCCATAGGTACCGTGGCATTTACTAGAATACTATTAAATTGTACTCAAGATGTTGAGCTCTTGGGGGATTATGGAACCTTGACAAATCGATCGAAAGGTTCGACGTCATTCGGATATCATGTGATAGGATACATTGCTTGGGAGACTCCAGATACGAGTATAGCCGTTGGAGCGCAGTCCATGTAGCCAGGAAGAGACGAGTCCGAAGCAGTCGACATTAGAGAAAAGTGGAGTAAGAGGTTCGTACGAGATCTTGATGAGATGACGTTCCACTCCGCTGACATGAGAGATGTGATATGCATGCAGAGGCGTTGTATATGGATATATCTTCGAAAATGAGTCGTGATGAGTATGCAGCCGTTCCGGAAGAAGAAATAAATTTTGTAAAGGATGATAACTTCTGGGTAGTTCAGCAGAAACGAGATTTAGGAGAGACCTCGATAGAACCTTTATGGAATACAATACGAGAAGACTTAGACCCAGTATCGGTCATATTACGCACACCTAGTAGGCCAGAGTTCGGCATCGTCGACGAGATATGTTATGAGTGACCATGACAGTTGGCCAGAGATCTTTTAGAAGATGTGCCAGAGCGGGACTGTTTCCACTATCTTAGATTTCGGTATTTTGGGCCATTTATTTGCATGATTGAGATTTTGTGCACCACAGTTGCACTTGACTTCGATTGATGTCATTCAAGATATTGATTTTGATTTCATGCCTATGGTATGCATGTGATTTGACTTGTGCTTTCGGCATAGTTTTCATGCACTTTTAGTATTTTTGATTCGGTTTTGTGCATGCTGATGCACATGCTTGTGAGATTATATACTAAGGTATACCTGATTTGGATTGAGATGTGCTTTATACCGTCGATTTCGATTTTGATACTTGATATTTGTTTTCGTGCACCTTGTGCACTTGACTTGGATTATTGCGCATGCTTGATGTGCTTGATGCGATTTTGGTGTACGATAGATGCACTAAATCGAGATTTTTCGTGCATATCAGATGCACCTGATATTGCTGTCAGGCACACCCGTTGCCTTTGACAGGTGTTTCGTGCACACCCGTTGCATTTAGATGTTGTTTCTGTGCACATGTATGGCATATTCATGGATTTTGATTTCCGTGCGCACCAGACGCACGTGGCATTCTTATGCACATTTGGGATTTATTTCTTTTGGAGCAGTATGTTTTATGATATTTGCTATATGGTATAGTAGCTGAGCAAGACTAGTCCGAGGACAGTACCTGACTATATTCTTGCATTCTTTGATAGTTATCGAACGGATTTCTAAAAAAGAGCTATAGTCTCAGTATTTACCTACGTGTCCGAGATGACACGAGACATTTAACTAAGGGAACCCTTCTAAAGTATTTTTTAAAACGGCGGGACGTGTATGTTAAACAAAGGGTATATATACATATAGTTATTTTCATACAATAGACATCCGCCACTGTGCAGTGATACGCGCATCGCGTAGCGACTTGAAAAGTTTGGCATGCATTTCTTTCAGATGTTTTAATGATGTTTACATGTATAGTTTGATGTTTATCATGTTGGTTTCGTATTGGATTTTGACATTTGTGTCTTCACCATGACTCCGATAATTGTGGGATGCTTGACGGAGGTTTGATTTTTGGTTTACATACTCGTTTTTCATGCGCATGCATTGGGCTACGATGTGTTTTATGTATTTATGATTTCGAAGCCCCTACAACTTGATCATTTTACTGAAATGCTTTAGTATTTGAAGGATTTAAATTTAAATTCGGGGACGGAATTTTTTTAAGGGGGGAAGACTGTAACATTTCAGAAAAATAAAATATTATTTTTGGGAATTTATAAAATTAAATAATAAATATTATGAATATTTTTTTATAATGCGGTATAATTAAATACCGATAAATTGGGAAATACTTGGAAAATAATAGGAAACTGAAATGAGGGTGTTTTATATGATTTAAGCAAATAATAAATTCTTTACCATTAATTATATTCCATTTTATACTAATCGCGATTAAATATCACTAATCGTGCATTAAGCTTGATTTGTGCACATGACATGCACCATGTCATATTTTACACTTGTGTTACATTTTCTACATGGATTTTCCTTATTTTTGTTCATGCATGGATTTTAAATGAAAAGAAAAGAAAAGATAAAGGAAATGAAAAGAAAAGAAAAAGAGAAGGGGATTAAACAAATAGGTATGGGTAAGAGAGAGAAAGGAGAGAGAGGTGAGGGGTCTTGACCATTCTCCCATTGTTTCCCTTCATTATTTCCTTCTTCATTTTTCCCTCTCGCTCTCCCATGGTTGCTCTCTCTCCCTCCTCCCCTAAACCCTCACAAACACCCTCAATCCCTCATCAAAAATTCATCACCCTTTCACGAAAAACATGCGCAAGCTCACTACAACCACCTTGGACCAAGAAAAATTGGATTTTGAAGACTTGGGACAACTCAAGAAATTTTCTTGAGTTGCCAAATGAGGTACTTTTATCACCATTAGTATTGTATTTGATTCATTTTAGCATCTATGTTAGTTTAGAGTGGGTTAATTGAGGTTTAGTAAACTTTGAAAATTCTAAGTTGAGGATTAGGGTTTGAATTGAATCCAAAAGTGTAATTGAGATTAGTAGAGACCATACAACCCCTTTAGTATGTGATTAGAGACTTAAATCAGAGAATTAAACCCCGCAACATGAACTTAGAAACCCCGATATCATATTTTGTAAACTTTGGTGATGGTATTTTGACATCTGCTATAACCCCGGTGACCTGAAAATTATTTAGCGATCACAGTGAGTCAAGCAGGCACCTAGGATGCTACCATAGAGACCCGAGCCCATAAAACATCACCATGGCCGCAAATTAAATAGTTCTGGCCACAAATTGCGGCCAGGTTAGTGGTGTTTGGGCTCTTTTTGGGTTCATGGCTCCGGTATCTGTTAGTTAGACCTTCCCTATGCGCAGAATGTCCCAATTGTCACCTGAGGCAAATCTGGAGCAAGTTTTCAAAGTTTCTGATTTCGTTTTGCGGCTTTTAATAAATTAAACTTTGTATTTGGGTTTTATGTCGTTCGATTCACGTTTATACTTCGATCGTCGAGAGTTGTTTGGTTATTCGTGCTTGCATAGATCATAGGTTTTAACCTATGTGTGATATACATGCCGATTTGGTTTTCGTGTGCGATTTCTGTTTATGATGCCATGTGATATATATGTAGGTACCCCCCTCACATGGACTTCGGACGATGAAGAAGTGGATGGCGACATTGACTTCGGCAAGTGATGATCAAGTGAGTAGATATATATCTACGGGGGAAGTCGGGTGGATGGCATATAGCACCCCCGCAGTTTCGTAGCATAGAACGTGAATGCGTTATGATATATATACTTATGTGTTTTATGATGTGCATACTTAGCAAGTGATGATTACGTGACTTTGGGTTAGTTTAGCGTAGTTGTAGGAAAACGCTTACAGTGTAGTTTCTTAGTCGCAAAACCCTAGAGTTAAGATTTGCATACACGCGCGCGCGCGCACACACACACTTGCATACATTTTATTACTTGTGCGTATATAGGGATATGTATATATATATATATATATATAAATAGGTATGGGACTATGTATATATATATACACCTATATATATACATGGATGATGGGGATAGTATATGATATTTGGAGATGAGTCGATGAGATTGGGCATGGTGCCATGAGATCGGTGATATGATTTGGTTCGTATTATGAGATACGACATGATATTATAGCGGGTCCTTAGGCGATGTGTTTTCATACAAACGCATATATATATATATGTAGATGGTATCAGTATGTACTAGACTTTAGATCGGTATCCCTATTCATGTTATGATGATAAGGACACCAGATAAATGATGAGACAAATGTGATATTCGACCCGTACCCAGATTGGGACGCCGTACGATGGATTTACCCTATGAGCTATATATTAATGATAGATCCGCACTCTTATATTTATATTGCATCGTATGTGATACTATTGAGGCGGGATTACCGACTATTATATTTATATATATTGACTCAGATTTAGGTGGTTTCCTTACCTTTTCGATTAGTCTGTTAGTTTAGTCCTGTAGTTTATTTGTAGATGTTAGACTGGATTCGAGTTATACCTATTTCAAAACAAACGAATCGTGAGTATTTTTAAAGACAAGTCAAGGGATTCTACGGATATTTCAAAGGACGTACCATTTCTTAAAAACACCGTAGCCCTTATTTTCTAAACACCACGATTCGTGTTATTTCAAATGGCAAAACTGTATGACTCATATTTATTAATGTAGATTCTTCATTGTTGCGTTTATTATTCATTTTCCGCATATTCTTGCTATTCGCATCGCATTGCATGCTTAAATGTGTTTTATTGTTATATTGAAACCCATGCTGTCAGGACACCAGCACCATTACCGATGATGCGTATGCTCCACGTACACCTGTTTGCCAGCTCATGCACATTATCATCGGTAATTGCCATGTCACGTACACATTAGAAAATACTACTTCATTAATATAAAATGTTAGCTGATAATTTCGACATTGTACTAGTGAGCTTGCTTTTATATGACAGTTTGGACATTGCATTTATTACTGTGATTTTCATGCATATCTATATATTCATTTGCCATAACATTATGGGCCTGTCCGGATTGCCGGAGCCCAATATTATGAAATTCATTGTTTATTTACCCTTGAGATTTGGATTTCGGATTTCCATGAGATTTCTGGATTTAGAGAAACCGCAAGTATTTTATAAACTGATTATCATTTTAAAATGAAAGTTGCAGTTTTCTCATGATATGATATGAGATATGTCCACCATGAGTTTTCTCGGCTCTTGAGCGATATCATACACCCGATTCGAGGAGGAGGAGGAGCCGTCTGTGGGTGCATGGTGGACCCGGTACGGTACCCCGGGACAAGATGGTCGCAGATGATGGCGTTGAGCCTGACAGAGGAGCACTACTTGTTAGTTGTATATATGCCCTAAAGGACATTGTTGTACATATGATGTATATTATAGTGGATGCTTGGATATATTTATAGTAAGGATTTTCTTGCTCGATATGATAGTATGCTATCTGGTTTCTCTTTGTCTTAACATGTTGACTTGTATTGGTTTACTGTCTTGCTCTCACATGTTGCTAAAGCCCTTAGGATATGTACTTGACTACTGGGACTATGATGAGATCATACTAGTGCGGCCAGGGTAGTCAACGAGTACATCTTATAACTGTTCCTAGTCGAGGGTGTATCGAGACAGGGCATCGATACACCAGAGTAGACTAGCGTATACGCATCTTGACCCATATGATCGGCGATGGATGATTCCATATCTATCGGTGTTTGACATCAAAGATGGTCTACGGGTGCTCAGTGGAGACTGGGTACACTGAACGGACTCGCCGAGAACTCCTAGATGGTATTATACCTATCGTCAGATAGCAGTTCTCCGGTGACACTGGTACAGGTTAGTCTGTAGACCCGAGATCGTCATAGAGTCTTGTGTGATTCCCACTGTGTTTTGATTTCCACCTTACCACGTCCAAGAGGGCATGTAAAAAGGTGGCTTTTGGGTTCAGTCTCGAATCACATTGAGGCATTGAGTGATAGGAGGGGTTTCGTCTCTCCCGGTATAGGGAGTTGATGTTGTGCTGTGTTCGATTGGCTATAACTGGAAGTCCCTGGCCAGGGCTGATATGGAGTGCTACTGGTAAGAGTTATCAGTAGTTTCTCGAACTGTTATTAGCCTCACATCGACACGACTTGTCGGTTACTGGGGTCTGACATTTACCACCCCAAGACTTGATATGCGACGTATGAGACGAAAAGACCGGACTGTACGGTAGTGTTACTGATTGGATTTACAGGAGAATGTACAGGCTTGCTTGTTGATCTTCTGATCATTCAATACCTGAGTGGCTGTTACGTTTAGCTGACCGCTTGCGGCTTTTGCGTGTTTGATATGATCATCACCTACTGCTAGCGTATTGACGATTGTTTAGAGTCCTACACAGAGGTTTTCTGGCTCAGGCAAAACGGAGTAGGAGCACATATGTGATATGTGCGGGACCGAGAATAATGCGAGTATGTGATACCATATTCTATTCTTGCGATATGAGATATCGGCCGGGTATATGTGATATAGCCAGGTCATCGGATCAAGTGTTGATTCGATGATTGGTACATGTTATATTAGATGGTTATATGCAATAAAGCCGGATTGTCAGATCAAGTGTTGATTCGATAATTTAATGTATAATTATATATGTGATATATTACATTACGTCAACTAATATAAGCTCGCTTTATTGATTCATTTTCTCACATGATAATACATTGATGTATATGCGATATATGTTAATTGTATTATTTTCTTTTGTTACAAAATATATTGTATATGTGATATATAATATTGTAACATGTTAGGGTTACAAATGCAACATGGTTTTAGAGTTTAAACCTAGTTAGGGTTTGGATTAGGGTTAAGGTTTGGATGAGCTTTCATGAAGCTTCATGAAGGTTTGACTTCTGATATTTTGTGAAGATATTTGTTAACCCAACCCAAACCCTTAACCCATGGTTTATTCTTTACAAGAGTTAATCCTTTCATTATTAACCCATGGTTGCAATTGTAACCATAACAATAATTCATTATTCATCACAAAAGCTTTAGCTTCTTCTTCTTCTTCTTGCTCTTGAAAAAGCTTCACTAGGTTTTGTGTTCGTGATGATTATGTGTGAGAAATTGAAAACAAAAGAGAGCAAAATTCCTACTTCATCATCCTCATCTATTCTAGCCACTTAGATTAGGGTGTTCACTTCTCTAATAAGTTCATTAGTAAAGCGTAAGTTTGGGTTAGAGATTCTTCAAGGTAGATCATCTTAGATCAAGAAGCCTTCAAGCAAGATGCATCATTCACCTCTTGGAGCCTCACGAGTGTTGGAGTTCTTGATGATCGCAGTGAAGAGACCTCAACACGGAGCTTATGAAGCGAAGGAATGGACTACAAAGGTTGTAATCCTAATCTCTTTAGTTCTTTGTATGTGATACAAACTTGTTACCATAGAATTTCTAGAAAAGTTTCATGGTTTGCTTGCTTTGCACCTCTCTAAATTTTAAATTGGCATGAATGCTGCTACCAAACCCTAGATTAGGTGCAAGGGAAGCCCAACAGTGGTATCAGATCCAAACTAGAATTCTAATTATGGTGTTAAAACAATTACGAAAACGAAATCGACTCCGAAATACGGTATTTTGAAACCCCCATTTTGCTCTCTAGAAATTTTCCAAAAAGTCCTTTAAAATTTTTTCAAACAGCTGCAGAATTATATTTGGGACATTCTAAGAACATGGGAGAAATACGGATGGAGGGGCTCGGATTTTGGCCGAGCCCTAGGCCTAAAATTCTGGCCAGGCTGGCCCTATGGGCTCCCTTCCACCCCGTATTCCCCCTATGCTCTCATGTCTCCATTTTGGGTTTCCTAGTATTGTTTATTTTGCCAAATTTTGATGTGATGATTAGTTTGACCTGGGGCTAATTCGTAGTGCTTCATAGTCGTATAATTTAACACTGTATTAGTAACCTTGACTATTTATAGCAGTTCGATCGAACTTCGTACACCACATTTTGTACCCCGCTGAAATTTCCAAGTGTTGTAATTTTCCGAAGTTGATTATATTCGTAAAATCGTGAAAGTACTCCTATGGACCCCCTATAAGACTCTACTAACCTTAACTCAATTCTATGCCTACGGAACCGTGAACGAACACTAGGGTTTGCCGTAGTTCCGTGGTGTCATAGGTGAGGTATTGGTTAACTCCTTCTATGGCTGGTCCATGGACACTGTGGTATGGTTTTTGAGTGTTTCGATTTTGCTCAAGTGTTGAGCTCACGGGGGTAATTTGTGAGTGTATGTTGATTCGATCGAAACGTTAAACATCGTCATGATATTCTGCGATTGTGATACAATATGTGGAATTCATATAGTTAGATATGAAATCCGTATTATGTGATATTTTGGGTTTACGATGTCTAAGGCGACTGTGGATTCCAAATGTTGTAGTTTTTCACTTTTCTTTTCTGCGACCGTAAGTGTAGTATGTGGGGTATTGTCGGCTTCGTTGCTATACATCAATGACAATCGGGATATGCATACTTGCTTACGTTGATGATATGAGATATTATGTGTTGCTGTGATATGTTATATTGGATTGTCGTGTTCTGAATATCCGGGGGTTTTATGTGAGATGAGGGTTTTTATTTTCATTCATGTAAAATTCATTGTATGTAATATTCTTTTATTGGGGCACTTCCGGGATGAGTTTGATGTCACCATTGTATATTATTTACTTTTCTGCATTAGGATAGACCCGAGGAGGGGAGCACAAGTAACCGGGTTCTAGGGTCTAGTGGGAGGCCATCTCGAGGGGTCGAGACCGGGTCTCCTAACCCTAGAATTGACAGCGTTACTTGCCGCTCTCGTAGAGGTCTAGGGGTGTGGGTTTCGCTATTCATCGCAACCGTGCAATCCGTGTTTTTTACAGGCTCGATATAAAACACGGACCTCCTAGTATATCAAATATTTCATATGTTTCTTCTGCTACTGATATACTGTGATGTGATCATATTATTTGTGTCAGATGAATGCTTTATTATTGTATATATGATATATAATAAACGTTGCTTATGTTTCTCACCCGCGCTAGTCCCATCCCGCAATTCCGTTAGTTAAGTAACCTGGCGGTGCATAATGGAACATTGTGGCGAATGCGGATGGTCTAAGCGTACGTTGTATTTTTTTTTCTTCTGTGATACTTAGGAAGTATAAATGATGGGATTTATTAATGATATTAATAAAAGAAAAGAAACCTAAAAGATATTGTAGAATCAAATTTTCAAAAAGGGTAGTTACAGTTTTTGCTTTGCATAGTGGTATATGTGACATACCCTGCACCTTATTCGATGAGGAAAGAGCCAAGATCCCTTCACCGGGAGTGACCTCTTTAGCAAAACTGGCAGATGCTACAAACTCACGGTTTAGTTTTTGACTGCTTCTATAGTTCTTGCTTTGCACAGCGGTATTTGTGAAATATCCTGCACCTTATTCGATAAGGAAAGAGCCGAGATCCCTTCACCGGGAGTGACCCCTTTAGCAAAACTAGAAAAACCTAAAAAACACTCCTTTTCAAAATCACTTGTTTCTATAACGATATCAAGTTCATTACGCTCATGGTTTTCTGAAAAAGCTGCGTAGCCCTCCGTCATTTCAGATAAGTATTAATTAGTATTCGTGCTACGATAGTTTGGCATTCATCAAGACGTAGTGTACGGTAGCTATTTACTACTTATCTGCAGCATTTGATGCGATTGGATTAGAGTATTCGTACGGCGTTGTTTGGCATGCGTCAAGGGTCGTGCGGGTGGGTTTAATTCAATCAAGAAATGTACGGGTTGAACTTGACTAGCGGACTATGGGTTGTTTGGCATTCGTCAAGGTCATAGCACGTTAGGGGCAGAAGCTTTATCGGGAATTTCAAATGTTGAAATTTGCAATGAGATTGCATACCTCCTATGAGATAGTTGGATCCTGATACCCACTGCGAGTAAAAGTTACTCCCGGGAGAATTTTACACAGGACAATTAGCCGATCAAGTAGGTATCTAGAAAGGTGTTAACGGGGTTATGCCTCTGGGAAAACGAGGTTTATTCTAATTAGGTCCGTGCGAAAGCACGGGGAACCTCTCTCAAAGTACCAACACTAGCCTGGCCGAAAGATTGGCAAACTTGTAAGGTGTAATTAAGCCCGGCTAATCTTACCTTTTAGGGTTTTAAGGAATCTTTTATAAAAAGCAGTGGGAGCCATCCTGATTAGATAAGATAATAATCAATCTAATCTTGCAAGAGCATATGCTAAAGTGTTTTCTTCTCTCTCTCTCCAGGTAGCGACCATGTCAGGGCCTAATCAAGATAATAATATGGATGTATTGACTGAACCCGCTTTTTATATTGAGCAGGGGAACGTTGGTCCTGCTCCAACTTATAATTGTTATAAGTCCAAGCAGGGAATAGGAGAATATCTGGATTCTCACTTCTCCCAGATGAAGAACAAGCATGCTGATACATCTTCTTCGGGTGTGTTAGTTATCGAGAATTGTTTCTCATTTCACTCTACGTCCTGGGTATTAGATACCGGATCGGGATCCCATATATGTAATATATTACATGGTCTAAGTAAAGGTAGGGAACTGGGAGAGAGTGATCATTCCGTAAGAGTTGGGAATGGTGCAAATGTTGCAGCCAAAGCAGTTGGCGAATATCACCTTGTGTTGCCAAATGGTAATACACTGATTCTGAACGAATGCTATTACATTCCGAGCATGATATGCAATATTATATCATCTTCTTTATTGAGTAAAGAAGAATGCAATCTTTCATTACAGGATAATGTTATGAACATCTTCCTGAATCAAAAGTTGATTGGATCAGGCTCGTTATTTAATGACATATACGTTCTTAATAAGACTACAGTACTTAATGTACAAAACACACACAAGAGGAAGGGTTCAGAAATGAACGAATCCGTCTTGTGGTTGTAGGGTTCCTAGGCACACTAATGAGGTCTCACAAGGTATCAACCATGCCAATTTCAAATTTTACAAGTGCCGAGAAACCCTAATACGGATCGTTAACTAGAATTTTAGGCTATGCGATGCAAGTTAACGACTTTACTCTAAGTGAACGGAAATACAACCTTTGTAGATCCGGTGCTCCACCTCCATAGCTCCGTGATAAAGTCCCCTTGCTGTCCAAATCAAATCCCGGGCTCTAGCGTTGGCTTCATCGGAGAAATGGGCGGGCTAGGTCATCGACTACGATGCCGAAGATGATCTACGTCGAGGCATCACAAGATCAAGCTCCCACTTCACCAAGTCATGAAACTTGTGAAGAAAACACCCTATACAACTTGGCAAGAGGTAGAGGATGAAGAAATAGGAAGTGGGTTCACTTTAGAATTGGATTTCTCACTCTTTTTCACTAGTTGCCATTGTTGATAGCAAGCTTTTCTTCATGTAGAAGAAGAAGAAGAAGAAGATGATAATCTCATAGGTATCTCTAAAATAAGAAATAATATGATACTTATCATAATGGTAACCATAGTTAGGTGTAGAGAATAAATCATGGTTAGGTTGAATGGTTAGGGTTAAGCATGAGACAAAGATGGTGGACTTGTTCAAAGCTTCAAGAAGCTTCAACAAGCAAACAAAGAAAGCCACCATTTTTCCCTTTGCCAAAATGAATGAATAAATAAATAAATAAGCAAATAAATTAAGTGAAACCCTAACCATTAACCAACCATGGTTTAAACCAAACATACACCCAAACTAACATGTATCATCAAACATGATACAATCAAGTGCACAAAAAATATATCACATATACAATGTGCACAACAAGTGAGAAAATCCATTTAAATGAACCAATACTAGTTAATGCAAAGTAATATATCAAATATATAATTATGCATTAAATCATTAAATCAACGCTTGATTTAACGATCCGGTCATATCGCATATAACCGACTAATATCCAGTGTATCGGCTTATCGAATCAATCGTTGATTCGATAACTAGGTTATATCACATACAACCATTCGATACATTCATCACGAGAATGGAATACGGTATCACATACACGCATTATTCTCGGTCCCGCACATATCTCATATGCGCTCCTATTTCGTTTCGCTTGAGCCAGGAAACCTCTGTGTAGGACTCTAAAGACTCGTCAATACGCCGGCAGCAGGTGATGATCATATCAAACACCCACAAGCTGCAAGCGGTCTGCTAAACGTAACGGCCACCCGGGTATTGAGCGATCAGAAGATCGACGAGCAAGTCCGCTCACACTCCTGTGAATCCAACCAGTAACACTTGCCGTACAGTCCGGTCTGATCGTCTGATCTGTCGCATATCTCGCCTAGGGGTGGTTAACGTCAGACCCCAATAGCTCGATAAGTCGTGTCGATATGAGGCCTATAACAGTTCGAGAAACTACTGGTAAAACTTACCAGTAAATCTCAGCAACCCTGGCCAGGGATTTCCGGTTATAGCCAATCGAACACAGCGCAACATCAACCCCCTATACCGGGAGAGAAGAATCCCCTCCTATCGCTCATTGCCTCCATGTGACTCGGGACTGTACCCAAAAACCATCGTTTTGCACGCCCTCTTGGACATGATAAGGTGGAAATCAAAGCACAGTGGGAACCACACAAGACTCTATGACGATCTCGGGTCAACAGACTACTCTGTACCAGTGTCACCAGAGAACTGCCATCTGACGTAAGGTATAATACCATCTGGGAGTTCTCGGCGAGTCCGTCCAGTGTACCCAGTCTCCACTGAGCACCCGTATATCATCTCTGATGTCAAACACCAATGGATATGGGATCATCCATCGCCCATCTGTATGGGTCGAGAAGGTATACGCTAGTCTACTCTGGTATATCGATGCCCCGTCTCGATATACCCACGACTAGGGACTTTGAACGATGTACTTATGGACTACCATGTCCCCACTAGTATGATCCACATCATAGTCCAGGTAGTCAAGTACTCATCCTAAGGGCTTTACCAACATGTAACAGAGAGACTATCAGTGTACACGTTAAGGTAAAGATCAACCAGATAGCATACTATCATGTCGAGCAAGAAAGTCCTCCCTATATATGTCCAAGCATCCACTACAATATACATCCTATGTATAGTAATGGCCTATAGGGCATACATATAACTAACAATCTCCTACTTGCACTAGGGCCATCTGTAGCAGTGGTTGTAGTATCTCATACTCAACCATCCCATAAAAGTCTCTCTCTGGGAAAAGGCCTTTGTGAGTGGATCCGCCGTGTTGTCCTCTTAGTCTACTCTCCTAACCTCGATCACCCTGGAGATCAACTATCTCCATGATCAGGTGATACTGCTTTAGAATATGTCTGGATCACTGATGGGACGGACGTTCCTTGGCATAAGCCACAACTCCATTGTCACACAATGGGAGGAACTAAGTTCATCTCATGAACAAATATACATCCAGAATGCCTCTTTGGTTGCATCTTTAGTAGCAATGTATCCAGCCTTTATCGTCTAGTATGCCACGGTATCTAGCTTGGAACTCTTCCAACATACCGTCCCTTTACTGAGGGTAAAGACAATGCCTGTGACTGACTTTCAGTCGTCCTTGTCACCCTGGAACCCTTCCAGTGATTCTCCCCAGGATCGGTTGATACCATCTCACTACTACTAGTGAGAATCCTAAAATCCAATTAGATCTATCTCATAGATCCAAAACCCAGGATTTATGAGGTATCACTTTGATCCTTTATGGAGAATTCTGGTGATAAGCGGAGATTGACCGAGCGTAGCATAGGAAACTCCTTCCCTATCAAGAGCATGTTATCCACGTACTCTACGAGGATTGTCACTATACTCCCTACTACCTTTTTGTATATACAAGGTTCATCTACCATTTTGATGAAGTCAAACTCTTTGACTACCATATCAAAACAGATGTTCCAACTCCGCGATGCCTGCTTTATCCTACAAAGCATCTTGCACACGTTTCCGCTGCTCCCACTGTCTACGAAGCCCTCTGGCTGTGTACTTATAGATGCTCTTTTCTAAAACATCATTTAGAAAAGCTGTCATGACACCCAACCACCAGATATCGTAGTCATGGTATGTAGCCGTGGCAAGCAGGATCTGGATGGACTTAAGCATAGATCTTTAGAAAAGGTTTAATCATAATCCATACCTGGTCGATGACAAAAACCTTTAACAAGTCTAGCTTTGAAAGTCTCAACTTCTCCATTCACACCAAGTAATCTTCTCAAGATATACTTGCTCCTGATAGGGATTTAACCCTTCAGATATAGCAACCAAAGTCCATACTTTGTTGGTGTACATGGATTCCATCTCAGATCGCTAAGCATCCAGCCATTCTTACAGAGTCCCACTCCTGATGGCCAGTTCGAAACTAGTTGGGTCATCATCTCATGATGCAATCCTCGCTCCCACTGTCATAGAGAAACAGAAGTATCTCTCAGGTGGGTGAGAAACCCTACTAGATCGGCGGAGAGGCTGAGGTTCGTTGGTAACTATCGAATCCTTTGGTTTTATCAAATCATCTGCTGTAGTTTGTATAGCTGGAACCTTTCCAGTTCTACATTACAGACCTTGCCTCGAGCTTGTCCCGATTTTGCTTTCAGTACATAGGCTGGACAACCCCAAATCTTAACTAACTTAAGAGATGGGCTCTTCCCTTATCATAACAAATATGAAGTGGTAGGCAATTGATTTGATTCGAACCCTATTCAATAGGTATGAAGCTTCTCAAGTGCATAACTCCCAAAAAGGAAATAGGTAACTCAGTAGTACTCATCATAGAGCACACCTTATCATATAGGGTGTGATTGCTCCGCCCCAATATACCATCGTGCTATGGTGTATACGGAGGAGTAATGCTGAGAGAGAATCTCATTCTCCTTTAGAATAGTCCAGGAATTCCGTGCTCAAGTATTCTCCTCCTTGATCACATCAAAGAACATAATACTTTTACCCGTTTTGGTTCTCTACTTCTAACTTATATTCTGTGAATATCTCAAAAGGTTCGGACTTGTGTTTCAACAAGAACATAGGTCTGAATCTCGAAAGATCATCAGAGAATGTAATGAAGTACAAGGAACCGGTCTTGGCATATGTAGACAGAGGACCTTACATACATCAACATGTATCAATCCCAAGAGTTCACTAACTCTTTCTCTGTTTCCAATAAACAAAGCTATGGTCATTTAATCTTTGTGACATGACTGGCAAGTTTCACCAGATGTAAATTCAAACTGATTTAAATATGCATCTACATGTAACTTAAGCTAGTCGGGTCACATTGATATGACCTAGTCTACAATACCTCAAGAAGGATTTGTTCATTTCTGAACTTTTCCTCTTGTGTGTGTTCTGTATGCTAGGAACTGTATTTTGATTTAGAACATCAATGCTTTTAGATAACGTGCCTGAACCGATCAACTTTTGATATAGGAAATGTTCAAAACATAATCCAACAATACAAAATTATATCCTTTCTTTACTAATAAAGAGACTGATATGATTTTGTATATCAGGTTCGGTATCTAATAACATTCGTTCAGAATCAATGTATTTGGAATACAGGGTGACAGTGACCAACAGACTAGGCTGCAACACTTGCCCCGTTTTCTGCCTCATGAAACTTATCACCCGTTCTCAGTTTTTCTACCTTTTTGCAGCCCTATTACATATCTGGGATCCTGATCCGGTATCATATACCAGGATGCGGAGGATACTGAGAAACAGTTCTTTGTAATGAACACACCCGAAGATGATGCATCAGCATGCATTTTCTTCGTTTGGGCGGCACGGGAATTATGGTAATCCCCTATTTCCTGCTCTGTCTTATAACAATTATAAGTTGGAGCGGGACCAACGTTCCCCAGCTAAGTATAACAATCGGGTTCGGTCAATATTCCGTATTATTATCTTGATCAAGGCGTGATATGGTCGCTACCTGGAGAGAGAGAGAGAAGAAAACACTCAGCGTGCGCTCTTGCAAGAATAGATTGTTTATTATTTTATCTAATCAGGATGGCTCCCACTGTTTTTTATCAAATCTTCCTTCAAACCCTAAAAGGAAAAACTAGCCGGGATTAATTACACACTACAAGTTCGCCAATCTTTCAGCCAGGCCAGTGTCGGTACTTTGAGGGAGGTCCCCCGTGCTTTCGCACGAACCTAATTAATGTAAACCTCGTTTTCCCAGAGGCGTAACCTCGTTAACACCTTTCTAGACACCTACTTGATCGGCTAATTGTAATGTGTAAAACTCTCCCAGGAGTAACTCTTACTCGCAGCGGGTATCGGGATCCAACTATCTCATAGAAGGTATGCAATCTCATTGCAAATTTCAACACTTGAAATTCCCGATAATATTTTGCCCCTAACGTGCTATGACCTTGACGAAAGCCAACAAACCATAGCCCGCTAGTCAAGTTCAACCCGTACATTTCTTGATTGAATTAAACCCACCCGCACGACCCTTGACGAAAGCCAACAAAGCCGCACGACAACCCTAATCCAATCGCATCGTATGCAGCAGATAAGCAGCATATAGCTACCGCATACTGCACCTTGACGAAAGCCAACAAATGCAGCACGAATACTATATACAACATATCTGAAATGACGGAGGGCTACGACAGGTTTTTCTGAAAACCTATTGCGTAATGAACTTGATATCGTTGTAGAATCAAATGATTTTAAAATGGAGTGTTTTTTAGGCTTTTCTAGTTTTGCTAAAGGAGTCACTCCCGGTGAAGGGATCGTCGGTCCTTTCCTCGTCGAGTGAGGTGCGGGATATATCATATATATCACTGTGCAAAGCAAAAACTCTTAAAAGCAATCAAAAGACAAACCGAGTGTGTAGCATCTGCCAGTTATTGCTAAAGCAGTCACTCCCGGTGAAGGGATCTCGGTCCTTTCCTCATCGAATAAGGTGCAGGATATATCACATATACCTCTGTGCAAAGCAAAAACTCTTAAAAGCAATCAAAAGACAAACCGAGTGTGTAGCATCTGCCAGTTATTGCTAAAGGAGTCACTCCCGGTGAAGGGATCTCGGTCCTTTCCTCATCGAATAAGGTGCTGGATATATCACATATACTTCTGTGCAAAGCAAGAACTGTAGCTACCTGTTTTATTTTGAAATTCAATTCCACAACATCTTTAGGTTTCTTTTATTTCATTAATCTCATTAATGAAGTCCCATCATTTAAATACCTAAACATCACAGATAAATACGACGTACACTTATGCCATCCGCATTCGCCTCGATGTCCCCTCGTGCACCGTTAGGTTAGGTAACTAACGGCAGAGCGGGGCAGGGCTAGCGCGGGTGTAAAACATAAGTAACGTCTATATAATATATCATAAATACTATATACTGTATCCATCACAGAACATATCACATGAACACATCACAGATATCGCAGCAGAAGAATCATATGAAATATTGGATATACTAGGACGTCCGTGTTTTCAATACGAGCCAGTATAAAACACAGATTCCACGGTCGCGATGAATAGCCAAACCCACACCCCTAGACCCCTACGAGAGCGGCAAGCAACCCTACCAATTCTAGAGTTAGGAGACCCGGACTCGACTCCTCGAGTTGGTCTCCCACTGGACTCCAGAACCCGGTTACCTGTGCTCCCCTCCTTGGGTCTATCCTAGTGCGGAAAAGTAAATAATATACAAAAGGTGACATCTTCCGCAACCTGGAAGTGCCCCAATAAAAGAATATTACATACAAGTTTTTACATGAATGAAAATGAAAAACCTCATCTCACATAAAAAACCCCCGGCTATTCAAACACGACGATCCAATATAACATATCCAGCAACACATAACATCACATGTCATCAACGTAAGTAAATATGACCATCCCAATTGTCGTTGACATATAGCAACGAAACCGGCGATATCACATATTACACTTACGGTCACAGAAAAGAAAGTGTAAAACTACAACAGTTGGAATCCGCAACCACCTTAGACATCACATGCCTAATCAAATGAATTACTTAGACATCGCATGCGTAACAATTATAAACCCCGCATTTTAGTCTCAAAATCGAAAACACTTTTCAATATCAAGTCGGGCAATTCAACAAGATTCCCGACATACCGATCGAATGCTCGTCGCAAACTTTAGTAGGCAGCTGCACCCCCGACGCCGTCGACGAAGTGCACCAAGGCGGAACACCGCTGCCGCGAGCACCCGAACGGATGCTTTCGGCGACGGGGTTCTCCTACAGTCGCTTGGTCGGGGCTATGGAGCGAGGCTGTCAATTAAGTTTACCCGGCGAGTATCCGCGTACGCTACGTGATTGCGACGGACTTTTGATCACATCAAAATTCCGTGGCAACCGATCAAGTGAGACTAAACTGCTATGTTTATAACATTCATTCAGTTATCTCATAACTTATTGTGAATTCCAATTATTGTATCCCATTCCAGATAAATAGAAAATGTTAAACTTTCCGATCGAACATTCAAACACCCAAGTTTTCCGGAAACAGCTCAATACATGAAATAAGTCTAACAACATTCAGTTCGTGCCTCAGTACCAACGGTCCAGCCGTAGAAGGGTCAAGCCAACGCCTCACATGTGGCACGCCGTACTGCCCCAAACCCTAAGGTTCAAAGGGCAGTTCAAGACGGTCACATAATCGAGTTAAGGTTTGTTGTCTTCTAGAGGGTCCATCGCGTTACTTGCACTACTTAGAACGTCGTTAAACTACGGAAAGATCCAACACTTGGAAATTTCCCGACAGGGGAAAAATTGGGTATTTATATCCGGTCGAAATTTTTAACATATTCAAAAATTATCCGGAAAGCAACACAGACAAAGTTAGACAATCCGATCGAAACGCCGAGTCCCCAATACAACCCAGAAAACTCAACTCTTGAGTAAATATTAAAATATCCCAGAAAATACAGCTCTACAATATAGGAATTACTGTGCAAAATTTATTGGAAGAACCAACCGTACAGCCGCGGAACCGCCGCACAAGAGGGCTACTGCCGCGGTTCCGCGGCGGTTTATTCGAGTTAGGTCCACGAAATTTACAGTAATTCCTATAAAACCCTGCTTAATTTTCTGCATATTTTTAATCTGGAAAAAACCACAGTTTACAAAAATGTACAGAGAAGGCTATTGTACTAGGGTTTCGGGTTCGATCGGGTTTCAAACATCGTCTAAGCATCGCCTAAGGCTCTAGCTAGGCTCTGATACCACTGTAGGGTTCCTAGGCACACTAATGAGGTCTCACAAGGCATCAACCATGCCAATTTCAAATTTTACAAGTGCCGAGAAACCCTAATACGGATCGTTAACTAGATTTTTAGGCTATGCGATGCAAGTTAACGACTTTACTCTAAGTGAACGGAAATACAACCTTTGTAGATCCGGTGCTCCACCTCCATAGCTCCGTGATGAAGTCCCCTTGCAGTCCAAATCAAATCCCGGGCTCTAGCGTTGGCTTCATCGGAGAAATGGGCGGGCTAGGTCATCGACTACGATGCCGAAGATGATCTACGTCGAGGCATCACAAGATCAAGCTCCCACTTCACCAAGTCATGAAACATGTGAAGAAAACACCATATACTACTTGGCAAGAGGTAGAGGATGAAGAAATAGGAAGTGGGTTCACTTTAGAATTGGATTTCTCACTCTTTTTCACTAGTTGCCATTGTTGATAGCAAGCTTTTCTTCATGTAGAAGAAGAAGAAGATGATGATGATAATCTCATAAGTATCTCTAAAATAAGAAATAATATGATACTTATCATAATGGTAACCATAGTTAGGTGTAGAGAATAAATCATGGTTAGGTTGAATGGTTAGGGTTAAGCATGAGACAAAGATGGTGGACTTGTTCAAAGCTTCAAGAAGCTTCAACAAGCAAACAAAGAAAGCCACCATTTTTCCCTTTGCCAAAATGAATGAATGAATAAATAAATAAGCAAATAAATCAAGTGAAACCCTAACCATTAACCAACCATGGTTTAAACCAAACATACACCCAAACTAACATGTATCATCAAACATGATACAATCAAGTGAACAAAAAATATATCACATATACAATGTGCACAACAAGTGAGAAAATCCATTTAAATGAACCAATACTAGTTAATGCAAAATAATATATCAAATATATAATTATGCATTAAATCATTAAATCAACGCTTGATTTAACGATCCGGTCATATCGCATATAACCGACTAATATCCAATGTATCGGCTTATCGAATCAATCGTTGATTCGATAACTAGGTTATATCACATACAACCATTCGATACATTCATCGCGAGAATGGAATACGGTATCACATACATGCATTATTCTCGGTCCCGCACATATTTCATATGCGCTCCTATTTCGTTTCGCTTGAGCCAGGAAACCTCTGTGTAGGACTCTAAAGACTCGTCAATACGCCGGCAGCAGGTGATGATCATATCAAACACCCACAAGCCGCAAGCAGTCTGCTAAACGTAACGGCCACCCGGGTATTGAGCGATCAGAAGATCGACGAGCAAGCCCGCTCACACTCCTGTGAATCCAACCAGTAACACTTACCGTACAGTCCGGTCTGATCGTCTGATCTGTCGCATATCTCGCCTAGGGGTGGTTAACGTCAGACCCCAATAACTCGATAAGTCGTGTCGATATGAGGTCCATAACAGTTCGAGAAACTACTGGTAACACTTACCAGTAAATCTCAGCAACCCTGGCCAGGGATTTCCGGTTATAGCCAATCGAACACAGCGCAACATCAACCCCCTATACCGGGAGAGACGAATCCCCTCCTATCGCTCATTGCCTCCATGTGACTCGGGACTGTACCCAAAAACCACCGTTTTGCACGCCCTCTTGGACGTGGTAAGGTGGAAATCAAAGCACAGTGGGAACCACACAAGACTCTATGACGATCTCGGGTCAACAGACTACTCTGTACCAGTGTCACCAGAGAACTGCCATCTGACGTAAGGTATAATACCATCTGGGAGTTCTCGGCGAGTCCGTCCAGTGTACCCAGTCTCCACTGAGCACCCGTATATCATCTCTGATGTCAAACACCAATGGATATGGGATCATCCATCGCCCATCTATATGGGTCGAGAAGGTATACGCTAGTCTACTCTGGTATATCGATGCCCCGTCTCGATATACCCACGACTAGGGACTTTGAAAGATGTACTTATGGACTACCCTGTCCCCACTAGTATGATCCGCATCATAGTACAAGTAGTCAAGTACTCATCCTAAGGGCTTTACCAACATGTAACAGAGAGACTATCAGTGTACACGTTAAGGTAAAGATCAACCAGATAGCATACTATCATGTCGAGCAAGAAAGTCCTCCCTATATATGTCCAAGCATCCACTACAATATACATCCTATGTATTGTAATGGTCTCTAGGGCATACATATAACTAACAGTGGTATTGTAGACTAGGTCATATCAATGCGACACAACTAGCTAAGTTGCATAAGGATGGATATTTGAATCCGTTCGAACTTTCATCTTATGACACCTGCCAATCATGTCTCAAAGGCAAGATGACCAAAACTCCGTTTAATGGACACGGAGAAAGAGTTACAGAACTCTAAGGACTTACACATAGTGATGTATGTGGTCCCATGTCTACACATGCCAGGAACGGTTCTTCCTACTTCATTACATTCACTGACGATCTCTCAAGATACGGACATGTGTTCCTGTTGAAACACAAGTCTGAAGGTTTTGAGAAATTCAGAGAATATAAGAACGAAGTAGAGAACCAAACGGGCAAAAGTATTAAGATCCTTCAATCTGATCGAGAAGGAGAATACTTGAGCAATGAGTTCCAAGATTATCTAAAAGAGAATGGGATTCTTTCTCAGCTTACTCCTCCTTATACACCATAGCACAACGGTGTATCGGAGTGGAGGAATCGCACCCTATTAGATATGGTGCGCTCTATGATGAGCACTGCTGAGTTGCCTATATCTTTCTGGAGGTATGCGCTTGAGACAGCCAGACGCCTGTTGAATATGGTTCCTACCAAATCAGTGCCTACCACTCCATATGAGATATGGAAAGGGAAGAGACCATCTCTTAAGTATGTTAAAATATGGGGTTGTCCGGCCTACGTCAAAAGGCACAATCCGGACAAACTCGAGGCAAGGTCTGTCTTGTGCAAGTTTGTAGGATATCCCAAAAATTCACAAGGGTATATCTTCTAACGCCCCGAGGAGCAAAAAGTGTTTATTTCTCGACATGCCACTTTCTTAGAAAAGGGTTTTCTTTTGAAACAAATTAGTGTCAATGAGGTAGAACTGGAAGTGCTTTCAGCGACACAAACTACGGCAGAAAATTTGATGGAACAAGAGGATTCAGTAGTTCCTGACGAACTCCACCATTTCCGCCGATCTAGTAGGGTTTCTCATCCACCTGAGAGATACTACGGTTTTCTCATAGACGGTGAGAGTGAGGATTGCATCATGGAAGTTGATGACCCAACTGTAGGGTTAGCTTAGCACCTTAGCAAGGTTTAGGAAGGCATCACACATGCCATATTGAAATTTTTGGGGTGCTAAACAAACCCTAACCAAGATCTTAACTAGAGAATTAGGTTTAACATTCAAGTAAACAACATTACATCTAAGATAGAGGGGTTACAACCTGTGTAGTCCGTTCCTTCACTTCATAAGCTCCGATTAGTAGTCCCTTTGGTGCGATCCATGATCTCCCGGACTCAAGAGAGGCTCCACAAGTCGAATGATCCATTCTTGCTTAAAGTCTTCCTTTTCGAAGATGATCTACCTTGAAGAATCTCAAGATCAAGCTTTTACTTCTCTAATCAAGTATTATTGAAGTGAACACCCTAATCTAAGTGGCTAGAATAGATAAGGATGATGAAGTAGGAATTTTGCTCTCTTTTGTTTTCATTTTCTCACTTTAAATCACCACAAGTCAAAAAGCTAGAAAGCTTTTTCAAGGAGGTAGAAGAAGAAGAAAACTTTTGTGATGAATAATGAATTAACTGTTTTGGTTACAAAACCAACCTTGGGTTAAGAATGAAGGCTTAACCCCTGTAGAGAATTAACTAGGGTAAAGGGTTTGGGTTGGGTTAAGAAATATCTACACAAAATATCATAACAAAATATCTAAGCTTAAAACAAAATAAAGCTTTAGAAGCTTCAAGAAAAAGCTAACCCAAATGCTAACCGAAATCAAACCCTAACATGTTTAATCTCCACAAATCATGTTGTATTTGTAATCATAACTTGTTACAATATTATATATCACATATATAATATATTTTGCAACAAAAGAAAATAATACAATTAACATATATCGCATATATATATCAATGTATTATTCGGTGAGAAAATGAATCAATAAAGCGAGCTTATATTAGTTAACGTAATGTAATATATCACATATATAATTATACATTAAATTATCGAATCAACACTTGATCCGACAATCCGGCTATATTGCATATAACCGACTAATATAACATGTATGAATTCATCGAATCAACAATTGATCCGATAACCCGGCTATATCACATATACCCGGCCGATATCATATATCGCGAGAATAGAATATGGTATCTCATAGCGTATTATTCTCGATCCCGCACACATTATATATGTGCTCCTACCCCGTTTTGCCTGAGCCAGGAAACCTCTGTGTAGGACTCTAAAGAATCGTCAATACGCCGACAGTAGGTGATAATCATATCAAACACCCACAAGCTGCAAGCGGTCAGCTAAACGTTACAGCCACCCAGGTATTGAGCAATCAGAAGATTAACAAGCAAGCCTGTACATTCTCCTGCGAATCCAATCAGTAACACTCCTGTACAGTCCGGTCTCTTCATCTGATATGTCGCATATCCAGTCTATGGGTGGTAAACGTCAGATCCCAGTAACCGATAAGTCGTGTCGATATGAGGTCCATAACAGTTCGGGAAACTATTGATAACACTTACCAGTAAATCTCAGCAACCCTGGCCAGGGATTTCCAGTTATAGCCAATCGAACACAGCGCAACATCAACTCCCTATACCGGGAGAGACGAAACCCCTCCTATCGCTCATTGCCACCATGTGATTCGGGACTGTACCCAAAAGCCACCGTTTTTCACGCCCTTTTGGACGTGGTATGATGGAAATCAAAGCACAGTGGGAATCACACAAGACTCTATGATGATCTCGGGTCTATAGACTAACCTGTACCAGTGTAACCAGAGAACTTCCATCTGACGTGAGGTATAATACCATCTGAGAGTTCTCGGCGAGTCCGTCCAGTGTACCCAGTCTCCACTGAGCACCCGTATACTATCTTTGATGTCAAACATCAATGGATATGGGATCATCCATCGCCCATTTACATGGGTCAAGAAGCATACACTAGTCTACTCTGGTATATCGATGCCCTGTCTCGATACACCTGCGACTAGGAACATTTGAAGGATGTACTTAGCGTCTACACTGTCCCCACTAGTATGATCTGCATCATAGTCCTGGTAGTCAAGTACTCATCCTAAGGGCTTTATCAACATGTAACATAGAGACTATCAGAGTACATGTTAAGATAAAGAACAACCAGATGGCATACTATCATGTCGAGCAAGAAAGTCCTCTACATATATGTCCAAGAATCCACTACAATATACATCGCATGTACAGTAATGGTCTCTAGGGCATACATATCATTAACAATCTCCCACTTGCACTAGGGCCATCAATTGTAGTATCTCATACCCAACAATCAGCCGTGGTTGAAGTATCTCATACCCAACCATCCCATAAAAAAGTCTCTACTGGGAAATAGGCCTTTGTGAGTGGATCCGCGATGTTGTCCTCTGTGTCTACTCTCCTAACTTCGATCTCCCTGGAGATCAACATCTCCATGATCAAGTGATACTGCCTAAAAATATGTCTGGATCTTTGATGGGACGGGGGTTCCTTGGCAAAAGCCAAAACTCCATTGTTACACAATGGTAGGAACGAAGTTCATCTCATGAACTGAAATATATCCAGACCGCCTCTTTGGTAGTATCCTTGGTAACGATGTATCTAGCCTTTAATCGTCTAGTATGTCACGGTATCTAGCTTTGAACTCTTCCAACATACCGTCCCTCCACTGTGGATAAAGACAATGCCTGTGACTGACATTCAGTCGTCTTTATCACCCTGGAACCTTTCCAGTGATTCTCCCCCAGGATCGATTGATACCATCTCACTACAACTAGTGAGAATCCTAACATCCAATTAGATCTATCTCATAGATCCATAACTCAGGATTTAGGAGGTATCAGCTTCATCCTATATGGAGAATCCTTGTGGTAAGAGGAGATTGACCGAGCGTAGCATAGGAAACTCCTTTCCTATCAAGAGTATGTCATCCACGTATAATACGAGGATCACCACCATACTCTCTACTACCCTTTTGTGTATACAAGGTTCATCTACTATTTTGATGAAGTCAAACTCTTTGACTACCAAATCAAAATAGACGTTCCAACTCCGCGATGCCTGCTTTATCCCATAAAGCAACTTGCATACGTTTCCGCTGCTCCCACTGTCTACGAAGCCCTCTGGCTGTGTACTTATAGATACTCTCTTCTAAATCACTATTTAGAAAAGCGGTCATGACACCCAACCGCCAGATATCGTAGTTATGGTATGTAGCAATGGCAAGTAGGATCTGGATGGACTTAAGCATAGCTTTGAAAGTCTCTAACTTTTCCATGTACACCAAGTAATCTTCTCAAGATATACTTGCTTCTAATGGGGATTTAACCCTTCAGATAAAGCAACCAAAGTCCATACTTTGTTGGTGTATATGGATTCCATCTCAGATCACTAAGCATCCAGCAATTCTTACAGAGTCCCCACTCTTGATGACCTACTCGAAACTAGTTGGGTCATTATCTCATGATGCAATCCTCGCTCCCACTGTCATAGAGAAACCGAAGTATTTCTCAGGTGGACGAGGAACCCTACTAGATAGGCGGAGAGGCTGAGGTTTGTTAGAAACTATTGTATCCTTGGGGTTTACCAAATCATCAGCTGCAGTTTGTAAAGTTGGAACCTTTTCCAGTTCTACCTCATGACCACTAATTTCGTCACAAGAAATTCTCTTTCCAAAATGGTGGCATGCTGATAAACAAAACACCTTTTGCTCCCCAGTTTGGTAGAAGATATTCCCTTGCGAATGTTTGGGATATCCAACAAACTTCCATAAAACTGACCTTACCACGAGTTTGTCCGGATTTTGCTTTGGACAACCCCAAATCTTAACATCCTTAAGAGATAGGCTCTTTCCATACCATATCACATATGGAGTGGTAGGCACCTGATTTGGTTGGAACCCTATTCAATAGGTATGTATCTTCTCAAGTGCATAACCCCAAAAGGAAATAGGTAACTCAGTAGTACTCATCATAGAGCACACCTTATCACATAGGGTGTGATTGCTCCGCCCCGATACACCGACGTGCTGTGGTGTATACGGAGGAGTAATGCTGAGAGAGAATCTCATTCTCCTTTAGAATAGTCCAGGAATTCCGTGCTCAAGTATTCTCCTCCTTGATCTCATCAAAGGACATAATACTTATACCCGTTTTGGTTCTCTACTTCTGAAGTACAAAGAACCAGTCCTGGCATGTGTAGATAGGGGACCTCATACATCATCATGTATCAATCCCAAGAGTTCGATAACTCTTTCTCTGTTTCCAATAAACAGAGCTATGGTCATCTTATCTTTGTGACATGACTGGCAAGTTTCTCAAAATGTAAATTCAAACTAATTTAAATATGCATCTAAATGTAACTTAGCTAGTCGGGTCACATTGATATGACCTAGTCTACAAAACATCTAGAAGGATTCGTTCATTTCTGAAATCTTCCTCTTGTGTGTGTTCTGTACATTAAGAACTATGGTTTGATTTAGAACGTCTATGCTTTTAGATAGCGTGCCTGAACTGATCAACTCTTGATATAGGAAATGTTCAAAACATTATCCAACAATAGAAAATTATATCCTTCTTTATTAAATAAAGATACTGATATGATGTTGTCTATCAGGTTCCGTATCTAATAACATTTGTTCAGAAGCAATGTATTTGTTAATACAGGGTGATAATTGCCAACAGACTTGGCTACAACACTTGCACCATTTTTAACTTTTAAAACATATCATCCTTTCTCAGTTCTATGTAATGAACACACCCAAAGATGATGCATCATCATACACTTTCTTCGTTTGGGTGGTATAGGAATTCTGGTAATCCCCTATTTCCTGCTCTGTCTTATAACAATTATAAGTTGGAGCGGGACCAACGTTCCCTAGCGTAGTATAACAAGCGGGTTCGGTCAATACATCCGTATTTTTATCTTGATTAAGGCGTGGCATAGTCATAACCAGGAGAGAGAGAGAGAAGAAAACACTCTGTATGCGATTTTGCAAGATTAGATTGGTTATCAATTTATCTAATCGGGATGGCTCCTACTGTTTTAGTCAAATCTTCTTTCAAACCCTAAAAAGTAAGACTAGCCGGGATTAATTACACCCGACAAGTTCGCCAATCTTTCAGCCAGGCTAGTGCCGGTACTTTGAGGGAGGTTTTCCGTGCTTTCGAACGGACCTAATTAAAATAAACCTCATTTTCCCAGGGGCGTAACCCCGTTAACACCTTTCTAGACACCTACTTGATCGGGCTAATTGTAATGTGTAAAACTCTCTCAGGAGTAACTCTTACTCGCAGTGGGTATCGGGATCCAACTATCTTATAGGAGGTATGCAATCTCATTGCAAATTTCAACACTTGAAATTCCCGATAATTTTTTTTACCCCTAGCATCTTCTGACCTTGACAGAGGTCAACAAACCATAGGCTGCTAGTCAAGTTCAACCCGTCATTTCCTGATTGAAGTAAACCCAACCGCACGACCCTTGACAGAGGTCAACAAGGTCGCACGACTACCCAAAATCAATCACATGATATGCTTATGCAGATAAGCACTAATCAGCTACCGCACACTACGCCTTGACAGAGGTCAAAAAACGCAGCACGAATACTAACTATTACTTATCTGAAATGACGGAGGGCTACGGCAGGTTTTTATGAAAACCCATTGCGTAATGAACTTGATATTGTCGTAGAATCGAGTGAATTTTAAACGGAGTGTTTTTGAGGCCTTTACTAGTTTTTCTAAAGAGGTCACTCCCGGTGAAGGGATCTCGACTCTTTCCTTATCGAATAAGGTGCAAGATATTTCATAAATACCACTATGCAAAGCAAAAATTATAGAAGCAATCAAAAGACAAACCGAGTTTGTAGCATCTGCTAGTTTTCACTAAAGAGGTCACTTCCAGTGAAGGAATCTCGGCTCTTTCCTTATCGAACAAGGTGCTGGATATTCTACATGGAATACCGCTATGCAAAGCAAGAACTAGAGCTACCAGTTTTTAAACAAGTTTCTACAACATCTTTAGGTTTCTTTTATTTCATTAATCTCATTAATGAAGTCCCATTTTATTATGCTTCACAAGCATCACATTTGAAACGAAAACAACAATATAATATATATCTCATATATATAATATAAACATTCGTCTCAGGCAGTAATATGATCTCATCACAGAATATAGCAGCAGAAGATAACATATGAAATATTGGATATACTAGGACATCCGTGTTTTATTTCGAGCATGTATAAAACACGGATTCCACGGTCGCGATGAATAGCCAAACCTACATCCCTAGACCCCTACGAGAGTGGCAGGCAACACTGCCAATTCTAGGGTTAGGGGACCCGGTCTCGATTCCTCGAGATGGCCTCCCACTGGACCCTAGAACCCGGTTACTTATGCTTCGCGCCTTGGGTCTATCCTAATGCAGAAAAGTAAATAATATACAATGGTGACATCATCCTCAACCCGGAAGTGCCCCAAAAAAGAATATTACATACAATGAATTCTACATGAATGAAAAAGAAAAAACTCTCATCTCGCATAAAACCCCCGGCTATTCAGAACACGACGATCCAATATAACATATCACAACAACACATAATATCTCATATCATCAACGTAAGCAAGTATGCATATCCCGATTGTCGTTGATGTATAGCAACGAAGCCGGTAATACCCCACATACTACGCTTACGTTCACAGAAAAGAAAGTGTAAAACTACAACATTTGGAATCCACAATCACTTTAGACATCTTAAATCTGAAATATCACATACTTCGCATTTCATGCCTAACTATATGAATTCCACATATTGTATCACGTTCCGGATAAATAGACAATGTTAAACTTTTCGATCGAATAAACAAACACCCAAGATTTCCTAAATAGCTCAACACTTGAGCGGAGTTCAAAAAGTCCCAGAACATGTCACAGCCACTATGAACCAGCCATAGAAGGGTCAAACCAACGCCTCACATGTGGCAACGCTAAACTACCACAGACCCTAGGGTTTAGTGGCGGTTTTGACGGTCACAAAATCGAGTTAAAGTTACGTTCTTCTAGAGGGTCCACAGATACGCTTGCATGATTTCCCGAAAGTTTTAAACTCAGGAAAAATCCAACACTTGAAAGTTTTCCGACAGTTGAAAAAGTGAGTTATTGATATTCGTTCGAACCTTTTAACACATTCTAAATTATCCAAAAAACTAAACGATGTTACACTTTCTGATCGAATCAACGAATTCCCAATATTTCCCAGAAAGCTCTACACTTGAGTAGAATTAAAAATTCCTAGAAGCATGAAAAAGTACCCAAGAATAAACCCCTGATGTATTAGCCCCTAACTCTCAAAGTTGGCCGCGGAACCGCCGCCAAACGCATGGTTTTGGTCGCGGTTTCACGGTCCCTTGAGGGAGTTATGGCTTCGTACTTCACAGTAATTCTTAGAATTCCTTACATGATTTTCTGAGTATTTTTAATATGAAAAACATCAACTTTTTGAAAAATTTCCAGAGAAGGGGTTGTTTCGGGGTTTCGGGGTTCGATCGGACTTCTAACTTCGTCTAGACAACGCCTAATGCTCTAGCTTGGCTTTGATACCACTGTAGGGTTAGCTTAGTACCTTAGCAAGGTTTAGGAAGCCATCACACATGCCATATTGAAATTATTGGGGTGCTAAACAAACCCTAACCAAGATCTTAACTAGAGAATTAGGTTTAACATTCAAGTAAACAATTTTACATCTAAGAGAGAGGGATTACAACCTTTGTAGTCCGTTCTTTCTCTTTATAAGCTCCGAGTTGTAGTCTTTTTGCCGCGATCCATGATCTCCCGGACTCAAGAGAGGCTCCACAAGTCGAATGATCCATTCTTGCTTGAAGTCTTCCTTTTCGAAGATGATCTACCTTGAAGAATCTCAAGATCAAGCTCTTACTTCTCTAATCAAGTATTACTGAAGTGAACACCCTAATCTAAGTGGCTAGAATAGATGAGGATGATGAAGTGGGAATTTTTCTTACTTTTGTTTTCATTTTCTCACTTTAAATCATCACAAGTCAAAAAGCTAGAAAGCTTTTTCAAGGAGGAAGAAGAAGAAGAAACCTTTTGTGATGAATAATGAATTAATTATTTTGGTTACAAAACCAACCTTGGGTTAAGAATGAAGGCTTAACCCTTGTAGAGAATGAACTAGGGTAAAGGGTTTGGGTTGGGTTAAGAAATATCTACACAAAATATCATAACAAAATATCTAAGCTTAAAACAATATAAAGCTTCTAGAAGCTTCAAGAAAAAGCTAACCCAAATGCTAACCCAAATCAAACCCTAACATGGTTAATCTCCACAAATCATATTGTATTTGTAATCATAACTTGTTACAATATTATATATCATATATATAATATATTTTGCAACAAAAGAATATAATACAATTAACATATATCGCATATATATATATATATCAATGTATTATTCGGTGAGAAAATGAATCAATAAAGCGAGCTTATATTAGTTAACGTAATGTAATATATCACATATATAATTATACATTAAATTATCGAATCAACACTTGATCCGACAATCCGGCTATATTGCATATAACCGACTAATATAACATGTACTAATTCATCGAATCAACACTTGATCCGATGACCCGGCTATATCACATATACCCGGCCGATATCCTATATCGCGAGAATAGAATACGGTATCTCATATCGTATTATTCTCGGTCTCGCACACATCACATATGTGCTCCTACTCCGTTTTGCCTGAGCCAGGAAACCTCTGTGTACGACTCTAAAGAATCGTCAATACGCCGATAGTAGGTGATGATCATATCAAACACCCACAAGCTGCAAGCGGTCAGCTAAACGTAACAGGCACCTACGTATTGAGCAATCAGAAGATCAACAAGCAAGCCTGTACATTCTCCTGCAAATCCAATCAGTAACACTCCCGTACAGTCCGGTCTCTTCGTCTGATATGTCGCATATCCAGTCTATGGGTGGTAAACGTCAGACCCCAGTAACCGATAAGTCGTGTCGATATGAGGTCCATAACAGTTTGAGAAACTACTGATAACACTTACCAGTAAATCTCAGCAACCCTGGCCAGGGATTTCCAGTTATAGCCAATCGAACACAGCGCAACATCAACTCCCTATACCGGGAGAGACGAAACCCCTCCTATCGCTCTTTGCCACCATGTGATTCAGGACTGTACCTAAAAGCCACCGTTTTGCATGCTCTCTTGGACGTGGTATGATGGAAATCAAAGCACGGTGGGAATCACACAAGACTCTATGACGATCTCGGGTCTACAGACTAACCTGTACCAGTGTCACCAGAGAACTGCCATCTGACGTGTGGTATAATACCATCTGGGAGTTATCGGCGAGTCCGTCCAGTGTACCCAGTCTCCACTGAGCACCCGTATACTATCTCTGATGTCAAACATAAATGGATATGGGATCATCCATCGCCCATCTACATGGGTCAAGAAGCATACGCTAGTCTACTCTGGTATATCGATGCCCTGTCTCGATACACCTACGACTAGGAACATTTGAAGGATGTACTTAGCGACTACACTGTCCCCACTAGTATGATCTGCATCATAGTCCTGGTAGTCAAGTACTCATCCTAAGGGCTTTATCAACATGTAACAAAGAGACTATCAGAGTACATATTAAGATAAAGAGCAACCAGATAGCATACTATCATGTCGAGCAAGAAAGTCCTCCATATATATGTCCAAGCATCCACTACAGTATAAATCGCATGTACAGTAATGGCCTCTAGGGCATACATATCACTAACACCAACTAGCTTCGAGCAGGCTATCATGAGTGGGGACTCTGTGAAATAGCTGGATGCAATGCGATCTGAGATGCAATCCATGTACACCAACAAAGTATGGACTTTGGAAGTTGCTCCTGAAGGGGTAAAATCCATTGGGAGCAAATGAATCTTTAAGAAGAAACTTGGTATAGATGGAAAATTGGAGACTTTCAAAGCTAAACTTGTTGCAAAGGGTTTTCGTCAACGACCAGGTGTGGATTATGATGAAACGTTTTCTCCAGTGGGTATGCTTAAGACAATCTAGATCTTACTTTCCATTGCTGCATACCATGACTACGAAATCTGGCAAATGGATATTAAGACCACCTTTCTAAATGGTGATTTAGAGGAGTGCATGTACATGACTCAGCCCGAGGGCTTCGTAGATAGTGGGAGAAGCGGAAAGGTGTGCAAGCTGCTTAAATCCATCTACGGGTTAAAGCAGGTATCACGGAGTTGGAACATCTGTTTTGATGTTGTAGTCAAAGAGTTTGACTTCATCAAAAACGTAGATGAACCTTGTATATACAAGAAGGTTGCAGAGAGTAAGATTGTCTTCCTCGTATTGTACGTGGATGACATACTCTTGATAGGAAATGATGTTCCTATGCTGCACTCGGTCAAGCTCTTCTTATCACATAGATTCTCAATGAAAGATCTAGGTGATGCCTCCTGCATTTTGGGAATCAAGATCTATTGAGATAGATCTAAACGGATACTGGGATTGTCCCAATCCAGGTACATTGACACCATACTAATGAGGTTTAGTATGGAAGAATCCAAGCGTGGGAATCGATCCACGATCTCTGGACTCACTCTCTCCGAAGAGATGTCTCCCAAGACTGATTTGGAGAGAGCTCGCATGTAAGGATACCATATGTTTCGGCAGTTGGCTCCATCATGTACGCGATACTATGTACCAGACCCGATGTAGCATACTCACTAAGTGTAGTGAGTAGTTATCTAGCAGATCCAGGAGAGTGTCACTGGACAGCTGTGAAGAACATTCTCAAGTACTTGAGAAGGACTAAGGAGATGTTCTTGGTATATGGTAACGGTGAACTCTAGGTGGAGTCCTTTACCGATTCAAGCTTCCAAAATGATAAGGACGACTCTAAGTCGCTATCTGGATTTGTCTTTACACTAAATGGAGTGGCGGTTTGTTGGAAGAGTTCCAAGCAAGAAACCGTGGCAAACTCGACGATGGAGACTGAATACATCGCTGCCAATGATGCTGCCAAAGAGGCTGTCTGGATGAAGAAGTTCATCACTGAACTTGGTGTGGTTCCGTCCATTTAGCATCCAATACATTTGTGTTGTGATAACAATGGAGCTGTGGATTTGGCCAAGGAACCCAGGTCCCATCAGAAGTCCAGACATATTCTGAGGCGGTATCACCTAATCCGGGAGATAGTTGATCGCCGCGAGATCGTGGTCAGGAGAGTTGAAACGAAGGACAACACTGCAGATCCACTCATGAAGGCCATTCCCTAGATACAATTTGAGAGACTCTTCGGGATGTTGGGTATGAGATACTACAACAGCTGGCCTTAGGGCAAGTAGGAGATTGTTAGTTGTATATATGCCCTAGAGGCCATTGTTGTACATATGATGTATATTATAGTGGATGCTTGGATATATATAGTAAGGACTTTCTTGCTCGATATGATAGTACGGTATCTGGTTTCACTTTGTCTCAACATGTTGACTTGTATTGCTTAACTGTTTTGCTCTCACATGTTGGTAAAGCCCTTAGGATAAATACTTGACTACTGGGACTATGATGAGATCATACTAGTGGGGCCAGGGTAGTCAACGAGCACATCCTATAACTGTTCCTAGTCGAGGGTGTATCGAGACAGGGTATCGATACACCAGAGTAGACTAGCATATACGCATCTTGACCCATATGATGGGCGATGGATGATCCCATATCCATCGGTGTTTAACATCAAAGATGGTGTACGGGTGCTCAGTGGAGACTGGGTACACTGAACGGACTCGCCGAGAACTCCTAGATGGTACAGATAGCAGTTCTCCGGTAATACTGGTACATGTTAGTCTATAGACCCGAGATCGTCATAGAGTCTTGTGTGATTCCCACTGTTCTTTGATTTCCACCTTACCACGTCCAAGAGGGCATGCAAAACAGTGGCTTTTGGGTACAGTACCGAATCACATGGAGGCAATGAGCGATAGGAGGGGTTTCGTCTCTCCCAGTATAGGGAGTTGATGTTGTGCTGTGTTCGATTGGCTATAACAGGAAGTCCCTGGCCAGGGCTGATATGGAGTGCTACTGGTAAGAGTTATTAGTAGTTTCTCGACCTGTTATGAGCCTCACATCGACACGACATATCGGTTACTGGGGTCTGACTTTTACCACCCCTTGACTTGATATGCGACGTATGAGACGAAGAGACCGGACTGTATGGTAGTGTTACTGATTGGATTTACAGGAGAATGTACAGGCTTGCTTGTTGATCTTCTGATCGCTCAATACCTGGGTGGATGATACGTTTAGCTGACCGCTTGCAGCATGTGGGTGTTTGATATGATCATCACCTACTGCCGGCGTATTGACGATTCTTTAAAGTCATACACAGAGGTTTGCTGGCTCAGGCAAAATGGAGTAGGAGCACATATGTGATATGTGCGGGACCGAGAATAATACGATATGAGATACCATATTCTATTCTTGCGATATGAGATATCGGCTGGGTATATTTGATATTGCCGGGTTATCGGATCAAGTGTTGATTCGATGATTGGTACATGTTATATTAGTCGGTTATATGCAATAAAGCCGGATTGTCGGATCAAGTGTTGATTCGATAATTTAATGTATAATTATATATGTGATATATTACATTACGTCAACTAATATAAGCTCGCTTTATTGATTCATTTTCTCACTTGATAATACATTGATGTATATGCGATATATGTTAATTGTATTATTTCTTTTGTTACAAAATATATTGTATATGTGATATATAATATTGTAACATGTTAGGGTTACAAATGCAACATGGTTTTAGAGTTTAAACCTAGCTAGGGTTTGAATCAGGGTTAAGCTTTGGATGAGCTTTCATGAAGCTTCATGAAGGTTTGACTTTTGTCTTCATCCTTTGATATTTTGTGAAGATATTTGTTAACCCAACCCAAACCCTTAACCTATGGTTTATTCTCTATAATGGTTAAGCCTTTCATTCTTAACCCATGGTTGCAATTGTAACCATAACAATAATTCATTATTCATCACAAAAGGTTTAGCTTCTTCTTCTTCTTCTTGCTCTTGAAAAAGCTTCACTTGGTCTTATGTTTGTGATGATTAAGTGTGAGAAATTGAAAACAAAAGAGAGCAAAATTCCTACTTCATCATCCTCATCTATTCTAGCCACTTAGATCAGGGTGTTCACTTTTCTAATAAGTTCATTAGTGAAGTGTAAGCTTGGGTTAGAGATTCTTCAAGTTAGATCATCTTAGATCAAGAAGACTTCAAGAAAGATGCATCATTCACCTCTTGGGGCCTCACGAGAGTCGGAGTTCTTGATGATCGCAGCGAAGGGACCTCAACACGAAGCTTTTGAAATGAAGGAACGGACTACGAAGGTTGTAATCCTAATCTCTTTAGTTCTTTGTATGTGATACAAACTTGTTACCCTAGAATTTCTAGTAAAGATTCATGGTTTGCTTGCTTTGCACCTCTCTAAATTTTAAAGTGACATGAGTGATGCTTCCAAACCCTAGAATAGGTGCAAGGGAAGCCCAACACTTCCGGCCGGTGATTTTATTGTGACTCGACGGATATCCGGAGGATACCGATCGGAGTCCAGACCAGTCCGGATAGCCGGAGCCTCAGGTTTTGAGATTTGATGATATGGGCCAGTCCGGATAGCCGGAGCCCTAGATATTGAGATTCGAGGTTGCAGGCCAGTCCGGATTGTCAGAGCCTGAGATATTGAGATATTGGGATTGATGTTTTGCGTCGATGCTTGACACTGATTTCATGTTCATTTCATTGATGATACCTCGATTTATAAATATACAGAAATTTCACTAAATTAAGAAAACAGTTTTCACATTCATGATGCATTCTGTTTTCATTATATTGCATTCATAGCTCATATTTATGATATGTTGCTACCTGAGGCACTGACACGAGCACTTGGTATTACACTCATGTATAGAGGTTTACTCTTACCACCTTATCTTGCTTCAGACTTTATCATTTTGAGAATATATATTTTGATCGTATTGACCTAGGATTTAGTCATATATACGATTTCTGCTCGGTGATATTTTCTACTCACGAGTTGGCAACTCACCCCCGTTGTGCCACAGTTTCTTACAGGTTTTGCCGTACAGGTTTCATTGCGGCTTTGCTGGCACACTGTTCCTTTTCGGGTGATTGTTTTGATAGGTGGGTTCACTTGCATCGTGACCACCATTGTATTTTATTTATATTCTGTTGTATCTAGTAACTCCATCAACCAGCCTTGTATATTTATAGACATAGAATACTAGTTGTATATTATTTGGACCTTAGAGTCGTGTTTGTATTATTATGGTTTTCTTGATGTTATTGAGTTTCCTTTTGAGTTTTGATCCTCGCCCTTCGGCGTTGTATATTATATTGTTTGCGTGGTTGTGAGTGCCAATTAGCAAAGTGCTAGCTCCCGCTTGGGGATGCCTTTATTCATATTATGCTTGTTGTACCCTTTTGGGGCCAGTATTTACAAAGGAAATTCTGCCGAAATTTTCAGAAAAGACTTGATGTTTTAAAAATGCCTACTTCGGCTTATGTTGTTAAACTACTTTATTTAAAACCAAACTTTTCCTTCTTTCTTCTTTTAAATGGTTTAGATTTCTGGGATTTTTGGCTTGCTTGAATTAGATAGGGTCCTATAGACCTCATATGATTCAAGTGTCAGTCACGTGCCATTTCGGGTCGTGACAATATCTCATATAGAGTGGTAAGCACTGATTTGGTTGGAACTCTATTCAATAGGTATGCGGCTGTCTCAAGCACATAACCACAAAAGGAAATAGGTAACTCAGCAGTACTTATCATAGAGCGCACCATATCTAATAGGGTGCGATTCCTGTGCTCCGATACACCATTGTGTTGTGGTGTACACGGAAGAGTAAGCTGTGAGAGAATCCCATTCTCTTTTAAATAATCCAGGAACACTGTGCTCAAGTATTCTCCTCCCCGATCAGATCGAAGGATTTTAATACTTCTACCTGTTTAGTTCTCTACTTCGCACTTATATTCCTTGAATTTCTCAAAAGCTTCATATTTTTGTTTCAACAAGAACACATATCCGAACCTTGAGAGATCATCGTTGAATGTAATAAAGTACGACGAACCATTCATGGCATGTGTAGACATAGGACCTCATGTTAGTGTGATATGCCCTACAGGCCATTATTGTATAGTACTAGTTTGTATATTACATTTTGGAGGCTTGGAATATATACACCAATTTATGATAGTCTTGGTTGATATAGTAGTATGCTACTTGGTTTGTATCTATCTTAATATGTGTTTTTTGTTCTTTTATCGTATCGCTAATACATATTGATAGAGACCTTAAAATCTTTGCTTGACTACCAGTAGTATGATGGCCGTCACACTAGTGGGGGCTGGGTAGTCTACAAGCACATCCTTACACCGGCCACTAGTTGCAGGATTATCGAGATAGGGCATCGATACTCTATAGTAGATTAGTGTATACGCTTCTCTTCCCAGCAGGGGAGATGGTCTGTCCTACAGCCATCAGTATGTCGTACTAGAGATAATATGCAGGTGCTCATTGGGTTATGAGTTACACTGGATGGACTCATGGGGAACTGCTGATTGGTAATATATCATCGTAAGGTAGCAGTTCCTAGGTGACATGAGTACAGCTTAGTCCGTCGACTTGACACTGCTATTTCGCCTCAAGTGTGTTCCTACTGTTCTTAGATTACTACCCTACTATGGCTATGCTGAGTCGTGCAAACAGGTAGTAGTTGGTTGCAGTCCCGAAGCACTTGGTGGCAGTGGCGGTTAGATAGGATTCGTCTCTCCCGGTATTGGGGGTTGATGTTGTGCTGTGTTCGGAAAGCTATTACACAAAGTCCCTCCCCAGGGCGAGCGAGATTTGCGGGTAGGGATTCCAGTAGTTTCTCAGGGTGTTTTTGACCGCACTTCGACACGACTTATTGCACTATTAGGGATCTGATGCTTGCCGTCCCCTAGGACCGATATGCAACACTTTTAGACGAGTAGACCAGACTTTATGGAGATTGCCACAGACAGGCTCAGTCGGGGTACGGATGAGTTTCCTCATTGACCTTCTTATTGACAGATACCTGGGCAGCCGTTACATATAGCTAGTGCCACTGACGCTGTTGTGGTTAAACCCACTGCCAGAGTACTGTCGATTCTTTACAGTCCTACACAGAGGGTTTCCCGGCTTCGGGTAAAACGTGTAGAGGTCGTATGGTTTTACGACAGGGTTCGATCATATACGTGTACTTGTGCGCATATGATGTTCAGGCGAACAATACCAATAGGCTTTAGTTTAAGCCGGATCATAGTATTTAATTATTGGATTAGTTTTGTCTCATTGTATTCATGTTTCTCGGAATACGGATATGGGTATGTATATACGGACGAGAGGGGAATTCTTGTGATTTGATCAAGATTGATTTTGGAGAATGACACCTCAAATTAGGGTTTCTCTTTTGTGATTAATTCTTTAGTGAGGTGGAGGAATTGAGAGAGTAAACTTTGTGGTATTTTAGTGAAATGAAATTAGGGTTTTGCATTGACCATCTTGGATTCATTTGGCATTTGTTGACATAGATATTTGTTAGATATTTTCTCATGGTTTAAATGCCAAAACTCTAGCTCATTTTCACTTAATTCTTTTTCACCAAAAAATCTACAGATACTTTTCCTCCTCTCTTCAAGCTTTCTCCAACTCCTTTCAAACCCTAACCATCTCATGAGTTGAGAATCATAGGGTTTGTGAGATTACTAGACTCCTCATCACTCTCTACACATCTTAGGCTACTAAGTTTAGCACACCAAGTGACCTAGTTGCCTAAAGTTAGATGTAAAGCTCAAAGTCAGATCTTTCGGATGGATCTTCTACGATTTGGAGAAGACGACGAAGAGGTGCAATCCATTCTCAGTTCAAGGAGCTCACGACTTGGAGAAGGATAGCGAGGAGGTGAAGGACAGCGAGATCTTGAGGTATAACACTCACACATAGTAGTTAAACCTCTTTGCTAGATTGTTAGTTAGGGTTTAGTATCGATCCGGGAGTTTAGTCGATGTTATGAAGCTTATAAAAATCATTTTTTGCAAACTTCGCCTCCCCGCGAACACGTCGGGTGCGTGGCATCGACTTACACCGCATACATCACTATGAACCAGTCCCAAGAGTTCAGTAGCTCTTTCTCCGTGTTCAGTAAACGGAGTTTTGGTCATTTTTCCTTTGAGACATGACTAATAAGTTTCAAAAGATGTAAATTTGAACGGGTTTAAATATCCATCCATATGTAATTTAGCTAGTCGTGTCGTATTGATATGACCTAGTCTACAATGCCACAGGAAGGATTCGTTCTTTTCTGAACTTTTCCTCTTGTGAGTGTTCTGTATGTTAAGAACTGTCTTTTGATTCAGAACGTATAAACCGTTACATAACGTACTAAACCCAATCAACACTTGATTTAGGAAAATGTTAATAACAATTTTCTTTACTACAATGTTATATCCTTCTTTATTTAATAAAGAAACTGATATTAAATTGCACAACATATTGGGTACGTAATAAAAGTTGTTCAGAATCAATGTATTACCTTCTGGTAATACTAGGTGATATTCGCCAACTGTTTTGACTGCAACACTTGCACCATTTCCAACTTGGAGAGAATGATCACCTATTCCCAGTTGTCTACCTTTCTTTAGTCCATGTAACATATTACAAATGCGGTATCCTGATCCGGTATCTAATACCCAAGATATAGAACAAACTGAGAAACAGTTCTCGGTAACGAACACACCCGAAGAAGATGCATCAACATGCTCATTCGTCGTTCAGGTCGCATGGGAATCCGGATATTCCCCTATTTCCTGCTTAGACTTATAACAGTTATAAGGTAGAGCGTAACCAACGTTCCCTTGCTCAGTATAACAAGCGGGTTCGGTCAATACATCCATATTATTATCTTGATTAAGGCATGTTATGGTCGCTACTTGGAGAGAGAGAGAAGAAAACATTTTAGCGTATGCTCTTGCAAGATTGGATTGGTTATTATTTTATCTAATCAAAATGGTTCCCACTGTTTTATCAAATATTTCTCCAAACCTTAAAATGTAAGACTAGCCGGGATTAATTACACCCTACAAGTTTGCCAATCGTTCGGCCAGGCAGGTATTGGTATTTCGAGGGTGTCTTCCCGTGCTTTCGCATGGAACTAATTAAATAAGCTCGTTTCCGTAGGGACGTAACCCCGTTAACACCTTTCTCAGACACCTACTTGATCAGCTAATTGTAAGGTGGAAAACTCTCACAGGAGTAACTCTTACTCGCAGTGGGTATCAGGATCCAACTATCTCATAGAAGGTATGCAATCTCATTGCAAATTTCAACTCTAGAAATTCCCGATATGCTTTTTACCCCTAGCGGCTTATGACCTTAGCTATGGTCAACAAATCATAAGCACTAGTCAAGTTCTACCCATCATTTCATGATTAATTAGACCCACTCATATGACCCTTAACTATGGTCAACAAAGTCATATAAATGTCCTAATTAATCACATCGTATACTGTATAGGATGACATCACTTAGCTACTGTAAACTACGGCTTAACTATGGTCAACAAACGTAGCACGAATACTATGTACTCTACTTCCTAAAATGACGGAGGGTTGCGGATGGTTTTTATGAGCACCTTTAACTCTTCGAACATAATATCGCTGTAGAATCAAGTGATTTGCAAAGGAGTGGTTTAAGCTCCACTTTATAAAATCGAATAGTTTTCAAAACAAACCGAGTGGGTTGTAGAATTTACTAGCTTTTGCGAAAGAGGTCATTCCCGGTGAAGGGATCTCGGCTGTTTCCTCATCGAATGTGGTGCTGGATATTCATAAAAAATACCGCTATGCAAAGCAATAACTAGAGGTACCTTTTTGAAAATTTGATTCTACAACATCATTAGGTTTCTTTCGTTTCATTAACCTCATTAATGAAGTCCCATCATTTATGTCTCCTAAACATGACAGAAGAAACGAAAATACAACGTATGCTTTGTTTGGTATAGTGCCCTCAAGGCAATTATCATAGTCGCGGGCAGGTGATTTCGATGATTGAGGGGGACCTATACCGGTAGAACAGTCTTACTCGAGATGATAGTATGCAATCTGATTTGCCTTTATCATCATGTACATGTTGATAGAGCCCATAGGATTCTGTAACATTTCATAAAATATAAAATATTATTTTTGGAATTTAATATTAAAATAATATATTTCCCGAAAACTGCCCGATTTGCGAAATTGGGGTTTTCGAAAAATGGTATAAATATATACCAATATTTGTGAAATAATTGGAAATTAAAATGATTTATTCAGTTTAAAATATATTTAAAGGATTTGGCATTTTTAAAATTTATTATATGTATGCCCTAGATGCCATTACTGTATATGAAATGTGTATTGTAGTGGATGCTGGGACATATATAGGTGGGACTTTCTTGCTCGACATGATAGTACGCTATCTGGTTGCTCTTTATCTTAACATGTATACTTGCTGTCTCTCTATTACATGTTGATAAAGCCCTTAGGATGTATACCCGACTTGCAGGACTATGATGAAGATCATACTATTAGGGCCTGGGTAGTCCATGAGTACATCCTTCAATGTTCCTAGTAGTGAGAATATCGAGACGGTGCGTCGATATTCCAAAGTAGACTAGCGTATATCTTCTCGACCCATGTGATGGGCGATGGATGATCCCATATCCATTGGTGTTTGACATTAGAGACGGTATGCGGGTGCTCAGTGGAGACTGGGTACACTGAACGGACTCGCCGAGAACTCCCAGATGGTATTATACCTCACGTCAGATGGCAGTTCTCTGGTGACACTGGTACAGCTTAGTCTGTTGACCCGAGATCGTCATAGAGACTTGTGTGTCTCCCACTGTGCTTTGATTTCCACCCTACCACGACTCTACTGAGTCGTGCAAACATGTGGTTTTTGGGTACAGTCCCGATTCACATGGAGGCAATGAGCTATAGGAGGGGATTCGTCTCTCCCGGTATTGGGGGTTGATGTTGCGTTATGCTCGACTGGCCATAACTGGAAATCCCTGGCCAGGGCTGCACTGATTTACTGGTAAATGTTATCAGTAGTTTCAGGCTTGTTATGGACCTTACATCGGCATGACTTATCAAGCTGCTGGGGTCTGACTTTTACCACCCCTAGACGAGATATGCGACATATCAGAAGAACAGACCGGACTGTGCGGTAAGTGTTACTGATTGGATTCGCAGGAGTGTGAGAAGGCTTGCTCGTTGATCTTCGGATCGCTCAATACCCGGGTGGCCGTTACGTTTAGCAGACCGCTTGCGGCTTGTGGTTGATTGATATGATCACCACCTACTGCCGGCGTATTGACGAGTCTTTAAAGTCCTACACAGAGGTTTCCTGGCTCAAGCGAAACGAAATAGGAGCGCATATGAGATATGTGCGGGACCGAGAATAATACCAGTATGAGATACTGTATTCTATTCTCGCGATTTGTATCATCGCTCGGTTATATGTGATATAGCCGTGTTACCGAATCAAGTGTTGATTTGATATATTGATACACTTGATATTAGTCGGTTATATGCGATACGACCGGATCATTAAATGAAGTATTGATTTAATGATTTAATGTATAATTATATATTTGATATATTACTTTACATTAACTAGTATTGGTTCACTTAAGATTGACTTTCTCACTTTATGTGCACAAGTTGTATATATGACATATATTTGTGCACAAGTTTGTATCATGATTGATGATACATGCAAACTTGGGTGTGTGTATGACTTACACCATGTTTAGGTTATTGGTAAAGTTTTTTTTTTTTACTTATTTAGTAATTCAAAATAGTGGCTTTTTTGTTTTGGCTTGAAACTTCATGAAGCTTTTAAGCATCTTTGACATAGTCCAACCATTTTGTTTTGCATAAGATTTTCATTATCCTAACCATTAACTCAAACTAGGGTTTAGTCTCTACAAAGGTTAACCCACCCATGGTTGCGTTATGATAGACTTCACTTGATTATTCTTTTGTGATAATTCATTATTCATTCTTATTATTTTCTTCTTCTTCTTCTTCTTCAAGAAGAAGAAAGCTTTCTAGAAAATTTTCAGGTGAAGATTTAGAGTGAGAAATCCAAATCTAAAGTAAACCCACTTCCTATTTCATCATCCTCTACTACTTGCCATTTAGTTTAGGGTGTTCTCTTCACAAAGTTTATGACCAAGTGAAGGAATAGCTTGAGTTTAAGTCTCCTCGACGTAGATCATCTTCGGCCTCGAAGTCAACGACATAGCCCGTTCATTTCTCCGAAGAAACCAACGCTAGAGTCCGGGATTCCGATGATCGCAGCGAAGGGACGTCAACAAGGAGCTTTAGAAGTGAAGGACCGGATCTACAAAGGTTGTAATCCCTTTCACTTGTAGTTAAAATGTTTAACTTGTTAGTTTTCGCATAATCTCTAGTATACGATCTTGGTTAGGGTTGTTCGGCACGGCTATTTTTTTTTTGAATCGGGCATGGTTGATGCCTTGTGGAGCCTTGTTGGAGTGCATAGGAACCCTACAGTGGTATCAGAGCCAAGCTAGAGGTTTACGCGAAGTCTAGACGAAGTTAAAAGTTCGATCGAACCCTGAAACCCTAGTTTTTACCCTTCTCTGGAAATTTTCTGAAATTGTGATTTTTTGTGAATTAAAAATACTCAAAAAAATCAGTAGGGTTTTCTAGGAATTACTGTGCGGCACGTGCTCCTAATTCCCTCAAAGCGCCGCGGAACAGCCGCCGTACCTGGCTTGCGCGGCTGTTCCGCGGCCAAAAAGGTGAATCATGGCACGTGGTTTGCACAGTAATGTCCGTCTGTAATTCCTGTGTTTTCTGGGAATTTTTAGTTATTACTCAAGAGTTGAGTTTTCTGGGTTGTATTGGGGACTCATTGATTCGATCGGATTATTTAACTTCATTTAAGTTTTTCCGGATAATTTTAGAACGTGTTAAAAGGTTCGAACGGATATCAATAACTCATTTTTTCCGACCCGGAAAATTTCCAAGTGTTAGATTTTTTCCGTAGTTTAAGAACGTTCTAAGTTGTGCAAGTAACGCGATGGACCCTCTAGAAGACAACAAACCTTAACTCGATTATGTGACTGTCTTGAACTGCCTTTTGAACCTTAGGGTTTGGGGTAGTACGGCATGCCACATGTGAGGCGTTGGCTTGACCCTTCTACGGCTGGACCGTTGGTACTGTGGCATGAAATGGATGTTTTTAAACTTATTTCAAGTGTTGAGCTATTTGGAAAAACTTGGGTGTTTGATTATTCGATCAGAAAGTTTAACATTGTCTATTTATCTGGAATGTGATACAATATTTGGAATCCACAAGTAGTTATGAGATAACTAATTTGAATGTTATAAACATAGCAGTTTAGTCTCATTTGATCGGTTGCCACGGAATTTTGATGTGATCAAAAGTCTGTCGCAATCAAGTAGCGTACGCGGATACTCGCCGGGTAAACTTAATAGACAGCAACGCCCCATAGCCCCGACTAAGTGACTGTAGGAGAACCCCGTCGCCAAAAGCATCCGTTCGGGTGCTCGCGGCAGCGGTGTTCCGCCTTAGTGCACTTCGTCGATGGCATCCGGGGGTGCGGCCGTCTACTAAAGTTTGCAACGAGCATTCGATCGGGATGTCTGGAATCTTGTTGAATTGCCCGACTTGATATTGAAAAGATTTTTCGATAAAGAGACTAAAATGCGGGGTTTATAAAAGTTAGGCATGCGATGTCTAAAGAATTTATATAGTTAGGCATGCGATGTCTAAAGAGGTTGCGGATTCCAACTGTTGTAGTTTTACACTTTCTTTTCTGCGACCGTAAGTATAATATGTGATATCGCCGGTTTCGTTGCTATATGTCAATGACAATTGGGATGGGCATATTTACTTATGCTGATGACATGTGATGTTATGTGTTGCTGGATATGTTATATTGGATCGTCGTGTTTGAATAGCCGGGGGGGTTTTTATGTGAGATAAGTGTTTTTCTTTTTCATTCATGTAAAAACTTGCATGTAATATTATTTTATTGGTGCACTTCCAGGATGAGGATGATGTCACCATTGTATATTATTTATTTTTCCGCATTAGGATAGACCCAAGGAGGGGAGCACAAGTAACCGGGTTTTAGGGTCCAGTAGGAGACCATCTCGAGGAGTCGAGTCCGGGTCTCCTAACTCTAGAATTGGTAGGGTTGCTTGCCTCTCTCGTAGGGGTCTACGGGTGTGGGATTGGATATTCATCACGACCGTGGAATCCTTGTTTTATAGAGGCTCAAAATAAAACACGGACGTCCTAGTATATCCAATATTTCATATGATGTTTTCTGCTGCGTTATCTGTAATGTGATCATGTGATATGTTCAGATAGATATTGTATATAGTATATATGATATATTATATAGACATTGCTTATGTTTTACACCCGCGCTAGCCCTGCCCCGCCCTGTCATTAGTTACCTAACTTAACGGTGCAGACGGGACATCGAGGCGAATGCGGATGGCATAAGTGTACGTTATATTTATCTGTAATGTTTAGGTGGAATTAAATGATGGGACATTCATTAATGAGATTAATGAAAAGAAAATGAACCTAAATGATGTTGTGGAATCGAATTTCAAAAATCAGGTAGCTCTAATTGTTGCTTTGCATAGCGGTGTTCCTTGTAGAACATCTAGCACCTTATTCGATAAGGAAAGAGCCGAGATCCCTTCACCGGGAGTGACCTCTTTAGCAATAATTAGCAGATGCTGCAACCTTCGGTTTGTCTCTTGATTGCTTTTCTAGTTCTTGCTTTGCATACTGGTATTGTGAATATCCTACACCTCATTCGACGAGGAAAGAGCCAAGATCCCTTCACCGGGAGTGACCTCTTTAGCGAAACTAGCAAAAGCCTCAAGAACACTCCATTTAAAAACCATTTGATTCCACAAAGAGATCAAGTTCAAAGCGTTAAAGGTTTTCTTAAAAACCATTCGCAACCCTCCGTCATTTTAGGAAGTAGAGTACTTAGTATTCGTGCTGCGTTTGTCGACCATAGCCGAGGCGTAGTGTACGGTAGGTAAGTGATGTCTTCCTATACAGCATATGATGCGATTAGTTAGGACAGTCATATGACTTTGTTGACCTTAGCCAAGGGTCATGTGGACGGGTCTAATTAATCACGAAATGACGGGTAGAACTTGACTAGTGCTTATGATTTGTTGACCATAGCCAAGGTCATAGGTACTAGGGGTAAAAACCATTATCGAGAGTATCTAGTGTTGAAATTTGCAATGAGATTGCATACTTTCTATATGATAGTTGGATCCCGATACCCACTGCGAGTAATTGTTACTCCTGGGAGAGTTTTGCACTTTACAATTAGTTGATCAAGTAGGTGTCTAGAAAGGTGTCAACGGGGTTACGCCCTGGGAAAATGAGGTTTATTTTAATTAGGTCCGTGCGAAAGCATGGGGAACCTCCCTCAAAGTACCGGCACTGGCCTGGCTGAAAGATTGGCGAACTTGTAGAGTGTAATTGATCCCGGCTAGTCTTTCCTTTTAGGGTTTGAAGGAAGATTTGATAAAAACAGTGGGAGCCATCCTGATTAGATAAAATATATAACCAATCTAATCTTGCAAGAGTGCACGCAAAGTGTTTTCTTCTCTCTCTCTCCAGGTAGCGACCATGTCACGCCTTAATCAAGATAATAATATGGATGTATTGACTGAACCCGCTTGTTATACTGAGCTGGGGAACGTTGGTCCCGCTCCAACTTATAATTATTATAAGACCGAGCAGGAAATAGGGGAATACCAGGATTCCCATGCCGCCCAAACGAAGAAAGTGCATGATGATGCATCTTTTTCGGGTATGTTTATTACATAGAACTGTTTCTCAGTATCCTTTACGTCTTGGGTATTAGATACCGGATCAGGATCCCGCATATGTAATCTGTTACATGGGCTACAGAAAGATAGAGAACTGAGAACGGGTGATAAGTTTCATGTGACAGAAAACGGTGCAAGTGTTGCAGCCAAGTTTGTTGGTCACTATCACCCTGTATTACCAGAATACATTGATTCTGAATGAATGTTATTAGATACCGAACCTGATATACAACATCATATCAGTCTCTTTATTATTAAAGAAAGGATATAATTTTGTATTGTTGGATAATGTTTTGAACATTTCCTATATTAAGAGTTGATCGGTTCAGGCACGTTATCTAAAAGCATAAACGTTCTAAATCAAACCACAGTTCTTAATGTATAGAACACACACAAGAGGGAGAGTTCAGAAATGAACGAATTCTTCTTGAGGCATTGTAGACTAGGTCATATCAATGCGACCCGACTAGCCAAGTTACATTTAGATGCATATATAAATCATTTTGAATTTACATCTTGTGAAACATGCCAGTCATGTCATAAAGATAAGATGACCATAGCTCCGTTTATTGGAAACTGAGAAAGAGTTAGTGAACTCTTGGGACTGATACATAGGGATGTATGAAGGTCCCCAGTCTACATATGCCAGGACTGGTTCTTTGTACTTCATTACATTCACTGATGATCTCTCTAGATTCAGACATATGTTCCTGTTGAAACACAAGTCCGAAACTTTTGAGATAATCACCGAATATAAGTTAGAAGTAGAGAACCAAAAACGGGTATAAGTATTATGTCCTTTGATGTGATCAGGGAGGAGAATACTTCGGCACGGGATTCCTGGACTTTTCTAAAGGAGAATGAGATTCTCTCCCAGCATTACTCCTCCGTATACACCACAGCACAACGGTGTATCGGGGCGGAGCAATCGCACCCTATGAGATATGGTGTGCTCTATGATGAGTACTACTGAGTTACCCATTTCCTTTTGGGGGTTGTGCACTTGAAAAGCTGCATACCTATTAAATTGGGTTCCAATCAAATCAGTGCCTACCACTCCATATGAGATATGGTATGGGAAGAGCCCATCTCTTAAGCAAGTTAAGATTTGGGGTTGTCCGGCCTATGTCAAAAGAAAAATCCGGACAAGATCGATGCAAGGTCAGTTCTGTAGAACTGGAAGGATTTCCAGCTATACAAACTACAGCTGATAATTTGACAGAACCAAAGGATTCAATAGTCCCCGACGAACCTTAGACTCTCCGCCGATCTAGCAGGGTTCCTCATCCGCCTGAGAGATACTTCGGTTTCTCGATGACAGTGGGAGCGAGGATTGCATCATGACATGATGACCCAACTAGTTTCGAGCAGGCCATCGAGAGTAGGGACTCTGTAAGAATGGCTGGATGCTTAGCGATCTGAGATGGAATCCATGTACTCCAACAAAGTATGGACTTTGGATGCTATATCTGAAGGGTTAAATCCCCATCAGAAGCAAGTATATCTTGAGAAGATTACTTGGTGTAGATGGAAAAGTTGAGACTTTCAAAACTAGACTTGTTAAAGGTTTTCGTCATCGACTAGGCGTGGATAGTGATGAAACCTTTTCCAGTGGCTATGCTTAAGTCCATCCGGATCCTACTTGCCATTGCTACATACTATGACTGCGATATCTGGTGGTTGGGTGTCATGACTGCTTTTCTAAATATTGATTTAGAAGAGAACGTCTATATGTACACAGCCAGAGGGCTTCGTAAATAGTAGGAGCAGCGGAAACGTGTGCAAGTTGCTTTACAGGATAAAGCAGGCATTGCGGAATTGGAACATTTGTTTCGATGTAGTAGTCAAAGAGTTTGACTTCATCAAAATAGTAGATGAACCTTGTATATACAAAAAGGTAGTAGAGAGTAAGGTGGTCATCCTCGTATTGTACGTAGACAACATACTCTTGATAGGAAAAGAGTTTCCTATGCTACGCTCGGTCATTCTTCTCTTATCACATGGATTCTCCATATAGGATCAAAGTGATACCTCCTAAATCCTGGGTTTTGGATCTATGAGATGGATCTAATTGGATGTTAGGATTCTCACTAGTTATAGTGAGATGGTATCAGTTGATCCTGGGGAGAATCACTGGAAAAGTTCCTGGGTGGTAAGGTTGACTGAATATCAATCACAGGCATTGTCTTTACCCTTAGTGGAGGGATGGTATGTTGGAAGAGTTCCAAGCTAGATACCGTGGCAGACTAGACGATAAAGGCTGGTGACATCGCTATCAAAGATGCTACCAATGAGGCAGTTTGGGTGTATATTAGTTCATGAGATGAACTAGGTTCCTACCATTGTATGACAATGGAAGTATGGCTTTGGCCCAGGAACCCCGGTCCCATCAGTGACCCAAACATATTATGAGGCAGCATCACCTGATCATAGAGATAGTTGATCTCCAGGGTGATCGAGATTAGGAGAGTAGACTCAGAGGACAACACGGCGGATCCACTCACAAAGGCTTCTTCCCAGAGAGAGCCTTTTATGGGATGGTTGAGTATGAGATACTGCAACCATTGCTATAGATGGCCCTAGCGCAAGTGGGAGATTGTTAGTTATATGTATGCCCTAGAGGCCATTACTGTACATGAGATGTATATTGTAGCGGATGCTGGGACATATATAGGTAGGACTTTCTTGCTCGACATGATAGTACGCTATCTGGTTGCTCTTTATCTTAACATGTATACTTGCTGTCTCTCTATTACATGTTGATAAAGCCCTTAGGATGTGTACCTGACTTGCAGGACTATGATGAAGATCATACTTTTGGGGCCTGGGTAGTCCATGAGTACATCCTTCAATGTTCCTAGTCATGGGAATATCGAGACGGGGCATCGATATCCCTGAGTAGACTAGCGTATATCTTCTCGACCCATGTGATGGGCGATGGATGATCCCATATCCATTGGTGTTTGACATCAGAGACGGTATGCGGGTGCTCAGTAGAGACTGGGTACACTGAACGAACTCGCCGAGAACTCCCAGATGGTATTATACCTCACGTCAGATGGCAGTTCTCTGGTGACACTGGTACAGCTTAGTCTGTTGACCCGAGATCGTTATAGAGTTTTGTGTGTCTACCACTGTGCTTTGATTTCTACCCTACCACGGCTCTACAGAGTCATGCAAACAAGTGTTTTTTGGGTACAGTCCCGATTCACATGGAGGCAATGAGCGATAGGAGGGGATTCGTCTCTCCCGGTATTGGGGGTTGATGTTGCGCTATGATCGACTGGCCGTACTGGAAATCCCTGGCCAGGGTTGCATTGATTTACGGGTAAGTGTTATCAGTACTTTCATGCTTGTTATGGACCTTACATCGGCATGATTTATCAAGCTGCTGGGGTCTGACGTTTACCACCCCTAGGCGAGATATGCGACATATCAGACGAACAGACCGGACTGTGCGGTAAGTGTTACTGATTGGATTCGTAGGAGTGTGAGCAGGCTTGCTCGTTGATCTTCTGATCACTCAATACCTGGGTGGCCGTTACGTTTAGCAGACCGCTTGCGGCTTGTGGGTGATTGATATGATCACCACCTACTACCGGCGTATTGACGAGTCTTTAGAGTCCTACACAGAGATTTCCTGGCTCAAGCGAAACGAAATAGGAGCACATATGAGATATGTGCGGGACCGAGAATAATACCAGTATGAGATACTGTATTCCATTCTCGTGATTTGTATCATCGCTCGGTTATATGTGATATAGCCGGGTTACCGAATCAAGTGTTGATTCGATATATTGATACACTTGATATTAGTCGGTTATGTGCGATATGACCGTATCATTAAATCAAGTATTGATTTAATGATTTAATGTATAATTATATATTTGATATATTACTTTACATTAACTAGTATTGGTTCACTTAAGATTGACTTTCTCACTTTATGTGCACAAGTTGTATATATGATATATGTTTGTGCACAAGTTTGTATCATGATTGATGATACATGCAAACTTGGGTGTGTGTATGACTTACACCTTGTTTAAGTTAATGGTAAAGGTTTTTTTACTTATTTAGTAATTCAAAATGGTGGCTTTTTTGTTTTGGCGTGAAGCTTCATGAAGCTTTTAAGCATCTTTGACAAAGTCCAGCCATTTTGTTTTGCATAAGATTTTCATTAACCTAACCATTAACTCAAACTAGGGTTTAGTCTCTACAAAGGTTAACTCACCCATGGTTGCATTATGATAGACTTCACTTGATTATTCTTTTGTGATAATTCATTATTCATTCTTATTATTTTCTTCTTCTTCTTCTTCTTCAAGAAGAAGAAAGCTTTCTAGAAAATTTTCAAGTGAAGATTTAGAGTGAGAAATCCAAATCTAAAGTAAACCCACTTCCTATTTCATCATCCTCTACTACTTTCCATTTAGTTTAGGGTGTTCTCTTCACAAAGTTTATGACCAAGTGAAAGAATAGCTTGAGTTTGAGTCTCCTCGACGTAGATCATCTTGGACCTCGAAGTCAACGACCTAGCCCGCTCATTTCTCCGAAGAAACCATCGCTAGAGTCCGGGATTCCGATGATCGCAGCGAAGGGACGTCAACACGGAGCTTTAGAAGTGACGGACCGTATCTACAAAGGTTGCAATCCCTTTCACTTGTATTTAAAATGTTTAACTTGTTAGTTTTCACATAATCTCTAGTATACGATCTTGGTTAGGGTTGTTCGGCACGGCTATTTTTTTTGAATCAGGCATGGTTGATGCCTTGTAGAGCCTTGTTAGAGTGCCTAGGAACCTTACAATATGCAGAAACAAAAACCCGATTAGTGCACCGCTAATCGCGATTAAGCCAAATTCGTGTTTCTACACTTTTCATGGTTAGTGCACCATGACGTATTTCATTTGGTTACATGTTTACTTTGTGTTGTTTTAGTTATGGTTGGTTTTATTTTTGGTAAGAAAACAAAAGAAAAAGGAAAATGATGACTTGAGGTGAAAGAGAGAGGGGACACAATCATGAGGCATAGCATGCCATGAGAGAGAATGGGAGTGAGAAAGAGAGAGAAAGGGAGAGTGCTGCCCCATTCTTTTTCCCCCAACATTTTTTTCGTCTCCTTCTTCATCTTCAAACCCCATCTTCTACCCTCATGACCCATATCAAAATATTCACCAAAACCCCATACCCATTTCATTAAAAACATGCACAAGCTCAAACGAAGCACATTGAACGAAGAAAAGTTGGATATTGATGACTTGTAGAGCTAGGGCTATCTAGAGTGGCCTAAATGAGGTAATCCCAACACTATTAGATTAGTATTTGAGTTTCCTAACTTCAATTGTTAGTTTAGAGGCGTTTTAGTTTTGATTAGTGGGTTTTGAAATTTCCTAGAAGCGGGTCGAGGATTCTAGAGTTGTGGTGGTGAAGTTGAGGCCTAGTAGTGACCATAGAACCCCCATAATGCTAAAAACCGAGGCCTAACCTAAACTGAAAACATGAAAACCCAAAAAAGAAACTTGTCATGTCGGTTTTGTTAAAATATAGTAGGTGTAGGGAAATCTGGAGCAACCTTGGGAAGTTTTAAGGAAAGCAAACAACTCCAGGGACCAAATTAGAGTACTAGAAGACCACCTTGACGAGACGAACCCCATCCAAGCCTCTGGAACCAAGGTGGCCGGATTTTGGTGAGTAGTGGCCGGCCAAGTGGTGGGCAATTGGGTCCAGGTTCCTTCAGTAGCTCATATACACCCTATATATCACCCCAGTATTGTTTGTGTGTCTTGATTTGACCTGAATAGAAATCCAGGACCACTTCCATGGGTTGCTGCCTTGTTTTTCATGATGTTTATGGATTTAAGTTTTGATATTTGGTATTGTATTTGGTCACTTTATGTTTGTACGTCGATATCGGATGTTTTTGGGCTCTTTGGTGCGAGTAGACCATAGGTTTTGACCTATGGGTGATTCGTGCGACATTTTGGTTTTCGTGCGTGATTTCGTTTATGATGCTATATATGATATTTAGGTATCCCACGTGGACTTCGAGATGACGAGGATGAGCGTGGTGTCATCGACTCCAGCAAGCGATGATCAAGGTGAGTAGATCTATATCTACCGGGGAAGTCGAGTGGATGTCGTATAGCACCCCCGCAAACTTTGATGGAAACCGATTTATATATATTATATGATTAATGAAACCTTTAATAGGATACTATAAATAGTCTTAAAAGGTAGTTAGAGAACCATATTAGAAACTAAGGATAGTTAGAAGTGATAATATACGACTAGTATGTGATGCCGGAACTTGAGATGATATTTGACGATATTGCCGTTTAGGGTACTATAGGACTAGATAATCGACGTAGGTGTGTCATCCGAACCATACCTATTTCTAAGCAAAAGAATCGTCTGCATCTTTTATATAGATACCTTGAGGGATGTTATGGATTTTCAAATGATATCTTTTCTTTAAAAACACCGTAGCGCCTACTTTCAAAACTACGATTCGCATCTTTCAAAAACTGTTTGTATGGTTCGGGTGTGTATGTTAGTTTAGATACGTATACTTATAGTAAAGGTAGAACGAATTTGTAAAATTGACTTAACGAGGGATATAAATGCGATGAAAAGAATATATGAAGTGATATGATGATTTGGTGATATGTTGGTATACGGATGTGAGTCGATTGAGATGATTGATACCCTGCCGGTCTCCTGATATGAGATTGTTGCGGATGTGACCTGGGACATAGTTATATATAGATATTTATATGTGTTGTGAATCGTGAGTGTTTGCTGTACGTAACGTTAGGTCCGTACCTTCCTCGTCTTATTGGTTGATAGGATCCCTGATAGTTTAATGCCGCCGTACGATAATTTTCCGTGCGTGTGAGTTTGACTTGATGATTGATCCTTACCCTTGACTAGAGGTTGTTGTACGATGGATTATACCGTATGCGATGTTGTTAGGCTGGATGCCGATTGATAAATTCACCGACTCTATCATATTAGATATGTATACCTTATAGCTTTTAGCTGATGATTTACCTTATGATGCATTCATGTTATTCGCATTGCGTTACCTATACCTGTGCTAGTACACTTACACCATTATCGATGATCCATATTTACACGTACACAGATTTGCCGGCTCACACACTTCATCATCGATAATTGCCATGTCACTACACAGTAGGGTTGCTGCATTATGATATACATATTGTACACCATACTTGCGTACATATATATTGTACACCATACTTGCGCACATACATATTGTACACCATACTTGCGTACACACATATTGTACTCAATACTTGCGCACATACATATTGTACACCATACTTGCGCACATACATATTGTACCCCATACTTGCGTACATACATATTGTATACCATATTTGCGCACATACATATTGTACACCATACTTGCGTATATACATATATGCACCTTTATACGGTATTGCATTCGATTTTGGTGATTTGGGAACCGCATGATATATTTTAAAACTGGATTCATTTAAAAGAGCGGTTTTCCCTTGATATGTGCATATTATTGTTCCATGTTGCATGATATACGGATATGCTTACATTTCTGTTATATGTCGCATACATCATGCATTACACTTTTACGCATTGAGATATGCAGTTTTCATGAGATTTCTGGATTTGAGAACCGCGGTGATTTCAAAAGAAAGCATGTACTATTTTAAAAACCCGGTTTCTCTTGATATGATATTTCAGTGCGTCCACCATTTGTTTTCTCGGTTCTAAGAGTGGCATGTGAAACCTGATTCGAGAAGCGGTAGGTACCGTGTCACGACCCGAAGGTATGGAACGTGACTGACACTTAGATTACGAGACGTCTAAAGGCGTAACGTAACCTAAGTCAGCCAAAGCCCAGAAAAATCTAAACCAAAATCAAAAGAGTGAAGGAAACCTTTCATGAAAACGACTTTTAAATCAATAAAGTTGCATTGAACCCTTTTTTAAAAAAACATCAAAAATTTCCGAAAATTTCGGCAGAGTCTCCTTTGTATATACAATCCCCCAAAATGGGTACAACAAGATATATAAACCTGTAATAACAAAATGGCATCCCCAAGCGGGAGCTAGCTCTTCGCCCAAGGCGGATCATATCCACATGCAATATATATGAAATATTAAGCAAATGAGCACAAAGAAATGCAAAATATAAGAAAACACAACGTCGGCTCAAGTGAGCTCGACCCAATAGAAGCCACATATACACAAATCTCTCAGTCTCATCACTCGGTCGCATATACAAATAAGAAGTGGTAGATGGAGAATACTAGATACGCAAATAGTACAAAAAGAGATAAAAGTGCCCTCGCAACCCACCTACGAGCAATGACGCAAGTCTGAGAAAAAGGAGCCAATGATAAGAAAATCCCGCCGCTAGACGGCTGACGGGTCCGACCTGCAAGACACTGTGGCACAACGGGGGTGAGTTGCCAACTTATGAGTAGAATATAACATCTAATAAGGCTATCGTAAGAATGCACGCAAATACGTCACAACATGTACGTCTAGATGTGATGTAATGCCACTAGTAAGTATGCACATGTATTCAACATCAATACGAAATCTTTAAGTATTTTAAATACTATGAGCCCTGCATTCTTAACTTTAGAAAAAGAATATCTGTGCAATAGCTAAGTACCATCATGAAATCATCTGAAAACCGTGTCAAGCATTGACACCAAATATGGAAATATATCTGTCTCAATGTCTCACTGTATCAATGTCTCAATACATCGGGCTCCGTCAGTCCGGATCGACCCATAACATCAAATCTCCCGACAACGGTCGGTATCCTCCAGATGTCCGCCGCGCCAGACATCACCGGTAGGTAGTCTTTCCCTGCCAGGCTCATCGTCTACAACTCGATCTTCTTACCCCGGGGTACCATACCGGGCCCACCATGTACCCGAGACGGTTCATCCACTCCTTTTATCGGGTCTCGAAATCCAACAGAAAATATGAAAACTTCTGGTGGACGACAAATACATCACGTGGAAACCGCAACTTTATTTTAAAAATGATAATAATAAGCTTTTGTTAAATTCTTGCAGTTTTCCCCCAAAATCCAGAAATCTCATCAATACTGAAATCCTCAAGAAAATCATAATACCCAACATGTTGTATATGATAAATGCTTATGGTATTAATGGTATGCAATGCGATTTGTGGCTAGAAATCTATATAAGCATGATGCTAATGCGAGATTTATACATGTTATGCAATTCAATGTATCTTGTATGATGTAAGCGGTGATACCAAACTAAGCAAGTTCTAAAGTGCTCGTGACATGTCAATTACCAAGGGCATGTGTGTCACATGAACAGTGCGCATGCAACAGGAGCCAATGGTAATGGTGTACGTGTCCTACGAGGTGATATCACACATGTATATATGGATATCCATGCAATTCTAGCAGACGAATAGCTATAAAGTTATGTAATGTGAATGATGGGGTTAGCTAACTAACAATGCATATTGTTGCCAGTAATAAAGTAATCCTAACTATGGGGCGCCTTACTCCATCCAGACGATTCTCCCATAGATGTATACATCTACTCACCTGAATGCTTCGCTAATCTGATCTAACCACCGCTTTGCCTTTGCGCGCCGCGTCCGATGTTTCCGCAACCGATCCTAGAATTGCATAACACATAACATAAGATTTCACCTCATGAAACAACGCAAGTCACCATATGAAAAGATCAACGCTCATGAGTTAATCACAACGTGCACTCGGTGCGCGGGAAACACACGAAAATCACTAAAACCTTAACTAAAATCGTCGTTTCAGGGCAACCGTCAAAACTAAAACCCGACTAAATCAAAATCCGCATTCTCACACCCTAAAAGTCATATGAGATGCTATTAATATCGTCCATATATCGTAATTAGATCACCTCCTAATATTCATAAAAATCTAGTAAGCATTAGCATACCGATTTCAATGCAAACATCGCGAATTAACGATATCGCGATCGCAACATCGCACAAATATCCGATCTAACCCACTAGATAGCCACAAAACTAACTTAAACCCACTTATCCTACATCAAACCCTACTTAGAACATCTACCCTTTTCTTGAAATTCATTAGCAAGCAAAATAACCAAATTTCATACTTTAAATATCTAATTTAACACATCTAAACTACCAATTGAACGTTAGATGAGAATTATACCTTACAAGTTGAACCCTAACTTGCACTTGACCTGAAAGATGCCTCCTTTCACCTTGTTTTAAATAAATTATGGTTTGGAAAGAGGTAGAAAAAGGATATGGTTTGAATTTGTGAAGAAATTTGTTGATTTCGGTGGATTTTTGAGTGAATTTTGGAGCAAAAGAATTGGGGAAAGATGGAGAGCTGCTGTATGGGGGGCTCGGCCTGGGTAAAGGGGAGAGGAGAATGAGGGAATGTGTGGAAAATTCTATGAAGAAAACATCTCACAAGCTCAATTAATGCTTTCACATCAATTCTTTAAAAAAAAAACCCTTTTTCATTTCATTTTCAACCATTTTATATCATAAAACAACTATACTTGAAATGTTTTTGTAAATTTTTTATTAATAATATATTTTAGTTTGTAATGGTTCCTAATTATGTAATTTACCCAATTAAATTTTTATTTTACACTAATTTAATGTATTTTTAAAAGCTTAAAATAATATTAAAAATAAATAATTAAGGAAATTTTTTTAATTAACTAGAAAATTTTAAGTGACAATTTAGTGACCAAATTTTAGCAATATCTTATCTAAATTTTGTATAATTAGGCCTATATTGAAAAAATACCAATGTTGACTTTTTACGGAAAAGACTGCTAATTTTGCCGATTACCGAAAAACTGCCTAAACGATTTTCGAAGCGTTACAATCTTCCCCCCTTAAAGAAATTCGGTCCCCGAATTTAAAATTTAACTATGCATACCTTCAAAAAGATGGGGATATTTCTTCCTCATCTCGACCTCGGTCTCCCAGGTGACCTCCTCGCTGTTCGGGCCACGCCAAAGAACCTTGACGGACGGTATAACCTTCGACCTCAATTTCTTCACCTGCCGATCCAAAATGACCACCGGCTGTTCGGTGAATGAAAGATCGCGCTCTAGCTGGTTCGTCTGGTGCTGAATCGCATAGGAAGGATCATGAAGATACTTGCGGAGCATCGAAACATGGAACACGGGGTGAACATCAGGGAAGTTAGGAGAAAGAGCTAATCGATAAGCGAATGAACCAACACGCTCCAGGATCTCGAAGGGACCAACATATCTAGGACTAAGCTTCCTTTTCCACCCAAATCTCATCACACCCTTCATCGGAGAGACCCTCAGGAAAACATGATCGCCAACAGCGAACTCGAGTCGGCGACGGCGCCTGTCAGCATATGATTTCTTCCTACTCTGTGCCGCTCTCATCCTGTCCCGAACCAGCTGTATCTTTTCGGTCGTCTCCTGTACGATCTGCGGCCCCAAAATACTGCTTTCCCAGAGCTCTGTCCATCACACAGGCGATCGACATCTCCTTCCATATAAAGCCTCGAAAGTTTCTATCTGAATCGTCTCCTGGAAGCTATTATTGTAGGAGAACTCGATCAAGGGCAAATAACGATCCCAGCTACCACCGAAATCTAAAATACAAGCTCTGAGCATGTCCTCAAGAGTCTGAATAGTATGTTCCGACTGACCGTCAGTCTGCGGATGAAAGGCTATGCTAAAACTCAATCGGGTGCCCAAAACTTCCTGAAGTTTCTGCCATAATCGGCTGGTAAACTGGGTGCCCCGGTCGGACACGATACAAGTCGGAACGCCGTGCAGTCGCACGATCTCATCAATATAAACCTGGGCGTACTGAGCAAATCCAAAAATGATCTTCACTGGCAGGAAGTGAGCCGCTATCGTCAGTCGATCCACAATCACCCAAATAGAGTCATACCCTCAACTGGTCCTGGGTAGACCCACAATGAAGTCCATGGAGACTTGCTCCCACTTCCACTCAGGGATGGGCAAAAGCTGTAACTCGCCGGCTGGCCTCTGGTGCTCGGCCTTGACTTGCTGACAAGTCAGGCATCTCGATACAAAGTTTGTAACATCCTTCTTCATCCCGTCCCACCAGTAAACCTCTCTCAAATCATGGTACATCTTGGTGGAACCTGGATAGACACTGTACACTGATCTATGGGCCTCCTCAAGAATATCACGCCTCAGTCCCTCAGAATCTGGTACGTACAGTCGAGTCCCAAATCGAAGTATCCCCTGATCATCAATCACGAACTCAGAAACTTTGCCCTGCCGAATCTGCTCGATAATCTCTAAAATACGGGCATCGCCGGACTGTGCCTCACGGATACGTCAAGTAACTATGGGCATGCTCTGAAATGGGCCAGCTGTCCCCCTGTAGGAGTAAACTCGAACTGCACTCTGCTGTCACATAAAACCTGCCAATCCGCCGTCGACTGCATCTGTACTGCGCTCAAACAGGATAAGCTACCTCCGGGCCTCCTACTCAAGGCATCTGCCACCACATTCGCCTTGCCCGGATGGTATAAAATCTCGCAGTCATAGTCGTTCACCAACTCCATCCAACGGCGCTGTCTCAGATTCAGATCTCGCTGCTGAAAGATATACTTCAGACTCTTGTGGTCGGTGAATATCTGGCACGACTCGCCGTATAGGTAATGTCTCCAGATCTTAAGTGCAAATACCACTGCAGCCATCTCTAAATCATGAGTGGGGTAGTTCTGTTCATGTTTCCTCAACTGCTGAGAAGCATACGCGATAACTCTGTCGTGCTGCATCAATATACAGCCCAGCCCCACTCGAGAAGCATCACGATATACCACGAAACCGCCTGACCCTAAAGGCTAACACTGGTGCAATAGTCAGACGAGTCTTTAACTGCTGGAAACTATCCTCACATGCCTCGGTCCAATCAAAAGGAACCCTTTTCCGGGTTAACCCGGTCAACGGTGCAGCAATATGGGAGAAATCCTGGACAAAACATCGATAATAACCGGCCAGACCTAGAAAGCTGCAAACCTCTGTAACTGATACCGGTCTGGGCCAACGCTGCATTGCCTCGATCTTCTTCGGGTCCAGACAAATACCATCTCTCGTCACCACATGACCCAAGAAGTCAACACTGTCTAGCCAGAATGAGCACTTGGAAAATTTGGCGAATAACTGATGCTCTCTCAAAGTCTGCAATGTGGTACGCAAGTGCTGCTCATGCTCCTCCCGGCTCCGAGAATAAACCAAGATGTCGTCAATGAACACAATGATGATCAGATCGAGATACGGCCTGAATACATGGCTCATCAAGTCCATAAATGCTGCTGGGGCATTGGCGAGCCCGAACGACATTACCAAGAACTCATAATGACCATATCGAGTACGGAAAGCGGTCTTCGGAGTATCCTCCTTCCGAACCCGCAACTGGTGATAACCTGACCGTAAATCAACCTTTGAGAAAAACCCTGCACCCTGGAGCTGATCGAATAAGTCATCAAAGCGGGGTAGGGGATATCTGTTCTACACAGTAACCCGGTTCAGCTGAAGATAATCAATGCATAAGCTCATACTGCCGTCTTTCTTCTTAACAAACAGGACGGGAGCACCCCAAGGTGACACACTCGGTCGGATAAGCCCTTTGTCCAGCAAGTCCTGTAACTGATCCTTCAGCTCTCTAAGCTCCGCTGGGGCCATCCGATAAGGCGGTATAGAGATAGGCCCCGTGCCGGGGATCAAGTCGATGCAGAACTCAATCTCGCGCTCTGGTGGCAGACCAGGAAGCTCGTCAGGGAATACATCAGGGAACTCTCTCACAACAGAGACCTGGTCCAACGGAACCTCTGCGGCGCTAGCATCACAAACATAGGCTAAGAATCCCTGACACCCTTTCCGCAAGAGCTGACCAGCGCGAAGGGAAGAAATCAAGCTGGGAAGGGTAGCGCTATGATCTCCCTGAATAATAAGAACCGGCTCACCAGGAAAATTGAATCTGACTGCTTTGTCACGGCAGTCCACGGATGCATAACAGGTGGCTAGCCAGTCTATACCAAGAAGAACGTCGAAGTCTAGCATATCGAGGAGAATCAAATCAACTGAAGAATCTCTCTCCCCGATATGAACGGGACAAGATCGGTACACAAAACGGGCAACAAACGACTCGCCTACCGGAGTAATAACGACAAGCGGCTGATCTAACGGAGAAGACTCTCGGCCCAACCTCGGTGCAAAGTACGTGGATACATAGGAATGTATGGAGCCTGGATCAAATAATACTTGTGCATCAAAAGAACATACTGGCAGAGTACCTATCACGACGGCATTGGATGCCTGCGCATCCTGAGGAGTCAACGCGAACACTCGGGCCTGTCCACCACTAATAGCTGGCTGTCCTCTGCCTCTACCTCGTCCTCTGCCTCTGCCTCTGTCGCCTCATCCTCTCGGAATAGGACCTCCACGCCCAGGACCTCTAGGAACATCTAGCTGGCATGGAGCATCATCAGGGGTAGGAAGTAGAGCTCTCTGAGGAGGTGGTGAAGGTGGTAAGGTCACATGCGAGACTGTCGCCGCGCCCTGGCGCCCCATGGTACAGTCTCTGATACGGTCGTACTGACTCCCGCACCGAAAACATCCTGACGACGACTGCTGGGTCTGTGGATATGAACCAAATAACTGACCTCGTCTCAATCCTCTGCCGCCACCATCTCCCGGAAAGAATCTATCACGGTGCCTACCCATCTGCCGCTGAGCTGGCGTATCAGTACGGATCCTCTTCGGCCTAGAAACGACCGGAGTTACAGAAATGCGCTCCTCCAAAAGTAAGGCTGCATCCATCGCGGCTGCGTATGTGTCAATGTGCTGGGTGTCGATGGCAAGGAATAGCTGTATGTCAAGCCTTCGCATGAACCTCTTTATTCTCTTCTCTTCAATGTCTACTAGGTACGGAGCATATCGAGACAACTGGGTAAACTGTTTATCATACTACGACACCGTCATCCCAGGAGTCTTGCGCAAAGACTTAAAACTACGGGCCCGAGCATCTCGGACACTCTCCGGAAGAAAACAGGCAAGAAATGCAGCTGTGAACTCGTCCCAGGTCAGAGAAGGTAGACCTCCAGCTCGGCCTCTCTCTACTGAATCGTACCACATCTGGGCAAGGCCCTCCAGACGAAAACTCGCGAACTCCACCCATCTATCATCAGAACACCTCAACGAACGGCAAATACTAGCCATCCTATCAAGAAATGCCTGTGGGTCCTCTGTCGCATCCGTACCGGTAAAAGCTGGAGGTCTCAATCTCATAAACTCCTGTAGCGAAATAGGGATAGTCGCAGTAGCAGCAGGAATGACCATCTGTGCAGCAGGTACTATCATGGTCTGTGCGGTGGAAGGAACGTCCTCGGATCTCTGTGCCCGACTGGACTCAACTAAAGATCCCATCATCTATCGCAACTCCTGCATGCCGGCCTCTAATCTGGCAATATGGTCTGGAGAAGGCGGATCAATATGACCCTAAGGGGTAGGCATATCATCCCGCTTGATCCTCGCCTCAGACGAGCCCGCTCGAAGCTCACCCCTGGCGGCAGCCCGTTGAGCTCTCGTAGTCTTTGGCGGCATCAAAGCTGGAATAAGAAACAGGAGCGATAAGAACATTGCAATAGAATCAAGGAATGCAAGGAATCAAGAAGGGAAATAAAAGCAATTATGTCCTAAGGTCACTTAGGCGGAGTACCGTATCATAAGTATGCCGCGGAACATACCCACGCTACGCCACTCTGCTTAAGTCACCTATTCCATCTACCAAGGGTCATCCTACATGCAGAAAGGTAAAACCTAGGCTCTGCTACCAACTTTGTCACGACCCGAAGGTACGGAACGTGACTGGCACTTAGATTACGAGACGTCTAAAGGCGTAACGTAAACTAAGTCAGCCAAAGCTCAGAAAAATCTAAACCAAAATCAAAAGAGTGAAGGAAACCTTTCATGAAAACGACTTTGAAATCAATTAAGTTGCATTGAACCCTTTTTAAAAAACATCAAAAATTTCCAAAAATTTCGGCAGAGTTTCCTTTGTAAATACTATCCTCCAAAATGGGTACAACAAGATATATAAACCTGTAATAACAAAATGGCATCCCCAAGTGGGAGCTAGCTCGTCGCCCAAGGCGGATCATATCCACACGCAATATATATGAAATATCAAGTAAATGAGCACAAAGAAATGCAAAATATAAGAAAACACAACGTCGGCTCAAGTGAGCTCGACCCAAAAGAAGCCACATATACACAAATCTCTCAGTCTCATCACTAGGTCGCATATACAAAAAAGAAGTGGTAGATGGAGAATACTAGATACGCTAATAGTACAAAAAAGATAAAAGTGCCCTCGCAACCCACCAACGAGCAATGTCGCGAGTCAGAGAAAAAGGAGCCAATGATAAGAAAATCCCGCCACTAGAAGGCTAACGGGTCCGACCTGCAAGACACAGTGGCATAACGAGGGTGAGTTGCCAGCTCGTGAGTAGAATATAACATCTAATAAGGCTATCGTAAGAATGCATGGAAATACGTCACAACATGTACGTCTAGATGTGATGTAATGCCACAAGTATGTATGCACATGTATGCAACATCAATACGAAATCTTTAAGTGTTTTAAATACTATGAGCCCTGCATTCTTAACTTTAGAAAAAGAATATCTGTGCAATAGCTAAGTGCCATCATGAAATCATCTGAAAACCGTGTCAAGCATTGACACCAAATATGGAAATATATCTGTCTCAATGTCTCACTATATCAATGTCTCAATACATCGGGCTCCGTCAGTCCGGATCGGCCCATATCATCAAATCTCATGACAACGGTCGGTATCCTCTAGATATCCGCCGCGCCAGACATCACCGGTAGGTAGTCTTCCCCTGCCAGGATCATCGTCTACAACTCGATCTTCTTGCCCCGGGGTACCATACCGGGACCACCATTTACCCGAGACGGTTCATCCACTCCTTGAATTGGGTCTCGAAATCTAACAGAAAAAATGAAAACTCCCGATGGAAGACACATACATCACGAGGAAACCACAACTTTATTTTAAAAATGATAACAATAAGCTTTTGTTAAATTCTTACGGTTTTCCCCCAAAATCCAGAAATCTCATCAATACTGAAATCCTCAAGAAAATCATAATACCAAACATGTTGTATATGATAAATGCTTATGGTATTAATGGTATGCAATGTGATTTGTGGCTAGAAATCTATATAAGCATGATGCTAATGCGAGATTTATACATGTTATGCAATTCAATGTATCTAGTATGATGTAAGCGGTGATACTAAACTAAGCAAGTTCTAAAGTGCTCGTGACATGTCAATTACCAAGGGCGTGTGTGTCACATGAACAGAGCGTGTGCAACAGGAGCTAATGGTAATGGTGTACGTGTCCTATGAGGTGATATGACACATGTGTATATGGATATCCATGCAATTCTAGCAGACGAATAGCTATAAAGGTATGCAATATGAATGATAGGGTTAGATAACTAACAATGCATATTGTTGCAAGTAATAAATTAATCCTAACTATAGGGCGCCTCGCGCCATCCAGACGATTCCCCCATAGATGTATACATCTACTCACCTGAATGCCTCGCTAATCTGATCCAACCACCGCTTTGCCTTTGCGCGCCGCGTCCGATGTTTCCGCAACCGATCCTAGAATTGCACAACACATAACATAAGATTTCACCTCATGAAACAACGCAAGTCACCATATGAAAAGATCAACGCTCATGAATTAATCACAACGTGCACTCGGTACGCGGGAAACACACGAAAATCGCTAAAACCTTAACTAAAATCGTCGTTTCGGGGCAACCGTCAAAACTAAAACCCGACTAAATCAAAATCCGCATTCGCACACCCTAAAAGTAGTATGAGATGCTATTAATATCGTCCATATATCGCAATTAGATCACCTCCTAATATTCATAAAAATCTAGTAAGCATTAGCATACCGATTTCAATGCAAACATCGCGAATTAATGATATCGCGATCGCAACATCGCACAAATATCCGATCTAACCCACTAGATAGCCACAACGCTAACTTAAACCCACTTATCCTACATCAAACCCTACTTAGAACATCTACCCTTTTCTTGAAATTCATTAGCAAGCAAAATAACCAAATTTCACACTTTAAATATCTAATTTAACACATTTAAACGACCAATTGAACGTTAGATGAGAATTATACCTTACAAGTTGAACCCTTGCTTGCACTTGACCTTGAAAGATGCCTCCTTTCACCTTGTTTTGAACAAATTAGGGTTTGGAACGAGGTAGAATAAGGATATGGTTTGAATTTGTGAAGAAATTTGTTGATTTCGGTGGATTTTTGAGTGAATTTTGGAGCAAAAGAATTGGGGAAAGATGGAGAGCTGCTGTATGGGGGGCTCAGCCTGGTTAAAGGAGAGAGGTGAATGAGGGAATGTGTGGAAAATTCTATGAAGAAAACATCTCACAAGCTCAATTAATGCTTTCACATCATTTCTTTTTAAAAAAAACCCTTTTTCATTTCATTTTCAACCATTTTAAACCATAAAACAACTATACTTGAAATGTTTTGGTAAAATTTTTGTTACTAATATATTTTAGTTTATAATGGTTCCTAATTATGTAATTTACCCAATTAAATTTGTATTTAACTCTAACTTAATGTATTTTTAAAAGGTTAAAATAATATTAAAAATAATTAATTAAGGAAAAATTTTTAGTTAACTAGAAAATTTTAAGTGACAATTTAGCGACCAAATTTTAGCAATATCTTATCTAAATTTTGTATAATTAGGCCTATATTGAAAACATACTTATTTTGACTTTTTACGGAAAAGACTGCTAATTTTGCCGAGTACCGAAAAACTGCCTAAACGATTTTCGAAGCGTTACACACCGTCTGCGGGTACATGGTGGACCCGGTGAGATACCCCGGGGCAAGAAGACTCGTATATGTTAGACGGTGAGCCTGGCAGGGGAGCACTACCTACCGATGATTGTATTTGGGCTCGGCGGATATCAGGAGGATACCTACCGGAGTCGAGAGATGATATGGACCGATCCGGACTGACCGAGCCCGAAATATGAGGATTTACGTTTCGATGTTAGACACGGATTTTATGATGTTTTCGAGTGTCCATGTTAGACACCCAAGTTCCATGATTTTATGTGTCGCGAGGGACACCCGTTGATTTATATTCTTATACTTTCAGGCACACTCTTTTATGATATTTACATACATGATATTGTTGTGTCATGGGTTGATACGTAGACGAGATCCACATGCATACATACATTGATTATATAGTTAGACGAGATCCACATGTATATATACATTGATTATATGGCTGGATTATATCCGCATACATATTGGTGTTGATTACATTGTTGGCACATATACAGACCCGGTCACCCTAGATATCATAGTATTACCTTTATGATATAATTGACCTAGAAGTCGTTGTTTATTCGATTTCTATCTGTAGATGTTTTTCTACTCACGAGTTGGAAACTCACCCCCGTTGTGCCACAGTTCTTACAGGTTGACCGCATGGATCCGTAGCGGCATCGCTGGCACATATCTTCATTTGGGTGTTTTGCATTTGCAGGTGGGGCATTTGTATTGTACCCACTCTTGTATTTATATTTCACATTGTATCTAGTCAACTCTATCAATCAAAATTAGTATTTGTGTAATTAATGAGACTTACTGAGATTGTGGTTGCGAGACTTAGAGCGAGGGGTTTTCCGCCTCTTGTGGTTTTGATGTCTTTCTTATTTCTTTATCTTTCTGTGGTGAACTTCACCGTTGGGCGTCGTATACTTACATATACTGTCTTGCGTAGTTGTGATCCGCCGTTTGGCGAAGAGCTAGCTCCCGCTTGGGGATGCCATTATTCTTATTATGTATTTGTGGTTTTGGATCAAAATATACAAAGGAGGTGCTGCCCAAATTTTTAAAAGACGAATCACGTTTTCAAACTAGTAAATTTCACTTGCATTTTTATGTTCCTTTTCTATGCATTAAGAAAACTTGATTTCGTTATACCTTTATTTCAAAACTTCACCTCCTTTATTTTCTTAAAAAGGTTTAGATTTCTGGGATTCAGCTTACTTGAATTACGTTATGCCTCTAGACGTTGCGTGATTTATGTGTTGGTCACGAGCTAATATTTTGGGTCGTGACAAAGTTGGTATCAGAGCACTAGGTTTAACCTTGGTTCAATTCTATGTTTGACTATGCGGAGTCTATGGTGGGTATGTATTTCGGAACCTAGGCTTGACATTACGGAACTTAGACTTGAACGGGGGGGTATTAGACCCAAAATTTCATTTCATAGGTTGACCATGATTGATGGAGTAGGTAGCTTGAGTAGAGTGACGTACCGTATTTATGTTCCGCAGCATATTTACGATACGATACTCCACTTAAGAAACCTTAGGATATACATATTTTGATATCAATGATTCTCCTTGTTCTCTTGATCATACATCCATTTTAGATCATTGATTATATTTGTTTCCATGATCATACTCTCATTAATTCCGTTTCTTCTTATGATCCATTTTGGATCTGTCTTTTCCTTTCATGCCCTTGATCTGTTTTCATCGATACACGATTGAGGTTCCTGTCACCATGGTTTGAGCGCAGTTTGAGCTGCTGCTATTGTTGCGGTCAGGGCGAGCTCATCGTGGACGAGTAATGACCATTGTGTTTTCTGGTGACATGGGAACGTCTCGATGTAGTGTTATGTTGTGACCTTTTGTGGAGGCGAGTGTTTTGTTTTACACCGGATGATCGGGCCATTGTTAGAGCTGCCAGTTGTGAGAGGACTGTTGATGTACAGCATACCTCAGAGATTTTAATGCCATCTACCGTGCGGACAAATGACCCAGCTGTTGCTGAGATTGATAGGATGTCGCTTCCAGAGTTTACGAGCTGAGATCGCTGAAGTTTCCAGGCAGAGATGCGACAGATGATAGCTAGTCTAACCCGATTTTAGAGACGAAGGTAATTCGTCAGATTGATGCGCCGACGCAGGCCCAGTTGAATTGAAGATTTTCAGTGTGGAGAGTCTTACTCAGATCTAGAGCAGAATGATCCAGAGATGACCATTGATGTATCGTCTTTCCTGGAGAATTGAGGCATTGTTTAGCATGCGGGCGAAGAGTATTCACATGTTCTTTAGGCGAAGCTAAAAAGTTCGAGCGAGTGTCAAAAACCCATTTTTCCCAAGTTTAAAGTGTTCGGAGGAACATGCAAGTGATACTGTGGACCCTCTAGAAGAATGAAACCCTAACTCCACATGATGACCATGGAACCGCTTTTGAACCTTAGGGTTTGCGGCAGTTTAGCGGTACCATCAGTGAGGCTTGGGTTTGCCCTTCTGCAGCTGGTCCAGAGGTACTGTGGTATGTACCAGATATTTTAGACTGTGCTCAGGTGTTGAGCTTTCGGGAAATTTTGGGACCTTGATGACTCGATCGAAAAGTTTGACGTTGTCCGGATATCATGTGATAGGAGACTAGTAAGCTGACCAGCTTCGGATAGAGGACCTCACCCAGATGCGTTGGGAGTTGATCGAGGACGGGTGAGTATTTCTCCGATAGTTGGGACGAGTTCCGAGGACGTGTTCGGCTAGATATCTTCTACAGAGTGATGAAGATACTGAGTTCGTGATTTCGAGTCCGTGTGAGGGACTTCGGATTGGCCGTGACCGATAACAGTTGCAGTACGCAGATAGCATGACGTGACATTAAGGTGGACGATGAAATAGTTAAGTGGAACCAGAGGTTCATGCGAGATGCTGATAAGCTGTTGTTACGCCCTGTTGAGATTAGAGATCTAATGTGTATACATAAGTGTTGGGATACGGCCAGTTCCCGAGGAGATGCGGTGCTGAGAGCGCAGATGTCCAGAAAAACGAGAAAAGATTATGCAAGGGTACCAGCCTCCGTACAGTTCGGCTTAGGCGAGATTGGAAGAGACCCTGAGATAGTTCCTTCCAGGACACTGCTGCAATAAGATTCGCACCTAGGATCAGATGTGTGATGTGTATTCAGAGGGCCAGAGACCGACGCTAGTGACGTGCTACTTTACGAGTGGTCGTGATGATTGACCGAGAGATTACCAGAGAAGTGCCAGAACGGAATCGTTCCCGTTAGCACACCTGACTAGGCCGATGAGCCGATGGATTGCGAGATTGGTAATCCGAGGAGAAATGAGGACCCAGAGACAAAGGACGCCAGATCGTGAGCAGGAGGCAAGCGGATATTCTTGTTCTGCCGGTTTTAGGAGCACCGATTTATTTTTTGATATTGTAGGAGGTGTACCTCGATGTCATTTATTGCGATTTGCGTTTGTGATCCGAGTATCACGCTTATATCGCTTGGATTTGAGTTTTGATGATTGAGTTTCATGATATCGTTTTCATGCACCATGGCTGCACCTACTGGGTATTTACATTTTTGCGCATAGTTATAGCACCTGATTTTATTTTATATACCGTTGTGTTGATTTGCGATTTGTGCATACCTATTGAGTTTGATGTAGATTTTGTACCTTCGTAGCATGTGTTTATGATTTCGTGGATTTCATACGGATGATGTGATTTTTGCACTCGGTATAGCTCATATGTGCTTGTAGTGCATTAATACGGATTTGTGCACATATTTGTACACGTTTTTGATTTATACACCTTGATACATTCGATGTCATTTTTATACGCAATAAGTTAATAATGTGATTTCCGTGCCTTGGTTGCACCGTACTTATGTTTCGTGCATTTGATGCACCAGATTTGAGATTTTCGTGCACAATAGATGCACCAGATATTGTTGACGTGCACACCCGTTGCATTGGATAGATATTTTCATGCACACCTGTTGCACTTATTTTTGCTTTTGTGCATATTGTGGCACCTATATTCGGATTTGATTCCGTGCGTACCGGACGCACGAAATTGTTGGATACGCCTTTTGAGGCTGATTTTGCTTTTGAGCACTTAATTTTCATTTTAGGCACCATATTATATAATGGTCAAACGAGACTGATCTGAGGACAGAACCTGAGTACTTTGCATGCATTAAGAGTTTACCAAGAGGTTTTTGAAAAAGAGCTATAGTCTTGCTATTTCCTACGTGTCCGTGATCGACACGAACATTTTTAAAAAAGAAAACCTTTTGGGATATTTTGGAAAACCATGGAACGTAAATTTAGCAAACATATATGGACACATATTATTATTTTACAAATGAGCGCCCGTCACTTACGCCGTGAGTCATGCATCACACGGCCATTTAGAAAATATTTTTGCATGAGTTTTATTCAGTTCTTGAAAGTTTTCCAAAGTTGCGTGCTATACACGTATTATAATATTGGACTAGTGTATATTGGATTTTAGTATTGGATTTCGAGATCTGTATCTCCACTGTAACTCCGAGGATATGCATGCAAATCCGATGATTTGCGTGACGCTTGACAGAGTTCGAATTTGAGTTTATACTCGTTTTCAGGCGCACGCGATGCGCGGTGCTATTTCTTTATCTTCCATGATTTCGGAGCCCCGTTGATTTGAGTTGATTCTTGAAATGTTTTGGTATTTGGGGGTTTAAATTTAAATTCGGGAACCGAATTTATTTAAGGTGAGAAGATTGTAACATTTCAGAAAATATAAAATATTTTTTTTGGAATTTAATATTAAAATAATATATTTCCCGAAAACTGCCCGATTTTCGAAATTGGGGTTTTCGAAAAAGAGTATAAATATATACCAATATTTGTTAAATAATTGAAAATTAAAATGATTTATTCATTTTAAAATATATTTAAAGGATTTGGCATTTTTAAAATTTATTATATGCAGTTTAAACAAAAACCCGATTATTGCACCGCTAATCGCAATTACGCCAAATCCGTGTATCTACAGTTTTCATGGTTAGTGCACCATGACATGTTTCACTTGGCTACATGTTTCCTTTGTGTTGTTTTAGTTATGGTTGGTTTTATTTTTGGTAAGAAAACTAAAGAAAAAGAAAAATGTTGACTTGAGGAGAGAGAGAGAGAGGACACAATCATGAGGCATAGCATGCCATGAGAGAGAATGAGAGTGAGAAAGAGAGAGAGGGAGGGAGAGTGCTTCCCTATTCTTTTTCCCCCACCATTTTTTTCATCTCCTTCTTCATCTTCAAACCCCATCTTCTACCCTCATGACCCATATCAAAATATTCACCAAAACCCCATACCCATTTCATTAAAAACATGCACAAGCTCAAGGGATGCACATTGAACAAAGAAAAGTTGGATTTTGATGACTTGTGGAGCTAAGGCTGTCTAGAGTGGCCCAAATAGGGTAATCTGTGCACTATTAGATTATTATTTGAGTTTCCTAACTTCTATTGTTAGTTTAGAAGTGTTTTAGTGTGGATTAGTAGGTTTTGAAATTTCCTAGAAGAGGGTCGAGGATTCTTGAGTTGTGGTGGTGAAGTTGAGGCCTAGTAGAGACCATAGAACCCCCATAGTGCTAAAAACCCAGGCCTAACCTAAACTGAAAACCTGAAAACCCAAAACAGAAACTTGTCATGTCGGTTTTGTGAAAATATAGTGGGTGCAGGGAAATCTGGAGCAACCCGGGGAATTTTTAACGAAAGCAAACAACTCCAGGGTCCAAATTAGAGTACTAAGAGATCACCTTGATGAGACGAACCCCATCCAAGCCTCTGGAACCGAGGTGGCCGGATTTTAGTGGGTAATGGCTGGCCAAGGGGTGGGTAATTGGGTTTAGGTTCCTTCAGTAGCTCATATACACCCTATATATCACCCCAGTATTGTTTGTGCACCTTGATTTGACCTGAACATAAATCTGGGACCACCTCCATGGGTTGCTGCCTTGTTTTTCATGATGTTTATGGATTTAAGTTTTGATGTTTGGTATTGTATTCGGTCAGTTGACGTCTGTACGTCGATATCGGGTGTTTTTGGGCTCTTTGGGGCGAGTAGACCATAGGTTTTGACCTATGGGTGATTCGTGCGACATTTTGGTTTTCGTGCGTGATTTCGTTTATGATACTATATATGATATGTAGGTACCCCACGTGGACTTTGAGACGACGAGGATGAGCGTGGCGTCATCGACTCCAGCAAGCGAAGATCAAGATGAGTAGATCTATATCTACGGGGGAAGTCGGGCAAATGGCGTATAGCACCCCCGCAAACTTTGATGGGAACCGATTTATATATATAGATTCTGATTAATGAAACCTTTAATAGGATACTATAGATAGTGTTAAAAGGTAGTTAGAAAATCATATTAGAAACTAAGGATAGTTAGAAGTGATCTGATACGACTAGTATGTGATGCCGGAACTTGAGGATGATATTTGACGATATTGCCGTTTAGGGTACTATAGGACTAGATAGTCGACGTAGGTGTGTCATCCGAACCATACCTATTTCCAAACTAAAGAATTGTAGGCATCTTTAAACAGATACCTTGAGGGATGTTATGGATTTTCAAACGATATATTTTCTTTAAAAACACCGTAGCGCCTACTTTCAAAACTACGATTCGCATCTTTCAAAAACTGTTTGTATGGTTCGGGTGTGTATGCTAAATTAGATACATATACTTATATTTATGATAGAATGTATTTTTAAAATTGACTTAACGAGGGATATAAATGCGATGATAAGAATATATGAAGTGATATGATGATTTTTTGGTATACAGATGCGAGTCGATTGAGATGATTGATACCCTGCCGATCCCCTGATATGAGATTGTTGCGGATGTGACATGGGACATAGGTATATAGAGATATTTATATGTGTTGTAAATCGTGAGTGTTATCTGTACGTGACGTTAGGTCCGTACCCTCCTCGTCTTATAGGTTGATAGGATCCTTGATAGTATAATGCCGCCGTATGATGATTTTCCGTGCGTGATGAGTTTGACTTGATGATTGATCTTTACACTTGACTAGAGTTTGCCGTACGATGGATTATACCGCACGCGTTGTTGTTAGGCTGGATGCCGATTGATAGATTTACCGACTCGATCTTGTTAGATATCTATACCTTATAACTTTTAGCTGATGATTTACCTTATGATGCATTCATGTTATTCGCATTGCATTACCTATACCTGTGCAAGTACACTTACACCATTATCGATGATGCGTATGTTACACGTACACATATTTGCCGGCTCACACATTTCATCATCGATAATTGCCATGTCACTACACAGTAGTGTTGCTGCATCATGATATACATATTGTACACCATACTTGCGTACATACATATTGTACACCATACTTGCGCAGATACATCTTGTACACCATACTTGCGTACATACATATTGTACACCATACTTGCGCACATACATATTGTATACCATACTTGCGCACATACATATTGTACACCATACTTACGTATATATACATATGCACCTTTATAAGGTATTGCATTCGATTTTGGAGATTTGGGAACCGCATGATATATTTTAAAACTGGATTCATTTAACAGAGTGGTTTTCCCTCGATATGTGCATATTACTGTTCCATGTTGCATGATATGCGTATTTGCTTACATTTCTGTTATATGTCGCATACATCATGCATTACGCTTTTACGCATTAAGATATGCTGTTTTCATACGATTTCTGGATTTGAGAACCGTGGCAATTTCAAAAGAAAGTATGTACTGTTTTAAAAACCCGGTTTCTCTTGATATGATATTTCAGTGCATCCACCATGTGTTTTCTCGGTTCTGAGAGTGGCATGTGAAACCCGATTCGAGGAGCGGTAGGCACCGTCTGCGGGTACACGGTGGACCCGGTGAGGTACCCCATGGCAAGAAGACTCGTATATGTTAGACGGTAAGCCTGGAAGGGGAGCACTACCTACCGGTGATTGTATTTGGGATCGGTAGATATCCGGAGGATACCGACCGGAGTCGAGAGATGATATGGGCTGATCCGGACTGACAGAGCCCGAGATATGAGGATTTACGTGTCGATTCTAGACACGGGTTTCATGATGTTTTCGAGTGTCCATGTTTGACACCCAGGTTCCATGATTTTTATGTGTCACGAGGGACACCCGTTGATTTATATCCTCGTACTTTTATGCACACTCTTTTATGATATCTACATGCATAATATTATTGTGTCATGGGTTGACACGTGCACGAGATCCACATGCATACATACATTGATTATATGGTTGAACGAGATCCACATGCATACATACATTGATTATATGGTTGGATTATATTCGCATACATATATTTGTTGATTACATTGTTGGTACATATACAGACCCGGTAACCCTAGATATCATAGTATTACCTTTATGATATAGTTGACATAGAAGTCGTTGTTTATTCGATTTCTATCTGTAGATGTTTTTCTACTCACGAGTTGGCAACTCATCCCCGTTGTGCAATAGTTCTTGCAGGTTGACCGCATGGATCCGTAGCGGCATCGCTGGCACCTAGCTTCATTTGGGTGTTTTGCATTGGTAGGTGGGGCATTTGTATCGTACCCACTCTTGTATTTATATTTCATATTGTGTCTAGTCAACTCCATCAATCAAAATTAGTATTTGTGTAAGTAATGAGACTTAGTGAGATTGTGGTTGCGAGACTTAGAGCGAGGGGTTTTTCGCTACTTTTGGTTTTGATGTTTTGTTTATTTCTTTATCTTTTTTATGGTGAACATCGCCGTTGGGCGTCGTATACTTACATATATTGTCTTGCGTGGTTGTGATCCGCTGTTTGGCGAAGAGCTAGCTCCCGCTTGGGGATGCCATTATTCTTGTTATGTATTTGTGTTTTTGGATCAAAATATACAAATGAGGTGCTGCCCAAATTTTTAAAAGACGAAACACGTTTTCAAACTAGTAAATTTCACTTGCATTTTTATGTTCCTTTTTTATGCATTAAGAATTCTTGATTTCATTATACCTTTATTTCAAAACTTCACCTCCTTTATTTTCTTAAAATGGTGTATATTTCTGGGCTTCATCTTACTTGAATTACGTTACGCCTCTAGACGTTGCGTGATTTAAGTGCTGGTCACGAGCTAATATTTCGGGTCATGATAGATTCTTGCTTGACTAGCAGGATTATGATGGCGATCATATACGTGGGAGCTGGGAGGTTTATAAGTTCATCCTTAAATGTCCCTAGTCGTGGGAGTATCGAGACTGGGCATCGATACTCCAGTGTAGACTAGTGTATACTGATCGAGACCCCGATGAGGGGCGGTGGCCAGGTCTCTCAAGACATTGGTGTTAGTTTGTTTACCTAAGATAGTATACAGGTGCTCATTCGGTTTTGAGTACACCGGAGGACTCGCCGGGAACGTGCTAGTTGGTATTATACCTATTGTCAGATACCAGTTCCCATGTGACATGTATACAGGTTAGTCTGTCGAACTGATATCGTCATTTGTCTCGTATGAGTTCTCACTGTGCTTTGATTACTACCCTACCAAGGCTCAAAGGAGTCGTGCAAACAGGTTTTAGTTCGGTACCGTCCCGAGCCACATGGAGGCAGTGATCGAATCGTCGGGGATTCATCTCTCCCGGTATTGGGGGTTGATGTCGCGCTGTGTACGGATAGCCATCACCAAAAATCCGTAGCCATGGTGGACGAGAGTTACCGATCCAGATCGATAGTTTCTCAGGCGGTGATGGGTTTCATGCGAACACTAAATGTCGCGTTGTTAGGGGTCTGACTTTATCCACCCCTTAGAGTCGATATGCGATACTCTTTGACGAACAGACCAGACTGTACGGATATTGTCACTGTCAGGCTCAGTAGGGGTTCAGGATGAGTTTGCTCGTCGGCATCCCTTTCGCTCAATACCTGGGTAGCCGTTATGTACAGCTAGTGCTGCTGACGTGCTTGTGGTTAAACCCACTGCCAGCGTATTGAAGAGTCTTTAGAGTCCCACACAGAGAGTTTCCTTGGTTCTGGCGAAAAGATGTAGTAGCCGTATTGGATACGTGCATAGTTCCGACCGATTGATGTATTTTGTACCAGGACTTTCGATCGGACCGTTGATAATACTAGCCGGCTCGGGTTTGAGCCGGATTATTAAATCAGGTATTAATTTAATAATTTACGTATATGTATTTCGATACGTATATTCTAGTATTATGTTCTTTGTGTTTTTCTATCTCTTTTGGTATTTGTATTTCGGTACGAATGCTGATATATATACAGTAGAATGTAATCCGTATTTTTTACCGGAAAACAATCTAGAAGGTGGCCAACTCATGTTTGGATTTGACCATTTATTGAAATGGTAAATGAGGTGGATATTAGCATGATGGGGAATGGTGAGAACCATGCTTGCATAGTGCACACAAATGAATTGTTAATTCATTTGTGTTCACGATTCAAGCATGGGAGGATTTTTAAAATGAATCAAATGATTTACAAAACCAAGCGTGCTATTTTCTCTTTCATATGAGAGCTCATTTTTTTTGTGCATGCTTGTTTTCTACACTTCAGCTTTGAGCTCTCTCCTTACCATTTTGTTCTTCATTCCTTTCTAGTTTTCCATGGTTGCTTCCACCTTCATTGTTTTGAGATAGTTAACACTTTGATCACATTCACTACATCCTAGGATCTCTAGGGTAGCATCCTAGAGACCCTAGTTTCTCCACTTGCCTCTTGATATGGAGGTAAAGCCAGAATTACATCCCTCGGGTGGATCGTCTATGATGAAGGAAGACCGGCAACCAACTACGTTCAAGCATGCCTCAAGGAGCCATGGAAGAAGATGAAGACCGAAGGACTTGGTTCAATTAGGTATAACCATTCCTATCTCTTTTCTAAGTTTGCTAGTTTTCGGGTTAATGGTTTCGATCTTGGGCATCGGGTAATGGTAGCGCCGGGTTTTAGAAAATTTTTGTTCCGCATTTTGCCACGGTTTGATGGCCTGGGCACTATCGTAACCCAACATGGTATCAGAGCGACCCATTAAACCCTACTAGCTAGTTTGCACAAACTTAAATCTCGATCGATAAATTTTTCAGAATCGTTTTTCCAATTTGATGTGTTTGCTGTCGATTTTTAAAAGTGGTCAAAAAATATTTTCAGGCATCTTAAAAGTATGTGCATGCAAAACTATAGTTACTCAAAATGTTTGGGCACGTAGCTCCAAAATTAGGCGGCGGAACCGCCGCAAAATGGCAATATTGCGGCCCTTCCGCGGCCCTTTTTAGGCTAAAGTGACCAAAATTTTTTCTGGAGCTCTAGTTAGTGGAAAAATGAATTTTGTGATATATGGTTTTGGCCCGGAATCATTTGAGTTCTGGTTATGCACTTGGGGCCAATTTCGGAAGGTTTAGTCGATCAAAATTTTATGTGTGTGATTATTAGTACATAGATTAGCATATGCGACTGTGAATGTCACTCGATCGGTTAACCCGTCTAACTTCTATATGTTCTTTTAGACGAGTTTGCGAACGTGACATTCACGTTGATGTTCTGTGTTTTTGCTGATATTGTGGATCTGATCATTGTGGTGGTTAGCCTGGGAGCAGTGGTAGTACAGTTTATATTTCATTTGTACATTTGATATTGCGGGGTAAGCGTCTTACATGTGGACTGCCGTCACTGCCAGTTTGTATATTATTCTTTTGGGGCACTACCGGGTTGAGGTCGATATCACCTTTTATATTATTTTATTTTTTGTAGTAGGATTACCCTGTGGTGGAGTGCATGAATAGCCGGGTTCTAGAGGGCAACGGGTCCGCATCTCATGGCGTTGAGACGGAGGGGATCTTACTCTAGAATTGGCGGGCTATTCGCCGCACTCGTAGGTGTTATAGGTTGACCCACGAGGAGTGCCTAAGTTACCGGATTCCGTGAAGTGCTGGGTGGCCCATTCACGTTGTTGAAAGGGGTTGCCTCGCTTCTCGTTTTAGCAGGTAACTTGCCGCGCTCGTAGGGGTCTAAGTTTTCATTGCACAGGCTATCCACACGACAGGGAATGTCGGGTCTCATTTGTGGCTCAAGTGAACCCCGGGGTTCCAAGTTTATCCACCATTCTATGTTGTTTCTGTGATGTTGCTTATATCATGCCTGGGACGAATGTTATATATACTTATATATATAATAGTAGAAGTTGTATACGTTTTACACCCACGCTAGTCCTATCCCCGCTTTGTCGTTAGTTAAGTAACCTAACGGGTGATGACGGGACCCAGCGGCGAATGCAGATGACATATACGTATATTTTATTTTCGTTCTTTTTGGTGTGATTAATTGATGGGACTGCATCGATTCTTATCAATGCAAGGGTAAAAAAAACCTATATATATATGATGTTTTTGGAACCAATTTTTTTTAAAAAACTGACATTACAGACGTTCTCTTTTGCTTTGCACAGAGATATTCGGTTATGAATATCCAGCACCTTATTCGACGAGGCAAGGGACGAGATCCCTTCATCGGGAGTAACCCCTTGAGTAAAAGTTGGCATCAACGTAATAAGTTCGCTATAGTCGATTCTTTTTGCTTTGCATTGTGGTATTCAGTTTGCAATTCCTGCACCTCATTCGAGGAGGAAAGAGCCGAGATCCCTTCACCGGGAGTGACAACTTTAGAAAAAGTTTTCGCCACTATAAATTTATAAAACCACTCGGTTCCTTCAACGATATCAAGTTCATTACGTTAATTGTTTTTTGCCAAAAACCAGCCGTAGCCCTCTGTCTTTTGTTTCAGGTGGTACCTAGTATTTGAGCTTCGTTTGTTGGCCTTTGTCAAGGCGTAGTGAGCGGTAGCTAGATATTACTTGTCTGTTGCATTGAGTTGCGATTATCTAGGACAGTCGTATAACCTTGTTGGCATTTATCAAAGATTTGTACGGGTGTGTCTAGAGTAATCCAGGATAATGACCGGTTGAACTTGACGTGTGGTTTATGATTTGTTGGGCCTTTGTCAAGGTCATAAACCGCTTGGGGTAAAAATCATATCGAGAGTTTCAAACATACATGAAACTTGCTAGGCTTGCTCATACCTTCTTGAGTGTGGTAACTTGAGTGGCTTCCATCAAGTTATCATGCGATGATAGTTGGATCCCGATTCCTACTGATGAGTAGGATTACTCCTCGGGTGATTCCGACTAATTCTTCTTTTGGGTTTGGAGTAGAATTCTAGGTAATAGTGGGAGCCATCCTGATTAGATAAAGTGATTAACCATTCTGATCCAGGTTAGAGTGAACGCTGAGTGTTTCTTTTATCCCTCTCTTTTGGCAGTGACCATGGCCCGACCCTTGACTAAAACTCATAAACCAAGTTGTCCGAACCATCTTAAAACACTTTGGATTTTGGAATGTCACGGTGTCACATACATCATTGCCACTTCTATATCACCTTTTGCATTTCTCCAGAACACCCCGTATCACTACGAATATCAACTTCCATCGGATAAATCCATCGTATAGTTACATACAAACTCGAAGGAACTTGTTCCAGATTCGATGATGGATTCTGGTTCTGGAGAGAAAGAATAAGATTACTCGGTTGTCTTTTCCTTTTACCTTCTCTCAGGTTATGACGGCTCCTAGGATTAGGAGAGAGTAAATCTACTCGAAGGAACTTGTTTTGAGATAGTGAACACTTTGATCACATTCACTACATCCTAGGCTCTCTAGGGTAGCATCCTAGAGACCCTAGTTGCTCCACTTACCTCTTGATATGGAGCTAGAGCCGGAATTACATCCATCGGGTGGGTCGTTTATGATGATGGAAGAACGGCGACCAACTTTGTTCAAGCATGCCTCAAGGAGCCATGGAGGAAGATGAAGACCGAAGGACTTGGTTCCATTAGGTATAACCATTCCTATCTCTTTTGTAAGTTTGCTAGTTTTGGGGTTAATGGTTTCGATCTTGGTCATCGGGTAATGGTAGCGCCGGGTTTTAGAAAAATTTTGTTCCGCATTTTTCCATGATTTGGTGGTCGGGGCGCTGCCGTAACCCAACATGGTATCAGAGCCACCCATTAAACCCTACTAGCTAGTTTGCACAAACTTAAAATCTTGATCGATAAATTTTTCGGAATCGTTTTTCCAATTTGATGTGTTTGCGGTCGATTTTTAAAAGTGGTCAAAAAATATTTTCAAACATCTTAAAAATATGTACAGGCAAAACTATAGCTTCTCAAAAAGTTTGGTCACGTAACTCCAAAATTCGGCGGCAGAACCGCCGCAAAATGGCAATTTTCCGGCCCTTCTGTGACCCTTTTTGGGCTACAGTGACCAAATTTTTTTCTAGAGCTCTAGTTAGTGGAAAAATGATTTTTGTGATATATGGTTTTGGCCAAGATTCATTTGAGTACTTGTTATGCACTTGGGGCCAATTTGGAAAAGTTTAGTCAATCGAAATTTTAAGTCTGTGATTATCTGTACTTAGATTAGCATCTGCGACCGTGAATGTCACTCGATCGGTAAACCCGTCTAACTGCTATATCTTCTTTTAGACGAGTTTGCGAACGTGACATTCATATTGATGTTCTGTATTTGTGCTGATATTGTGTATCGGATCATCGTTGTGGATAGCCTGGGTGCAGTAGTAGTATAGTTTAGATTTCATTTATACATTTGATATTACGGGACGAGCGTCCGACATGTGGACTGCCGTCACCGCCAGTTTGTATATTATTCTTTTGGAGCACGACCGGGTTAAGTTCGATGTCACCCTTGTATATTATTTTATTTTCTGTACTAGGATTACCTCGTGGTGGAGTGCACGAATAGCCGGGTTTTAGAGGGCAACGGGTCCGCATCTCATGGCGTTGAGACGGAGGGGATTTTACTCTAGAATTGGCGGGCTATTTGCCGCATTCGTAGGGGGTATAGGTTGACCCAGGAGGGATGCCCAAGTTACCGAATTCTGTAAAGTGCTGGGTGGCCCATTCACGTTGTTGAAGGGGGTTGCCTCGCTTCTGGTTTTGGCGGGTAACATGCCGCGCTCGTAGGGGTCTAGGTTTTCATTGCACAGGCTATCCACACGACAGAGAACGTCGGGTCTCATTAGCGGCTCAAGAGAAACCCGGGGCACCAAGTTTATCCACCATTCTGTGTTGTTTCTGTAATGTTGCTTATATCATGCCTGGGACGAATGTTATACATACTTATATATATACTAGTGGATGTTGTATATGTTTTTGTTATGACCCGGAATTTAGCACGTGACGCCACTTAAACTACTTAACGTCTACAGGCGTAACACAATTCAATTGAGCCGAAAATCCAGAAATCTAAACCATCAAAAGTAGTAAGTGATAAGAACATTGTTAAAACTTTTGGAAATCTCAAATGAAAATCTTAAACTTAAGTTTCTTTCTTAAAAAATTTCGGCAGCACCTCCTTTATAAAAACTAGCCCCGAAATGGTACAACATAGAATATAAATAAAGCAACCCCAAACGGGAGCAAATCCACTCCCAAAGGCGAAAACAACCACTAAAATAGATATACGACGCCGTAGCGAAGAAAATGGACGATATAAAGTGACAACAGCATAAAAGACATCTAAAGTCACAAAATAATATACAATATCGTCCTCACAACCCGTCTCTATGTCAAAACATGAAGGTAGTAGATGGAGAGTACTAGATACAACGAATATACAATGAGCATCATCGGATACCCGCAAAATCCACCTATAGCAAAACTTCAAACAGTCAGCCGTTGCGGTATCCGCAGCAAAAGATGATACGATAGATGAATGCTCTGAGGGACTGATTGGTAGGATACGAGCGTGTCAAGTTTAGTTCTAAATACCGCAATCAAGACGGTTTCGCACGTAGCTAGCCGGTTGAGTACGGGTCGTCCGCAGGGAGATGGGAATCTTTTTCTATGTGTTTTTCGACGAGTTAAGTCCGGTTGTTCAGATTTTGTTTGTAGTTATCTAAGTGTTGAGTTGATATTTAAAGAGAGCTTGTTAGGGTTAGGATTAGGTTAGTTTGAGTTAGGAGTCTCCACATCTTTCGTTGCCCCACTTAATATCGGTGTTACGGTAATCGGCAACAACGGGGATTAGCACGACTAGGAAGGAACTTGCGAGTATAAGCTAGGCTTTCCAACGCATAGTCCTTCCTTTTGGTGCTTGTCCGTCCGTTCTTGGCTCTTATCCATAACCTCCGGTTAATTCAACCACAACCGGTCTCACTACGGAATCACCGCTATCATGTAGGATAGGGTGCCGTAAGGAGCGGATTGTGGTTGGGTTAACGGGAGTTGATTTAAGTTGTTGGGCAAGGAAAGAGTGAGAGAGATTTCCTTCTCTCAAACTTCCCTTATCCTACCCTAACAAGTATAGAACTACTCACACTTCATAATACGGAAAAATAAAACAACACAAAAGAGGAAGATAGAAAGAAGGAGATTAGAAGAATACGACTAACTGTTTGCGACTTCACCTTGGCGAGGATCAAGCGTAAGTATCATTGTCGTATGTAAGGATAAAGAAAAAGAGAGAAGAAACAAACAACAAGGAAATAACAACAACTACTTAACAATTAAAATTACAACAATTATAACAAGTAAAGAAAGAGACAAGCATGATAATAAAAATGGTCTTCTTTATTCATCACTCTTCATTCAAAAGCTCACTTACAAGTTTAATGGAGAAGAGGTGAGAAGAGGAAGAAGAGCAATACTAAAACTAGGCAAAATGAAAAATACAAAGTTGGACCCCTTCCTTCACAGAATTCTGGGGTATTTATAGGCTGGAACATGAGAAACTAGGGCAACAATACGGGCCCTCATGAAAAGACCAAAGAGCCCCTGAAAACCCTAACCGTCTGGCGCCAAGATGGCCGCGGAAGGGCGGCCAAAACCCCCCTTTGGCCGCGCTTCCGCGGCCGTTTAGAGGAGTTGGGCCCATATCTTTTTGGTGCTTGCCTGGTTTGGTGTGTACTGCATTCTGGTATATGTATTTTCTCATAATTTCTTCACGAATTTTCCAGAATTTCTGTTGAGGGAAAGGTGGACTTTTTGTCAAGATTTTGTCATGATTGCCTCGAGCTCCGCGTAGATCTCTTGGATCTTGTGCCACCATTGAGCCTTGTGCATAGATTTGACATTTTGTCTTCCTACTGGTATCTGGCAACATACGGATGAGGGACGGAGACCGTGTTTTATCTGTGGTCGGAAAGAACCAGGATTTTTTTCGTCTTTTCCATGAATTTCATCGTTTTGGAACCGAGAACCTGTATCCTGCAATTGACTAGCAAACACGGCTCAAGAGTATCTACGGATATGCAATGTGATAAAAATTGGGCGGTATGAAAATGCAAAAATCTGATATGAACAAATACCCCCAAACTTATCATTTGCTCGTCCCGAGCAAAGTCCATTTATTCACAAAAAATTTCCTAACCTCACTTTCGCAGGGAACGCGATTGCACTGAGCATGTGCAACAAGCCGTTAAACCTCTAGGTGTCCCTAGTAGGAGGAGTGTTGTCTCCTGAGGGTTTTCAGCGGATACTACCCACAAAATCCGTTCAAGTTGGTTTGTAAAAATGACTAAGTTTCAAACCCTAAAGTTTTGTTTTTAGAAAATAACAATTCTATAATCCTTAGTCTAGACTATCGAACCTTTATTTTTCACACCTCACATCTTATTTAACTACAGATTTTATATGTCTTTACGTGCAGTGCGGATAGTGTCGTTAAGTTCCAGAAGGATTGATTAGAGTCATCATGTCGCACAATAAAGCCCAGATAACAATTTTAAAAGGATCACATAAGTTTTATAATGAGTTAAGCATTTTTCAAGTTTCGTTTTGCAGTAAGGTTTCAACTTTAGAATTTCTATCTTCCTTAACAGGAAACTAAGTCGTATTTTTCACTCCACCTTTTTCTTGTTTTCATTTCATACACACCACTGTGAATGTGCAATAGTCTTTATCAAAGAGTAAAACCTTCATATCTCCGTTAAAAATTTTTTTAAAAGCCTGTCTTTTATCAAGATTATTCTCACACAAAGAACCGTTAGGAATTTTAACTCGGAGAGAACACTTGCTTGACTTTGTTTTAAACTGGACTTTCTAGGCTTCTTAGCGAGCTTTGGGCCAATGCACCCAAACCAGTTGGTTTTAGGGCATTAGGTGTAGAAACACCCCAGCGGACTTAATTACTCAAGTTACCTAGGTCCAAGAACAAAAGACAGTTTGGCGTGAAAATCAGATGATTTAATACGAACGGAGATATAACCGGCAGTTCAAATATTTTTTTGGATAAAAGACGTGTCTAGTGGGTTTGGTGTGTAATCATTCCAATCAAGTTTTAGATGGGTTATTTTTCAGACTTAGCTCCTATTACGGCATTAATAACATTCCTTCATATTCGCTTTACTTCATAAACTATTCTTGTCATTACTTATTTCAGAACAAACCTATTTGATTCTCAGAAAATCATTTATCTGTTTAAAAGTTTGAACATGAAAGTCTTGTCATCTAATTCCCAAAACTCACGACACGTGTAGTGTGATGTAAAGACGTATATCAGCTATAGTTAACTTCAAAGGAGAGTTATCTTTCAGGTTTTCAAAATCCAAACATAAGATCTAGTTATTCCTATTTTATCAAACAAAAACCGTCGAATGTTGAATCAGAGTTCTTCCACAAGCTAACTTGACAAAAAAGTTTTTATATTTTTGGAAAATTTTCAAATTTTTATGGATTTTATGGATTTTAATATGCAGATGCAAAATATACATATGAATGCGAAGGTAAGAAATGCGTACCGAGCGTACCCCCAAACTTAAACTGGACAGTGTCCTCACTGTCATTGCATGAAGAGAGTAGTTTGAAGGTTCAAAATTGTTGGTTAGCGATACACAATTTTTATTTGTTTTTGTTTTGAAAGAAAAGAAAAAGAATGTACACAAATATAAACAAAATGGTTTGTACATACCCCCAAACTTATTTGGAACAGTGTCCACTGTTCTTGGCTGGATAACCGAGGTTTGGAGGTAGGCAGAGGAAGATCAAGCAAGGTAAACCGGCTCCTGTAAGAACAGGAGCTCCTCTGTTGGTTCGGCGCTAAGGTACGGTTTGCATCGGTGTCCGTTCACTTTGAAGAGTGAACCGTCCTTTGGATTTTCCAAATCCACAGCGCCCTGCGGATACACAGTCCGCACAAAATACGGCCCTTTCCAGCGAGATCGGAGCTTTCCAGGATGGAAGTGAAGTCGGGTGTCGTAAAGAAGTACCTGCTGACCAGGTACGAAGGTTTTGCGCACAAGGTGTTTATCATGAAACACCTTCGTTCGATTCTTAACGACAACCGCGTTGTCGTAAGCCTCATCCCTAAGCTCGTTCAGTTCGTTCAGCTGCAGCTTCCGATGGCTGCCCGCGTTCTCCAGAGACAGATTCAGCTCTTTTATCGCCCAAAACGCGCGATGCTCGATTTCGACAGGAAGGTGGCAGGCTTTTCCGTACACAAGCCGATAGGGAGACATGCCAAGGTCGGTCTTATAAGCGGTTCTAAATGCCCAAAGGGCATCAGTGAGTTTCGAAGACCAATCCTTACGGTTCTTGGAAACCGTTTTCTCCAGTATCTGCTTGATTTGCCGATTTGAAACTTCGGCCTGCCCGCAGGTTTGGGGGTGGTAGGGCGTAGAAAGCTTATGATTAATGGAGTATTTCCGCATCAAGGCCTCGAAAGTCCTATTGCAGAAATGACTTCCATTGTCGCTAATGATCGCTCGGGGGTGCCCAAACCGTGAGAAAATGTTTTCTTTAAGGAACCTAACGACAACCTTGTTGTCGTTAGTCCGGCTGGGCACAGCCTCGACCCATTTAGAGACGTAATCAACAGCTAGAAGGATGTACAAGTTCCCAAAAGAGCTGGGAAACGGCCCCATGAAGTCTATCCCCCAAACATCGAAAATCTCCACAACCAAGATCGGTTGGAGCGGCATCTCATTCCTCCGGGATATCCGGCCCATGTGTTGGCACCGGGAGCAAGTCTTGCAATAATCGTGAGCGTCTTTGAAAAGTTGTGGCCAGTAGAAACCACATTGCAAGATCTTCTCAGCTGTCTTTCTGGGCCCAAAATGCCCGCCACATGCTTGGTCGTGGCAAAATGACAGCACACTCTTGAATTCCTCATCTGGGACACACCGACGAATAATCTGGTCGGGACAGTACTTGAACAAGTAGGGTTCGTCCCAGTAAAAGTGTTTTACTTGGGATAAGAAGCGAAGTCTGTCCTGACGTAACCATTCGGTCGGTAGCAATCCCGTGGCCAAATAGTTCACAATATCTGCGAACCAGGGTTCGCAAGATACTGTCAAGAGTTGTTCATCCGGGAAAACGTCGTTTATCGGAATTGGAAGCGAAGGCGAAGAAGGAAGTCGCGAGAGATGGTCGGCAACCACGTTTTCACATCCTCGTTTGTCCTTAATGACAAGGTCAAACTCTTGAAGTAAGAGGATCCAACGGATTAACCGAGATTTGGCATCTTTCTTCGCAAAAAGATGGCGCAGAGCTGAGTGGTCCGTGTAGACAATGACTGGGGAGCCGATGAGGTAGGGCCTGAACTTTTCTAAGGCAAATACAACAGCTAAGAATTCCTTCTCAGTTGTTGTATAGTTAAGTTGGGCGTCGTTCAGGGTCCGGCTCGCGTAATAGATTACGTGCGGCATCTTATTGATTTGCTGTCCAAGGACAGCACCGATGGCAAAGTCGGATGCATCGCACATAATCTCGAATGGGTGCGTCCAGTCAGGGGAAGAGAGAACGGGAGCAGAAGTGAGTGAGCGTTTCAGTGACTCGAAAGCAGCCGCACAGCCCGAGTTGAAATCGAAAGGCGTGTCCTTGGCCAGCAAAAGCGTCATGGGTCTAGCAATCTTGCTAAAGTCCTTGATAAACCGTCTATAAAAACCGGCATGGCCAAGGAAGGCTCGGATATCTCTGACGCATCGGGGAGGAGGCAGATTGGAAATGACCTCAATCTTTGCTTTGTCAACCTCTATGCCATTTTGCGAGATGATATGTCCTAAGACAATACCTTCGCGCACCATGAAGTGGCATTTCTCCCAGTTCAAAGTGAGATTCTTGTCCTTACATCTGGTAAGGACAGCGTCGAGATGCAGCAGACACTCGTCAAAGGAGTCGCCGAAGATGGAGAAGTCATCCATGAAAATCTCCAGAAATTTTTCCACCATGTCTGAGAAAATCCCCATCATACACCGCTGGAAGGTAGCGGGCGCATTGCATAACCCAAAGGGCATGCGTCGATATGCAAACGTGCCGAAAGGACAAGTGAAAGTGGTCTTGTCCTGGTCTTTTTCGGCGATGGGAATTTGATTATAGCCAGAGTAGCCATCAATAAAGCAATAGTACTCATGTCCGGCCAATCGTTCCAGCATCTGGTCAATGAAAGGTAGCGGAAAGTGGTCTTTCCGCGTTGCGGCGTTGAGTTTTCTGTAATCAATGCAAACTCGCCACCCAGTTTGGGTGCGAGTAGGGATTAACTCATTCGCCTCGTTGGTTATGACCGTGATGCCCGACTTTTTGGGGACAACATGAATGGGGCTAACCCACTGGCTATCAGAGATAGGGTAAATGATACCACTATCTAGACATTTGACGATCTCCTTCTTCACAGCCTCCTTCATGACTGGATTAAGACGTCTTTGTGGATCTCGGGCTGGTTTGGCATCATCCATCAGATGAATGTGATGCTCAACGATGAGGGGACTAATCCCCTTGATGTCCGCCATGGACCAGCCAAAAGCTTGCCTGTTGCCGTGCAAGACCGTGAGAAGGGCTTTCTCTTGCTCGGGAGCTAGAGAAGCCGAGATGATGACAGGGAGGGTCTCGTTCTCACCTAAGTAAGCATACTTAAGGTGAGACGGCAACGGCTTGAGTTCGAGCGTTGGAGGTGAAATGATGGAAGGCAAGACTGGTGCAAAGGTCTCGAACTCAAAGGACTCCAGCAAAGGTTCAAAACGAGTGTAGGCAACCGAGTCGGATGGTTCAGGTAACTCATCCGAAAAGTCGAAAGATTCAAACTCGGGTTGTGCGCGGCTAAGATCGTTCGTGAACGTGAGACACTCGTAGTCGTTATCGGGCGCAGAAACAGCAGCAGGTTCGAAGAGACACGCACTAGTGGCGTCAAGATCATCGTGTTCAAACAGAAACTCCACGAATTCACACTCTTCTGGTGTGATCTCCTGGATCGAGCAGACATCCAGTATATGAGCATTAGGTTCGGCGGGCTGATTCCCCAACCTAAAAATGTTGAGTTCAATTGTCATATTTCCGAAAGAGAGGTTCATTGAACCATTGCGACAATTGATCACAGCATTTGAGGTTGCGAGAAATGGGCGACCGAGTATCACCGGAATTTGATTCCGGGGGTTAGCTACAGGCTGTGTATCTAAGACAATGAAGTCGACGGGGAATATGAAATCCCCGACTTTGATTAACACATCCTCTAGCTTACCCCTAGGATGGGTGATCGATCGGTCGGCCATCTGGAGAGTGCAGTGTGTGGGTTTCAGCTCTCCGACGCCTAATTGCTCGTATATTGAATACGGAAGCAAGTTAACACTGGCACCAAGATCTAATAGTGCGCGGTTGATGTTCTTATCCCCAATAGTAATTGAAATCGTAGGACAGCCAGGGTCCTTCCGTTTTTGTGGTAAAGATTGGGTAAGGGCATCACTCACAGCACTAGCCAAGAAAACTTTCTTGGGTATCTGAGACTTCCTCTTTTTCGTGCACAAGTCCTTTAAGATTTTCGCGTAAGAAGGGACTTGTTGGACAGCATCTAAAAGAGGAATGTTAATGTTAACTTGCTTGAATAACTCCAAAATCTTCTCCATTTGTGGATTTTGTTTGTTAGACCTCAACCGGTTTGGAAATGGAACATTTTGAAAATTGGTTGAGTCTAATGCTGGAGGAGGAGATTTTGGAGTTGGAACGGATCCCAGAATAGGTGTTTTCGTGGAGTGAGAAGCGGGTCTGTTTAGAGAAGAAGAGGAAGGAGAGCCTTGTGAAGAACGGAGAATAGGCTCGGAAGACGAAGAAGAAGAAGCAGGAGAAGAAGAAGAAGAAGAAGCGGCCGGGGTGTCATCGTTGATTTGCTTGCCAATGTTGTTTTGCAGCACCCTCCCTGATCTCAGTGTGGTCACGGCACTCACATTATGGTTTTGTTGTTCAAGAGCAACATGTGCATTATGTGGGTGGCCGGGATTTGGAAGTGGCTGGGACGGGAGCTTCCCCTTCTCTCGCTCGCTCAAGGCCGCGTTCAGCTGTGCAATCTAGGCCTCGATGGTCTTGATGCTCTGCCCGTGTGCGGCGGTGTGTTGCACTAAAGATTGGATCGAAGACTGGATGTTGGCGGTGGATTGAGTCGATTGTTTAACAAACGCATCCAGACTTCGCTCGAGCGAGGAAACCTTATCGTTGTTCGACGGAACAAAGTTGTTTGGTGGAAAGGAATTGTTCGGTGCAAAGTTGTTCGTCTGGTTTTGGTAAGGCTGGGGTTGGAAGGGCTGCTGATAATGAGTTTGTTGTTGCGCTTGTTGTTGCGGTGGAGGGGCCCTTTGGAAATTGTTGCCCTGGAATTGATTCTGATTCTGATTCCAGGCGAAATTGGGGTGGTTCCTCCAACCGGGATTGAAGGTGGAAGGGTATGGATCATTCCTCGGTCTTTGCTGGAATGCATTAACCTGATCCTGTCCTTGCGAGGGTGGATTGTAAGGACACTCTTCAGTCAAGTGGGACGGATCGGAACAACAAGCGCAGATGGTACGAAGGGGGAGAACAGGGGCAGGAGTAGGAGAAGAAAATTTGCTCTCTATTGCTTCAAGCTTTTTTGTTATTGCAGCCATTTCAGCTCTCATCGCAATAGAGACATCAAGCTGGTGAATTCCTACCCTAGACTGACCGGTAGAAGTGGAGGTAGAAGAAGAAGAAGGAGTCGGTCTGGTGCTCTCCCACTGTAGCGTTTGCTCCGCAAGATCGTCAAAGAACTGCCATGCTTCCTCGTCAGATTTGGATAGGAAGTGGCCCTGACAGATGGTTTCCAGCAACTGCTTCGTTGCTGGGTTCAGGCCCTCGTATAAGGTTTGGCAGAGTTGCGATTTCTCTATACCGTGGTGAGGACACTGAACAAGAAGGTCTTTGTATCGGTCAAAGCACTTCCAAAAGGGTTCAGAAGGAAGCTGGGAGAATTGGTTGATCTCATTTCGAATTCTTGCGGTCTTATGATTTGGTTAGAATTTTTTCAGAAACGCTTTAACAAACTCGTCCCAGCTGGTGATTGAGTGGGAAGCGGTGCTATACAGCCATTTTTCTGCGAGATCGCATAAAGTGAACGGAATGACCCGTAGACGTATAGCATCGTCCGACAGCTGGGTTGTTTTCATCATGGCACAGACGTTTTGAAATTTTTTAATGAAGATATAGGCATCTTCAGATTCAAGCCCATGAAAACGTGGAAGCATGTTGATGAAATGGGGCTTAATTTCAAAGTTGTCCCCATTGGCCGGAGGAAGAGAAAGGCAGGTTGGAAGTGCAGAACGGGTAGGGTAGAAACGATCCTGGAGCGCAATTCGCTGCGGCGCTACAACAGGCGGAGGTGGTGGGAGATTGGTCTCCATAAGAGGTGGAGCCAATCCCGGGGTGGACAACGAGATGTTCGGATTAAATCCCGACATCGCGGAAGAAGAGGTTGGTGAAGGTGAAGGTGAAGGTGAAGATGTATGAACAGAATTCCGGTCAACGTCGGAGTTGGCCGGCAAAGGAAGGGGTGAAAGAGGAGTGGACGGAGTATCGACTTCGGAGTCGATCGCGTAGTCGGTCGCGACTAACGTAACGCGGACTAGACGGGCGCTAGTGTCCCGAGTCCAAGCGGACATACACTAAACGAGTTTAGTATAGTCAAAGCGGAGAAGGTGAGGGTAAGAAAACGTCAATGAAGAAAGGCGATGGGTGTTGGGTAAAAATGGATTTGGCGTCAAAAGGGCAAGTTTTTATAAAAGTTTTTGATTTTTTTTTCTTTTTTATTTTGTTTTTAGAAAGAGATTTACAGAAGTATGTACGGAAATACGGCTTAAGCAATCACAAACAAGATATGCACAATCACACCTAGATCTAGGGTAACCTAGGTCTACTAGACCTGCTCCTGAACTTGATTGTCGAAGTTAAACATTGTCGAGAAACAGGCTTAAAAATACACTGATCACGAGGCCAGGTAAGTGCAGAGATAAGGGGAGGTTGTCCAACGCTTTCGCGAAGTTCCTTAATTAAATAACCCTTTCTCTTTCGGCGGTTGCGCCTTTAACACTTTCCAAGACACCCCGTAAACAATATACGGTTAAGCAAGGTTCTAAACAAGGTTTATCTTCTCCTAATGAGCGCGAAGTCCTTAGGGCTGAAGTCTAGTATTTTTTAATTACAATGGACAATGCATATGCTTTAGTGATTTCCGGGGTCCTGGGAAGGGTGATGAAATCCCCACCCAATCTGGATTGGTTTCAAGCCCCTTAAGTCCGTATTAAAGAATGCAAAACAGTAACAATATCAACAGCAAACAATTTTTATTTGCGGCGCAAAGAATCCTGCACAAGAACAGTTTATTGGAAGGGGGAGAAGAATTTGCGCAAAGATGGCTGCAGAAAACACAATTCAGTGGAGCTCAGAGGAGTGGAGAGAGACAGAGGAGCTTACAGAGAGAATTTGGGACCCTTAAGCCACCAAATGGCCGCGGAAGGGCGGCCAAACAGGTACTAAGGCCGCGGTTCCGCGGCGAGATGGTGGGCTTGGGCTTTGGAATTTTGTGGAGATGCTGTTCTTTGTCCCCTCTGGTTGTCTGGATGTTTGGAATTTTTACTTGCTCACTGTTTTTGCTCCAGATTTGTACAGTAGACCGGATGCTTCGTTTTTGTCCGTCGCGGTGTAGCCGCGAAATGTGGGTCTATCTTCCCACGTCTTTGGCACTGTACTTGAACTCCGTATTTCCAACGTCTTAGGCGTCGATCTTGAGCTTCGTATTTCCTGCACACTTGCACAAAAACTAATCAAGAATAACAAGATGGTTTCTTTTACAAAGTATATATATATATATTTTTTTTTGGTTGTTTTTATATTCACAAATTAACCCGAAATTACACAAGGAAATAAACTACCGTCTCCCCGGCAACGGCGCCATTTGATTGGTAGGATACGAGCGTGTCAAGTTTAGTTCTAAATACCGCAATCAAGACGGTTTCGCACGTAGCTAGCCGGTTGAGTACGGGTCGTCCGCAGGGAGATGGGAATCTTTTTCTATGTGTTTTTCGACGAGTTAAGTCCGGTTGTTCAGATTTTGTTTGTAGTTATCTAAGTGTTGAGTTGATATTTAAAGAGAGCTTGTTAGGGTTAGGATTAGGTTAGCTTGAGTTAGGAGTCTCCACATCTTTCGTTGCCCCACTTAATATCGGTGTTACGGTAATCGGCAACAACGGGGATTAGCACGACTAGGAAGGAACTTGCGAGTATAAGCTAGGCTTTCCAACGCATAGTCCTTCCTTTTGGTGCTTGTCCGTCCGTTCTTGGCTCTTATCCATAACCTCCGGTTAATTCAACCACAACCGGTCTCACTACGGAATCACCGCTATCATGTAGGATAGGGTGCCGTAAGGAGCGGATTGTGGTTGGGTTAACGGGAGTTGATTTAAGTTGTTGGGCAAGGAAAGAGTGAGAGAGATTTCCTTCTCTCAAACTTCCCTTATCCTACCCTAACAAGTATAGAACTATTCACACTTCATAATACGGAAAAATAAAACAACACAAAAGAGGAAGATAGAAAGAAGGAGATTAGAAGAATACGACTAACTGTTTGCGACCTCACCTTGGCGAGGATCAAGCGTAAGTATCATTGTCGTATGTAAGGATAAAGAAAAAGAGAGAAGAAACAAACAACAAGGAAATAACAACAACTACTTAACAATTAAAATTACAACAATTATAACAAGTAAAGAAAGAGACAAGCATGATAATAAAAATGGTCTTCTTTATTCATCACTCTTCACTCAAAAGCTCACTTACAAGTTTAATGGAGAAGAGGTGAGAAGAGGAAGAAGAACAATACTAAAACTAGGCAAAATGAAAAATACAAAGTTGGACCCCTTCCTTCACAGAATTCTGGGGTATTTATAGGCTGGAACATGAGAAACTAGGGCAACAATACGGGCCCTCATGAAAAGACCAAAGAGCCCCTGAAAACCCTAACCGTCTGGCGCCAAGATGGCCGCGGAAGGGCGGCCAAAACCCCCCTTTGGCCGCGCTTCCGCGGCCGTTTAGAGGAGTTGGGCCCATATCTTTTTGGTGCTGGCCTGGTTTGGTGTGTACTGCATTCTGGTATATGTATTTTCTCATAATTTCTTCACGAATTTTCCAGAATTTCTGTTGAGGGAAAGGTGGACTTTTTGTCAAGATTTTGTCATGATTGCCTCGAGCTCCGCGTAGATCTCTTGGATCTTGTGCCACCATTGAGCCTTGTGCATAGATTTGACATTTTATCTTCCTACTGGTATCTGGCAACATACGGATGAGGGACGGAGACCGTGTTTTATCTGTGGTCGGAAAGAACCCGGATTTTTTTCGTCTTTTCCATGAATTTCATCGTTTTGGAACCGAGAACCTGTATCCTGCAATTGACTAGCAAACACGGCTCAAGAGTATCTACGGATATGCAATGTGATAAAAATTGGGCGGTATGAAAATGCAAAAATCTGATATGAACAGGGACACCTGCAAACATTATGGCACAACGGGGGTGAGTTGCCAACTTGTGAATAGTAAATAACATATGCAGGTAATCGTAGGTATGCACGTACTGGGGTAATCTATCACATGCAAGCTGATAGCAATAAATAGCACTATGTATATGCAACATTCATGAAAGGTATTCTATCAGGTACTACTAAAACATGAAGCAATGCATATCAAATAAATGCTGAGTATGGGATAAAACATATCATCAACACGGAATCCTCATCGTGGAGAAGCTAGTGTCCATCAAGACAATCTAAATCCCAATACCAAAAGCATCGTATCCTCCGATCGGCCCTCATATCCTGTAAGTCTCATGGAACTTGAGTGTTCAACATCGACACCCGAAAACATCATGAAAACTATACCACTGTGTGTGTGTCTGTGTTTGTGTGTGTGTATGTGTGTATAAGGATATCTATCTCGTGTGTCCATCAACGACACATAAAAATCATGGAATCTGAGTGTCCAACATCGACACTCAAAATATCATGAAATACTCGTGTCCAGCATCGACACGCAAATCCTCATATATCGGGCTCCGTCAGTCCGGATCGGCCCTCATCAATATCTCGGGCTCCGTCAGTCCGGATCGGCCCAAGGGCTCCGTCAGTTCGGATCGGCCCTCTCCGTCAGTCCGGATCGGCCCACGGGCTCCGTCGGTCCGGGTCGGCCCATACCATCTCACGACTCCGGTCGGTATCATCCAGATATCCACCGAGTCCAAATACTATCACCGGTAGGTAGTAGTGTCTCTTCCAGGCTCATAGGCAAATCCATCGACATACCTTTCTTGCCCCGGGATACCATACCGGGTCCACCATGTACCCGCAGACGGTGCCTACCGCTTCTCGAATCGGGTATCTAGCACAAGTTTCAGAACCGAGAAAACTCATGGTGGACGTACTGAAATATCATATCACGAGAAACCGGGTTTTCGAACAATATATATAAATTTCTTGAAATACCCCCACGGTTCTCAAATCCATAAAACATCAAGTAATGAATAAGAATACTTCCATAGATAATTAAGATGATATATATTATATAAGTGTACATATAAAACAACGTCCCATACCACTGATATATATCGTCAGGAGTAAAACATCATATGAAATCCATATCTCAAGGCGTAAATCCATGAAACAAGATATATGCAACTTAAAACAGTAATATGAGCATATAAAGGAAAAACTGCTATTTAAATGAAACAAGTAATTAAATATATTATGCGGTTCCTAATTCGTCCAAAATCCAACGCAACATCATGTAAGGGTGAACATATAGCTATAGCAAGGTATATGTGTGTACATGTAAGTATGTATGCAAGATGTACATGTAGCTATATCTCATATGTGTATATACCTATCAATAATGATGTAATACCATCTAGGTATAGGTGTATCTATGTCCAGGTATGTGTATATACATCTCAATAATGATGTAATACCCTCTAGGTATATGTGTAGCTGTAGAAAGCTATATGTATATACATGTCAATAATGATGCAATACCCTCCAGGTATATGTGTAGCTGTAGCATAGCAAGGTATATGTATATACATGTCAATAATGATGCAATACCCTAAAGGGATATATGTAGCTGTAGCATAGCAAGGTATATGTATATACATGTCAATAATGATGTAATACCCTCCAGGGATATGTGTAGCTGTAGCATAGCAAGGTTTATGTATATACATGTCAATAATGATGCAATACCCTCCAGGCATATATGTAGCTGTAGCATAGCAAGGTATATGTGTACATGTCAATAATGATGCAATACCCTCCAGGTATATGTGTAGCTGTAGCATAGCAAGGTATATGTGTGTACATGTCAATAATGATGCAATACCCTCCAGGTATATGTGTAAGCATGTAGGTATACATATATGCTATATCTCATATGCACAATGGAAATAAGGATCATGTCTTAATGTCCATAACCAAAACAATATCACGTATGTATAGGTGTTTTGCGTGTTATGGTAGTTATCGATGGTGTAGGTGTAGCATACAATTTGTGCTCGTGCAACATGAAACCGTCAATAATGGTGCAGTGTCCAATGGGTACAAGTCCCAGCACAACAAATAATAATATGAAATGAAGTTCATGCACAATCTCTATATGTGCAATACATGTAACTAATAATCATGTCATATAATCCAGCCCAGATGCATAACGCCATGCGGGCGATTCCCCTGCAGATGTTAAATCTACTCACTGATGATCTCGAGCTAAGTAATCCGACCACTAGCTTGCCTTTCATCGCAGCGTCCGAGTCCTTGCTCGCGATCCTAAATTTCACAAACACAACACATAAGACTAAATATCCTGCGCCGACACAAGACAACGAAACGCAAGGATAACTTCCACAAGATAAACACACTGTGCACTCAGAGCACAAACCACGTACGATATCGGCACAACCCTAGCTAGGATGACACAACCACCAAGCTTAGACCCCGATCGTACCGATCGCGCAATCACAACACAATATATATCATGGAATCTAATAAATATAACATCGCAGCGTCAATAGGAACTCACGCCTAATTTTATCCAAAAACCTATTAAGCAATTTTAATCATTTTAGCTCAAATCGACAAGTTTAACTAAAACTAGTAACTACAATGTAACACAATGAAATTAGTTTAGATTGAGTTCGTGTTAATTAGCGTTAAGGCGTGTTTTTCATAAAATCTCGTAATTCATTTAATTTCATATAAAACGGAATAAATCTAATTTTAATTGTGAAATAGGTAAATTTATATAATTGGGTTTTATTAGATAACATTTAAATTTTCTTGTCATGTTAACCATCTAATTTACTTGATTGCTAGTTATTAAACTAAATGGCTTAATCATGCTCAAATCTAGTTTTACCCTAGGTTAATGTGTATTCTAGCAACCATGACAACTTGTTGAATATTGCAACATGTTTCAATTGATATTCTTCATGGTTCCTTTGTTTTCTCAATTCCAAATAAACCAAAAGACATAGAAATTTAGAAAAGAGAAGAAAAGAATAGATAAATTATGTATGGGGGACACTATTGAGGCATGGCCATTGACTTTTCAAAACAACCACACACCCACTATCTTTCTCTCTCCCCTCACTCTCCTCCTTGTTGCTCTCGGCCAGAGCAAGGAGCCCCTCCCCTTCATCTTCTCCCTCTTCTTCTCTCAATAAATTTGTGAATCCAAGTCTCCATTTCAAGCCAACTTCACATCTTTAGCAAGTATCATCATCAACCTTCCCTTCTCAACTCAAGCATGGTTCTTGGTCAAGACTCCTTGGTGCTAGCTCTTGGATCACCCACTTAGACTATATTGAGGTTTAAAACCAAGATTCAAACCCTTCTTGTTAAAGCTTCACTACTAAAATAGGGGGTTGCCCCTACGGATATTGAAATCCGTAGGGGCAGATTTATGTTGGCCCTACAGATTAATCCGTAGGGCTAGAAGGTTGCCCCTACGGGCCAAGACGTTCAAGAATAAAAATATTAATTCTTAATTTGGTGTTTTCCCCTACGTAGCCGCAAACCAAGGACCTACGGACAAATCCGTAGGGGCAACTAAATAGCGATTTAATAAAGGGCACAAATCGATCGCCTGCGCCCGTTATCTCTTTCTCCCTCTCTCGATCGCGCGCGAAACAAAATCCCCAAATCATTCCCACCGTTCTCGTCGTCGCCACCGCCGTTCTCGTCATCGCTACCGCCGTTCTCGTCGTCGCCACCGTTCTCGTCGTCGCCACCACCGTTCAGGTTAGTGAATCTTCAACTAAATTAAAGAAATTTTTGATTATTTAGGGCTAGGGTTCATGGCTGGGGCTGGGGTTGTGGTTGGAGTTGGGGTTCGGCAGGGGTTGCGGTCGGGGTTGGGGTTGGAGTTGGGGTTAGGGTTAGGGTTGGGGTTCGGCTGCGGCTGGGGCTGGGGCTGGGGTTAGGGTCTGGCTTAGGGTTGGGGTTGGGGTTTAGCTCGGGTTGCGGTTAGGGTTAGGTTGGGGCAGGGCTGGGCTGGGGCTGGGCTGGGGCTGGGGCTAGGGTTAAGTTAGGGTTGGGGTGGGGCTGGGCTGGGGCTGGGTCGGGGGTTAGGGTTTGGCTTAGGGTTGGGGTTGGGGTTTAGCTGGGGCTGGGGTTAGGGTTAGGTTGGGGCTGGGCTGGGCTGGGGCTGGGGCTGGGCTGGGGCTAGGGTTAGGTTGGGGTTAGGGTAGGGCTGGGCTGGGGCTGGGTCTGGGGTTAGGGTTAGGTTAGGGTTGGGGTTTGCCGAATTTGGCAAACCTGAGAGGAATTTCCAGCAATTTTAGCCTAGTTTGATTACTAAAATTATTGTTGATCGAGAAAATCTTGGGTCGTTCTAATCAAACATTGTTTGTTACTATATGTCAACGAGTACTGATAAAAGAAAAAACCGATTTCAAGTGGAAATTAGGTATGTACAATGTTCTAATATAATTTGTATTTCTTGCCATCATCAAACATATAAAAGTACTAATATGAAATGGAATATAAATAAATAAATAATCAAAGCTTTGGCATGTATGTAAAATCCCTTGTTACTTTTTCTTGGTTGCCCAACTTTGAAAATTCTATCTATTAAATTAGACATACTCTAAAAAGAATGATATTGCAAGAATTTGACTTGGTGAAGAATTGCATCATTAATAGAAATATGAAAGTGTAAGGACGTTCTTTACCTTCGATAGGGTTCGGTTGGGGTGGGGCTAGGCTAGCTAGAGCTTGGGCTTCATCACTTGATATAGCGAAATACAAAGCGTACTTCAGTACACCCGACCTTATTGAGTTTCCTATTGAAGTTCCCGGTCAAACGGCATATGCATATTTTTATTCGCCATGAAATCCCAATTATCAAGCTACCGAGGACGAAAAGCCACCTTTGTTAGTCGAGAGTCATGGTAATAGGCTTGTCATTATAGATCATAGTCAATTGTTTTTCCTATCATTTTGTTGATCCAGATGCTAATCAACTTGTTAATTAGTTACAGTTTTTATAACGTATTTGCCTATATTTGTTGACAGTGGCCTTTCTTTTGGATGAACATGTTTTTTTGATGCATGTTTCAGTCATGTGAATTCATATGTTGCGTATAACGCTTTATGATATCAGTATCCTACATTTGTAGTTTTAATTGTTGATTGTTATAGATGAATGCTATTGCAATAATAGTTTTTGGTTGATGAATGCTATTGCAATGTAGGATGATCGGTTCTATCAATCTTGATCTCAATGGTTTAAAATCATGTTACACATACAACACGAATGCACAACAAACGCATAATTAGAGAGCGATTCGAGATGTTCAGGTTAAAACCAATATATGATACTCGATGATAATATGAAACCTTCGTATTCCCATCGATACTCATATATGAAACTAAAAGCGCCACTTAGTCCCCGTCTATCGGTTAACATACGTGCGATGCTCGTCGTGACATAGAACTATATGAAGGTTGTTAAATATCGGACGGTATAGCTCGATACTAACAACCGTCGTATAGTCTACACGACGAGAAAATTCAATCGTATGGTAACCCATAGATTTGTCCCGTGTGGACAAGTTAAGAATGTATAAAGAAAACGCCTTCATTCACTTGTGTTTTCATCCGTTTCGAGATATTTCGTCGGTACCTTTCCGCTGGTTCTCCGTGTACAAAGATAGATTAGATGTTCATTTCAACGTTGTTTCACAGCTTTGAAATGATTAACTATTCTATTACAGTGTACTCGGAGAACAGCGGGGAGGTGCTGCCGAAATATACTCGAAACGGTTGAAAGCACAAGTGATGGGTGTTCGCTCTATACATTCTTAATGGGATAGAAGCCTACCCCCGACAGCCGGAACACACACATACAACAAGAATACACAACAAATGCATAACTAGAGAGCGATTCGAGATGTTCGGGTTAAAACCACTATATGATAATATGAAACCTTCATTTTCTCATCGATACTCATATATGAAACTAAAAGCGCCACTTAGTCCCCGTCTATCGGTTAACATACGTGCGATGCTCGTCGTGACATAGAACTATACGAAGGTTGTTAAATATCGGACGGTATAGCTCGATACTAACAACCGTCGTATAGTCTACGCGACGAGAAAATTCAATCATATGGTAACCCATAGATTTGTCCCGTGTGGACAAGTTGAGAATGTATAAAGCAAACGCCTTCATTCACTTGTGTCTTCATCCATTTCGAGATATTTCGTCGGTACATTTCCGCTGGTTCTCCGTATACAAAGATAGATTAGATGTTCATTTCAACGTTGTTTCACAGCTTTGAAATGATTATCTATTCTATTACAGTGTACTCGGAGAACAGCGGGGAGGTGCTGTCGAAATTTACTCGAAACGGTTGAAAGCACAAGTGATGGGTGTTCGCTCTATACATTCTTAATGGGATAGAAGCCTACCCCCGACAGCCGAAACACACACATACAACAAGAATACACAACAACCGCATAATTAGAGAGCGATTCGAGATGTTTGGGTTAAAACTACTATATGATAATATGAAACCTTCATATTCTCATCGATACTCATATATGAAACTAAAAGCGCCACTTAGTCCCCGTCTATCGGTTAACATACGTGTGATAATTTATTCTTTTCAATGACAAACGCACACACAAAGCATATACATGGATTTTCTCCTTTGTCAGTAACTATCCCGTTCTTATATTTCTCAATATAGTCAGCATAACCTACAATTTATATGTTATACAGTCTAACATTGCCCATGAGTACGTCAGAGTTAAGGACTGGATGTATGTAGATTGGAAACAACGTATGCAACCTAAGTTTGTCGCAGGAGTTGCTGCTTTCCTTGAATTTGCACGCGCACATAATAAGATCATAATTGAGAAGATTCTCTGTCCGTGCGATAGATGTGGCAATAAGTACTGGCAGAAGGTAGAATTGGCAGAGCTTCATATTGTAAAACATGGGTTTACTAGACTTTATACAACTTGGAAATATCACGGGGAAGGAGAAGAATGCAGTAATGCGGCAGAAGAAGTAGAACATGATAATGCGGCTGGAGAAGAAGAAGAATTCGGTAATGCGGCACAAGGAGAAGGCGGTAATTTATTTCCATCAGAAGAAATGGAGGATATAGTAGAGGCTGCCCTAGGTGAATCTATTCGTACCGAAGATGACATTCCTTCCGGTCAAGGATTGCGTGCGGATAAATATGAAAATTTCATGAATGATGCTAGGAAACCAATTTATGAGAATGCGAAGTATTCCACCCTCTCATGGTTCGTCCAACTTTTTCAGATTAAGTGTCTAAATGGATGGAGCAACAAGTCATTCATAATGCTTCTTTCGTTCTTGAAAGATTCTATGCCTCCTGGAAATAATGTACCCGCCAGCTGGTACGAAACCCAGAAGATGATGTCTGATTTGGGTCTAAAGTGTGAGAAGATTCAAGCATGTCCTAAAAATTGCGTGTTGTACCGGAAAGAGAATTCAGATTTGAAAGAGTGTCCAACATGCGGAAAGACCAGGTATAAGCCGAAAGATTCTGATAAGAAGCCTGATATACCTGTGAAGATAGCACGATACTTTCCCATAACACAGAGGCTACAGAGGCTATTCAGGTGCAAGAAAACAGCCGAGGCAATGATTTGGTATCACCGTGCTCCTCCAATTGAAGATGGAAAAATGAGCCATCCAAGAGATTCACCGGCATGGAAGGATTTCGATAGGAGGCACGCAATATTCAGTAGCGATCCTCGCAATGTCCGGCTCGGACTGGCTACTGATGGCTTCTGCCCATTCAACTATATGGCTGGAAGTCACAGCACATGGCCCGTTGTAATGATAATTTATAATCTATCGCCTTGGTTGGCTATGGACCAATCATACTTTATGATGCCTCTTCTTATCGACGGACCAAACTCACCGGGGAACAATATCGACGTCTATCTCCGACCTCTGATCGAGGAGTTGAAATCTTTGTTCATTGATGGTGTAGAGACATATGATGCAAACACAAATACAACCTTCATACTGCGTGCGGCTTTAATGTGGACAATTATTGAATTTCCTGCGTATGGAATCCTATCAGGTTGGTCCGTACATGGTCACAAAGCATGTCTTCATTTCCATGAACACACAACATCGAAATTCTTGAATTTTAGCAGGAAGGTTTGTTATTGCGGCCATCGACGTTTCCTGCCTCCAGACCACCCCTATAGGTTAGACACAGTTCACTTTGATTGTCATCAGAAGCTCCTTGGACCTCCATCCCCATTGTCCGGAGAGGATGTTGTAAGTATGCGGCAGCGCGCCGGCCGTCTAACAGACGCCAAATGCGGAACAAAAACTTTTTACAACTGGCGCTATCGCGTACTATAACCCGGATCTGCCATTAAAGCTAAACTAACAAACTACAAAGTGGGTAGAAACGTTATACCGAATGATCCGAGTCCTTCGGTCTTCAACCATCATCCCACGCTTTGTTGCGGCTGCTCCGATCTTCTCGATCTCCAGTCTTCTCATCCAGGTGGCACCACGTCGACGGATCTTTAAACGGGCTCCCGCCTCTGAACCGAGGCAACTCGATCGTCAAGTTTGCTAAAAGAGACGACCAAGATGATGTAGAGAATGAGTAGAACATTTTGTCTCGTTACGTCCAAGGCTATGGACGAACGGTTAATGAAGTTGCCTTTTGGATCGAATGAAAATGAGAGAATGAACTTATGAAATTTCCATGAGGCAAATTTCATATACTTTTTCCAAATTAACAACCATGCATTCCCACAAGAGGGGCCGGCCAAATAAATAAGGCAAAGGGGGTGAGTGTAGGAACAAGAATGGTGACCATAAGGATATGAAGCTTATCATAACCAAAACACAAAGAATGAGTCATACAACACCTAGTATGAACACAATCAATGCAAACCAATCAACATAAACCTAGTCATCCTCCATCATTAATGAACCATTAATGACACTAATGAGTCACAAGCCTCATCACCACATCAAGAAGCTTCTACAAACTTCCACACTCATCTCAAGAAAAGATAAATCCGTATTTAACCGACTGTTAAATACGGCTGATAGAAAACTGGAAACTGGCAACTTCCAAAAGTGATCCTGAAACGAATTTCAGGATAACCCCGTATCAGTATAAATATACCCGCATTTGTATTACGACCGAATACAAATGCAACTGAGACAAAGATATTATATCTACACAGTATAATACTGGGTTCCGGCTTAAACCAAAGCCTACCAGTATTATCTGCCCGAAAACTGACACGTGTGAAAACGCACGTGTATTTTCCGAACCATGCCATAAACCCATATGGTCTCTACAACATTTCGCCCGAACTTGGGAAAGTGTCTGTGGGGGACTCTAATGACTCATCAATACATCGGCACTGGGTATAACCACTAGCATGAAAGAGGTACAAGCTGCATGTAACGTTTTGCCTATGTATTGATTGGAAGGGAAGCTGACGAGCGAACTCATCTACAAACCCTACTGAGCCTGACAGTGACAATGTATATACAGTCCGGTCCATTCGTTTAAATAGTATCGCATATCGAGTCTAGGGGGTGGATAAAGTCAGACCCCTAATAACGCGATAAATCGTGTCGGTATGAAGCCCATCACCACCTGAGAAACTACTGATCCAAATCAGTAATTCTCCACTACCTCGGCCGAGGATTCCTAGTGATGGCCACCCGTGCACTGTGCGACATCAACCCCCAATACTGGGAGAGACGAATCCCCGACGATCCGCTCACTTGCCTCCAATGTGGCTCAGGACTGTACCCAACTAAAACCTGTTTGCATAACTCTTTTGAGCGTGGTAGGGTAGTAATCTAAGCACAGTGGGAACTCACACAAGACAAATGACGATCTCAGGTCGATGAACTAACCTGTACACATGTCACCAGGGAATTGCTATCTGACGATATGTATAATACCAACTAGCAGATTCCCGGCGTGACCTGTCCGGTGTACTCATAACCCACTGAGCACCTGTATACATCTTAGGTGATCCTACTGACACCAATGGCTTGTGAGACCGGCCATCGCCCCTCGTCGGGGTCTCGACTGTATACACTAGTCTACTCTGGAGTATCGATGCCCTATCTCGAAACTCCCACGACTAGGGACACTTTTAAGGATATGCTTACAGACCCCAGCTCCCACGTATATGATCGCCATCATACTGCTGGTAGTCAAGCAAGAATCCTATGGGCTCTATCATCATGCAATAGTGAACTAAAGCATGTATACGATGATAAAGACAAACCAGATAGCATACTATCTGTTAGTGTATATGCCCTAGAGGCCATTACTGTATCATACTAGTTTGTATATTACTTAATGGAAGCTTGGGATATTCACCTTGTATAAACAATCTTGCTCAATATAGTAGTATGCTACTTGGTTTGTTTCTACTTCAATGTGTACATGTGTTTATTTTGCGATATCACCTATACGCATTAGTGGAGCCCTTAGGATCTTTGCTTGATTACCAGCGTTGTGATGGCAGTCACACTAGTGGGGGCTGGGTAATCTGTAAGCACATCCTTATACAGGTCCCTAGTCGCAGGACTATCGAGACAGGGCATCGATACTCTGGAGTAGACTAGCGTATGCGCTTCTCATCCCAGTGTGGGAGATGGTCTGTCCCACAGCCATCAGTACGTCGTACTGGAGATAGTATACGGGTGCTCGTTGGGTTACGGGTACACTGGACAGGACTCGTCGGGAACTGACAGGTTGGTATTATACCTATCGTCAGTTATCAGTTCCCAGGTGACATGAGTACAGCTTAGTCCGCTGACTTGACACTGGCACTTCGCCTCGAGTGTGTTCCCACTGTGCTTTGACTACTACCCTACCACGGCTCAAAGGAGTCGTGCAAACAGGTGGTAGTTGGGTGCAGTCCCGAAGCACTTGGAGGCAGTGACGGTTAGACAGGATTCGTCTCTCCCGGTATTGGGGGTTGACATCGCGCTGTGTCTAGGAGAGCCATTACACGAGTAGTCCCTGGCCAGGGCAAGCGAGATATACTGGTAGGCTTCCAGTGTTATCTCAGGGTGTTTTGGGCTTCACTCCGACACGACTTGTACCGCTATTAGGGGACTGACGTTTTACCGCCCCCTAGGCCCGACATGCGATGTATCAGACGAACAGACCGGACTGTACGGAGACTGTCACATTCAGACTCAGTAGGAGTTCAGATGGGGTTTCACCTCGTCAGCCTTCTTGTCGGCATCTACCTGGGGACCGCTACGCACAGCTAGTGCCGCTTGCGGTCTGTGGTTAAACCCACTGCCAGCGTAGTGTCGAGTCTTTAGAGTCCCACACAGAGGGTATTCGCCTCTGGGCAAAGCAGAGTAGAGGTCGCATGGTTTTGCGACAGGGTTCGTTCTCATCCGCGCACTTGTGCACGTTTGGAGTCCGGACGGATATTACTGGCTGGCTCTGGTTTGAGTCAGATACCGGTATATGTTTTGGGGTTGCTTTTTTATCTCTCAGTATTCATGTTCCTCGGAACAAGGATGCAGGTGTGTATGCACAGTTATTTGAGGAAGAGGAAGAGGACTTTCATTAGGGTTTTCGGAACGGGTGCGTATGCACAGTTGACAGTCGTCTTTTTCCAAACCCTAATGGATTTATGTTATATCAATTAATAATATTAATAAAATGAAATTGTGTCATGGTTGGTTTTTATGTTGACTTGTTGACCATGGTTGACTTGTTGACCATGGTTGAAGTTTTGACCATCATCATTACAAAAGAAAGATGCTCTTTGATTCTAGCAAATTCATTTAATGTTTGAAATGATAATGGTCATTCCTAAACTTTCCATCAACCTTTTCATTTTCATTATTATTATTAATTTGATAATTCTTTTGCTTTTTGTTATGGTTGCAAAAAGAAAAGAGCTCATTCTATCATTTAGCTTCTCTCTCCTCACTTCATCTTCTTCTTCCTCTAGCAAAAGGAGAACCCTTCTCATGTGTTGAGAATCCCTCTCCTTAAAACAAAAGCACCCCTTAGACACTCTCTACTCACTCTAGGATCAAGGGTTTAGCAAGCCGGAGATTCTAGTTCACTCAAAGTTCGAGAAAGAGCCCGAAGGTTGAACCCTCAGGTGGATCCATCATCGACGGAAGAAGGCGACGAGAAGAGAACCATCAACCTCTACTAGGATTCAAGAAGAAGGAGTTCAAGTTAGGTATAACCACTTTGCTGAGTAGTTAACTCTCCTTTGCATGTTTGCTAGTTTAGTTTAGACACGATCCCGACCTTGTTTAGTCCATGTTGCCCCATGCGCCAAAAATTTGATTTTTATACTGTTTCCGCCTCCCCGTAAGAACCGGGGGTCGCAACGTGGACTTACACTATCATCTCGAGCAAGACTGTGATATCGGTATAGGTCCTTCCTCAATCATTGCAATCACGTACCTGCGATCCAATAATTGACTTTGAGGGAACTATCTCCAACAATCTCCCACTTGCACTCAAAGCTAATTATTGCGATGTCGCATACTCACAAGTACAAGGAATTAGAAGAAAGGTCGAAGTTTATTGAATCATTAATAAAATGTCTTTGACCAACACCCCCCGTGTGATACCAAACATCTAACTCCTCTACTAATCAGTTTCACAAAGCTAGTTTGTAAAACTCTTGTGTTCGAGAAATAGCCTCATTGAGTGGATCCGCCCTGATGTTTCTTTCTATGTCTCTCTTAATCTCAAGTTCGCGGAGAAAGCCATCTCCCGAATCGAGCAATACTTGTCTTAGAATATGTCTGAATATCTGATGGGACCTAGTTCATAAATGAACTCCAAATTCAAACTTCTTAGACTGTATCGATAACTGAACCTAATCAGTATCCAGCACCATGCCTCCCATAGTATTCTCTTGGACCACCTGTCCATAATACTGTCCCTCATCATAGGGAAAAACTATAACTCAGACAATCACTTTGTCATCCATGTCACCTTTGAAGCCTGGAATGATAACCGTCTCCCGAAGGAGGCTGCCATCATCAAATCCATAGAACATGCACCTTATGTTCTAAAACTGCTTCCTTACGTTTCTTCAGGATTGGATTAATATAAACTTATTTCATCAAGTGCAAAAACTACATCTGGTGTGGTACTTGACATCTCATGATTGACTCAATTGCCTAAGCAAGTGATCTGTCAATCATGCACATCCCACTCCCCTTTAGTCTGTAAGACACGTTTAGAGAGGGCGACTCCATCACCTGCAGGTACACCACCATGCTTGGAGTCATCTATTCTAAAAACTATTAGAATACTGTCAAAGTACCCACATTGGGAAACTACCCAAATCAAGATCTAAAACCATAGATCTAGAAACCAGAATGTCTGATATTATATCCATGTCCTTTGTGGAGAAACAACTGTGTGACGACCAAAGTACAACCGATCGTAGTATAAGAATTTTACTTCCTGCTCTGTGTATGTCATCCAAATACCAGGACATCACACCCGACTACCTTCTTAACAGATCCATCCCCTAATCTGGTGAAGTCAAACCCATGACTGTCACATCAAAAATAGATGATCTATCTCCGCTATAACTGCTCGAGTCTATAAATAGACATAAGCTACTTGCCCACTATACTTCCGCTGCTCCCACTGACCACAACAACCCTCTGGCAGAATAATATATACGTACACTTCTAAAGCTAGTTCAGAACGACGCTATACTTATCCTCCTGCCGGGTCTCATAATCTGGAACCACAGTAGTGTCAAGTCTGGGTAAACAAGAACCTCCCTGTCACCGTCCTTGAGGCTACCTGAGTACCTCTCGGGTGTCTGAGGTTACCCACCATATCTGCGGTGTGGCTATTGTAATGTCAAAAACCTGATTGAATATATAGGTCCTATTAAATTTTCCGTAATCGTTGGCGGTTCTGGAATTACTTCCAGCTTTACCATAGTCCCACTACTTTTTTCTGAAAAAATCCATTTTAATAAAACTGTGGCGAGTCTAGAACAATATCACTATTGATCTCCCAGATGGTAGAAATGTCAACCCTCGTCAAATTCAGGGTCAACCCAAACAGCCATTACAGAAACGTGCCTTGAGTTACCCAGTGTCTGGTTTTAAGCATAAGCTGGACAACTCCCCGTATCTTAACATCGTTAAGATATGAACCATTCTATATCTAATATAGAAACAGAGGCACTAATTTAATTGGAACCAGATTCAAACTATGCAGCTGTCTCCAGTGCATATCAACTTAATGGAAAAAGGCTAATCAACATTACTCAACTTAGGAATCCATCCAATTATGAGTAACCTGAAAAAGAAACAATTTTCTCAAAACCATTACTATCAACTGAATACCAATCACAAGAATCTATATCTTCAATCTCTTTGAAGAATCCCGACACTTGCGATACCTGGTTCTCCACTTTATTCTTATACCCATAACTTCTCAAAACTTAGACATTGTATTTCTACGAAACACTTGTCTAAAAACTAGAGAAGTCACAAATAAACAGAACATAGTACGAGAACCTACCCCTCTGTCCTGACGGACACTGGACAACATACAATACTCTGTATAAGTCCTCTGAGTTTAATATCTCAAAACCTTGTGCGTCGTAGGTTGAAAACTGTACCCAGCCGATTTCCTCAAATATCACCAATTACAACGAATTCCGATATAATGAGGATGATCACCTATTTCCCAATAACTTACTCCCACTCATCATCTGTAAAACCATACAGATATGAGAAACTCACCTAGTAAATTCATACCCTGGAGTAAGCATCTAATTGTGAAATCAGTTTTCTTTTAACAATGTACAGTGTAACTGAAACATAAAAATGTTTCGTAGGGGTATCCTGGTATTCCTAGTAATGTCTCTTCCATAATCCTATTCATGACTGTAACCGTATATTTCTTTGCCATCTCTCCAAATCCCTTTATTTGTCTTTAATCGTTACCTTCTGTATACCATCGTTAGGCTAAATGGTTTTCTTCCTTCCCTACCGTTCGGCACTAGCCTATGGTTTGGAAGAAGACTATCCAGTAAGCATAATAGGTGTACCCTCCTAATCCTAGGAGTACTTGCAACTTGAGAGAAGGTGATGATAAAAGACAATCTGAATAATACCTTATTCTATTTCTTCCGAACTGGGAAAAAGCAAAAGTGAAATAGGAGTAGCGATGAAGTATGCGGTTTGGTCGTGAATGATAACAGTCGCAATTTACTTTTCCCTCTTTCTAATCCCTTTTATTTTGTCTTTACATATTACCTTCTGTACACCCTGCTTAGGCTAATTGGTTTTCTTCATTCCCTACCTTTCGGCACCTGCATACGGTTTGGAATAAGACTATCCAATAAGCGTAATAGGTGTACTTTCCTAAACTAAGGAGCCCTCGCAACTTGAGAGAAGGTGATAATAAAAGACAATTGAATAAACCAATTCTATTTCTCCTGAACCTGGATCCATCCTCGAAGAATTCCCCTCGAGTTCGTATATAACCATACGATGGATCTATCCAATGGAAGTGGATATCCGTAGTAATACGGGGTGTTCTGAGAAATCTAAAGGGTAAAAGAAGGAGCAGCAATGACTTATGCAACTCAGACTATCCAAAAGCCAGTATTTTAAGAAGGTTCGGTCAACTTGGTCACTGAGTCATAGTCTAGGGTCGGTCAAAGGTCGCTGCCAAAGAGAGAGAGAGAGAGAGAAAAGAAACACTCTGCGTGTACTCTAACCTAGATCAGAATGGTTATCACTTTATCTAATCAGTAAACCTCCCACCGTTATCTCAAATTCTCCTCCAAACCAGAAAGAAGAATTAGTCGGGATCACCCGAAGAGTAAACCAACTCATCAGTGAGAATCGGGATCCAACTATCATCGCATGATAACTTGATGGAAGCCACTCAGGTTATCACACTCCAGAAGGTATGCGCATGCCTGGCAAGTTTCCTGTATATTTGAAACTCCCGATTTTTTTTGCCTCATGCTCTTATGACCTTGACTTTGGCCAACAAATGATAAGTCACATGTCAAGTTCTACCCGTCATTGTCCAGGTTAATTTGAACCCACCCGTACATACCCTTGACTTTGGCCAACAAGGTAGAACGACTGTCCCAAACCAACGCATCTATCTATGCAACAGATGAATACCCAGTAGCTACCAAACACTATGCCTTGACTTTGGCCAACAAACATAGCTTGAATACTACTGACCATCCATAAGAAATGAAGGAGGGCTACGGCTGGTTTTTGGCGAAAAACCTTTAACATAATGAACTTGATCTCGTTGAAGGAAACTGATAGCTTTTTATAAAAATATAGTGGCGAAAACGCTTTGCTAAAGAGGTCACTCCCGGTGAAGGGATCTCGGCTCTTTCCTCGTGGAATGAGGTGCAGGATATTCTAACTGAATACCACGATGCAAAGCAACTTGTAATCGACTATATTAAAGTTATTACCCTGACGTAAACTTCTGCTCAAGGGGTCACTCCCGGTGAAGGGATCTCGGCCCTTGCCTCGTCGAATGAGGTGCGGGATATTCTAACTGAATATCACTATGCAAAACAAAAGGAAACATCTTTGTAATAACACCTTTTAAAATTTGTTCCAACAACATCAAATATTGGTTTGCTTTATCCTTGCATTGATAAGAATCAATGCATACCCATCAATCAATCACACCAGAAAAGAACGAAAATAAAATGTACGTATATGCCATCCGCATTCGCCACTGGGTCCCATCATCACTCGTTAGGTTACTTAACTAACGACAGAGCGGGGGCTGGACTAGCGTGGGTGTAAAACATATACAACATCTAATAGTATATATACCAATATACAATAATCGCTCCAGGCGTGATAATATGCAACATTACAGAAAAGTAATAAGCATCACAGAACAATACAGATAATCTGGGATCCCCGGGTTTCACAGAGCCGCTGCTGAAACCTGACGTTCCCCTGGTCGTATGGATAGCCTGTGCAATGAAACCTAGACCACTACGGGTGCGGCAAGTTACCCGCCAAAACCTGAAGCGAGGTAGTCCCCACAACATAGTGAATGGAACACCCGACACTTCACGGAATCCGGTAAATTGAGCACCCCTCCTTGGGTCAACCTGTACCCCCTACGAGTGCGGTGAATAGTCTGCCAATTCTAGAGTGTGGTTCCTCTGCCTCTCAAAGCCATGAGATACGGACCCGTTGCCCTCCATCACCCGGCTATCCGTGCACTCCTTCGCGGGATAAACCTAGTACAGAAATAAAAATATATACAACGGGTACATCGACCTCGACCCGGTCGTGCCCCAAAAGAATATTATACAAACAGGCAGTAACGGCAGTCCACATGTTGGACGCTCGCCCCGCAATATCAAATGTACAAATAAATCCAAACTGCACTATCATTGCACCGTGCTATCCACCACGACATATCCGCAACATCACAGCACAACACAGAACATCAACGCGAATGTCACGTTCGCAAACCCGTCTAAAAGAACTATAGCAATCAGACGCGGTTTACCGATCAAATGACATTCCCGGTCGGAGATATAATGTAAATACTATAAACTAACAAGTTTAAAATTTCGATCGACTAAATTTCCCGAAGTGGGCCCTACGTACATCTGGTGTACAGTAACAAAATTTGGGCCAAAAAAACATATACCAAAAACCATAATTTCCCATGTTAAACTCACTGGAAAAATTTGGGGCACTGTTCCCACAAAAGCGCGGCGGTTCAGCGGCGAAACCCTGATTTGGGCCGCGGATCCGCGGCCGTTCTGTGGGATCACGTAACCACATTTCACCAGTTTGCTTAGAATTGCCTGCTTAGATTTCTGTGATATGCAAAATAATTTTTAGGCCCTTTAAAAAATCGACAGAAACTCAGGTGCCAGAAAATTGCGATTTCGGAAATTCGTTCGATCGATATTTTAAACGCGTTAGCATAAGTTAGTATAGCTTAATGGTGAGGCTCTGATACCACAGTAAGTATGCGGCAACGCCCCGGCCGTCTAACAGACGCCAAATGCAGAACAAAAACTTTTTACAACTGGCGCTATCGCGTACTATAACCCGGATCTGCCATTAAAGCTAAACTAACAAACTACAAAGTGGGTAGAAACATTATACCGAATGATCCGAGTCCTTCGGTCTTCAACCATCATCCCACGCTTTGTTGCGGCTGCTCCGATCTTCTCGATCTCCAGTCTTCTCATCCAGGTGGCACCACGTCGACGGATCCTTAAACGGGCTCCCGCCTCTGAACCGAGGCAACTCGATCGTCAAGTTTGCTAAAAGAGACGACCAAGATGATGTAGAGAATAAGTAGAACACTTTGTCTTGTTACGTCCAAGGCTATGGACGAACGGTTAATGAAGTTGCCTTTTGGATCGAATGAAAATGAGAGAATGAACTTATGAAATTTCCATGAGGCAAATTTCATATACATTTTCCAAATTAACAACCATGCATTCCCACAAGAGGGGCCGGCCAAATAAATAAGGCTAAAGGGGTGAGTGTAGGAACATGAATGGTGACCATAAGGATATGAAGCTTATCATAACCAAAACACAAAGAATAAGTCATACAACACCTAGTTTGAACACAATCAATGCAAACCAATCAACATAAACCTAGTCATCCTCCATCATTAATGAACCATTAATGACACTAATGAGTCACAAGCCTCATCACCACATCAAGAAGCTTCTACAAACTTCTACACTCATCTAAAGAAAAGATAAATCCGTATTTAACCGACTGTTAAATACGGCTGATAGAAAACTGGAAACTGGCAACTTCCAAAAGTGATCCTGAAACGAATTTCAGGATAACCCCGTATCAGTATAAATATACCCGCATTTGTATTACGACCGAATACAAATGCAACTGAGACAAAGATATTATATCTACACAGTATAATACTGGGTTCCGGCATAAACCAAAGCCTACCAGTATTATCTGCTCGAAAACTGACACGTACGAAAACGCACGTGCATTTTCCGAACCTTGCCATAAACCCATATCGCCTCTACAACATTTCCCCCGAACTTGGGAAAATGTCTGTGGGGGACTCTAATGACTCATCAATACATCGGCACTGGGTATAACCACTAGCACGTCAGAGGTACAAGCTGCACGTAATGTTTTGCCTATGTATTGATTAGAATGGAAGCTGACGAGCGAACTCATCTATAAACCCTACTGAGCCTGACAGTGATAATGTATATACAGTCCGGTCCATTCGTCTAAAGAGTATCGCATATCGAGTCTAGGGGGTGGATAAAGTCAGACCCCTAATAACGCGATAAATCGTGTCGGTATGAAGCCCATCACCACCTGAGAAACTACTGATCCAAATCAGTAATTCTCCACTACCTCGGCCGAGGATTCCTAGTGATGGCCACCCGTGCACTGTGCGACATCAACCCCCAATACCGGGAGAGACGAATCCCCGACGATCCGCTCTCTTGCCTCCAATATGGCTCGGGACTGTACCCAACTAAAACCTGTTTGCACAACTTCTTTGAGCATGGTAGGGTAGTAATCTAAGCACAGTGGGAACTCACACAAGACAAATGACGATCTCAGGTCGATGAACTAACCTGTACACATGTCACCAGGGAATTGCTATCTGACGATATGTATAATACCAACTAGCAGATTCCCGGCGAGTCCTGTCCGGTGTACTCATAACCCAATGAGCACTTGTATACATCTTAGATGATCCTACTGACAACAATTGCTTGTGTGACCGGCCATCGCCCCTCGTCGGGGTCTCGACCGTATACACTATTCTACTCTGGAGTATCGATGCCCTATCTCGAAAATCCCACGACTAGGGACACTTTTAAGGATATGCTTACAGACCCCAGCTCCCACGTATATGATCGCCATCATACTGCTGGTAGTCAAGCAAGAATCCTGTGGGCTCTATCATCATGCAATAGTGAACTAAAGCATGTATACGATGATAAAGACAAACCAGATAGCATACTATCATCTCGAGCAAGACTGTGATATCGGTATAGGTCCTTCTTCAATCATTGCAATCACGTACCTGCGATCCAATAATTGACTTTGAGGGCACTATTTCCAACAGATGTGACTGCTAAATGGGATGGTTACAATAACGTGACCTTCGGGATGGATCCGACGAAACAGGTCAAACCACCATATTGGAACAAGTTAAGCATTTTTTTCGAGCTTCCGTACTGGTCTACAAATTCAGTGCGTCATTGTCTGGACGTCATGCATATAGAGAAGGGAGTATCCGAGCACAACTTGCTTCTTTGTAAAGACGGGAAATCTAAAGACAACATGAATGCTCGGATGGATCTACAAGAGTGGGGAATAAGAAGTGAATTTCACCCTAGACCGGTAGCGGGTAAACCGGGCAAGTTTGTACTTCCCAATGCCGCTTATCATATGTCACAACCGGAGAAGAATAGATTCCTACAGGTGTTGCATGATTTGAAAGTCCCCACAGGTTTCTCAGGATCATTCAGCAAGAAAATAAAAATTGTGAAGGGCAAGATCGATGGGCTGAAAAGTCATGATCACCATGTTATCTTGGAGCACCTTCTTCCCTTAGCCCTCAGGACTTCTCTCCCCGACTCGGTTGGTCTAGTAATCAATGACCTATGTTGTTTTTTCAGGGAGTTGTGTGCTAAAACACCGGAGGTTGTGACGCTGGATAAACTAGAAAATTCTATTGCGTTGATACTTTGCAAGTTTGAGCGAATTTTCCCACCGTCATTCTTCGATATCATAATACACTTAACGGTTCATCTTGTAACTGAGGAGAAATTAGCCGGACCGGTACAATATCGATGGATGTATCCCGTCGAGAGGTACGTGTAATTTTTCGTTTCGCGCAATTTATAAATTTATTGTTGTCCTGTATGCCCGTATTTATTTATTCAACATATTTTCATTAGGTACCTCTACACTCTTAAGAAGTATATACGCAATAAAAATCGACCAGAAGGTTCTATCATACAAGGTTATCTTCTTGATGAAGCAACCACATTTTGTTCCCGCTATCTGGACGAGAACATTGAGACAAGGCTTAACTGACCACGAAAAATTCAAGACGGACCATATGGTAAAACCGAGTATAAGAGGGTAGATACTATGTTTATCAACAAGATATACCGGTTTATCTTGCTTAATTGCGCATGTCTTGAACAAATTAGAGAGTAAGTTTTTTTGGATTAATTGTTATATCTGTGTTTGTGTGTGTATGAAATGATATAATATTAATTTCACCATTATTTGTCGAAAACAAAATTCATTTTAACGAGGTACGTGAGGAGCATCCTGATTGGAATGAAGAACAATTGGAAAAATATCATCAGGATAATTTTTGTGATTGGGTCACAGATCATGTAAGTTATTCGAATAACATTTTATTGCTAGCAGTTTTAATCTAAACTTGTATCCTTATGTATTTGTCGTAAAATTTGTTTTGTTAGATCCACGATCCGAACTTGTCAGCATCATTTGAGAGTGATTCAAGATGTTTACCTCAATTTCGTAGTACGGAGGTTGCATATTACAAAGGATTTGGTGTCCTTGGATACAAATTCGAAGTTAAGGAATTAGAAACATTTAGAACCACTCAGAATAGTGGGATTGCGACGGTAGGATCGGACGGTGTGATTTATTATGTGTACTTAAATTGTATACTCGGCATCCACTATCCTGTACGATCAGAACCCTTTTATATATTCCAGTGTACTTGGTACGATACGCGAACCGATACGGACATGTGGAGAAGCAATCTTGGGACTTGGAAAGATGAATATAGATTGACCAGTGTGAACACACTTCGATTTTACGGTCAGGAAGATCCGTTTATCTTTCTGAACCAAGCGTTCCAAGTATACTACGCACAGTGTTTGAAGCATCCGGGGTGGAGTGTTGTATGCCGATGGAAACCCAGAGATGTCTACGATGTCCTAAAATACGAGGACATCGATGAGGATGAAGAAGGGAGAAGGCTTAAAGTGCTCCGACCGTCTGTTTCGAAGGACGGGTTGTCTTCGACCGATCATGAAGTTACGTGGGTTAGAAATGACATCGACGATGAAATCCAAGTAGATATGTATAATGCGCCCACGAAACGAAAAAGGTTATCAGTAATGTTATATTATTACTTCACATTTTACGCTCTATACATATATAGTCAATACTTTTATTGATTGTCTAATGCGTCCACGAACCGTTTATCTAGATTTGATGACGATGTCGGGAGCAGCGAGGGGCGGCAGGAGCTCCGGCCGCGGCAGAGGCAGAGGCAGAGCGGTTCTGCCGCCTGGAGAGCTTCGTACGGGGCTTCAGAGGGCCGGTCTTGCACCCAGATCGGAGACACCTTCGGATGCCTCCTTCCGTGTGGATTTTGCCACACCTCTAGGTATACTGCACGCATATCCATTTTGAATGTAATATTATAGATATTCATGCCTGTTTATGTCAAAAATACTTATATTGTCAATGTTTGATTGTCTAGTTGTTGGTGATGCGTCCACATCTGGGACAGAGGCCACTCCCGCTCCTCCAGGTATGTTTATATATCATATAGTGCATGTATATTGATTTAGAATGCTATATCATAAATATACACACATTCCTTTTGCTCTTACTTAGCAATTTTTATTATTGTCTAGCTGTAGGTGGTGACACCACCGCACCTGCGGGTATGTTTATATATCCTATAGTGCATGCATATTGATTTAGAACGTTATATTATTGATCTACACATTCTTTTTGCAATTACTTATATAATCTATTTTTAATTGTCTAATTATAGGTGGTGCGTCCACATCTTCCGCAGGGGCCACTCCTGCCGCTTCCATACCATCAACATCGTCTGCAGGTTAGTATGAATAAATATAAAATATTTATTCATTTTACATATGCTCTATAGAATAAATATGAACTTCATGGAAATTTAGCGTCAATGTTTATTTTCTAGTTGAAGGGGATGCGTCCGCATCCGGGACCCCGGTTGTTCCTCACCAGAGGAGCTATCGTCCCGCTCGTGCTGCTACCCGGGCCCAGGCTCGTGCCATAGTCACCGGAGGTATATATCACACTTCAATTTTCGCTTAAGCTTGATTTCTTAATACAACTTAGTCTTAATATTGATTGTCTTGATATTTCGTGCAGACGCAGGGCCTCCCCATCCGCAGAGGGGGACTCGAGGCCCGAATCAGTCACATAGGCTGAGGCCTGACAGAGCTAGGGGGAGGTAGCATTTCGCCTCTTTTTTACCCTTGACTATCGCTATACCGGTCCTCATGCCGAGAGGTTCGGCCGGTATATGGGGGATGGGAGCCGGCTCGTAAAGAACTATCCACTTCACGTTGAGTGGGGCGAGCAGCACCGGCGCTCATTCGCCCTCTTCTTTGATCAAGCTCGGGTACGTATTAACGGCCTATTTTCATTTGATTTATCCAATATATTTATTATTAACACTTGCAATCTAATAACAATGTTTTTTTTTGTATTTTCATTCGGATTACGATTTTCAGCCTGTACCCGACCTTGATCACCCTGGGAGGGTGCTCGACCTTCATACTCAGTACAATGGCCTGATGAAGAACATGCAGACCAAGGTCCGATACAACAGGAATGAGATGAAGGCCGACTGCTACTCCCTGTGGATGGCGACCCCCGAGGCAGAGAGAGCGGCCCACCTATCTACTCCGGCGTTTGCGAGAATCGACGTAGAGACATGGCCTCTATTGTGCGATTATTTCGACTCCCAACACAAACAGGTATGTATTTTAAATGTAATTCATTGTTTATGATATAATTTATTTCTTTGTGTTCCTTAATTAGAAAACTAAATGTTAATGCGTTGTGCAGAAACAGGCCGCTCAGAATACAGAGAACAGGAAGTCGGCGAAGAGGGGTCGCCCCACTTACACAGGTGGCTCGAGGAATATTACTCGAGCCATGGAGTAATCGATAAATTACAATAGACCGACCTTTCTGATATTCTGCAATATTAAGAGTTATTTTCTAATATTTCTAATATTAAGAGTTATTTTCTAATATTGCAGAAAGCTCAGACCGTGGCGCAAGGTGGTACACCGAGCGTGCTGTCCGTATATCTTGCCGTCCGCGGCACCTCGACAGATCCCGCCACGGGCGAGCTTCGATATCCCGACGTCGCTACCCAGGAGTATTGCGTAAGTGTTAAATATTTATTCTACCCATATTTGAAATTTTAGTTTTGGAAGCTTCAAGTTTAAATTTTATACTTATACTTTACTGCTTAATGTGGGTGTAGGAGCGGGTGGTTGAGCAAGCCGAGGCCTCGGGGATTGATTTTACCGGACAGAGCGATCCGAGGCTGCTGACCCCAGTTCTGGACGCCGCACACGTAGGGCACCACGGAGGTTAGGAGAGAGGCCAGGGACTGGGCCCTAGCAGGGCCCATATGAGGTTAGACTCCACCCCGGCGGTTACTTCCTCCGTCTCCACTGAGCGACGTGTCCAGCAGGAACTGGAGAGCTTGAGGGCCACCGTTGAGGAGTTGAAGGAGATGCTGGTATGTATACTACTTTATAGTAAAATATCATGTCATATTATAGATATAAACATATCCATAATTAGTACGTAGCTTGAGCTTATGTGGTTTAGGTTTGATTAATCATACATACATTTGTAATTAAAATAAACAACGGTTTTCCAAACTAGATATCCAAATGGGATTTCGAAATAACTTGATAATGATACGAATTCGAATAATACACAGTTCTTACATGCTTCTTACACACGTTTGGTCCAGACGCGACAGGGTACATGGCATGCATCTCCTTCGGCTGCGGCTCCACAAGCCACTATATCGGCTGCGGCTCTGCAAGTCACTACATCGGCTGCGGTTCCGCAGACAGCTCCTATAGCTCCAGCGCCGGCTCAGACTCCCGCAGCCGCCGCTCCGCAAGCGACTCCCTCGACGGCGGCTGTGCAGACTACATCGCCAGCTCTACAGGACGCTCAGACTCCTGCTCATGCCGAATTGCAAGGTTTATTGACCGAGGAGCAGACGCGCGTTATTCTATCGTTATTCAGAGGTGGAGCTGGACCGAGCTAGGGTAGCTTTTTGGTTCTTATTTTTTGAAACATGTATTTATTTATATCATACATATTGTATTACATTTTGAAACGATATTGATATTGATATTGGTTTATATTTATATCATATTCAGTAGTTGGGTTTCTTTTGTATATTATATGCATGGGATGTGATTATGAATACTGCGATATATGTTGTGTGATGATTAATTTTATATTTTATTGATATATATATTATTGTGCACAGGGCGAGAAAAAATAAGGCAGCCCTTTTTTAAAAAAAAACAGATAATGTGTACCTACGGATTAATCCGTAGGTACACATGTTGCCCCTACGGATTAAGCCTTAGGGGTAAAATATCAGTAGTAACTGATATTTCCCCCCTGATCTCAGGAGGGTTGGTCTTGCCCCTACGGATTTATCTGTAGGGGCAAAAAAAGACCCCTGCGGATATATCCGTAGGGGCAAAATATCAGGAATCCTGATATTTTGCCCCTACGGATAAGTACCTACGCATATATCCGTAGGTACAGTTAATATAATTAAAATAACCGTAAATAAAATAACTTTTTTTCCCCTACGCCCTAATCCGTAGGTGCAAATGTACCTACATAGAACTCCGTAGGGTAAGTTTTTGACCGTTGGGGCAAGTTCAGGGCTTCAACTTGCACCTACGGCGTTTGCACCTACAGATTAATTTTTTGCCCCTACGGAGATATCCGTAGGGGCAGTGGGTTTCCCCTACGGATAAATCCGTAGGGGCAACCCTTATTTCTAGTAGTGCATTTAGCTCCTTAAGCTTTAAAGTATGTTTAAGTAGTGATTTTTGATAACTTGTGCTTTATATGAAGTTTTGGGTTAAGATAGGATTTTTATGTCTTGTGTAGTGTAAATAGTGCTATTAGTGTCATTTAAACCAAACCCTTGTTTCAGTTTATACCAAAATACCTTATTGTATTAGTTTTAATGTTTAATTAGTGTTTAGTTATGATTTATTGCTGTTTTGGGATCTGCTGTTAACCTAAGACTTTTCTATGAGACCAAACGGTGTAAGAGTATACACCTAGTCACCCTGAGTGTGTGGGTGGAGTTCGAGCCCAACCTGGACGGTTTTGGCCGGAGACTTGGGGGAGGAATCCGGCGACATCGTTCTGGGGTGGGGCTGGGGGTTTGAACCTTCTAGGTTAGATTCCTGCTATAGTTTTTGGGTCTTTGATACTGTTTGGGTTTTGGGCTTTTACAGTGGGTTGGATCTGGGATAGTATAGCTAGTTTTAGTGATTTGTGGGTTTTAGTGATCATGGGTGGTTTGGGTGGAGATTAGGTTATGCTAGGGTTTTTATGGTTAGATTAACTATATTATGTGTTGATAGTGTCTGTTAATCAAAGCCTTTTCTTCTGATTTCTCAAACGTACCCTAATGTACCAAATTGGTGTTTTTAAAACGTTTTTAAACAAAATCATGGGATACGGAAAATCTGCTATATCTAAGATGTTATTCTTGTTTTGCAAACATATACAGAATGATGTGCAGGCATTGTAGAGTTTTGTGTAGGAATTAGAGCCCGTTTCCCTACCCAAAATTCGGTGAGACCCCGCCAAAATCTAAGCACGCTGGCCTCCTGAGGGAGTTGGGGCTTGGTATTGTGCAGGGTGGTGTCTGTGTATGTTTTTATGCGTTTGGTATTGTTTATTTTCCAGGTAAGAATCTGGGACCATTTACCTAATGTTTTTGTAGCGGTACTTGCGCGACACGTACGTTACAAGATGGGTCTGGTGTCGCTGTGTGTCACAGCATATCGCGGTGTGTCACAGCGTGTCGCATTGGTTTTTGGCGTATGCACATACGTTACGTATAAACGCACGTCTAGTTGCGACGCTAGTTTCTTGTATAATCTTGATATCGCGTTTTTGCAGGATTTTAGCTTTATTTGTGTTATTTATGTAAATTCTAGGTTCGCTGGTGGGGATGTCGGACGCCGCAAAGAAGGGAAAGCAGGTGGGAAGGTACACTTAGCACCAGATCACGGTGAGTAGATTTGACATCTATGGGGAAATCGTCCGTATGGCTTTATGCGTCTAGGCTTGATAAGATATTGTAGCTGCCTAATTGCTTTCATATACATTGATTGCACATTGACACTATTTGTTGCATATTGTATTCCCTACTCTATATGGACTTAGAATTAATAGAACACCGCACTGTTACTAACGGTTCATGTTGCACGAGCACTAATCTGCATGTTACACACACCGTCAGTAATTGCCATGACACTCACACTATAGATTTGCCATGAACAATATATGGTAGCTCACCTCATATATGATTCGTCATGATACATCTCTACTTGTGCGCATACACATTTGGATACCTATATTGGTGCACATATACATTGATGCATCCATACATACGCATATACGCATTGTATCTGCCTAGATTAGCTGGTTTTTGGGAAAACTGGGGACCGCATGATATATTTTTAAAACTGAAATTATTTAAAGAGAGATTTTTCCCTTTTACTCATAGTACGATTTTATGATGCATAAATCACATCGCATGAATTTACGCATTGAGTTTGGATTTCATGTGATTCTGGATTTGAGAACCGTGGTATTATTTCAAGAAGTATGCCGTATTTTGAAAACCCGGTTTTTCTTGATATGATATTTCAGTGCGTCCACTATGAGTTTTCTCGGTTCTGAGAGCTTGTGTACTTATACCCGATTCGAGGAGAGGTAGGCACCGTCGGTGGGTACATGGTGGACTCGTTATGGTACCCCAGGCCAAGAAGACTCGTATAATTAGATGGTGAGCCCAGCGGAGGGACTACTACCTACCAGTGACAGTTGGAGACCCAAAGGATATCCGGAGGATACCGCCTGGGAGTTATGAGTTGAGATATATTGAGGGCCGATTTGGTATGCGGCGCCTGAAAGATGAGTATTTCCGTGTCGATGCTGGACACGAGTATTTCATGATGTTTTCGAGTGTCGATATTGGGCACTCCATTTTTATGAGATTTACACGACATGAGAGCCGATTAGATTGACGACGCCTGAGTTATATGGGATTTAGGGTGTTTTTGGTAGACACCGGGGTTTTTCCACGATGATGATTCGTGTTGGTGAGTTATTTTCCCATGCTCCGCACTCATTTACATACATTGCATCATGTACCTTTAGTACCTGCTAGAGTAACAAGCATGATTATTGTATACCCAAATTACCATATTGATGTTATCTGTTGCACATTTTAGAGTATCGCAGTACGTGCATACCTGCGATTACCTTTATATGTTATTTACTATTCACGAGTTGGCAACTCACCCCCGTTGTGCCACAGTGCTTGCAGGTAGACCCTCAGAGTAGTCGCAGCAGGGCTACATCCTTGTGTCTTTTTGTTGTGGATACCGCTACAGTTGGCATGCGAGCCATTTTGCTATAGGTGGGTTGCGGTTATCTGTTTACATTTCATTGTACACCTCATTGTATCTAGTACTCTCCATCTACCAGTTATGTATTGACTTAGAGACCTGTTGTGAGAACGATGTTGTATATTATTTTGTGACTCTGGGTACCTATTTCTTTTTTTCTTTCCTGCTCTTTACACTTATATTGTTCATTTCTTCGCTACGGCGTCGTATACCATTACTGTGGTGGTTGTTTCCGCCGTTGGGCGTGATTGCTCCCGTTTGGGGATGTTGTATTCTTATTGTATGTCATTTTATTTATATCATGTCTTGTACCCGATTTCGGGGCTAACTTTTACAAAGGAGGTGCTGCCGAAATTTTTAAGAAAATAACTTAAACTTTAAAAGTTTTACTCTAGGTTTTCTAAATGTTTTAAACTAATTTTTTCATCATTCACTACCTCTAAGGGTTTTGATTTCTGGGTTTCGGCTTACTTAGTCGCGTTACGCCTGTAGAAGTTACGTGGTTAAGTACCGGTCACGGGCCGAACTTTGGGTCATGACAAAATTAGTATCAGAGAGTAGGTTTTACCTTTCGGAGTGTAGGATGTCCTTGGTATGATGAAGTAGGTAGCTGAAGCAGTGTGGCCTAGCGTGTGTATGTTCCGCGGCATACTCACGACACGGTACTCCGCCTAAGTGACCTTAGGACTTATTGATTGAAATTCCTTCATGATTATATACATTCTTGTGATTCGATTTCCGTATCCTTATCGAATCCTATTTTCTTTTCAGCCATTATGCCGCCAAATACTACGAGGGCGCAGAGAGTGGCCATGAGAGCCGAGATTAGAGTTGACTCGTCTGAGACAAGGACTGGCCCGGGAAGTACACCCGTTGTACCAGAGCAGACTGTTCCCCTTTCGACAGACTGGATCGCTATACTAGGGACCGGTATGCAGGAGATCCGCCAGATGATAGGGTCGTTAGTTGAGGCACTTCGAGCGCAGCGACCTGAGGTAGTTCCACCCGTTACGGAGACCGCGATTGTACCTACAGTTCAGGCAGTTGCACCTGCGGCTACAGAGGTTATCACAGTATCGCTATCTGAATTCATGAGGCTGAAGCCTTCTTTCTTCACAGGCACCGATGCAGCCAAGGACCTGCAGTCATTTATCGATAGGATGGCCCAGATATGTCGTTCACTCAGACGCTCAGATGCAAGATGGGTGGAGTTCGCGAGCTTTCTTTTGGAAGGTCTTACACAGAAGTAGTGTGAGTCGGTAGAGAAGGGCTGAGCAGCAGGTCTTCCTCCTATGACCTGGACTGAGTTTGTGACGGTGTTTCTTGCCCGCTTCCTTCTACAGAGTGTCAGAGATTCTAGAGTACGCAGGTTCGAGTCTTTACCTCAGACTCCGGAGATGACAGTGGCAGAGTACGACGTACTGTTTACCGAGCTAGCTACGTATGACCCATATTTAGTGGCTACTGAGGAGATGCTAGTCAAGAGCTTTGTACGAGGATTGCTTACCTCGTTGTTTCTCGCCGTCAGCGCACAGCATTGCGAGACCTATGCAGTAGCTGTAGATGCAGCTTTTTTAGTCGAGGAGCGTCTTGCCGAGACTTCGGTGGTTCCAGGGCCGAAGAGGGTTCGTACTGATACAGCAGCATGAATACTTCCATTCGGACGTCGTACAGGTGGTAGAGACTCAGGGCGAGATCAGATGTTTAGCTCTTATCCCCAGGAGGGTCAGCAGTCGTCGCGTGGATGCTTTTGGTGTGGTAGTCCCTATCACCGCATCATAGATTGTACTGAGATACGTCGGAGGGAGACAGCAGTACCACATGTCACTTTACCGCCTTCACCAACTCAGAGAGCGTTGCCTCTTGCACCTGCTATTGCTTCGCGTCAGACTTATGCACAGAGAGGTCGTGGCCGCGGAGGGTTCGTTCAGAGAGGAAGGGGTGGCCGAGACAGAGGACAACCGTTGCCGGCAGGGGACAGCCAGTTTCAGGTGGAGGGCAGGCATGGGTTTTTCCTTTGACGCACCAGGACGCGCAGGCGTCCAATGCAGTGGTCTCAGGTACTCTTTCAGTATATTCTGTTGACGCACACGTGTTGTTTGATCCGGGATCCACGCACTCGTACGTTTCAACACACTTCGTGCCGAGTTTGGCTAGAGAGTCTTGTTTGCTTAATCAGTCGCTTGCTGTGACCACTCCTGTGGGCGAGTCGTTTATTGCTAGACACGTCTTCCAGTCGTGTGTTGTCCGTATTGGTGAGAGAGAGTTGCCCGTCGACTTGATCCTTCTTGAGATGTTGGACTTCGATGTTCTCCTGGGCATGGACTGGTTAGCTACGTGCTACGCGTCTGTGGAATGCCGCGAGAAGACAGTTAGGTTTTGTTTTCCCAGCGAGTCGGCTTTTGTTGTGCAGGGGGATCATGGTGCCGCCCCTCACAGTTTGATTTTGTCTCTTCGCTCTGGACAGCTTTTGAGGAAGGGATGTCCGGGATTTCTATCCTATGTTTACGATACTAGAGCTACAGAGGTTCCGTTTGACCAGGTCCCGATTGTTAGTGAGTTCCCTGATGTTTTCCCTGGCGAGCTTCCTGGGTTACCCCCTGAGTGCGATATTGTTTTCTGTATTGACTTGATTCCCAGCACGGGGCCTATTTCCATACCGCCTTATCGGATGGCCTCGGCGGAGCTTAGAGAGTTGAATGGTCAGTTGCAAGATTTGCTGGATAAAGGGCTTATTCGACCTAGTGTGTCTCCTTGGGGTGCTCCTATCCTGTTTTTCAAGAAGAAGGACGGCAGTTTGCGCTTGTGTATTGATTACCGCCAGCTGAACAGGGTTACCGTACGGAATAGATATCCTTTACCACGTATCGACGACTTGATCGACCGGCTTCAGGGTGCGGGATACTTTTCGAGAATTGACCTGCGATCAGGCTACCATCAGTTACGGGTTTGGCAGGAGGATATTCCGAGGACGGTGTCACGACCCGAAATTAGCACGTGACGGCCCTAATCCACGTGGTGACTGCTGACCCTCCTGGGAATGAGAGCTGAACGACTGTCCTCGTCCTAAGCCTCTGCTACTCCCACGACGGCCACGAAATCTGTCTCGACGACCAAACCTCTGTCTCTGGGCTGGTACACTGGTACGAGTCCTCCACTGTCCTGGAACTCTCAGAGTCTCTGGAATATGTTCCTCGTCAACTGGAGCTGCAACCACTGGTGCTATGTAGGTGACGGACTGCTGCATGCTGATCGTAAAGAACAACTAAGTAACAGGGGTGACAACCTCCTGTCGCATCGCTCGAACGACATCAACCAATGAACTCATAGTCTAACGGAAGTCCTGCATCTCTGCCACAAGCCTATCGATACTATATGTCGAAGGCTGATCCGTCTGCACCTGTGCAACTAGAGTGCCATCCTGGTCAGTGCTCGTCTCACCCGAGCCAACTCTGACCTCGGCCCTCGCTGCATCACTCTGAGTCCCCATAGTCATCAGCGGCAAGCCTATAAATAGGGATAAGATTCGATAAGAATAAGGAAATCGAATCACAAGGATATGAATCATCAAGGAAGAAATTTCAAGCGATTTGTTCTTAGGTCACTTTAGGCGAAGTACCGCATCGTGAGTATGCTGCAGACATACACACACTACGTTACTCTGCTTAAGCTAGCTACTCCATCATACCAAGGTCATCCTACACTCCGAAAGGTAAAACCTAGCGCTCTGATACCAACTTTGTCACGACCCGAAATTGGCACGTGACGGCCCTAATACTACGCAATGCCTAAAGACGTAACGCGGTAAAAGAAAGCCAAAAGCCAGAAATCTAAACCATGAAAATATGGAAAAGATAATAAAAGTTTTTGAAACATTTGAAATCACAACCCAAATTCTTTAAAAGTCCAACTTTTCTTTCTTTAAAATTTTGGCAGCACCCCCTTTGTAAAAACTAACCCCAAAATGGGTACAACAATAAAGATAAATAAAGCATCCCCAAATGGGAGCAAATACACGCCAAAAGGCGGAAAACAATCATCACCACAAATATACGACGCCGTAGCGAAGAAATAATGACAATAGAGATAAAGCTGTGTAAAAGACAACAAATCCATAAATAATATACAATATCGTCCTCACTGAGTCTCTAAGTCAACAATATAATAGTAGATGGAGAGTACAAGATACAACGAATGTACAATACAAAATACAGATAACCACCAAAAGCCACCTAAGCAAAATAGCACACTGTGAGCCGATGCGGTGTCTGTAGCAAAAGATGATAGATGAATAACCTGCCTCGACTACTCTGGGGAAACACCCTGCAAAACAACTGTGGCACAACGGGAGTGAGTTGCCAACTCGTGAATAGTAGATAACATATGCAAGTAATCGTAGGTATATACGTACAGCATGAATCTAAGATATGCAATTTACAGTAATAACAGGTCATGTGAATGCAGAATAATAGAAAGTACACTAGAAGGTACAATCAATATGTGAAGCAATAATAATATGACAATAGCATGCGATAATCATGCAATAGAGATATGCAGTAATCATGAAGGGTACACTAACAGGTACTACTAATACATGAACAGTGCATAAATAAATAGGTATGAGGTATGGAGTGAAATATGTCATTCCCACGGAAACCTGACATCGTGGTAGGATCACAATCCATCAAGACACTAAAATCCCAATTCCTCAAATCAGCCCCCAAGTTGGGCTCTCATATCATATAAGTCTCACATCTCCTCAATGTACAATATCGAGTAATCTCCTATATCCCGAATGTACAAATCAGTAATCTCATATGTATCTGGTATCCAATCTCAATGAATCACCTAATATCTCAAATCAAACTCAAGTAAAATTCTAACATCCTAAATATATATATATATATATATATTTGCAGAAATATATATATATATATATATATTTGCAGAAATATATATATATATATATATATTTGCAGAAATAAATATGATGGGGTCAATACACATATATTAGCGTCCCACTCCACTAATATTGGAGTAAGGGCATATATAACAATGGCTAAATCCCCTGTTATATATACAAAGGTGTTAAAAGAAATATCATGAAAACAATGTGCCAAGCATCGACACAGAAATACTGATCTATCAGATGCCCTCTCCAAGACTAGCATCCTGGTAGGTACGTATCATACGCTATCCCGAAAGCACGAGTGCCTAGCTCTGACCCTCGCCTTTCGACGTATCCATACGTACATGACTCCCAACGGTATTCCCATGATCCCCGCCGAGTTATTGGTACTGTCACCGGTAGGTACTCGCCCACCTCCAGGCTCAATCGGCAAAGTCCATCGATCATCTTGCCGAGGGGAACCATACCGGGCCCCACCATGTACCCTCATACGGCACCCATTCCTCGTATGGAGTATATAATCAGAACCGATAAATCTCATGGTGGATGCGCAAATATCATATCAAGGAAATCGGGTTTTTCAAATAATGCATAATTTCATGAACTCCCGCGGTTCCCAAATCCAGAAAACATCATGTAAAATCCAAATAACAATGCGCATATCTAGAAATAAATATGTGCGATATATCTGAAATGCGAGCATATAAAGAAAAATATGTAGCTGAAACCAGATGTATGTGAAATCAATAATGCACAGCTAAGTATAGGTGTCTACCTATAAGTAAATGATGTAGTATACCCCCCTGGGTATAAGTAAAATATGAGCAAGGTATACCTGTAGCTGTATCGTAAAGGGTATATGTACCTATCACTAATAGTACGATACTCTATAGGTATACAAGTATGGTAAATGTCATATGTGATAAGCAGTACAAATCAATGTCACAAGGTCCCTAACCAAGCAATATATTATCTACAAGTGGTTTGTGTATGACATGGCAATTATTGACCGTGTGTGTAGCATACAATCAGTGCTCGTGCAACATGAATCGTCAATAATTTGTGCAGTGTCCTACGGCTACTAGTCCAAATACAACATCTAAGTAATGCGGTAAAGGCGCAATTCTAACAATAACGTAGAATATGCGACAAGTATTAGAATCCTAGCCCAGACGCATAATGCCATGCGGGCGATTCCCCTGTAGATGTTAAATCTACTCACCAGCGCTCCACGCTAGGTGAATCCTACCACCAGTTTCCCCCTGTAGCAGTGTCCGTAGTCCCCGCCCGCGAACCTGCAACATTAAAATAATAAAGCAACTATATATTAATAATAGCTATAAAACACGAACAAACTATATTGGACCGACGCAATAACACAAATCCTACTCTCAATTGTTCGTATTATGGCTAACGTGCATAGCGACACGACGAAAACAACTTAAGAGAAAAACCACGCAAACAGCAGGATCCATGTCGTATAACATATCGTGCGGACACAAAACACTAGAAACTGCCTAATGATCCCAGATTTTGCATACTATGAAAGCTAAACAAACAAACAAGATCAACAGAACCCAAACCACTGTAGACACCAACAGAGAAAAACCCAAACCCAAACTCCCATGCAGAGCCGGCGTCGCCGGACCTCCCCTTTGCCGTCGCCGGCCCTGGCCGGTGGCCTGGGTGTCGTGCCTCAGGTGGTGCCCCAGGGTCCCTAGTATATCACTACAATTTTGCTTAATTTTCCAGTATTTCCTCCGGGTCACAGCAGGTTCCCGATATCGCAAATCGACACTAAAATATGATATTTTGCACAAAACGTAAACCCTATGGTATTTTAGTGAAATCTGGGTTAAATCTCAGTTAAAGTGACCCTAATAACACTTAAATAGGTAGGGTTTACCAACACAATCATCATTTATTCAAAAGTCCACAAAAATCACCATTTTAGCACAAAACTAAATTTAAACGCAAACCGACGCTAAACAACACACAAGCTAAGCAACTAGGAAATGAGTTCAGAGATTATACCTCATTCACGACCCTAGGCACAAGGAGAAGGAAAAGAAGGGGAAGAAGAGCTGCTGCAGGTGCTGGGGCTGCTGCTGCTACAGCTGCTGATGCTGCTTGCTGCTTGCTGATGCTGCTGTCTGCTGCTTATGTTGCTGTTGCAGAAGCTTTTGCAGATGCTGATGGTGTTGCTGCTTCTCTGCAGCTGCAGCTCTGCTGATGGTGCTGCTGCTTCTCTGCGGCTGCTGCTCTGCTGATGGGTGTGTGTGTGTGTTTGAGAGTGTGAGAGAATGAGAGAAATTTAAAACCCCTCCCTTCTCTTTCTCTTCCCTCATTAATGAGACATGGCTTGAGCCATGTAGCACCATGCCTCTTTCTCTCTCTCATGGTCAACACTTCAACCCAATTTAAAAATCATTTTAAATTCATTTTATTTTTAAAAACAACCATACACAATTAAAACCAAAACAGTTCATACAAAACTATAAAACTAGATTAGGGAATGGTTAGTTTACCATGTTGCTAATCATGGTTAAACCGCAAATTATACCCTAGTTATCATGCACAAGTGTGTCCAAGCCTAGGAAAAATCAAATAAAATATTCATTAAATAGGATAAAATATTTGAAAACCAATTTGGTAAACTTTTTATTAAAAACTATATATTAAAATACAATTATCCACAAAACACATTCTAAGGTGTTACAGACGGCTTTTCGCATGCGTTATGGCCACTATGAGTTTTTGGTGATGTCGTTCAGACTCACCAACGCCCCAGCCGCATTTATAGACTTGATGAACCATATTTTCAGGCCGTATCTTGATCTGTTCATCATCGTATTTATTGATGACATTTTGGTGTATTCCCGGAGTCGAGAGGAGCACGAGCAGCACCTGCGGATCACATTGCAGACTTTGAGGGAGCACCAGCTGTTCGTGAAATTCTCCAAGTGCGCGTTTTGGCTTGACAGCGTAGATTTCCTAGGTCACGTGATTACGCGAGATGGTATATGTGTGGACCGGAAGAAGATCGAGGCCGTTCAGCATTGGCCCAGACCAGCATCAGTTATGGAGATCCGCAGCTTTCTAGGACTGGCCGGCTACTACCGACGATTTGTGCAAGACTTATCAAGTATTGCTGCACCGTTGACCGGGATGACCCAGAAGGGAGTTCCATTTCACTGGACGGAGGCATGCGGGCATAGCTTTCAGCAGTTGCAGGCTCGTTTGACTACGGCACCGGTGTTATCGTTGCCTTCGGGATCGAGCGGATTTGTGGTCTTTTGTGATGCTTCTCGAGTGGGGCTAGGGTGCGTATTGATGCAGCACGACAGGGTTATTGCGTATGCTGCTCGGCAGCTGATGAAACACGAACAGAACTACCCCACTCATGATTTGGAGATGGCTGCAGTGGTCTTTGCACTCAAGATCTGGCGACATTACCTATACGGCGAGTCGTACCAGATATTCACGGATCACAAGAGCTTGAAGTACATATTTCAGCAGCGGGACCTGAATCTTAGACAACGCCGTTGGATGGAGTTAGTGAAGGACTACGATTGTGAGATCCTTTATCACCCGGGCAAGGCGAATGTAGTGGCGGATGCTTTGAGTAGGAGGCCTGAGGGTAATCTATCTTGTTTGAGCGTAGTGCAGAGGCAGTCGTCGGCAGATTTGCAGATTTTATGCGACAGCCGAGTGCAGTTTGAGTTCGCTCCGATCGGGGGACAGCTTGTGCATGTCCGTGCACGTCCGCAGTTGCTTGACCGTATTCGTGAGGTGCAGCCCAGTGATGACCGTCTTTCAGAGATCAGGGAGCATATTAGACAGGGCAGAGACTCCATGTTCGTGATCGATGATCAGGGGATACTGTGATTTGGGACTCGACTATGCGTACCAGATTATAAGGGACTGGGGCGTGAGATTCTCGAGGAGGCGCAACGATCAGTGTACAACGTTCATCCAGGTTCCACCAAGATGTACCATGATCTGAGAGATGTTTACTGGTGGGAAGGGATGAAGAGGGACGTCATAGACTTCATGTCGAGATACCTGACTTGTCAGCAAGTCAAGGCCGAGCACCAGAGGCCCGCGGGAGAGCTACAGCCGTTGCACATTTCGGAGGGGAAATGGGAGCAGATTTCTATGGACTTCATTGTGGGTCTACCCAGGACTAGTCGAGGGTATGACTCTATTTGGCTGATCGTGGATCGATTGACGAAAGCGGCCCACTTCGTGCCGGTGAAGACCACCTTCGGATTTGCTCAGTATGCCCAGATATTCATCGACGAGATCGTACGAGTGCATGGAGTCCCGACATGTATTGTGTCCGACCGAGGCACCCAGTTTACCAGCAGGCTATGGCAGAGGCTTCAGGAGGCTTTGGGCACCCGTTTGAGTTTCAGCACAGTATTTCATCCGCAGAATGACGGCTAGTCAGAGCGCACCATTCAGACTCTCGAGGACATGCTCCGAGCGTGCGTCTTAGATTTCGGAGGTAGCTGGGATCACCATTTGTCCTTAGTAAAGTTCTCCTACAACAACAGCTTCCAGGAAACCATTCATATGGCACCTTTTGATGCTCTATATGGGAGGAGATGCAGATCGCCCGTCTGTTGGACAGAGCTCAGCGAGAGCACTATTTTGGGCCCGCAGATTGTTGAGGAGACAACCGCGAAGATCCAGTTGATTCGCGATAGGATGAGAGCAGCCCAAAGCAGGCAGAGATCTTATGCGGACCGTCGTCGGTGCAGACTTGAGTTTTCTGTTGGCGATCATGTTTTCCTGAGGGTCTTCCCAATGAAAGGTGTGATGCGATTTGGGAAGAAGGGGAAACTTAGTCCCAGATATGTGGGCTCCTTCGAGATCCTCGAGCGTATTGGTGTAGTTGCGTATCGGTTAGCACTTCCGCCCAGTTTTTCTGACATACACCCCGTATTCCATATTTCGATGCTCCGCAAGTACCTTCATGATCCTTCGCATGCGATTCAGCACACGACGATCCAGCTGGAGCGTGACCTTTCTTTTGCAAAGCAGCCGGTGGTCATCCTGGATCAGTAGGTGAAGAAATTGAGATAGAAAGTTATACCGTCCGTCAAGGTCCTTTGGTATAGCTCGAGCAGCGAGGAGGTCACCTGGAAGACCGAGGACGAGATGAGGAAGAAATATCCACATCTCTTTGAAGGTACGCGTAGCTAGAATTTTAAATTCGGGAACATAATTTCTTTAAGGGGGAGATTGTAACACTTTGAAATTAGTTTAGATTGAGTTCGTGTTAATTAGCGTTAAGGCGTGTTTTCATAAAATCTCGTAATTCATTTAATTTCACATAAACAGGAATAAATCTAATTTTAATTGTGAAATAGGTAAATTTATATAATTGGGTTTTATTAGATAACATTTAAATTTTCTTGTCACGTTAACCATCTAATTTACTTGATAGCTAGTTATTAAACTAAATAGCTTAATCATGCTCAAATCCAGTTTTACCCTAGGTTAATGTGTATTCTAGCAACCATGACAACTTGTTGAATATTGCAACATGTTACAATTGATATTCTTCGTGGTTCCTTTGTTTTCTCTCTTCCAAATAAACCAAAAGACCTAGAAATTTAGAAAAGAGAAGAAAAGAATAGATAAATGAGGTATGGGGGACACTATTAAGGCATGGCCATTGACTTTTCAAAACAACCACACACCCACTCTCTTTCTCTCTCCCCTCACTCTCCTCCTTGTTGCTCTCGGCCAGAGCAAAGAGCCCCTCCCCTTCATCTTCTCCCTCTTCTTCTCTCAATGAATTTGTTAATCCAAGTCTCCATTTCAAGCTAACTTCAAATCTTTAGCAAGTATCATCACCTACCTTCCCTTCTCAACTCAAGCATGGTTCTTGGTCAAGACTCCTTGGTGCTAGCTCTTGGATCACCCACTTAGACTATATTGAGGTATAAAACCAAGATTCAAACCCTTCTTGTTAAAACTTTTAGCTCCTTAAGCTTTAAATTGTGTTTAAGTAGTGATTTTTGATAACTTGTGCTTTATATGAAGTTTTGGGTTAAGATAGGATTGTTATGGCTTGTGTAGTGTAAATAGTGCTATTAGTGTCCTTTAAACCAAACCCTTGTTTCAGTTTACACCAAAATACCATATTGTATTAGTTTTAGTGTTTAATTAGTGTTTAGTTAAGATTTATTGCCATTTTGGGATCTGCTGTTAACCCAAGACTTTTCTATGAGACCAAACGGTGTAAGAGTATAGACCTAGTCACCCTGAGTGTGTGGGTGGAGTTCGAGCCCAACCTGGGCGGTTTTGGCCGGCGACCTGGGGGAGGAATCCGGCGACCTCGGCCGGGGTGGGGCCGGGGGCTTGAACCTTCTAAGGTAGTTTCCTGCTATAGTTTTTGGGTCTTTGATACTGTTTGGGTTTACAGTGGGTTGGATCTAGGATAGTATAGCTAGTTTTAGTGTTTTGTGGGTTTTAGTGATCATGGGTGGATTGAGTGGAGATTAGGTTAAGCTAGGCTTTTTATAGTTAGATTAACTATATTATGTGTTGATAGTGTCTGTTAATCAAAGCATTTTCTTCTGATTTCTCAAACGTACCCTAATGTACCAAATTGCTGTTTTGAAACAAAATCATGGGATACGGAAAATCTGCTATATCTAAGATGTTATTCTTGTTTTGCAAACATATACAGAATGATGTGCAGGCATTGTAGAGTTTTGTGTAGGAATTAGAGCCCGTTTCCCTACCCAAAATCCAGCGAGACACCCGCAAAATCCGAGCACGCTGGCCTCCTGAGGGAGTTGGGGCTTGGTGTTGTGCAAGGTGGTGTCTGTGTGTGTTTTTATGTGTTTGGTATTGTTTATTTTCTTGGTTTTGTTCTAGGTAAGAATCTGGGACCATTTACCTATTGTTTGTGTAGCGGGACTTGCGCGACACGTACGTTACGAGATGGGTCTGGTGTCGCTGTATGTCACAGCGTGTTGTTGTGTGTCACAGCGTGTCGCTGTGGTTTTTGGCGTATGCACACACATTACGTATACACGCGCGTCTAGTTACGATGCTAGTTTCTTGTATAATCTTGATATCACGTTTTTGCTGGATTTTAGCCTTATTTGCGTTATTTGTGTAAATTCTAGGTTCGCAGGCGGGGACGTCGGACGTCGCAAAGAAGGGAAAGAAAGTTGTCGGGTACACTTAGCACCAGATCACGGTGAGTAGATTTGACATCTACGGGGAAATCGCCCGTATGGTGTTATGCGTCAGGGCTTGATAAGATATTGTAGCTACCTAATTGCATTCATAAACATTGATTGCGCATGGACACTATTTGTTGCATACTGTATTCCCTGCTCTATATGGACTTAGAATTAATAGAACACCGCACTGTTTCTAACGGTTCATGTTGCACGAGCACTAATCTGCATGTTACACACACACCATTAGTAATTGCCATGACACTCACACTATAGAATTGCCATGAACAATATATGGTAGCTCACCTCATATATGATTCGACATGATACATCTCTACTTGTGCACATACACATTTGGATACCCATATTGGTGCACATATACATTGATGCATCCATACTTACACATATACGCATTGTACCTACCTAGATGAGCTGGTTTTTAGGAAAACTGGTGACCGCTTGATATATTTTTAAAACTGAAATTATTTAAAGAGTGGTTTTTCCCTTTTACTCATACTACAATTTTATTATGCATACATCACATCGCATGGATTTACGCATTGAGTTTGGATTTCATGTGATTCTGGATTTGAGAACCGTGGTATTATTTCAAGAAGTATGCCGTATTTTGAAAACCCGGTTTCTCTTGATATGATATTTCAGTGCGTCCACCATGAGTTTTATCGGTTCTGAGAGCTTATGTATCTATACCCGATTCGAGGAGAGGTAGGCACCGTCTGTGGGTACATGGTGGACCCGGTATGGTACCCCGGGGCAAGAAGACTCGTATAGTTAGACGGTGAGCCTAGCGGAGGGACTACTACCTGCCGGTGATAGTTTGAGACCCGACGGATATCCGGAGGATACCGCCTGGGAGTTATGACATGAGATATATTGAGGGCTGATTTGGTAAGCGGCGCCTGAGAGATGAGTATTTCCGTGTCGATGCTGGACACGAGTATTTCATAATGTTTTCGAGTGTTGATTTTGGGCACTCCGTTTTTATGAGATTTACAGGACATGAGGGCCGATTAGATTGACGGCGCCTGAGTTATATGGGATTTAGGGTGTTTTTGGTGGACACCGTGGTTTTTCAATGATGATGATTCGTGTTGGTGATTTATTTTCGTATGCTCAGCACTCATTTACATACATTGCATCATGTACCTTTAGTACCTGCTAGGGTAACTCGCATGATTATTGTATACCCAGATTACCATATTGATGTTATCTGCTGCACATTTTAGAGTATCTCAGTACGTGCATACCTGCGATTACCTTTTTATGTTATTTACTATTTACGAGTTGGCAACTCACCCCCGTTGTGCCACAGTGCTTGCAGGTAGACCCTAAGAGTAGTCGCGGCAGGGCTACATACTTGTGTCTTTTTGTTGCGGATACCGCTACAGTTGGCGTGCGAGCCATTTTGCTATAGGTGGGTTGCGGTTATCTGTTTACATTTCATTATACACCTCATTGTATCTAGTACTCTCCATCTACCAGTTATGTATTGACTTAGAGAGCAGTTGTGAGGACGATATTGTATATTATTTTGTGACTCTTGGTGTCTATTTCTTTTATTCTTTCATGCTCTTTACACTTATATTGTTCATTTCTTCGCTACGGCGTCGTATACTATTACTGTGGTGGTTGTTTCCGCCGTTGGGCGTGATTGCTCCCGTTTGGGGATGCTGTATTCTTATTGTATGTCATTTTATTTATATCATGTCTTGTACCCGATTTCGGGGCTAGTTTTTACAAAGGAGGTGCAGTCGAAATTTTTAAGAAAATAACTTAAATTTTAAAGGTTTTACTCAAGGTTTTCTAAATGTTTTAAACTAATTTTTTTCATCATTCACTACCTTCAAGGGTTTTGATTTCTGGGTTTCGGCTTACTTAGTCGCGTTACGCCTGTAAACGTTACGTGGTTAAGTGCCGGTCACGGGCCGAACATTGGGTCGTGATACACAATCATCACATAATATCTTGATTAAACCACACAAATCTTTACAACAATTTTAATCTCACCCAAATAAGATTTAGTAAAAGTTTTGTTTGCACTTAAGCTTAATTAGATGACTAGGAAAATAACAAATAATATTCTTACAACTAGGTTTAGTTGTTAAAGTCTACACTTCTCCATTAAACTTTTTTAGCAAATCAATCCCTAACTTGATCTTCACTACTCTTTCATTAATTTCTAAACATGCTAATTCAAGCTTTAATTAATCATCTAATAACTAGATTTAAGTATTTTAACAACAAATTAAAATTTAGGGTTAGGATTTTATACCTCCACTAGATTCATAAATTAGCAACCAAACTCCAAATTAGCCTCCAAAATGATGACTTTCATGAAGATCTAAACTTGTTTGGGGTTGAAGAATAATGGGTAGGGATTTATATTTGAGTTTGTGGGATTATTTGAGGATTTTTTATGATTTTTAGAAGCTTGAAGAACTGCAAATGGGGTGAGATGAGAGACAGGGCAGCAAGGGGGAAAGGGTCGGCCAAGCTGAGGAAATGAAGAGAGTTAAGGAATTGTGTGGAAATTTCTAGTATAATAACCTCAATTAATGCCCATTAATGCACCTTCCATCCAATGCCACCTCTTAATCTTTTATTTATCTAATTAAAGTTTTCATTTAATCCACAAAAAAATCTAGATATTTTCTAGAATATTTTGCAAGGATGGTTTAGTGCTTAATCTTGTGATAAAGTTAGCATAGATTCACTTTAGCATAATTAACCCAATCAAATTTGTTATTACCAATAATTAAGTGCATAATTAAAAAATTATAATAATATTTTAATTAAGGAAAAATATTAAAGTGAACTAAAATTTTCAAGTGACAACTAAAAACCGCAAACTTGCAATTTCCTAGTTAAACTAGGTGTAGTTAATTCAATACTGAAAAAAATGATCACATCCGGGTTTTTTTAGGGAAAACACAGCTTATTTTACCTATTAACGGAAAATTCGCCTAAACGATTTCTAAAACGATACAGTTTTACACCCGCGCTTGTCCTGTCCCTGCTCTGTCGTTAGTTAAGTAACCTAACGGGTGATGACGGGACCCAGTGGTGAATGTCAATGGCATATACGTACATTTTATTTTCGTTCTTTTTGGTGTGATTAATTGATGGGACTGCATTTATTCTTATCAATGCAAGGATAAAACAAACCTATATATATATGATGTTGTTGGAACCAAGTTTTTTTAAAAAACTGACATTACAGACGTTCTCTTTTGCTTTGCACAGTGATATCAGTTATGAATATCCAGCGCCTCATTCGACGAGGCAAGGGCCGAGATCCCTTCATCGGGAGTGACCCCTTGAGTAAAAGTTGACATCAACGTAATAACTTCGCTATAGTCGATTCTTTTTGCTTTGCATCGTGGTATTCAGTTTGCAATATCTTGCACCCCATTCGACGAGGAAAGAGCCGAAATCCCTTCACCGGGAGTGACCTCTTAGCAAAAGTTTTCGCCACTATAAATTTGTAAAACCACTCAGTTCTTTCAATGATATAAAGTTCATTACGTTAAAGGTTTTTCGCCAAAACCTAGCCGTAGCCCTCCGTCATTTCTTTCAGGTGGTACCAAGTATTCGTGCTGCGTTTGTTGGCCTTTGTCAAGGCGTAGTGTGCGGTAGCTAGATATTGCTTGTCTATTGCATTGAGTTGAGATTATCTAGGACAGTCGTATAACCTTGTTGGCCTTTGTCAAGCGTTTGTACGGGTGGGTCTAGAGTAATCCAGGATAATGACGGGTTGAACTTGACTTGTGGTTTATAATTTGTTGTCCTTTGTCAAGGTCATAAACCGCTTGGGGTAAAAATCATATCGGGAGTTTCAAACATACAGGAAACTTGCCAGGCTTGCACATACCTTCTATAGTGTGGTAACTTGAGTGGCTTCCATTAAGTTATCATGCGATGATAGTTGGACACCGATTGCCACTGATGAGCAGGATTACTCCTCGGGTGATTCCGACTAATTCTCCTTTTAGGTTTGGAGGAGAATTCGAGGAAATAGTGGGAGCCATCCTGATTAGATAAAGTGATTAACCATTCTAATTTAGGTTAGAGTACACGCTGAGTGTTTCTTTTCTCTCTCTCTCTTTTGGCAGCGACCATGGCCCGACCCTTGACTAAAACTCATAAACCAAGTTGACCGAATCTTCTTAAAACACTTTGGCTTTTGGAATGTCACGGTGTCGCATACATCATTGCCACTTCTATATCACCTGTTGCTTTTCTCCACTACACCCCGTATCACTATGAACATCCACTTCCATTCGATAAATCCATCGTATAGTTACATAGGAACTCGAAGGAACTTGTTCTAGATTCGAAGATGGATTTTGGTTCTGGAGAGAAAGAATATGATTATTCGGTTGTCTTTTCCCTTTATCTTCTCTCAGGTTATGAGGGCTCCTAGGATTAGGAGAGGGTACATCTATTGAGCTTATTGAATAGTTTTCTTCCAAACCTTAGGCAGGTGCCGATAGGTAGGGAAGAAAGAAAACCAATTATGCCTAAGTGTGGTGTACAGAAGGTAATAAGTAAAGACATATAAAGGGATTAGAATAACGACAAAGAAAATTGCGACCACCATCATTCACGACAAAACTGTGTGTACCCCTGCCACTCCCACATCCACTTTGGATTTCTCCAGAACACTCCATATCACTACGGATATCCACTCCTATTGGATATGCCATCGTATAGTTACATACGAACTCGAATGAATTTGTTCCAGATTCGAGAATGGTTTCTGGTTCAGGAGAAATAGAATAGGATTATTCAGATGTATTTTCCCATTACCTTCTTTCAGGTTGCGAGGTCTCCTAGGATTAGGAGAGTACACCTATTACGCTTATTGGATAGTCTTCTTCCAAACCTTAGGCTGGTGCCGAACGGTAGGAAAGGAAGAACACCAATTAGCCTAAAAAAAGTATACAGAAGATAATAAGTAAAGATATAATAAAGGGATAGGAGTGAGGGCAGGTAAGTATATGGTTATTGTCATGAATCAGGATAATGGATGAGGCATTACTGGGAATACCAGTTTACCCCTTTTGAAACATTTTCATATTTCAGTTTCACTGTGCGATATTAATTGAAAACTGTTTTCCCAATTGGAATCTGACTCCAGGGTATGTATTTACCAGATCATTTTCTCACATCTATATGCTATTACGGATGGTGAGTCGGAGTAAGATATTGGGAATTGGGTGATTAGATCCTCATTATATCGGAATTCGTCGTAATTGGTGATATTTGAGGAAATCATCTGGTTTTTGCCGGATGGCAAATATTTAGTTTTGAATATCCGTTGTTATGCACCAATTTCAAACTGATATATCTGTATGTTTATTTTATAAAGTGAGATATAACTTTTTGATATTATGTCTCTGACATTACCTATATCAGTTAGTGATTAAGTAAGGTGCATTCAATAGCGGTGTAATTCTTCTTAACCATAGTACAGATTTTCAACCTACGATACATAGGGTTTGAGTTGTTGAACTCAGGAGACTTATACAAAGTATTATATGTTGTCCTGTGTACATTAGGACAATGGGGTTGGTACTCATACTATATTATGTTTACTCATAGCTTCTCTAGTTCTGGACAAGTATTTCGTAGAAATACAAGGTTCAGATTTTGAGAAGTTATAGGTATAAGAATAAAGTAGAGAACCATTTTTTGGAAGTATCAGGATTCTTCGATGAAGTCGAAAAGGTAGATACTTGTGTTTGGTATTCCGTTGATAGTAATGGTTTTGAGAACTTTTTTCTCTTTCAGGTTACTCATATATGGATACACTCCTAGATGAGTAATCCTGATTGGCCTTTTTCCATTTGGTTGATATGCACTGGAGACAGCTGCATGATTTGAATCTGGTTCTAATTAAATTAGTTCTTTTGTTTCTATATTGTATATATAGAGAATCAATTTATATCTTAACGATGTTAAGGTATAGGGAGTTGTCCGGTTGATGCTTAAAACCAAAATCAGGATAAACTTGAGGCACGTTTCAGTAATGGCTGTTTGTGGGTTATCCCGGGCTTTAACGAGGGATAATTTTCTACCATCAGGAAGATCAATATTTATATTGTTCTTGACTCTTCACAGTTTTAGTAAAATGCATTTTTTCAGAAAACAGAAGTGCGAGTTTGGTAGAACTGGAAGTGACTCCAGGACCACAAACGATTACTAAAGATTTAATAAAACCTAAGGATTCAATTGTTTTTGACGTTCCATTAGCCACTCCGCAGATTTTGTGGGTAACCTCGGGCACCCGAGTGGTACTTCGGTCTTCTCAGAGATGGTGACAGGGAGGTTCTTGCTTACCCAGATTTGCCATTGCTGCTGTTCTAGACTATAAGACCCGGCAGGAGGATGAATATAGCGTCGTTCTAAACTAGATTTAGAAGTTCACTTGTATAAGACTCTGCCAGAGGGTTGTTATAGTCAGTGGGAGCAGCGGAAGCATAGTAGGCAAGCAGCTTATGTCTATTTATAGACTAAAGCAGCTATAGCGGAAAATGATCATCTATTTTTGATGTGATAGTCATAAGCTTTGACTTCATCAGAATAGGAGATGGATCTGCTAAGAAGGTAGTAGAGAGTGATGTCCAGGTATTAAATGGACAAGCACTTGATATGAAGAGATATTCCTATACTACGATCGGTTATATTATGGTTGTCCCAAAGTTGTTTCTCCACATAGGATATGGATATAATATCAGCGTTTCTAGTTACTAGATCTATGGTTCTAGATCTAGATTTGGGAAGTATCCCAATCTGGGTACTTTGACATTATTCTAAAATGTTTTTTTTGGAATGGACGACTCCTGGCATGGTGGTGTACATGCAGGTGATGGAGTCACCCTCTCTGAAAGTGTCTTACTGACTAAAGGGGAGAGGGATCAGCATTATTAGCATATCACTTTCTTAGGCAATTGAGTTAATCATGAAATATCAAGTACCACAACAGATGTTGTTTTTGCCCTAGCTGCAATAAACATATCCAATCCTGAAGAAACATTGGGAAGCAGTTATTGAACATAAATGGATGTTCTTGGGAAATGATTACGGCAGCCTCCTTGGGGAGACGGTTGTCATTTCAGGCTTCCCAGGTGATCTGGATGACAGAGTGACTGTCAGAGTTACAGTTTTTTCTCTTTTAAGGGACAGTATGTTGGATAGGTGGTCCAAGCAGATACTGAGAAAGGCATGGCGCAGGATACTGATTAAATTCAGTAGATGATACAGTCTAAGAAGTTTGCTGGATTTGTAGTTCGTTTGAGAACTAGGTCCCATCAGATATCTAGACAAATTCTAGGACAGGTATTGCTCATTTCGGGAGATAGTTTTCTCCGCGAAGTTGAAATATAGAGAGATACAGAAAGAAACATTGGTGCGGATCCACCCACTGAGGCTATTTCTCGAACGTAATATTTTCGCAAACGGGCTTTGCGAAACAGATTAGTAGAGAATTTGGGTGTTCGGTATCACACGGGCTGTGAGTATGCGACCACGCAATAATTGGCCTTAAGTGCAAGTGGGAGATTGTTGGGTGTAGTGCCCTCAAGGCAATTATCATAGTTGCGGGCAGGTCATTATGATGATTGAGGGAGTACCTATACCGGTAGAACAGTCTTACTCGAGATGATAGTATGCTATCTGGTTTGTCTTTATCATCATGTACATATTGATAGAGCCCATAGGATTCTTGCTTGACTACCAGCATTATGACGGCGATCATAAAGGTGGAAGCTGGGGGTCTATAAGCACATCCTTAAATGTCCCTAGTCGTAGGAGTATCTAGACTGGGCATCGATATCCAGTGTAGACTAGTGTATACTGATCGAGACCCCGACGAGGGGCGGTGGCCAGGTCTCACAAGACATTGGTGTTAGTTTGTTCACCTAAGATAGTATACAGGTGCTCATTCGGTTATGAGTACACTGGACGGACTCGACGGGAACGTGCTAGTTGGTATTATACCTATTGTCATATAGCAGTTCCCAGGTGACATGTGTACAGGTTAGTCTGTCAACCTGAGATCGTCATTTGTCTCGTGTAAGTTCCCACTGTGCTTTGATTACTACCCTACCATGGCTCAAAGGAGTCGTGCAAATAGGTTTTAGTTAGGTACCGTCCCGAGCCACTTGGAGGCAGTGATCGGATCGTCGAAGATTCATCTATCCCAGTATTGGGGGTTATTGTCGCGTTGTGTATGGATGGCCATCACCAAAAATTCGTGGCCACGGTGGACGAGAATTATCGGTCCAGAATCGATAGTTTCTCAGGTGGTGATGGGTTTTATGCCGACACTAAATGTCGCGTTGTTAGGGGTCTGACATTATCCACCCCCTAAACTCGATATGCGATACTCTTAGACGAACAGACTGGACTGTACGGATATTGTCACTGTCAGGCTCAGTAGGGGTTCAGGATGAGTTTGCTCGTCGGCCTCCCTTTCGCTCAATAGCTAGGTGGCCGTTATGTACAGCTAGTGCCGCTGACGCGCTTGTGGTTAAACCCACTGCCAGCGTATTGACGAGTCTTTAGAGTCCCACATAGTGAGTTTCCCTGGTTCTGGCCAAATGATGTAGTAGCCTTATTGGATACGTGCATGGTTCCGACCGATTGATGTACTTTGTACCCGGACTTTCGATCGGACAGTTGATAATACTAGCCGGCTCGGGTTTAAGCCGGATTATTAAATCAGGTATTGATTTAATAATTTATGTATATGTATTTCGATACGTATATTCTAGTATTATGTTTTTTGTGTTTTTCTATCTCTTTGGGTATTCGTATTTCGGTACGAATGCAGATATATATATATATATATATATATATATAGTAGAATGTAATCTGTATTTTTTACCGGAAAACTTTCTAGAAGGTAGCCGGCTCATTTTTGGATTTGACCATTTTTTGAAAATGGAAAATGAGGTGAATATTAGCATGATGGGGAATGGTGAGAACCATGCTTGCATAGTGCACACAAATGAATTGTTAATTCATTTGTGTTCACTATTCAAGCATGGGAGGATTTTTAAAATGAATCAAATGATTTACAAAACCAAGCATGCTATTTTCTCTTACATATAAGAGCTCATTTTTTTGTGCATGCTTGTTTTTCGACACTTGAGCGTTGAGCTCTCTCCTCACCATTTTGTTCTTCATTCCGTTCTAGTTTTCCATAGTTGCTTCCACCTTCATTGTTTTGAGATAGTTAACACATTGATAATATTCACTACATCCTAAGCTCTCTAGGGTAGCATCCTAGAGACCCTAGTTGCTCCACTTGCCTCTTGATACGGAGCTAGAGCCGGAATTACATCCCTCGAGTGGATCGTCTATGATGAAGGAAGACCGGTGACCAACATCGTTCAAGCATGCCTCAAGGAGCCATGGTAGAAGATGAAGACCGAAGGACTGGATTCCATTAGGTATAACCATTCCTATGTCTTTTGTAAGTTTGCTAGTTTTGGGGTTAATGGTTTCGATCTTTGGCATCGGGTAATGGTAGCGCCGGATTTTAGAAAATTTTGGTTCCGCATTTCGCCACGGTTTGATGGCCGGGGCGTTGCCGTAACCTAACATGATATCAGAGCCACCTATTAAACCCTACTAGCTAGTTTGCACAAGCTTAAAATCTCGATCGATAAATTTTTCAAAATCTTTTTTTCAATTTGATGTGTTTGCTGTCGATTTTTAAAAGTGGTAAAAAAATATTTTCAGGCATCTTAAAAATATGTGCAAGAAAAACTATATCTACTCAAAAAGTTTGGTCACGTAACTCTAAAATCCGGCGGCGGAACCGCCCCAAAATAGCAATTTTGCGGCCCTTCCGTGACCCTTTGTGGGATACATTGACCAAAATTTTTTCTGGAGCTCTTGTTATTGGAAAAATGATTTTTGTGATATATGGTTTTGGCCCAGATTCATTTGAGTACTGGTTATGCACTTGGGGCCAATTTGGGAAAGTTTAGTCGATCGAAATTTTAAGTGTGTGATTATCAGTACATAGATTAGCATCTGCGACCGTGAATGTCACTCGATCAGTAAACCCATCTAACTGCTATATGTTCTTTTAGACGAGTTTGTGAACGTGACATTCACGTTGATGTTATGTGTTTGTGCTGATATTGTGGATTAGATCGTTGTGCCGGATAGCCTGGGTGCAGTGGTAGTACAGTTTAGATTTCATTTGTACATTTGATATTACGGGGTGAGCGTCCGACATGTGGACTGCCGTCATGGCCAGTTTGTATATTTTTCTTTTGTGGCACGACCGTGTTGAGATCGATGTCACATTGTATATTATTTTATTTTCTGTACTAGGATTACTCCATGGTGGAGTACACGAATAGCCGGGTTCTAAAGGGCAACGGATCCGCATCTCATGGCGTTGAGACGGAGGGGATCTTACTCTAGAATTGGCGGGCTATTCGCCGCACTCATAGGGGGTATAGGTTGACCCTGGAGGGGTGCCTAAGTTACCGGATTCCGTGAAGTGCTGGGTGGCCCATTCACGTTGTTGAAGGGGGTTGCCACGCTTCGGGTTTTGGCGGGTAACTTGTCGCGCTCGTTGGGGTCTAGGTTTTCATTGCACTTGCTATCCACACGACAGGGAACGTCGGGTCGCATTTGCGGCTCAAGTGAAACCCGGGGCTCCAAGTTTATCCACCATTCTGTGTTGTTTCTATGATGTTACTTATATCATGCCTTGGATGAATGTTATATATACTTATATATATATTAGTAGTACTGTATATATTTTACACCCACGCTAGTCCTATCCCCGCTCTGTCGTTAGTTAAGTAACCTAACGGGTGATGACGGGACCCAGTAGCGAATGCGGATGGTATATACATACATTTTATTTTCATTCTTTTTGGTGTGATTAATTGATGGGACTGCATTGATTCTTATCAATGCAAGGATAAAACAAACATATATATATATATGATGTTGTTGGAACCAAGTTTTTTTTAAAAAAACTGACATTACAGACGTTCTCTTTTGCTTGGCACAGAGATATTCGGTTAAGAATATCGAGCACCTCATTCGACGAGGCAAGGGCCGAGATCCCTTCATCGGGATTGACCCCCTGAGTAAAAGTTGGCATCAACGTAATAAGTTCGCTATAGTCGATTCTTTTTGCTTTGCATCGTGGTATTCAGTTTGCAATATCCTGCACCTTATTCGACGAGGAAAGAGCCGAGATCCCTTCACCGGGATTGACCTCTTTAGCAAAAGTTTTCGCCACTATAAATTTTTTAACCCACTCAGTTCTTTCAACGATATCAAGTTCATTACGTTAAAGGTTTTTCGCCAAAAACCAGCCGTAGCCCTCCGTCATTTCATTCAGGTGGTACCTAGCATTCGTGCTGCGTTTGTTGGCCTTTGTCAAGGCGTAGTGAGCAGTAGCTACTTGTCTGTAGCATTAAGTTGCGATTATCTAAGATAGTCGTATAACCTTGTTGGCCTTTGTCAAGGGTTTGTACGGGTGGGTCTAGAGTAATCCAGGATAATGACGGGTTGAACTTGACTTGTGGTTTATGATTTGTTAACCTTTTTCAAGGTCATAAACCGCTTGGGGTAAAAATCATATCGGAAGTTTCAAACATACAGGAAACTTGCCAGGCTTGCGCATACCTTCTGGAGTGTGGTAACTTGAGTCGCTTCCATCAAGTTATCATGCAATGATAGTTGGATCCCGGTTCCCACTGATGAGTAGGATTACTCCTCGGGTGATTCTGACTAATTCTCCTTTTGGGTTTGGAGGAGAATTCGAGGAAAAAGTGGGAATCATCCTGATTACATAAAATGATTAACCATTCGGATCTATGTTAGAGTGCACGCTGAGTGTTTCTTTTCTCTCTCTCTTTTGGCAGCGACTATGGCCCGACTCTTGACTAATACTCATAAACCAAGTTGACTGAACTTACTTAAAACCCTTTGGCTTTTGGAATGTCACGGTGTCGCATACATCATTGCCACTTCTATATCACCTTTTGCATTTCTCCAGAACACCCCGTGTCACTACGAACATCCACTTCCATTGGATAAATTCATCGTATAGTTACATACGAACTCGAAGGAACTTGTTCCAGATTCGAGGATGGATTCTGCTTCTCGAGAGAAAGAATAAGATTATTCGGTTGTCTTTTCCCTTTACCCTCTCTCAGGTTGTGAGGGCTCCTAAGATTAGGAGAGGGTACATCTACTCGAAGGAACTTGTTTTGAGATAGTTAACACTTTGATCACATTCACTACATCCTAGGCTCTCTAGGGTAGCATCCTAGAGACCCTAGTTGCTCCACTTGTCTCTTGATATGGAGCTAGAGCTGGAATTACGTCCCTCGGGTGGATCGTCTATGATGAAGGAATACCGGCAACCAACTTCGTTAAAGCATGCCTCAAGGAGCTATGGAAGAAGCTGAAGACCGAAGGACTTGGTTCCATTAGGTATAACCATTCCTATCTCTTTTATAAGTTTGCTAGTTTTGGGGTTAATGGTTTCGATCTTGGGCATCGGGTAATGGTAGCGCCGGGTTTTAGAAAATTTTTGTTCCGCATTTGGCCACGGTTTGATGGCCGGAGCGCTGCCGTAACCCAACACGCTTATGCTATCCATATTCTCCACAGCTTCCCTTCATGCACCGTTAGGTTACTTAACTACCGGCAGAGCTGGGGCAGGACTAGCGTGGATGCAACTCATAAGCAACGTTTATTATATATCATATATATAATATAAAGCATTCGTCTCACGCAGTCATATGATCACATCACAGAACATTGCAGCAGAAGTCAACATATGAAATAAAAGATGTATTAGGAGGTCTGTGTTTTAAATCAAGCCAGTAAAAAACACGGATTCCACGGTCGTGATGAATAGCCAAACCAACATCCCTAGACCCCTACGAGAGCGGCAAGAAATCCTACCAATTCTAGAGTTAAGAGACCCGGTCTCGACTCCTCGAGATGGCCTCCTACTAGACTCTAGAACCCGGTTACTTGTGCTCCCCACCTTGGGTCTATCCTAATACGGAAAAGTAAATAATATACATCAATGGTGACATCATCCTCAATCCGGTAGTGTCCTAATAAAAGAATATTACATACAAAGTTTTACATGAATGAAAATGAAAAACTCTCATCTTACAGAAAAACCCTAGCAATTCAAACCCGATGATCCAATATAACATATCCCAGCAACACATAACATCACATGTTATCAACGTTAGTAAATATGCATATCCTAATTTTCGTTGGCGTATAGCAACGAAACAGGCGATACACCACATATTACACTTAGGGTCGCAGAAAAGAAATGAAAACTACAATAATTGGAATCCGCAACATTCTTAGACATTATAAATCCAAAATATCACATACTTCGGATTTCATCCCTAACCATATAAATTCCTTAGACATCATAAACCCGTAATATCACATATTCTGAATTTCATGCCTAACATTATAAACCCGGCATTTTAGTCTCAAATTGAAAACACTTTTCAATAACCAGTTGGCCAATTCAACAAGATTCCCGATAACAGATCGAATGCTCGTCGGAAACATTAGTAGACAGACGCACCCCCGATGCCGTCGACGAAGTGCACTTAGGTAGAACACCGCGGCCGCGAGCACCCGAGCGGATGCTTTTGGCAATGGGGTTCTCCTACAGTCACTTAATCGGGGCGATGGGGCGTAGCTATCAATTAGTGTTACCCGGCGAGTGTTCGCGTACTGTACGAAATTGCGATGGAGTTTTGATCTAAATCAAAATCCCGCGGCAACCGATCAAAAGAGACTAAATTGCTAGATTCACAAAATTCTAATTAGTTTTCACATAACTAATTATTTTGAATTCCAAATTTTATCACAAATTATGGATATGTAGATGATGTTAAGCATTTCGATTGATTTATCAAACACCCGAAATTCCTAGAGATCTCAACACTTGAGTCTTAGTTAAAAATACCCAGAGAGTGCCACTAGTACCTACGGATCAGCACAAGAAAGCAAAGTCCTTGCCTCACCAATAGCTGCGCAGAACCGCGACAAAACCTATGGTTTGGCCGCGGTTGCACAGCCGTTTGGTCGAGTTGGGCCCTCGTTTTTCTTGGGGATCCTTTAAAGTCGACCTTAGCACCACCATGGGGTTCTAGAGGTATCAAGCATGCCAAATTTTAAATTTTATTAGGTGCTAAGTTAGACCAACAAGATCTTTACTAGATTATTAGGGTTTGCCTTTGTGATGTGATGAACTAAAGAGAAGAAAAAAGAATACAACCTTTGTAGTTCCAGTCCTTCTCTTCTAAAGCTCCGGTTGAAGTCCACGCGACTCTATAAGGCTCTTCTTTGAGATGAACGAACAACCTTCGTAATCTTCGCGCCAAAGACGATCCACCCGAAGTTCCTCTAGCCCAAGCTAACTCTACACTAACCTTCTTTAGTATAGAAAACAAACTACACCAAATTGCTAGTTTGGTGTGGGATGGTGAAGTAGCGGATGTTAAAAGCTCACAAGTTTGTGTTCAAGATTCAGGGTTCACATCACATGTGAGGGTTGAAGCTTGAATTATAGCAATTGAGGAAGAAGAAGAAGTTAGAGAGCAACCATGGGAGCAACTCAAGAAAACAGCTAAGTGTTGAGACTGAGCAAAGAATGAATGGCAACTCTTGACCCCCACTCATTCAAGCATGGAATTTCTCAGTATAAAATTGCAACCATACTTGAAAAGTGAGTCAAGATGAAGAAACAAGAATAAATCCCATGCTTGCAACCATGCTCTCATTTTCCACCTCATTTCTATTTTTCACAAAAAAAGAAAATCAAGCCATGCTTCATTATATATATATATATATATATATATATCATATATATTAATATATATATAATGAAGAATAATTAGTGAGCTAATGATATTAGTTAAGATATAATTATATCACATATAATGCATATCACATTATTAAATCAACACTTGATTTAATAATCCGGTTATATCACATATGACTGACTAATATCATTTATCTGTATATCACATTATCAAATCAACACTTGATTCGACAATCTGGTTATATCACATATAACCGAACCGATAACAGATAACTGCTAGATTACAATACGGTATCACATACACGTATTTAATCAGGCCCACACACATATCACATATGTGTCCTACTTCGTTTCGCTTGAACCAGGGAACTTCTGTGTGGGACTCTAAAGACCCGTCAATACGCCAGCAGTAGGTGATGATCACATCAGTCACCCACAAGCCATCAGCGGTACAAGCTGCACGTAACGGCTTCCCGGGTATTGAGCGATATGAAGATCAACAAGCAAGATCGTCCATAGTCTCCATGAAGCCTATCAGTAACACTACCGTACAGTCCGGTTTCTTCATTTGATATGTCGCATATCATGTTTAGGGGTGGTAAACGTCAGACCCCAGTAACATGATAAGTCATGCCGATGTCTGGCCTATAACGGTTTGAGAAACTATCGATAAATCTAATTAGTAAATCTCAGCAGTAGCCCTGGCCAGGGACTTCTACTTATAGCCAATCGAGTATAGCGCAACATCAACCCCCAATACCAGGAGAGACGAAACCCCTCCTATCGCTCATTGCATCCATGTGACTCGGGACTGTACCCAAAATCCACCGGTTTCCATGACTCCTTTGAGCCGTGGTTGGGAGGAAATCAAAGCACAGTGGGAGCCATACAAGACTCTATGATGATCTCGGGTCTTCAGACTAACCAGTACCAGTGTTACAAGAGGACTGCTATATGACGATATGTATACTACCACATAGGAGTCCTCGGCGAGTCCTGTTCGGTGTAACTATTCTCCATTGAGCACCTGTGTACAGTTTATGATGTCACACACCAATGGTTGTGGGATCAACCATCGCCCTCTAAGGGACAAGAAACTTACACACTAGTCTACTCTGGAATATCGATGCCCTAGTCTCGATATTCTCTCGACTAGGAACTGTTGAATGATGTAATTTTGGACCACCCTGGCCCTACTAGTATGATCTCATTATAATCCTGGTAGTCAAGTACATATCCTAAGGGCTTTATCAACATGTAAAAGACAGACAGTATAAATACCAGTCTACATGTTAAGATAAAGGTAACCTGATAGCATACTATCATATCGAGAAAGAAAGTCATCTATATATATGTCCAAGCAGACACTATAATATACATCACAATACAATAAAGGCCTCTTGGGCATACATATTCCTAACAATCTCCCACTTGCACTAAGGCCAGTTGTTATAGTATCTCATACCCAACGTCCCAAAAGTCTCTCGAGTAGCATCTGGGGGATGGCCTTGGTAAGTGGACCTGCTGCGTTATCCTTTGTGTCGACTCTCCTAACTTTGCTCTCACGGAGATCAACTATCTCCCTGATCTCGTGAATGTCTAAGAATATGTCTGGATCGCTGACGATACCGGGGTTCCTAGGCCAAAACCACAACTCCATTGTCATCACAATACTCAGGTATTGGATTCTCAATGGTAGGAACCAAGTTCATCATATGAACATTTTCATCCAGACAACATCTTTGGCAGCATCGTTGGTAGCGATGTAATTAGCGTCTATCAACGAGTCTGCTACGGTATATAGCTTGGAACCCTTCCAACATACCGTCCATTCATTGAGAGTAAAGACACAATCCGAGACTGACTTTCAGTCGTCCTTATCACTCTGGAAGCTCGAATCGGTAAAGGACTCCATCTGTAGTTCACCGTTACCATATACCAAGAACATCTCTTTATTCCTTCTCAAGCACTTAAGAAAATAGAAAATCAAGCCATGCTTGAACCATACTCTCATTTTCCACCTCATTTCTATTTTTCACAAAAATAGAAAATCAAGCCATGCTTTATTATTATATATATATATATTATATATATTAATATATATAATGAAGAATAATTAGTGAGCTAATGATATTAGTTAAGATATAATTATATCACATATAATGTATATTACATTATTAAATCAACACTTGATTTAATAATCCGGTTATATCACATATGACCGACTAATATCATTTATCTGTATATCACATTATCAAATCAACACCTGATTCGCCAATCTAGTTATATCACATATAACCGAACCGATAACAGATAACTGCCAGATTACAATACGGTATCACATACACGTATTTAATCAGGCCCACACACATATCACATATGTATCCTGCTTCGTTTCACTTGAACCAGGGAACTTCTGTGTGGGACTCTAAAGACTCGTCAATACGCTAGAAGTAGGTAATGATCACATCAGTCACCCACAAGCCGTCAGCGGTACTAGCTGGACATAACGGCTACCCGGGTATTGAGCGATATGAAGACCAATAAGCAAGCTCGTCTATAGTCTCCATGAAGCTGTCACGACCCGAAATAGTAGCTCGTGACCAGCACTTGAATCACGCAACGTCTAAAGGCGTAACGGAATTCTAGTGAGCTGAAACCCAGAAATCTAAACCCTTTTAAGAAAATAAAGGATGTGAGGTTTTGAAATAAAGATATATGAAATCAAGTTTTCTTAAATCATAGAAAAGGAACATGAATGATGCAAGTGAAATTTACTAGTTTGAAAACATGTTTCATCTTTTAAAAATTTTGGCAGCACCTCCTTTGTATATTTTGATCCAAAACCACAAATACATAATAAGAATAATGGCATCCCCAAGCGGGAGCTAGCTCTTCGCCAAACAACGGATCACAACCACGCAAGATAATATAACTAAGTATACGATGCCAAACGGCGAAGTTCACCACAAAAAAAATAAATGAATAAGCAAGACATATAACTGCAAGTAGAGGAAAACCCTCGCTCTAAATCTCGCAACCACAATCCCACTAAGTCTCATTACTTATACAATTTACAAGTTCTGAGTGATGGAGTTAACTAGATACAATATGAAATGAAGATACAAAAGTTGGAATAATACAAATGTCCCACCTACCAATGCAAAACACCCGAATGCGACTGTGTGCCAGCGAAGCCGCTACTGATCCAAGCGGTCAACCTGCAAGAACTGTGGCACAACGGGGGTGAGTTGCCAACTCGTGAGTAGAAAAATATCAACAGATAGAAATCGAATAAACAACGACTCCTAGGTCAACTATATCATAAAGTTAATACTATGATATCTAGGGTTACCGGGTCTGTATATGTGCCAACAAGGTAGTCAATGCCTATAAGCATGTGTATAACATCCAACAGTATAGTCAATGCATGTATGCAAATGGGTCTAGTCCGCCCATATAATCAAAGTATGTATGCATGTGGATCTCGTCCACTCATATAATCAAGGTATGTATGCATGTGGATCTCGTCCACTCATAAAATCAAAGTATGTATGCATGTGGATCTCGTCCACTCATATAATCAATGTATGTATGCATGTGGATCTCGTCCATGTGTCAACCACTGACACAACAACATCATGCATGTAAATATCATAAAAGAATATGCATGAAAATGTTAGGATATAAATCAACATGTATCCCTCACGACACCTCAAAATCATGGAACCTGAGTGTCCAGCAACGACACTCGAAACATCATGAAAACAGTACCCAGCATCGACACGTAAATCCTCATATATCTCAGACGTCGTATCCTCAGATCGGCCCTCAGGCACCGCACACCCTGGTCGGCCTTCATATCCATCTCGCTACTCCGGTCGGTATCCTCCGGATAACTGCCGGGTCTAAATACTATCACCGGTAAGTAGTGCTCCCCTGCCGGGCTCACCGTCTGACATATACGAGTCTTCTTGTTAGTTGTATGTATGCCCTAGAGGCCAGTATTGTACAGATGATGTATATTATATTGGATGCTTGGACATATATAGAGATGACTTTCTTGCTCGATATGATAGTATGCTATCTGGTTACTCTTCATCTTAACATGTATACTAGTCTCTTTAAACTGTCTTGTAGTTACATGTTGGTAAAGCCCTTAGGATGTGTACTTGACTACCTGGACTATGATGCGGATCATACTAGTGGGGACATGGTAGTCTATAAGTACATCCTTCAAGTTCCCTAGTCATGGGTGTATCGAGACGGGGCATCGATATACCAGTGTAGACTAGCGTATACGCTTCTCGACCCATGAGATGGGCGATTGATGATCCCATATCCATTGGTGTTTGATATTAGAGATGGTATACGGGTGCTCAGTGGAGACTGGGTACACTGGACGGACTCGCCGAGAACTCCCAGATGGTATTATACCTCACGTCAGATGGCAGTTCTCAGGTGACACTTGTACAAGTTAGTCTGTAGACCCAAGATCGTCATAGAGTCTTGTGTGATTCCCACTGTGCTTTGATCTCCACCTTACCACGTCCATGAGGGCGTGCAAAACGGTGGTCTTTGGGTACAGTCCCGAGTCACATGGTGGCAAAGAGCGATAGGAGGGGTTTCGTCTCTCCCGGTATTGGGGGTTGATGTTGCGCTGTGCTCGATTGGCCGTAACAGGGTAGTCCCTGGCCAGGGCTGATCAGAGATCTGCTGGTAAGTGTTACCAGTAGTTTCTCGACCCGTTATGAGCCTCACATCGGCACGACTTATCGGTTACTGGGGTCTGACGTTTACCACCCCTAGACTTGATATGCGAAATATCAGACGAACAGACCGGACTGTACGGTAAGTGTTACTGGTTGGATTCACAGGAGTGTGAGCGGGCTAGCTCGTCGATCTTCTGATCGCTCAATACCCGGGTGGCCGTTACGTTTAGCAGACCACTTGCGGCTTGTGGGTGCTTGATATGATCATCATCTGCTACCGGCGTATTGACGAGTCTTTAGAGTCCTACACAGAGGTTTCCTGGCTCAAGCGAAACGAAATAGGAGCGCATATGAGATATGTGCGGGACCGAGAATAATGCGTGTATGTGATACCGTATTTCATTCTCGCGATGAATGTTTCGATTGGTTGTATGCGATATAACCTAGTTATCGAATCAAAGATTGATTCGATAAGTCGATTCATTTGATACTAGTCGGTTATGTGCGACATGACCGAATCATTGAATCAAGTGTTGATTTAATGATTTAATGTATAATTATATATTTGATATATTACTTTGCATTAACTAGTATTGGTTCACTTTAAATGGATTTTCTCACTTAATGTTCCCAAGTTGTATATGTGATATACTTTTGTGCCCTTGATTGTATCATGTTTGATGATACATATTCACTTGGATTTGTGTAAAGACTTAAACCATGTTTAGTGAATGGTTAGGGTTTCATATTTTCACTTAATATTTATCTTTTCTTTTTTGAGAAATAGATAAAAGAAAACAAAATGGTTTCTTTTTATCATGAAGCTTGTTGAAGCTTCATGAAGCTTTGACCAAGTGACCATTTGGTCTTCATGCTTAACCCTAACCATTCCCACTAACCATGGTCTATTCTCTACACCTAACCAAGGTTAGAAGATGATAAGTATTCACTTTATTATTCTTTTCAAGAATAACTTATCATATTCTATCTTCTTCTTCATCTTCTTCTTCAAGAAAAAGCTTGCCACCATTAATGGAATCTTGAGCAAAAGTGTGAGAAATCCAATTCTAAAGTGAACCCACCTCCTATTTCTTCACCCTCTACCTCTTGCCAAGTAGTATAGGGTGTTTTCTTCATAAGTTTCAAAACTTGGTGAAGTTGGAGCTTGATCTTGTGTAAACTCGACGTAGATCATCTTCGGCATCGTAGCCGACGACTAGTCCGCTCATTTTCTCCGATGAAGCCGATGCAAGAGTCCGGGATTCGAGATGGACAGCGAGGGGATGACTACGTGGAGCTAAGGAAGTGGATAACCGGATCTACAAAGGTTGTAGCTTCTTATCTTTAGTTAAGTTGTTAACTAGTTTAATGTTTCGCCTAAAATTCTAGTTAACGATCCGTATTAGAGTTTCTCGGCACTTGTAAAATTTGAAATTGGCATGGTTGATGCCTTGTGAGACCTCTTGAGAGTGCCTAAGAACCCTACAGTGGTATCAGAGCCAAGCTAGAGCCTTAGGCGAAGTGTAGACGACGTTTGAAACCCGAATGAACATCGAAACCCTAAAACAAATTGCTCTCTGGACTTTTTTCAAAAACTGGGATTTTTCCAGATTAAAAATGCTTAAAAAATTCAGCAGGGAATTCTAAGAATTACTATGCAAAAATTAACCCATGATATGTTTATAGTGCGGCGGAACCGCGGCAGAAGCATGGCTTCTGCGGCGGTTCCGCGGGCAAATGAAGGGAGTTGCCTGTAGTTTTTGCACAGTAATTCATTTTTCCAGGTGCTGAGTTTTCTGGGAATTTTTAATTTGCACTCAAGTGTTGAGTTTTCTGGGTTGTTTTAGAGCTTCGATGATTCGATCGGTAATTTCAAACTTTGTCTATGTGTTTTCCAGATATTTGGAATATGTTAAAAAGTTCGACCGAATATAAATACCCATTTTTTCCCCTGCCGGAAAATTTCCAAGTGTTGGATTTTTCTGTGGTTTAAGGACGTTCTGAGTAGTGCAAGTAACGCGATGGTCCCTCTAGAAGACAACAAACCTTAACTCGATTATGTGACCGTCTTGAACTGCCCTTTGAACCTTCGGGTTTGGGGCAGTACGGCGTGCCACATGTGAGGCGTTGGCTTGACCCTTCTACGGCTGGACCGTTGGTACTGAGGCATGAAGTGAATGTCTTTGGACTTATTTCATGAGTTGAACGGTTTTGGGAAAACTTGGGTGTTCGAATGTTCGATCGGAAAGTTTAATATTTTCTATTTATCCGGAATGGGATACAATAATTGGAACTCACAAACAGTTATGAGATAACTGAATGAATGTTATAAATCTAGCGGTTTAGTCTCACTTGATATTGAAAAGAGTTTTCGATAATGAGACTAAAATACGGGGTTTATAATTGTTAGGCATGTGATGTCTAAGTATTTCATTTGATTAGGCATGAGATGTCTAAAGAGGTTGCGGATTCCAACTGTTGTAGTTTTACACTTTCTTTTCTGTGACCGTAAGTGTAATATGTGAAATCGCCGGTTTCGTTGCTATATGACAACGACAATTGGGATGCGCATATTTACTTACGTTGATGACATATGATGTTATGTGTTGCTGGATATGTTATATTGGATTGTCGTGTTCGAATAGCCGGGGTTTTTTATGTGAGATGAGTGTTTTTATTTTCATTCATGTAAAAACTTGTATGTTATATTTTTTTTTATTTGGGGCACTTCCAGGTTGCGGAAGTTGTCACCTTTTGTATATTATTTACTTTTCCGCATTAGGATAGACCCAAGGAGGGGAGCACAAGTAACCGGGTTCTAGGGTCCAGTGGGAGACCATCTCGAGGAGTCGAGTCCGGGTCTCCTAACCCTAGAATTGGCAGGGTTGCTTGCCGCTCTCGTAGGGGTCTAAGGGTGTGGGATTGGCTATTCATCACGACTGTGGAATCCGTGTTTTATACTGGCTCGTATTGAAAACACGGACGTCCTAGTATATCCAATGTTTCATATGTTTCTTCTGCTGCGATATCTGTGATGTGATCATATGATGTTCTGTGATAGATACAGTATATAGTATATATGATATATTATATAGACGTTACTTATGTTTTGCACCCGCACTAGCCCTGCCCTGCTCTGTCGTTAGTTACCTAACCTAACGGTGCACGAAGGGACATCGAGGCGAATGCGGATGGCATAAGTGTACGTCTTATTTATCTGTGATGTTTAGGTGACTTAAATGATGGGACTTAATTAATGTGATTAATGAATGTAAAGAAACCTAAGATGTTGTAGAATCAAATTTTAAATAAAAAGGGTAGCTACAGTTTTTCTTTGTATAGCGGTATATATGATATACCCTGCACCTTATTCGATGAGGAAAGGACCGAGATCCCTTCACCGGGAGTGACTCCTTTAGCAATAACTGGCAGATACTACACACTCGGTTTGTTTTTGATTGCTTCTACAGTTTCTGCTTTGCACAGTGATATATATGATATATCCCGCACCTCATTCGACGAGGAAAGGGCCGACGATCCCTTCACCGGGAGTGACCCCTTTAGCAAAACTAGAAAAGCCTCAAAATCACTCCATTTCAAAACTTCATTTGATTCTACAACGATATCAAGTTCATTACGCAATAGGTTTTCAGAAAAACCTGTCGTAGCCCTCCGTCATTTCAGATAAGTTGCATATAGTATTCGTGCTACATTTGTTGGCTTTCGTCAAGGTGTAGTGTGCGGTAGCTATGTGCTGCTTATCTGCTGCATATGATGCGACTGGATTAGGGTAGCCGTACGGCTTTGTTGGCTTTCGTCAAGGGTCGTGCGGGTGGGTTTAATTCAGTCAAGAAATGTACTGGTTGAACTTGACTAGCGCGCTATGGTTTGTTGGCTTTCGTCAAGGTCATAGGACGCTAGGGGCAAAAGTATTATCGGGAATTTCAAGTGTTGAAATTTGCAATGAGATTGCATACCTTCTATGAGATAGTTGGATCCCGATACCCACTGCGAGTAAGAGTTACTCCTGGGAGAGTTTCACACATTGCAATTAGCTGATCAAGTAGGTGTCTAGAAAGGTGTCAACGGGGTTACGCCTCTGGGAAAACGAGGTTTACATTAATTAGGTTCGTGCGAAAGCACGGGGGACCTCCCTCAAAGTACCGACACTGGCCTGGCTGAAAGATTGGCGAACTTGTAGTGTGTAATTAATCCCGGCTAGTCTTTCCTTTTAAGGTTTGAAGGAAGATTTGATAAAAACCAGTGGGAGCCATCCTGATTAGATAAGATAATAACCAATCTGATATTGCACGAGCATACGCTAAAGTGTTTTCTTCTCTCTCTCTCCAGGTAGCGACCATTTCATGCCCTAATCAAGATAATAATATGGATGTATTGACCGAACCCGCATGTTATACTGTGCTGGGGAACGTTGGTTCCGTTCTTTCTTATAAGAGTTATAGGACTGAACAGGATATAGGGGAATACCAGGATTCCCATGCCACCCGACTGAAGAAAGTACATGTTGATGCATTTTCTTCAGGTGTGTTCGTTACAGAGAACTGTTTCTCCATTTGCTCTATGTCCTGGGTATTAGATACCGGGTCAGGATCCCATATATCTAATCAGTTACATGGGCTTAGGAAAGGTAGAGAACTTAGAGAAGGTGATAAAGACATTAGAGTTGGAAATGGTGCAATTGTTGCAGCTAAGACTGTCGGGGAATATCACCTTGTATTACCAACTGATAATACATTGGTTCTGAACGAATCTATTACATGCCGAACCTGATATGCAACATTATATCGGTTTCTTTGTTGAGTAAAGAGGGATATAATTTTGTATTACAGGACAATGTTATGAACATTTTCCGTAACGAAAAGTTGGTTGGATCAGGCACGTTTTGCAATGGCATTTATGTTCTAAATCAATCAACAGTTCTGAGCATAACAAACACACACAAGAGGATGAGTTCAGAACTGAACGAATCCTACTTGTGGCATTGTAGACTGGATCACATCAATGCGACACGACTGGCTAAGTTGCATAAGGATGGATATTTGAAACCATTCGAATTTTCATCTTATGACACTTGCCTGTCATGTCTCAAATGCAAGTTGACCAAAACTCCATTTACGGGACACGGAGAAAGAGTTACCGAACTCTTGGGACTAATAAATAGTGATGTATGCGGTCCCATATCTACACATGCCAGGGATGGTTCTTCGTACTTCGTTACATTCACTAACGATCTCTCAAGATACGGACATGTGTACTTGATAAGACACAAGTCTGAAGCTTTTGAGAAATTTAAAGAATATAAACAAGAAGTCGAGAACCAAACCGGAAAAAGTATTAAAATCCTTCGATCTGATCGAGGAGGTGAATACTTGAGAAATGAATTCCTGGACTTCCTAAAAGAGAATGGGATTCTCTCTCAGCTAACTCCTCCATATACACCACAGCACAATGGTGTATCAGAACGGAGGAACCGCACCCTATTAGATATGGTGCGCTCTATGATGAGCACAGCTGAGTTACCTATTTCCTTCTGGGGGTATGCGCTTGAGACAGCCATACATCTATTGAATATGGTCCCCACCAAATCTGTGCCTACAACTCCATATGAGATATGGAAAGGAAAGAGACCATGTCTTAACTATGTTAAGATATGGGGTTGTCCAGCCTATGTCAAACGACAAAATCCGGACAAACTCGAGGCACGGTCTGTTTTATGCAAATTTATAGGATACCCCAAGAATTCACAAGGGTATATCTTCTACCACCCTGAGGAACAAAGAGTGTTTGTTTCTCGGCATGCCACCTTTTTAGAAAAGGAATTTCTTGAAAAAGAGATTAGTGGTCATGAGGTAGAACTGGAAGAGGTTCCAGCTACAAAAGCTACAACAGAAGATCTGGTGGAACCAGAGGATTCCGTAGTTCCCGATGAACCCCAGCCACTCCGACGATATAGTAGGGTTCCTCACCCACCTAAGAGATACTACGGTTTTCTCATGGATGGTGGGAGCGAGGATTGCATCATGGAGGATGATGACCCAACTGGCTTCGAGCAGGCCATCACGAGTAGGGACTCAGTCAAATGGCTGGATACTATGCGGTCCGAGATGGAATCCATGTACGCCAACAAAGTATGGACTTTGGAAGTTGCTCCTGAAGGGGTAAAACCCATTGGGAGCAAGTGGATCTTCAAGAAGAAAATTGGTGTAGATGGGAAAGTGGAGACTTTCAAAGCTAGACTTGTTGCAAAGGGTTTTCGTCAAAGACCAGGTGTGGATTATGACGAAACCTTTTCTCCAGTGGTTATGCTTAAATCCATCCAGATCATGCTTGCCATCGCTGCATATCATGATTACGAAATCTGGCAAATGGATGTTAAGACCGCCTTTCTAAACGGTGATTTAGAAGAGTGCGTGTACATGACTCAGCCAGAGGGCTTCGTAGACAGTGGGAGCAGCGGGAAGGTGTGCAAGCTGCTTAAATCCATTTATGGATTAAAGCAAGCATCGCGGAGTTGGAACATCTGCTTTGATGTCGTTATCAAAGAGTTTGATTTCGTCAAAAACCCAGATGAACCTTGTATCTACAAAAAGGTAGCAGAGAGTAAGGTTGTCTTCCTCGTATTGTACGTAGACGACATACTCTTGATAGGAAATGATATTCCTATGCTGCAATCAGTCAAGCTCTTCTTATCACAAAGATTCTCAATGAAAGATCTTGGTGATGCCTCCTGCATATTGGGAATTAGGATCTATAGAGATAGATCCAAACGGAAATTGGGATTGTCCCAATCCAGGTACATTGACACCATACTAAAAAGGTTTAGTATGGAAGAATCCAAGCGTAGGAACTTGCCCACGATCTCTGGAGTCACTCTCTCCAAAGAGATGTCTCCCAAGACTGATTTGGAGAGAGCTCGCATGCAAGGGATACCCTATGCTTCGGAAGTAGGCTCTATCATGTACGCGATGCTATGTACCAGACCCGATGTAGCATACTCACTAAGTGTAGTGAGCAGGTATCAAACTAATCCTGGAGAGAGTCACAGGACAGCTGTGAAGAGCATTCTCAAGTACTTCCGAAGGACTAAAGAGATGCTCTTGGTGTATGGTAAAGGAGAACTCCAAGTGGAGTCCTTTACCGATTCGAGCTTCCAGAGTGATAAGGACGACTCTAAGTCGCAGTCGGGATTTGTCTTTACCCTTTACGGAGGGGCGGTTAGCTGGAAGAGTTCCAAGCAGGAAACAGTGGCAGACTCGACGATGGAGGCTGAATACATCGCTGCCAACGATGCTGCCAAAGAAGCTGTCTGGATCAAGAAGTTCATTACTGAACATGGAGTGGTTCCATCCATTGAGTATCCAATACCGTTGTATTGCGATAACAATGGAGCAGTGGCTCTGGCCAAGGAACCTAGGTCTCATCAGCGATCCAGGCATATTCTGAGGCGGTATCACCTGATCCGGGAGATAGTTGATCGCCGGGAGATCGAGGTCAGGAGGGTTGACACGAAGAACAACACGGCGGATCCACTCACGAAGGCCATTCCCCAGATACAGTTTGAGAGACTCTGCGGGATGCTCGGTATGCGATACTACAGCAGCTGGCCCTAGTGCAAGTGGGAGATTGTTAGTATGTATGCCCTAGAGACCAGTATTGTACAGATGATGTATATTATATTGGATGCTTGGACATATATAGAGATGACTTTCTTGCTCGATATGATAGTATGCTATCTGGTTACACTTTATCTTAACATGTATACTAGTCTCTTTAAACTGTCTTGTAGTTACATGTTGGTAAAGCCCTTAGGATGTGTACTTGACTACCTGGACTATGATGCGGATCATACTAGTGGGGACATGGTAGTCTATAGGTACATCCTTCAAGGTCCCTAGTCGTGGGTGTATCGAGACGGGGCATCGATATACCAGTGTAGACTAGCGTATACGCTTCTCGACCCGTGAGATGGGCGATGGATGATCCCATATCCATTGGTGTTTGACATCAGAGATGGTATACGGGTGCTCAGTGGAGACTGGGTACACTGGACGGACTCGCCGAGAACTCCCAGATGGTATTATACCTCACGTCAGATGGCAGTTCTCAGGTGACACTTGTACAGGTTAGTCTGTAGACCCAAGATCGTCATAGAGTCTTGTGTGATTCCCACTGTGCTTTGATCTCCACCTTACCACGTCCATGAGGGCGTGCAAAACGGTGGTCTTTGGGTACAGTCCCGAGTCACATGGAGGCAATGAGCGATAGGAGGGGTTTCGTCTCTCCCGGTATTGGGGGTTGATGTTGCGCTGTGCTCGATTGGCCGTAACAGGGAAGTCTCTGGCCAGGGCTGATCAGAGATCTGTTGGTAAGTGTTACCAGTAGTTTCTCGACCCGTTATGAGCCTCACATCGGCACGACTTATCGGTTACTGGGGTCTGACGTTTACCACCCCTAGACTTGATATGCGACATATCAGACGAACAGACCGGACTGTACGGTAAGTGTTACTGGTTGGATTCACAGGAGTGTGAGCGGGCTAGCTCGTCGATCTTCTGATCGCTAAATACCCGGGTGGCCGTTACGTTTAGTAGACCGCTTGCGGCTTGTGGGTGCTTGATATGATCATCATCTGCTACCGGCATATTGACGAGTCTTTAGAGTCCTACACAGAGGTTTCCTGGCTCAAGCGAAACGAAATAGGAGCGCATATGAGATATGTGCGGGACCGAGAATAATGCGTGTATGTGATACCGTATTTTATTCTCGCGATGAATGTTTCGATTGGTTGTATGCGATATAAACTAGTTATCGAATCAAAGATTGATTCGATAAGTCGATTCATTTGATACTAGTCGGTTATGTGCGACATGACCGGATCATTGAATCAAGTGTTGATTTAATGATTTAATGTATAATTATATATTTGATATATTACTTTGCATTAACTAGTATTGGTTCACTTTAAATGGATTTTCTCACTTAATGTTCACAAGTTGTATATGTGATATACTTTTGTGCACTTGATTGTATCATGTTTGATGATACATATTCACTTGGATTTGTGTAAAGACTTAAACCATGTTTAGTGAATGGTTAGGGTTTCATATTTTCACTTAATATTTATCTTTTCTTTTTTGAGAAATAGATAAAAGAAAACAAAATGGTTTCTTTTTATCATGAAGCTTGTTGAAGCTTCATGAAGCTTTGACCAAGTGACCATTTTGTCTTCATGCTTAACCCTAACCATTCCCACTAACCATGGTCTATTCTCTACACCTAACCAAGGTTAGAAGATGATAAGTATTCACTTTATTATTCTTTTCAAGAATAACTTATCATATTTTATCTTCTTCTTCATCTTCTTCTTCAAGAAAAAACTTGCCACCATTAATGGCATCTTGAGCAAAAGTGTGAGAAATCCAATTTTAAAGTGAACCCACCTCCTATTTCTTCACCCTCTACCTCTTGCCAAGTAGTATAGGGTGTTTTCTTCACAAGTTTCACAACTTGGTGAAGTTGGAGCATGATCTTGTGTAACCTCGACGTAGATCATCTTCGGCATCGTAGCCGACGTCTAGTCCGCTCATTTTCTCCGATGAAGCCGATGCAAGAGTCCGGGATTCGAGATGGAAAGCGAAGGGACGACTACATGGAGCTAAGGAAGTGGATAACCGGATCTACAAAGGTTGTAGCTTCTTATCTTTAGTTAAGTTGTTAACTAGTTTAATGTTTCGCCTAAAATTCTAGTTAACGATCCGTATTAGAGTTTCTCGGCACTTGTAAAATTTGAAATTGGCATGGTTGATGCCTTGTGAGACCTCTTGAGAGTGCCTAGGAACCCTACACTTCTTGCCCCGGGGTACCTTACCGGGTCCACCATGTACCCGCAGACGGTGCCTACCGCTCCTCTAATCGGGTTTCACATGCCACTCTAAGAACCGAGAAAACATATGGTGGACACACTGAAATATCATATCAAGAGAAACCGGGTTTTTAAAACAACACATGCTTTCTTTTTAAATAGCAACGGTTCTCAAATCCAGAAATCTCATGAAAACAGCATATCTCAATAAGTAAAAGCGTAAAGCATGATGTATTCGACATATAACAGAAATGTAAGCATATCAATATATCATGCAACCTGGAACAGTGATATGACATATTAAGGGAAAACCGCTCTTTTAAATGACTTCAGTTTTTAAAATATATCCTGCGGTTCCCAATCTCCCAATAAAACCAGTGATCTATATAGGTACAAAATATATATGCGCAAGTATAGATGTACCAATGTATGTGTGCACCAATATGGATATACAAATGTATATATATGCGAAAGTATGAATATATCAATGTATATGTGCACCAATGTGGATATACAATGTGTATGTGCGCAAGTATGAATATATCAATGTATATGTGCACCAATGTGGATATACAAAGTGTTTGTGCGCAAGTATGAATATATCAATGTATATATGCACCAATGTGGATATACAATGTGTATGTGCGCAAGTATGAATATATCAATGTATATGTGCAAGCAGGTTATGTGAAGAATCATATCATGATGCAGCAATCCTACTGTATAGTGACATGGAAATTATCGATGATGAAGTGTGTGAACCTACGGTCTGTGTGCGTGTAACATACGCATCATCGATAATGGTGCAGGTGTACTATCACAGGTGCATGCAATGCAATGATAATATCATGAATGCAGCATAAGGCAAATCATCAGCTAAAAGCTATAAGGTATACGTAACTATCATATGTCTGAGTCGGTGAATCTATCAGTCGGTATCTAGCCTCACAGCATCACGTACGGCATCCTCTAGTCAACGGTATGGATCAACATCAAGTCAAACTCATCACGCATGGAAAATCATCGTGCGGCGGCATTAAACCAATAGGGATCCTATCATCCTATACGACAAATGAGGGTACATCCTAATATCACGTACGGCCTATCATCCATGATTCACAACATTCTATATATGTATGTATATCTATGTACCTATGTCCCGGTTCACATCCACAATAATCTCATATCAGGGGACCGGCATGGTGTTAATCATCTCGATTGACCCGCATCCATATACCATCTTACCATCAATCATCATATCATCATATCATCATACCATCATATCATCATATCCGTCTTATATCCTTTCGTCACATTAATATCTCACATCATATCGATTTTACATAACATTCTATCTCTACTATAAATATAGGTATCTAATCTAGTATACACACATCCGAACCATACAATCAGGTTTTTAAAAAAGCGAATCGTAGTTTTGAAAATAGGGGCTACGGTGTTTTTAAGGAAAATATATCATTTGAAATTCCGTAACGTCCCTAAAGGTTTCTGTTTAAAAGATGCATACGATTCTTTAGTTTAGAAAATATGTATGGTTCGGATGACACGACTATCTAGTCCTATAATATCCTAAACAGCGATATCGACGAACGTCATGCTCAACATCCGTCATCCTATAATAGTCGTAACATATCTCTTCTAACTATCCTCTAGTTTCTAATATGGTTTCATAGCTATCTTCATTCTAACCCTAGTTTCCTAGTCTAGGTTTCCTAACCATATTCTATAAATCAGTTTTCCATCAAAACATTCCGGGGGTACTATACGCTATCCATCCGACTTCCCCCGTGGATATAGATCCACTCACCTTGCTTCTTGCATGCCGAAGTCGATGACGCCACGCTCCGTCGCCTCGGAATCCACACGAAGGTACCAACAATAATAAACAATCACAATGCGCATTAAAATCAAGGCGGAAAAAACAAAACGGCACACGTTTCGCTCATAGGTTAAAACCTATAGCTTTGCGTGAAAAACACGACAATTAACCCTGGTCGCTGACGTCCAAATGCCATACGACGGAAACACAATACCAAATATCAAAATCAAGTCAAAACAAAGTCGTAAAACAATGCATCAACTCATGGAAATGGTCCCATATTTTTTCCTAAGCCAAATTGGTCAATTCTGCATATATAGAGGGCCTAATTTACATCTAAAGGGACCCCAGAACAAATACGGATAAATTCTGACCTACCCTGGCCGCAAATTGCGGCCATATTGAATTTATCTGTGGCCTGGGTGCAGGGGATGGGGCTCAGGTCTTTGTGGTAGCTTCCTAGGTGCCTGCACGACTCCTAGTAATTGCAAAATCATTTCTCGTGTCCCATGGTTGCTCCAGATTCCAAAATACCCTCACAATTCATGCATTTATCCAATGTCGGGGTTTCTAAATCCGTGTTTTGGGGTTTCTAAGCTCTGGTCCAGGTAATTAAACAGCCCCTAAGTCTAGTTAACTGCCACAACATCACCAATTTCAAACAAACACTTAACCCTTTACTAGGGTTTCCCAAAGTTCGCTAAACTTCACATTTTCACATCTCAACACATATGAATACTAAAGTAAATGAAAAACTACCCAATCGGTGAAGGTATTACCTCATATAGCACCCATGAATCTCTAAGGTCATCGAAATCTGAATTTTCTTGGTCCCATGTGTAGAGGTTGAAGAGGGGATTAATTTTTGTGAAGAGTGTGTAGGGTTTTGGGGCTTATTAGGAGATAGATCTAGGGATGGAAGGGGAGGGTTGTGAGCTTGAGGAGATGAACGAGAGAAGATGAAAAAAAAATGGGAAAGGAAGTGTAAGTCTACTGTAGCGCCCCAGCGGTCAAACTGACGCCAAATGCGGAACAAAACTTTTAGCTGGCGCTATCGTATACTATAACCCGGATCTGCCATTATTGCTAAACTAACAAACTGTAATGAGTGTAGAAAGGTTATACCGAACGATCCGAGTCCTTCATTCTTTAACCATCATCCCACGCTCCATTGCGGCTGCTCCGATCTCGTCGATCTCCGATCTGCTCGTCCAGGTGGCACCATGTCAACGATTCTTTAAACGGGCTCCCGCCTCTGACTCGAGGCAACTCGGTCGTCAAGTTTGCTAAAGGAGACGACCAAGATTGATGTAGAGAATGAGTAGAAGACTTTGTCTCGCTTCGTCCAAAGCCATGGACGAACAGTTAATGAAGTTGCCAGTTAATTCGGGTGATGGAATGAAGTGAACTATGAAATTTCCATACACCCCAAAACTATCATAATCTTTTCACCAAATTAATCAAGCATGTGTATATGAGAGAGGAGGGGGCCGGCCACATATAATGAGGTGGGGGGGTGAGTGTAGGAGAAGGGGAGGTGACAATAAGAGAAATATCTAGTGTGAATACAATAAATGAAACTAATGAATCACTAATCCTTGTCACCAAAACCATTAATGCAACATATGAGTCATAAGCCTAATCACCACTTCAAGAACCTTCTAGAAGCATGACTCACCCACATTCAAGAAAAGATAAATCCGTCTTTAACCGAATGTTAAACTGGCAACATCCAAAAGCGATCCTGATACGAATTTCAGGACAACCCCGTAACTGTATAAATATACCAGCATTTGTATTACGACCGAATACAAATGCAACGGAGACAAAGATATTATATCTACTCAATATAATACTCGTATCCGGCTTAAACCAATGCCGAACAGTATCATCTGCCCGAAATCTGACACGTGCGTAAACGCACGTTCATTTTCCGAACCCTGCCATAAAACCATACGGCCTCTACAACGTTTCGCCCGAACTTGGGAAACTGTCTGTGGGGGACTCTAATGACTCGTCAGTACCCTGGCAGTGGGTTTAACCACAAACCGTCAGCGGCACTAGCTATGCGTAACGGCTGCCCATGGACTGACCTCAAGGGAGGCCGATGAGCGAACTCATCCGGAAACCCTACTGAGCCTAACAGTGACTATGTATATACAGTCCGGTCTATTCGTCTACGAGTATCGCATATATGCCTAGGGGGCTAGTAACGTCAGACCCCCAATAGCAGTATAAGTCGTGTCGGAGTGTAGCCCAATAACACCCTGAGATACTACTGGAGTACCTACCAGTAAATCTCCTGCCACGGCCGTGGGCTTTGTGTAATGGCTCTCCTAGACACAGCACGATCTCACCCCCAATACCGGGAGAGACGAATCCCCTGCCGATCCGCTCACGTGCCTCCATGTGGCTCGGGACTGTACCCAAAAGCTACATGTTTGCGCGACTCCTTTGAGCCGTGATAGGGTAGAAATCAAAGCACAGTGGGAACTCACACGAGACAAATGACGACCTCAGGTCGATGAACTAACATGTACATATGTCACCAGGGAAATGCTATCTGACGATATGTATAATACCAACTAGCAGATTTCCGGCGAGTCCTGTCCGGTGTACTCATAACCCAATGAGCACCTGTATACATCTTAGGTGATCCAACTGACACCAGTGGCTTGTGAGACCGGCCACCGCCCCTCGTCGGGTTCTCGACTGTATATACTAGTCTACTCCGGAGTATCGATGCCCTGTCTCGAAACTCCCACGACTAGGGACCACAATTAAGGATATGCATATAAACTACCCAACTCTCACGTATATGATCGCCATCATATTGTTGGTAGTAAAGCAAGATCCTAAGGGCTCTATCAAAGTGTAACATGTAATCAGTCACCTGAACATGTACACGACTGATAAAGGCAAACAAGATAGCATACTATCATCTCGAGTAAGACTGTCCTACCGGTATAGGTCCTCCGCAATCATTGCAATCACGTACTTACGATCCAATAATTGACTCTGAGGGCACTATCTCCAACAGGAAGTGGCAGCAGCAGCCCCCCCTCTCTCTCACAAATTCACACTCTCTCTTTCACATAATCTACCTAACCTAATAATTTTGTCCCCTTTGACTTTTTCATTTTCTTTTTCTTTTCCTTTTTCTTTTCTTGTTAGTGCATATGCCCTAGAGGCCATTACTGTATCATACTAGTTTGTATATTATTTAATGGAAGCTTGGGATATTCACAGTTGTATAGACATTCTTGCTCAAAATGGTAGTATGCTACTTGGTTTTTTTCTACTTTAATACGTGCATGTGTTTCTTTTAGCATATCGCTTATACATATTAGTGGAGCCCTTAGGATCTTTGCTTGATTACCAGTGTTGTGATGGCAGTCACACTAGTGGGGGCTGGGTAATCTATAAGCACTTCCTTATACAGGTCCCTAGTCGTAGGATTATCGAGACGGGGCATCGATACTCCGGAGTAGACTAGCGTATATGCTTCTCATCCCAGCATGGGAAATGGTCTGTCCCACAGCTATTAGTACGTCGTAATGAAGATAGTATGCAGGTGCTCGTTGTGTTATGGGTACACTGGACAGGACTCGTCGGGAACTGTTGGCTGGTAATATACCTATCGTCAGATAACAATTCCCAGGTGACAGGAGTACAACTTAGTCCGCCGACTTGACAAAGCCACTTCGCCTCGAGTGTCTTCCCACTGTACTTTGATTACTACCATACCATGGCTCAAAGGAGTCGTGCAAACAGGTAGTAGTTGGGTCCAGTCCCGAAGCACTTGGAGGCAGTAGCGGTTAGATAGGATTCGTCTCTCCCGGTATTAGGGGTTGATATCGCGTTGTGTCTAGGAGAGCCATTACACAATGTCCCTGGCCAGGGAAAGCAAGAATTACTGGTAGTGTTTCCAGTACTTTCTCAGGGTGTTCTGGGCTATACTCCGGCATGACTTGTACCGCTATTAGGGGTCTGACATTTACCGCCCCCTAGGCCCGCCATGCGATACTCTCAGACGAACAGACCGGACTGTACGGAGATTGTCACATTCAGGCTCAGTAGGAGTTCGGATGGGTTTACCTTATCGGCTTTCTTATCGACATCTACCTAGGGACCGTTACGTACGGCTAGTGCCGCTTGCAGTCTGTGGTTAAACCCACTGCCAGCGTAGTGTTGAGTCTTTAGAGTCCCATACAGAGAGTTTCCTTGCACTGGGAGAAAGGTGTAGAGGCCGTATGGTTTTACGGCAGGGCTACGATCACTTACGTGCACTTGTGCGCGTATGCTGTTCGGGCAGACAATACTAGTGGGCTTTGGTTTAAGCCGGATCCTAGTACTGTATGGATGGATTAGTTTTGTCTTCTGTGCATTCGCATTCTACGGAATGCGAATGCGGGTGTGTATGCACGGTTGTGAGGGGCGAAGAAGGAGGCGGTTCCTCATCAAGGTTTTGACCGTTGGTGCGGTCGAAAGCGTTATGAGGTGAGGAAAATATTTACTGATCCTTTTAATGATAATTCTGTTATGCCTAATTGCTTTGACCATTTGACCATGCTTGAAATTTTTGTTGGATATAGTGCCCTCAAAGTCAATTATTGGATCGCAGTCACGTGATTGCAATGATTGAGGATGACCTATACCGGTAGTACAGTCTTACTCGAGATGATAGTATGCTATCTGGTTTGCCTTTATCAGTCGTGTACAGGTTCAGGTGACTGATCACTGTTACACGTTGATAGAGCCCTTAGGATCTTGCTTGACTACCAACAGTATGATGGCGATCATATACTTGAGAGTTGGGTGATCTATAAGCATATCCTTAATAGTGGTCCCTAGTCGTGGGAGTTTCGACACAGGGCATCGATACTCCGGTGTAGACTAGTGTATACAGTCGAGACCCCGATGAGGGGCGGTTGCCGGTCTCACAAGCCACTGGTGTCAGTTGGATCACCTAAGATGTATACAGGTGCTCATTGGGTTATGAGTACACCGGACAGGACTCGCCGGGAACCTGCTAGTTGGTATTATACCTAGCGTCAGATAGCAGTTCCCTGGTGACATGTGTACATGTTAGTTCATCGACCTGAGGTCGTCATTTGTCTCGTGTGAGTTCCCACTGTGCTTTGATTTCTACCCTACCACGGCTCAAAGGAGTCGTGCAAACAGGTCTTTTTTGGGTACAGTCCCGAGCCACATGGAGGCAAGTGAGCGGATCGGCAGGGGATTCGTCTTTCCCGGTATTGGGGGTGAGATCGCGTTGTGTCTAGGAGAGCCATTACACAAATCCTCGGCCGAGGTAGGAGATTTACTGGTAGGTACTCCAGTAGTATCTCAGGGTGTTCTGGGCTTCACTCCAACACGACTTATACTGCTATTGGGGGTTTGACGTTACCAGCCCACTAGGCCGATATGCGATACTCATAGACGAACGGACCGGACTGTATGTATATTGTCACTGTTAGGCTCAGTAGGGTTCCAGGATGAGTTCGCTCATCGGCTTCTCTTGAGGTCAGTGCATGGGCAGCCGTTACGCACAGCTAGTGCCGCTGACGGCTTGTGGTTAAACCCACTGCCAGGGTACTGACGAGCCATTAGAGTCCCCCACAGATAGTTTCCCAAGTTCGGGCAAAACGTTGTAGAGGCCGTATGGTTTTATGGCAGGGTTCAAAAAATGCACGTGCGTTTACGCATGTGTCATATTTCGGGCAGATAATACTGGTGGGGTTTGGTTTAAGCCGGAAACGAGTATTATACTGTGTAGATATAATATCATTGTCTCAGTTGCATTTGTATTCGGTCGTAATACAAATGCGGGTATGTTTAAACTGTTACGGGGTTATCCTGAAATTCGTTTCGGGATTGCTTTTGGAAGTTGCCAGTTTCCAGTTTCCTGTTTTCGATCACCCGTCTTTAACATTCGGTTAAAGACGGATTTATCTTTTCTTGAGGTGAGTCATGAGTGTGTGGATGATTCTAGATGCTTCTAGATGTTGACTAGGTTTCATGACTCATTAGTGCATTGATTGTGCATTTATTGGATGATGACTAGGTTATTATGGTTCAATGTATGCAATTAATGATTTTGCAAGGTGTTATCTTTCACTTATGCTTTTCTTTTTGTGCTAATAGTTACCCCCCTCCTACACTCACCCCCACCTCTTCAAGTAGTGGCCGGCCCCTTCTTGAGTGAGAGAGAGATTCATGTGTGAAATATATGAATTATTTTCTAAGTTTCCAAGCTCATATTCCATCACCCGATTCAAATGGCAACTTCATTAACCGTTCGTCCATGGCTTTGGACGAAGCGAGACAAAGTGTTCTACTCATTCTCTACATCAATCTTGGTCATCTCTTTTAGCAAACATGATGACCGAGTTGCCTCGGGTCAGAGGCGGGAGCCCGTTTAAAGATCCGTTGACGTGGTGCCACCTGGACGAGCAGATCGGAGATCGACGAGATCGGAGCAGCCGCAACGGAGCGTGGGATGATGGTTAAAGAACGAAGGACTCGGATCGTTCGGGATAACCTTTCTACCCTCTTTGTAGTTTGTTAGTTTAGCAATAATGGCAGATCCGGGTTATAGTATACGACAGCGCCAGTTAAAAGTTTTTGTTCCGCATTTGGCGTCTGAAAGACGGCCGGATTGCTACCGTAGACTTACAGTGGTATCAAAGCCTCGCCATTAAGCTTTACTAGCTTGCTCTAACGCGTTTAAAATATCGATCGAACCGAATTTCAAAAATCGCAATTTTCTGTGAAAAGTTTCTGTTGAATTTTTAAACAGGTCTAAAAATTATTTTGAGCATCTCAGAAAATCGTGCAGGCTTTTTTAAGAATATTGGTGAAATTTGGTCAACTGTTGACTCCAAAGCGCCGCGGAACTGCCGCACAAACCCTACTTTGGCTGCGGTTCCGCAGCCGTTTTAGAGCTACAGTGAACCATTTTTCTACAGTAGGTTCTACATTGAAAATTGTGGTTTCTGGAATATTTGTTTTGGGCTCATATTTTGTTACTATACAACAGATGTACGAGGGGCCCACTTCGGTAAGTTTTGTTGATCAAAATTTTAAACTTTTTAGTTTGCAGTACTTACATTATATCTCCGACCGAGAATGTCATTTGAGCGGTAAATTGCGTCTAATTACTATAGTCCTTTTAGACGGATTTGCGAACGTGACATTCGCGTTGATGTTCTGTGTTGTGCTGTGATGTTGCGGATTTGTCGTGGTGGATAGCAGTGTGCAATGGTAGTGCTGTTTGGATTTATTTGTACATTTGATATTGCATGGCGAGCGTCCAACATGTGGACTGCCGTCACTGCCTGTTTGTATAATATTCTTTTGGGGCACGACCGGGCTGAGGTCGATGTACTCGTTGTACATATTTTTCATTTCTTTACTAGGTTTTACCCCGTGACGGAGTGCACGGATAGCCGGGTTCTGGAGGGCAACGAGTCCGCATCTCATGGCTTTGAGAGGCAGAGGGACCTCACTCTAGAATTGGCAGACTATTCGCCGCACTCGTAGTGGGTACAGGTTGACCCAAGGAGGGGTGCTCAAGTTACCGGATTCCGTGAAGTGCAGGGTGGTCCATTCACTATGCTGTAAGGGGCTGCCTCGCTTCAGGTTTTGGCTGGTAACTTGCCGCACCCGTAGGGATCTAGGTTTCATTGCACAGGCTATCCACACGACCAGGGGAACGTCGGATTTCAGTAGAGACTCTGTGAAACCCGGGGATCCCAGATTATCTGTATTGTTCTGTGATACTTATTACTTTTCTGTAATGTTGCATATTATCACGCCTTGAGCGATTATTGTATATTACTAAATATACTAGTAGATATTGTATATGTTTTACACCCGCGCTACTCCAGTCTCCGCTCTGTTGTTAGTTAAGTAACCTAACGGGTGATGACGGGACCCAGTGACGAATGCGGATGGCATATATGTACATTTTATTTTCGTTCTTTTCTGGTGTGATTAATTGATGGGACTGCATTGATTCTGATCAATGCAAAGGAAAACAAACCTGTTTGGCAGTTGTTGGAACAGTTTTAAAAAGTGTTATTACAAAGACATTTCCTTTTGTTTTGCATAGTGGTATTCGGTTGGAATATCTTGCACCTCATTCGACGAGGCAAGGGCCGATATCCCTTCACCGGGAATGACCCCTTGGGCAGAAGTTTGCGTCAGGGTAATAACTTCACTATAGTCGATTACAAGTTGCTTTGCATCGCGGTATTCAGTTGAAATATCCTGCACCTCATTCCACGAGTAAACAGTCGAGATCCCTTCACCAGGAGTGACCTCTTTAGCAAAGGTTTTCGCCACTATATTTTTATAAAAAGCTATCGGGTTCCTTCAGCGATATCAAGTTCATTACGTTAAAGGTTTTTCGGCAAAAACCAACCGTAGCCCTCCGTCATTTCATTTGGGTATTCAGTAGTATTCAAGCTATGTATTTTGACCAACGCCAAGGCATGGTGTTTGGTAGCTGCTGGGTATTCATTTGTTGCATAGATAGATGAGTTGGTTTGGGACAGTCGTTCTGCCATTTGGCCAACGTCAGGGGCATGTGCGGGTGGGTTCAAATTGATAAGATAATGATGGGTAGAATTTGGCATGTGACTTATGGCGATTGGCCAACGTCAGGGTCATAAGAGCATGGGTCAAAAATCATATCGGGAGTTTCTGAAGAAACTGAAACTTGCCAAGTATGCGCATACCTTTTGCAGTGTGATAACGTGAGTGGATTTCGTCACGTTATCATGCAATGAGAGTTGGATCCCGATTCCCACTGATGAGTTGGTTTACTCTTCGGGTGATCCCGATTGATTCTTCTTTCAGGTTTGGAGGAGAATTTGACAGTACAGTGGGAGGTTTCCTGATTAGATAACGTGATAACCATTCCGATCTAGGTTAGAGTGCACGCAGAGTGTTTCTTTTCTCTCTCTTTGGCAGCAGCCATTGACCGACCCTAGACTATGACTCGGTGACCATGTTAACCGAACCTTCTTAAAATACTGGCTTTTGGATTGTCCGAGTTGCAAAAGTCATTGCCGCTCTTTCTTTTGCCCTTTGCATTTCTCAGAACACCCCGTATTGCTACGAACATCCACTTCCATTGGATAGATCCATCGTATGGTTATATACGAACTCGGAGGGATTTCTTCGAGGGTGGATCCAAGTTCAGGAGAAATAGAATTGGTTTATTCAGTTGTCTTTTATTATCACCTTCTCTCAGGTTGCGAGGGCTCCTTAGTTTAGGAGAGTACACCTATTACGCTTATTGGATAGTCTTATTCCAAACCATAGGCAGGGGCCGAAAGGTAGGGAATGAAGAAAACCAATTAGCCTAAGTAGGGTGTACAGAAGGTAATAACTAAAGACAAAATAAAGGGATTAGAAAGAGGGCAAAGTAAATTGTGACTGTTATCTTTCACGACCAAACCACGTACTTCATCGCCACTTCTATTTCACCTTTGCTTTTTTCCCCAGTTCGGGAAAAATAGAATAAGGTATTATTCAATTGTCTTTTATCATCACCTTCTCTCAAGTTGCGAGTACTCCTTGGTTTAGGAGAGCACACCGATTATACTTACTGGATAGTCTTCTTCCAAACCATAGGCTAGTGCCGAACGGTAGGGAAGCAAGAAAACCACTTAGCCTAAAGGGGTTTACAGAAGGAAATGAGTAAAGACAAATAAAGGGATTTGGAGGGATGGCAAAGAAATATACGGTTATAGTCATGAATTGGATTATGGAAGAGGCATTACTAGGAATACCAGGATACCCCTACGAAACATTTTCATGTTTCAGTGCATTGTTAAAGGAAAACTGATTTCCCGATTAGATACTTACTCCATGGTATGTATTTACTAGGTTTCATTCTCATATCTGTATGGTTTTACAGATGATGAGTGGGAGTAAGTTATTGGGAATTAGGTGTTCATCCTCATATATTGGAATTCGTTGTAATTGGTGATATTTGAGGAAATCGCCTGGGTACAGTTTTCAACCTACGATGCACGGGTTTTGAGTTATTCAACTCAGCGGACTTATACAGAGTATTGTATGTTGTCCAGTGTCCATCAGGACAATGGGGTTGGTCCTCGTACTATGTTCTGTTTACTTGTGACTTCTCTAGTATTTAGACAAGTGTTTCGTAGAAATACAAGGTCTAAGTTTTGAGAAGTTGTGGGTATAAGAATAAAGTAGAGAACCAGGTGTCGCAAGTATCGGGATTCTTCAAAGTGATCGAAGATGTAGATTCTTGTGATTGGTATTCAGATGATAGTAATAGTTTTGAGAAACTTGTTTCTCTTTCAAGTTACTCATAATTGGATGTATTCCTAAGTTGAGTAATGCTGATTAGCCTCTCTCCATTAAGTTGATATGCACTGGAGACAGCTGCATGATTAGAATCTGGTTCCAATTAAATCAGTGCCAAATTTTCTATATTGGATATAGAATGGTTCATATCTTAACAATGTTAAGGTACGGGGAGTTGTCCGGCTTATGCTTAAAACCAGACTCTGGATAACTCAGGGCACGTTTCTGTAATGGCTGTTTGTGGGTTGGCCCAGGCTATGACGAGGGTTGACTATCTACCATCTAGAAGATCAATAGTGATATTGTTCTTGACTCGCCACAGTTTTAGTAAAATGGATTTTTTCAGAAAACAGTAGTGGGAGTATGATAGAACTGGAAGTGATTCCAGAACCGCAAACAATTACGGAAAATTTAATAGGACCTAAACATTCAATCAGATTTGACATTCCATTTGCCACTCCACAGATATGGTGGGTAACCTCAGACACCCGAGAGGTACTCCGGTAGCCTCAAGGACGGTGACAGGGAGGTTCTTATCTACCCAGACTTGACACTACTGTTGTTCCAGGCTATGAGACCCGGCAGGAGGTTAAGTATAGCGTCGTTCTAAACTAGCTTTAGAAGTGCACGTATATATTATTCTGCCAGAGGGTTGTTGTGGTCAGTGGGAGCAGCGGAAGTATAGTGGGCAAGTAGCTTATGTCTATTTATAGACTAGAGCAAATATAGCGGAGATAGATCATCTAATTTTAATGTGACAGTCATGGGTTTGACTTCATCAGAATAGGAGATGGATCTGTTGAGAAGGTAGTAGGGTGTGATGTCCTAGTATTTGGATGACATACACAGAGTAGGAAGTAAAATTCCTATACTACAATCGGTTATACTATGGTCGTCACACAGTTGTTTCTTCACACAGGATATGGATATAATATCTGACATTCTGGTTTCTAGATCTATAGTTTTAGATCTAGATTTGGGTAGTTTCCTAATGTGGGTACTTTGACAGTATTCTAATAGTATTTTAGAATAGATGACTCCTGGCATGGTGGTGCACCTGCAGATGATGGAGTCACCCTCTCTAAAAGTGTCTTACAGAATAAAGGGGAGAGGGATGTGCATGATTGGCATATCAGCTGCTTAGGCAATTGAGTCATTCGTGAAATGTCAAGTACCACAGCAGATGTTGTTTTTTAACTAGATGCGATAAGTTTATATTAATCCAATCCTGAAGAAACATAAGGAAGCAGTTTTAGAACATAAGTGCATGTTCTGCAGATTTGATGACGGCAGTCTCTTTCAGGAGACGGTTATCATTCCAAGCTTCAAAGGTGACATGGATGACAGAATGATTGTCAGAGTTATAGTTTTCCCTCTGACGAGGGACAGTATTATGGACAGGTGGTCCAAGAGGATACTGTGGGAGGCATGGTGCTGGACACTGATTAGGTTCAGTTATCGATACAGTCTAAGAAGTTTGGATTTGGAGTTCATTTATGAACTAGGTCCCATCAGATATCCAGACATATTCTAAGACAGGTATTACTCAATTCGGGAGATGGCTTTCTCCGCAAACTTGAGATTAAGAGAGACATAGAAAGAAACATCATGGCGGATCCACTCGCTGAGGCTATTTCTTGAACACAATAGTTTTACAAACGGGCTTTGTGAAACTGATTAGTAGAGGAGTTGGATGTTCTGTATCACACGGGCTGTGAGTATACGACATCGCAATAATTAGCCTTAAGTGCAAGTGGGAGATTGTTGGATATAGTGCCCTCAAAGTCAATTATTGGATCGCAGGCACGTGATTGCAATGATTGGGGATGACCTATACCGGTAGTACAGTCTTACTCGAGATGATAGTATGCTATCTGGTTTGCCTTTATCAGTCGTGTACAGGTTCAGGTGACTGATCACTATTACACGTTGATAGAGCCCTTAGGATGTTTCTTGACTACTAACAGTATGATGGCGATCATATACGTGAGAGTTGGGTGGTCTATAAGCATATCCTTAATAGTGGTCCCTAGTCGTGGGTGTTTCGAGATAGGGCATCGATACTCCGGAGTAGACTAGTGTATACAGTCGAGACCCCGACGAGGGGAGGTGGACGGTCTCACAAGCCACTAGTGTCAGTTTGATCACCTAAGATGTATACAGGTGCTCATTGGGTTATGAGTACACCGGACAGGACTCGCCGGGAACATGCTAGTTCGTATTATACCTAGCGTCAGATAGCAGTTCCCTGGTGACATGTTTACAGGTTAGTTCATCGACCTGAGGTCGTCATTTGTCTAATGTGAGTTCCCACTGTGCTTTGATTTCTACCCTACCACGGCTTAAAGGAGTCGTGCAAACAGGTCTTTTTTGGGTACAGTCCCGAGCCACATGGAGGCAAGTGATCGGATCAGCAGGGGATTCGTCTCTCCCGGTATTGGGGGTGAGATCGCACTGTGTCTAGGAGAGCCATTACATAAATCCTCGACCGAGGTAGGAGATTTACTGGTAGGTACTTCAGTAGTATCTCTGGGTGTTCTGGGCTTCACTCCAACACGACTTATACTGCTATTGGGGGTCTGACGTTACCAGTCCCCTAGGCCGATATGCGATACTCATAGACGAACGGACCGGACTGTATGTATATTGTCACTTTTAGGCTCAGTAGGGTTCCAGGATGAGTTCGCTCATCGGCTTCTCTTGATGTCAGTGCATGGGCAGCCGTTACGCACAGCTAGTGCCGCTGACGGCTTGTGGTTAAACCCACTGCCAGGGTACTGACGAGCCATTAGAGTCCCCCACAGATAGTTTCCCAAGTTCGGGCAAAACGTTGTAGAGGCCGTATGGTTTTATGGCAGGGTTCAAAAAATGCACGTGCGTTTACGCATGTGTCATATTTCGGGCAGATAATACTGGTGGGGTTTGGTTTAAGCCGGAAACGAGTATTATACTGTGTAGATATAATATCATTGTCTCAGTTGCATTTGTATTCGGTCGTAATACAAATGCGGGTATGTTTATACTGTTACGGGGTTATCCTGAAATTCATTTCGGGATCGCTTTTGGAAGTTGCCAGTTTCCAGTTTCCTGTTTTCGATCACCCGTCTTTAACATTCGGTTAAAGACGGATTTATCTTTTCTTGAGGTGAGTCATGAGTGTGTGGATGGTTCCAGAAGCTTCTAGATGGTGACTAGGCTTCATAACTCATTAGTGCATTGATTGTGCATTTATTGGATGATGACTAGGTTATTATGGTTCAATGTAGGCAATTAACGATTTTGCAAGGTGTTATCTTTGACTCATGCTTTTCTTTTTGTGCTAATGGTTACCCCCCTCCTATACTCACCCCCCCACCTCTTCAAGTAGCGGTCGGCCCCTTCTTGAGTGAGAAAGAGATTCATTTGTGAAATATATGTATTATGTGCTAAGTTTCCAAGCTAATATTCCATCACCCGATTCAAATGGCAACTACATTAACCGTTCGTCTATGGCTTTGGACGAAACGAGACAAAGTGTTCAACTCATTCTCTACATCAATCTTGGTCATCTCTTTTAGCAAACTTGATGACCGAGTTGCCTCGGGTCAGAGGCGGGAGCCCGTTTAAAGATCCGTTGACGTGGTGCTACCTGGACGAGCAGATCGGATATCGACGAGATCGGAGCAGTCGCAACGGAGCGTGGGATGATGGTTAAAGAACGAAGGACTCGGATCGTTCGGTATAACCTTTCTACCCGCTTTGTAGTTTGTTAGTTTAGCAATAATGGCAGATCCGGGTTATAGTATAGGATAGCGCCAGTTAAAAGTTTTTATTCCGCATTTGGCGTCTGAAAGACGGCCGGGGCGCTACCGTAGACTTACAATTTTGACCTAGTTGACCATTGTTAACTTGGATCTTTCTCTTTAGCTTTAGACTCTTCTTTGCTTTTGGCTTTGGATTTGATTTGTGATGATAATGGTCAAATCAAGGTAACCATCAACTTTATCATGATAAAAGATTAGTGATTATTTGATATATGGTTCATTATTCTTTTGGCATTCTCTCTCTTCACTTGAGCTCTCAAGATTTGTTCTTCTTCTTCCTCCTCACTGAGAAATCCTTTAGTTCTCATGTGTTGAGATAATTAGGATTTAAATAGACAAATAAATCCACCATCATATTCTACATCACCTAAGACATCAAGAGTAGCATACTTATTGCCCTAGTTACCTCGGCTTGAGGTGGAGCTCGGATTACAAACTCTCGGGTGGATCGTCTTCGACTCTAGGAGGCCGCGGAGGTGACCAAGATCTGGATCGATCCTTGGAGCTTGCATGGACGAGGAGGAAAGCGAAGAGAAGACCCGAAGGACTTGGTTCGCGAGGTAAAATCTCTTGAGCATAGTAGATAGAACCTCTTGTAGTTTGTTAGCAATGGTTTGGCAAAGATCCTCAAGTTTTTAGTCCATGTTACCTTGTGTTAAAAAAATTATTTTTTTACGTATTCCGCCTCGCCGTTAGCATCGGGGTGGGTAACGTGGACTTACAGTGATATCAGAGCCTCGCTAAACCATTACTAACTTGATAGCAATGTGTTAGAAATTCGATCGTCGAAAAAAATTGCAAAACACGTCGAAAAATGCATTTTTCTGTCGTTTTTAAAAACTGGTCCAAAATTTTTTCACGGGGCCTTACAAATACATGCAGGCTTTTTTGGGAAAACTGTAGAAATTTGGTCACCTGAGTCACTAAGAAGACCGCGGATCCGCGGCCGACCAAGCGATCCGCCGTGGATCCACGGACGAGTCAACTCGGCCGCGCACCAAATTTCTTCTAGGTTTCTCTGTGATGGTTTTGTGATTTTTGAGATAGTTTGTTTCTGCCCAGATTTTGCTGAGTACTGTATTGTGCTTGGGGTAGTTTCAAATCAAGTTATGGATCGAAATTCTATGTACTTTTGCTAATCGGATATTCTGTGATGTGATATATGTATTGAACGTCTACTAATCGCTATACGTGGATTAGTGGGGGTTATACATATCTGTGATCTGTGATGTTGGTTTGTGTATATGAACTTGTTGGATCATGGTGATGTGAGATGAGAGTTTTCATTTTTCATTCAATGTAAAATTTGTAATTTGATGTAATATTATTTTATGGCCGCACATCCGGGCTGAGGTTGTAGCCGCCATTGTATATTATTTCTTTTACTGTTTTTGCTCCTAGGATAGACCCAAGGTGGGGTGCACAAACTACCGGGTATTTTGAAGTGCCGAGTGGCCTGCTCACGTTGTTGAGGGAGGTTGCTCCACTTTGGGTACTTGGCGGGTAGTTTGCCGCACCCGTAGGGGTCTAGGGTGGGGTTTGGCTATTCATCGCGACCGTGTAATCCGTTTTTCGTTGTAGGCTCGAACGAAACGCAGATTTCTAGTATATCCAATGTGTTCATCTGTGATCTGGAATGGCTATCATTGCATCTGACGAATGTATATATCTATATATGATATCTAGTAGGCGTTTCTTATGTTTTGCATCCGCTCTAGTCCAGCCCCCGCTCTGTCGTTAGTTAAGTAACCTAACGGTGATGACGGGGCCCAGTGGCGAATGTGGATGGCATATGCGTACGTCATATTTTCGTTGTTTTCTGCAATGGTAGGATTAATTGATGGGACGCATTAAATTAATGCAAAGAAAACAAACCAAAGTTAAATCATTGGAACAATTTCAAAACCACTCGGTTTTTTCCAAAACAGAAAACTTTTAAAAACGCGGAGCTTAAACCACTCATTTTAAAAGCTATCAGGTTCCTTCGATTATATCAAGTTCACTACGTTCACGGTTTCGCCAAAACCATTCATAGCCCTCTGTCATTTCAGTTAAATATTCATTAGTATTCAAGCTATGTATTTTGACCTTCGCCAAGGCATAGTGATTGGTAGCTGCTGAATATTTATCTGTAGCATAGATAAATGCGTTGGTTTGGGACTGTCATACTACTATTTTGGCCTTCGTCATGAGTATGTACGGGTGGGTTCAAATTAACCTGGATAATGACGGGAAGAACTTGACATGTGACTTATGATATGTTGGCCTTCGTCAAGGTCATAAGAGCATGGGGCAAAAATCCACATCAGGAGTTTCTAAAGAAACTGAAACTTGCTAGTGCTGCATACCATTAGGAGTTTGATAATGTTGGTAGGATTCCTTCAGCATTATCTCACAATGATATTTGGATCCCGATCCTACTGTGAGTATCCGCTACTCCTGGTGAAACTTTTCACTTAACGATCAATGCTATAAACCAAGTAGGTGTCTAGAAAGGTGTTAGCGGGGCTACGCCCACAGGGAAAAGAGGTTATTTAATTAAGGAACATTGCGAAAGCGTCGTAAAACCTCCCTCGAAGTACCGACACTGTCCTGGCTGAACGGTTAAGCAAGTATTGTACGGTGAGATTGATCCCGACTAATTCTTCTTTTATGGTTTGAGGAAGGAATCAAGAAACAGTGGGAGCCATCCTGTTTAGATAAACTAAAAACCAATCTAAACTTGCAAGAGTATTATGCTGAGTGTTTTCTTCTCTCTCTCTTAATTGCAGCAACCCAGTGACCAGACATAGGTTACATCTAGATAATAAAATGACTGAATCTGACTGTTATGACTGGCAAAGGTCTGTCCAGATGTCCATTACCCATGACAAGCTGGGACACCTCCTAACTAATCAAACCCCTTCCATCTCAGGACCAGTTATAAGTCCACGGTAGCGCCCCGGCCGTCTAACAGACGCCAATATGCGGAACAAAAACTTTTACGACTGGCGCTATCGCGTACTATAACCTGGATCTGCCATTAAAGCTAAACTAACATATTGTAAAGTGGGTAGAATTGTTATACCGAACGATCCGAGTCCTTCGGTCTTTAACCATCATCCCACGCTTTGTTGCGGCTGCTTCGATCTCCTCGATCTCCAGTCTCGTAGTCCAGGTGGCACCACGTCGACGGATCTTTAAACGGGCTCCCGTCTCTGAACCGAGGCAACTCGATCGTCAAGTTTGCTAAAAGAGACGACCAAGATTGATGTAGAGAATGAGTAGAACACTTTGTCTCATTACGTCCAAGGCTATGGACGAACGGTTATGGAAGTTTCCTTTTGGATCAATATGAAATGAGAAATGTAGTATACTAATTTCCATGAACCAAAATCCTTAATCTTTTCAAATGAAATCTCTATCTCTTCCCACAAGAGGGGGCCGGCCATATATAGGAGAGGGAGAGTGAGTGTAGGAGGGAAAAACATGGTGACCATAAGCATTCATACTTATCATAACCAATAAAGAAAGAATGAGTCATGTATGAACACAATAAATGCACCATTAATGAACAATTGAGTCACAAGCCTAATCACCACTTCTAGAACCTTCTAGAAGCATGACTCACCCTCAAACGAAAAGACAAATCCGTATTTAACCGAATGTTAAATACGGGTGATAGAAAACTGGAAACTGGCAACTTCCAAAAGTGATCGCGAAACGAATTTCAGGATAACCCCGTAACAGTATAAACATACCCGCATTTGTATTACGACCGAATACAAATGCAACTGAGACAAAGATATTATATCGACACAGTATAATACTGGGATCCGGCTTAAACCAAAGCCTACCAGTATTATCTGCCCGAAAAATGAAACGTGCGAAAACGCACGTGCATTTTCCGAACCCTGCCATAAAACCATACGGCATCTACAACGTTTCGCCCGAACTTGGGAAAGTGTCTGTAGGGGACTCTAATGACTCATCAATACACTGGCACTGGGTATAACCACTAGTACGTCAGAGCTACAAGCTGTACGTAACGTTTTTGCCTATGTATTGATTGGAAGGAAAGCTGACGAGCGAACTCATCCAGAAACCCTACTGATCCTGACAGTGACAATATCCATACAGTCCGGCCCATTCGTCTATGAGTATCGTATATACGGCCTAGGGGGTCGGTAAACGTCAGACCCCCAATAGCTGCATAAGTCGTGTCAGAGAGCAGCCCAGAACACCATGAGATACTACTGGAATACCTTCCAGTAAATCTCGATTACCTTCGCCAGGTATTTCGTGTAATGGCTCTCCTAAACATAGCGCGTTCTCACCCCCAATACCGGGAGAGACGGATCCCCGACGATCTGCTCACTGCCTCCTTGTGGCTCGGGACTGTACCCAAATTATACCTGTTTGCACGACTCCTTTTACCCGTGGTAGGGTATAAATCAAAGCATAGTGGGAACTCACACGAGATAAATGACGACCTCAGGTCGATGAACTAAGCTGTACACATGTCACCAGGGAACTGCTATCTGACGATATGTATAATACCAACTAGCATGTTCCCGGCGAGTCCTGTCCGGTGTACTCATAACCCAATGAGCACCTGTATACATCTTAGGTGAATCAACTAACACCAATGGCTTGTGAGATTGGCCATCGCCCCTCGTCGGGGTCTCGAATGTATACACTAGTCTACTCCGGAGTATCGATGCCCTGTCTCGAAACTCCCACGACTAGGGACACTTTAAGAATGTGCTTATAGACCCCAGCTCCCACATATATGATCGCCATCATACTGCTGTTAGTCAAGCAAGAATCCTATAGGCTCTATCAACATCTACATGATGATAAAGACAAACCAGATAGCACACTATTATTTCGAGTAAGACTGTTCTATCGGTATAAGTCCTCCCTCAATCATTGCAATCACGTACCTGCGATCCAATAATTGACTTAGAGGGCACCATATCCAACAATCTCCCACTTGCACTTAAGACTAATTATTGCGATGTCGTATACTCACAGCCCGTGTGATACCGAACATCCATCTCCTCTACTAATCAGTTTCACAAAGCTCGTTTGCAAAACTATTGTGTTCGAGAAATAGCCTCAGTGAGTGGATCCGACTCGATGTTTCTTTCTATGTCTCTCTTAATCTCAAATTCGCGGAGAAAGCCATCTCCCGAATTGAGTAATACCTGTCTTAGAATATGTCTGGATATATGATGGGACCTAGTTCATAAATGAACTCCAAATCTAAACTTCTTAGACTGTATCGATTACTGAAACTAATCAGTGTCCAGCACTATGCCTCCCACAGTATCCTCTTGGACCACCTGTCCATAATACTGTCCCTCGTCTGAGGGAAAATTATAACTCTGACAATCATTCTGTCATCCAGGTCACCTGTGAAGCCTGGAATAATAACCGTCTCCCGAAGGAGGCTGCCGTCATCAAATCCGTAGAACATGCACTTATGTTCTAAAACTGCTTCCGTATGTTTCTTCAGGATTGGATTAATATAAACTTATCGCATCTAGTGCAAAAGCGACATCTGGTGTGGTACTTGACATCTTAAGATTGACTCAATTGCCTAAGCAAGTGATCTGCCAATCATGTACGTCCCTCTCCCCTTTAGTCTGTAAGACACCTTTAGAGAGGGTGACTCCATCACCTGAAGGTATACCCCCATGTCAGGAGTCAACTATTCTAAAATACTATTAGAATATTGTCAAAGTACCCACATTGGGAAACTACCCAAATCTAGATCTAAAACCATAGATCTAGTGACCAGAATGTCAGATATTATATCCATATCCTTCATGGAGAAACAACTGTGTGATGACCACAGTACAACTGATCGTAGTATAGGAATTTTACTTCCTACTCTGTGTATGTATCATCCTAATGCCAAGACATCACACCCTACTACCTTCTTAACAGATCCATCCCCTATTCTGATGAAGTCAAAGCCATGACTTGTCACATAAAAAATTAGATGATCTATCTCCGCTATGTTTACTCAAGTCTATAAATAGAAATAAGCTACTTGCCCACTATGCTTCCGCTGCTCCCACTGACTACGACAACCCTCTGGCAGAATAATATATACGTACACTTCTAAAACTGGTTTAGAACGACGCTATGCATATCCTCCTGCCGAGTCTCACAGTCTGGAACAACAGTAGTGTCAAGTCTGGGTAAACAAGAACCTCCCTGTCACTTGTCCTTGAGGCTACCTTAGTACCTCTCGGGTGTCCTTAGGTTACCCATCATATCTGCGGAGTGGCTAATGGAATGTTAAACCTGATTGAATATATAGGTCCTATTAAATTTTCCGTAATCGTTTGCGGTCTGGAATCACTTCCAGTTCTACCATACTCCCACTACTGTTTTCTGAAAAAATCCATTTTACCAAAACTGTGGCGAGTCAAGAACAATATCACTATTGATCTTCCAGATGGTAGAAAATCAACCCTCGTCAAAGCTAGGGTCAACCCACAAACTGCCATTACAGAAACGCGCCTTGAGTTATCCAGTGTCTGGTCTTAAGCATAAGCTGGACAACTCCCCTTACCTTAACATCATTAAGATTTGAGCCATTTTATATAGAAATAAAGAAAAATTGGCACTTATTTAATTGGAACCAGATTCAAATCCTGCAGCTGTCTCCAGTGCATATCAACTTAATGGAGAGAGGCTAATCAGCATTACTCAACTTAGGAATCCATCCAATTATGAGTAACCTGAAAGAGAAACAAGTTTCTCAAAACTATTACTATCAACTGAATACCAATCACAAGAATCTATATCTTCGATTTCTTTGAAGAATCCCGATACTTGCGACACCTGGTTCTCTACTTTATTCCTATACCCACAACTTCTCAAAACTTATACATTGTATTTCTACGAAACACTTGTCTAAAATTTAGAGAAGTCACAAGTAAATTGAATATAGTACGAGGACCAACCCCTTTGTCCTGACAGACACTGGACAACATACAATACTTTGTATAAGTCCGCTGAGTTGAATAACTCAAAACCTGTGCGTTGTAGGTTGAAAACTGTCCCCAGGCGATTTTCTCAAATATCACCAATTACAACGAATTCTGATTTAATGAGTATGATCACCTAATTCCCAATAACTTACTCCCACTCATCATCTATAAAACTATACAGATGTGAGAAGCATACTTGGTAAATACATACCCTGGAGCAAGTGTTTAATTGGGAAATCAGTTTTCTTTTAACAATGCACAGTGAAAATGAACATTAATATGTTTCGTAGGGGTATCCTGGTATTCCTAGTAATGCCTCTTCCATAATCCAAATCATGACTTTAACGTATATTTCCCTGCCATCATTCCAATTCCCTTTATTTGTCTTTAGTCGTTAACTTCTGTACACCGTATTAGGCTAAATGGTTTTCTTTCTTCCCTACCGTTCGACTACCAGCCTATGGTTTGGAAGAAGACTATACAGTAAGCATAATAGGTGTACCCTCCTAAACCAAGGAGTACTCGCAACTTGAGAGAAGGTGATGATAAAAGACAACTGAATAAACCTTATTCCTATTTCTCCTGAACCCGAATCCATCCTCGAAAAAATATCCTTTGAGTTCATATATAACCATACGATGGATTTATCCAATGGAATTGGATGTTCGTAGTGATACGGGTTGTTCTGGAGATATTAAAGATGAAGTAGGAGTGGCTATGAAATACGTAGTTTGGTCGTGAATGTGAATAGTCGCAATTTACTTTGCCCCCATTCTAATTCCTTTATTTGTCTTTACATATTACCTTCTACACACCCTACTTAGGATAATTGGTTTTCTTCATTCCCTACCTTTCGGCAGCTGCCTATGGTTTGGAATAAGACTATCTAATAAGCGTAATAGTTGTACTCTCCTAAACCAAGGAGCCCTCGCAACCTGAGAGAAGGTGATAATAGAAGACAACTGAATAAACTAATTCTATTCTCCTGAACCTGGATCCATCCTCGAAGAAATCCCTCCGAGTTCGTATATAACTATACGATGGATCTATCCA